>CM061750.1:83383158-84671883 GCA_030979885.1 Lolium multiflorum
TTAGGGTTAGGGGTAGATGCATGATTTTTCTGGTTTGAAGGTCTAGACCTGAATGAACAACTTGGAATGCTTAGTATATACATAAGAAGATGTACCAGGCATTGGTTTTTTATTTATTTAGATTTGTTTTGAATTTTTTATGTCAATCAAATTTTTAGTCAACCAGTGATTAACCAAGATTTAAACAAGTTTAAAACATTAAAATGAAAAATCAAGCATGGATCCTTCTCATTTACTCCAAATGTGCTTTGGAGGCTTTTAAATGTCTGATGCTTGAAACCTTTAAAACCATTTCCCTCATGCTTGACTTCATAAGACATGAGCACGCTAGGTTAGGTGGATAAGGATTTTCCTGCCTGAATAGGTCTAGACCTTACACGTGTTGAATGATTACTATGTGACATAAGAAGAATATGTGCTTTGTTTTTTATTTGATTTTGATTGTTTTATGCTCATTTAAATCTTAACAAACTATTTGAATGCAAGAATTTAAACAATGAAACACAGAAAATGAAAAGTAAGTATGATCCTTCTTATGTCAGTCCTAATTAAGCTGGGGTGGCTTCTGTACTCTGTTTGAAAACCCAAACCACTTTCTTCAAGTTTGATTTCTATGGTAAAATTTAGGTTAGGGTAGAGAAGCATTTTTCCTTCTTGTTTGATATGTCTTGAGTATTGTTTATCAACACTTGAATGCTTACAATATATGTGACGCAAGAAGACTATGTGTTATGGTTTTTCATTTTTGGGGGTTTTTCAATTTTTGAAAGTATTAAATCTGGTCAAATCCTAGCTAAATAGGTTTGACCAAGTCAAACAAGTCATGTCATAAAATGGAAAAGTAAGCATGTATCCTTCTAATACTCCAAAATTGTTTTCTAGAGGTTTTTGAAATTTCCAGCCTAGAAATTAATACAAGAAAAGCCACATGTATTAGCTAAGGAAGTTTGCGCTGTGGTTGTCGTGTACTCATGGGTCAATACCTGGTCCTCCGTGGTGCAGGCAACAAACTTTTTTCTCTGCTTGAGGCCACCTAGCCCGATTAAAGCGCCAAAACGTGGCGATGGTGGCTCGGACGTGGCACCTTAATCTCGGGTTCACGGTTTAGTCAACGCGTGAAATCCGCATCACGAGGGATGTAGTCTGGGATATGTTCTCTGTAGATTACAAAGCCACATCACACCATCTTGCTCAACGAGCCGTTATTTGCTGCAGATCTGCAGTCCCGAGGTCATCCCCTCATGAACCAAAATTCTTTCTATTCTGGATTTTTTTTTGACCTCTATCAGTTACCTTTTCTTTTGATCCCTGTCGCCTTGAACGTTGAGACCGCGTTGGCCAAACAGACCCGATGTCATCCTCATGTGCAACTGAATTTCTTTTCTTGAGCTTTTTAAATCAAATTTGGTCACTCATTTTTCGATCCCCCGCCGCCTCAAACGGTGATAATGGTCGTCACGTAATCGGGACCCGATGTCATCCTTTGTACTATAAAACTTTCTTTTCATGGATTATTTTTGGCACCAAATTTGGTCACTTGTTTTTTTCGATCCCCGTCGCTCTCTCAAATTTGATACTCGTCGTTTAACTGACCCGGTATGTCATCCTCTATGTAATTATAAAACTTTTTCCAGATTATTTTTGCACTCAAATTTGTCACTGCCTTTTCTTTTTCGATCCTCGTCGCCTTAAACGGGTGATACCGCCGCTGCTAACTGGGGACCCGCGCGATGTCATCCCTGTACTTTCTTTTCTTGGAGTTTTTTTTTGCACCTCAAATTTGGTCACTTGTTTTTCTTTCGATCCCCTCGCCGTCTCAACTGATACCCGCCGTCGCTAATCGAATCTGTAGTCATCCCCCTATGTACTATAAAACTTTCTTTCTTCAATTATTTTTATGGCACCTCGTATTTGGTCACTTACCTTTTCTTTCGATCCCTCGCCGCCTCGAAACGGTGATACCGGGCCGCCGCTAAATTTGTGCTAAAGACTCCATGAGTAAGTGCCACTCTTTTTCGGATTTTTTTGCACCTGGTATTTGTCACATTGATCTTTTCTTTCACCACCTGCTGCCTCTCAAATATAGACATCACACAAATGGGACCCGATGTCATCCTGGTGTACTATAAAACTTTCTTTTCTTGAATTATTTTTATCTCTACATTTTTTCACTGCCTTTTCTTCGATCTCATGCCGTTACTTGAACGTTGAGAAACCCGCAGTGCCCGTGAGACCACAGCATCCTCTATGTACTTAAAAGTTCTTTTCTGGTTTTTTCACCATCTCATTTTGGCACTTTTTTCTTTTGATCCCGCCACCTTCAACGTCAGAGACTGCACTATCATTAAATGGGACCCGATGTCATCCTCTATGTACTATAAAACTTTCTTTTCTTGAATTATTTTGGCTCCTGATATGTCACTTGCGTTTTTCTTTCGATCTCATGCCACGTTTGGAACGTTGAGGAACCTGCTGGCTCATGGGACCCGTATGTCATCCTCTATGTGCTATAACAGTTTCCTTTGTTGGATTTTTTCACCTCCGATTTTTGGCTTGCCTTTTTCTTTTGATCCCTCGCCGCCTTGGAAACGTTGAGTATGGCTCAGAGTGACCCGTGACAACATCCTCTATGTCCATTAACTTTCCTTTCTTGATTTTTTCACCCCTAATTTAGCTATTTCTTTTTCTTTGATCTCAAGCCGTGATTACAAACATTGAGACCTACCGCTCTAAAATGGACCACATGTCATCCCCAATAAAGTTTCTTTCTTGGATTATCTTTTGCTCCCGATATTTTGTCACTGCCTTTTCTTTCGGCATCTCATGCCGCCTTGAAACGTTGAGTAAATGGGCCGTTCATGTGGTCCCGTATGTCATCCCTGGCTTAACAATAAAAGTTTCTTTCTTGGAGTTATTTTGACCTATAATTTCTGGCTATTTGTCTTTTTCTTTGATCTCCGCCTTTGAAACGATGAGGACGTTGCTGGCAGGTCGGTCCAAGTCATCCTCTATGAATAATAAAAGTTTCCTTTGATGGATTTTTTTTAACTCCTAATTAATTTCTGGATATTTCTTTTTTTCTTTTGATCCCGCCGCCTTAACTTGGAGGATGCCATCATTTATGGGTCCTTGCATGTCATCCTCTCTGAATTCAGAATGTTTCTTTTCTGGATATTGTTTACCACAAATATTTTTGGCTTATTTTTCTTTATATCCTGTCGCTTTAAACGTTGAGGACGCTTGTCGCTCACGGCCGTCTCATGGTGTGGTTGTGCCTTCCATAATAATAAGCGCTTTATGACGCTGGTCACTTTCATGGGTCCTGTGATAATATCCCCTGGAATCTAAAATGTTTTTCTTGGATTTTTTACCAACAGATTTTTGGTTTATTTTTCTTTTCATCCTGCCGCTTTTAAAATTATCAATACCGGCCTGGTCCATTTATGTTTACCTCCCCAGACAAGAAGAAATATGATATCTTGATTATTTTGCGACAATAAACAGCGTATTACGCTCTGAGCTATTGCAAACTGATAAATTAAATCTTTATTTTTACAACATATATCTTGAATCTCCTTTTTTGTTTTGAAGGGAAGTACAGATTTTCTGTTTTTTTTTTTGAGAAAATCAATCTATCATGTTCGATAATAAATTGTACGGTTGGGTAAAGGCCCGTATGATAGTTCGAAGGCCTGTATGTCTAGATGCAGCCCAACGGAAATCTTTTTCGGATTTTTTTCACCCCTGATTTCTTGCTACTTATTTTTTCTTTGTCCCACACTTTGAAACGTTTAGACCGCTGCTACAACATGGGACCCTATGTCATCCTCTAAAAGGCTGAAAGTTTTTCTGATTATTTTTGCTCTATATTTGGTCACTTGCCTTTTTCTTTCGATCTCAAGGCTAATGCTTGAAACGTTGAGAATCATTGGCTCATGGGACCCATGTCATCCTGCACAAAAGCTTTGATTTCGATTTTTTTTCACCTGATTTTGTCATTTCTTTCTTTGATCCCCATTGCTTTGAAACGTTTGTAAGTCTGCCCATAGGTCCCATAAGGCCACCGTATGAACGAGTAGCTTTCTTTCAGAGTTTTTTGACCCACTGCTACTTTTTCTTTGATCTCGTTTATTTGAAAACGTTGGGACTGGCTACTGTAAAAATGGACCCGATGTCATCCTCATGGCAACAAAGTTTCTTTTCTTGGATTATTTTTAGCTCCTGATATTGTCACTTGCCTTTTTCCTTCGATCCCATGCCACGCTTGAACGTTGAGGAACCCCATTGCTCATGGACCCATGTCATCCTGCACTACAAAAGTTTATTTTCCTTAAGTTTTTTACCTCTCCGATTTTTGGCTATTTCTTTTTCTTTTTGATCCCGCCGCCTTGGAAATGCTTTTTGAGTAAGCTGCAAACCTGTGGACCCGATGTCATCCCCTATGTACAATCACTTTTCTTTTCTTGGAGTTTTTTTACCCCCCTTTCTGGCTACTTTCTTTTTCTTTTGATCTCAAACCGCATTTGAAACGTTGGGACAGCATGTTCCTGCTGCTAACAATGTTTTTTGATTATTTTTCACCTTCTGATTTTGGTCACTGTTTTTTCTTCGATCTCATGTCGCCTTGAAAACGTTGAGGAACTCCACGTCCATGGGAATCATATGTCATCCTCTATGTACTATAAAGTTTCTTTTGATTTTTTCACCCTCCGATCTTTTACTATTTCTTTTTCTTTCATCCCCCGCCTTGAACGTTAGAATGATCGGTGACCTTATGTCATCCCTATGTACAATCAAGTCTCTTTTCTTAGATTTTTTACCTCATTTTTGGTCACTTGCCTTTTCTTTCGATCTCATGCAGCCTCTGAAACGTTGAGAAGTCACTGCCTGCGGGACCCACATGTCATCCCCTCGATACTATAAAAGTTTTTCTTGGATTTTTTCACCTCTTTATTTTTGGCTGTTTTCTTTTGATCCTCACGCTTTGGAAACATCGATTAAGCTGTCATAAGGCCCGATGTCATCCTCTATGTATAATCAACTTGCAAGATCTTGGAGCGAAGCCGCTGCTGCAAAATGGGACTCATATGTCATCCTCTATGTACAATAAAAGCTTTTTCTTGGACTATTTTTTGTCTCTGCATTTGGTCTCTTTCTTTTTCTTTCGATCTCATGTCACGTTTGAAACGTTGAGGACGCTGTCATGGACCCAGATGCCATCCCCATGTACAATCAACTTTCTTTCCTCGGGAGTTTTTTTAATTCTAATTTCTCGAAGCACTTTTCTTTTGATCTCAAGTCGCATTTGAAACGTTGACACCACTGCTGCAAAATGGGACCCAGATGTCATCTTTTATGGTTACAAGAAAGTTTTTCTTGATTATTTTTGGCTCCCCGAGTATTTGGTCACTTGTCTTTTCTTTTCATCTCATGCCCCTTTGAAACGGGGTTGATAAGTCACGAGCGCATGGGTCCCGTATGTCATACCTAAGAATAATAAGTTTCTCTGGAGTTATTGTCACCACTTTGGCTACTCTTTTCTTTTTGATCCCGTCGCTTTAAATTATAAGATGTCAAGGTTAAATGAGAGTGTCATCCTATGTACAATCAACTTGTAAGATCTTGGAGCGAAGAGCTTGTATAAGGGAATCGTAGTGTCATCATCTATGTAATAATAAAAGTTTCCTTTCTTGGATTATTTTTTGCTCCTGATATTTTGTCACTTTCCTTTTTCTTTCTATCTCATGCCGCCACTGAAACGTTGAGTAAGGTGCTGGCTCATGGGACTGTACAATAAAGTTTCATTTCTTAGATTTTTTTACCCACTGATTTTTGCTAACTTGCCTTTTTCTTTTCGATCATATGCCGCCTTTGAAATTGAGGTCGCCGCTGGCTCATGAGTCCCACAAGTCAGCCTCTATGAACAATAAACCTTTCCTTTGTTGTATTTTTTTACCCCTAATTTCTGGCTATTTGCCTTTTTCTTTTGATCCCCTGCGGCCTTTGAAACGATGAGGACGCTGCTGGCAGGTCGGTCCCACATGTCATCCTCTATGAAGAATATAAGTTTCCTTTTTGGATTTATTTTTGACCCCTAATTTCTGGCTATTTGCCTTTTTCTTCTGATCCCTGCCGACTTCGAAATGATGAGGATGCAGCTGGCAGATCGGTCCCACATGTCAGCCTCTATGAACAATAAATGTTTCCTTTGTAGGATTTATTTTTTACCCCTAGCTACTTGCCTTTTTCTTTGAAACGTTGAGGACGGTACTGTCTCATGGGTCCCACATGGCATCCTCTCTGAACGATAAACCTTCATTTCTTGTTAACGACAGGTTTATCAGTATTATTTTCGCAGACTAATACAAGCTCTTTGGCTCCAAGATCTTGCAAGTTGATAGATTAAATCAAGGAATTATTAGGATATGTTTTAAATTTCAAATCCACTTTATGAATTTTTAAAAATACCGTTATCCATGTGGGTATGGAGCGATCAAGGATTTTCATATTGGGCATGAGCAGTTTCAAAAATTGGAACCCTATAATTCAAAATAAATAAAAACAACTTTTATGTAGAATCTCCGTGTATTTTTTTTTTGCCAATCATAGGATCTGTGTTTCATTAGAAAAGGGCCGAAATTGCATGAGCAGAAAGGCCCATTTGAAGTTATTGGGCTTCGACGGCCGGAGCAAGTAGACCGATAACAATTACCATGTAGATGTTCCTTGGCAACCCAAAAGTGAAATATTGGGCCCAACAGGGGAAGGTTGAACAGTACTTTTTCTATTGGGAAGGTGGTACATGGGGTTATCCTGACAAAAAAAATGGAACATGGGTTACTGAAGGTTGCCCATTTGTGCCTAATATGTTTGTCAGCAGGAGCTTTACCTTCCGCCGCCGCCGCTCCGCTTCCGCCGCCGCCGCCATGCCTCGTCGCGGGTCGAGCTACCGGTACGGCGGCGTCTCGAGCTCGGGGTACCGCAGCGTCCGCGCGCGCCCCAAATTAAGGTACTTCCTCCTCGGGACGGCACCTACGATAGGCTCGGCTGGCCTTGGGGCATTTACCCCTAGCCTCTTCCATGCTCAAGTTTTTGAAATGTTTCTGGCTCTGTTCAACACTGGATCAAATTTGTCAACATGACCATTCTTATGGATTGTGATGCCACTATTTCGTGTCTTCAAATGTTGTTCACGCTCATAGGAGCTGTAATGGACACCATTGGCATTGCAAGCTGCAGCTACCAACACCCTCTTATCTGGACCACGTGATAGGACAAGGAGATCAGCACTAACAGCGCCTGGATTCTCCGCATGGAGTTTCGAGATCTACGATTACAAAATAGACAAGAGGTCATCTCATGTGAAAACACATAGACAAGTCAGAGTGCAATTGAACATCTTACATATTTCTCAAACCAGTCCTGAAACCCACTCCCACGTGCCGATAGCTTTCCATTTGTTTCCATGTACAACCTGCAAAACATAGCCAAGTCAGCTGAATATATTTCATTTTGATACAAGTTCATAGTATATGCGAGGAACTGAGTAGTTCGTGTGCATAGTACTCACTTAACATATTCATCAGCCTCTGTAGCATTATTCAGCACATACCAAGACAGCTGTTCAAATTCAGACTGCTCTAATGTTTTTTCGGTCCTCTTTCCTATTAGCTCAACACCATGTTTAAAAACAGATCCTCCAACTTCCAAAATTCTGCGACCCCGATTGAATCTGGTCTCAATATCAGGAATATATCTTGAGGCAAATGTATATGCTTCAGCAGCAATATACGCCACTGCAATGCAAGCCTCCGGTCTAGCTTTGTTCCTAACTGTATTCTTGAAAGTGCACAGTCGACGTTCTATAGGGTACATCCATCCATACTGTACCGGACCTCTTAAAAGTGCCTCATCAGGTAGATGAACAGCCAAATGCACCATCACATCAAAGAAGGCTGGAGGATATATCAGCTCCAGCTTGCACAGGATTACTGCTATGTCCACCTTAAGACGTTCTACAACAGCTCTGCTTAGAGTTTTACTACATATTTCCCTAAAGAACCTTCCCAACTCTGCAATCACGTTGTACATATTTGGCTTCACTAAATCTTTAATGCCAATAGCTAAAAGCCTTTGCAGCAGGATGTGACAATCGTGAGTTTTCAACCCTTGGAGCTTGTTTCCTTCAGCATTGAGACAATTTGCAATGTTGGAAGCAAATCCGAACGGGAACATCACACCTCGGAGGTACTCACAAAATAATCTCCTTTTAGGCATCGGCAATGTGAATTCCGCGCCTCGAAATTTATAATGTTTTTCCTTGCCTTTGTTCACTTTGTCATTACGATCCAGTTGCAAGTGCCTGTTAACATTCAATGTTGCACAATCAATCCTAGCATTTGAGCTATCTTTTGTCTTGGATGGAATGTTGAGTAATGTGCCGACAATGCTGTCACATATATTCTTCTCCATGTGCATGATATCAATATTATGCCGAAGCTTCTTACCAGCCCAATACGGCAAGTCCCAAAGAGTGGTCCTGCGCTTATAAAATATTCTCGGTCTATCATTTTCCATTTCCTTCCTCTTGGTACGTGCTGCTATTTCACCTCCCATCTTCCTTTTGGTAGCTGCTAGACTCAGTTCATCTCGTCTCTTCTTCCTTTTTCTATCTGCTACTACTGCTGCTGCATCTTCTGTATTCTTCTCTGCTGTACCTCCATTTGGCAACGGGGAGAGAAACCGCTGGTTATTACTAAACCAAAACCGTCCCCGTGAGGCAAAGTTCTTCCCGTCCCCATCCCTGATAACTGCCACGGGGACATACTGCATACCATAACCACCACCATCGGGTTAACGGCTAACCAGCGGTTACCCATCCCTGACAATAGGCTAAAAAAAATTGAGCAGCACTTCTCTAGTACCTTAGCTAAAAATATTGACAGCAAATCAATAGGAGAAAACTGGGCACATAGCCGCACAGGGACACATAGCAGTTTAAGTTTCAGCCATTACATGACACAAATGGTAGGAGTAGCAGTTTAAGTTCAGCCATTACATGACACAAATCAATTGGCAGTTTAACTTCAGCCATTACATGACAAGAGTCATGACTCATGACAATACAGAATTCGAATGAACCGAAAATGAAGATAAATTGCAGTCTTTACTCCAAGCTTTGCTTCATCATTTCAGACTTGTAGAAGCACTGAAGTGCAGGCTGCGACTCACTAAACATTACAGCTTCAGGCCCTGCATAAGGTGAAAAGATTAGACTGAAAGCTTGTTCTATACAAGTATCATCATCCTGTCCGAAACAAGTGAATAACTGATGATCCATTCATCTATCATAGTAGTATCATCATCTTGTCCGAAACAAGCAAGTGAATAACTGATGATCCATTCATCTATCATAGTAGTATAGTGAAAATGCTACAGTATTAGAGATAGATGCTAACCTCGAGGCCTTCCTCAATATCTTCAAGAACACTCCAGAAGCTAGCTTCTTGTCCATTGTCATCATCTACAAGCAAACACAAATACAACAATTTAGACATGAAAAATAAAGGAATATAACTAGAGATGTTGCTCTATGCTCTCTGCTGTACGCCTGTACCTGCTGTGGCGGCTGGTGGTTTTCCTGGTTTAACATTTCTGACCGCTTCTAGGTGCGCCTCCAACTCGTGACTCTTAAAGTGCTGCGGTTTAGTCTTTTTACAGGCCTGATCACCAATAAATTGCAATTTTTTTCTATTTTTTCGGAAACTGTGATCTAATGGAAGGAAACGGCGATGGCCCATATAGCATATCTTGTTTATTATCCTCACTGCCAGCTGATCAGTATCACAGTGAACACATGCATTATAACCTGATGTTACTCTGCCTGACATAGTGCCCAAAGCTGGATAATCATGGGTGCAATACAGTACAGCAGCACGTAATAGAAAATTTTGTTCTTTAGGTTGACACACATCCCATGTAGGGACACCCTCCCATAATGTTTGCAAGTCTCTAATAAGAGGCTGCATGAACACATCAAAATCCTTCCCAGGAGATTTGGGACCTGGGATGAGTAAGGCCATCATACAGTTCGACTGATCGGTGCATGTCCAGGGAGCCTGGTTGTAAGGTGTAACTAGTACTGGCCACATGCTATACGAGTTGCTCATGTTGCCAAATGGGTTGAATCCATCTGTAGCAAGGCCAAGTCTCAGGTTCCTTGGATCTGCAGCAAAATCTGGATGATCCAGGTCGAATTGCTTCCATTCATCGCCATCAGCAGGATGCCTCAGTAAATCAGGGTCGGGCGTGAGAATCTCTTTGTGCCATCTTGTTTCCCGAGATGTTTGTTCTGAAGCAAACAACCTCTGCAATCTTTGTACAAGTGGAAAGTATCTCAGAACCTTCCAAGGAATCTTTTTCTTACCACCAGCTCCATCATGTTTCCATCTTGATTCCTTACATACTGGACATTCATCGAGGTCATTATACTCCATCCAAAACAGTGCACAGTTATTTTTGCAAAAATCAATCTTCTCATATCCAAGTCCCAGTACCTTGATGTACTGCTTCACCTCATAAAAGGATTTTGGCAGTCCAGCCCCAGGGAGTGCATCGCTGTATGTCTTCGCAACTGCATTGAACGCTTTATTGGTAATCCCCTGGTATGACTTGTCATGAAGTAATTTCACAATTAATTCGAATCTTGACACAACAGAACCAGGGGCCACTAAGCGCTTAGCATCTTCTATCAGGTCATGGAAAAGAGGCTTTTTGTGATAAGCATGGGGCTGTTGGCTTGCATATGGATACAGATCCCGTAACAAATTAGCAGTAGCCTCATCCTGGACGAGATCTTCAGGCTGATAACCATCAGAATAAAGAGGATCAATAATGTCAGGCTGATCATAGTGTTCACCATGGTTAATCCACCTGATATATGTCTGGTCCATCCCATAAACGAATAAATGATCTGAGACTACATGTTGAGGCTTGGACCCAATATTCAAACATACGCGGCATGGACAAATCACTTCCTTTGTCTTGTCGCCGTCAGTAAAATCACTAACATGCTTCATGAAGTCTTCAATACCACTCAAATATGTTGGTGTGGTTAATGAGTCAAATAATATCCAAGTTCTGTCCATCTGTTGAGGAGATAGATGGTCAGAGAAGCGATAAGCTATTTCAACAAACAGGTCACCTACGAATGTAAGCAAGCATACCTGAGCAAACAGGTCGAATATAAAACTATAAATGCTACATTATTTGAGCCGATTTCAGCAAACAAACTGAGTGCAAAACTACGGCTACCTAGCGAACAGATTTTTTTAGGCTGACCACTGGGTTTCCCCACTTTGTATTTTTTTATTAATAAAAAGAGGGAAATATGTACAAAAGTTGCTGGAGAGCAGCAACTAAAAGGATCATAGATCCCAAGCAGCAAAATATATATATAATGTTCTACCCATGATATGATTTCCTCTTTGCCTTATGAACAAGGAGAGCAATTTCATCCTTGAATCTCTTGTGCCATCTATAAATGCTTGGGGGGAGGGGCGAACAGATCTATCGAAAGCAATACAATACCAACACATTCTTTCTTCTTTTTTGCCGTAATTCCGCCGATCTATTAGCAGTGCAAAGAAGCCAAAAGTAATAAGATTACATACAGGTTCATAGACCACCAGGGCCGTACCTGAGAATACGGAGGGCCTGAGCAAAACAAGAAATAGAGGCCCTCAACATGATCATTGGCAACTAAAATGATTTTATATATACTACTCACTCCATTTCAATAAACAATGCACCCTTGTTTTTCGTATTTTATCTTCGAAAAAATATTAATCTATATCTCTCTATTTAAAAATGATGTTTCAATTTTATGTAGATATACATGTATTTAGATGAGTTTAGTTTGCAGATACATGCAAGTTTTGATGAAGTTGAAACATATTTTTCATATAAAACTGGTATCATTAGAAAGTATTTTCCAACACGATTCTAACAATGCTGCTTATGTATTATATGATCGTGATATTGTTGTCCTATTTATTTGGTCAAGGTTCACATTGAAATGTGGTAAAATAAATTAAAAGAAGTGCATCGTGTGAAAAAGCAATCTAAGAATTCAAAGTGCTAATTGTTAGTCGAAACATGACATCATTGAGACAAAATATTAATATTCATTGGAAGACTAACTGAATTAGCTGCACTCGCGATGAAAAAGAAAGAGAAGATACGGGTAAGAGCAAGTACAATAAGGTACAGTCTTTTTGTTTGTTTGTTTGGGTTGCTCATCAAGCTTATCGCTCGATACAATAAGGTACAGTCAGCGGGAGTGGTGTTTGGAACATGGGTGCATAGTGGGTGGTATCATAGAGTACTATCATAGATATGCTATATTTATTATAGTGGAGTATTGAAAATGGCATATATAGAAGGGGATATTGAGAATTGAGAGTGGCATAAACACAACTTCAGTTTTTGTAATGGCATAAACACAACTTGTGAATTGAGGAGTGGCATAGAACCAATTAACACTTGTTTCAATAACAGCCATCAAAAGCCAATCGAACGCACGAGAATGGATCCAAAATTTACCCATTTTAAGTTTCACGAGAAAATTTTAAACTTAAAATTCGTACTGCCTAGAAGTTTTTGAAACAAAAATCCAGTAAATCTTATATGTCGGGTTATGCATTCTGGGGGAGTTTCATCAGATTCAGCCATATTGTTTATCAATAAACCTCATTTTATGTTTTACAACCAACTTTAAACTTAAAATTCAAACTGTCCAGTAAAAAGAACAACATTCCAGTAAATCTTATATATTTCTTCTGCATTCCGGGAAAGATTGGTCGGATTCAAAAAAAATAGTTTGGGAATAAACATTGTTTTTGTCTGGAAACGACTTATTGTAGAGTGATTTTTGGTTGGATACATTCATGTGTGTTCGATTGGCTTTGGATGGCTGATATTGAACCAAAGTCAACGCTGGGCTTTTGACCTAGCTGAACGTCACTGGAGCTGCGTCAAAAGTCCAGCCATGACTTTGTCTCAATAACAGCCATCAAAAGCCGATCGAACGCACAGGAATGGATCCAACCAAAAATCACTCAACCGCTGGAATTTTGACCTGAAAGTCACTGAAGCTGTGTCCATACTTGCCCAACAGGTTGCGTATGAACGTAAACCAACATATCTGAGCAAACAGGTCGAATATAAAACTATATAACTAAATGCCACGTTATTTGAGCCGATTTCAGCAAACCAACTGAGGTCTATTTTTTTAGGCTGGACAGTGGTTTCCTCGCTGTGTATTTTTCACTGTAATAAAAAAGAGGGAAAATGTTACTGGAGAGCAGCAACTAAAAGGATCATAGATCCCAAACAGCAAAATCTAGCTAAAAAGGTTATACCCATGATGATAAGCCATGATATGATTTCCTCTTTGCCTTACAAACAAGCAGTGGCGGACCTAGGATTTTAGGAAAGGGTATGACACAACAAAATTTTGGAGTTTCTATTGAATTTCTTTTGTCCTAATAAAAATAATTAAATAAAATACTTTCTCGGATTCATACTAATTAACTCAAATTTGTCTAGATATAAATGTATCTACTCAACAAACTTGTCTAAGATACATCAGTATCTAGACAAAGTTGAGTCAATTAATTTGGATTGAAGGGAGTATGTCAAAATGATTAAATAAAACAGATTTTGCATATAATCAAAATGTAAATTGTTGAAAAATGCACCGTTGACGGGGTGCTCTAATTTTGAACTGAATTCTCACTAAATATATATAATTAATCATATACTTGACTACCAAAGATTAATTATCAGTTGATTAATCGTATATACAGTAGCAAGATATTTCCTTTGATTAATCATGATATCTAATCAGGTCATGGTGCATGGCCATAGCT
The DNA here is from genome assembly GCA_030979885.1 of Lolium multiflorum. Lineage (NCBI taxonomy): Eukaryota > Viridiplantae > Streptophyta > Magnoliopsida > Poales > Poaceae > Lolium > Lolium multiflorum. The sequence continues at coordinate 83,397,090 of CM061750.1, forward strand.
GGCCTTGTAGGCTTACACGCGAGACAAAATCGCACATCTTGAAAAACATGCAAGTAGACTGTTGGCTAAAGCCAATGCATTAATCAATCGGATGTCTAATCAATCGGTTACATGCACTAGCTCAGTGTTCGCATGGCTGCACGCCACATGTATTAGCACCGCATGTATACATATACATCACTCATCTTGATTAATTGCTCAGCTCATTAAACTATCAAAGATCTTGCACGGCTTGGACGCAGGGTATGCCGTGGCATATACGGCATACCCTGTAGATCCGCCACCGCAAACAAGGAGAGCCATTTCATCCTTGAATCTCTTGCGGCTTCTGTAAAAGCTTGGGGGCGAACAGATCAATCGAAAGCAATATAATACCAACAAATTCTTTCTTCTTTTTGGCCGTAAATCCACCGATGTATTAGCAGTGCAAAGAACCCAGAAGTAATAAGATTACAAACAGGTCCATAGAGGACTGGCACCAAGCGACGACTACAAACATTGGGCAATGGTGAGCAGTACAGTGTACAGTACGAACGAATTCGAGCAAATAGGTAAAGCGGAAAACAATGTCAAACAAACACATCGAGAGGAAAACAATATCAACCGATCGATTCGAACGAACTAACGAACTTATAAGGGCTGGGCGACGGCGACTGACTTCGATTGAGCTATAATGAATCGTACTTGCCCAGGCCTGAAGATAGCATGCATACCGTGAGGATCTACCAGCTGACCGCGCCTGCCGGTGCGGCTGGAGAAGAACGGCGCCACCAGCAGTCGCCGGCTGACGCGGCTGATAGACAGCGTGGGGAAGTTTTGGTGCGCGGCCTGGTTCACCGAGGGTGTGTCTAGAGAAGAACAGGGCGCCGAAGGAGGTGTCTAGAGAAGAACAAGGTGGGCTGGGTGCTGAGTTAAAGGCGAGCGTTCGAAATATTGGGCGCGCGTTCGAAAGTTTAGGAGCGCGAGGGAGGTGTCTGCTGTGCTGAGTTAAAGGCGAGCGTTCGAAATTTCCCCGTCCTCTTCTTTTTTGGGCTAATCTATCTATACCTCTATTCTATCTACATGTTTTTTATTTTTTTCTATTCTATACATGAGTTTTTGAAATTGAATTTTTTCACTCTGTCAGCCTTCCGGCCAATGCTCATTTGAAGTAATTGAAGCTGTTGATTTGCAGCTTAGAGGTGCTATCTACCGCTCATCATACAAGGACTCTTCAGATCTAAACGGCTGTGAATGCACGGATTCGTCACCCATCCTTCCCTTGGACTGGCGATGCTGAAAGCCTGAAACACTGGAACCCTCTAGATACTTCGGGATACCTCACTGCCCCACATTATTAGACAGGCCTTTTCCGACACGGGAAGTCAAAAGTTGGGGGCTCCATGCAGTACATATGAATACTCGCTAGCTGCATGGTCTAGAAGCAGACTAGAGTAAATCATCAATTCGTCAAATCAATTGGTGTATAATTTTTTTTAGCAGCTAAGACGCCGGCACCTTGTTTATCAACTTGAATATGCTTACTATATGACATAAGAAGACTATGTACTTTGGTTTTTCATTTTTCTGATTTTTTAAATTTTATTTATTTAAATCTTGGTCAAACTTAGGTTTGACCAAGATTAAACAAGTTTAAAACATGAAAATGAAAAGGTAAACCTGGACCTTCTTAGTCACTCTAAATGAAGCTTTTGGGATGTCCTTGTGTTTCCATGTTTGAAACCCAAAATGACTTCTCTTCATGACTTCATAAGACATAGTTTAGGGTTAGGGTAGATAAGCGATTTGTCTAGTTTGTACATATCTAGACCTTGTTTATCAACCTTAATGCTTACTATATGACACAAGGAGACTATGTGCTTGTTTTTTATTTTTCTATTTTTTTGAATTTTTTGCCCATTTGAATCTTTGTCAAATCTTAGGTTTGACCAGGATTTAAAACAAGTTTAAAACATGAAATGAAAAGGTAAGGCTTGGATCCTTCTTAGTCACTCTAAAACAAGCTTTTGGGAGGTTCTTGAAATTTGATGTTTGAAACCCAAAACCACTTTCTCTTCATGCTTGACTGATAGAGTTTAGGGTTAGGGTAGATATATACATGATTTCTGGTTTGAATATGTTCAGACCTTGTCGATTGTCAACTTAACGTTTACCAAAGTAGATATAATAGTACCTGAGGTGTCAAGCTTCATTTTTCTGATTTTTTATGCCTATTTGAATCTTGGTCATAGGTTTGATCAAGATTTAAACAAGTTTAAGACATGAAAATGAAAAGGGGAGAATGCATCCTTCTTAATTAGTCACTCTAAAATGAATTTTGTAAGAGGTTTTGAAATTTATGTTTGAAACCCAAAACCACTTTCTCTTCATATAAGACGTAGTTTAGGGGTTAGGGGTAAATACATGATTTGTTTCAGTTGAAGTTATGTTTAGACCTTGTTTATCAACTTTAATGCTTACTATATGACATAAGAAGACCATGTGCTTGGTTTTTCATTTTTCTATTTTTTGAATTTTACACCCATATATTTGAATCTCGGTGAAATCCTAGTTTGGACCAGGATTTAAAAACAAGTTTAGTTACGAAAATGAAAAAAGGCAGCCGGATCCTTCACTGCACTTCAAAAATGAAGCTTTTGGGAGGTCTTCAAATTCCAATGTTTAAAACTCCAAAACCACTTCATGATTAACTTCATGATTTGAGTTTTTAGGGTTAGGGTGATATATACAAAGGATTTTTCTTGGTTTGAATAAGGTCTAGACCCTTGTTTATCAACTTGAATGCTTACTTAGCTATATATGAAGACTATGTGCTTTGGTTTCTATTTTTCTATTTTTTATATTTTATACACATATATTTGAATCTTTGTGAAACTTAGGTTTGACCAGGATTTAAATATTTAGTACATGAAAATGAAAAGGTAAGCCTGGATCCTTCTTAGTCACACTTAAAATGAAGCTTTTGGAGGTTTTTGTTTTCATGTTTAAAACCCAAAACCACCTTTCTTCTTCATGATTGACTTCATAATACAGAGTTTAGGGTTAGGGGTGATATACATGATTTTCTCGTTTGAATATGTCTAGACCTTGTTTATCAACTTGAATGCTTACTATATGACATGATAAGACTATATGCTTTTGTTTTTCATTTTTCCTATTTTTTTGAATTTTATGCCCGTTTGAATCTTTTTGTCAAATCTTAGGTTTGACCCAGATTTAAACAAGTTTAAGACATGCAAGTGAAAAGGGAAGCTTGCATCCTTCTTAGTCACTCCGAAATGAATTTTTAAGAGGTTTTTGAAATTTCTGATGTTTCAGCAACTCCAAAACCACTTTCCTTCATGCTTGACTTCATAATACAAAGTTTAGGGTTAGGGGGAGATACATGATTTGTCTAGTTTGAATATGTCTAGACCTTTTGTTTATCAACTTTAATGCTTACTATATGACATAAGAAGACTATGTGCTTCTGTGCTTTCATTTTTCTATTTTTTTGTATTTTATACCCATATATTTGAATCTTTGTGAAACTTTAGGTTTGACTAGGACGTAGTCAAGTTTAGAACATGAAAGTGAAAAGGTAAGTCCTGGATCCTTCTTAGTCACAATCTAAAATGAAGCTGGGAGGTTCTTCAAATTTCCATGTTTGAAACCTGAAACCACTTCTCTTCATGCATTAGTTTAGGGTTAGGGGCAGATATATACATGATTTTTTCTGGCTTGAATATGTCTAGACCTTGTTTATCAACTTGAATGCTTACTAGCCGACATAAGAAGACTATATGCTTTTTGCTTTTTCATTTTTCTGATTTTTTTGAATTTATGCATGTTTGAATCTTTTGGTCAAATCTAGGTTTGACTATGATTTAAACAAGTTTAAGACAAGAAAATGAAAAGGATGTTTGAAACCCAAAACCACTTTCTCCATGCTTGACTTCATAATAAAAAGTCAGAAAATGTCAGTCTTTTTATGCAAATCGCACATAAATGGCTCAAATTAAAACAGTACTCGTTTCAGTGTTTTTGATTTCCTATAAAATAGATTTTCCTGAGAAGTTCTAATTTTTGCCATAATTTGAAAATTTTGGATTTCTTGTTCCTATTTAGATATTATAGATACTAGCAAGATGGCCCTCGCAATTTTGATTTACCATGAATAGTTACTATGACATTTCCAAGAATACCATGTCACATATTCTACAATTTATATTTGAGTTTTTGGTATTTAAAATTCCACTGGTTTGATGACTAAATATTGAAGGTGTAGCCTTGCATTAGTGGATTTTTATCGTGACAAAACAACCTATTGTTATTGCTACTCTTACACTTACATCATTATTCTCTCTAATAATAGACCGACGAACTACCTCCATATACATATTGTCCTTACTCTCTCTTCTATTTAATCCAACTATGCTAGTGGATTACTTATGTGCCTATGAGTTTGATTCCAAATAAGAACTCCAATATTGTTGACATGATCTTTCTAAAACTAACACTTAAGGTACAATGGAGCAATCTTGTCCTGATTCTATATCCATACGCCTGTGGAAATTTTGATAAAACCACTTAAATCCACGCAAAATAGTACTCTCACCCGGATATAATTGTTTTTTATTTACCGCGTCGTACCCTCTGACCCGGAGTCCCAATTAGTATAACCATAAACTTGTGTAGCCGACTTAGAAGTGGGACATGACTATCTAGATATTACACTTTGTAAAATTTTCATAAATAAACGTAGCTAAACATGGCGGTGAGCTTTAAATCCAAAATCATATAATAATGTATTTATAATCATCTATAGAGATTTTTCTAACATGTTTCTTCGAAACACAGCACTCTATCGAAAATAATTGGTCTAATTGGAACTTATTCACTCTTCAGAACCAATTACACCCTTCTCTCATAATAACTGATTTAGAATGATTTGGGATAGACCAGATGGAATGTTTGTGTGTGACGAACACAGGATAGCATGTGGTTACCATGAGTGTATATGATTATGGCAATGACCAACCGTATTACCTACAAATGAAGTTTGGGGAAAAACTTCGTATCTAACTATCGAGCAAGATAATTGTGGAGCAAGATGCGTGCTCAATATTTTTAGATAATATTTTTTTATATCATACTTCCTCTGTTTATAAATATTAGACGTTTTAGCTAGCCAATCTAGCTTGTTTAAATGTCATACATTAACAAACGGAGGGAGTACATACATGTGCTCTACTTTGTACTACCTTGTTCAGAAAAAGATGTCGCAATTCTTTTTAAATTTTGATGAATCTATACACTATTTAGTGTAGGTGTAAAGAAACGTCCCAATTTTAAAAATCTGCTATATCCTTCTCGAGAGTGAGGGTAACCTTTTTTCTTTCGATTTGTTTAAGTACACTCAATTCATGTAGTATAAACCACTTCACACTATTTAGCGTACATCCTCATCTTCCAGGCTACCCGGCTCGACGGCAGGACGACCGTAGTAGCTCGACGCATAACACGTCCTCCTCGCCGGCACTCTCGCTCAGCTCATGTGGTTACTAAAAAAATGAATTCTAATTTTAAAATATTACACGTCCTAGTTTAAAAACCTTGTCATGCACGTGTGGTTCAGAATATGTATGCACACGACACAGTCCGACGCTAGGATAATACACAGATAACTCATCTAAACTTTCAAAAAAACTGGTCTAAACGTGACGGGATAGGTCACATGCACGTAAATATATGGCTCAATCTAGATCCCATTTAAACGTGATCTGATAGGATTCTTTTCTTTTTGACAGAATCTGATAGGATTCTTACGGTCAAAGAAAGAAAACAACATATGTTAAACTCGTATGGGCAACAGACTCTGTTTCCATGTTTTTCCCCAAACTACACTTTTACGTGCAACCTTAGACTTTCCCGCGCCAAATAAAAAAAATAGATCGTGTCAAGTTTGAGTTCGTGTTACACATGTGTACGTTTAACTCGTATGGGCAACAGACTCTGTTTCCATGTTTTTCCCAAAACTACACTTTTACGTGCAACCTTAGACTTTCCCGCACCAAATAAAAAAAAATAGATCGTGTCAAGTTTGAGTTCGTGTTACACATGTGTACGTTTACGTTATATTCATCTATTAGTAAATCCTAGTCACAAATTACAGATCCAACGATTAATAATAATTAAGATGATGTGGATTAACCTTGTGTCTCTATTTAAAATTAAAACATCTTATTTTGCTTTTAGTATATAATAGAAGACTAGGTGACTCAACGAGAACGACTCAACATTGACTCGACTCAGACACAACTACTACATTGACACAAGTACTAATATAATAAAGTAAGAGTACTAGTTAGTTTACATTTCCACAGGCCAATTTTACGAACAAAATTTCGAAAATTAACCTTCAGAAACTCGGAAGCCAGGTGACACAACAGTCATCAAGGATTGCAGCTAGTGGTACACAGTGACCTGGTCAAGATCTACCTTGAGCCTGCTTGACGCTTCAGCTCGGAGTTGAGAGCCTTCTCCTGTGACAGCTCGGCCTCTAGTTTGTCCGTCCTAACCGTGAGGTTCAGGATCAGTCCGGCGAGTTTGTCCATGGTCTCCGCCTGGCCGAGGCTCCGCCGCTGGATCTCATTACTCGCAGTGAACGATTTCATGGCGATATCGTCGAGAATGCGAATCCGGATCTTCTCAGTGGCGAGCTCAGAATAAAGTCTCATGCACTCATCGGCGAGGGCGCTTCTGTCCGCCGTCTCGACGCAGAAATCGCCCATAACCATTTCTAAAATGGGACCGATCTCGTAGCGGGGCTTCTATCAGATGGGGATGGAGCACAAAATCAGAAGTGTACCCAGAGAAGTACCAAGAAAGAGAAAATGGGAATCCCAATTTGCACGAATGTCTATACCTCGCTGCTTTGAGAACTTGGCTCCGTGGAAGATGTTTCCGCAGGCAGGAGGGCTGCGGGAAAACTAAGGCCGCCCGACCTGAATATACGATTGAGAGAAGGTAAGAAAAGGAGGGGATGATAAGTTGTGAAAGACATAGAAAGATGCGCAAGAACGGAGGATCGCCTGAAGGTAGCAGTCGCGGGCTGCGACGCCCTTGAAGACTCTTGCGCAGAAGGCACCTCGACAGCAGCACAGGGACGCCATTGCTGGGATTCCCTCAGCTTCGCCGCAGCCGCACGAGCCCTTCTGTGGCGAGACTTGCTCCCGGTCATGGTGGCGAAGTAGTATTCCAAGAGGTAAACAAAGTGGTGAACTGAGGAAGACGGCAAGAGCAAAGGTTAGTTCTTAAATTTGGCCTCCCCGTCTCCTCGGCACCTCGCGAGTAGTAATACTAGTCAAAGAGCAAACTTCAAGGCAGAGACTTGGTGGGCCATTCATCTCCAACTATACTTCCTCCGATCCGAATGATACCAAATTTTTGAATGACAAATCACCCAAAACAGTATCTAGGATTTGATCTAGATTCAAATGGGCATAAAATTTCAAAAAAAAATGAAGCACATAGCCTTCTTATGTCATATAGTAAGCACTCAAGTTGGTAAACAAGGTCTAGACATATTCAAACCCTAAATCATGTATCTACCCCTAACCCTAAACTTTGTCTTAATTATGAAGTCAAGCACGAAGAGAAGTCGTTTTGGGTTTCAAACATGGACATTTCAAAAACCCTCCCAAAAGCTTCATTGTGGTGTGACGTACTAAGAAGGATACATGCTTACATTTTCAACAACCCCCCTAAAAGCTTCATTATAGAGTGACTAAGAAAGGATCCAGTCTGGCGGGCTTACCTTTTATTTTCTTGGTTTAAACTTGTTCAAATCTCGGTCAAACCTAGGATTTGACCAAGATTCAAAATGTGCATCAAAATTTAAAAAAATTTAAAACCAAATTAAAGCGCATAGTGTTCTTATGTCATATAGTAAGCATTAAAGTTGATAAACAAGGTCTAGACACATATTCAAACAAGACAAATCATGTATCTATACCCCTAACCCCTAAACTCTATCTTATGAAGTCAACAACATGAAGAGAAGTGGTTTGGGTTTCAAACATGGAAATTTCAAAAACCTCCCAAAAGCTTCATTTTAGGGTGACTAATATATATAAGAAGGATCCATGCATGCTTCTGCTTACCACCTTTTCATTTTCATATTTTAAACTAGTTTAAACCGTGTCAAATTAAACCAAGGATTTGACCAAAAGATTCAAATGGGCATAAAATTTTAAAAAAATCAGAAAAATGAAAAACAAAAGCATATAGTCTTCTATGTCATATAGTAAGCATTCAAGTTGATAAACAAGGTTTGGACATGCATATTCAAACCTAGGCAAATCATGTATCTATCCCCTAGCCCCTAAACTCTATCTTATGAAGTCAAGCATGAAGAGAAGTGCTTTTGGGTTTCAAACATGAAATTTCAAGAACATCCCAAAACTTTTTTTAGAGTGACTAAGAAAGGATACTTCCTCTTTTCATTTTCATGTTTTATACTTGTTTAAATCTTGGTCAAACCTAGGATTTGACAAAGATTCAAATGTGCATCTATCAAAATAAAAAATCAGAAAAATTAAAAACCAAAGCACATAGTTTTCTTATGTCATATATAGTTAGCATTAAAGTTGATATAAACAAGGTCTAGATATATTCAAACAAGAAAAATCATGTATCTACCCTTAACCCTAAACTCTATCTTATGTAGTCAAGCATGAAGAGAAGTGGTTTTGGGTTTCAAACCTGGAAATTTCAAACCCCAAAAGCTTCATTTTAGAGTGACTAAAGGATCCAGGTCGGGCTTACCTTTATTTTCATGTTTTAAAATTGTTCAAATCTTATCAAATCAGACTTAGGATTTGATCAAGATTCAAATGACAAAATTTCAAAAAATGAAAACCAAAGCATATAGCCTTCTTATGTCATATAGTAAAAGTTGGTAAACAAGGTCTAGACATATTCAAACCAGAAAATCATGTTTCTACCCCTTAGCCCTAAACTTTGTCTTATGAAGTCACGCGAAGAGAAGTCGTTTTGGATTTCAAACATGGAAATTTCAAAAATCTTCCCAAAAGCTTCATTTTGGAGTGACAAGGATACGGCTTACCTTTTCATTTTCATGTTTTAAACTTGTTTAAATATTGGTTAAGCCTAGGATTTGACCAATATCAAATGGGCATAAAATTCAGAAAAAGTCAAAAAAAGAAAACCAAAGCACATAGTATTATTATGTCATTAGTAAGCATTCAAGTTGATAAACAAGGTCAAACAACAAACTAGACAAATCATGTATCTACCCCTAACCCTAAACTGTCTTATGAAGTCAAGCATGAAGAGAAGTGGTTTTGGTTTCAAACATGGAAATTTCAAAACTCCAAAAAGCTTCTCATTTTTGAGTGACTAAGAAGGATCCAGGCTTATTTTCATTTCATGTTTTAAACTTGTTCAAATCTTGGTCAAACTTAGGATTTGACCAAGATTCAAATGTGCATAAAAATTGGGAGGAAGGGTATGAATTACAATTCAAAAAAACAAGGTAACTTAAATACTTGGATGCCCCAAAGATGTGTGGAAGCCCAGAACAATGGCAAAACATGTGCGCACGCTGCATCCAATTCAAGTAGAACACATAGTAGGCATCGATAGTTTGACCTAAATTTGAAATCAAAGAGAAGGTGGTTAGAAAAAATCGAAATTGGCAAAGCAAAGCATGAAATCATAAATTTGTGATGCACTATAGCTATGAAAAGTATCAAACAATGCATACCAAAATGATTTTTTGGAGGAATACTAGTTCAACTTATTTTAATTTTATATTAGTAGCCCAAAATCGAACTAGTAGTTGGATATTTCTGAACTTGATCTGTAGTAGTGGGCAAAACCCTAGTTTAACCTATTTAATCATAGATTCGTAGGTCGATTTTTCTACCTTTTTTATTACTATGCAGCACATGTGTGTTTGCCCGTCGAGTGAAACTCGTGGAGGAAGGATCACTCAAGGAGAGAAGAAGGGAGAGAATTATGGTGTCTCCCTTTTCGGTGATGATGTTGACTTTTGTGCAGGGTTTGTCAGTGAGCAGGAGGTGCGAGCGAGCGAGCAGCGAGTCGAGCGAGGCCGAGAATGAGAGAGATTTTTTTGTGAGAGGGATAACTGTAAGATCCGAAGGACCCACATTTCAATACGCATCCTGATGCGCTTTTCTTGACAAAGAAGGCTGGGAGTTTGCGTACCTACTTGCACGTGACTTGTGCTCACTGAAGTGGGACTCACTGCGCACCACACCCATATTGACAGACTTTTGATGTAAACTCGGTTGATTATTATACTGGTACATTTATATAAAGTTTCCTATGGATTCAAGGGTACGAAAGCCAAGTTAAATCATTTCATGACATTATTTTTTCCATGAAGCCAAGTTAACTCATTTATCAATTGGTACATTTTGGAGTGACTAAGAAGGATCCAGGCTTACTTTTTCATTTTCATGTTTTAAACCTGTTTAAATCTTGGTCAAACCTATGACTTGACCAAGATTCAAATGGGCATAAAAATTCAAAAAAAAAAAGCACACCGTCTTCCTATGTCATATATCAAGGTGATAAACAAGGTCTGCCATATTCAAACCACAAAAATCATGTATCTACCCCCTAACCCTAAACAAGGATCCAGGCTTACCCTTTTCATTTTCATGTTTTTAAACTTGTTCAAATCTTGGTCAAACTTAGGATTTGATGAAGATTCAAATGGGCGTAAAAACATTTAGAAAAATCATGTACGTATCTACCCCAAACCCTAAACTCTATCTTGAAACAAGCAAGAGAAGTGGTTTTGGGTTTCAAACATGGAAATTTCAAAAACCTCCCAAAAGCTTCATTTTAGAGTGACTAAGAAGGATCCATGCTTACCTTTTATTTTCATGTTTTAAACATGTTCAAATCTTGGTCAAACCGTACGTACCTAGGATTTGACCAAGATTCAAATGGGCATAAAAATTCAAAAAAAATGAAAAACCAAAGCACATAGCCTAGCTTCTTATATATGCCATATAGTAAGCACTCAAGCTAGTTGATAAACAAAGTCTAGACATATTCAAACCAGAAAAATCATGTATCTATATACCCCTAACCCTAAACTTTGTCTTAATTATGAAGTCAAGCACGAAGAGAAGTCGTTTTGGGTTTCAAACATGGACATTTCAAAAACCCTCCCAAAAGCTTCATTGTGGTGTGACGTACTAAGAAGGATACATGCTTACATTTTCAACAACCCCCCTAAAAGCTTCATTATAGAGTGACTAAGAAAGGATCCAGTCTGGCGGGCTTACCTTTTATTTTCTTGTTTTAAACTTGTTCAAATCTCGGTCAAACCTAGGATTTGACCAAGATTCAAAATGTGCATCAAAATTTAAAAAAATTAAAAACCAAATTAAAGCGCATAGTGTTCTTATGTCATATAGTAAGCATTAAAGTTGATAAACAAGGTCTAGACACATATTCAAACAAGACAAGTCATGTATATATACCCCTAACCCCTAAACTCTATCTTATGAAGTCAACAACATGAAGAGAAGTGGTTTTGGGTTTCAAACATGGAAATTTCAAAAACCTCCCAAAAGCTTCATTTTAGAGTGACTAATATATATAAGAAGGATACATGCCTGCTTACCACCTTTTCATTTTCATATTTTAAACTTGTTTAAATCCGTGTCAAATTAAACCAAGGATTTGACCAAAAGATTCAAATGGGCATAAAATTTTAAAAAAAATCAGAAAAATGAAAAACAAAAGCATATAGTCTTCTTATGTCATATAGTAAGCATTCAAGTTGATAAACAAGCTAGGTTTGGACATGCATATTCAAACCTAGGCAAATCATGTATCTATCCCCTAGCTAGCCCCTAAACTCTATCTTATGAAGTCAAGCATGAAGAGAAGTGGTTTTGGGTTTCAAACAAATTTCAGAACATCCCAAAAACTTCATTTTAGAGTGACTAAGAAAGGATACAGGCTTCCCCTTTTCATTTTCATGTTTTATACTTGTTTAAATCTTGGCCAAACCTAGGATTTGACAAAGATTCAAATGTGCATCTATCAAAATAAAAGAAAAATTAAAATTTGTACAATACAGTTTTCTTATGTCATATATAGTTAGCATTAAAGTTGATATAAACAAGGTCTAGATATATTCAAACAAGAAAAATCATGTATCCCCCTAACCCTAAACTCTGTTTAAAAAGCATACAGAAGAGTGGTTTTGTTTCAAACTTGGAAATTTCAAGAACCCCCCTTCATTTTAGAGTGACTAAAGGATCTGGTTGGGCTTACCTTTTATTTTGTTGTTTTAAAATTGTTCAAATCTTGGTCAAACGTACCTAGGATTTGATCAAGATTCAAATGGGCATAAAATTTCAAAAAAAATGAAAAACCAAAGCATATAGCCTTCTTATGTCATATAGTAAGCACTCAAGTTGGTAAACAAGGTCCAGACATATTCAAACCAGAAAATCATGTTTCTACCCTATCCCTAAACTTCTTGTCTTTATAAGTCAAGCAACAAGAGATCGAGTCATGGATTTCAAACATGGAAATTTCAAAACCTTCCCAAAGCTCATTTTTGGAGTGACTAAGAAGGATACAGTTACCTTTTCATTTTCATGTTTTAAACCTGTTTAAATATTGGTACCTAGGATTTGACCAAGATCAAATATAAAAATTCAGAAAAAGTCAAAAAAAATGAAAACCATAGCAGTATTATTATTATATAGTAAGCATTCAAGTTGATAAACAAGGTCTAAACAACAAACTAGACAAATCATGTATCTACCCCCTAACCCTAAACTCTGTCTGAAGTCACATGAAAAAGTGGTTTTGGGTTTCAAACATGGAATTTAAAAACCCCAAAAGCTTCTTTTGAGTGACTACACATTGTATTACCTTTTCATTTTCATGTTTTAACTTGTTCAAATCTTGGTCAAACTTAGGATTTGACCAAGATTCAAATGTGCATAAAAATTGGGAGGAAGGGTATGAATTACAATTCAAAAAAACAAGGTAACTTAAATACTTGGATGCCCCAAAGATGTGTGGAAGCCCAGAACGATGGCAAAACATGTGCGCACGCTGCATCCAATTCAAGTAGAACACATAGTAGGCATCGATAGTTTGACCTAAATTTGAAATCAAAGAGAAGGTGGTTAGAAAAAATCGAAATTGGCAAAGCAAAGCATGAAATCATAAATTTGTGATGCACTATAGCTATGAAAAGTATCAAACAATGCATACCAAAATGATTTTAGAGGAATACTAGTTCAACTTATTTTAATTTTATATTAGTAGCCCAAAATCGAACTAGTAGTTGGATATTTCTGAACTTGATTTAGTAAGAAAACCCTGCTTAACCTATTTAATCATAGATTCATAGGTCTATTTTTCTACTTTTTATTATTACTATGCAGCACATGTGTGTTTGCCCGTCGAGTGAAACTGGAGGAAGAAGGGATCACTCTAAGGAGAGAAGAAGGGAGAGAATTATGGTGTCTCCCTTTTTCGGTGATGATGGACTTTGCGGTAGTTTGTCGTGAGCAGAGGTGCGAGCGAAATAGCGAGTGGCGGTTTAGCAGAGAGAGAGATTTTTTTTGTGAGAGGGACAACCAAGGATCCAGAAGGACCCAATACTTTCCAATACGCATCTGATGCGTTCTGACAAAGAAAATGGCTGGGAGTTTGCGTATCTATTGCACGTGACTTGTGCTCATCAAGGTGGGATCTCACGCATGGGCACCACACGTAAGCTTGATGTAAAAACTGGTTGATTATTATACTACTACATTTATACAAAGTTTCCTATGGATTCAAGGGTACGAAAGCCAAGTTAAATCATTTACATGACATTATTTTTTCCATGAAGCCAAGTTAACTCATTTATCAATTGGTACATTTTGGAGTGACTAAGGATCCAGTTACTTTTTCATTTTCATGTTTTAAACTGTTTAAATCTTGGTCAAACCTATGACTTGACCAAGATTCAAATGGCATAAAAATTCAAAAAAAAGAAAAACAAAAAGCACACCGTCTTCCTATGTCATATATCAAGGTGATAAACAAGGTCCACATATTCAAACCACAAAAATCTTGTATCTACCCCTAACCCTAAACTAGGATCCAGGCTTACCCTTTTCATTTTCATGTTTTTAAACTTGTTCAAATCTTGGTCAAACTTAGGATTTGATTAAGATTCAAATGCGTAAAAATACTTAGAAAAATCATGTATGTATCTACCCCTAACCTAAACAAGGATCCAGGCTTACCCTTTTCATTTTCATGTTTTTAAACTTGTTCAAATCTTGGTCAAACTTAGGATTTGACGAAGATTCAAATGGGTGTAAAAATACTTAGAAAAATCATGTACGTATCTACCCCAAACCCTAAACTCTATCTTATGAAGCCAAGCATGAAGAGAAGTGGTTTTGGGTTTCAAACATGGAAATTTCAAAACCTCCCAAAACTTCATTTTAGAGTGACTAAGAAGGATCCATGCACTTTATTTTCATGTTTTAAACATGTTCAAATCTTGGTCAAACCGTACGTCTAGGATTTGACCAAGATTCAAATGGGCATAAAAATTCAAAAAATGAAAAACCAAAGCACATAGCCTAGCTTCTTATATATGCCATATAGTAAGCACTCAAGCTAGTTGATAAACAAAGTCTAGACATATTCAAACCAGAAAAATCATGTATCTATATACCCCTAACCCTAAACTTTGTCTTAATTATGAAGTCAAGCACGAAGAGAAGTCGTTTTGGGTTTCAAACATGGACATTTCAAAAACCCTCCCAAAAGCTTCATTGTGTGACGTACTAAGAAGGATACATGCTTACATTTTCAACAACCCCCCTAAAAGCTTCATTATAGAGTGACTAAGAAAGGATCCAGTCTGGCGGGCTTACCTTTTATTTTCTTGTTTTAAACTTGTTCAAATCTCGGTCAAACCTAGGATTTGACAAGATTCAAAATGTGCATCAAAATTCAAAAAAATTAAAAACCAAATTAAAGCGCATAGTGTTCTTATGTCATATAGTAAGCATTAAAGTTGATAAACAAGGTCTAGACACATATTCAAACAAGACAAGTCATGTATATATACCCCTAAACTCTATCTTATGAAGTCAACAACATGAAGAGAAGTGGTTTTGCTCTCAAACATGGAAATTTCAAAAACCTCCCAAAAGCTTCATTTTAGAGTGACTAATATATATAAGAAGGATACATGCCTGCTTACCACCTTTTCATTTTCATATTTTAAACTTGTTTAAATCCGTGTCAAATTAAACCAAGGATTTGACCAAAAGATTCAAATGGGCATAAAATTTTAAAAAATCAGAAAAATGAAAAACAAAGCATATAGTCTTCTTATGTCATATAGTAAGCATTCAAGTTGATAAATGTTAGGTGGACATGCATATTCAAACCTAGGCAAATCATGTATCTATCCCCTAGCTAGCCCCTAAACTCTATCTTATGAAGTCACATGAAGAGAAGTGGTTTTGGGTTCAAACATGAAAATTTCAAGAACATCCCAAAAACTTCATTTTAGAGTGACTAAGAAAGGATACAGGCTTCCCCTTTTCATTTTCATGTTTTATACTTGTTTAAATCTTGCCAAACCTAGGATTTGACAAAGATTCAAATGTGCATCTATCAAAATAAAAAAAAGAAAAATTAAAAACCAAAGCACATAGTTTTCTTATGTCATATATAGTTAGCATTAAAGTTGATATAAACAAGGTCTAGATATATTCAAACAAGAAAAATCATGTATCTACCCCTAACCCTAAACTCTGTCTATGTGTAGTCAAGCATGAAGAGAAGTGGTTTGGGTTTCAAACTTGAAATTTCAAGAACCCCCAAAAGCTTCATTTTAGAGTGACTAAAGGATCCAGGTCACTTTTATTTTCATGTTTTAAAATTGTTCAAATCTTGGTCAAACCTACCTAGGATTTGATCAAGATTCAAATGGGCATAAAATTTCAAAAAAATGAAAACCAAAGCATAGCCTTCTTATGTCATATAGTAAGCACTGAACAAGTTGGTAAACAAGGTCTAGACATATCCAGAAAATCATGTTTCACCCTAGCCCTAAACTTTGTCTTATGAAGTCAAGCACGAAGAGATCGAAGTCGTTTTGGATTTCAAACATGGAAATTTCAAAATCCTTCCCAAAAGCTTCATTTTGGAGTGACTAAGAAGGACAGGCTTACCTTTTCATTTTCATGTTTTAAACTTGTTTAAATATTGGTTGCTTAGGATTTGACCAAGATCAAATGGGCATAAAAATTCAGAAAAGTCAAAAAAAATGAAAACCATAGCACATAGTATTATTATGTCATATAGTAAGCATTCAAGTTGATAAACAAGGTCTAAACAACAAACTAGACAAATCATGTATCTACCCCCTAACCCTAAACTCTGTCTTATGAAGTCAAGCATGAAGAGAAGTGGTTTTGGGTTTCAAACATGGAAATTTCAAAAAACTCCCAAAAGCTTCTCATTTTTGAGTGACTAAGAAGGATTCAGGCTTACCTTTTCATTTTCATGTTTTAAACTTGTTCAAATCTTGGTCAAACTTAGGATTTGACCAAGATTCAAATGTGCATAAAAATTGGGAGGAAGGGTATGAATTACAATTCAAAAAAACAAGGTAACTTAAATACTTGGATGCCCCAAAGATGTGTGGAAGCCTGAACGATGGCAAAACATGTGCGCACGCTGCATCCAATTCAAGTAGAACACATAGTAGGCATCGATAGTTTGACCTAAATTTGAAATCAAAGAGAAGGTGGTTAGAAAAAATCGAAATTGGCAAAGCAAAGCATGAAATCATAAATTTGTGATGCACTATAGCTATGAAAAGTATCAAACAATGCATACCAAAATGATTTTTTAGAGGAATACTAGTTCAACTTATTTTAATTTTATATTAGTAGCCCAAAATCGAACTAGTAGTTGGATATTTCTGAACTTGATGGCAAAACCCTAGTTTAACCTATTTAATCATAGATTCGTAGGTCGATTTTTCTACTTTTTTATTATTACTATGCAGCACATGTGTGTTTGCCCGTCGAGTGAAACTCGGAGGAAGAGGGATCACTCGGAAGGAGAAGAAGGGAGAGAATTATGGTGTCTCCCCTTTTCGGTGATGATGTTGACTTTTGTGCAGGGTTTGTCAGTGAGCAGGAGGTGCGAGCGAGCGAGTTGAAGCAGTCGAGCGAGGCCGAGAATGAGAGATTTTTTTTTTGTGAGAGGGACAACCGAAGGATCCAGAAGGACCCACAGACTTCCAACACGCATCCTGATGCGTCTTCTCTTGACAAAGAAAATGGCTGGAAGTTTGCGTACCTATTGCACGTGACTTGTGCTCACTGAAGTGTGGGACCTCACGCATGGGCACCACACGTAAGTGACAGACCTGTTGATGTAAAAACTTGGTTGATTATTATACTACTACATTTATACAAAGTTTCCTATGGATTCAAGGGTACGAAAGCCAAGTTAAATCATTTACATGACATTATTTTTTCCATGAAGCCAAGTTAACTCATTTATCAATTGGTACATTTTGTGACTAAGAAGGATCCAGGCTTACTTTTTCATTTTCATGTTTTAACCTTGTTTAAATCTTGGTCAAACCTATGACTTGACCAAGATTCAAATGGGCATAAAAATTCAAAAAAAGAAAAACAAAAGCACACCGTCTTCCTATGTCATATATCAAGGTGATAAACAAGGTCTGCCATATTCAAACCACAAAAATCTTGTATCTACCCCCTAACCCTAAACAAGGATCCAGGACACCCTTTTCATTTTCATGTTTTTAAACTTGTTCAAATCTTGGTCAAACTTAGGATTTGACGAAGATTCAAATGGGCGTAAAAATACTTAGAAAAATCATGTACGTATCTACCCCCTAACCGTAAACAAGGATCCAGGCTTACCCTTTTCATTTTCATGTTTTTAAACTTGTTCAAATCTTGGTCAAACTTAGGATTTGACGAAGATTCAAATGGGTGTAAAAATACTTAGAAAAATCATGTACGTATCTACCCCAAACCCTAAACCCTATCTTACGAAGCCAAGCATGAAGAGAAGTGGTTTTGGGTTTCAAACATGGAAATTTCAAAAACCTCCCAAAAGCTTCATTTTAGAGTGACTAAGAAGGATCCATGCTTACCTTTTATTTTCATGTTTTAAACATGTTCAAATCTTGGTCAAACTCATTGAATTTAGGATTTGACAAAGATTCAAATGGGCATAAAAATTCAAAAAAATGAAAACCAAAGCACATAGCCTAGCTTCTTATATATGCCATATAGTAAGCACTCAAGCTAGTTGATAAACAAAGTCTAGACATATTCAAACCAGAAAAATCATGTATCTATATACCCCTAACCCTAAACTTTGTCTTAATTATGAAGTCAAGCACGAAGAGAAGTCGTTTTGGGTTTCAAACATGGACATTTCAAAAACCCTCCCAAAAGCTTCATTGTGGTGTGACGTACTAAGAAGGATACATGCTTACATTTTCAACAACCCCCCTAAAAGCTTCATTATAGAGTGACTAAGAAAGGATCCAGGCGGGCTTACCTTTTATTTTCTTGTTTTAAACTTGTTCAAATCTCGGTCAAACCTAGGATTTGACCAAGATTCAAATGTGCATCAAAATTTAAAAATTAAAAACCAAATTAAAGCGCATAGTGTTCTTATGTCATATAGTAAGCATTAAAGTTGATAAACAAGGTCTAGACACATATTCAAACAAGACAAGTCATGTATATATACCCCTAACCCCTAAACTCTATCTTATGAAGTCAACAACATGAAGAGAAGTGGTTTTGGGTTTCATGGAAATTTCAAAAACCTCCCAAAAGCTTCATTTTAGAGTGACTAATATATATAAGAAGGATACATGCCTGCTTACCACCTTTTCATTTTTCATATTTTAAACTTGTTTAAATCCGTGTCAAATTAAACCAAGGATTTGACCAAAAGATTCAAATGGGCATAAAATTTTAAAAAAATCAGAAAAATGAAAAACAAAAGCATATAGTCTTCTTATGTCATATAGTAAGCATTCAAGTTGATAAACAAGCTAGGTTTGGACATGCATATTCAAACCTAGGCAAATCATGTATCTATCCCCTAGCTAGCCCCTAAACTCTATCTTATGAAGTCAAGCATGAAGAGAAGTGGTTTTGGGTTTCAAACATGAAAATTTCAAGAACATCCCAAAAACTTCATTTTAGAGTGACTAAGAAAGGATACAGGCTTCCCCTTTTCATTTTCATGTTTTATACTTGTTTAAATCTTGGCCAAACCTAGGATTTGACAAAGATTCAAATGTGCATCTATCAAAATAAAAAAACAGAAAAATTAAAAACCAAAGCACATAGTTTTCTTATGTCATATATAGTTAGCATTAAAGTTGATATAAACAAGGTCTAGATATATTCAAACAAGAAAAATCATGTATCTACCCCTAACCCTAAACTCTGTCTTATGTGTAGTCAAGCATGAAGAGAAGTGGTTTTGGGTTTCAAACTTGGAAATTTCAAGAACCCCCAAAAGCTTCATTTTAGAGTGACTAAAGGATCCAGGTCGGGCTTACCTTTTATTTTCATGTTTTAAAATTGTTCAAATCTTGGTCAAACTGTACCTAGGATTTGATCAAGATTCAAATGGGCATAAAATTTCAAAAAAATGAAAAACCAAAGCATATAGCCTTCTTATGTCATATAGTAAGCACTCGATCAAGTTGGTAAACAAGGTCTAGACATATTCAAACCAGAAAAATCATGTTTCTACCCCTAGCCCTAAACTTTGTCTTATGAAGTCAAGCACGAAGAGAAGTCGTTTTGGATTTCAAACATGGAAATTTCAAAATCCTTCCCAAAAGCTTCATTTTGGAGTGACTAAGAAGGATAGCTTACCTTTTCATTTTCATGTTTTAAACTTGTTTAAATATTGTTGTTTACCAAGATCAAATGGGCATAAAAATTCAGAAAAAGTCAAAAAAAATGAAAACCATAGCACATAGTATTATTATGTCATATAGTAAGCATTCAAGTTGATAAACAAGGTCTAAACAACAAACTAGACAAATCATGTATCTACCCCTAACCCTAAACTTGTCTTATGAAGTCAAGCATGAAGAGAAGTGGTTTTGGGTTTCAAACATGGAAATTTCAAAAACTCCCAAAAGCTTCATTTTGAGTGACTAAGAAGGATCCAGGCTTACCTTTTCATTTTCATGTTTTAACTTGTTCAAATCTTGGTCAAACTTAGGATTTGACCAAGATTCAAATGTGCATAAAAATTGGGAGGAAGGGTATGAATTACAATTCAAAAAACAAGGTAACTTAAATACTTGGATGCCCCAAAGATGTGTGGAAGCCCAGAACGATGGCAAAACATGTGCGCACGCTGCATCCAATTCAAGTAGAACACATAGTAGGCATCGATAGTTTGACCTAAATTTGAAATCAAAGAGAAGGTGGTTAGAAAAAATCGAAATTGGCAAAGCAAAGCATGAAATCATAAATTTGTGATGCACTATAGCTATGAAAAGTATCAAACAATGCATACCAAAATGATTTTTTAGAGGAATACTAGTTCAACTTATTTTAATTTTATATTAGTAGCCCAAAATCGAACTAGTAGTTGGATATTTCTGAACTTGATCTGTAGTAGTGGGCAAAACCCTAGTTTAACCTATTTAATCATAGATTCGTAGGTCGATTTTTCTACTTTTTATTATTACTATGCAGCACATGTGTGTTTGCCCGTCGAGTGAAACTCGGAGGAAGAAGGGATCACTCGGAAGGAGAGAAGAAGGGAGAGAATTATGGTGTCTCCTTTTTCGGGTGATGATGTTGACTTTTGTGCAGGGTTTGTCAGTGAGCAGGAGGTGCGAGCGAGCGAGCGAGTCGAGCGAGGCCGAGAATGAGAGAGATTTGTTTTTTGTGAGAGGGACAACCAAGGATCCGAAGGACCCACATACTTCCAATACGCATCCTGATGCGTCTTCTCTTGACAAAGAAAATGGCTGGGAGTTTGCGTACCTATTGCACGTGACTTGTGCTCACTGAAGTGTGGGACCTCACGCATGGGCACCACACGTAAGTGACAGACCTGTTGATGTAAAAACTCGGTTGATTATTATACTACTACATTTATACAAAGTTTCCTATGGATTCAAGGGTACGAAAGCCAAGTTAAATCATTTACATGACATTATTTTTTCCATGAAGCCAAGTTAACTCATTTATCAATTGGTACATTTTGGAGTGACTAAGAAGGATCCAGGCTTACTTTTTCATTTTCATGTTTTAAACATGTTTAAATCTTGGTCAAACCTATGACTTGACCAAGATTCAAATGGGCATAAAAATTCAAAAAAAAAAGAAAAACAAAAGCACACCGTCTTCCTATGTCATATATCAAGGTGATAAACAAGGTCTGCCATATTCAAACCACAAAAATCTTGTATCTACCCCCTAACCCTAAACAAGGATCCAGGCTTACCCTTTTCATTTTCATGTTTTTAAACTTGTTCAAATCTTGGTCAAACTTAGGATTTGACGAAGATTCAAATGGGCGTAAAAATACTTAGAAAAATCATGTACGTATCTACCCCAAACCCTAAACTATCTTACGAAGCCAAGCATGAAGAGAAGTGGTTTTGGGTTTCAAACATGGAACAAAACCTCCCAAAAGCTTCATTTTAGAGTGACTAAGAAGGATCCATGCTACCTTTTATTTTCATGTTTTAAACATGTTCAAATCTTGGTCAAACCGTACGTACCTAGGATTTGACCAATATTCAAATGGGCATAAAAATTCAAAAAATGAAAAACCAAAGCACATAGCCTAGCTTCTTATATATGCCATATAGTAAGCACTCAAGCTAGTTGATAAACAAGGTCTAGACATATTCAAACCAGAAAAATCATGTATCTATATACCCCTAACCCTAAACTTTGTCTTAATTATGAAGTCAAGCACGAAGAGAAGTCGTTTTGGGTTTCAAACATGGACATTTCAAAAACCCTCCCAAAAGCTTCATTGTGGTGTGACGTACTAAGAAGGATACATGCTTACATTTTCAACAACCCCCCTAAAAGCTTCATTATAGAGTGACTAAGAAAGGATCCAGTCTGGCGGGCTTACCTTTTATTTTCTTGGTTTAAACTTGTTCAAATCTCGGTCAAACCTAGGATTTGACCGAGATTCAAAATGTGCATCAAATTTTAAAAAATTAAAAACCAAATTAAAGCGCATAGTGTTCTTATGTCATATAGTAAGCATTAAAGTTGATAAACAAGGTCTAGACACATATTCAAACAAGACAAATCATGTATCTATACCCCTAACCCCTAAACTCTATCTTATGAAGTCAACAACATGAAGAGAAGTGGTTTTGGGTTTCAAACATGGAAATTTCAAAAACCTCCCAAAAGCTTCATTTTAGAGTGACTAATATATATAAGAAGGATCCATACATGCCTGCTTACCACCTTTTCATTTTCATATTTTAAACTTGTTTAAATCCGTGTCAAATTAAACCAAGGATTTGACCAAAAGATTCAAATGGGCATAAAATTTTAAAAAAAAATCAGAAAAATGAAAAACAAAAGCATATAGTCTTCTAATGTCATATAGTAAGCATTCAAGTTGATAAACAAGGTTTGGACATGCATATTCAAACCTAGGCAAATCATGTATCTATCCCCTAGCCCCTAAACTCTATCTTATGAAGTCAAGCATGAAGAGAAGTGGTTTTGGGTTTCAAACATGAAAATTTCAAGAACATCCCGAAAACTTCTTTTTAGAGTGACTAAGAAAGGATACAGGCTTCCCCTTTTCATTTTCATGTTTTATACTTGTTTAAATCTTGGCCAAACCTAGGATTTGACAAAGATTCAGATGTGCATCTATCAAAATAAAAAAATCAGAAAAATTAAAAACCAAAGCACATAGTTTTCTTATGTCATATATAGTTAGCATTAAAGTTGATATAAACAAGGTCTAGATATATTCAAACAAGAAAAATCATGTATCTACCCCTAACCCTAAACTCTGTCTTATGTGTAGTCAAGCATGAAGAGAAGTGGTTTTGGGTTTCAAACTTGGAAATTTCAAGAACCCCCAAAAGCTTCATTTTAGAGTGACTAAAGGATCCAGGTCGGGCTTACCTTTTATTTACATGTTTTAAAATTGTTCAAATCTTGGTCAAACTGTACCTAGGATTTGATCAAGATTCAAATGGGCATAAAATTTCAAAAAAAATGAAAAACCAAAGCATATAGCCTTCTTATGTCATATAGTAAGCACTCGATCAAGTTGGTAAACAAGGTCTAGACATATTCAAACCAGAAAAATCATGTTTCTACCCCTAGCCCTAAACTTTGTCTTATGAAGTCAAGCACGAAGAGAAGTCGTTTTGGATTTCAAACATAGAAATTTCAAAAACCTTCCCAAAAGCTTCATTTTGGAGTGACTAAGAAGGATACAGGCTTACCTTTTCATTTTCATGTTTTAAACTTGTTTAAATATTGTTGCTAGGATTTGACCAAGATCAAATGGGCATAAAATTTCAAAAAAAATGAAAAACCAAAGCATATAGCCTTCTTATGTCATATAGTAAGCACTCAAGTTGGTAAACAAGGTCTAGACATATTCAAACCAGAAAAATCATGTTTCTACCCCTAGCCCTAAACTTTGTCTTATGAAGTCAAGCACGAAGAGAAGTCGTTTTGGATTTCAAACATGGAAATTTCAAAAACCTTCCCAAAAGCTTCATTTTGGAGTGACTAAGAAGGATACATTTACCTTTTCATTTTCATGTTTTAAACTTGTTTAAATATTGGTTAAGCCTAGGATTTGACCAAGATCAAATGGGCATAAAAATTCAGAAAAAATCAAAAAAATGAAAACCAAAGCACATAGTATTATTATGTCATATAGTAAGCATTCAAGTTGATAAACAAGGTCTAAACAACAAACTAGACAAATCATGTATCTACCCCCTAACCCTAAACTCTTCTTATGAAGTCAAGCATGAAGAGAAGTGGTTTTGGGTTTCAAACATGGAAATTTCAAAAACCCCAAAAGCTTCTCATTTTTGAGTGACTAAGAAGGATTCAGGCTTACCTTTTCATTTTCATGTTTTAAACTTGTTCAAATCTTGGTCAAACTTAGGATTTGACCAAGATTCAAATGTGCATAAAAATTGGGAGGAAGGGTATGAATTACAATTCAAAAAAACAAGGTAACTTAAATACTTGGATGCCCCAAAGATGTGTGGAAGCCCAGAACGATGGCAAAACATGTGCGCACGCTGCATCCAATTCAAGTAGAACACATAGTAGGCATCGATAGTTTGACCTAAATTTGAAATCAAAGAGAAGGTGGTTAGAAAAAATCGAAATTGGCAAAGCAAAGCATGAAATCATAAATTTGTGATGCACTATAGCTATGAAAAGTATCAAACAATGCATACCAAAATGATTTTTTAGAGGAATACTAGTTCAACTTATTTTAATTTTATATTAGTAGCCCAAAATCGAACTAGTAGTTGGATATTTCTGAACTTGATCTGTAGTAGTGGGCAAAACCCTAGTTTAACCTATTTAATCATAGATTCGTAGGTCGATTTTTCTACTTTTTTATTATTACTATGCAGCACATGTGTGTTTGCCCGTCGAGTGAAACTCGGAGGAAGAGGGATCACTCGGAAGGAGAGAAGAAGGGAGAGAATTATGGTGTCTCCTTTTTTCGGTGATGATGTTGACTTTGTGCAGGGTTTGTCAGTGAGCAGGAGGTGCGAGCGAGCGAGCGAGCGAGCGAGTCGAGCGAGGCCGAGAATGAGAGAGATTTGTTTTTTTTTTTTGTGAGAGGGACAACCGAAGGATCCAGAAGGACCCACATACTTCCAATACGCATCCTGATGCGTCTTCTCTTGACAAAGAAAATGGCTGGGAGTTTGCGTACCTATTGCACGTGACTTGTGCTCACTGAAGTGTGGGACCTCACGCATGGGCACCACACGTAAGTGACAGACCTGTTGATGTAAAAACTCGGTTGATTATTATACTACTACATTTATACAAAGTTTCCTATGGATTCAAGGGTACGAAAGCCAAGTTAAATCATTTACATGACATTATTTTTTCCATGAAGCCAAGTTAACTCATTTATCAATTGGTACATTTTGGAGTGACTAAGAAGGATCCAGGCTTACTTTTTCATTTTCATGTTTTAAACCTGTTTAAATCTTGGTCAAACCTATGACTTGACCAAGATTCAAATGGGCATAAAAATTCAAAAAAAAGAAAAACAAAAGCACACCGTCTTCCTATGTCATATATCAAGGTGATAAACAAGGTCTGCCATATTCAAACCACAAAAATCTTGTATCTACCCCCTAACCCTAAACAAGGATCCAGGCTTACACCCTTTTCATTTTCATGTTTTTAAACTTGTTCAAATCTTGGTCAAACTTAGGATTTGACGAAGATTCATATGGGCGTAAAAATACTTAGAAAAATCATGTACGTATCTACCCCCTAACCGTAAACAAGGATCCAGGCTTACCCTTTTCATTTTCATGTTTTTAAACTTGTTCAAATCTTGGTCAAACTTAGGATTTGACGAAGATTCAAATGGGTGTAAAAATACTTAGAAAAATCATGTACGTATCTACCCCAAACCCTAAACTCTATCTTACGAAGCCAAGCATGAAGAGAAGTGGTTTTGGGTTTCAAACATGGAAATTTCAAAAACCTCCCAAAAGCTTCATTTTAGAGTGACTAAGAAGGATCCATGCTTACCTTTTATTTTCATGTTTTAAACATGTTCAAATCTTGGTCAAACCGTACGTACCTAGGATTTGACCAAGATTCAAATGGGCATAAAAATTCAAAAAAAATGAAAAACCAAAGCACATAGCCTAGCTTCTTATATATGCCATATAGTAAGCACTCAAGCTAGTTGATAAACAAAGTCTAGACATATTCAAACCAGAAAAATCATGTATCTATATACCCCTAACCCTAAACTTTGTCTTAATTATGAAGTCAAGCACGAAGAGAAGTCGTTTTGGGTTTCAAACATGGACATTTCAAAAACCCTCCCAAAAGCTTCATTGTGGTGTGACGTACTAAGAAGGATACATGCTTACATTTTCAACAACCCCCCTAAAAGCTTCATTATAGAGTGACTAAGAAAGGATCCAGTCTGGCGGGCTTACCTTTTATTTTCTTGTTTTAAACTTGTTCAAATCTCGGTCAAACCTAGGATTTGACCAAGATTCAAAATGTGCATCAAAATTTAAAAAATTAAAAACCAAATTAAAGCGCATAGTGTTCTTATGTCATATAGTAAGCATTAAAGTTGATAAACAAGGTCTAGACACATATTCAAACAAGACAAGTCATGTATATATACCCCTAACCCCTAAACTCTATCTTATGAAGTCAACAAC
Organism: Lolium multiflorum; assembly: GCA_030979885.1. Taxonomy (NCBI): domain Eukaryota; kingdom Viridiplantae; phylum Streptophyta; class Magnoliopsida; order Poales; family Poaceae; genus Lolium; species Lolium multiflorum. The sequence goes on from CM061750.1 coordinate 83,423,632, forward strand.
ATGAAGAGAAGTGGTTTTGGGTTTCAAACATGGAAATTTCAAAAACCTCCCAAAAGCTTCATTTTAGAGTGACTAATATATATAAGAAGGATACATGCCTGCTTACCACCTTTTCATTTTCATATTTTAAACTTGTTTAAATCCGTGTCAAATTAAACCAAGGATTTGACCAAAAGATTCAAATGGGCATAAAATTTAAAAAAAATCAGAAAAATGAAAAAACAAAAGCATATAGTCTTCTTATGTCATATAGTAAGCATTCAAGTTGATAAACAAGCTAGGTTTGGACATGCATATTCAAACCTAGGCAAATCATGTATCTATCCCCTAGCTAGCCCCTAAACTCTATCTTATGAAGTCAAGCATGAAGAGAAGTGGTTTTGGGTTTCAAACATGAAAATTTCAAGAACATCCCAAAAACTTCATTTTAGAGTGACTAAGAAAGGATACAGGCTTCCCTTTTCATTTTCATGTTTTATACTTGTTTAAATCTTGGCCAAACCTAGGATTTGACAAAGATTCAAATGTGCATCTATCAAAATAAAAAAATCAGAAAAATTAAAAACCAAAGCACATAGTTTTCTTATGTCATATATAGTTAGCATTAAAGTTGATATAAACAAGGTCTAGATATATTCAAACAAGAAAAATCATGTATCTACCCCTAACCCTAAACTCTGTCTTATGTGTAGTCAAGCATGAAGAGAAGTGGTTTTGGGTTTCAAACTTGGAAATTTCAAGAACCCCCAAAAGCTTCATTTTAGAGTGACTAAAGGATCCAGGTCGGGCTTACCTTTTATTTTCATGTTTTAAAATTGTTCAAATCTTGGTCAAACTGTACCTAGGATTTGATCAAGATTCAAATGGGCATAAAATTTCAAAAAAATGAAAAACCAAAGCATATAGCCTTCTTATGTCATATAGTAAGCACTATCAAGTTGGTAAACAAGGTCTAGACATATTCAAACCAGAAAAATCATGTTTCTACCCCTATCCCTAAACTTTGTCTTATGAAGTCAAGCACGAAGAGATCGAAGTCGTTTTGGATTTCAAACATGGAAATTTCAAAATCCTTCCCAAAAGCTTCATTTTGGAGTGACTAAGAAGGATACAGGCTTACCTTTTCATTTTCATGTTTTAAACTTGTTTAAATATTGGTTAAGCTTAGGATTTGACCAAGATCAAATGGGCATAAAAATTCAGAAAAAATCAAAAAAATGAAAACCAAAGCACATAGTATTATTATGTCATATAGTAAGCATTCAAGTTGATAAACAAGGTCTAAACAACAAACTAGACAAATCATGTATCTACCCCCTAACCCTAAACTCTGTCTTATGAAGTCAAGCATGAAGAGAAGTGGTTTTGGGTTTCAAACATGGAAATTTCAAAAACTCCCAAAAGCTTCTCATTTTTGAGTGACTAAGAAGGATTCAGGCTTACCTTTTCATTTTCATGTTTTAAACTTGTTCAAATCTTGGTCAAACTTAGGATTTGACCAAGATTCAAATGTGCATAAAAATTGGGAGGAAGGGTATGAATTACAATTCAAAAAACAAGGTAACTTAAATACTTGGATGCCCCAAAGATGTGTGGAAGCCCAGAACAATGGCAAAACATGTGCGCACGCTGCATCCAATTCAAGTAGAACACATAGTAGGCATCGATAGTTTGACCTAAATTTGAAATCAAAGAGAAGGTGGTTAGAAAAAATCGAAATTGGCAAAGCAAAGCATGAAATCATAAATTTGTGATGCACTATAGCTATGAAAAGTATCAAACAATGCATACCAAAATGATTTTTTAGAGGAATACTAGTTCAACTTATTTTAATTTTATATTAGTAGCCCAAAATCGAACTAGTAGTTGGTAAACAAGGTCTAAACAACAAACTAGACAAATCATGTATTTACCCCCTAACCCTAAACTCTGTCTTATGAAGTCAAGCATGAAGAGAAGTGGTTTTGGGTTTCAAACTTGGAAATTTCAAGAACCCCCAAAAGCTTCATTTTATAGTGACTAAGAAGGATCCATGCTTACCTTTTCATTTTCATGTTTTAAACTTGTTTACATCTTGGTCATAGCTAGTGTATTTGACCAAGATTCAAATGGGCATAAAATTTAAAAAAAATAATGAAAAACCAAAGTACATAGTCTTCTTATGTCATATAGTAAGCATTCAAGCTGATAAACAAGGTCTAGACATATTCAAACCAAACAAATCATGTATCTACCCCCTAACCCCTAAACTTTATCTTATGAAGCCAAGCATGAAGAGAAGTGGTTCTTGGTTTCAAACATGGAAATATCAAAAACCTCCCAAAAGCTTCATTTTAGAGTGACTAAGAAGTATCCATGCTTACCTTTTCATTTTCATATTTTAAACTTGTTTAAATCATTGTCAAACCTAGGATTATACCAAGATACAAATATGGGCACAAAACCCTCTTAGCCAAAATCAACTACGAGCAAGATTTTCTGTATTGTAGATGCCCCAATTGACTCTCATCCCCAATGTAGTCTTTTTTATGTCAGTATAGACTTCTTTACTAGATGTATACTATCGTACATGGCATGCATTTGCCTAATGAGCAGCATTGTTTAGCCGTTCTAGCCAACCCGATCAATCTGTCAAGCTTCATGCACGAGATGCCATGTTTATGGCCCTTTTGTTGTGGCTTTTTTTGGCTTTTGGCTTTGGCAAAAGCCAAAAAAAGCACGTAAATAGGTGCTTTTTTGGGCTTTTGGATTTTGGAAGCCAAGAACAAAGATTCTATTCTTTTGGCTTCCAAAATCCAAAAGCCCAAAAAGCACCTATTTAGGTGCTTTTTTTGGCTTTTGCCAAAGTCAAAATAAGCCACAACAAAAGGGTAATTTACTCCCTCGCTCCGGTGATCCGATCCATATTTCTTGGTGCTAAAAAGAATGTGAATCGGAGGGAGTACTGTTCTTAGATAGTACTAGTATATCAGTTCAAAAAAAAGTACAGTACTACTACATCACAAATGCATCAAAAGAGTACTACTGTACATCACAAGACCACGACAGTTGTATAGTATATAGAGTTTAATGCTGAACTTTAAACAGGACCAGGAGCATCAGGGCCAGCAGCAGGGGCGTTGACCGGCAACAAACCAGGCAAAAGACGTAAGGAAGAGGCCATATGCTGCGTGCTTGGCCTTGATTGCAGGGTGGTGATTCTTCGCCGCTCGCCATGTATTCACGCCGTACCAGTTCCGCGTCGCCCGCGAGCGGATCGAAGCGATCCCGCGCGCCGGACACGCTCGAGGAGGCGTGGCGGCTCCAGTGCAAGCAGTCCGCCGCCGGGAGTCGGCGCGCGGCGTGCAGGTACAGAGGCTCCCTGTACATGCCGTCGTCGCTCCGCGAGTTCGCCCCGGGCGGGCTCTGGTACAAGGCGGATCCGCCGCTCAAACCGATGAGCGGCCCCGTCTTCAACAAATGGCGCGCCGACCGGGAGAGGAACCGCCGGTCGAAGGCGGCGTGGGAGGCGAGCACCAGCGGCGGATTCGCGCCGCCAGCCGGCGAGGAGGCGGAGGAGGCGGAGGAAGGGGAAGACCCCCTCTTCTTGAAGGCGCTGGCCGCGTCCCTCAAGGACGATGCCGACAAGAAGAGGGCGGAGGAAGAAGACAAGGCGGCGGCCATCGCCGCCGTGAAGGAGAAGGAGGCGCGGGATGCGGAGGAGAACGCGACCATCATCTTCCTCGACGACTAGATAGGTTAGAAGTCGCGATAAGGATCGCGCAATTCTGTATGTATGATCCGTATGTATGATCAACTATGAATTATGAACAATGAACTATCAAACCAAACCACATAGTTTTTTTTATGTCATATAGTAAGAATTCAAGTTGATAAAACAAGGTCTAGACATATTCAAACTAGACAAATCACGTATATCTACCCCTAACCCTAAACTCTGTCTTATGAAGTAAAGCATGAAGAGAACTGGTTTTGGGTTTCAAACATGGAAATTTCAAAAACCTTCCCAAAAGCTTCATTTTGGAGTGACTAAGAAGGATGCAGACTTACCTTTTCATTTTCATGTCTTAAACATGTTTAAATCTTGGTTAAACCTAGGATTTGACCAAGATCAAATGTGCAAAAAAATCAGAAAAAATCAAAAAAATGAAAACTAAAGCACATAGTATTCTTATGTCATATAGTAAGCATTCAAGTTGATAAACAAGGTCTAAACATATTCAAACCAGACAAATCATGTATCTACCCACTAACCCTAAATTCTGTCTTATGAAGTCGATCAAGCATGAAGAGAAGTGGTTTTGGGTTTCAAACATGGAAATTTCAAAAACCTCCCAAAAGCTTCATTTTAGAGTTACTAAGAAGGATCCATGCTTACCTTTTATTTTCATGTTTTAAACATGTTCAAATCTTGGTCAAACCGTACCTAGGATTTGACCAAGATTCAAATGGGTATAAAAATTCAAAAAAACTGAAAAACCAAAGCACATAGCCTTCTTATGTCATATATAGTAAGCACTCAAGTTGGTAAACAAGGTCTAGAGATATTCAAACCAGAAAAATCTTGTATCTACCCCTAACCCTAAACTTTGTCTTATGAAGTCAAGCACGAAGAGAAGTCGTTTTGGATTTCAAACATGGAAATTTCAAAAACCTTCCCAAAAGCCTCATTTTGGAGTGACTAAGAAGGATGCAGGCTTACCTTTTCATTTTCATGTTTTAAACTTGTTTAAACCTTGGTTAAACCTAGGATTTGACCAAGATCAAATGGGCATAAAAATTCAGAAAAAATCAAAAAATGAAAACCAAAGCACATAGTATTCTTATGTCATATATTAAGCATTCAAGTTGATAAACAAGGTCAAGACATATTCAAACCAGACAAATCATGTATCTACCCTAACCCTAAACTCTGTCTTATGAAGTCAAGCATGAAGAGACGTGGTTTTGGGTTTCAAACATGGAAATTTCAAGAACCCCCCAAAAGCTTCAATTTAGAGTGACTAAGAAGGATCCAGGTCGAGCTTATACCTTTTATTTTTATGTTTTAAACTTGTTCAAATCTTGGTCAAACCTAGGATTTGACCAAGATTCAAATGGGTATAAAAAATGAAAATCAAAGCACATAGCCTTCTTATGTCATATAATAAGCACTCAAGTTGATAAACAAGGTCTAGACATATTCAAACCAGAAAAATCATGTATCTACCCCTAACCCTAAACTTTGTCTTATGAAGTCAAGCACGAAGAGAAGTCGTTTTGGGTTTCAATCATGGAAATTTCAAAAACCTTCCCAAAAACTTCATTTTGGAGTGACTAAGAAGGATGCAGGCTTAGCTTTTCATTTTCATATTTTAAACATGTTTAAATCTTGGTCAAACCTATGATTTGACCAAGATTCAAATGGGCATAAAAATAATTAGAAAAATCATGTACGTATCTACCCCTAACCCTAAAATCTATCTTACGAAGTCAAGCATGAAGAGAAGTGGTTTTGGGTTTCAAACACATGGAAATTTCAAAAACCTCCCAAAAGCTTCATTTCAGAGTGACTAAGAAGGATCCAGACCGGGCTTACATTTTATTTTCATATTTTAAACTTGTTCAAATCTTGGTCAAACCGTACCTAGGAATTGACCAAGATTCAAAAAAAAATGAAAACCAAAGCACATAGCCTTCTTATGTCATATACTACCTCCGGTTCAAGGAATAAGGCGCCCTCGTTTTACGTGTTTTTTGTTTGACCAAGAATTACTTCAAATATATAAAGATTGTTTGTATGAAATTAGCATCATTACAAAGTGCTTTTCAATACGAATCCAACGATACTAATTACATATAATATAATCAAGATTGTGTTGCTCAATTTTTATGGTCAAAGTTCGTCTTGGAATACGCGTGCGCCTTATTCCTTGGGACGGAGGTAGTAGTAAGCACTCAAGTTGATAAACAAGGTCTAGTCATATTCAAACCAGAAAAATCATGTATCTACCCCTAAGCCTGAACTTTGTCTTATGAAGTCAATCACGAAGAGAAGTCGTTTTGGGTTTCAAACATGGAAATTTCAAATACCTTCCCAAAAGCTTAATTTTGGAGTGACTAAGAAGGATGCAGGCTTACCTTTTCATTTCCATGTTTTAAACATGTTTAAATAAGGATGCGTGATTCTGAAACCTCATACACATTGTTGCAAAAGTAATTACATCACCTAAACAATACTACCAGTTCATAATTCTAAACTTATGTACAATCTTGGAAACATATAACGCCAGCCTAGTTCACCAATTATCATCATCCCTCTTGATGCGCTTGCCGGTGCCGCTTGTACCTGCCTCCCACGGGTTGGCAGTCCAAGTTCTGCACTCGTTCGCACTTCGTGTGTCGGGAATCCTTGTTGGAGCTTCCCAACCAGATACAGGCCCTGCCCTTGCTAGCTCACCACATCCAGCCGTTGCCCTAGCTTGCTCACCGTGTGAACCGCCATCCCACGGAGACCCCGAAGTAGGCTCGCACGAGTCCTTTATCCATGGTGGCATTTTCTTCGGATCAAATGGTATGTTGTGCCTAAAGCAATAAGATACAAATTCCCAGTAGGTTGTCCCGACACACTGCTTCTTCTCGTCGCGCCAGGCAGGGGGAAGAGCGGCCAACCTAGCCGCTTCCTTGCAATCCGGGCAAACCACTTCCCTTGGAATTGGTTGTGCTTGACGCTGCCCATCATTGATTTTTTTGAGTCGCCTGTACAACTCAAAACTGACATACCCATCAATCGCAGCATACCTCAAGTTTACTTCAGGCAATGGCATGCACTCCCATTGATCGTGGCTGCTAGTAGGGAACTTGGTCTTCATGTCTTTGTAAGATGGGTCAATGATGGCGGCTGCCAAATCACCCATGCCAGTCCTATTGCCAGGACCATTGAAATTGATCATATCCTGAATGTCAATCCAATTATGTTTAGGAATTTTAATGCCATCTCTAGCAAACCTGCTAGAGTCACCCCTGATGTCAACAGTTGTGAAACAAATTCCTTTATGTTGAAGGAATTCTTGCAGTGCCAGATTATCAGGACTCCTGCATGTTAACACAAATCAATCTTGTAAGATCGTATATGCTGAAATAGTACACATATTTTTCTTCCAGTAAACTGTATACTTGTTGCAGTGAAACAATGATTTTGCATCAGTGATACACATCAAAATAACATGAATTATTGTTGCGACTATATGATCTAATTATTTAAGTGTCATCAAGTTAAGATTCAGTTACTATATGTTAATATCTTGACATCCATGCCGATTATCGGTGAGTATGAGTACATGAAATTTGTGCAAATTTTGAGTACCAAAATCATGAAACTAGATATCGTGGTCAATCCAAAAAAATTATACAAGTATATGTTGGATATTACGTTCCAGACCACATTTTTCATACAAGTTAGTTTGTTCGTGTTTTCATACAAGTTAGAACCTAGTCTATGTCGAAATAAAAAAGCAGATCCAAGATAAAGGAAGAGTTTCTATATTAAAAAACAAAAGGATAAAGGAAGGCATGTGAAGAACATACCTGCAGAAATGGTACACCAGGACGTGGTCGTCCATGGCCAACTGAACGACGGCGGTACTTACTTGGTCCGCAGTGTATTCTAGGTCGAGGCCGACGAACCTGGACCTGTCCTCTAGTAGCTTTTGTTCGTACATCTTGAGGGTGTGCTCGAGAACGGAAGGGTCATTCGTGTAGACCACGTTCACCTTGGTCGTCCCATGGGGAACGACGCTCCTCTTTAGCGTAAACAGGCCGCCGTCGGCCATGGCAGCGCTGAAGCACGTCGAACTGATCGGAGGGATTGAGGGGGAGGGAGGGAGAGCAACTGCAAACAATGGGGTTTTTTGGAACTTGCCGAAATGCAGGGGAGAACGAACCGCCAGGGGTTGTTTAGTGGGGACAGATGGGAATAATACTGCGATGAGGTTGAGGAATTAACTCCAACCGCCATTTAAATCTAGTACTCCCTATAGTCAGTTGATAGGAAATGGACGGGCAAGATTGATTCTAGGGAGGCGAACCCCAGTATTTTCCCAATTTATTTGAGTTGTAATATAACCATCGTTAATACTTGAATTGAAAAATATTTACAAAATTAATTTATTATATACTACATGATGAGATAATCCAACAAACCATGGAAATGCATGGCCATCCAACCATGTCACCCTCTTGTGAAAATTGTATAGGTGGTAGTGTGCGCAATACACGCGGTAGCCACTTCACAAATACATCCTTTTAATTTTGCCCCCCTTAATTCGGCCAATAAAAATGAAAAGACTTTATGTGGAAAACCAAAAAAACTTTATTTGGCAAAGTATAGTCGAAAATAAGAAGTTTTTCATTGATCTCTTAAAAAAGGGGTCATGATTCGAAAGTTCGCCATGCATGGTTCTTGCGGTAACCAAGCTAGCTCACCCATGTGGCAAGAAGCGAATCAATGTCCAACATGCATGGTTCCAAAAATATATATTTACAGAATGATTCTGCTTCTCAAGAATATTTGCATGCCATCATGTTTGTTATTTTTCCTAGATAAAAGTAGTAATTGGTGACTTCGTGATTGCCTTGCTTGCTGATTTCAATAAGTTTGAACCTCATTTTGGCTTTATTTCAAATTTAGGCAAAAACTTCTTGGCAATCGACTTTGTGAGCTACTATACTTGGATGCAACCCACATTTTCGTTGGCTAATGTTTTCTGATTCCACAACAATAGGGCACATCCCTATATCATCCCAAATTTTGAATTCTTTTTAGTTTGGTTGATGACCACCATTCATATCCGAACTTAATTAATTGGAGTACACATGATGGTTTCATGGTAAGCTAGTTTGACAAATTAGCCTTCGAAATGGCGATTCGCCTACCATGCATGCATGTTTGGCCTACCCGTGAAATTTTGATTTGCGGTATTGTGCACACACGTACTGCACATGATAGCGAATAAACAAAACACATATTCGGACCCCTTTGGCCAGCAAGGGCATGTTTGGTTCCTAGCCACAATTTGTCAAGAAGCCAAAATTTGGCAGCCATGCATGCATATAGTTTATTTGGCATGTGTTTGGTTTTTGCCACAATTTGGCTTATCACACTTCATTGCATGTATATATGGTCCATTTGTCATAGACTCAACTTTTTTTTACAAAGTTTTGACAAAGTTTGGCTTTAATATTTTAAGCCACAATTTGGTGGCTAGCCATACTAGCTTTTTTTTTGGCTAACCACACTTTGGCTTTGGAAAAATGTGGCTACCAAACATGGGTCCTAATAAAAAGAAAACAACACACTAATGTGTGGTAAACCAAAAATCCCTACTTTGCAAAGTTGCATATGTGCAAAAGGGGGGCAATGCATGCATTATTCAGAAGTTGATTGTGGTTTTCGTAGTGTAACCAATTAATTAAGCTTACATATGGGAAGAGGCTAGCGAGGCGAACTCAAGCAGCTATGGTTCCAATGTTGTCAAGTTTGAAGTGGACACTGCATGAAGCTTGCTCAAATTAATGGGTAGAAAGCCAAAAGCAGTCCATATTTATTCTATATGTGTGTGAATAATAACTCTTCACCCCAAACCTCTATGTATGATAGGGTTTTATATTTTTTACTTGTTAGTAGTAAGTACATGTCATGTGATGGCTCCATGCACATGTTTCACAACTTTTTTCTGATTTGTTTCTACCTCATTTGGTTGGTTTCAAATTTGCTCAAACTTCCTATGCGCGCTATGTTGTACTATTGGGACCCATGTTTTGGCTTAGTTTGTGGTACCACACTTGCAGGGTACCTCCAAGTATTTTATTCCCAAAAATTATGAATTCTAATTAAATGGTGAACTATAAACTGATCATCTAAAGTTGGAAAATAAAATCCATATATAGCTACACATCTAGATATGTGTATAAGGTAGACAAACTGCATTGCCACACATGCCTTATATAAGTTTGTTTTTTCTAGCGGAGTGGATTCCCTAATCACCCCACGGTTGTGACATTGTCAATGTTGTCATGATAAATAACATTGCGAGACTTTCCATCTTATTCTTTTTTGTAGAAATGATCGTCCCATTATGGCAAACGTCCCCATTCGTTTTTCAAATTAAGTAAACGTTATAGGATGAAAATTCATTGAAGTGACAAATTTTCTAGATTTCTAACTATTTTAGCTCATTCAAACAAGTTTGCAATAGGCCGACCTGTTGTCCAGTGACAATTTTAGAGTACAATTTGATCAACATCACAAAAAAGTGCTTTTAAGGCTCGTAAGTAGTATCATACATGCCATGTTGGCAAAAATCTAATGTGTCACATCAATTATGAGGTGAGATATGAGAGTAGTATTATAACACATAAACCTAGAAAACTTAGAAAACTTCATGACAAATACATCATGTACACACATTTGCATTGAGATTCTACAAAACTTTAAATATGACATAAGTATGAACCATATTATGATACTATGCATTGTGGAGGTAGTATCACAAACTAGTAGTGTATGATACTACGTACTACGTACTTCCCATTGTGACTAGTCTTAATCACTCTGACCTCGCCGTCTCGCCGTCTTACTATAGTACATACTACACCCCCACTCCGTCTCTCATACATCGCCCCACTCGTTTCCCACTCCGTCTCTCATACAGCGGCTGCGCCTGTAGATATCTTCGAGGATCTGGGCGATTTTGACCCGCTTTTCGGCGCTCGCCGTTTCAAGGTGAAGACCCCAATCTTAGCATGCATGTTGGACCAATTAGGAGTACAAAATTATGTTCTAAATGTTGCTCAAACTTTCCATACAACTAATATATAACTTATACTACGTAGGTTACACCATCGAAATAGGTATGACCAGTTGAGAAATGGGAACAATAACTTGGAACCTTTCTTACTATCGAGTGGGACGTGTGATATTGGTGTGACCCTGCTTTTTTCTTCTTCTACATAATGGCTACATGATGGTTCTAGAAAGAAGTGTATGCTGTTGTGGTATCTCTTGACGCGAATCCCTCTAATCACAAGCGTTAGATTTTGGAAACCAACAGTTAGTACTGCTGTTACATCTCTAGTTCAAAACTGGTGCATTTTGTATGTTGTTGTAGTAGTCTAGTAGATAGATTCAGATGCATGGTCAGGAGTGCAAACATTTCGCAACTAGTTGATCCCTCATCTTATTGTCGGATGTCACATTTCGAGTTTGTAAAAAAATGTAAATTCAAATCATAGTCACGGGTTATGTTGTATCTTTCGCACATCTAAACATTTGTTTCAAAAGGTGACCATATGTGAGCTGTGGAAAAAAGAAAAGACCAATGTGAATAATATTCCTTAACTATTCACATATCATTTGTCTTTTTTGTGCAAGCTAGAATTTTTTTTACATACTCATCTGTGACCTGTGGAGCAATACACAACATAATATGTGTCCCAGTTTTGTTTTTCTTCATATTTTTTAAAAGTGCAGAAGTGTGATATCCGATAATAGGATGCGAGTGCAACTAGTTGCAAATGAGATGCTAATGCATGCTGATATGATACTACCTCTGTCCATAAATAGATGTATGTCTTTTGTCGTGGCCCCATCCTACTTCTGCATTTTCTTTACGGCCATTTTTGAGTAGTTGCGACCTGGACGTGATCGGACTAGTCGATACTCGATAGTAGTCGTAGTACTGTACAACTTCTGCATGTGGCGTCAGCCTCTAGAGTAGTAGTACTAGCTAACGGATAGATTATATCTGGAGAAACTGACATGGCCATTGATATGACAAGACTATACCCGGATTCGGACGCATTGTAGTGACTCCATCAATGTTCCGCTATGATGGTCTATTTTACTGCTACACCAGATTGTCGACGCAGAGGATTCCTTGGCTTCCGCGCAAGACCCTTCCCAAAGAAGGCATCTGCTCTGGCCCGTTGATTCTATGTGGACGGTTCCAGATTGCTTTATGTGTTTTTGTACAGTATCAGATCTAGGTTTTCCTTCCCTCCATATTAGGGGTTGTTTGGTTTAGGGGATAGGTTTATGGGATGAGAGTATCCCCAACCACCTGGCTAGGATAGCCAATTTTTGTTGTTTGGTTGTGTAGGAATTGAGTGTAGGACGAGAGGTGGGTAGTGGTATAGATTTTTTTTTGTTTGCTCGAAATGTTAGGGGTGGCTATAAGATGGTGAGATTATCTCTACACACATCAAATATACCACACCTCCTATTTTTATAGCCCAAAAAAATACATAACCGGTGGTATGTGAATTGATCTGGGTAAAAATATTACACAACCGTACAAATATTCAAATCCTATAGTCAAATCCTACATAACTCCTATAGTCAAATCCTACATAACTCCTATACAAATTGTACGAATCAAAGGATATGATTTTCCCCCTATATAGCTTGTTTGATTTGAAGAATTGAATCCTCCAAAATTTCTATGTATTGTTTTCTTATACTAGTACAACCCTATAGGATTTCTAATAAGAGGTTAGACCTCTTGGAAAAGTTCATATGCATCTGTGACAACTATGCTATGCACTCTCAATCTCTATAGAAATTTCCTTTGTCTTTCCGATGATACCATCACACACCTAGCTCTACCAATTCATGTAGATTTCTTTCCCGTAGGATTCAAGGAGGCATATGTCATAGCGATTCTCCATTATTCTATCATATGAATCTAACATGCCCTCTCAGTTTGAGTGATGCAAAGTGGCCACTATAAGATTTATTTAGTCAGATTAATTGGTCATGCATACACTAGTTGTTTTCTATCTTTCCTACACATGTCAATTAGCGAAATTTATAAGTAAAATCCTAAAATTCAAATAAATTGCTGAAAATTGGAAATAATATTACAGTTGTAGCAAATTACTAAATCGATCCAGAAATTATGTACATGGCTTCAGTAGTCCGTAAATGATGTCCTTGGAGTAGTTTGTGAGTTAAAGAACGTCCATTTCGTTAAACTGACATGGCCTTTGATTTGACAAGAGAACACTAATATTTTGTACCTGAATCAGAGTGGTAAAGGCGTACAGCTCGATCAATGCAATGGTATGATGGCTATGCAGCTATACCTATATAGGAGTAGACTACTAGTAGACTTTGGGACACAGAGATTTGGCTTCCGCGGCCGACCCCGAACAAGATTCTTTTACATTGCCCATCTTTTCACTGACATTGAATCGCTGAAACTTGGGGTCCGCCTGTGGCAGGACCAGCCTGTCAATGGCCCAAAGTCTTATGTGCTCCCGCCCTTTGATTTTGGATGGACGGACAAGATTGCCCAGTCCCATCCCTGTCCTGTTCGTTCCAGTTTTCATCCTCCTCCCCGGGGAACCCTCCCCGGAGAGCTCTACACCGACCCCTTCTATCCCCACCTGCTTGTCCCTTCCTTCTTCCTCCAGCGATTCATCCATCGTTCAACAAGTTGTCTAAGAAGAACATGAAGAAGTGTAAGAAGAGGAAGGAGGCGTTGTTGTCTGAGACTAAATCCGCGGTGAAATCCATCCCGCTGAAAGTCCTGCAAACTCCGACTTTGAAAGTGTACCAGCGGCGCCGGCGGACAGGCATGTCTGCGCTTCCATCGCAAGCTCAGTCTGCTTCGGGCTTGTTGGGTCAGGGCAGAGTAATCCAGCAAGAGTCCTGGTAGGTTTTTATCGCCATGTGCTTTCTTTGCCCCCATGAACGCAGATTACAGCAAGGCAAACAGATCCAACTATTTTTTTACCCGGGAGAACCAGCTATTTGACCGTCTTTCTTCCAGGGCCGCCCGTTCAAGTGTCGCCCTTCCTACCGATGCCGAGAAATCGACCGTGTTTCGCCAAGATGGTGGGTACGAAGCTCCCCGGTATGTTTCCATCGCCATGCCGAAGTTTCTCTGCCTTCTGGCTGGCTAGCGGATCAAACAATTTAACCGTCTTTCTTCCATGGCGGCTGGTTTCAGCGCCATTCCTACCCAAGTTGAGAAATCGCTCGTTTCTCGCCAACCTGGTGGGTACGAAGCTCCTGGGTATGTTTCCATCGCCATGCCGGATTTTCGTTGAGTCCTTGCTGGCAGGCGGTGCCAACTAAACCGGCTATCATCTTCCAGGGCCGACGGTTCCAGGCTCGTGCTTTCTACCGCAGGATCCACTTCGTACTTAGCTATCGAGGACCCGTTGTTTGATGAGCACTTGTTAGCTCTCAAGAGCATTAATAATGTATGCACTATATAATATATATCCATTGCTTTTTTTTCTTCCTCTTCATCTCCGTACTGCATGAGGGCTTCTTTAATTCGTAGGACTTCTATAAGAATTGTGTAGCATTTAGATCCTATGGTTTTTTTTCCTACATTAGTTGTTTGATTTATAGAAATATATCCTATGTTTGTTCCTTTTTTCGAAATGGGGGACATATCACAGCCTCTGCATCAAAATGATGTATATGGCTGCTTTATTGCTTTCTTCAGTTCATACACAAATTATGACAACTTCTCACGGATCAGCTAGAGTCGACACAAAGATCCACCAACGAAACATAGAAAACAGCGGGTGCCAAAAAGGCAAAAACACATCAGTAAGTAATTCTATGAGGAAACTGCCAGCCACCCTGGCTGTAAAAATCCCGTGCGGCTGTCTCTAGTCAGTTGCACCCAGACTCCATGATATCCTGCTGATCCTCGGGCTGGAGATAAGAAACATACGGATCTAGTGAATAATCATAGGGATAACCTGCAAGAAGGGATGAGATTTGGGTTTATTAAACTCGACTTCATTTTGTACATTCCAAATAGCCCATAAAATAGCGCATACACCCTCTGTAATGTATACAAAATCCTATGCTTTTCCTAATCTTATGATTTTCATATCCTGTGAATGAAAAAGGATCCCTGATTCGTTCCTGGTGAATTTTTCCATGCAGGAAGGGATTATGAGATTAAAGGGCCACAACACCACCCTTCAGAACAGAAACCTCAAACTCTTGCATAGGTTTGGTATCATGAATGCAGAATCAGAGACGAATGCCCAGTCTCCGGGAGAGGAGCAGCCAGTGCGCGTGTGTGCATCTTCGGCCGTGTATGTTTCCATTGCCGTGCCGCAGTTTCATCGCCTCCTTGCTGGCTGCCAGATCCAACTACTTAAATGTCTTTCTTCCAGGGATGGCGGTTCCATCGTTGAAGAGGTTCCTATGGACAAGGACTTTGCAGCTCTCAGGCATATTGAAGAGGTTGGCACTCCATTTGTTTATTTCTCCCCCCTCATCTGCACTCTGCATACTTCATTGCTGTTGAATTTGCAATGCAGGATGTGATAACACGATTCTCCGCGAAACTGGACCAGATCAAGGGCCACAACATCATCCTTCATAAGAAAATCCGCCACCTCGTGGGCAGGTGCATTTTAAATCGTGCCATATCGAAGGAGAATGCCCGTTCCATGCAATCTTCTTTTGATAAACGGTACTCAGACGTTCTCGTGGAGTGTGAGAAGTTGAAGAAGGAAGTCGAGGAACTACGCGCCCAGCCACCGATGAGTGTGGTCACTGACAAGGCTGGTCAGTGTGATTGCAACTGTGACTGTGAAAGTTTTCAACAGGAAGTGGAGTTGCATGCTGAACATGCGCAATATTTCGAGACGAAGTACTTGAAAGTTCGCACAGAGTGCGATAAGTTGAAGAAGGAAGTCGAGTGTCTCCGCTCCCAGCAGCCAACTATTGCGACATCAGGAGACCAGGGTGTGCTAATTGCAGCCAGAATTTTGGAATCGATGAAAAGTTGAATTTGGCTTTGTTGTGCAATATAGCAAGACCTGTTCCTCCTCTGCCTTTGTCTTTTGGCATAATTGCTTTGTCTTCAGTATTGACTCCTGAATGCTTCGTATATTTCTGACTGTTTCTGAATTATGTACAACTTTTGTAATATTGGTCAAATTAGTTTTGACCAGGGTTTGTGTAGGGTTGTTGAATTTTTTTGGTTGGTCCAAATTGTGTTGTGTGGTCCAAATGTGATGTATCATCACACCACCATGTGCCCCGCCACCCCCAGGTTTTGGTAATGCCATTCTGATACATGCTTCATAGAAGGAACATACATTTTTTCCGTTAGGGCATGACAATTTTGAAAAATTCAAACAAAAATGGGAAGAGAGAATGGTAACATCATTTTCCATGTGATGCCCCTGTGCCAAATTTTGGTTCATTTTAAGAATGTAAGGTGACAAATTACTCGAGGAAGCTAGTTGGAGTAGACGGGCATGACCGGATTGGCATAGGGGATTTATTTTTTGAAGGATGTTATTTTTCATGGACAATATCTGACACAAACAATAAAATGTTAAGGTCTCATATTATTCTGAATGATTGTGAATTACTTATGACGTTTGGAAGTATTGGTATACGTGAGAATCGAGTACATGCACGACTTCACGCGTCCACAACTAATCGGCCTCATCGTCTCTCGCGTCCACAACTAATGCCATTCTGATACAGAGAGTCAGAGGCTATAAAATAATCGGCCTCATCGTCTCTCGCGAGCTCGTCCTCTCCCCTCCCATCAACTCACCGCACCTCCGAGGCATCGACTTCCTCGTTTCCAACCGCAGCAGCATGAAGACAGGTCTTGCGTACGAGGCGGAGCAATCGGCGGCCGCTCGCGCAGAGGATGCCTCTGCGGTAGTGGCCGTCGCGGCGGGTGAGGCTTCACCGGGTACCCAGGCCGCTCGTCTCCTCTGCTTGTCTGATTCTTCGACCTCGGTCGAAACGGGCGTCCTGGCCGTCGAGGAGAAGGTGGATAGCAACGCCGTTGCTCCCGCCGAAGATCTGCAAGGCGTTGCAGGCCACCACGGCGAGGTCTTCCTCGACCCGGTGCTGGACGCGGACCTCGACCCCTTCGACGATTTCGGCCCAAACGTTCAGTTCCAGGAGGATGTCGAGGGTGACGACGAGGAGGTACTGCTCTTTTACCGAAACTGTCCCGATCCTTTTTGTGTCATATTACTGTTCACGTGGTTTGCACGAACCTGGTTCTTGATTGATTTGATCTCCTACCTTGTTCTTGTAGACGTACTTGATTCTACGGTTCGTACGGTCAGATTCTAGTTTAATTTCGACTAATCTGCCATGTAGTTGGCTTGATTTGTCATATAATTAATTTATGTGTTCATACTTAGTGGACTTGCAATTGTTGTGGCTTATGTTCATTGCTGTTCATAGGGTTTTCTCGTGATTTAGTATGATTTCTTCTGCCATTTACTTGTTCTACACATTTAATTTTAGGGTTTCTAAGGTTTGCTTATGATAGTGCAGTATTTATTCGATCTGTCATTAAGCACCTGATTATTATGTACTTTATAATTCACAGGAATATTCTGACGACATGGACGACAACAAGGAGCGCAGGGACCAGAAGAGCCGCTACGTTCTGAAGCGGCTGAAGGGTGGTGAAATTCGTTTCCGCAAGCGCGGGGAGCTATTTTGCCCATTCTGTGGCAAAATCCTCCAGAAGGACATCCGCAGCCTGATCCAGCATGCGACGGGTGTAGGCCTAAGTACATCGGGGAAGCACCGCCCTGCAACCAAGGCCAAGCACGCAGCATATGGCCTCTTCCTCCAGAATTACGTCTTGCCTGGCTTGTTCCCAGTCAACGCCCCTGCTGCTGGCCCTCATGCTCCTGGTCCTGTTTAAAGTTCATATGTGTAATCTTATTCCCTTTGGAAGTTCAGTATTAAACTCTACTAGTACAACCGTGGTGGTCTTGTGATGGTAGTACTCTTTTGATGCATTTGTGATGTAGTAGTACTAGTATTTTTTTTTGAAATGGTATAGTACTACTAGTATCTAAGAAAAGTACTCCCTTCGATTCACATTCATTTTACACCAAGAAATATGGATCGGAGTGAGGGAGTAAATTAAACATGGCATCTCGTGCATGAAGCTTGACATATCGATCAGGTTGGCTAGAATGGCAATACAATGCTGCTCATTAGGCAAATGCATGCCATGTAAAGAAGTCTATACTGACATAAAAAAAGACTACATTGGGGATTAGAGTCAATTGGGGCATCTACAATACAGAAAATCTTGCTTGTAGCTGATTTTGGCTAAGAGGGTTTTACTCACATTACACGTGCCACTTTCCTTGTGTGCAAAACAAGTTCCAATAAAGGAAGAGGAAAGAAAAGGACATTGTGGGCGAGATTGAACACCTTTTTTATGTGTTAAGCTGAGGCCTCGTTAAGCTGAGGATGACTTAGGCCTAACAGCTCAGCACACCCACAAATAAATCTCCTTGCACGCACCACTGCCAGCAAAAATAACAGAATTAGCACGCAAGATTAAGAATGAAGTGAATTTAATTAACTTGGTTAGCTTTTCAAGCAATATATTCAGAGAAAGAGCACACATGTTCGGCTCGAAATAATCGTAAGAGAAGAACAATAAATCTAAGGCACCCCACTTCATCGGAAGAAGGGGCGCGACAACGCATGGATTCATATATACCTTGAGTCGACGCTGGCTCATAGAAGGGCGGCCGCGCCTCGAGGATGCCGGCGACGTCTCCACCTCGGTATCACATGTGACTGCTTCTCGACGGGCGGTGCGCCACGCCATGTAGAAGATCTATCAAAAAAGGAGAGCCCGATGACGCTACTGACGCCTCAACCTTGATAGCACCGGCCTGTTGCTCCGCACTGAGATGCGCCACATGCAAGATTTAGCGGATGCGCCAATTTAAGAGATATGTCATGATCGTTGTAATAAATTTCACCGTGATGATGATTTGATCCTGCACTCGGCCTTGAACACAAGTACTAGTACAGTCTCACAATTTTTTTTATCATTATACTTTGCGAGATTTAGCGGATGCACCAATTTTAGAGATATGTCATGATCGTTGTAACAAATTTCAACGTGATGATGATTTGATCCTGCACTCGGCCTTGAACATAAGTACTAGTACATTCTCACAATTTTTTATCATTATACTTTGCGAGATTTAGCGGATGCGCCAAATTAGAAGATAGATCATGATCATGGTAACACACTTTTCAATGTAATGATGATTTGATGTTGCACTCGACCTTGAACATAAGTCCTAGTACGGTCTCACAATTTTGTATCATTATACTTTGCAAGTTTTAGAGGATGCGCCCATTTTCAGAGGTAGATCATGATCATGGTAACAAATTTTAAACGTGATGATGATTTGATGTTGCACTCGACCATGAACAGAAGTACTACTACTGTCTCACAATTTCTTTATCATTATAGTTTGCCAGATTTAGCGGATGCGCCAAATTTAGAGATAGATCATGATCGTGGTAACAAATTTTCAACGTGATGATGATTTGATGTTGCACTCGGGCTTGAACAGAAGTACTAGTACGGTCACTAATTTTTTAGCATTATACTTTGCAACGAATGCACCAATTTCAGGTGCATGTCACCAGATCTGTGTCCGATGATGATCATGGTAGTAACCGATGTTCAACTTGATGATGATTTGATTTTACAGTCGGCCTTGAACAGAGGTACTAGTACGGTCTCACAATTTTTTATCATTATACTTGTACCTTAGCGAAATTCAAAATCTCATAGCGGCAAAACTTCCCGCCCACAAAATACAAAAATTTCACACGCTTCCAAATTCCGATTCTACCCCTGTGGAGATGACAGCAAAGTCGGTTGGTGGGGGGGTCTGGCCGTCATTTTTTGGATCACCACCTCCCTAGCCCCGGATACCCTCCCAAAAAAATTCATTTCCCTCAGTCTCTCATCTGAGACCACCCACCGGAACTTCTCAAGTCCCTCTCTCTACCACCTCCACGACCACCGCACCGGAACATCCCCGCCGGACTTCCCTGGCCTACCCGAGCCCTCGCGATCCTCGTCATCCGGCTGCCTGCCGGAGCCGCTTCATCGACGCCGTCATCAACCGGACCGGATCATCCCCGCCGAACCTCGAAACCATATGCTCATCCAGCAGTCTACCGCAGTCGCTTCAGCTGCGGTATCGTCCACCCCACCGGAGCCGCTTCGCCGGATCCGTCGTCCACCGCATCGTATCTTGCTCACCGACACCGCTGTGCATGAACCGGATCTGCTTCACCGGCGCCGTGCATGATCTAAACTCTTCTACTGTCGCTTTTCTATTGCTTGCCTGCAAGTTCTTGTTTAATCTTGGGGGAACCTGTTTGTGCTAACGACGCGCCGTTACGTTTTTGCAGATGAGATGAGTAACCATGAAGTGTAATGGCCGTCTCTCCAACCCCAAGTAGCACATGTAGCGTACTTCATCACCGGATCTATCAACCCCAGGAAGATCTGCTGTGACTCCCACAGAGTGCTTCTCCTAATGTAAGTCCCTTGTTTTAGCGCCATGTTCTGGGTTCAGATGCTTGTTTGTCTGAAGCTCTTTTAGTTCATTCCTAGCTATGACCGTAACACGTTCCTATTTTCTACTTCATTGCTAACTTTAAGCGATTGAACATTTTGGTTTGCATTCCCTGCTCTGTAGATGTAGCCATCATAACTTCTATCTTGCTCAGTCGTTGTTACAAAAATTATACTGTAGGTATTATAGTAACATCCTGCTATTATTTAGTTCATGGCCAATTTTAAGTAATTGCACATGTTGGTTCGCATTCCCTGCTCTATAGCTTTTGGCATCGTAACTTCTATATTTGGTTTACATTCCCTGCTCTGTAGATCTAGCCATCATAACTTTATCTTGCTCAGTCGTTGTTACAAAAATTATGGCCTGCTACTATGTTGTTTGTGCCAATTTTTTACTCCATGAACATGTTGGCTTGCATTCCCTGTACTACAGGTGATGCCATTGTTTTGTATCTAGTTCATTGTAAGCTAACAAAGTAAGGACTTAGTTTGGCATGCTATCACTCTGCTATCTAGCCTGTAGTACAAATAAACTTGTCATACTACTAGATAATAATTTTGCGTGCCATCTTGTTCTTCAAAAGCTGCATTATTGACTTGTTTCTCTGACTTGGCATGACGCTCACATATGGAAAGCTGAACATATTGGTTTGCATTCCCTCTTATACAAGTTCACAGGTGATCCCACTATATTCTGTATCTGGTCCATCCTAAGCTCCAGCATCAACTATCCTCTATGTGTTGCTCATTACAAGTTTATATCCCGAAACATCTTGATTTGCATCCCCTTCACTATAAGTTCAGGAGTATTATTTAGTTCACGGCCAAAATGAAGTAATTGCACTTGGCACATGTTGGTTCACATTCCCTCCTCTTTAGCTTTTGCCATCGTAACTTCTATTTTTGGTTTACATTCCCTGCTCTGTAGATGTAGCCATCATAACTTCATCTTGCTCAGTCGTTGTTACAAAATTTATAGCCTGCTACTCTGTTGTTCATGCCAATTTTGTACTCCCTGAACATGTTGGTTTGCATGGGACTCGACAGTAGTAAGTCTGTGTTTCATTCTAACATGCTCTGTTATATTGGCTGTTGGTATGCGGCATGCACTCTTTGTTTGCTTATTGTGCGCATTACAATGATCTTGTTATAACGACGAAATGATGAGTTCCAAATTCTTTGGCAAACAATATTGTAGTGTCTTTGCCTTTCCATTGTTGCTGTCTTAACTTGTAATGTCTTTGTTTCAGATATAGGTGCTGCATGGACAACTTAAAAGATTGCCGGATCGCTTCATTGTATTGCTAGGTTTAATTACCATTCAATTTCTCTGGGTTCTGTAATATTTTTTCAATGCCTTGCAGCTGATGTAATATTTAGTTAGTTTTTATAGTTCTTTCGCGCATTTTTTCTTTGGTGCTTGTGGTAAGTGAGGCTATCCGACAGAAATCAATGCTGCGTAAATATTCTCAGTATCTAAATCACGAATTCCCATCCCTTAAACGGCCCATTTAAGCGAAATCACATATGTGCCTGCCCGCAAATTCCTAAAGCCCATATTATGCCAGCATATAAACAGCAACTAAACGGGCTGGCCCACTTACTTATTGGGCTGGCCCACTTACTTATTGGGCCAGCCCATTTGATTGACGGTGGACCCCACACTCTAGTTGGGCTGGCCCACTTGCTTTAAGGTGGACCCCACCCACTACTTAGTTGGGCCAGCCCAATTGCTTTTGTGGTGGACCCCACATACTAAATGGGCCGGCCCTTTAAGAGGAAAGTGGGACCCGCCTGTGTTTTTGGCCAGGCCCACTATCTTGTTGGGCCGGCCCACCTGCTATATGGTGGACCCCACAAACTAATTGGGCCGGCCCACTGCTATATGGTGGACCCCACATACTAATTGGGCCGGCCCTTTAACAGGAAAGTGGGACCCACCTGTGCTTTTGGCCCGGCCCACTAATTTGTTGGGCCAGCCCATTTGCTTTTGTGGTGGACCCCACATACTAAATGGGCCGGCCCTTTAAGAGGAAAGTGGGACCCACCTGTGTTTTTGGCCCGGCCCACTATCTTGTTGGGCCGGCCCACTTGCTATATGGTGGACCCCACATACTAATTGGGCCGGCCCTTTAACAGGAAAGTGGGACCCACCCGTGTTTTTGGCCCGGCCCACTATCTTGCTGGGCCACCACTTGCTATATGGTGGACCCCACGCACTAAATGGGCGGCCCTTAACAGAAAGTGGGACCCACTGTTTTTTGGCCCGGCCCACTATTTTGTTGGGCCGGCCCACTTGCTATATGGTGGACCCCACAAACTAAATGGGCCCCTTTAACAGAAAGTGGGACCCACTGTGTTTTTGGCCCGCCCACTATTTTGTTGGGCCGGCCCACTATATGGTGGACCCCACAAACTAAATGGGCCGACCCTTTAACTGGAAAGTGGGACCCACTGTGTTTTTGGCCCGGCCCACTAGCTTGTTGGGCCGCCCACTTGCTATACGGTGGACCCCACACACTAAATGGGCCGGCCCAGTTGCTGTAAGGTGGACCCCACATGTTAAATGGGCCGGCCCATTTAAGTTTTGACCAGTCAACCTTAGAGGTTAGGCCCGGCCCACGTAACTAATGGACCAGCCCAGCTATATAGTTGACCGGTCAAACTATGTCATCGGCCCGGCCCGCTTAAGACGTGGCAGGCCTCGTGTGGGCCTACCATCTACCACGGGGTTTCAGCCGGTTACGCCGTTAACTGGCAGTTAACGGCGTCTGCCACGTGTCAGTTTGCATGACGTCAGCAGTCAACGGGCTCCCGAAAACACTTCCGCAACGGTCCGATTTTCCGTGGCGGAAGGGCGCCCAAGCGCGACGGACCGAAAAAATCGTCGTTGGACTTTGCCTGACGCAGTTTCCACAACGGAACCCATATCGTCGGGTTAGGCCCATAGGCGACGAAAAATACCCCTTAGCGGACGATTTTGAGACGTTGTCTATCAGAACTTTTCTTGTAGTGAACCCAAAACCACGTATCTTCATGTTTGACTTCAAAAGACAGAGTTTAGGGTTAGGGGGTAGATACATGATTCTTCTTTTAATATGTTTAGATCTTGTTTTATCAACTTGAATGTTGACTGTATGACATAAGAAGACTATGTTTTTGAATTTTTTATGAATCTTGGTCAAATCCAAGGGTTGACCAAGATTTAAACAAGTTTAAAACATGAAAATGAAAACGTTTCAAGTTCACCTTTGGTTCGATCTTTCAGTAACCAGGCGCATATATATATGGATGCAAATTGAGATAATTAATTCGTGAAACATTGGAAATGTCCATCGTGTGTCATGTTTCCCCCTCACATGAAAATTGGATTGGTGGCAGACAAGTAAAAGCACATTTATGTGCGACAACCCAAAATGCACATATTTTGCTGAGTTTTCATGCATGCATTAAAAGTTGTGAATATATACATAAAATGCATGTGGGTCATGATTGAAAAGTTTGACATGTATATGGTTCTTGTGTAGTAGTACTATAGTAGGTACGCAAACTCCCAGCCATCTTCTTTGTCAAGAGAAGACGCGCACCAGGATGCGTAGTGGAAGTCGTCTCTGGATCCTTCTGTTGTCCCTCTCACGGAAAAGAAAAAGAAAAAAACATCTCTCTCATTCTCGGCCTCGCTCGACTCGCTCGCTCGCAGCCTCGCACCTCCTGCGCACTGACAAACGCTGCACAACAGTCAACATCACCAGAAAAAAGATATACACCATAAATAATAAGAGGGGCCCCGTGACTGCTATCCCTTCTTCTCCTTCCGTGTGATCCCTCTTCCTCCGAGTTTCACTGGACGGGCAAACACACATGTGCTGCATAGTAAAAATAAAAAAGTAAAAAATCGACCTATGAATCTATGATTAAATAGGTAAAATCCTGGGTTTTATCAAGGTTTAAACAAGTTTAAAACATGAAAATGAATAGGTAAGCATGGATCCTTCTTAGTCACTCTAAAATGAAGCTTTCGCGAGGTTTTTGAAATTTCCATGTTTGAAACCCAAAACCACTTCTCTTCATGCTTGACTTCGTAAGACAGAGTTTAGGGTTAGGGGTAGATACATGCTTTTTCTGGTTTGAATATGTCTAGACCTTGTTTATCAACTTGAATGCTTACTATATGACATAAGAAGGCTATGTTATTTGGTTTTTCATTTTTTCTGTTTTTTCGATTTTTATGCCCATTTAAATCTTGGTCAAATCCTAGGTTTGACCAAGATTTAAACAAGTTTAAAACATGAAAATGAAAAGGCCTGGATCCTTCTTAGTCACTGTAATGAAGCTTTTGGGAGGTTTGTGAAATTTCCATGTTTGAAACCCAAAAGCACTTCTCTTCATGCTTGACTTCATAAGACAGAGTTTAGGGTTAGGGGGTGTAGATACATGATTTGTCTGGTTTGAATATGTCCAAATCTTATTTATCAACTTTTGAATGCATGCTACTCTCTCAAAGAAAACCTTTTGAATGCTTACTATATGACATAAGAAGACTATATGCTTTTAAAATTCAAACATATGGTAAGCATTCTTATGTCATATAGTAAGCATTCAAGTTGATAAACAAGCAAGGTTTGGACATATTCAAACCAGACAAATCATGTATCTACCCCTAACCCCTAATTAAATTGTCTTATGAAGTCTAGCATGAAGAGAAGTGGTTTTGGGTTTCAAACATGGAAATTTCAAAAACCTCCCAAAAACTTCATTTTAGAGTGACTAAGAAGGATATACAAGCTTCCCTTTTCATTTTCATGTTTTAAACTTGTTTAAATCTTGGTCAAACCTCTAGGATTTGACCAAAAGATTCAAATGGGCATGGAAATTCATAAAAAAATCAAAAGAATGAAAAACCAAAGGACATAACATTATTATGTCATATATATATATAAGTATTCAAGTTGATAAACAAGGTCTAGACATATTCAAACCAGAAAATCATGTATATATCTACCCCTAACCCTAAACTCTGTCTTATGAAGTCAAGCATGCATGAAGAGAAGTGGTTTTGGTTTCAAACATGGAAATTTCGAAAAACCCTCCCAAGAGCTACATTTTGGAGTGAGTAAGAAGGATATATAGATGCTTAATTTTTCATATTCATGATTTAAACTTGTTTAAACCATGTTCAAACCTAGGATTTGACCAAGATTCAAATGGGCATAAAATTTTAAAAAAATCAAAAAATAAAAAACAAGTCACATAGTATTCTTATGTCATATAGTAAGCATTCAATTAAGTTGATAAACAAGGTCTAGACATATTCAAACCAGGAAAATCATGCATCTATCCCCTAACCCTAGCTAAACTCTGTCTTATGAAGTCAAGCATGCATGAAGAGAAGTGGTTTTTGGTTTCAAACGTTTAAGCCAAAAGCCCCTTTTCAAATATTTCAAACTTATTCAAATTTGGTTCAAATATGAAAGACATACAAGTTATAGCACACATAGTGCATACATTTTCACACATACTGCACTAGATGCTAACCCTATAGTTTGAGGCCATTTGGGTGACCTAGGTCGAAAAAATTCTTGGATTAGAATCGTGTTGTTCGAACCCCGTAGTTGGATTTTTTTGAACCCTTGATCTGTAGAACTGGGCAAAACCCTAGTTTAACCTATTTAATTACAGATTCGTATATCGATTTTTCTACGAGTACTACCTTTTTATTATTACTATGCAGCACATGTGTGTTTGCCCGTCGAGTGAAACTCGGAGGAAGAGGGATCACTCGGAAGGAGAGAAGAAGGGAGAGAATTATGGTGTCTCCCCTTTTTCGGGTGATGATGTTGACTTTTGTGCAGGGTTTGTCAGTGAGCAGGAGGTGCGAGCGAGCGAGCGAGTCGAGCGAGGCCGAGAATGAGAGAGATTTGTTTTTTTTGTGAGAGGGACAACGGAAGGATCCAGAAGGACCCACAGACTTCCAATACGCATCCTGATGCGTCTTCTCTTGACAAAGAAGATGGCTGGGAGTTTGCGTACCTATTGCACGTGACTTGTGCTCACTGAAGTGTGGGACCTCAAGCGTGGGCACCACACGTAAGTGACAGACCTGTTGGTGTAAAAACTCGGTTGATTATAATAGTGCATTAGAACAAAGTTTCCTATGGATTCAAGGGTAGGAAATCCAAGTTAACTCATTTACATGACATTATTTTTTCCATGAAGCAAAGTTAACACATCTATCAATTGGTACATTTTGGAGTGACTAAGAAGGATCCAGCCTTACTTATTCGTTTTCACGTGTTAAACCTGTCTAAATCTTGGTCAAACCTAGGATTTGACCAAGATTCAAATGGGCAGAAAATTAAAAAAAACAGAAAAATGAAAAACCAAATCACATAGTTTTCTTATGTCATATAGTAAGCATTAAAGTTGATAAACAAGGTGTAGACATATTCAAACCAGACAAATCATGTAGCTATACCCCCTAACCCCTAAACTCTGTCTTATGAAGTCAAGCATGTGAAGAGAAGTGGTTTTGGGTTTCAAACATGGAAATTTCAAAAACCTCCCAAAAGCTTCATTTTAGAGTGACTAAGAAGGATCCATGCTTCCCTTTTCATTTTCATGTTTTAAACTTGTTTAAATTATCTTGGTCAAACCTAGGATTTGACAAGATTCAAATGGGCATCAAAATTGAAAAAAAAATTGAAAAAAGAAAAACCAAAGCAAATAGTTTTCTTATGTCATATAGTAAGCATTAAAGTTGTTGATAAATAAGGTCCATACATATTCAAACCACACAAATCATGTATCTATACCCCCTAATTAACCCCTAAATTAATTAACTCTGTCTTATGAAGTCAAGCATGTGAAGAGAAGTGGTTTTGGGTTTCAAACATTGAAATTTTAAAAACCTCCCAAAAGCTTCATTTTAGAGTGACTAAGAAGGATACAGACTTCCCTTTTCATTTTTATGTTTTAAACTTGTTTAAATCTTGGTCAAACCAAGGATTTGACCAAGATTCAAATGGCCCTAAAAATTCAGAAAAAAATCAAAAGAATGAAAAACCAAAGCACATAGCATTCTTATGTCATATGTATAGTAAGCATTCAAGTTGATAAACAAAGGTCTAGAGACATATATATTCAAACCAGAAAAATCATGTATATATCTACCCCTAAAACTCTAATTAAACTATGTTTTATGAAGTCAATCATGAAGAGAAGTGGTTTTGGGTTTCAAACATGGAAATTTCAAGAACCTCCCAAAAGCTTCATTTTAGAGTGACTAAGAAGGATCCAGAAGGACCCACAGACTTCCAATACGCATCCTGATGCGTCTTCTCTTGACAAAGAAGATGGCTGGGAGTTTGCGTACCTATTGCACGTGACTTGTGCTCACTGAAGTGTGGGACCTCACGCGTGGGCACCACACGTAAGTGACAGACCTGTTGGTGTAAAAACTCGATTGATTATTATAGTGCATTAGAACAAAGTTTCCTATGGATTCAAGGGTAGGAAATCCAAGTTAACTCATTTACATGACATTATTATTTCCATGAAGCAAAGTTAACACATCTATCGATTGGTACATTTTTGAGTGACTAAGAAGGATCCATGCTTACTTATTCGTTTTCACGTGTTAAACTTGTCTAAATCTTGGTCAAACCTAGGATTTGACCAAGATTCAAATGGGCAGAAAAATAAAATAAAAAACAGAAAAATGAAAAACCAAATCACATAGTCATCTTATGTCATATAGTAAGCATTAAAGTTGATAAACAAGGTCTAGAAATATCAAACCATACAAATCATGTATCTACCCCTAACCCCTAAACTATGTCTTATAAATTAAGTCAAGCATGAAGAGATGTGGTTTTGGGTTTCAAACATGGAAATTTCAAAAACCTCCCAAAAACTTCATTTTAGTGTGACTAAGAAGGATACACGCTTCCCTTTTCATATTCATGTTCTAAGCTTGTTTAAATTATCTTGGTCAAACCTAGGATTTGACAAGATTCAAATGGGCATCAATATTGAAAAAAATCAGAAAAAAAAAAAAGGAAATAGTTTTCTTATGTCATATAGTAAGCATTAAAGTTGATAAACAAGGTCTAGACATATTCAAACTAGACAAATCATGTATCTATACCCCCTAACCCCTAAACTCTGTCTTATGAAGTCAAGCATGTGAAGAGGAAGTGGTTTTGGGTTGCAAACATGGAAATTTCAAAAACCTCCGAAAAACTTCATTTTAGAGTTTCTAAGAAGGATCCATGCTTAACTTTGCATTTTCATATTTTAAACTTGTTTAAATCATTATCAAGCCTAGCATTTGACCAATATACAAATGGGTGGGCACAAAATTCAAAAAAATCAGAAAAATGAAAAACAAATTAAAGCACATAGTCTTCATATGTCATATCGTATGAATTCAAGTTGATAAACGAGGTCTAGGTATATCCAAACCAGACAAATCATGTATCTATACCCCCTGTCGATCTTATGAAGTCTAGCATGAAGAGAGAAGTCGTTTTTGGTTTCAAAAATGGAAATTTCAAGAACATCCCAAAAGCTTCATTTTAGAGTGACTAAGAAGGATACATGCTTCCCTTTTCATTTTTATGTTTAAACTTGTTTAAATCTTGGTCAAACCTAGGATTTGACCAAGATTCAAATATATGGGCATAAAATTCAAAAAAAACAGAAAAATTTAAAACCAAGGCACATAGTCTTCTTATGTCATATAGTAAACAATCAATTAATTAAGTTGATAAACCAGGTCTAGACATATTCAAACCAGGAAAATCATGTATCTACCCCCTAACGCCCTAGCTAAACTCTGTCTTATGAAGTCAAGCATGCATGAAGAGAAGTGGTTTTTGGTTTCAAACGTTTAAGCCAAAAGGTAAGCATGGATCCTCCTTAATTAGTCACTGTAAAATGAAGCTTTTGGGAGGTTTGTGAAATTTCCATGTTTGAAACCCAAAAGCACTTCTCTTCATGCTTGACTTCATAAGACAGAGTTTAGGGTTAGGGGGTGTAGATACATGATTTGTCTGGTTTGAATATGTCCAAATCTTATTTATCAACTTTTGAATGCATGCTACTCTCTCAAAGAAAAACTTTTGAATGCTTACTATATATATGACATAAGAAGACTATATGCTTTTAAAATTCAAACATATGGTAAGCATTCTTATGTCATATAGTAAGCATTCAAGTTGATACACAAGCAAGGTTTGGACATATTCAAACCAGACAAATCATGTATCTACCCCCTAACCCCTAATTAAATTGTCTTATGAAGCAGTCTAGCATGAAGAGAAGTGGTTTTGGGTTTCAAACATGGAAATTTCAAAAACCTCCCAAAAACTTCATTTTAGAGTGACTAAGAAGGATATACAAGCTTCCCTTTTCATTTTCATGTTTTAAACTTGTTTAAATCTTGGTCAAACCTCTAGGATTTGACCAAAAGATTCAAATGGGCATAGAAATTCATAAAAAATCAAAAGAATGAAAAACCAAAGGACATAACATTCTTATGTCATATATATATATAGTAATTAAGCATTCAAGTTGATAAACAAGGTCTAGACATATTCAAACCAGAAAATAATGTATATATCTACCCCTAACCCTAAACTCTGTCTTATGAAGTCAAGCATGCATGAAGAGAAGTGGTTTTTGGTTTCAAACATGGAAATTTCGAAAACCCTCCCAAGATCGAGCTACATTTTGGAGTGACTAAGAAGGATATATAGATGCTTAATTTTTCATATTCATGATTTAAACTTGTTTAAACCATGTTCAAACCTAGGATTTGACCAAGATTCAAATGGGCATAAAATTTTAAAAAAATCAAAAAATAAAAAAACAAGGCACATAGTATTCTTATGTCATATAGTAAGCATTCAATTAAGTTGATAAACAAGGTCTAGACATAATCAAACCAGGAAAATCATGCATCTACCCCCTAACCCTAGCTAAACTCTGTCTTATGAAGTCAAGCATGCACGAAGAGAAGTGGTTTTTGGTTTCAAACGTTTAAGCCAAAAGCCCATTTTCAAATATTTCAAACTTATTCAAATTTGGTTCAAATTTGAAAGACATACAAGTTATAGCACACATAGTGCATACATTTTCACACATACTGCACTAGATGCTAACCCTATAGTTTGAGGCCATTTGGGTGACCTAGGTCGAAAAAATTCTTGGATTAGAATCGTGTTGTTCGAACCCCGTAGTTGGATTTTTTGAACCCTTGATCTGTAGAACTGGGCAAAACCCTAGTTTAACCTATTTAATTACAGATTCGTATATCGATTTTTCTACGAGTACTACCTTTTTATTATTACTATGCAGCACATGGGTGTTTGCCCGTCGAGTGAAACTCGGAGGAAGAGGGATCACTCGGAAGGAGAGAAGAAGGGAGAGAATTATGGTGTCTCCCCTTTTTCGGGTGATGATGTTGACTTTTGTGCAGGGTTTGTCAGTGAGCAGGAGGTGCGAGCGAGCGAGTCGAGCGAGGCCGAGAATGAGAGAGATTTGTTTTTTTGAGAGGGACAACGGAAGGATCCAGAAGGACCCACAGACTTCCAATACGCATCTTGATGCGTCTTCTCTTGACAAAGAAGATGGCTGGGAGTTTGCGTACCTATTGCACGTGACTTGTGCTCACTGAAGTGTGGGACCTCAAGCGTGGGCACCACACGTAAGTGACAGACCTGTTGGTGTAAAAACTCGGTTGATTATAATAGTGCATTAGAACAAAGTTTCCTATGGATTCAAGGGTAGGAAATCCAAGTTAACTCATTTACATGACATTATTATTTCCATGAAGCAAAGTTAACACATCTATCGATTGGTACATTTTTGAGTGACTAAGAAGGATCCAGGCTTACTTATTCGTTTTCACGTGTTAAACTTGTCTAAATCTTGGTCAAACCTAGGATTTGACCAAGATTCAAATGGGCAGAAAAATAAAATAAAAAACAGAAAAATGAAAAACCAAATCACATAGTCATCTTATGTCATATAGTAAGCATTAAAGTTGATAAACAAGGACTAGAAATATCAAACCATACAAATCATGTATCTACCCCTAACCCCTAAACTATGTCTTATAAATTAAGTCAAGCATGAAGAGATGTGGTTTTGGGTTTCAAACATGGAAATTTCAAAAACCTCCCAAAAACTACATTTTAGAGTGACTAAGAAGGATGCATGCTTCCCTTTTCATATTCATGTTTTAAGCTTGTTTAAATTATCTCGGTCAAACCTAGGATTTGACAAAGATTCAAATGGGCATCGAAAAAATCAGGAAAAAGAAAAACCAAAGCAAATAGTTTTCTTATGTCATATTGATACGTCTCCGACGTATCGATAATTTCTTATGTTCCATGCTACTTTATTGATGATACCTACATGTTTTATGCACATTATATGTCATATTTACGCATTTTCCGGAACTAACCTATTAACAAGATGCCGAAGAGCCAGTTCTGTTTTCTGTTGTTTTTGGTTTCAGAAATCCTAGTAACGAAATATTCTCGAATTGGACGAAATCACCGCCCAGGTTCCTATTTTTCCACGAAGCTTCCACACCCGGAAGGACCAGAGGGGGCCACAGCCCACTGACCCGGCGCGGCCCAGGGGGCCGCGCCCCTATGGTGTCGCCGCCCGTCGCCCTCCCGCGCCGCCTCTTCGCCTATATAAAGCCCCCGCATCGAAAACCCTTAAGGAGGAAGCCACGATACGAGAAAGTTCCAGCCGCCGCCATCGCGAAGCCAAGATCCGGGGACAGGAGTCTGTTCCGGCACCCGCCGGAGCGGGGAAGTGCCCCAAGGCTTCTCCATCGACACCGCTGCCATCTTCACCGCCATCTTCATCACCGCTGCTGCTCCCATGAGGAGGGAGTAGTTCTCCATCGAGGCTCGGGGCTGTACCGGTAGCTATGTGGTTCATCTCTCTCCTATGTAGTTCAATACAATAATCTCATGAGCTGCCTTACATGATTGAGATTCATATGATGATGCTTGTAATCTAGATGTCATTATGCTAGTCAAGTGGGTTTTACTTATGTGATCTCCGGAGACTCCTTGTCCCACGTGTGTAAAGGTGACAGTGTGTGCACCGTGTGGGTCTCTTAGGCTATATTTCACGAAGTACTTATTCACTGTTGAAGAGCGTAGTGAAGTGCTTATTTATATCTCTTTATGATTGCAATGTGCATTGTATCACAATTTATCTATGTGCTACTCTAGTGATGTGTTATTAAAGTAGTTTTATTCCTCCTGCATGTGTGCAAAGGTGACAGTGCGTGCACCGTGTTAGTACTTGGTTTATGCTATGATCATGATCTCTTGTAGATTGCGAAGTTAACTATTGCTATGATAATATTGATGTGATCTATTCCTCCTACATATGCATGAAGGTGACAGTGTGCATGCTATGCTAGTACTTGGTTTAGTCTTTTGATCTATCTTACACTAAAGGTTACTAAAATATGAGCATAATTGTGGAGCTTGTTAACTCCGGCATTGAGGGTTCGTGTAATCCTACGCAATGTGTTCATCATCCAACAAAAGTGTAGAGTATGCATTTATCTATTCTGTTATGTGATCAATGTTGAGAGTGTCCACTAGTGAAAGTCTATTCCCTAGGCCTTGTTCCTAAATACTGCTATCGCTGCTTGTTTACTGTTTTACTGTGTTACTACTGCTGCAATACTACCACCATCAACTACACGCCAGCAAGCTATTTTCTGGCACCGTTGCTACTGCTCATATATATTCATACCACCTGTATTTCACTATCTCTTCGCCGAACTAGTGCACCTATTAGGTGTGTTGGGGACACAAGAGACTTCTTGCTTTGTGGTTGCAGGGTTGCATGAGAGGGATATCTTTGACCTCTTCCTCCCTGAGTTCGATAAACCTTGGGTGATCCACTTAAGGGAAAACTTGCTGCTGTTCTACAAACCTCTGCACTTGGAGGCCCAACACTGTCTATACTGAGGGTCATCAAGACTATTTTCTGGCGCCGTTGCCGGGGAGCATAGCTTTATTTGGAAGTTCACTTGGATTGATATTGTTCGCTGCAAATTCTCCATCATGGGTAAACCTCGCGATACTAAGATCGCCATATTACCATCCACTACAAGAAAAGGTACAACTCTTAGTACCTCTGCTGCTCTTGATTCACCATCTGTGATTGATAAACTTGTTTCACCGCCACATGCTTCGCGTGCTGGTACTTCTGCTGAATCTGAAAATTCTCATAATATTGATAATGTTTCTGCTGTGCTTGATGATAGTGGTTCATTGGGATCTTTTCTAGATGCTACAATTGCTAGGTCTAGACAAATTGAAAATACTGAAACTCCTAATGCTGCTACACCTGTTAATTCACCTGAGTCTGTTGAATATTCTAGTGATGATCTTGATGAAGATTATGTAGAGCTTGATGATGATTTTATTGAAAAATGCAATGCTACTACTGATGCAAGAAAAATTAAAAAGTTGCTTGCAGAACATGCTGTTAGATATAAACCATCTCCTGATCCTAAATTTGCCACATCTCCTATAAACATTAGGGATAAAGATTATGATTTTTCTCTTGATCTATCTCATATAGCTATTGTTGAGAAAACACCCTTTTGTGGTACTGAAAAAGAAAGTGCTGTTGAACACATGACTGAGTTATCTACTCTTAGTGGCTTGTTTTCCGATGATATTAAGATGCGTACTTATTTTGTCGCTAAAATTTTTCCTTTCTCATTAAAGGATGATGCTAAAACTTGGTATAATAATTTGCCTCCTGGTTCTATTAAAAGTCCAAAAGAATTGCTTGATGTTTTCTTCCGCAAATACTTTCCTGCTAGTGCTCAACATGCTGCTTTGCAGAGAATTTATAATTTTGACCAGGAAGATGGAGAGAAATTGCCTGAGGCTTGGGCTAGATTTTGCTCTCTTATTAGAGCTCAGCCTGACCATGATTTGGAAAAGCATGATTTACTTGATATATTTTATAGTGGACTAACTATTGAGTCTAGGGCATACCTGGATAGTTGTGCTGGTTGTGTTTTCAGGAAAAGAACTCCAGACGACGCTGAAGAATTATTGGCTAAAATAGGCCGGAATCATGATGATTGGTCTACACCTGAACCAACCCCGACACCGATAGTGAAGAAGAGGGGTATGATTAAATTGAATGATGAAGATATGAGGGAAGCCAAGAAGTCTCTTAAGGAGAAGGGTATTAAACCTGAAGATGTGAAGAATTTACCTCCTATAGAAGATATATGTGAGACAATTCCCCCTTCATCCATGATTGAGGTACACTCGCTTCAACACTTTACTAGGGAAGATATTCCGTATTCAAAACCTCCTGCTCAATGCTTAGATGAATTTGATAATTATATTGTTAAGCAAGAAAACTTTAATATGAGAGTAGAGAATCATTTAATGGAAAATTCCCGAGCTATTAGTGAATTGCATGGTATTGTGGAGAGAACCTCCAATGATGTTAAGATACTTGTTAAACATTTTCAAATGGTTCAAACTCAAATTGATCAACTTACTAAAGTGCAAAATGACTTGTTGGGAAATAATTCTAAAGAAAAACATGCTTGTGAAGTAACAACTAGAGGTGGTGCTTCTACCCAGGATCCTCTATATCCTGAAGGGCATCCCAAAAGAGTTGAACAAGATTCTCAACTAATTAAAACTAGTGCTCCATCTAAGAAAAAGAAAAAGAAACATAAGAATGTTGTAGAATCCTCTGAACCTGTTAATGATCCTAATAGTATTTCTATTTCTGATGCTGAAACTGAAAGTGGTAATGAACATGAGGAAGATAATGATAAGAATGATACTCCTGATAAAGAAGAAATTGAAAAAGAACCTGAAAAGCCTGCTAAAAATAAAAAGTACACTAAAGAAGACTTTATTACTGAGAAGCATGGTAATGAAAGAGAACCTTGGGTTCAAAAGCAAATGCCTTTTCCTGCTAAGAAACTAAAATCAAAGGAGGAGGAACATTATAATAAATTTTGTGATTGGATGAAACCTTTATTTTTGCAAATCCCTTTGACTGATGCTATTAAATTGCCTCCTTATTCAAAGTATATGAAAGATATTGTTACTAACAAAAGGAAAATCCCCAATGAGGAAATTTCTACTATGCTCGCTAATTACTCCTTCAATGGTAAGATTCCAAAGAAGTTGGGCGACCCAGGTATACCGACTATTCCTTGTTCCATCAAGAATAATTATGTTAGAACTGCTCTATGTGATTTGGGAGCAGGTGTGAGTGTGATGCCTTTTTCTCTTTATAAGAGACTTGATTTAGATAAATTGATACCAACTGATATATCTTTGCAAATGGCTGATAAATCTACTGCTATTCCTGTTGGTTTATGTGAAAATGTTCCTGTTCAAGTTACTCAGCATTGCTTGATATTAACTGATTTTGTTGTGTTGGAAATGCCTGAAGATGATAATATGTCCATTATTCTTGGAAGACCCTTTCTTAATACTGCAGGGGCTGTTATTGATTGCAATAAAGGCATGGTTACTTTCAATGTTGATGATAAGGAACATACTGTCTATTTTCCCAAGAGGATTGATAAAGTATGTGGAGTCAATACAATTTTTAATGTGAAAACTATCAAAGTGGGATCCATTGATTGTCCTATATATGAGCCTAAAGAAGAATATCAAACTCTTGTGATTGGATCCATATCAATTCAATATAAGGTAACATGATTGATTTGAGGTTTATTTCTTCTTATGTCATATAAAATTTATTTGGTAGCAAGACTTGATCAACCTTGTTAACAAGTATATTTTATTGCATAAAAGAGCTAAACAACACTTCTTTCTTTCTTTCTCCTTCCACCTATTTTACTTGCTGTAGCACTTTTGTTTTGCAATATGCTTTAGTCATTTAAGA
This sequence comes from Lolium multiflorum, assembly GCA_030979885.1. Classification (NCBI taxonomy): domain Eukaryota; kingdom Viridiplantae; phylum Streptophyta; class Magnoliopsida; order Poales; family Poaceae; genus Lolium; species Lolium multiflorum. Next base: position 83,460,006 of record CM061750.1, read on the forward strand.
TTTTAGAAATCATTTTCCTGCGCAGTAATCATTAATTTAATACCCAGAAATGTGCATTTTTCGAAGTTCTCTAAAAATTACAAAAATTACACCGTTGGTCCTATTTTTCGACGAGGCACCTGGGAGCACCAGAGGATGACCTGTGGGGCACCAGGGGGTGCCACACCATAGGCCGGCGCGGCCAGCAAGGGGGCCGCGCCACCATGTGGTGTGGGCCACCCCTTGCCCCACTACACCATCTCTTCCTCCCAGCACCTTCTCTCTCCCGAAAAAACTCGTACCAAGTTTCTCTCACTCGTGTTTCTGCTCAAGAACTCGCGATTTTTCGATCTCCTTGCTCAGCCCAGATTTCTGTCTGAAATTTGGCACATTTACTCCTTGGTATGTGACTCCTTTGATTGTCCAATTAGAATTTCATTTGGTTGAGTATATCTTGAATATTTTGCTGCTGTAGATAACATGTTTAGTGAGCTTGCATGCTTGTTCTAAGTGGTAGAAATTAGTTTTGATGCATGTGTAGTACTCTAGCAAGTTCCTATAGTAGTTCCCTTCAATTACACACCTTGAAATCAAATTTTATAATGATTGTTGAAAATTTCAGAAAATGGAAGGAGGTGTGCCCCAATTGAACCAAGAAGAATTGGAAGTCCAGCAAGTTACGAGAGTCAATCGTGAGGAGGGAGTATACCCCTCTTACTACCCATGCGTGGACTTTATGAGAAGTGCGGGGATTTTACAAGATGTGCAAACTCTAATCTCTCGTGCAGGGCTGAGTGGTTTTGTTGAAGGAGAGCCAAGACAATATGCAAAATTAACTATGTCTTTTGTGCAGGACTTCAAGTTCAATTGGTCGCGATCTGACCCCATGGTCCAGTATAAAATTTACAATAAAGCTGTCAACTTGCCATTTAGTGTTTTTTGTGCAGCAATTGGAGTACCGCAATGGGGATCCTGCGAGAAGATCAGGGGAACACCGCGGGAGCTCTCAGATCTTTATACAAGGATTTGTAATGGGAGGAGCCTCTCCAATGATGGTGGTAAGATTAGTAGCATTCAACATCCAGCCATCCGCTACTTTGCCTATTTCATTACAAAGTGCGTTCTTGCAAGAAGGACTGGAGGTAAATTATCTGTCCCAGACTTGGCTTTCTTAGCTGCTGCTTTGCAACAGGATAGGACTTATAATTTGGGTGCTTTAATAGCTTGTAGACTTGCTACTAACCGTGAGAAAGGAGGAATTTGTGGAGGTCTTATCGCCTCTCGCTTATTAGCTATGCATGGTGTAGAACCTCACCATTTAGATATTCCGCTTTCTATAGAGAAGCTTGATGTGGTTTCCATGATTAGACATGAGTTTATTTCAGATGCATCTAGTTTGAACAACCTGCATTATAGGATAACTTTGTATAAGAAAAGTTGGAGTATAACTAAGAAAATTGAAAAATTAGTACGCTTGCCTGCACCTGCTTTGTTTAACCTTGATGCCAGGGACGGGTGGTCGATCACAGAAAATGAGCTAAACGCATACATAGAAAGGGAAAGCCGTCGTGCAAGGGAAGATGTGGAGGAGGCCGAGGAGCACCCCGACTCTTCATCCGATGCAGCGAGCTCCTCATATCAACATCATGGGCATGTGGAACCTCCACGATATTCTTCTGCACAGGGGCCCTATTACCACTCCATGTATGATCCACCGGCGTGGAACTCCGACCCTCGTTGGGAATGAACTCCACTTGGGCCAAAAGCCTAAGCTTGGGGGGAGGTATACCGGCATCACTCATTCTTTGCATATTATGGTTGCTGGATACTTGTACATACTTGTTTAGTCTCTAGAGTGGTTTTCTAATGAGAGGGAGATGATATTTGGGGAAGTGCTGTCCAAAAACAGATTCTGTGCTGTTACCAAAAAAATTCGTACGCACAGCCAGAACGTTATTTTGAGTTGCCAATTTTTGAGCATGTTCCCCAGGTTGTTATCTAACTTTCATTAGTTGAACACTTTTTGGTCTGAGCAATGGAAGATTTTTGTTAAATTCGATTTCTGTACTGCTGTCAGGATTTGGCAGATTTCTGTCATCCTGCTTTTCTGTGTTTCTGTTAGTTTGCATTCTTTTGTTTTCACTTTGTTTCTTTCCTAAAACACAAAAAGACCAAAAATATTTCTGTTGTTTCTCTTCACCATTTGTTTATTTAGTTCCTTGTTCTTAGTTTGCTTTATTTGCTATCATTAGTTTGCTATAAGAAAACCCAAAAAGATTTTGCTTTGTTTGCTTGTTTTCTTTCGTTCTTGTTTCTAATTCGAAAACACCAAAAATATTTGCTGTTCTTCTTTGGTTTGTAAAGTTCATCATGAGTTCAATGGTCTTCGGTGGCTGGAGCGTGGTTTTCATTTCATATTATCCAAGCTACACAAGTGAAAAGGCAATAATGACGATCTACGACAATCTGATTGTGGTGAGAGGCTGGTATGAACTCTATTTGCTTTCATTTTTGTACATATACTCATCCATATGAGCATGCTTAGTTGGTTCATGTGAGGTATATGTTATTTGAGAAAGTCTAGTAGTTCATGATCTCTCATGTTTAGTTCCAATTTATTAATATGAGTAGCATGTCATGGATGTTTGCTTGCATTGTTTTATTCATAAGTAAGTATGGCATTGTGGTATCCTCCTCTGAATAATTCATTTATATCGACTTGGCACATGCTCACGCATGCATATGACTGAACAAAAAGTCAATTAAGCCTCGATGATTTATATTGCTTCAGAGTTCTTGTATCACTTTTATGCCTCCGTTAATTTATTTTGCCGCAAGCATGATTATGACAGTTACTGCTCTCTTGATTTGTCGCTCCCTAGTCTTTTGCTAGCCTTCACTTGTACTGAGCGGGAATGCTGCTCGTGCTTCCAAACACCTGAAAACCAAGTTGTTCCAAAGTGTCCACCATAAATACCTATGCATGGCATTTCAAACCATTCCAAGTAAATTCTCATGCGCTACCTTTAAAACCTTCAAAATGCTTCTCAATTTGTGTTAATGTTTCATAGCTCATGAGGAAGTATGTGGTGTTTAGCTTTCAACCTTGTCATTTTTGACGGACTTTCACCAATGGACTAGTGGCTTCATCCGCTTATCCAATAACTTTGCATAAAGAGCTGGCAAAGGGGTTCCCAGCCCCAATTAATTAACTTCATTAATAATTCTCTTCACATGTGTTGCTCTGATTCATCAGTAAGCAACTTAATTTTGCAAATAGACACTCCTCCATGGTATGTGAAAAGTTGGTCGGCACCCGATGGAATCGGTTAGCCATGGCTTGAGAAAGCAAAGGTGGGGAGGAGTGTCATCATAATAAAAATAAAATAAAAAGGCACTCCTTCATGGTATGAGATTGTTGGCAGGCACCCGATGGAATCGGTTAGCCATGGTTTGTGAAAGAAAGGTTGGAAGGAGTGCCACCCCACTAAAATACATGTGTAAACAAAAGAGAAGAGGGATGATCTACCACGGTGGTAGAAATAACGTCCTTCATGGGAGCCGCTCTTGAAAGTCTGGTTGATAAGGTAGTTAGTGTACCCATTACCATTCGTTGACAACAACAAACACCTCTCAAAATAATTTTACTCCTGCTTTACAAATGAAAAGCTCTAGCGCATGTTAATCCCTGCTTCCCTCTGCGAAGGGTCAATCTTTTACTTTTATGTTGTGTCTCCATTCTTTCTTTGAGCACTGTCTTGAGAGCACAACTGTCATTCTTAGTATAATATGCTTGTCTCAAAATATGATTGATTGTGGTATAACTTTGATGCTTTTATCTTTGACAATCACTACTTCTAGTCTTTCTATGAACTCCAGAGGTGCCTCGGCATTTATGTTTTGCCGATCAAATACGGGCAAGCGAGATACCACTTTATCATATTCTCTTATGAACATTGCAATCCTGCTTATATACATGATTCATGGTGCTTATTATTAATTGTTGGTACTTCTCCATGATTGACATAGCTGTTGGATGATCTTATTTGCATGTATCTCATTATGAACTGCTTAAGTATTAGCCATAGCATGAGAATATATACATCATATGAGCAAATGTGTTCGTGAAAGTTCTTTTATCGCTCAGTTGTTAACTGAATTGCTTGAGGACAAGCAATAAGCTAAGCTTGGGGGAGTTGATACGTCCAAAACGTATCTACTTTCCCGAACACTTTTGCTATTGTTTTGCCTCTAATTTGTGTATTTTGGATACAACTAACACGGACTAACGCTGTTTTCAGCAGAACTGCTCTGGTGTCTCATTTTTGTGCAGAAATCCAACTTTCGGGAAAATCCTCGGAATTCTTGCAGAAGGCCCTATTTTACCAAAATATTGACGGAGCCAGAAGGGCAAAGGAGGTGGAGGCCCGAGGGCCCCACACCACATGGCGGCGCGGCCCAGGGGGGGCCCGCGCGGCCATGTGGTGTGGCCCCCTCGGCTGGCCTCCGACGCCCCCCTTTGGACTACTTATCGGGTTCGACCTAAAAACGCACGGGGAGAAGTCGACATCGCCAGAAACCCTCCAGAGAGCCGCCACATCGCGAAACTCCGTCTCGGGAGCCAGAAGTCTCCGTTCTGGCACTCCGCCGGGACGGGGAATTGGAGGAGATCTTCACCGCCATCACCGCCAACGCCTCTCCATCAACCAGCAATGTTTCCCCCATCCATGTGTGAGTAATTCCCCCGCTGTAGGCTGAAGGGGATGGTAGGGATTGGATGAGATTGGTCATGTAATAGTCATAAGATTGTTAGGGCATAGTGCCTAGTATCCGTAGATGTCACTTTTATGATATTGTTGCAACTTGTTATGCTTAATGCTTGTCACTAGGGCCCGAGTGCCATGATCTCAGATCTGAACATGTTATTGATTCATGAAGATATTCGTTGTTTATGATCTTACCTGCAAGTTGTATACACATGTCGCTGTCCGGAACCAATGGCCCCGAAGTGACAGAAATCGGGACAACCGGAGGGGATGGTAGTGATGTGAGGATCACATGTGTTCACGGAGTGTTAATGCTTTGCTCCGGTACTCTATTAAAAGGAGTACCTTAATATCCAGTAGTTTCCCTAGAGGCCCGGCTGCCACCGGCTGGTAGGACAAAAGATGTTGTGCAAGTTTCTCATTGCGAGCACGTACGACTAAATATGGAACACATGCCTATTGATTGATTAGTACTTGGATACCGTTTTATTATTATCTGCAAATGCCCATGCTTTGATTGTTACATGAGTTTCTCTCATCCATGCAACGCCCGTTAAATCCGTCCCTGCCTACAGTATTTTAATCCTGCTGTTTACTATAATCACTACTGCTGTCTTTATTCCACTGCTGCTGTTATTTCGCTATTTCCACTGCCATAGAACTGTTACTACTGATAAACTCTTGCGAGCAAGTCTGTTTCCAGGTGCAGCTGAATTGACAACTCCGCTGTTAAGGCTTACAAGTATTCTTTGTCTCCCTTGTGTCGAATCAATAAATTGGGTAATACTTCCCTCGAAGACTGTTGCGATCCCCTATACTTGTGGGTCATCAAGACTATTTTCTAAAAGTGCTTGATGTCTACGTTCCCCCTCCTTTCCTGTAGACAGTGTTGGGCCTCCAAGTGCAGAGGTTTGTAGAACAAAAGTTTTCCTTAAGTGGATCACCCAAGGTTTATCGAACTCGGGAGGAAGAGGTCAAAGATATCCCTCTCATGCAACCCTGCAACCACAAAGCAAGAAGTCTCTTGTGTCCCCAACACACCTAATAGGTGCACTAGTTCGGCGAAGAGATAGTGAAATACAGTGGTATGAATATATATGAGCAGTAGCAACGGCGAAAATAGCTTGCGGCGTGTAGTTGATGGTGGTATTGCAGCAGTAGTAACAAGTAAAACAGTAAACAAGCAGCGATAGCAGTATTTAGGAACAAGGCCTAGGGAATAGACTTTCACTAGTGGACACTCTCAACATTGATCACATAACAGAATAGATAAATGCATACTCTACACTTTTGTTGGATGATGAACACATTGCGTAGGATTACACGAACCCTCAATGCCGGAGTTAACAAGCTCCACAATTATGCTCATATTTTAGTAACCTTTAGTGTAAGATAGATCAAAAGACTAAACCAAGTACTAGCATAGCATGCACACTGTCACCTTCATGCATATGTAGGAGGAATAGATCACATCAATATTATCATAGCAATAGTTAACTTCAATCTACAAGAGATCATGATCATAGCATAAACCAAGTACTAACACGGTGCACGCACTGTCACCTTTGCACACATGCAGGAGGAATAAAACTACTTTAATAACACATCACTAGAGTAGCACATAGATAAATTGTGATACAATGCACATTGCAATCATAAAGAGATATAAATAAGCACTTCACTACGCTCTTCAACAGTGAATAAGTACTTCGTGAAATATAGCCTAAGAGACCCACACGGTGCACACACTGTCACCTTTACACACGTGGGACAAGGAGTCTCCGGAGATCACATAAGTAAAACCCACTTGACTAGCATAATGACATCTAGATTACAAGCATCATCATATGAATCTCAATCATGTAAGGCAGCTCATGAGATTATTGTATTGAACTACATAGGAGAGAGATGAACCACATAGCTACCGGTACAGCCCCGAGCCTCGATGGAGAACTACTCCCTCCTCATGGGAGCAGCAGCGGTGATGAAGATGGCGGTGAAGATGGCAGCGGTGTCGATGGAGAAGCCTTCCGGGGCACTTCCCCGCTCCGGCAGGGTGCCGAACGAGACTCCTGTCCCCATCTTGGCTTCGCGATGGCGGCGGCTCTGGAACTTTTCTCGTATCGTGGCTTCCTCCTTAAGGGTTTTCGATGCGGGGCTTTATATAGGCGAAGAGGCGCGCAGAGGGCTGACGAGGCGGCGACACCATAGGGGGCGCGGGCCACCCCCAAGCCGCGCCGGCCTATGGTCTGTGGGCCGTGGCCCCCTCTGGTCCTTCCCGGTGTTCTGGAAGCTTCGTGGAAAAATAGGAACCTGGGCGGTGATTTCGTCCAATTCCGAGAATATTTCGTTACTAGGATTTCTGAAACCAAAACAGCAGAAAACAGGAACTTCTGCATCTTGTTAATAGGTTAGTTCCAAAATGCGTAAATACGACATATAATGTGCATAAAACATGTAGGTATCATCAATAAAGTAGCATGGAACATATGAAATTATCGATACGTCGGAGACGTATCAGCATCCCCAAGCTTAGTTCTGCTCGTCCCGAGCAGGTAAAACGATAACAAAGATAATTTCTGAAGTGACATGCCATCATAATCTTGATCATACTATTTGTAAACATATGTAATGAATGCAGCGATCAAAGCAAAGGTAATGACATGAGTAAACAACTGAATCATAAAGCAAAGACTTTTCATGAATAGTACTTCAAGACAAGCATCAATAAGTCTTGCATAAGAGTTAACTCATAAAGCAATAAATCAAAGTAAAGGTGTTGAAGCAACACAAAGGAAGATTAAGTTTCAGCGGTTGCTTTCAACTTGTAACATGTATATCTCATGGATATTGTCAACATAAAGTAATATAACAAAGGGCATTTTGCAAGCTTCGTTAGTTTTACCAGTTTTCCTCGTTAGTTTTTCCTCAGTTTTCCCCTCCCTCTAGTTTGAAACCCATCGAAGACGCGGGTTGCCGTCAGGTCAGAGGCCTTACCGTTACCGTGAGGTCAGTTCCTCGCTGACCGTCTCGTGCTGACGGGTGGATCCATCTACCGCTGACGCGTGGGCCGTTTTATTTACTGATTGTATACGCGGTGCTGCCAATGACAAATGGGGCCGCTCTATGGGGCTGCCGCAGCCAATGACCAGTGGGTCGTCTATTTATTTATAGAAAATTATATATTGCCGCTCTGTGGGGCCTCCGCAGTCAATGACCGCTGTGGTCGTCTATTTTATTTAGAGAATATAATATAGAGCCGCTCTGTAGGGGCCGCCTCAGCCCATGGCAGGTGACTATTTTCGCAGCTTAATCTAAAGTGACTTTTATGCTAAACATTGTGCATCCCGGCGTTGACCTAGCAGTGGCGGCGAGGATGTGGTGCTCGAATAATAGTGGAAATGCGATATTATTTTTTACATGCATAATATATAGAAAATAGCTAGATCTCTAAATCGATGCATATGAAGCTACATATATATTCTTGGTCATGATCCCCTTAATTATCTAAAGGGGATGGATGCATGGCTTCACGTCGTCGTCGCTTTCATCATCAGTATCTTCGTCGTCTGAGTAGTAGTACCTCCTGCACATTGTTCCGTCAAACACCTTCACTGTGAGCACATCATCGCCTTCATATTTGAAGTGTACGAACCAGCCGAAATCCACACCGTGCGCGATGGCGAATTTCTCCCAGCCCTTGTCGAGGTACATCCGGCCTTGTCCGTCAAATAGGACCTCCACGGTCCAGAGACGAGGACCGCAGTCAGCTGCTCGCAGATACACCTTAGCTGGCTCCTTGCCGTCAAGATAGTCCGCAAATTTTTTTGGGAGTTCCTGCAAAGAGATCGAGCGCCGATCGTTTGAAATTAGGGAACCCTTGAAATTAAAGGTTTTTTAGAACATGCCCATAATTAATCACATGCATCATATATGTGGGAACGCGTACGTACCTTCTTGACCAAAGGGTCTTCATAGACGACGATGAAGAACTCCTCTATGATCAATGGCAGTGTTGACGGTGGTGGTGGCAATGATGATGATCCACTTCCCATTCCCCTTCCCCTTCCCCTTCCCCTTCCCCTTCCGGTCCGCGTCCGAGATGTGGAAGCCATGGCAATGGATAAAGTGTATGTGAACGAAGAAGAGAGAGGCAGAACCTATTGACACAAGGGATGGCCGTGTGGGTGTTTATAAGGGAGAGATGACCGTTGTAGGGGTTTACACAATAAAATAAGGAGGAGATGACCGTTGTGGGGGTTTATACACAATAAATTAAGGAGGAGACGACCGTTGTGGGGGTATATATCTCAACAAAAAAAGTAATGCGGACTATGTTGACTAGTTTATCATTTTACGGTGAAAAGTAATGCCTAAGACTACTCATAGTGGGAGTAACTTGGGTAGTAACATAGAGCTATGTTACCATAACATCACATTTTCCAAGATTATATGAGTCTACAACCTAATTAATATGGCTTTGCATGACACTACACATATGTTACTTCCCACTATGAAGGTAGTAACATAGAGTAGTAACATGTGCATGTTACTACTCTATGTTACTCTCCACTATGACTAGTCTAAAAGAAAAGTAATGGCTACAAGAAATCGGTGATGGTTTATCGTTTTTTGCGTGAAAAGTAATGGGTACAAGAAATGGGTGATGGTGTATCATTTTTTGCGTCATAAGTAATGGGTCCAAGAAATGGGTGATGGTGTATCATTTTTTGCGTCATAAGTAATGGGTCCAAGAAATGGGTGATGGTGTATCATATTTTTGCGTGATAAGTAATGGCTACAACAAAATCGGTGATGGTTTATCGTTTTTTGCGTTGAAAGTAATGGCTACAAGAAATGGGTGATGGTGTATCATTTTTTGCGTGAAAAGTAATGGCTACAACAAAATCGGTGATGGTTATCATTTTTTGCGTGAAAAGTAATGGCTACAAGAAATGGGTGATGGTGTATCATTGTTTGCGTGAAAAGTAATGGCTACAACAAATCGGTGATGGTTTATCATTTTTTGCGTGAAAAGTAATGCCTAAAAAGAGTTTATAATTTAGCTCGTGAAAAATAATGCAGAAAACCAAACTTTAGCGTACTAGGTAACCGCCCTTTCGCATACATAGAGTGTGGAAGCTAACCGACGACAGAGAGAGAGAGGGTGGTGGCCCCGACCAGAGAGAGAGATAGGGGTTATCCTGCCCGTTAGATCATACGATCAACGGTCGGCGGGCAAGATCCGCGTGACATGGGCTAGACCAATCAGGGCAATGTTGGGCGTCTGTGAGAGTTTGTGAAGGGAGAGGGCAAAACTGAGTAGTATCAAGAAACCAAGGGCAAGTGAGTAGTAAACAGACTAAGGGATTCAAATATGAGATTTAAAAAATGGAAAATGCGTGTTTTGTACAATGAAACCCATCTTGGCCTACCTCAAACTATTTGCAATACCAATATACATCAGTGTGAGAATTGTGGCCTCATTTAGACAAAGTATGTTTTGGGGAAAGCTGTTTTGGGTAGGGCTTATTATGGAAAACCATGCACCTTCATAGCTACTAGGTGATTTGAGAAGTGGCAATTTGTGGTGAAACTTGATTTATCTATGATTTGAGAAGTGGCAATTTGTGGTAAAGACTCCATGAGTAAGTGCCACTCTTTTTCGGATTTTTTTGCACATTAAATAACTCATTTAACTAGTTAATCCCATTTGTTGACTCTCTGTTGACCAGCCACTTGAGGGTAAAACTGAGTATATTGCACTAGCCAGTATTAGCACTCGAGGAGAAAACTGAGCACACAAAAAATGCTAGTATATGACTCGAGGGTATACCTGAGTATATCTAAATTTCCAGGGTTAGACTCGAGGACGCGTGTTGCGGTGCAGAAGTGGAAGACGTGCCATTGTTGACGCGTGTCGCGGTGCAGACGTGCAAATAGTGGACGCGTAGGACGCGGGTCGCATTTAGGACGCGTAAGCCCCTCCCTCCCTCCCTCTGCACACAGTCGTCTCATTCTCGCTCACGCACGAAACCACCCCTCTCACGTCCCATCAACTTCTCCAAATCGAAAAAACCCCAACCGCCGTACGCACGCTACCCTGCCGGCGATGGAGAAGAAGAATGCGCCGGCGGCCGTCGCCTCCGAGCCCGTCGCCTCCGAGCCCGTCGCCTCCGCGCCCGTCGCCGCCGAGCCAGTCGCCGCCGAGCCCGTCGCCGCCGAGCCAGTCGCCGCCGAGCGCGTCGCCTCCGAGGGCGGCGCATCCAAGCGCGGCTCCTCCGTGAACTGGGCCTCTCTCTCGGCTGATGGACCACTTCACCAGATCGGCGAATGCTTGCTGGCGAACGAGGAGTACGCCGACACGTACTCTGCCATGAGGCAAGTCTGTAGAAATTGGCGCTCAGGTTTGCCTGAGCCCGACGTGCACCTGGACGAATGGATCATGCTACACCACGCCCTTCCACACGTCGCTGAGTTCACCTTCCTCCAACTCGGCACATCACGCTACGTCACCATAGATCTATCCGAAGTTCATACAAGGTTCAACTTCCTCCATATCTACCTCTTTATTTTCAATCTTAAACATCTTAATTAGTGCTGAATGTTATCGTGCTTGCCCAGATACTACTTCGTCGGATTTTGCCGTGGCGTCATCGTGCTTGCCCAGAAGAACCCGCCGCACAAGATACGGCTTCTGAACCCACTCACAAAGAAATACACTATGTTTGAGGCGCAGATGCCATCTATTTTCCTGAAATCAGTCGCTGTGATCAAATCCCCGACTATGGTCTTCGTTACCGCACATTACCCGTCGGAAATTGGTTGGGTCGATGAGAGCACTCCAACTAAGGATATAGATAAAGATTGGGAAAACAGATTTTCGATCAAGAACCATTGTCTGCGTTGCATTACACCGTTCAATGGTGAACTGTATGCACTAGCTGTGGACAATTTAGAGCACGGAAGAATAGTGTGCACCAATGTACAGTTGCAGCAGCGCACGAGCACTGTCAAGATGGAGACACTAATTTCATTTCCAGAACTTGGACATCAGAAGTTCTACCTCGTGAAGTCGGATGGTGATCTGCTGCTTGTGTTGTTGGTCAGCGTGGCTTTGGCGGGCAGACCATTGGTGTACCGTGTGGACACTCAGAGCCGCTCTCTCCATCCGGTCAGTAACATTGGCAGTAATGCCTTCTTCGTGAATTATATCCGGTGTATCTCCGTCGACACCAGAGTGTACCCGACACTTCGACCTGGCTGCATCTACTACACGGATTTGGGTTATATCAGAGAGTACTCTCATGATACAAAGGCCTGGGAGGAGTGGCCAGAACGTGTGGATAGAATAGGAAACTACGGTATGAGAAATGAACACAAGCCATACCGTTTGGAGGATGTATTGGCCGCACACTGCAGACGGAGGGAGTTCAATCAATATTTCCTTGGGGAAATGCACGGCTGGAGGAACGACGAAATATATGAGGAGGAATGAAGAACAAATTCATTCATCCTAATCTTCTTGTTGTCCATACATTGCGTGCGTCTTGTATATTACAACGTTATTGGCTGCTTTTGGCTGCTGTATGCAGTTTCCCTATGTATTATACTTAGCTTTCTGATTATGCAGTTGTCAATTTATCATATACTAGCTTCTACATTTGGTACTAGATTTGCTGCCATATTGGGCAAAAAACGAGGGCCAAAAGGCATAAATAACCCCAGAGATTTGCTACTAGATTTGCTGCCATATTGAAGAAAGACAGAAATAGAAGCTTCTCTAGATTTGATACTAATTTGGTGAAAAAGACAGAGAGAGAAAGAGGGGAAAAGGTGCTCTTCAAAATGCCAGGGCCGCGAACGACTAGGGCTGCGGCTGGCCCCAGTCCCTCAGAGCGACGGCCCGCAAAGCCTCCTGGTCGCGCGCCGATGCGGGTTGCAAGGGCGTGCCACCTGACCTATACCTGGTCAGGAAGGTGTGGATGATGCCTCGCTTAGTTTCCTGCAGGGCACACACGTACACGTTAAATACGAGCCTCGATCGGCTCTCAGGTTGTCCTGTGAATCGGCTCATGGAGCCGATCCACCCATGATTCGTCCGAGGTGGCCGAATATATGGTGGTCCTGCTTGATCATGATAAAGCATATGAGATCCACGACGATCTGGGGTTTTCACCGCATAATCGGATCATCCTACTCACGATTGGGCCTCGCGCTCACGCACGGTAAACGTAAGCCAGCCCTAGACAAGGCCTAAAAACCAACACTAGGTTGATCCTCGGAACGTCCTGTCTAGGGGCAGCAAACTACACCCTGCATGCCGCTGGATCCTCCAACCCTTTGTAAGGCCTAACTATTGCAGATATTAAACTAATCCTTGATGAATCAAGGAGCGACCATAACGGATCAGATCTACTAAATAACGATCAAGCGGGGTGCCGCCCCTGCACCCATGATGAGGTACAGGGACGGCTAGATGCGCAAGGGTTGCACTACGACAGCATATGATACTAGGAACAATGCTAACCCTAACACATCTATGATAACTACGTTGCTCGCCATCAAAAAGGCTTCAGTACGAGCAACGCATGAACAACTAGGCAGGCTCGTGCTGCCTAGATCGCGAGATGCGATCTAGGCAGCATGGTGCTTACCGGAGGAACCCTCGAGACGAAGGAGTTGGCGATGCGCCGAGATTGGTTTGTGTTGAACGTTGGTTGTTGTTTATTCCATAAACCCTAGGTACATATTTATAGTCCAGGGGACTTTCTAATGTGGGCGTGCACTAAACCGTGCACGAGATAAACTCTAACTTCTACATAACCTACTATAAAGATACACGGGCTAACTAGCCCAAACTTGATACACAAGGCCGATTTACATATCTCTCCACGCATATATCTTCAAGTCCATCTTGATCGCGGCCCACCTCTGACTTGGTCAAATTCTGGTGATAACACATGCCCCCCTGGTTTTGGAAATGACATTTCCAAAATCATTATGCTTTTCTCTCGTCGGGTCATGTCGTGGCAGAGCAGAACCGTCGCAGAGTCCTTCATCATGATAACTTGCCTTCTCAACTTCTCTGCGCGATTAGACGGTTCTGGCACCACCTCCTCGGGAACTGCTGTGGCATTGAATTTTTACTATGCTCCCTTTTATTTAACCGCAGCAAACAGTCTTCTTCCTCATCCCCTTCGCACTAGCCTTCAAAAAACCCTCCTCTGCCACCATGTCTTCATCCTCCTCTTCTTCCTCCTCATCGGGTCTTTCCTACGTGTCCTCTCCCATCCGAGAGTCGACGCCCTCGTGGGGCACGCAGGCGGCGTACGATATCCTCGCCCCAACGAAGTGGGACAAAGAGGACCATGACTCCCTCGTCTGGTCCGAGGATGACAAATCCTTGACCGACGGGGAGAGTGACCTCCGCTTCCTCGCCGTTGGGGAACCGGAGGAGGAGAGCGACGACGACAACTTCTCCTGTGACTTCACCTCTTCCGGGGAGGAAGGGGAGCAGGGAGAGGAGGAGGAAGACGACGATGAGAGCTCCTCCGACGAGCCGCCGGCCAAGCGGTTCTGCCCTTGGCCGGGCAACCTTAGCGACTTCGACAGCGACGAGGACGACGCTGACGGAGAAGATGAAGACGACGAGGGCCCAGTCGGCGGCCATTGACGAGCCCGCCGGGAGCAGCGCCGACGGCAGCGACGAAGGCGACGACGAGGGCAGCGACGGCCCGTAGATTAGGACCTCTAGAATAGGATCAGCAGTAGCAGATGGGGCAATGTATCCCTCTTTTGAGAGCAATTAGCTCTTTATGTAAGAAATCTCGCCTATCAATGAAGAACTTTTTCTTTCCCCAATTTGATTTTGCCGATTTCTTCTGAGTTAATTGAGCCGATTCCCTCTTCTACTGTCCTTGCCGATTCGCCCCCTTTGCCAAGCACCCAATAATCCTTTTCAGCACTCATCATCTGTGACGAAGGTTTGCAATGAAGGAAGCCGATGGTATCCACCAAGATCCACCAAGCCTGCTGCCCCCCGAGTCTTGGCCAAGGCAAAAACTTAGCCGAATTAGCCTGGGCTTGATCATGCAGAGCCAGCCGATTTGCACGTAAATCGGCTTGCAGAGAGCCTTCAAGGTGGGCTGCCCCCCGAGTTTCCTCAGTGCGCCTCTTCTTCCTTGCAGGTCAGATCGGCCCCCTTCCTTTGGTGGATCTGATGCGACCCACCCTTAACCTGATCTGGACACCCAAGCTGCCCTTAGCATTGTTCTTGAAGAGAAGATCTGAGCTGTTAAACTACTCTCTTGAGGAGTTCTTTCATTGGGGCTTCTCTTCGTAATTCACTAGGGCTGACCTTCTGGTTAACAATTGTATCTCTTGAGTCGATGGCCATGCATCGGCTGCTTCTCAATTCTAAAGTCGATGCCCTTGCATCGGCTGTAAAATGTTTAAAAATTTTAGGCCGATTTGTGTATCGGCCCCCATACTTAGTATTATCTCATATCCTCATGTTTTATCCATCTAGGTGCCCCCCGAGCCGATTCTGTCAAGAGAATTGATGGTATCGGCTCTTCAGGTAGTCCCTGTTGGGTCAAACGTTGATCCCAGGCAGAATGGATGGTGAGGATAATTTTGGCCGATCGCTGGAATCGGCCTCCACGTTGCTTGCTCGGTGAAGGTTTTGTAATATCCCTTCATCAGTTTCGGAGGGCCGATCGCAAGGATCAGCCTCGCCACGTTGCTTATTGACGTAGTCTTGCTACTCGTCCATGTCGGTGGATAAAACCAGCCCAATCTCTGACCTTAGCACGTTGGTGCGCTTGCTGTTGTCCATGTCGGGTGCATTGTGTAATCGTGGAGCACTACACTCCGCCGGACGAATGAACACCATGTTTGTGCCAGCCGATGTTTCATCATCGGCTCTCTTTTGCTTGGGGCGCCACTCTTTTCTTTGCGGCAGTCCCTCCTCATCCAGGGTCCTCTGGACTTTCGCAGCCAAATCAGGTCGTGCCTTCCTCAGCGTATGCAAGTATAACCTTTCGGCTTCCTCCAGACCGCGCAATCGCTGAACCCTGCGTTTTTGTGAATGGCTGAGACCGTCAGGGCACCACCTTGGACGGTGGCACCTGTCTTCTTCGTATTCCCCTTCGTCTTCTGAATCCTCGAGATCTTCCAACAGAGGGGTCTCAGCACGTCTGTTTTGCGGTGGGAGAGGCCCTAAGCGCTCGAACACAGACACGTTGGCTGTCTCCTTCTTTTTCCGGTTGCATTCTGGGCAGTTGCCGATTGTTGGTAATCGGCTCATTCCTGAATCCCAGCAGTGTCTGAAGAAGGGGCAGTGCCAATGCCTGTCCGTATCGTCCTGCTCCCTGCCGTGGCGCTCCTGCCGCTCCTCATCATGATTATGCCGGCGATGTCTTCCGTCGTTTCTGGTCAGACGACCTCTTTCATCATTGTCGTTGTATCGCCGGCGTTGGTCATATCGACTAACATACTTGTTGAGGAGGTGATCAGAGAGGGGTCGTTGGTATCTTATGTTCTTCACTTCCCCCTCTGTGACGTAGCGCTTGCCATCTTGACGGAGCCGATCGCATGGAGCGGCCCCCTCAGTGTCCTTGCTCTGAGAGCAGCTGTCCTCATCCCCGTCCTTCTCAGAGCGGTGTCCAAGCTCTACCATGCTGATGTTGGCTGAGAAATCAGGCTGGCACCCTCCAAGGTGGGTAAACTCCACCATGTTGACGGCGGGGAAGGGGTGTGTGTCGACCTTCATGGCATACTGGTTAAAAATTAGTCGCCCATTTTCTATCGCCACTTGGATCTGCTGACGCCACACCCTGCAGTCGTTGGTGGTGTGGGTGAACGTGTTATGCCACTTGCAGTATGGCTTTCCGTTCAGCTCTTGCACCGTAGGAAACTTGTGGCCTTCGGGTATCTTTATGTGCTTCTCCGCGAGTAAGAGGTCGAAAATCTGCTCGGTTTTCGTCACGTCGAAGTCGAACCCTCTTGGAGGCCCTGGTGGCTTTACCCATTTGCAGGTTACTGGGCCTGCAGCTCGAGTCCACTCAGCTACTGCGACCTCTCGTTCTCCCGTAGGACCTTCATCTTCGCCTGCGTCAACCATGGTAACCACGCGCTTGAATTTATCTTGGTAGACATCCGGGTGGCGTTGTTCATACGCTGACAACTTCTGCACCATGTGTGCTAATGAAGGATAGTCCGCCTGGGAGGCCACTTCCTTGATCGATGATGATAGACCCACCACCGCCAATTCGACTGCTTCTTTTTCGCTTACGTGAACCGAATAGCATCGGTTCCTAACGGTCCTGAAGCGCTGGATGTATTCTGACACCGTTTCTCCGCGCTTCTGTCGTACTTGTGCTAGATCGGCAATGCCAGCCTCGGAAGCCTCCGAGTGATATTGCTCATGGAACCGTTCTTCCAGCTGCTTCCAGGTCTGGATTGAGTTCGGTGGCAGCGACGTGTACCATCCGAAAGCCGATCCTGTGAGGGACTGTGAGAAGTACCTCACGCGCAGCTCGTCTGACGCTGAGATCATGCCCAGCTGTGCCAAATATCGGCTCACGTG
Source organism: Lolium multiflorum (assembly GCA_030979885.1). Taxonomy (NCBI): domain Eukaryota; kingdom Viridiplantae; phylum Streptophyta; class Magnoliopsida; order Poales; family Poaceae; genus Lolium; species Lolium multiflorum. The sequence continues at coordinate 83,477,343 of CM061750.1, forward strand.
CTCGATGGAGCTGGAGCCATCTGATCCGCTGAACTTTGTGAAGTCCGGGAGCCGATATTTGGGTGGTAGCGGGATCAATTCGTACTCGTTGGGGTACGGCTTGGTATAGCCGATCGCCTTTCTTTTCGGCATCATGCCGAACTGATCTTTCAGGATCGTACAAATTTGATCCGCGGTGATGGCTGCAGGTGCCGAACCCTGAAGATTCGTCGGAGTGGCGTACTTAACCAGCCATGCCTGTTTCTCTGGTTCTGAGCCAACTGCAGGAGCTGGGCTCGGGAGTTTTGTCGGGGTGGCGTATTTAGCTAGCCACGTTTGCTTCTCAGGGTCTGCCTCCGACGTTCCTCCTGTTGCCCCAGAAGTCCCTGCTATAGCGACCTGGTTCGAGGGTGCCCAGGTGCTGCAGTCTGGCACGTATGCGCATGCGTACCCGTGCGGGATCTCCTTGGGCGCGTCCTGTAGGAATTGGTAGTCACTGGGGTCACCACCAATCTTGTAGACGACATAGGCCGATGAGTTCGGCGCTTCGGGCGCTGCCAACGCGAACGGCAGCGGTGGACGGGACTGGAGTAGCAATTCCCCTTGGTGAGTCCCTAGGGCTGGTCCTGACGGAGAGTACTGATGGCTCATGATCTCCTGGATCACGCGCAGCGCGACGCGCTCCAACGTATTCACCAGGCTCTCAGAATGGCGGTGCAGCGAATGAGCCACCATGAAGTTGATCTCCTGACGCAGCGACCTGGTGCGTTCTTCTGACGGGGTGGACAGGTCCACTCCATCAAGCGCGCCTTCAGGTGTGAACCCCTTCCATCTGATGCCGTGGGAGCGGGTCCTGTGGAAAGAGCCGATGAGGTCGGCTTCGAGGAGGACCTTGACCTCGTCGTACTTCTTCTTGAGCTCGCCAGTGAGCTCCTCGTAGGTGACCGGAGTTTCTTCCGCCATCTCTGATGTGGATGGCGAGGTGGTTGTCGTTGAAGATTGTCCCACCGGGCGTGCCAGAATGTGTTGACGTCAGAAACCCACCGGCGGGCAGTGACTGGTCAACACCGTAGAGCCGGGAACGACTAGGGCTGCGGCTGGCCCCAGTCCCTCAGAGCGACGGCCCGCAAAGCCTCCTGGTCGCGCGCCGATGCGGGTTGCAAGGGCGTGCCACCTGACCTATACCTGGTCAGGAAGGTGTGGATGATGCCTCGCTTAGTTTCCTGCAGGGCACACACGTACACGTTAAATACGAGCCTCGATCGGCTCTCAGGTTGTCCTGTGAATCGGCTCATGGAGCCGATCCACCCATGATTCGTCCGAGGTGGCCGAATATATGGTGGTCCTGCTTGATCATGATAAAGCATATGAGATCCACGACGATCTGGGGTTTTCACCGCATAATCGGATCATCCTACTCACGATTGGGCCTCGCGCTCACGCACGGTAAACGTAAGCCAGCCCTAGACAAGGCCTAAAAACCAACACTAGGTTGATCCTCGGAACGTCCTGTCTAGGGGCAGCAAACTACACCCTGCATGCCGCTGGATCCTCCAACCCTTTGTAAGGCCTAACTATTGCAGATATTAAACTAATCCTTGATGAATCAAGGAGCGACCATAACGGATCAGATCTACTAAATAACGATCAAGCGGGGTGCCGCCCCTGCACCCATGATGAGGTACAGGGACGGCTAGATGCGCAAGGGTTGCACTACGACAGCATATGATACTAGGAACAATGCTAACCCTAACACATCTATGATAACTACGTTGCTCGCCATCAAAAAGGCTTCAGTACGAGCAACGCATGAACAACTAGGCAGGCTCGTGCTGCCTAGATCGCGAGATGCGATCTAGGCAGCATGGTGCTTACCGGAGGAACCCTCGAGACGAAGGAGTTGGCGATGCGCCGAGATTGGTTTGTGTTGAACGTTGGTTGTTGTTTATTCCATAAACCCTAGGTACATATTTATAGTCCAGGGGACTTTCTAATGTGGGCGTGCACTAAACCGTGCACGAGATAAACTCTAACTTCTACATAACCTACTATAAAGATACACGGGCTAACTAGCCCAAACTTGATACACAAGGCCGATTTACATATCTCTCCACGCATATATCTTCAAATTCGTCTTGATCGCGGCTTCTCTAGATTTGATACTAATTTGGTGAAAAAGACAGAGAGAGAAAGAGGGGAAAAGGTGCTCTTCAAAATGCCAATTTGGGCCGAGAGAGACAAAACCCAGCTCCTGCTCACGTGCAACCAAACGCTTCTCGTCCTGTCCCACGCGGTCCCTTTCTACCAGCCCCACGCGACGCGGCCCCACACGTCGCGGCCCCACAGACGACGCGGCGCAACACGCCAGCACAGAACGTCCAAATAAACGGATTCCTTCCGTCTGAGCTCGTTCTGCGGGTTTCAAACTAGAGGGAGGGGAAAACTGAGGAAAAACTAAGGGGCTGGGGAAAACTGAGTACAACTAACGACCCGAGGGCACGAAATTAGAAATCCCTATAACAAATGCAATATGCAAGTATGTAGGAATCAATGCACAGTTCACACAAGTGTTTGCTTCTTGAGGTGGAAGGAGATAGGTAAACTGACTCAACAATAAAAGTAAAAGAATGGTCCTTCAAAGAGGAAAGCATCGATTGTTGTATTTGTGCTAGAGCTTTTATTTTGAAAACATGAAACAATTTTGTCAACGGTAGTAATAAAGCATATGAGTTATGTAAATTATATCTTACAAGTTGCAAGCCTCATGCATAGTATACTAATAGTGCCCGCACCTCGTCCTACTTAGCTTGGACTACCGGATCTTTGCATGCCATGTTTCAACCAAGTGTCACAAAGGGGTACCTCCATGCCGCCTGTACAAAGGTCTAAGGAGAATGCTCGCATTTGGATTTCTCGCTTTTGATTATTCTCAACTTAGACATCCATACCGGGACAACATGGACAACAGATAATGGACTCCTCTTAAATGCATAAGCATGTAGCAAAGTTATTATTCTCATATGAGATTGAGGATATATGTCCAAACTGAAACTTCCACCATGATTCATGGCTTTAGTTAGCGGCCCAATGTTCTTCTCTAACAATTTTGCATGCTCCAACCACTAAAATGATAGATCCTTCAGACAAGACGGACATGCATAGCAACTCACATGATATTCAACAATAGTTGATGGCGTTCCCCAGAAGCATGGTTATCGCACAACAAGCAACTTAATAAGAGATAAAGTGCATAAGTACATATTCAATACTACGATAGTTTTTAAGGCTATTTTGTCCCATGAGCTATATATTGCAAAGGTGAATGATGGAATTTTAAAGGTAGCACTCAAGCAATTTACTTTGGAATGGCGGAGAAATACCATGTAGTAGGTAGGTATGGTGGACACAAATGGCATAGTACTTGCCACTACATGGTATTTCTCCGCCATTCCAAAGTAAATTGCTTGAGTGCTACCTTTAAAATTCCATCATTCACCTTTGCAATATATAGCTCATGGGACAAAATAGCCTTAAAAACTATCGTAGTATTGAATATGTACTTATGCACTTTATCTCTTATTAAGTTGCTTGTTGTGCGATAACCATGCTTACGGGAGCATGAATCATCTTTAGTGGTTGGAGCATGCAAATTGTTAGAGAAGAACATTGGGCCGCTAACCATGAATCATGGTGGAAGTTTCAGTTTGGACATATATCCTCAATCTCATATGAGAATAATCATTGCTACATGCTTATGCATTTAAGAGGAGTCCATTATCTGTTGTCCATGTTGTCCCGGTATGGATGTCTAAGTTGAGAATAATCAAAAGAAGAGCATTCTCCTTAGACCTTTGTACAAGCATGAGGTACCTTTGTGACACTTGGTTGAAACATGGCATGCAAAGATCCGGTAGTCCAAGTAGGACGAGGTGCGGAACTATTAGTATACTATGCATGAGGCTTGCAACTTGTAAGATATAATTTACATAACTCATATGCTTTATTACTACCGTTGACAAAATTGTTTCATGTTTTCAAAATAAAAGCTCTAGCACAAATACAACAATCGATGCTTTCCTCTTTGAAGGACCATTCTTTTACTTTTATTGTTGAGTCAGTTTACCTATCTCCCTCCACCTTAAGAAGCAAACACTTGTGTGAACTGTGCATTGATTCCTACATACTTGCATATTGCACTTGTTATACTACTTTATGTTGACAATATCCATGAGATATACATGTTATAAGTTGAAAGCAACCGCTGAAACTTAATCTTCCTTTGTGTTGCTTCAACACCTTTACTTTGATTTATTGCTTTATGAGTTAACTCTTATGCAAGACTTATTGATGCTTGTCTTGAAGTACTATTCATGAAAAGTCTTTGCTTTATGATTCAGTTGTTTACTCATGTCATTACCTTTGTTTTGATCGCTGCATTCATTACATATGTTTACAAATAGTATGATCAAGATTATGATGGCATGTCACTTCAGAAATTATCTTTGTTATCGTTTTACCTGCTCGGGACGAGCAGAACTAAGCTTGGGATGCTGATACGTCTCCAAATTTCTTATGTTCCATGCTACTTTATTGATGATATCTACATATTTTATGCACATTATATGTCGTATTTACGCATTTTCTGGAACTAACCTATTAACAAGATGCCGAAGAGCCGATTCTGTTTCTGCTGTTTTTGGTTTCAGAAATCCTAGTAACGAAATATTCTCGGAATTGGACGGAATCACCGCCCAGGGTCCTATTTTTGCACGAAGCTTCCAGAAGACCGAAAGGGATAAGAAGTGGGGCGACGAGGCGCCGCCACCATAGGGCCGCACGGCCAGAGGGGGGCCCGCGCCGCCCTATGGTGTGGGCCCCTCGCGCCGCCTCTTGACCTACCCTTTCGCCTACTTAAAGCCTCCGTCGCGAAAACCCCATACCGAGAGCCACGATACGGAAAACCTTCCGAGAGACGCCGCCGCCGCGATCCCATCTCGGGATTCGGAGATCGCCTCCGGCACCCTGCCGGAGAGGGGATTCATCTCCCGGAGGACTCTACACCGCCATGGTCGCCTCCGGAGTGATGAGTGAGTAGTTCACCCCTGGACTATGGGTCCATAGCAGTAGCTAGATGGTTGTCTTCTCCTTGTTGTGCTTCATTGTTGGATCTTGTGAGCTGCCTAACATGATCAAGATCATCTATCTGTAATACTATATGTTGTGTTTGTCGGGATCCGATGGATAGAGAATACTATGTTATGGTGATTATCAATCTATTGTTTATGTGTTGTTTATGATCTTGCATGCTCTCCGTTATTAGTAGAGGCTCTGGCCAAGTTTTTGCTCTTAACTCCAAGAGGGAGTATTTATGCTCGATAGTGGGTTCATGCCTTCATTGACACCTGGGACAGTGACAGAAAGTTCTAAGGTTGTGATGTGTTGTTGCCACTAGGGATAAAACATTGATTCTATGTCTAAGGATGTAGTTGTCGATTACATTACGCACCATACTTAATGCAATTGTCTGTTGCTTTGCAACTTAATACTGAATGGGGTTCGGATGATAACCTGAAGGTGGACTTTTTAGGCATAGATGCAGTTGGATGGCGGTCTATGTACTTTGTCGTAATGCCCGGATTAAATCTCACTATATTTACCATATCATGTACATGCATTGTTATGCCCTTCTCTATTTGTCAATTGCCCGACTGTAATTTGTTCACCCAACATGCTTTTATCTTATGGGAGAGACACCTCTAGTGAACTGTGGACCCCGGTCCTATTCTTTACATAGCATACAATCTACTGCAATACTTGTTTTACTGTTTTCTTGCAAACAATCATCTTCCACACAATACGTTTAATCCTTTGTTACAGCAAGCCGGTGAGATTGACAACCTCACTGTTTCGTTGGGGCAAAGTACTTGGGTTGTGTTGTGCAGGTTCCACGTTGGCGCGGAATCCCTGTTGTTGCGCCGCATCACATTTCGCCACCATCAACCTTCAACGTGCTTCTTGGCTCCTCCTGGTTCGATTAAACCTTGGTTTCTTTCTGAGGGAAAACTTGCCACTGTGCGCATCATACCTTTCTCTTGGGGTTCCCAACGGACGTGTACATTTACAAGTTGATAAACAAGCAAGGTTTGGACATATCCAAACCAGACAAATCATGTATCTGCCCCCTGTCGATCTTATGAAGTCTAGCATGAAGAGAGAAGTCGTTTTTGGTTTCAAAAATGGAAATTTCAAGAACATCCCAAAAGCTTCATTTTAGAGTGACTAAGAAGGATACATGCTTCCCTTTTCATTTTTATGTTTAAACTTGTTTAAATCTTGGTCAAACCTAGGATTTGACCAAGATTCAAATATATGGGCATAAAATTCAAAAAAAACAGAAAAATTTAAAACCAAGGCACATAGTCTTCTTATGTCATATAGTAAACAATCAATTAATTAAGTTGATAAACCAGGTCTAGACATATTCAAACCAGGAAAATCATGTATCTACCCCCTAACGCCCTAGCTAAACTCTGTCTTATGAAGTCAAGCATGCATGAAGAGAAGTGGTTTTGGTTTCAAACATGGAAATTTCGAAAAAACCTCCCAAGAGCTACATTTTGGAGTGACTAAGAAGGATATATAGATGCTTAATTTTTCATATTCATGATTTAAACTTGTTTAAACCATGTTCAAACCTAGGATTTGACCAAGATTCAAATGGGCATAAAATTTTAAAAAAATAAAAAAATAAAAAAACAAGGCACATAGTATTCTTATGTCATATAGTAAGCATTCAATTAAGTTGATAAACAAGGTCTAGACATATTCAAACCAGGAAAATCATGCATCTATCCCCTAACCCTAGCTAAACTCTGTCTTATGAAGTCAAGCATGCATGAAGAGAAGTGGTTTTTGGTTTCAAACGTTTAAGCCAAAAGCCCCTTTTCAAATATTTCAAACTTATTCAAATTTGGTTCAAATATGAAAGACATACAAGTTATAGCACACATAGTGCATACATTTTCACACATACTGCACTAGATGCTAACCCTATAGTTTGAGGCCATTTGGGTGACCTAGGTCGAAAAAATTCTTGGATTAGAATCGTGTTGTTCGAACCCCGTAGTTGGATTTTTTTGAACCCTTGATCTGTAGAACTGGGCAAAACCCTAGTTTAACCTATTTAATTACAGATTCGTATATCGATTTTTCTACGAGTACTACCTTTTTATTATTACTATGCAGCACATGGGTGTTTGCCCGTCGAGTGAAACTCGGAGGAAGAGGGATCACTCGGAAGGAGAGAAGAAGGGAGAGAATTATGGTGTCTCCCCTTTTTCGGGTGATGATGTTGACTTTTGTGCAGGGTTTGTCAGTGAGCAGGAGGTGCGAGCGAGCGAGCGAGCGAGTCGAGCGAGGCCGAGAATGAGAGAGATTTGTTTTTTTTGTGAGAGGGACGACCGAAGGATCCAGAAGGACCCACAGACTTCCAATACGCATCCTGATGCGTCTTCTCTTGACAAAGAAGATGGCTGGGAGTTTGCGTACCTATTGCACGTGACTTGTGCTCACTGAAGTGTGGGACCTCAAGCGTGGGCACCACACGTAAGTGACAGACCTGTTGGTGTAAAAACTCGGTTGATTATAATAGTGCATTAGAACAAAGTTTCCTATGGATTCAAGGGTAGGAAATCCAAGTTAACTCATTTACGTGTTAAACTTGTCTAAATCTTGGTCAAACCTAGGATTTGACCAAGATTCAAATGGGCAGAAAAATAAAAAACAGAAAAATGAAAAACCAAATCACATAGTCTTCTTATGTCATATAGTAAGCATTAAAGTTGATAAACAAGGTCTAGACATATTAAACCAGACAAATCATGTATCTATACCCCTAACCCCTAAACTCTGTCTTATGAAGTCAAGCATGTGAAGAGAAGTGGTTTTGGGTTTCAAACATGGAAATTTCAAAAACCTCCCAAAAACTACATTTTAGAGTGACTAAGAAGGATACATGCTCCCCTTTTCATATTCATGTTTTAAGCTTGTTTAAATTATCTTGGTCAAACCTAGGATTTGACAAGATTCAAATGGGCATCAAAATTGAAAAAAAGTCAGAAAAAAGAAAACCAAAGCAAATAGTTTTCTTATGTCATATAGTAAGCATTAAAGTTGATAAACAAGGTCTAGAAATATTCAAACTAGACAAATCATGTATCTATACCCCCTAACCCCTGAACTCTGTCTTATGAAGTCAAGCATATGAAGAGAAGTGGTTTTGGGTTTCAAACATGGAAATTTGAAAAACCTCCCAAAAACTTCATTTTAGAGTGACAAAGAAGGATACATGCTTCCCTTTTCATATTCATGTTTTAAGCTTGTTTAAATTATCTCGGTCAAACCTAGGATTTGACAAGATTCAAATGGGCATCAAAATTGAAAAAAATCAGGAAAAAGAAAAACCAAAGCAAATAGTTTTCTTATGTCATATAGTAAGCCAATTAAGTTGATAAACAAGGTCTAGACATATTCAAACTAGACAAATCATGTATCTATACCCCCTAACCCCTAAACTCCGTCTTATGAAGTCAAGCATATGAAGAGAAGTGGTTTTGCTCCCAAAAGCTTCATTTTAGAGTGACTAAGAAGGATCCATGCTTACCTTTGCATTTTCATATTTTAATCTTGTTTAAATCATTATCAAGCCTAGGATTTGACCAAGATACAAATGGGTGGGCACAAAATTCAAAAAAATCAGAATAATGAAAAACAAAAGCACGTAGTCTTCTTATGTCATATCGTATGCATTCAAGTTAAACGAGGTCTAGGTATATCCAAACCAGACAAATCATGTATCTACCCCCTGTTGATCTTATGAAGTCTAGCATGAAGAGAAGTCGTTTTGGGTTTCAAAAATGGAAATTTCAAGAACATCCCAAAAGCTTCATTTTAGAGTGACTAAGAAGGATACATGCTTCCCTTTTCATTTTCATGTTTTAAACTTGTTTAAATCTTGGTCAAACCTAGGATTTGACCAAGATTCAAATATATGAGCATAAAATTCAAAAAAAACAAAAAATGAAAACCAAGGCACGTAGTCTTCTTATGTCATATAGTAAGCAATCAATTAAGTTGATAAACAAGGTCTAGACATATTCAAACCAGGAAAATCATGTATCTACCCCCTAACCCTAGCTAAACTCTGTGTTATGAAGTCAAGCATGCATGAAGAGAAGTGGTTTTTGGTTTCAAACGTTTAAGCCAAAAGGTAAGCATGGATCCTCCTTAGTCACTGTAAAATGAAGCTTTTGGGAGGTTTGTGAAATTTCCATGTTTGAAACCCAAAACCACTTAAGACAGAGTTTATGGTTAGGTGTAGATACATGATTTTTCTTGTTTGAATATGTCTAGACCTTGTTTATCAACTTGAATTTTTTACTATATGATATAAGAAGGCTATATATGTGCTTTGGTTTTTCATTTTTTGATTTCTTTCGAATTTTTTATGCCTATTTAAATCTTGGTCAAATCCTAGGTTTAAACAAGTTTAAAACATGAAAATGAAACGGTAAGCATGAATCCTTCCTTACTCACTCTAAAATGAAGGTACTTGAAAATTTTATGTTTGAAACCCAAAACCCCAGTTCTCTTCATATGTTTGACTTCATAAGACAGAGTTTAGGGTTAGGGGTAGATATGATACATGATATTTCTGCTTTGAATATGTCTAGACCTTGTTTATCAACTTGAATGCTTACTATATGACATAAGAAGGCTATATATGTGCTTTGGTTTTTCATTTTTTTTGAATTTTTCTGAATTTTTACTCCCATTTGAATCTTGGTCAAATCCTAGGTTTGACCAAGGTTAAAACAAGTTTAAAACATGGCAATGAAAAGGTAAGCATGGATCCTTCTTAGTCACTCTAAAATGAAGCTTTTGGGAGGTTTTTGAAATTTCCATGTTTGAAACCCAAAATCACTTCTCTTCATGCTTGACTTCATAAGGCAGAGTTTAGGGTTAGGGGGTAGATACATGATTTGTTTGGTTTGAATATGTCTAGACCTTGTTTATCAACTTGAATGCTTACTATATGACATCAGAAGACTATGTTCTTTGGTTTTTTTCCGTTTTTTTTGAATTGTTATACCCATTTGAATCTTGGTCAAATCCTAGGTTTGACCAAGATTTAAACAAGTTAAGAAATTGAAAATGAAAAAGGTAAGCCTGGATCCTTCTTAGTCACTGTAGAATGAAGCTTTTGGGAGGTTTGTGAAATTTCCATGTTTGAAACCCAAAACCAGTTCTCTTCATATGTTTGACTTCATAAGACAGAGTTTTTATCAACTCGAGTGCTTACTATATGACATAAGAAGGCTATATATGTGCTTTGGTTTTTCATTTTTTGATTTTTTCTGAATTTTTATGCCCATTTAAATCTTGGTCAAATCCTAGGTTTGACCAAGGTTTAAACAAGTTTAAAACATGAAAAGAAAAGGTAAGAATGGATCCTTCTTAGTCATTCTAAAATGAATGAAGCTTTTGGGATGTTCTCACAAATCGATCTAGTCTACATGACTTTGATAAATTTTAATTAAGAAGCAGCAACTTAACAATAATTACCCAAAATCTAACAGCTGGTTCGACAACAACCTGGACGTTACGCTAAAATGAACTGCGAAAACAACGAACAGCACTTTTGTAGTACTGTACTCGGTACTCCGTACTTGCTCCAGATAATCCCCATTGCTTCACTACTACAGTAGTACTACCCTGGCTCGCATTCATTGTTTCCCCTGACTATTCAGAGCTTTGGACGTCCATCAGAGTTGTAGTCAGTAGTACAGTACTGCTAGCTCGATTAATGGCGTGCTATAAAATTCTATACTAGCCGACAGATGTCCATTCCTCGGGTTGCGCGCCAGAGCCTTCGAAGAGAAGGTAGCCGCTCTGTCCCGTTGATTTACGGTGGACGGACAGGATACTCCGGACCGCTCTCGATTCATTTGCTTCTGCTCCCGCGTCCTGACCCTTCGCGGACTGAGATCCAGTGACTTCACTAAGAGAAGTCACCATGCGACTTTACACACGTGAGCCATTCGATCAAGATCCAACGCTCGCGGTTGATCCAAATTTCGAACTTAAACTAAACTAATATTTTAAATGGACTGGAACTTTCCGAGAATACGTCTTAATGTAAAGTTTTTCTGTTTTTTTCTGAGCTACATAAATTTTAATTTCAAATTTTAGATCGACCATGTTCGTTGGATCTTAACCTGATGGCTCGTATAGGTAAAGTTCATGGTAACTTCTGTTGGGTAAAGTCACTGGATCTCAGTTCGCAAGGGAGCCCCCTCTCGGCCGTTGATTTAGGATGGGCGGACCAGGTTGCTCGAAGCGAGGGCAGGAGACGGTTGTCTGGTTTTAATAGGGGGGAGTACTTCTTCCATCCCCTTCTTGCTTCACTTCCAGTCTCCTTCCACTTCCAGCGATGCCTCCGAAGTCAAGGCCACCATCTCGCTTGAAGAAGCACCATCTAGTGTTGACCAAGGACGCGGAGAGTTCCCGCCGGCGGTCTATCCAGATGCTGGCCGCGAGAAAGGGCCCGCCAGAAAACGAAGGCCCTGCTTCGCGCTCGTCTCGGAACGGCGTCAGTCGTGCGGTCGAAGATTCCTGGTTGGTTTCCATCGCCATGTTTCTTGATTCTTCCTGGCCCGGAGGTCCCAACTCTTTATTCCGTATTAATCCTTTTTATACATATCTCAGTGCCCCACGACGCACCCTGACATCTTCTCATGACGACTTCAACCCCTGTCTCCTGCGCTTAGAGGTTACCACTGATTGGACATTTTCGTCTTCCTCTCGTCACTTTGTTTCGGTACTGATGATATTGCCATGCAGGAAGCATCGGCGTGTTTCAGAGATGAGCTTAAAACTCTCGTGGAACTCGCCTCCAACTTTCGCGATGATGTCGATACTTTGAAGGACGAGGTCACCGGCCGGGGCAAGCTGCATGATGTGAGCGTTCCATCAAGTGAGGAAACGAACTCTGTCATCAAGAAGCTCAAGGGCGAGAATTTGATGCTTAAGATCGAGTGCGGCTTTCTTCGCGAAGAAAACGTCGAGCTATCAAACAGGTGCGTTCAAGCTCTCAACGGGAGCCTCAACACCCAACATGATGCGGTGAAGAAGATGATGGATGACAGCATCTTGAAGAAAAACAATATGGTGGAGGACACGCGCGGGATGGTCGATCCAATCCAGGCACCGCAGAAGGAAGTCGATGCGCTCCGAGTCCAGCCACCTTTGCGTAGGTCGCCGAGGCGCCCTCGCGCAGGTCACTGAGGAGCGCACGTCGCCGAGTAGGCTGGGGGATAAGGAATTCCAACGAGAGAAGCGGAATCACCACCTGTCCTGATGGAGGGCCACTCCGCCAAGTAGGCTGGGGGAGAGAAACACTGCCTCTCATTGTTCTTTAGCTAGTCCTCCGATCCATATTACTTGATGTTAAAATGGATGTATCTACAACTGAAATATGTCTAGATACATATATTTTAGTATCACAAAGTAAGTATCAACGTTTATATTGCCCAAGTCTTATTATCCATCCCTAAGGTGGGTCGCTTTTGTAACTACTGATTGCAGATTCGACTCTTCTGCAGACCGAAAGATTTTTAGAGTGACTAAGAATGATTCATGCTTAGCTTTCCATTTTCATGTTTTAAACTTGTTTAAATCTTGCTCAAACCTAGGATTTGACCAAGATTCAAATGGGTTTAACAATTAAAAAAATCAGAAAAATGAAAAACCAAAGCACATAGTATTCTTATGTCATATAGTAAGCATTCAAGTTGATAAACAAGGTCTAGACATATTCAAACCACACAAAACATGTATCTACCCCCTAACCCTAAACTCTGTCTTATGAAGTTAAGTATGAGGAGAAGTGATTTTGGGTTTCAAACATGGAAATTTCACAAACCTCCCAAAAGCTTCATTTTAGAGTGACTAAGAAGGATCCATGCTTACCTTTTCATTGCCATTTTTTAAACTTGTTTTAACCTTGGTCAAACCTAGGATTTGACCAAGATTCAAACGGGCGTAAAAATTCAAAAAAAATAAAAAAAATGAAAAACCAAAGCACATATATAGCCTTCTTATGTCATATAGTAAGCATTCAAGTTGATAAACAAGGTCTAGACATATTCAAACCAGAAATATCATGTATCATATCTACCCCTAACCCTAAACTCTGTCTTATGAAGTCAAACATATGAAGAGAACTGGGGTTTTGTGTTTCAAACATAAAAATTTCAAGTACCTTCATTTTAGAGTGACTAAGAAAGGATTCATGCTTACCTTTTCATTGTCATGTTTTAAACTTGATTAAACCTTGGTCAAACCTAGGATTTGACCAATATTTAAATGGGCATAAAAAATTCGAAAAAATGAAAAAAATGGAAAACCAAAGCACATATATAGCCTTCTTATGTCATAAACATTCAAGTTGATAAACAAGGTCTAGACATATTCAAACAAGAAAAATCATGTATCTACACCTAACCAAAAACTCTGTCTTAAGTGGTTTTGGGTTTCAAACATGGAAATTTCTTGAACATGTTGGGCCTCAAAGAGCAGAGGTTTGTAGAACAGTAGCAAGTTTCCCTTAAGTGGATCACCCAAGGTTTATCGAACTCAGGGAGGAAGAGGTCAAAGATATCCCTCTCAAGCAACCCTGTAATCACAAAGCAAGAAGTCTCTTGTGTCCCCAACACACCAAATACACTTGTCAGATGTATAGGTGCACTAGTTCGGCGAAGAGATAGTGAAATACTCTTGTGTCCCCAACACACCAAATACACTTGTCAGATGTATAGGTGCACTAGTTCGGCGAAGAGATAGTGAAATACAAGTAATATGGATGTATATGAGTGGTAATAGCAATCTGAATAAAATATGGCAGCGAGTAAACATGCAACAGAACAGTAAGTAAACGGTGTTTGCAGTATTGGAAACAAGGCCTAGGGATCATACTTTCACTAGTGGACACTCTCAACATTGATCGCATAATAAATACTTCTTCTCATATGTGCTACATACACTCTTGTTTGATAATGAACATCATTCGTTGCGTAGGATTACACGAACCCTCAATGCCGGAGTTAACAAGCTCCACAACATTCGATATTCATGTTTAAGTAACCTTAGAGCATAATAGATCTTTGCAAGATAAACCAAGAACTAACATAGTGCACACACTGTCCACATTACACTATGAAGGAGGAATAGATCACATCAATACTATCATAATGACAATTAACTCCACAATCTACAAGAGATCATGATCATAGCCTACGACAAGAACCACACGGTGCACACACTAATCACCTTTACACCATGCAGGAGGAATAGACTACTTTAATAACATCACATGAGTAGCACATAACTAGTAGCGATACAAAGCTCATCATATGGATCTCAATCATGTAAAGCAGCTCATGAGATCATTGTATTGAAGTACATAGGAGAGAGATTAACCACATAGCTACCGGTACAGCCCCGAGCCTCGATGGAGAACTACTCCCTCCTCATGGGAGCAGCAGCGGTGATGAAGATGGCGGTGGAGATGGCAGCGGTGTCGATGGAGAAGCCTTCCGGGGGCACTTCCCCGCTCCGGCAGGGTGCCGGAACAGAGACTTCTGTCCCCCGAATCTTGATTTCGCGATGGCGGCGGCTCTGGAAGGTTTTCCGTATCGTGGCTCTCGGTACTGGGGTTTTCGCGACGGAGGCTTTAAGTAGGCGGAAGGGCAACGTGGGGGGCCACACGAGGGCCCCACACCCTAGGTCGGCGCGGCCAGGGCCTGGGCCGCGCCGGCCTATGGTGTCGGCGCCTCGTGGCCCCACTTCCTTCCCTCTTCGGTCTTCTGGAAGCTTCGTGCAAAAATAGGACCCTGGGCGAAGATTTCGTCCAATTCCGAGAATATTTCCTTACTAGGATTTCTGAAACCAAAAACAGCAGAAAACTGGCTCTTCGGCATCTTGTTAATAGGTTAGTTCCAGAAAATGCATAAATATGACATATAATGTGCATAAAACATGTAGGTATCATCAATAAAGTAGCATGGAACATAAGAAATTATCGATACGTTGGAGACGTATCAAGCATCCCCAAGCTTAGTTCCTACTCGCCCTCGAGTAGGTAAACGATAACAATGATAATTTCTTAAGTGACATGCCATCATAACCTTGATCATACTATTGTAAAGCACATGAGATGAATGCAGAGATTTGAAGCAATGATGAAGATAATGAGTAAACAAATGAATCATATAACAAAGACTTTTCATGAATAATACTTTCAAGACAAGCATCAATAAGTCTTGCATAAGAGTTAACTCATAAGCAATAAATTCTTAGTAGAAAGCTTTGAAACAACACAAAGGAAGATATAAGTTTCAGCGGTTGCTTTCAACTTTAACATGTATATCTCATGGATAATTGTCAACACAAAGTAATATAACAAGTGCAATAGGTAAACATGTAAGAATCAATGCACACAATTTACACAAGTGTTTGCTTCTAAGATAGAAAGAATAGGTAAACTGACTCAACAATAAAGTAAAAGAATGGCCCTTCAAAGAGGAAAGCATCGATTGCTATATTTGTGCTAGAGCTTTGATTTTGAAAACATATAGAGAGCATAAAAGTAAAGTTTTGAGAGGTGTTTGTTGTTGTCAACGAATGGTAGTGGGCACTCTAACCCCCTTGCCAGACAAACCTTCAAAGAGCGGCTCCCATTTTATTTTATTTTTGGGTGGCACTCCTTCCAACCTTTCTTTCACAAACCATGGCTAACCGAATCCTCGGGTGCCTGCCAACAATCTCATACCATGAAGGAGTGCCTTTTTATTTTAGTTTTATTTAGATGACACTCCTCCCCACCTTTGCTTTCTCAAGCCATGGCTAACCGAATCCTTCGGGTGCCGTCCAACAATCACATACCATGGAGGAGTGTCTATTTTTGTTAATTAATTTGGGACTGGGAATCCCATTGCCAGCTCTTTTTGCAAAATTATTGGATAAGCGGATGAAGCCACTAGTCCATTGGTGAAAGTTGCCCAACAAGATTGAAAGATAAACACCACATACTTCCTCATGAGCTATAAAACATTGACACAAATAAGAGGTAATAACTTTTGAATTGTTTAAAGGTAGCACTCAAGCAATTTACTTTGGAATGGCGGAGAAATACCATGTAGTAGGTAGGTATGGTGGACACAAATGGCATGAATATTGGCTCAAGTATTTGGATGCATGAGAAGTATTCCCTCTCGATACAAGGTTTAGGCTAGCAAGGTTATTTGAAGCAAACTCAAGTATGAAATGGTGCAGCAAGACTCACATATAAACATATTGTAAGCATTATAAGACTTTACATCGTCTCCTTGTTGTTCAAACACCTCAACCAGAAAATATCTAGACTTAGAGAGACCAATCATGCAAACCAAATTTTAACAAGCTCTATGTAATTATTCATTAATGGGTACAAGGTACATGATGCAAGAGCTTAAACAAGATCTATATGAGCACAACAATTGCCAAGTATCACATTATTCAAGACATTATACCAATTACTACATGTAGCATTTCCCGTTTCCAACCATATAACAATTAACGAAGCAGTTTCAACTTTCGCCATTGAACATTAAAAGCTAAGAACACATGTGTTCATACGAACCAGCGGAGCATGTCTCTCTCCCACACAAGCATTTATTCAAACAAAAACAAAAACAAAAACATACAGACGCTCCAAGTAAAGTACATAAGATGTGACCGAATAAAAATATAGTTTCAAGAGAAGGAACCTGATACTTTGTCGATGAAGAAGGGGATGCCTTGGGCATCCCCAAGCTTAGATGCTTGAGTCTTCTTGAAATATGCAGGGATGAACCACCGGGGCATCCCCAAGCTTAGACTTTTCATTCTTCTTGATCGTAGTATATCATCCTCCTCTCTTGACCCTTGAAAACTTCCTCCACACCAAACTCAAAACAACTCATTAGAGGGTTAGTGCATAATCAAAAACTCACATGTTCAGAGGTGACACAATCATTCTTAACACCTCTGGACATTGCACAAAGCTTCTGAAAGTTAATGGAACAAAGAAATCCATCCAACACAGAAAAAGAGGCAATGCGAAATAAAAGGCAGAATCTGTCAAAACAGAACAGTCCGTAAAGACGAATTTTAAAATGGCACCAGACTTGCTCAGATGAAAATGCTCAAATTGAATGAAAGTTGCGTACATATCTGAGGATCACTCACGTAAATTGGCATAATTTTCTGAGTTACCTACAGAGAATTAGGCCCAGATTCGTGACAGCAAGAAATCTGTTTCTGCGCAGTAATCCAAATCTAGTATCAACCTTTCTATCAAAGACTTTACTTGGCACAACAATGCAATAAAAATAAGATAAGGAGAGGTTGCTACAGTAGTAAACAACTTCCAAAACACAAATATAAAACAAAGTACTGTAGCAAAATAACACATGGGTTATCTCCCAAGAAGTTCTTTCTTTATAGCCATTAAGATGGGCTTAGCAGTTTTAATGATGCACTCGCAAGAAATAAAAGTTGAGGCAAAAGAGAGCATTTGAGTCTAACACACTTCCTATGCAAAGGAATCTTGTACACAAATGAATTCATGAAGAACAAAGTGACAAGCATAAGAGGATAAAACACGAGTAACTTCAAGATTCTCAACATGAAGAGGGGAAACTTAATATTATTAAGATGCATATAACCATATTTCCCTCTCTCATAATAACTTTCAGTAGCATCATTGATGAAATCCACAATATACCCATCACTTAAAACATTCTTATCATGGTTCATATGCATAGAAATATCATTAATTTTGGCATAAGAAGAGTTATTCTCATTAATAGTAATTGGAGCAAGATTATTATCAAGAATTTGAACATGGTAAACAAGTTGCATATTAAAAGAATTGTTTTTGGTAATCCAATCATGACTATGACAAGTTTCATAAGGATAGTTATAACCTATATCATAGCATTCTTTATAATAATCATCAAAGATCGGAGGCACAGTGTCATCATAAGAAATAGAATAGTTATCTTTCACAGTCGATTTATCTATGACCATACCATCATTGTTATTAGAAGGAGATGTATCAAGAACATAATGACCAGTAGCAAAAGGATTTTCAAACACCTCTTCCCCAAGCTTAGAGCTTTCTATATCATTATGGGAGGAAGCATGGATAGCACTGACACTATGGCAATTATTATCATTTTCAGAATTAGTTTCCCAGAGATTTGTAATATCAAAAGTAGTGTGCTCATTCAAATCATGATCGCTAATGTATGTAAAGGGCATAGGAAGATCATCGTATTCAGATTCATTATCACAATAATCATTAGGAGCAACATACTTACGGTTACCTAGCGTTATCTCATTCACGCGGGGATACGCCGTTACCTCTTTCTTTTTATTCTCCTTCTTCTTCTTCTTCTTCTTCTTCTTCTTCGTTCCCTTCTTCTTCTTCTTCTCTTCCTTCTCCTCGTTCCCTTCTTTAGGAGGAAGAGGCTTGAAGGGTGGCTTGTCCGCATAACCTGATTTTCTTTTAGAAACAATAGAAGAAACTTGGGAGGATCCCTCCTTTTCATTAATTAGTTGAAAACACACAGCGGTCCTATCATATTTTGGCAAGGTGTCATCTTCTAAAATATTTTGTATGTAAGTGTTTGTATGGCTATTGTCAATGCAATAAGAAAAACACCCATGCAGGACATCATCAATATCAAGATCACTCATATGTAACAAAGAGATTTTTCTTGACAACTCTTCACACCCCAAAAATAAAGTAAGTTCATCATGCTGATTAGGAGTAATTTCATCATCACAATACAAATTTGCAGCACTCATTGGGTTCAAATTATCATTGGAGGAGCATTGAAAATTAAAATGACCCACTTCATGGCAAACTTCACAAATAAAAGGATAGAGGGCACAAACTTTTTTACCAAGATCATCTAGAGCCCTAAACCACTTTCTAGTTTTTTCATTAGCATGATGGATACAATATTCATCTTTGATTTGATTAATTCCACAAGGTCTATGTATTCCACAAAAATTAACATGCTTATAGGAAATAGCATTCTTAGGAGTTTGAGCATGCTTATTGACAACAATTTCATTCTTCATGCAAGCCTCTTTAAAAGGTTCATGATACTTATCAAAATTCTTTTTAGGCAATTCAAAATGAGAAGCAAAGGCTTTATAAAGATTTGCAGCAACTTGAGAGTCAAGACCATAAGTAGCACTCATATTTCGAAATTTATCGGTATCCATAAAAGTTTCAATGCATTCATAATCATAATTTATACCTGACTCTTTACCTTTGTCGTTCTTCCAATCTTCAGCGTTCTCCTTAATCCGATCAAGAAGGTCCCTTTTAAACTCTTCTTTGTTGCTCGTGAATGATCCAGAACAAGTAGTATCCAGCAAGGTCTTATCTTGAAAAGAAAGTCTTGCATAGAAATTATCAATGATGATATTACCTGGAAGCTCATGATTGGGGCATTTGAGCATTAAAGTCTTCAATCTCTCCCATGCTTGGGCAATACTCTCTCCATCATGAGGCCAAAAATTATATATATGGTTTCGATCTTTGTGAATTTCACTTGGAGGATAGAACTTGGAATAAAATAGAGGCACAATATCCTTCCAATCAAGAGAGCGCCCGTCCTTCAATAGTTTATACCAATGCGCCGCTTTACCAGATAGCGACATAACAAATAATTTCTTTCTAACTTCATCCATTGAAATACCTGCACACTTGAATAACCCGCATAATTCATGCAAAAACAGTAAATGATCTCCAGGATGGACAGTTCCATCCCCTTCATAGCGGTTATCCATAACACGTTCAATAATTTTCATAGGGATTTTATATGGAATACTTTCAGTAGATGGATTTAAAATATCAGAAGCATCATTAGAGTTATCGCATATGGGAGATAAAATATTATCAGAGCAAATTTTCTCCCCTAAAGATGGGAAGCTAAAAAGATCACAAAAACCAGCTTCCCCAAGCTTAGACTTCTTCATAGCATTAGCAGTAATTGCATTCATACTAATAACATTGCTACTATCATGTAAATAAGGTTCCATAGGTTTTTTAATTTTCGCATCAAACAATTCTAAATTAGGAAAAAGATTAAAAAGCTCACCAATTTTTTTGTTGTTTTCCATTATGCCTAACTAGTGAAAATAAAAACAAGAAACAAAAAGATGCAATTGCAGGATCTAAAGGAAATAGCTTCGAGTACTTACAACGGCGCCGGAAAATAGCTTAGTAGCCGAGATCCGGAGTGTGAGTACCTTTTACCTTTCCTCCCCGGCAACGGCGCCAGAAAAGTGCTTGATGTCTACGGGTGCTTCTATTCTTGTAGACAGTGTTGGGCCTCCAAGAGCAGAGGTTTGTAGAACAGCAGCAAGTTTCCCTTAAGTGGATCACCCAAGGTTTATCGAACTCAGGAGGAAGAGGTCAAAGATATCCCTCTCAGCAACCCTGTAATCACAAAGCAAGAAGTCTCTTGTGTCCCCAACACACCAAATACACTTGTCAGATGTATAGGTGCACTAGTTCGGCGAAGAGATAGTGAAATACAAGTAATATGGATGTATATGAGTGGTAATAGCAATCTGAATAAAATATGGCAGCGAGTAAACATGCAACAGAACAGTAAGTAAACGGTGTTTGCAGTATTGGAAACAAGGCCTAGGGATCATACTTTCACTAGTGGACACTCTCAACATTGATCGCATAATAAATACTTCTTCTCATATGTGCTACATACACTCTTGTTTGATAATGAACATCATTCGTTGCGTAGGATTACACGAACCCTCAATGCCGGAGTTAACAAGCTCCACAACATTCGATATTCATGTTTAAGTAACCTTAGAGCATAATAGATCTTTGCAAGATAAACCAAGAACTAACATAGTGCACACACTGTCCACATTACACTATGAAGGAGGAATAGATCACATCAATACTATCATAATGACAATTAACTCCACAATCTACAAGAGATCATGATCATAGCCTACGACAAGAACCACACGGTGCACACACTAATCACCTTTACACCATGCAGGAGGAATAGACTACTTTAATAACATCACATGAGTAGCACATAACTAGTAGCGATACAAAGCTCATCATATGGATCTCAATCATGTAAAGCAGCTCATGAGATCATTGTATTGAAGTACATAGGAGAGAGATTAACCACATAGCTACCGGTACAGCCCCGAGCCTCGATGGAGAACTACTCCCTCCTCATGGGAGCAGCAGCGGTGATGAAGATGGCGGTGGAGATGGCAGCGGTGTCGATGGAGAAGCCTTCCGGGGGCACTTCCCCGTCCCAGCGCGTGCGAACAGAGACTTCTGTCCCCCGAATCTTGATTTCGCGATGGCGGCGGCTCTGGAAGGTTTTCCGTATCGTGGCTCTCGGTACTGGGGTTTTCGCGACGGAGGCTTTAAGTAGGCGGAAGGGCAACGTGGGGGGCCACACGAGGGCCCCACACCCTAGGTCGGCGCGGCCAGGGCCTGGGCCGCGCCGGCCTATGGTGTCGGCGCCTCGTGGCCCCACTTCCTTCCCTCTTCGGTCTTCTGGAAGCTTCGTGCAAAAATAGGACCCTGGGCGAAGATTTCGTCCAATTCCGAGAATATTTCCTTACTAGGATTTCTGAAACCAAAAACAGCAGAAACAACTGGCTCTTCGGCATCTTGTTAATAGGTTAGTTCCAGAAAATGCATAAATATGACATATAATGTGCATAAAACATGTAGGTATCATAAGTAGCATGGAACATAAGAAATTATCGATACGTTGGAGACGTATCAGTTTCAAACATGGAAATTTCAAGAACATCCCAAAAGCTTCATTTTAGACTGACTAAGAAGGATACACACTTCCCATTTAATTTTCATGTTTTAAACTTGTTTAAATCTTGGTCAAACCTAGGATTTGACCAAGATTCAAATAAGTAAAAACATGAAAATGAAAAGGTAAGCATCGATCCTTATTAGTCGCTCTAAAATGAAGCTTTTGGGAGGTTTTTGAAATTTTCATGTTTGAAACCCAAAACCACTTCTCTTCATGCATGCTTGACTTCATAAGACATAGTTTAGGGTTAGGGGTAGATACATGATTTTTCTGGTTTGAACATGTCTAGACCTTGTTTATCAATTTGAATGCTTACTATATGACATAAGAAGGCTATGTGCTTTGGTTTTTCATTCTTACGATTTTTTTCTTAATTTTTATGCCCATTCGAATCTTGGTCAAATCCCAGGTTTGACCAAGATTTAAACAAGTTTAAAACATGACAATGAAAAGGTAATCAATCCTGGATCCTTCATAATTAATAAGTTAGTCTAATTAAAATGAAGCTTTTGGGAGGTTTTTGAAATTTTTGTGTTTGAAACCAAAAACCACTTCTCTTCATGCTTGACTTCATAAGATAGAGTTTAGGGTTAGGGGTAGATACATGATTTGTATTATTTGAATTGTCTTGACCTTATTTATCATCTTTTAAATGCTTACTATATATATGACATAAGAAGACTATGTGCTTTAGTTTTTCATTTTTCTGATTTTTTTAATTTTATGCCCATTTGAATCTTGGTCAAATCCTAGGTTTGACAATGATTTAAACAAGTTTAAAATATGAAAATGAAAAGATAAGCATGGATCCTTCTTAGTCACTCTAAAATAAAGCTTTTGGGTGGTTTTTGAAATTTCCATGTTTGAAACCCAAAAGCACTTCTCTTCATGCTTGACTACATAAGACAGAGTTTAGGGTTAGGGGGTAGACACATGATTTTTCTTGTTTGAATATGTCTAGACCTTGTTTATCAACTTTAATGCTTACTATATGACATAAGAAAACTATGTGCTTTGTTTTTTCATTTTTCTGATTTTTTTGGAATTTTGATGCACATTTGAATCTTGGTAAAATCCTAGGTTTGACCAAGATTTGAACAAGTATATAACATGAAAATGAAAAGGGAAGCATGTATCCTTCTTAGTCACTCTAAAATGAATTTTTTGGGAGTTTTTTGAAATTTCCATGTTTGAAACCCAAAACCATGCACTTCTCTTCATGCTTGACTTCATAAGATAGAGTTTAGGGGTTTGCGGATAGATACATGATTTGTCTAGTTTGAATAAGTCTAGACCTTGTTTATCAACTTTAATGCTTACTATATGACATAAGAAGACTATGTGCTTTGGTTTTTCATTTTTCTATTTTTTTATTTTATGCCCATTTGAATCTTGGTCAAATCCTAGATTTAACCAGGATTTAAACAAGTTTAAAACATGAAAATGAAAAGGTAAGCCTTGATCCTTCTTAGTCACACTAAAATGAAGCTTTTGGGATGTTCTTGAAATTTCCATGTTTGAACCCAAAACGACTTCTCTTCATGCTAGACTTCATAAGACAGAGTTTAGGGGTTAGCGGGTAGATACATGACTTGTCTAGTTTGAATAAGACTAGACCTTGTTTATCAACTTTAATGCTTACTATATGACATAAGAAGACTATGTGCTTTGGTTTTTCATTTTTCTATATTTTTATTTTATGCCCATTTGAATCTTGGTCAAACCTATATTTGACCAGGATTTAAACAAGTTTAAAACATGAAAATGAAAAGGTAAGCCTTGATCCTTCTTAGTCACACTAAAATGAAGCTTTTGGGATGTTCTTGAAATTTCCATGTTTGAAACCCAAAATGACTTCTCTTCATGCTAGACTTCATAAGACAGAGTTTAAGGTTTAGGGGTATAGATACATGATTTGTCTGGTTTAAATATGTATAGACCTTGTTTATCAACTTGAATGCTTACTATATGGCATAAGAAAACTATGTGCTTTGGTTTTTCATTTTTCTGATTTTTTTAAATTTTGATGCCCATCGAATCTTGGTCAAATCCTAGGTTTGACCAAGATTTAAACAAGTTTAAAACATGAAAATGAAAAGGGAAGCATGTATCCTTCTTAGTCACTCTAAAATGAAGTTTTTGGGAGGTTTTTGAAATTTCCATGTTTGAAACCCAAAACCAGTTCTCTTCATGCTTGACTTCATAAGACAGAGTTTAGGGTTAGGGGGATAGATACATAATTTGTATGGTTTGAATATGTCTAGACCTTGTTTATCAACTTTAATGCTTACTATATGACATAAGAACACTATGTGCTTTGGTTTTTCATTTTTCTGATTTTTAAATTTTAATGCCCATTTGAATCTTGGTCAAATCCTAGGTTTGACCAAGATTTAAACAAGTTTAAAACATGAAAATGAAAAGGGAAGCATGTATCCTTCTTAGTCACTCTAAAATGAAGTTTTTGGGAGGTTTTTGAAATTTCCATGTTTGAAACCCAAAACCACTTCTCTTCATGCTTGACTTCATAAGACAGAGTTTAGGGGTTAGGGGGTAGATACATGATTTGTATGGTTTGAATATGTCTAGACCTTGTTTATCACCTTTAATGCTTACTATATGACATAAGAAGACTATGTGCTTTGGTTTTTCATTTTTCTGTTTTTTTTTATTTTCTGCCCATTTGAATCTTGGTCAAATCCTTGGTTTGACCAATATTTAGACAAGTTTAACACGTGAAAACGAACTGATAATCCCATTTGTTGACTCATTTAACTAGTTAATCCCATTTGTTGACTCTCTGTTGACCAGGCACTTGAGGTAAAACTGAGTATATTGCACTAGCCAGTATTAGTACTCAAGGGGAAAACCGAGCACACAAAAAATGCTACAGTATAAGACTCGAGAGTATATCTAAATTTCCAGGGTTAGACTCGAGTACGCGTGTTGCGGTGCAGAAGTGGAAGACGTGCAATTGTTGACGGGTACTGACGCGAGTCGCGGTGCAGAAGTCGAAGACGTGCAATCGTGGACGCGTGTCGCGTTGCAGAAGCCCAAGACGTGCAGACGTTAAATGGTGGACGCGTAGGACGCGGGTCGCATTAACCACCCCTCGCCTTTATAGACGCCTCCTCGCACTATCTCTGTCACTCTCACTCGCTCATGCAACGCCGCCTCTCACGTCCCATCATCTTCTCCAAAGCAAAAACCCTCTCCCTCTCTGCAGGCGAGATGGACATGGAGAATGCGAATCCCATCGTCCATGACGCCGTCGGCTCCAAGCGCGACGCCTCCCTCTTCGACGTCGTCCCCTCAAAGGCCGTCGCCGCCGCCGGTGGCGGTCGTATCCCGCCGGGATGGGACCCCTATGAGCCGGTGCCGTACATCTCGCCTCCGAACCCCTACGACACCTGCATGGACGACCCATGGAACGAGGTAACTATGGTTTGCTCCCTTTTTTGTTCCCCATTCCTTTTTGAACCCTATTTTTGCTGGTTCCCTAGTAACTATTAGTGCCGATCTGTAGATGGTTGAGTATTGGGTTAATATTTGCGCCGATTTTATTCCATTTTGCTTTGATCCCTTCTTGATTTCGTTTAAGATTTGGAGTTCGGCCGTTCGGTTAATTTATGCAAGTAATAATGGGATCTCAATCAGTTAATTTATGGGATCTCAGTCAGTTATTTTATGCAGGAATCAAAAGATATCAACCGTTTAATTTTGCAAATATTCTGGAATCTGTTCAAAATCAGATCTGGAATCTGTTTCTTTGCCTATGATGAATCGTTGGGCACAAATTTTTACAGAGTGGGTTCAGCGAACCATTGCTGTGTACAAATCTGTTGTGCATGAGCTATGGTTCGCTAACACCATCCCTGTAGACATATAATCGTGTCCACTCTAACTGAGGCTGGCTCTGTTTTTCCTTACTTTGTTATCATGCACGTTAGTCATCGTTGCATCTCATTCACTAATAGTTCCCGTTTGATATGGATCAGCTGTCTGGCAGCGACGTCGGCAGCGACGACGAGCACCATGACGTCAAGACTCGCCAGGTGCTGCGGAGGCTGCAGGTCGGCCAGTACGTCTCCTACTTCGCCAAGGGTGTCTACAGGTGCCCCTTCTGCACTAGGAGGCTCGGCCGCACTGACTTCAACTGCCTCCTCACGCATGCCGAGAACATCGGCAACACCAACCCCAAGGTCGGCGCGTCGGTGAACCCCCACTCCTTCCGCGCCAAGCACATGGCGCTCGGCATGCACCTCCGCAGCATCCAGCGGGTGGAGATCTCCGCCGGGCGCATGCCTCCGCTCAAGCCCAAGGCTCCCAAGGGGAGCAACAAGTGGAGGCAGATGGGGTAGGCGGAGTCCTGGACGTGTGCTGCTGCTGCAAAGCAGCTTCTATTTTGTTGTTAGCTAGGGATCCCTTGTTGTTATGTTGTTAGTATGATGGTGTTGTGAAGAACCTCGAACCTGTTGGCTGCTGTGTATGCAGCTTATTATCTAGGGAGGGATCCCTATTATCTATCCCTATTCTACTGGAGTATATTTTGTTGGCCCTACTTTGTTTTCTCGATTTACTATTACTGTGAATTTGTCGTACGGAGTACATTACCCTGGAGATTTGCTTCTAGATTTAACTACATACATATGGACCAGAGGGAGTACTAGATTTGCTGCCATATTGGGCAAACAACGAGGGCCAAAAGGCACAAATAATTGAAGAAAGACAGAAATGCAAGCTTCTCTAGATTTGATACTAATTTGGTTAATAAAGACAAAGAGACAGAGGGGGAAAAGGTGCTCTTAAAAATGCCAATTCGCGCCGAGAGAGACAGAACCCAGCTCCTGCTCACGTACAACCAAACGCGGTCTCGTCCTGTCCCACGCGGTCCCTTTCTACTAGCCCCACACGTCAGCACGGAACGGTCAACTAAACTGGAATCCTCCCGTCTGAGCTCCTTCTGCGGGTTACAAATAAGGGCTTGGCGAAAACTGAGGAAAAACATAAGGCAATCTTATTGACTAATATAGCTGCTTAATTAATAAAAGGATTAGCTACAACGTGCTCAGTTTGCCCATTTATTAAGGTATAAGACTGGCAGGAGAGAAAGTAATCGCTAGTTTCCTCATTTTGCCCCTGCATGCTCGCACGATTAAAGCTCCTTCCGCACGCGCTGGACTCCTCGTTTCCTTAAACCTCCTCGTTTCTCGGGATAGACCAACAGTTTTTCAGGATCTTGGGGTTTTTTTTTGACAATCAATACCACATATATTCATAGCAAAAATAGTACATGGTAGAGGGCTACATGACGACTAGATACATCACCAAAAAAGGTGATGCATGTCTCCTTCACCAAAACAGCTGAAACAAGTACACGAACGCAAGTACACCACCATAATAATACTACTACATTAACACAAGTACGAGTAATAAAGTAAGAGTACTACTCCCTCTAATCTAATTTAAACCAAAATAAAACTTAAACTTCATCCTAAATTTGAACTAGTGCCTCGTCCTCGTTCTTCGCTCATTTTCTGATCCAAGACGGCGCAGAGTGCCAGAGTGCATGGCACGGAACTCTTCATCGGTGGCATGCCATGGGCATGTCACCGGATGCATGATTTTTTTCGCAATGTTTTAAATTTGAATTTAGGCCGCATGTCACACGGTGACATGCAAAAGGTGCATGTCACCTGGTGGTGGTAGGCAACTACCCTCATTTACGGCGGCGTAGGCGACTGGACGCCGCGTGGCCAGCCGCTGCCTCGTGGCCGCCTCGGTTTCCACGCGGGAGACCATTAAACGCCGACGACCAACCTTCCCGCGTCACGGTTAGCGACTATGACTATAAGGGCAAAACGCTAAACTCTCTCGTTCCATTCACTTTCTTCCTCTCTCCACCTAACAAACATTTGTTCGTCGCTCTCTCCTCCAGCAATGTCTTCAAAATTCAGGTCGTCGGCGGTCAAGTACGCGGAGAAAAAACGCCGGCTCGAAATTTCGAGAGACGCTTCCAGAAACCAAGTGGGCTCGCCGTCGCCGCCGCCGCCGCCGAAACGCGTCCGTGCTGTGCTCACCGGGTTAGTTTCCTTCGCCATGTACTTTCGTTTCTTTCGTCGCTCTCTCCTCCAGCAATTAATGTGTTCAAACTTCAGGTCGCCGGCGGTCAAGTACGCGGATAAAAAACGCCGGCTCGAAATTTCGAGAGACGGTTCCAGAAGCCAAGTGGGCTCGCCGTCGCCGCCGCTGCCGCCGCCGCCGAAACGCGTCCGTGCTGTGCTCACCGGGTTAGTTTCCTTCGCCATGTACTTTCGTTTCTTCTTGCCCGGGCTCAAGCTCTTTAAGAGTCTCTATGGTTATACATCTTAAAGGGTTGGAAGTTCCAACGACGCCCGTACTGCACCAACTTCCACGACCAAGGAATCATCGTCGTCCGATGATTTCAACCCGGCCCTACCCCGGCGAAATGAGGTAGCACCAAGCACTGTGTAGTTATCTTCTTCTTCTTCTTCTTCCTTTGCGCTTACTTGCTACCGATGATTTCGCCCTGAAGGAAGCGGCGCCGACTATCGACACCACTGTCGCCATCTTGATGGAAAAAAACGAGGAGCTCAGCTTAGAGTGTGATCGCCTCCGAGACGATTTGGCTGCCAAGAAGAAGAATTCGAAAACTCTTGTGGAGCTCATTTGCAGCCTTCGCAATGAGCGCGATATGTTGAAGAACGAGCTGATTAAGCAGAAAGAGAGGAACATTGCATCAGCGGAGAAAGCCAGCAGCATACTCAAGACTGTGTGCCTCGAAAGAGACAAGTCTGATATAGAGTACAAAATCCTTCTTCAGGATAAAGTACAGCTCCAAAAGTTGAACCTTGAATATGCTGACATCGCCATCCTTGCCCTTCTCGAGAGGCAGAAGGCACAAGATAAGTTGATGCACCTGATGTTGGAGAGCTGCAGTGAAAGAGAAGAGACATTGAAAGAAGTGAGCAGTTTGGTGGGATACATGAGTGACGTCGGGCGAACTTCGCAGAATCCGCCCCGGCTGAGCTCAAATTCCAGCGGAACCAGCTTTCAGCAATGCATGTTAGGCGCACCTACAACTTCTACTCATTGATTAGAGGTCGCACGACATGGCATTTTCCCTCGAAATAGTAGTACTGTACTAATAGTTGTACTACTTAATATGTACCTTTTTGTAAAATAATTTCTTACATGTATTAGAAACTACCCCTCTCGTTTCTGGATGCACCCGGGACATTGTCATCCGGCCCTCTTCTGGACAAACCCCCTCGGGAAGGACGGTATATTTTGCACATTTCGCTACTAGTACTTCTAATTCCACCGCTTATTTTTCTAATCCGTTAAATCGTTAATTGGATGACCAACTGATGGAAGCTGCGATAGATTAGACCAACAAGTGGTGAATTGTGCAAAAGATATGTCCGTGTTTTATGCAAAAGAGTGATATGGGGATCTGGTGGAATCTTGAATTTCCTCTTCAGTGGTAGGCATGCTTCACTTATAGCTGGAGTACATTGCGGACCTGGTGCATTTCGTCAGTACCGATCAGCTATTTTTGCTTATCCGGGAAGAAAAGGTAGTACTAGCCTTTTCTGTGAGATGTCTTTTCAGTGCTACGGAGTTGTCTGTTCACTGCTTGCTTTGTCTGTCGGTGACTTTGCCAAGCTGACTTTGCCATGACTTTGGGTGACTGATATGTGGACCACAGTTGTAAGTGACTCAAAGTCACTGACTTTGGGGACTCCTGAATGCTTCGTATATTTCTGACGGTTTCTGAATTATGTACTCCGTACAACTTTTGTAATATTGGTCAAACTAGTTTTGACCAGGGTTTGTGTAGGGTGTTTTTTTTTGGTTGGTCCAAATGGTGTTGTGTGGTCCAAATGTGATGTATCATCACACCACCATGTGCCCCCCTCCCCCCACCCCACCCCTAGGTTTTGGTAATGCCATTCTGATACATGCTTCTTAGAAGGAGTACATTTTTTCCGTTAGGGCATGACAATTTTGAAAAATTCAAAAAAAAATGGGAAGACAGAATGGTAACATCATTTTCCATGTGATGATGCACCCCTGTGCCAAATTTTGGTTCATTTTAAGAATGTAAGGTGACAAATTACTCGAGGAAGCTAGTTGGAGTAGACGGGCATGATCGGATTGGCATAGGGGATTTATTTTTTGAAGGATGTTATTTTTCATAGACAATATCTGACACAAAAAATAAAATGTTAAGGTCTCATATTATTCTGAATGATTTTGAATTACTTATGACGTTTGGAAGTATTGGTATACATGAGTCCCACATGAAGTTAAATGGTCCAAAAAAAAGTTTCGTACACGTCTCCCAGAAAGTGGAAAGTCGAGTACATGCATGACTTCACGCGTCCACTACTGGATACAGGGAGTCAGAGGCTATAACATAATCGGCCTCATCATCTCTCGCGAGCTCGTCCTCTCCACTCCCCCAACTTGCCTCCCCCACACTGTGAAAACCCCCATCCACTCACCGCACCTCTGAGGCATCGACTTTCCCGTTTCCAACCACAACAGCATGAAGATAGGTATTGCATACGAGGCGGAGCAATAGGCGACCGCCCACGCAGAGGATGCCTCTACGGTAGTGGCCGTCGTGGTGGGTGAGGCTTCACCGGGCACCCAGGCCGCTCGTCTCCTCTGCTTGTCGGATTCTTCGACCTCGGTCGAAATGGGCGTCCTGGCCGTCACGACGGGTGAGGCTTCACCGGGCACCCATGCCGCTCGTCTCCTCTGCTTGTCTGGTTCTTCGACCTCGGTCGAAACGGGCGTCCTGGCCGTCGAGCAGAAGGTGGATACCAACGTTGTTTATCCCGCCGAAGATGTGCACGGCGTTGCAGGCCACCACGGCGAGGTCTTCCTAGGCCCGATGCTGGACGCGAACCTCGACCCCTTCGACGATTTCGGCCCAAACGTTCAGTTCCAGGAGGATGTTGAGGGTGATGACGAGGAGGTACTTCTCTTTTACCGAAACTGTCCCAACCCTCTTTGTGTCATATTGCTGTTCACATGGTTTGCACGAGCCTGGTTCTTGATTGATTTGATATCCTACCTTGTTCTTGTAGATGTAATTGATTCTACGATTCGTAAGATCAGATTCTAGTTTAATTTCGACTAATCTGCCATGTAGTCATATAATCAATTTATGTGTTCATACTTAGTGGACTTGCAATTGTTGTGGCTAATGTTCATGGTTGTTCATAGGGTTTCTCATGATTTATTACGATTTCTTCTGCCATTTACTTGTTCTACACATTTAATTTTAGGGTTTCTAAGGTTTGATTATGTTAGTGGAGTATTTATTCGATCTGTCATAAAAAACCTGATTATGTAGTACTTAATAATTCATAGGAGTATTCTGATGACATGGACAACAACAAGGTGCGCAGGGACCGGAAAAGCCGCTATGTTCTCAAGCGGCTGAAGGGTGGTGAAATTCGTTTCTGCATGCGCGGGGAGCTATTTTGCCCATTATGTGGCAAATTTCTCTAGAAGGACATCCACAGCCTGATCCAACATGCGATGGGTGTAGGCCTAAGTACATAGGGGGAAACACCGCCCTGCAACCAAGGCCAAGTACGCATCATATGGCCTCTTCCTCCAGAATTACGTCTTGCCTAGCTTGCTCCACGTCAACGCCCCTGCTGCTGGCCCTCATGCTCCTGGTCATGTTTAAAGTTCATATGTGTAATCTTAATCCCTTTGGAAGTTCAGCATTAAACTCTACTAGTACAACCGTGGTGGTCTTGTGATGTAGTACTCTTTTGATGCATTTGTGATGTAGTAGTACTTTTTTTGAAATGATATAGTACTATCTAAGAAAAGTACTCCCTCCGATTCACATTCATTTCACATCAAGAAATATGGATCAGAGCGAGGGAGTAAATTAAACATGGCATCTCGTGCATGAAGCTTGACATATCGATCAGGTTGGCTAGAATAGCAATACAATGCTGCTCATTAGGCAAATGCATGCCATGTACGATAGTATACATCCAGTAAAGAAGTCTATACTGACATAAAAAACTACTTTGGGGATGAGAGTCAATTGGGGCATCTACAATATAGAAAATCTTGCTCGTAGATGATTTTGGCTAAGAGGGTTTTACTCACATTACACGTGCCACTTTCCTTGTCTGCAAAACAAGTTCCAATAAAGGGAGAGGAAAGAAGAGGGTATTGTGGGCGAGATTGAACACCTTTTTTATGTGTTAAGCTGAGGCCTCGTTTAGATGAGGATTTCGACTTATGCCTAACAGCTCAACACACCCACAAATAATTCTGCTTGCGCGCACCACCGTTCATTAAAAATAACAATATTAGCTCGCAAGATTAAGAACGAAGTGAATTTAAGTAACTTGGTAAGCTTTTCAAGCAATATATTCAGAGAAAGAGCACACATGTTCGGCTCAAAATAATCATAAGAGAAGAACAATAAATCTAAGGCACCACATGGATTCATACCTTGAGTCGACGCTGGCTCGTAGAAGGGCGGCCGCGCCTCGAGGATGCCGGGGACGTCTCCACCTCGGTCTCACATGTGACTGCTTATCGGCGGGTGGTGCGCCGCGCCATGTAGAAGATCTATCAAGAGAGGAGAGCCCGATGACGCTACCGACGCCTCAACCTTGATAGCACCGACTTGTTGCTCCGCACCGAGATGCGCCACGTGCAAGATTTAGCGGATGCACCAATTTTAGAGATATGTCATGATCATTGTAACAAATTTCAACGTGATGATGATTTGATCTTGTACTCGGCCTTGAACATAAGAACTAGTACAATCTCACCTTTTTTTATCATTATCCTTTGCGAGATTTAGCGGATGCGCCAAATTCAGAGAAATATCATGATCATGGTAACACAATTTTCAATGTAATGATGATTTGATGTTGCACTCGACCTTGAACATAAGTACTAGTACGGTCTCACAAATTTGTATCATTATACTTTGCAAGTTTTAGTGGATGCGCCCATTTTCAGAGGTAGATCATGATCATGGTAAGTTGGTAACAAATTTTCAACGTGATGATGATTTGATTTTGCACTCGGCCTTGAACAGAGGTACTAGTACGGTCTCACAATTTTTTATCATTATACTTGGACGGTGGCCAAATTCAAAATCTCATAGCGGCAAAACTTCCCGCCCACAAAATACAAAAATTTCACACGCTTCCAAATTCCCATTCTACCCCTGTGGAGATGGCAGCAAAGTCGGTTGGTGGGGGGGTCTGCCCGTCATTTTTTGGATCACCACCTCCCTAGCCCGGAAACCCTCCCAAAAAAATTCATTTCCCTCAGACCACCCACCGGAACTTCCCAAGTCCCTCTCTCCCACCTCCACGACCACCGCACCGGAACATCCCCGCCGGACTTCCCTGGCCTACCCGAGGCCTCGCGATCCTCGTCATCCGGCTGCCTGCCGGAGCCGCTTCATCGACGCCGTCATCAACCGGACCGGATCATCCCCGGCGAACCTCGAAACCATATGCTCATCCAGCAGTCTACCGCAGTCGCTTCAGCTGCGGTATCGTCCACCCCGCCGGAGCCGCTTCGCCGGATCCGTCGTCCACCGCATCGGATCTTGCTCACCGACACCGCTGTGCATGAACCGGATCTGCTTCACCGGCGCCTTGCATGATCTAAACTCTTCTACTGTCGCTTTTCTATTGCTTGCCTGCAAGTTCTTGTTTAATCTTGGGGGAACCTGTTTGTGCTAACGACGCGCCGTTACGTTTTTGCAGATGAGATGAGTAATCATGAAGTGTAATGGCCGTCTCTCCAACCCCAAGTAGCACATGTAGCGTACTTCATCACCGGATCTATCAACCCCAGGAAGATCTGCTGTGACTCCCACAGAGTGCTTCTCCTAATGTAAGTCCCTTGTTTTAGCGCCATGTTCTGGGTTCAGATGCTTGTTTGTCTGAAGCTCTTTTAGTTCATTCCTAGCTATGACCGTAACACGTTGCTATTTTCTAGTTCATTGCTAACTTCAAGCGATTGAACATTTTGGTTTGCATTCCCTGCTCTGTAGATGTAGCCATCATAACTTCTATCTTGCTCATTCGTTGTTCATGCCAATCTTGTTCTCCCTGAACATGTTGGTTTGCATTCCCTGTACTACGGTGATGCCATTGTTATTTCTATCTACTTCGTCGTAAGCTAACAAATTAACTGCCTGCTATTAGTTCCTGCATGCTATCGCTCTGCCATCCTGCAGTACAAATTTATTTGAACTCGTCACAGCAGCTACTTCCATCATAATTTTGTCTGCCATCTGATTCTTCAAAAGCTGCAATATTAACTTGTTTCTCTTAATTGGCATGGCGCTCACATATAGAATTGTGAACATATTGGTGTGCATTCCCTTTTCTACAAGTTCAGATCCCACTATATTCCGTTTCTGGTCCATCCTAAGCCGTAGCATTAACTATCCTCTATGTGTTGCTCATTACAACTTTATATCCCGAAACAAATTGATTTGTTTCCCTTATCTACAAGTTTATCAGTGATGCCATTATAACTCCTATCTGTTTTATTCCTAGCTATTATAGTAACATCCTGCTATTATTTAGTTCATGGCCAATTTTAAGTAATTGCACATGTTGGTTCGCATTCCCTGCTCTATAGCTTTTGGCATCGTAACTTCTATATTTGGTTTACATTCCCTGCTCTGTAGATCTAGCCATCATAACTTTATCTTGCTCAGTTGTTGTTACAAAAATTATGGCCTGCTACTATGTTGTTTGTGCCAATTTTTTACTCCATGAACATGTTGGCTTGCATTCCCTGTACTACAGGTGATGCCATTGTTTTGTATCTAGTTCATTGTAAGCTAACAAAGTAAGGACTTAGTTTGGCATGCTATCACTCTGCTATCTAAGCCTGTAGTACAAATAAACTTGTCATATTACTAGATAATAATTTTGTGTGCCATCTTGTTCTTCAAAAGCTGCATTATCGACTTGTTTCTCTGACTTGGCATGACGCTCACATATGGAATGCTGAACATATTGGTTTGCATTCCCTCTTATACAAGTTCACAGGTGATCCCACTATATTCTGTATCTTGCTCAGTCGTCGTTACAAAATTTATAGCCTGCTACTATGTTGTTCATGCCAATTTTGTACTCCCTGAACATGTTGGTTTGCATGGGACTCGACAGTAGTAAGTCTGCTGTTTCATTCTAACATGCTCTGTTATATTGGCTGTTGGTATGCGGCATGCACTCTTTGTTTGCTTATTGTGCGCATTACAATGATCTTGTTATAACGACGAAATGATGAGTTCCAAATTCTTTGGCAAACAATATTGTAGTGTCTTTGCCTTTCCATTGTTGCTGTCTTAACTTGTAATGTCTTTGTTTCAGATATAGGTGCTGCATGGACAACTTAAAAGATTGCCGGATCGCTTCATTGTATTGCTAGGTTTAATTACCATTCAATTTCTCTGGGTTCTGTAATATTTTTTTCAATGCCTTGCAGCTGATGTAATATTTAGTTAGTTTTTATAGTTCTTTCGCGCATTTTTTCTTTGGTGCTTGTGGTAAGTGAGGCTATCCGACAGAAATCAATGCTGCGTAAATATTCTCAGTATCTAAATCACGAATTCCCATCCCTTAAACGGCCCAATTAAGCGAAATCACATATGTGCCTGCCCGCAAAATCCTAAAGCGCATATTATGCCGGCATATAAACAGCAACTAAACGGGCTGGCCCACTTACTTCTTGGGCCAGCCCATTTGATTTACGGTGGACCCCACACTCTAATTGGGCTGGCCCACTTGCTTTAAGGTGGACCCCACCCACTACTGGGCCGGCCCACTAATTAGTTGGGCCAGCCCATTTGCTTTTGTGGTGGACCCCACATACTAAATGGGCCGGCCCTTTAAGAGGAAAGTGGGACCCACCGTGTTTTTGGCCCGGCCCACTATCTTGTTGGGCCGGCCCACTTGCTATATGGTGGACCCCACATACTAATTGTGCCGGCCCTTTAACGAAAGTGGGGCCCACTGTGCTGGCCCGACCCACTATCTTGTTGGGCCACCCACTTGCTATCTGGTGGTCCCACATGGTAAATGGGCCGGCCCTTTAATAGGAAGGTGGGACCCACGTGTTTTTGACCCACTATCTTGTTGGGCGGCCCACTTTCTATATGGTGGACCCCACATACCAAATGGGCGGCCCATTAACAGAATGTGGGACCCACTGTGTTTTTGGCCCGACCCACTATCTTGGTGGGCCCCCTTGCTATATGGTGGACCCCACATACTAAATGGGCGGCCCTTTAACGG
Source organism: Lolium multiflorum (assembly GCA_030979885.1). NCBI lineage: Eukaryota > Viridiplantae > Streptophyta > Magnoliopsida > Poales > Poaceae > Lolium > Lolium multiflorum. Next base: position 83,513,659 of record CM061750.1, read on the forward strand.
GAAGGTGGGACCCACCTGTGTTTTGGCCACCCACTATCTTGTTGGGCGACCCACTGCTATATGGTGGACCCCACATACTAAATGGGCCACCAAATGGAAAGTGGGACCCACTGTGTTTTTGGCCCGGCCCACTAGCTTGGGCCGGCCCACTTGCTATATGGTGGACCCCACACACTAAATGGGCCGGCCTTTTAAGAGGAAAGTGGGACCCACCTGTGTTTTGGCCCACTTGCTTCTTGGGCCGGCCTAGTTGCTGTAAGGTGGACCCCACATGTTAAATGGGCCGGCCCATTTAAGTTTTGACCAGTCAACCTTAGAGGTTAGGCCCGGCCCACGTAACTAATGGACCAGCCCAGCTATATAGTTGACCGGTCAAACTATGTCATCTGGCCCGGCCCGCTTAAGACGTGGCAGGCCTCGTGTGGGCCTACCATCTACCACGGGGTTTCAGCCGGTTAACGCCGTTAACTGGCAGTTAACGGCGTCTGCCACGTGTCAGTTTGCATGACGTCAGCAGTCAACGGGCTCCCGGAAACACTTGGGCAACGGTCCGATTTTCCGTGGCGGAAGGGCGCCCAAGCGCGACGGACCGAAAAAATCGTCGTTGGACTTTGCCTGACGCAGTTTCGACAACAGAACCCATATCGTCGGGTTAGGCCCATAGGCGACGAAAAATACCCCTTAGTGGACGATTTTGGGACGTTGTCTATCAGAACTTTTCTTGTAGTGAATATTTGCTATATAATCCCCCGGGTCTCCAGAGGTCCGTATATCGTTTTCTCGTCGTGTTTTGTTTCGAGCTGTTTTCTGCCAGGATCTGTTTTGATCTAGAAGCACCATGGTCTCCAACAACAAAGACAAGGGACCTTTGGAGGAAGATATTCAAGACCCTGAATTGAAGGAAGAAGTCGAGAGCGAGGATGAGGAAGAAGTGGAGGAAATTCCGCGAGTACACCCGCGTGCCACCATTGCAAGCATTGGCGTGATATCAAATCCGTCCAACACCAAGAGAAGTGCACGGATCGCTACCGGAGGAGCAGTTCCACGTCGCTTCTTAGCTCCAAGGACATCTTCTCCGGGCAATTACCACCCTTTCCGCAATCTAATCTACAATCGTCAAACTGAAAGGACCCCCAAGGTAGTGTTGCCAAGTGGTTGGGATATAGATCGTTCTAACATTGCAGGAGAGATGAAACCTGAAGCTGAAGGGTGGGGAAACAACTCTAAGAGTTGGGACTCGCCATCTGACATGCTTATGAGCCGCGTTGAGCACAACTCGGAGCTGATTCGCAACCTCACCTATGAGATTGAGGATTTAAAGGAACTTGTTAAGAAGCTTGTCGAGAAGAATCCATCACCACCGAAGGAGTAATTCATCATCGGTATTGGCATCCCCTTGGTTTGTTCCAAGCTTGGGGGAGTGCCGCGGTATCACATCATCACTATCTTTATCTTTTACTATCAAGTAGTGTCATATCATGAGTAGGGAAGTTATCATATAGAATAGTTTGCAGTGTGGAAGTATCTCTCTTAGTTGGTTATCTATGTATCCGTTGGTGTGAGTTATCGTTATGGAATATTAATGAGAAGTCTTATCATTTACTTTTTGCACACCTTATTTTAGTTTGCAATTTCTTTTATATGATTACTCTTGACATTAGTATTGATATCACTTTGGGAGCATCAAGTAAATCTATTTGGTTTTGGCAAACTTAGCATTGGTCAATAGCAACAACACCTTGATGTTTAAATAGAAAAGGGAAATACATGTAGATATATTACTCTATTATCTTTATGCTAATGAGTTTAGTATTCTGAAGTTAAAATTGCTTGTGCTTATGAGAAAGATGCATGATTGTTTCTATCACATGTATATTTGTTTGTTTCCCTCAACCTTTATGCTTGCTACCCAACCTTGCTAGCCAAAGACCTGTATTGAGAGGGAATGCTTCTCATACATCCATAACCTTAGACCAAACTCATGCCATTTGTGTCCACCATAACTACCTACTATGTGGTATTTTGCGCCACTCCAAGTAAATACTTCATGTGCTACCTTTAAATAATTCAAACTATATTACTCCTTATTTGTGTCAATGTTTTATAGCTCATGAGGAAGTATGTGGTGTTTTATCTTTCAATCTTGTTGGGCGGATTTTCACCAATGGACTAGTGGCACATCCGCTTATCCAATAATTTTGCAATAAGAGCTGGCAACGGGGTTCCCAGCCCCAATTAATAACTTTCATTAATAATTCTCTTCACATGTTTTGCCCTGATTTATCAGTAAGCAACTTAATTTTGCAATAGACACTCCTCCATGGTATGTGAATGTTGGAAGGCACCCGAGGATTCGGTTAGCCATGGCTTGTGAAAGCAAAGGTTGGGGGAGTGTCATCCATAATAAAACTAAAATACATGTGTAAACAAAAGAGAAGGAGGATGATCTACCTTGCTGGTAGAGATGACGTCCTTCATGGGAGCCGCTCTTGGAAGGTCTGTTTGGCAAGGGGGTTAGAGTGCCCACTACCATTCGTTGACAACAACAAACACCGCTCAAAATCTTACTTTTATGCTCTTTATATGATTTCAAAACTTGAAAAGCTCTAGCACATGATTTAATCCCTGCTTCCCTCTGCGAAGGGCCTATCTTTTACTTTTATGTTGAGTCAGTAAACCTATGTCCTTCTATCTTAAGCAAGCAATTGAGTTGTTGTGAACCAACCATTTATGCTATGATCTAGTTAATCATGTCTTTTATGCTTTCTTGTTCAGTACAAATTTTATCTGAATGAATATGACTTTGAAAGTTATCAATGATTATGAGGAGATTGTTATGATTGAGGATGAAAGCCCTGCTATATAAATTCTAATATGAAAGCTTTGCTTAGAAGATAAGTACAATCCGTTAGTAGTTCTCTGACCAAGAACAAAGTTTGCCATAACCGTTTATGATTTCCTATGCACCTTTACTTGTGATTTCTCTTTACTTATTTCAAGTTGAGTTATATGAAGAGAATGTTTACTAGAATGTCTTGTGTGAATCAATATGATGCTTCTTGTCCGTATTTTATTTATCGACTCTTCACTCCATAAACATGTGGTCTTGTTTATTGAGCTCAGTTTCGCTTGGGGACAAGCGAGGTCTAAGCTTGGGGGAGTTGATACGTCCATTTTGCATCACTATTTTATATCATAATTTGCTGTTATTCATTGATATATTTCATATTTAGAGATGATACTTATGTTATTTCACCTATTTTGCATGTTTCATGATCATTGGAGAATTATTCACCGGAGTCAGGATTCTGCTGGAAAAAGCACCGTCAGGACACCATATTTCTGAAGATCAACAATTGACGGCAATTATACGAAAAATCCTATTTTTCCAGAAGACGAAGGGAGCCAAAAGGAGGGGCCGAGAGGGGCCGCCATGGGCCCCCCATAGGCCGGCGCGGGCCCTGCCCTGGCCGCGCCGCCATGTGGGGAGGGGGCCCACAGCCCCCGGCCTCCTCTCCTTCGCGTACTTCTTCACCCCGAAAACTTAAGCCACGGGGAGTTACGGAGAATAGACGAGCCGCCTCTGCGGGGCACCAGAGAGAAAAGAGCTCTCCGGCGGGCAGGAATCCGCCGGGGAAATTCCCTCCCGGAGGGGGAAATCGACGCCATCGCCATCGAGCTGGACATCATCTCCATCATCATCACCATCATCTTCATCATCATCACCGCCATCTCCACCGCTGCACCTCGTCACCGCTGTAACAATTAGGGTTGGATCTTGATTGTTTGATAGGGGAAACTCTCCCGGTATTGATTTCTACTTGTTATTGATGCTATTGAGTGAAACCATTGAACCAAGGTTTATGTTCAGATTGTTATTCATCATCATATCACCTCTGATCATGTTCCATATGATGTCTCGTGAGTAGTTCGTTTAGTTCTTGAGGACATGGGTGAAGTCTAAATGTTAGTAGTGAATTATGGTTGAGTAATATTCAATGTTATGATATTTAAGTTGTGGTGTTACTCTTCTAGTGGTGTCATGTGAACGTCGACTACATGATACTTCACCTTTATGGGCCTAGGGGAGTACATCTTGTATTCGTTTGCTAATTGTGGGGTTGCCGGAGCGACAGAAACCTAAACCCCCGTTAGTATATCGGTGCAGGAGGGATAGCAGGATCTCAGAGTTTAAGGCTGTGGTTAGATTTATCTTAATTACTTTCTTGTATTTGCGGATGCTTGCAAGGGGTATAATCACAAGTATATATTAGTCCTAGGAAGGGCGGTGCATTAGCATAGGTTCACCCACACAACACTTATCAAAACAATGAAGATTAATCAGCTGTATGAAGCGAAAGCACTAGACTAAAATCCCCGTGTGTCCTCGAGAACGTTTGGTCATTATAAGTAAACAAACCGGCTTGTCCTTTGTGCTAAAAAGGATTGGGCCACTCGCTGCAATTATTTCTCTCGCATTTTACTTACTCGTACTTTATTTATCTGTTACATCAAAACCCCCTGAATACTTGTCTGTGAGCATTTACAGTGAATCCTTCATCGAAACTGCTTGTCAACACCTTCTGCTCCTCGTTGGGTTCGATACTCTTATTATCGAAAGTACTACGATACACCTCCTATACTTGTGGGTCATCAGGCCTCTCCTCTGGCCCCTCTCCGGTGTTCTGGAAGCTTTGTGGAATTATAAGATACTGGGCGTTGATTTCGTCCAATTCCGAGAATATTTCCTTACTAGGATTTCTGAAACCAAAAACAGAAAACAGAACTGGCACTTCGGCATCTTGTTAATAGGTTAGTTCCGGAAAATGCATCAAAACGATATAAAGTGTGAACAAAACATGTAGGTATTGTCATAAAACTAGCATGGAACATCAAAAATTATAGATAAGTTTGAGACGTATCACTCGGCGCCGATGGCGGATAAGACGCATCGACGCTGGTCACTGCCAGGCGGGCCAGACAAAACGTCCGCCAGACGCGAGCGGACACTTTACGCGTCCGCGCAGCGTCCGCAGAGACGCATCCGAGGCGCATATTTGGGCCAGGTTTGCGTCTCCGCGGACGGTCCGGTCACTTTGCGTCGCCTCCTCTGGAGGTGGTGCCAGACGCATTTCCGGTCACGGCTGACGAAAACGGTCGCTCAGCGTCCGTTTGCGTCGCGCCGCTGGAGATGCCCTTAGCGATAGATGCGGCACAGAACAAATAGAGATGCAAATAATTTACTTATTTGACTTGCTAGGTACAACTTCAATGTATTATATGTATGACGGAAATACAATTTCTATTTATTTTTTGGTAGTTTGCAGATTCAGTCATGCGGTAAATTAAGTTTGAGATTTATGTAGTTCATCAAAATATAAACATAATTGTTGTGATAAAAGAGATGTCGATGGGTTTCCAAGGTGGACGATGAGGCTGGTTAGTAGGTGAGGCTCGATAAATATCAACCAGTAGCAACTCAATGACATATTCGCTATTAATAACAAATATATTTGTTTTACTTAAATATATAGGCTTAACATTTGGTCTAGCCGTAGCAAAGCATGGCCCTACGGATTTACAAACTTATACTCCTACATAAACCGGTCAGATCGTCCCTTCGAGGATATCGAGTAAACTGGTCAGATCTCCACTCATCATTGTTTCCCCTCGATCTCCGTTGGCGATGCATTAGCGGCGAGCAAAGATTTCAGGGGACAAAGTGCTAGAGATGGATAGCCGACCAGAATCTGCTGCCGCCGCTTACAGGATCCACTTCGCCGGCTCGGCATCGTTCGGGTTCCTCTCCCAGTGCAACGCACCTTGTTGGTCCGTCATAAATTGCCCCTAAACTTGAGAAAAATTACTCCATTGCCACCGGCAAGTTACGTACCGTTTCACGGATAGAAAATCACTTCGGTCTCTTTCTCCGCTAGAGTAGGCGATGCCCGGCGCAGTCACATGCCGGCAGGTGGCCGCTCTGCCCTGTCCTGGCCGCAAAATAGGGCGCTGCCGTCCTAATACGCTTCGCCTCCGCGCAAGCTTCCAGGCGTCGCCGGACCGAGCCGCTGTGGTCCCTGAGAGGCCGATGCCGCTCCGTTCCCCTCGACAAATCAGGTCTCTGTCGCCGCCCCTCGGTTCGTGTATGGGAGACCCTGCGCTGCCAGCTCTTGGTTCCAGCTTATCTCGTTCCATGCGTACTGCGACAGGCGCATAGAGACGTGGTCTCACAGGAAGGCTGATGACCCCAACCTCCCATGGATCTGCCAAGTTTGGTTGAGATTAAGCCAAAGTTTGTATCTGCAAAATCAACGCGTGCAGACCTTGCACTAATATTGCTGTATCTATTCCATCGCTTGCCCGCAGACCTTAAGCTCAACCCGTGCAGACCTTGTACTAATATTGCTGTATCTATTACATCGCTTGCCCGCAGACCTTAAGCTCAACCCGTGCAGACCTGGTACTAATATTGCTGTATCTATTCCATCGCTTGCCCGCAGACCTTCAGCTTGTAATACCAGGGAGACAACGTAGAGCTGGATCAGAATTTGTGGACCACCGATAATTCTTTGAAGTACACCTCATTGAGCTGCATAACATGGCGTTCTCCATGATGAATCCATTCGACTGAGAGAACATCCTTAACTAACAGAAATGATTACTAAGATGGGTGTCTTCGAAATTTATGTTTATTCCAGGATGATGCATAAACTTATTTAGCATGCATTTAAAGAGAACTTCAACTCGGCTCTCGAGTGCATATTTTTAGTTATCAAAAAAATTCAACAAAAAATTTCGCATGTACATAAAAATCAATATTTTTTGTCCATATAAAAAAAGATAAAACATGTTCTACAAAAAGCTTTACTTTTAGCACCAAATTTTATTTTTTTGCACGGATAATATGAAAAGTCGATTTTTTATGGAAAGACTTTCTGCACCTGTACCATATGAAGATGTACACGTGATTTTTTCATTTGAAATTTTGGACATTTCAAAATATATCAAAGATGCATTTCAAAGTAAAGAAAGCATATGCATCCAATAGCCAAAGCAACACTCCCGCATTCATATTTTTCTATAATTTCATTCTAATAATGAAGTAAACTATTAAGACCCTTCCAACATAATCAAATGTGCATCTCAAAAGAAATAGTGTTGATAATCTTCCGAAGGATCGGGACTTCCCAACCTTCGGATCCACAACACCACCAGCCACGAGCTCAGCACCACGGCGCCCGCGACATAGAGCGAAGGTCCAGTGACAACTCGTCGATCACCGCCGCCAGCACTACCAGCCGCCGATGGTATTAGTATTTTCAGCCGGTGCAACGCACGGGTTTGCTTCCTAGTTTTTAATAAAAGACACAAGTGCCTAACTTTAAATTAACAAAGCCACCAACGGTGAAAACGATACAAAGTGATGAACCAGCTTACAAAACGAACCACACACCCACATGAACTACCAAAGAAGCTACAATCAGAAGCATGACCAACAGGCTTAGCCAAAACGCCTACGAAGTCTCGGAGCAGAGCTGGAAGCTACAGTGTCGGGTCGGAGCTCACTCGAGAGCGAGCCATTTTTCACGCGTGCCGTCAAGAGAACCCCTCCATCGTAGAAGCGCCACCGGAAGCCGACCACCACCGGGGACCAACCCACGTTGCTCACAGACCGAAAAGCAGCACCAAGGAAGCTCGATGAGGGAAAGGTACGGAGCAAGCCTTGCCTAAGATCGCCGAAGAATCACCTCTGTCACAACCATCGGAGAGCCTCGTGTTGTGGGCTCCGAGATGGTGTCTTCAAGAAGAGCACGACACCGTAGTGCCGCCACCGCCCGATCCGAGGATCTTGGGTTTTCACCCGGAGGAAGTAGAGGGCCGGAGATTAACCTCACGGCGCCTTCAACAAGGGAACGCCGTCCGCGGACGTCGCCACCGTGGCCCAAGGGGCAAAGGTATCCCTTTGGCAAAGTCACCGTCATCTACACCCCACAGCACTCAGCTCGCCGACCACCACGCCGCCCTCGGGCCGTGGTCACCAGCCAACACCAGAGTCATTGGCTCGCCCGCCAACCAACATGACTCCCCTTCCAGGGTCGCCGCCCGGCGTCCTGGCTCGAGCTCAACGGAGAGAAGGATGGGAACGAGTAGAACCTTCGCAGCGAGTACCCCAGACCCCCTGCCCTGGAAGCATCAAACCTGACTGGAGAGAGCACCTCCCGAGGATCGGTAGACCCACAGCCCCCGTGGCTGCCGGCCACACCAGATCGCAGGACGGAAGGCGCTGGATTCGCGTGGCAATAGGCCCCTACCTGGACCATAAGCAAGCCGGCGCACCTTCGAACACCCTCACCAAGACCGGCAGGCATCCCGCCGCCGGCCAAGCTTGCCACCATGGCAGCGCACAGCACCCGGCCTCTGTACACGCCCACCCGAATCGGAGATCCCGTCCAAATCGGGGCTGGATCTGGGCGAGGGGGGGCCCGGCCCGGCCCGTGAGGCGCCAGATCCCAACCTAGGGCGGCACCCAGGGTCGCCGCTGGCCAAGAGGGCCACAGACGCGCCGTCAAGCCTTCCCCGTTCGCCCTCCCGAGCCCGCCGAGCACGGAGCTCGCGCCGCCCGTACCTGCAGCCGCCGAAATCGTCGCCGCCACGAGCACGCACCTGCCGCGAAGCCACTGCACCGTCGCCGCAGCAACCGTACCGCCACGCCCAACGCCAGCGCGGCGCCTCCGCCGGCCGTCGCGGCCCGCGCCGCCACCACCACGCGAAGGAGGGGTCGGCCCCGCCGCTAATGTAGCCGAGCCGCCCGGGCGGCGCCTTCCGGCAGCGGCGAGGGGGAGCGGAGAGGAGGGATGGGCTAGAGAGGGGCGCCGCCAGGAGCTCCCAGGTCGCCCGCGGGGGCGACGCCAGGAGCTAGGGTTGTCTCGAGTCAGTTCACATCACCACATTCGAGCTTCCATAGTACTCCCTCTCACCAAATTACTTGTTACAGATTTAGTAAAAATATTATGTAAAAAGTGTCTATAATACTCCCTCCCACCAAATTACTTATTGCTATGATTACTCTACTCCTAAAAGATAATGATGCTATATCCATGAAAAAATTAGACCCATAAGCTTACTTAATTGTAGCTTCAAGGTTTTTATAAAAACCGTGACAAACAGATATGCTAGAGTTATTAATACGCTAATTGCTCCTTGTCAATCTGCTTTTATAAAAGATAAATTTATTCTAGAAAGCGTGGTTAGAGAATCTCCAGCGGGCGCTTTAAACGGCCCACGTGCTAAAAAAAAGGCCTATTTAGCGCGCTCTCTCCCGTGCGAAGCTCCAATGGGCGCGGCAAAAACCTCACGCGCCAAAAATTCCCCCGCACGCGGCATCCTAGGCGCCAAATATCCTGCGCCGCTTCGGACGCGCCATAAAAGCCACCGCGTGCGCGCGTCGTCAACCGCTAGAACCAGGGGCGGAGCTCCCAGTAGGGCAAGGTAGGGCAGCCGCCCTACCTTGATTTTTGATGAATACATTTAGATGCACGTGTTTTTTCTGAAAATTTTGAGTAGTCATACATCGAAAACGGACTCCGTATGAGAAAGTTATGCGTGTTTCAGTAAAAACACTGCGCAAAATCGATTACAGACCAAAAACATAGACTATTTTTACCTCCAAATATAAACTCGTATTCTAGATTCAATGTGAATAATATTGCTTGTATTACAGAGATTTATCATTGAATGTACCCTAGTATATACAAGATAAGCTCCAGTTATTCATTATACGTACTTGTAGAATTGAAGATTTTTAGATATTTTAAAGACATGTAATACTTTCTCCGACCGGATTATTACTCCATTAAGATGACATAGGGTTTACCCGTGACGATATCAACAATTGAAAGGAATTTTCTAGCAACAAAAATAATCAAAATCGAGTTGCGAACAAGGGATAATCAAATGTCTTGATTATTTGAATTACATCATATTCTTTAAGAAGATGTAAAGATTTGCCGTTGAGTTAGCATTATTGGTATGTTTTTTTAGGTTATACTTATAATCAATTTTTTTTATTATATTGAGATATTACTACTCTTTTACGACTATTTGGTATCAGCACAAAGTTCGCCCTACCTTAAATTTTTTTCGTCCTTCGCTACTGGCTAGAACATTCCTCATCGCTTCGCTTCGAGCCGCGCCGCTCACCGCTTCGATTCGATTCGGCCCGCTGCTGCTCCGCCACCATGCTTCGTCCACTCGCTGCCAATGACACGTACTACGCGGAGATACGTACCGGCAACGAGCACATCGGTCTTGGCACCTACGAGATCGCCCACAAGACCGCGCTCGTGTACGACACTGTGGCGTGGCGGCTTGGGAGCCCGCGCTCATCAATGATTTTCAACAACATGTGGACGCGCCATCATGTCGAGGATCTCGCGCCGCCGCGGTACACCGTCACGCGGGACGAGTGCGCGGCGCGCGAGTAGGCGGCCCGCTTCCCTGACGATGTCGCCGCCGAGAACGAGCACTTCCACAGACGGAGGGCGCAAAAGGCGGTGACGCGGGCCGCGAAGAAGGAGGACAACGCACAATGGAGGGCGGAGAAGGTGGCGAAGCGGGCCTTAATCGAAGCGCAGCTCACCGGGCCGACCACCACTAGCGACGACGACCCCCGTTGGGTTGACTAGTTCTCGTCGGATCTGGTATCGGACACGACACTCGTCCGATTTTTATTTTTATCGCACTACTTTGTAAAAATATGAAATATCTATCTAGATAATTTTTCCTATTTTCTCTCTATTTTTTAGTCTTTGTTTGATCTTCTATTTCATTGTATTCTGTTTTTGGCGCTGCATTTTGGCGGCTCTAAAAATACGATGTTTAAGCGCTGCATTTTACCGCCAAGTTTGCAGCTTCCGGTGGCTATTGCCGGCTCCATGCGCAGCATCAGCCCACAGCGCCAAAATTTAGAGCCACTGCTGGAGTTGCTGTAATATGTCATTGTAAGATCCATACAAGGAAAACCCTTGGTTTAGTTTTTAAGATTGATTATGATAAAGCTTATGACAAAGTAAATTTGGATTTTTCTTTTTAAGTCATGGGAAAAGGGGGTTTGGGGTCAAAATTTATAAACCTTATTAAACAGATCACTTTAGGTTGATCTGTTGGTGTGAGAATCAATGATGTGGAAGGAGAATTGCTGACTAGCAAATGGCTTAGATAGAGGATCGGGGATCCTTTGGCTCCCCTGCTGCTTAAGACTAGTCACAATGCATAGTATCATATAGAAGTATCATGCGTATGATACTACTACATGTTACTATCTCCACAATGCATGGTATCATATACTAGTATCATAGTCTCCATATATTAATTGTTTTGTAGAATCTCAATGCAAATATGTGTACAAGATTTACTTGACATTATTTTTTCTAGTAGTATGTGCTATGATACGGTATCTACCTATGATACTAGTACACTCTCTCTCATCCTTAATTGCACTGCCACATCAGCATTTTGCATGCATGGAATGCATGATACTACCTATGATACTCCTATTGTGGGTAGTCTAACACTATAGTATATGTATTTTCTAAGATGCTCATCAAAGGATGTGAGGCTGGTTTAATTAGGGGATTATCCCTGATGGAGTTGTTAGCTTGCAGTATGCTAATGATTTGTTTCTGAAAAAAGAGTATAGAGTTGTTGTTAATTTTAAATAAATTCTCACTTGTTTTGAGCAAATTTCTAGTATGAGAATTAACTATCATAAGAGTGAGTTGATAGGGATAAATGTAGAACAGGATGAGTTGTTGCCATACTTGGAAACTTTCCAATGTGTGCAGGCGCATTTCCATGTTAAATATCTTTGTCTCCCACTGCATTTGAAAAATTCAAAAGGTAGGATTTGCAACCTTTAATTGATAATTTGTTTGATAGAATGGCTAGTTGAAGAGGGAAACTCTTATCACTAGAGGCTAAGAGAATCCTAATCCAATCTGTTCTAGCCATATCAACATCTATATGTTATCTTTTTTAAAATTTCCAAAATGAGCTTTGCAGTTGATTAATACTAGTATATCTAATTGCCTATGGAGTGATGCTGAGCTGAGGATAGTCTTTGGGAAAATGTAGTTGTTGCTAAATATAATACTAGAAATCCAAATGTTCTCTATTGTCAAGGTGCACACCGCTCTGTTTTCTGGAAAGGGATCATGATGGAAGATGAAGCATTAAAATTTGGGTACAAATGGCAGGTTGGTAAGGGCATCTCCGCGCCGCGCGACGCATTTCGGACGCCCAAATTGTCCGCTGACATCCGTTTGCGTCGCCTGGCGGATGCCAAAATGACCGCGAGGGGCGAAATGTCCGTTTGAGTCGGGGGCTACCTCCAGCGGGCCGACGCATTTTGGACATGCAAGTGTTTTTTTTTGTGCTACTTCTTTTTAATTTTGTTGAATGATCAAGTTTTAAACGAAAAAGTTGTACTCAATGATGTCATGTTGGTCCAATCGAATAGATTATAGCCTAAACAATTAACCGGATACTTCAATCGACTAGATTCAAACATATTTAACATACAAAGAAGAAGAAATTTAAAAACATATAAACTAAAACTATTTTTTGGCCTTCTTGTTAGAAGGCCCTGCCTCGTCAAAACTCTGCGCCTCTTGCTTGTCACCTCCTCGTCGGAACTGGAGGCACGCGCCCGTCGAGGAGTTGAAACTGGAAGAAATGGCGTCTTCGTCGTTGGTTAACGGACGACGACGCGCCGCCTGCGCCCTGGACTTCTTCCTTGCCGCCGCCTTGTCGTCCGCCGCCTCCTGCGCCTCCAACCGGGCGAACTTGCTGTCGGCGTCCGCCTCCTCCTCCTCCTGGCCCTCCTCCTCGTCCTGGCCCTCCTCCCGTCCTCGGCGCGCGCAGCGCGCCTCGTCCTCCTCCTGGCCTTCGCTGCCATTGCCGCCTCCGTCCTCCTCGTCCTCACTCGGCGTGGAGGCAGGGTCGCTGGGCGTGGAGCCCGGATCGCTTGGCGTCGCAGGGGATTCCCACCAATGCAGAAATCTGGGCGTCTTGCCCTTGCTCTCCGAGTCGGACGGCAGCGTGTAGTCGCTCATGGCGTGCCGGTGTTGGAGAAGAAGAAGAAGAAGAAGAAGAGGAAGAAGAAGGAGGCGGTTGAACTTGAATTACTGTACACACGGGGTTATAATGTGCGCGGATTAACGGCGGCGCGTATAACGAAGAGGCCGGCGGTTGCTCTTCCGCGGCGGTTCGGCGCTCCATTGCGGCGGTTGCCACACCGGCGCGCGTTGTGAATTCGAGGCTGATCGAACCTAGGTCGCTGCCATGAGGACCCGTGGGGAAGCGAGCGGACGCTTTGCGCGTCCGCGCAGCGTCCGCGGAGACGCAAACCTGGCGCATATTTGGGCCAGGTTTGCGTCTCCGCGGACGGGCCGGTCACTTTGTGTCGCCCCGCTGGAGGTGGTGCCAGACACATTTCCGGTTCGCGCGGACGCAAACTGTCGCTCAGCGTCCGTTTGCGTCGCGCCGCTGGAGATGCCCTAATGGCCAAGAAATTCATTTTTGGGAGGACATTTGGTTTGGAAATACCCCTTTGGCCACTCAATTTTTTGATATTTACTTCATAGTAAACCAACAAACTAAAACCATTGCTGAACTTTGGGATGGTTCAAAGCTTAGGTGTACTTTTAGAAAGATCTTATGACCCAATGGTTTGAGATTTTGGCTATTGCTATTTTATTTCTTTGTCTCAGGAAGAGGACCAACTGATCTGGTTGTATGAATCCAGTGGGGTTTACTCCTCCAAATCTTTGTACAACATTATTAATTTTAGAGGTGTTAAACTTGTTTTCCTCCCTGTTGTCTGGGAGTTGAAAATTCCACCTACGATTCAGATTTTCCCTTGGCTTCTCTCTCAAATACTATAGATAATTTGAGGAGAAGAGGGATCCCAAAACCTTTAGAATGTGACCTTTGTAGTGAGATAGAATCTGTGACTCACCTATTCTTCGATTACTTAGTGTCTCAACTTGATGAGTGCATTTTTAGCATGTTTTTACACTGTTGTTTCATTAAGATATCATCAAGTGGTAATAGGATTTTTGTATTTCACCGTGCTACCGCACCCATTTATGCTTGTCTACCCAGGATCTCAAAATAATAAGGCAATGATGAAATATCAATAAAACTATCATTTTATGATATTTTGACGTGATAAAAATCATTTTATCACTTAATTATGCACCTGGGCGAAAGGAGGATGCGAGGACAACTTCCAGTAAGTTTAGCGGGCATCGGTACGGGGGAGCCCGCCCGTATCGTCCGCCCATACAGTGTGCCAGGAGCACCGCCTCGTCAAATACTTTCATCTCGCGTAGCCGGCAGAGATATCTGAGACACACAACTCCGAAAAACACAGAAACACCGCTGATGACCCACAAGTATAGGGGATCGCAACAGTCTTCGAGGGAAGTAAAACCCAAATTTATTGATTCGACACAAGGGGAGGTAAAGAATACTTATAAGCCTTAACAACTGAGTTGTCAATTCAGCTGCACCTGGAAAAGCACTAGTAACAGGGGTGATGTGAAAGCAACAGTAATATGAGAGCAATAGTAACAGTAACACAGCAGCAGTAATAGTAATATGAGAGCAATGGCACCAGAAATAGTTGATACTACTTCCAATGACATATAGAACGAGTATATGATGATAAGAGATGGACCGGGGTTCCCAGCTATCTACACTAGTGGTAACTCTCCAATAACAAGTGTTGGGTGAACAAATTACAGTTGGGCAATTGATAGGATTGAAATAGCATTAAGACAGAACATCAAGATTATTAATCATGTAGGCATGTTTTCCATATATAGTCATACGTGCTCGCAATGAGAAACTTGTACAACATCTTTTGTCCTACCAGCCGGTGGCAGCCGGGCCTCAAGGGAAACTACTGGTAATTAAGGTACTCCTTTTAATAGAGCACCGGAGCAAAGCATTAACACTTGGTGAAAACATGTGATCCTCATATCTAAGCCTTCCCCTCCGGTTATCCCAGTTGCTGTCACTCTGGGGCCTCGGGTTCCGGACATAGACATGTGCAAACAACTTGTAGATACAATCTAAGCAATAAGTATAGAGCTTAAATCTAAGATCATGCCACTCGGGCCCTAGTGACAAGCATTAAACACAACAAGATTGCAGCAACAATAACTTCACAAACTTTATAGATAGACTAATCATAATGTAACAATCCATCGGATCCCAACAAACACAACACCGATTACATCAGATGGATCTCAATCATGTAAGGCAGCTCATGAGATCATTGTATTGAAGTACATGGGGAGAGAATACCAACTAGCTACAGCTAGAACCCGTAGTCCATGGGGGAACTACTCACGGAGCATGATGGAGGCGGTGGCGTCGATGGAGATGGCTTCCGGGGGCACTTCCCCGTCTCGGTGGCGTGCCGGAACAGAGATTCTGTCCCCCGAATTGGAGTTTCGCGATGGCGGCGGTGCCCCTGGAGTCTTTCTGGAGTTTCGTCAATCGGTATCGCGTTTTTAGGTCGAAAGGGGTCTTATAGGCGAAGAGGCGGCGCAGGAGGGGCACCAGGGCGCCCTCCCCATAGGCCGGCGCGGCCAGGCCTGAGCCCGCGCGGCCCTATGGTGTGGGGCCCCCAGGCTCCCCTCTGACTCCCCTTCGGTGTCCTGGTCCGTCTCGGTGAATTATGATGTTTGGTCTTCGTTTCGTCGAATTCCGAGAATATTGCCCGAACAGCCTTTCTGGAACCAAAAACAGCAGAAAACAGGAACTGGCACTTCGGCATCTCGTTAATAGGTTAGTTCCGGAAAACGCATAAAAACATTATAAAGTGTGAGCAAAACATGTAGGTATTGTCATAAAACAAGCATGGAACATCAGAAATTATAGATACATTGGAGACGTATCAAGCATCCCCAAGCTTAGTTCCTGCTCGCCCTCGAGTAGGTAAACGATAAAAATAATAATTTCTGAAGTGACATGCTACCAACATAATCTTAATCATACTATTGCAAATCACATGAGATGAATGAAGTGACTCAAGGCAATGATCTATAGTTGCTAACAAATAGATAACATATAGCAAAACTTTTCATGAATATTACTTTCAAGACAAGCATCAAAAGTCTTGCATAAGAGTTAACTCATAAAGCAATAAATTCAAAGTAAAGGCATCGAAGCAACACAAAGGAAGATATAAGTTTCAGCAGTTGCTTTCAACTTTCAACATGCATATCTCATGGATAATTGTCAACACAAAGTAATATGATGAATGCAAATAAGCAAGTATGTAAGAATCAATGCACAGTTGACACAAGTGTTTGCTTCTAAGATGGAAGGAAGTAGGTAAACTGACTCAACATAAAAGTAAAAGAATGGCCCTTCGCAGAGGGAAGCAGGGATAAAATCATGTGCTAGAGCTTTTCAAGTTTTGAAATCATATAGAGAGCATAAAAGTAAAGTTTTGAGAGGTGTTTGTTGTTGTCAACGAATGATAGTGGGTACTCTAACTACCTCGCCAACCAGACTCTCAAGAGCGGCTCCCATGAAGGACGTTATCTCTACCAGCAAGGTAGATCATCCCTCTTCTCTTTTGTTTACACATGTATTTTAGTTTCATTATTTATGGATGACACTCCCCCAACCTTTTGCTTACACAAGCCATGGCTAACCGAATCCTCGGGTGCCTTCCAACATTCACATACCATGGAGGAGTGTCTATTTGCAAAATTAAGTTGCTTACTGATAGATCAGAGCAAAACACGTGAAGAGAATTATTAATGCAAGTTAATTAATTGGGGCTGGGAACCCCATTGCCAGCTCTTTTTGCAAAATTATTGGATAAGCGGATGAAGCCACTAGTCCATTGTGAAAGTCTGTCAAAAGTAAATGACAAGATCGAAAGATAAAACACCACATACTTCCTCATGAGCTATAAAACATTGACACAAATAAGAGATAATAGATTTTGAATTGTTTAAAGGTAGCACATGAAGTATTTACTTGGAATGGCAGGAAATACCACATAGTAGGTAGATATGGTGGACACAAATGGCATAGGTTTTTGGCTCAAGGTTTTGGATGCACGAGAAGCATTCCCTCTCAGTACAAGGCTTTGGGCTAGCAAGGTTGTTTGAAGCAAACACAAGTATGAACCGGTACAGCAAAACTTACATAAGAACATATTGCAAGCATTATAAAACTCTACACTGTCTTCCTTGTTGCTCAAACACTTTTACCAGAAAATATCTAGACCTTAGAGAGACCAATCATGCAAACCAATTTCAACAAGTTCTACGGTAGTTCTCCACTAATAGGTTTAAACTACATGATGCAAGAGCATGATCTACTTGAGAGCTCAAAACAATTGCCAAGTATCAAATTATCCAAGACAATATGAAGCATTTTCTGTTTCCAACCAAATAACAATAAGTGCAGCGGTTTTCTACTTTTACCATTGAACATTAAAAGTAAGAGCGAAGAACACAAGTGTTCATATGAAAAAGCGGAGCGTGTCTCTCTCCCACACAAGGATTGCTAGGATCCGAATTTATTCAAACACAAACAAAAATAAAGACGCTCCAAGTAAAGCACATATGATGTGACCGAATAAAAATATAGTTTCAATAGAAGAAACCTGATAAGTTGATGAAGAAGGGGATGCCTTGGGCATCCCCAAACTTAGACGCTTGAGTCTTTCTTAAAATATGCAGGGATGAACCACGGGGGCATCCCCAAGCTTAGGCTTTTCACTCTTCTTGATCATATATCATCCTCCTCTCTTGATCCTTGAAAACTTCCTTCACACCAAACTTCTCATAAACTTCATTAGAGGGGTTAGTACTCAAAAAATTTAATCCACTTTAGCCCTGTAGTGACACATTGCAAGAACTCAATAAAACATTAGCTACAGCTCTCCATGTCTAGAAAGCCTCACTTAAAGTCCACAAGAGACAATGCAAAAAACAGAGACAGAATCTGCCAAAACAGAACAGCCAGTAAACACGAATTTTTACGAGGTACTTCCGTTGCTCAAATCAGAAAACTTAAAACTAATGAAAGTTGCGTACATATCTGAGGATCACGCACGTAAATTGGCAGATTTTTCTGAGTTTCCTACAGAGAGATCTACTAAAATTCGTGACAGATAGAAATCTGTTTCTGCGCAGAAATCCAAATCTAGCATCAACCTTCTATTAGAGACTTTACTTGGCACAACAATGCAATAAAATAAAGATAAGGAGAGGTTGCTACAATAGTAACAACTTCCAAGACACAACAAAACAGTAGCAAAATAAACACATGGGTTATCTCCCAAGAAGTGCTTTCTTTATAGCCATTAAGATGGGCTCAGCAATTTTAATGATGCTCACATAAGGGTGAGAGTTGAAGCAAAAGAGAGCATCAAAAAGCAAGTTCAAAACACATTTAAGTCTAACCCACTTCCTATGCATAGGAATCTTGTACACAAATAAATTCATGAAGAACAAAGTGACAAGCATAAGAAGATAAAACAAGAGTAACTTCAAAATTTTCAGCATATAGAGAGGTGTTTTAGTACCATGCAAATTTCTACAACCATATTTTCCTCTCTCATAATAATTTTCAGTAGCTTCATGGATAAACTCAACAATATAACTATCACATAAAGCATGCTTTTCATGATTCACAAACACATAATTTTTATCAAGCTCAGAAATAATAGGATTAAAACTTTCAAACCCACTTTTATCAATAATATAACAAGATGATTGATCAATCTCAAAAGATATGGGACTCATAGATAAAGTCAAGAACTCTCCAATCCCATTTTCATTAGTAGTACAATTAATATTATCAAGTAACATAGGACCATCATCTAGAGATTTATCATAAACATTTGCCAAGCAAAACTCTTTAGTACCATGCATTTCGGTATCAGGCACAAACAAAGCATTATCATAACATTTTCAAAATAGCATGGATTATCATAGATAATAGTAGCATAATTATTCTCACAAGTTTTACTCATAGGGAATATTTCAAGAGAATCCACAGGAACATAACATTCATCCTCTTTCGGTAAGCATGGAGGACAATCAAATAGTGTAAGAGATAAAGAGTTACTCTCATTAGAAGGTTGGCATGGGTAGCTAATCCATTCTTCCTCCTTTTGTTCATCACTCTCCTCTTCTTTTTCATCCAATGAGCTTTCAGGTTCATCAATTTCCTCCTCTTTTTCATCCAATGAGCTTTCAGGTTCATCAATTTCTTCTTCCACCGGTTCCTGCAAATTGTGAGTGCATTCTTGTGCATTAATGAGTCTCTCTTTATAATCAATGATATAAGGATTATCGCTGTAACTTTCTATGCAAAAATTAAGGATAGAAGAGACATAATCTTTAAGGTCCTTACAAACAGCACAAGTTTCATAATTTTTAGACATGAATGATTCTATCTCAGAGGCTCCCATAAATAAGACAAATTGTTCTACCTCTTCGAACCCAAAATGAATATAGCTATTCCAATTATAGTTCTTAATTAAAACTTCCTCACTAAAGCCACATTGAAATTTAAGATGTTTAGTATCCTGTTTAGAGCAACAGTTTATATCATGGCGTTTAAGCAAGATTTTAGCAATTGTATTTAATTTTTCTATCACAGCACTCATAACTTTACCCTTTCTCGATTCTCTATAATTATTATATAATTCTATAAGCTCCAAATAGGTTGTGGGTTCTCCCATAACAACAGTTTTTAATTTTTAGGTTTTTCAAATTTTTATGGATTTTCGGGTATATAGGGAAAATAAAACAAGACAAAAATAAACTAGACAAAAGTAAACTAAGCAAAATAAAACTAGACAGAAATAAACTAAGCACAAATAAACTAGACAAAAGTAAACTAAGCAAAACAAAATAAAATAAAACAAAAACAGAGAGAGAGGTAGAGTGTACTCCCCAGGTGAACTTATGAGTAGAGCTATGCCTCCCCGGCAACGGCGCCAGAAAATAGTCTTGATGCCCCACAAGTATAGGGGATCGCAACAGTCTTCGAGGGAAGTAAAACCCAAATTTATTGATTCGACACAAGGGGAGGTAAAGAATACTTATAAGCCTTAACAACTGAGTTGTCAATTCAGCTGCACCTGGAAAAGCACTAGTAACAGGGGTGATGTGAAAGCAGCAGTAATATGAGAGCAATAGTAACAGTAACACAGCAGCAGTAATAGTAATATGAGAGCAATGGCACCAGAAAATAGTTGATACTACTTCCAATGACATATAGAACGAGTATATGATGATAAGAGATGGACCGGGGTTCCCAGCTATCTACACTAGTGGTAACTCTCCAATAACAAGTATTGGGTGAACAAATTACAGTTGGGCAATTGATAGGATTGAAATAGCATTAAGACAGAACATCAAGATTATTAATCATGTAGGCATGTTTTCCATATATAGTCATACGTGCTCGCAATGAGAAACTTGTACAACATCTTTTGTCCTACCAGCCGGTGGCAGCCGGGCCTCAAGGGAAACTACTGGTAATTAAGGTACTCCTTTTAATAGAGCACCGGAGCAAAGCATTAACACTTGGTGAAAACATGTGATCCTCATATCTAAGCCTTCCCCTCCGGTTATCCCAGTTGCTGTCACTCTGGGGCCTCGGGTTCCGGACATAGACATGTGCAAACAACTTGTAGATACAATCTAAGCAATAAGTATAGAGCTTAAATCTAAGATCATGCCACTCGGGCCCTAGTGACAAGCATTAAACACAACAAGATTGCAGCAACAATAACTTCACAAACTTTATAGATAGACTAATCATAATGTAACAATCCATCGGATCCCAACAAACACAACACCGATTACATCAGATGGATCTCAATCATGTAAGGCAGCTCATGAGATCATTGTATTGAAGTACATGGGGGAGAGAATACCAACTAGCTACAGCTAGAACCCGTAGTCCATGGGGGAACTACTCACGGAGCATGATGGAGGCGGTGGCGTCGATGGAGATGGCTTCCGGGGGCACTTCCCCGTCCCGGCGGCATGCCGGAACAGAGATTCTGTCCCCCGAATTGGAGTTTCGCGATGGCGGCGGCGCCCCTGGAGTCTTTCTGGAGTTTCGTCAATCGGTATCGCGTTTTTAGGTCGAAAGGGGTCTTATAGGCGAAGAGGCGGCGCAGGAGGGGCACCAGGGCGCCCTCCCCATAGGCCGGCGCGGCCAGGCCTGAGCCCGCGCGGCCCTATGGTGTGGGGGCCCCAGGCCTCCCCTCTGACTCCCCTTCGGTGTCCTGGTCCGTCTCGGTGAATTATGATGTTTGGTCTTCGTTTCGTCGAATTCCGAGAATATTGCCCGAACAGCCTTTCTGGAACCAAAAACAGCAGAAAACATGAACTGGCACTTCGGCATCTCGTTAATAGTTTAGTTCCAGAAAACGCATAAAAACATTATAAAGTGTGAGCAAAACATGTAGGTATTGTCATAAAACAAGCATGGAACATCAGAAATTATAGATACGTTGGAGACGTATCAACCGCCCCTGGCCAGATCTAGAGAAGGAACTTTGGAGGAGACATCACCCAGGCTGCTACCCGGATCATCGGAGGACAAGGCATTATCCCCTTAATCATCAATCGCTGCATCTCCTTCATCATCACCGATCCCATTCTCCTTCAACCATAGTTGTAATCTTGATTACCTCATCCATTACCTTCATCCCATCCATAAGATTATGATGATGTTCTTGATTGTTTCCATGTGTGACTAGTTCCTTTAGTTCTTGGGGAGATGGAGAAACCCTAGCATGAATATGAGATGAATCTAAGATGATCTATGGTTTTAAGTATTATTGTGTGTTAGTTCTCTCTCTTGATATTATATGTTGTGCACTGATACGTCTCAAACGTATCTATAATTTCTTATGTTCCATGCTACTTTTATGACAATACTTGCATGTTTTATACATACTTTACAACATTATTATACATTTTCCGGCACTAACCTATTAACAAGATGCCGAAGTCCAGTTGCTGTTTTCTGCTGTTTTTGGTTTCAGAAATCCTACAAAGGAAATATTCTCGGAATTGGACGAAATCAACGCCCAGGGTCCTATTTTTCCACGAAGCTTCCGGAAGACCGAAGGGATAACGAAGTGGGGCGACGAGGCGCCGACACCACAGGGCCGCGCGGCCAGTGTGGGGCCCGCGCCGCCCTATGGTGTGGGCCCCTCGTCGCCCCCCTGACCTACCCTTCCGCCTACTTAAAGCCTTCGTCGCGAATACCCCTGTACCGAGAGCCACGATACGGAAAACCTTCCAGAGACGCCGCCGCCGCAATCCCATCTCGGGGGATTCAGGAGATCGCCTCCGGCACCCTGCCGGAGAGGGGAATCATCACCGGAGGGGCTCTACATCATCATGCCCGCCTCCGGATTGATGCGTGAGTAGTTCATCCTTGGACTATGGGTCCATAGCAGTAGCTAGATGGTTGTCTTCTCCGCTTGTGCTATCATTGTTTAGATCTTGTGAGCTGCCTAACATGATCAAGATCATCTATTTGTAATGCTACATGTTGTGTTTGGTGGGATCCGATGAATCTAGAATATTATGTCAAGTTGATTATCAATCTATCATATATGTGTTGTTTATGTTCTTGCATGCTCTCCGTTGCTAGTAGAGGCTCTGGCCAAATTGATACTTGTAACTCCAAGAGGGGTATTTATGCTCGATAGTGGGTTCATGCCTCCATTGAATCTGGGACAGTGACAGAAAGTTCTAAGGTTGTGGATGTGCTGTTGCTACTAGGGATAAAACATCGATGCTTTGTCTAAGGATATTTGTGTTGATTACATTACGCACCATACTTAATGCAATTATCTGTTGTTTACAACTTAATACTGGAGGGGGTGCGGATGCTAACCCGAAGGTGGATTATTTAGGCATAGATGCATGCTGGATAGCGGTCTATGTACTTTGTCGTAATGCCCTGATTAAATCTCATAGTAATCATCATTGATATGTATTGAATCTTTATTTGTCAATTGCCCACCTGTAATTTGTTCACCCAGCATGTTAGTTATCTTATTGGAGAGACACCACTAGTGAACTGTGGACCCCGGTCCATTCTTTTACATCTGAATACAATCTACTGCAATCATTGTTCTCTACTGTTCTTTGCAAACAAACATCATCTTCCACTCGATACGTTTAATCCTTTGTTTTCAGCAAGCCGGTGAGATTGACAACCTCACTGTTACGTTGGGGAAAAGTATCTTGATTGTGTTGTGCAGGTTCCACGTTGGCGCCGGTTTCACTGGTGTTGCGCCGCACTACACTCCTCCACCAACAACCTTCACGTGCTTCTTGGCTCCTACTAGTTCGATAACCTTGGTTTCTTTCTGAGGGAAAACTTGCTGTTGTACGCATCACACCTTCCTCTTGGGGTTCCCAACGGACGTGTGCTTCACGCGTATCATGCACCATGTAATAATTGCCTTATGGTCTCGAGAGGGAACTACCCTTTGAAGTGTGGTAAAGTGAACGGCGAGAAGTGACATTACCGTATCGGCACTTTAACACATGGATGACGGGGGTAAAGAGGGACTCACCAAGCTCATATTGAGAACCATGGGGTAAAACCCTTAATAGCAATAGTCAATATGTGGCTTGCAAAAGACTAGTTGTTATGGTTATTTAGAGATGCGATGACCGATGGCTTTCTGGGCGCATCTTTTTATGGAGCTCTGCTCACACACAATATTATTAAAAGCATATTTTATCTTGAATCCAAATTCTAGAGGTGGATCCAATAATCCCCCAGAACACTTTGTCTATTAAGTTTCAACCCATTTCTCATAAAGCTTTTTAATTATTACTTTGTTTACCTTCTGGCAACCAATTACAACCATCCTTTAAAACACCTTAATTTGAGATTCGAGAACAGTTTACAAATAGCCATTAATATATAGTGTAAGGGGCATTGATACGTCTCCAACGTATCGATAATTTCTTATGTTCCATGCTACTTTATTGATGATACCTACATGTTTTATGCACACTTTATGTCATATTCGTGCATTTTCTGGAACTAACCTATTAACAAGATGCCGAAGTGCCGTTCTGTTTTCTGCTGTTTTTGGTTTCGAAATCCTAGTAACGAAATATTCGGAATTGGACGAAATCAACGCCTGGTTCCTATTTTGCCCGGAAGCATCCGAACACCCGAGAGCCGCCGAGGGGGGCCCTGTGGGCCCCAGATGACATGGTGGCGCGGCCAGGGCTGGGCCCGCCTATGGTGTGGCCGCCCCTTCGACCCTCCTGCGCCGCCTCTTCGCCTATTTAAAGCCCCTGCATCGAAAACCCTTACGGAGGAAGCCACGATACGGAAAACCTTCCAGAGCCGCCGCCATCGCGAAGCCAAGATCTGGGGACAGGAGTCTCTGTTCCGGCACCCTGCCGGAGCGGGGAAGTGCCCCCGGAAGGCTTCTCCATCGACACCGCTGCCATCTCCACCGCCATCTTCATCACCGCTGCTGCTCCCATGAGGAGGGAGTAGTTCTCCATCGAGGCTCGGGGCTGTACCGGTAGCTATGTGGTTAATCTCTCTACTATGTACTTCAATACAATGATCTCATGAGCTGCTTTACATGATTGAGATTCATATGAGTTTTGTATCACTACTATCTATGTGCTACTCTAGCAAAGTTATTAAAGTAGTTCTATTCCTCCTGCACGTGTGTAAAGGTGACAGTGTGTGCACCGTGTTAGTACTTGGTTTATGCTATGATCATGATCTCTTGTAGATTGCGAAGTTAACTATTTCTATGATAATATTGATGTGATCTATTCCTCCTACATATGCATGAAGGTGACAGTGTGCATGCTATGCTAGTACTTGGTTTAGTCTTTTGATCTATCTTACACTATAAGGTTACTAAAATATGAACATTAATTGTGGAGCTTGTTAACTCCGGCATTGAGGGTTCGTGTAATCCTACGCAATGTGTTCATCATCCAACAAGAGAGTGTAGAGTATGCATTTATCTATTCTGTTATGTGATCAAAGTTGAGAGTGTCCACTAGTGAAAGTCTATTCCCTAGGCCTTGTTCCTAAATACTGCTATCGCTGCTTGTTACTGTTTTACTGAGTTACTACTGCTGCGTTACTACTGCATGTTTACTTCCCGCAATATTACTACCATCAACTGCACGCCAGCAAGCTATTTTCTGGCGCCATACTACTGCTCATATTCATTCATACCACTTGTATTTCACTATCTCTTCGCCGAACTAGTGCACCTATTAGGTGTGTTGGGGACACAAGAGACTTCTTGCTTTGTGGTTGCAGGGTTGCATGAGAGGGATATCTTTGACCTCTTCCTCCCTGAGTTCGATAAACCTTGGGTAATCCACTTAAGGGAAACTTGCTGCTGTTCTACAAACCTCTGCTCTTGGAGGCCCAACACTGTCTACAAGAATAGAAGCACCCGTAGACATCAAGCTATTTTCTGGCGCCGTTGCCGGGGAGGAAAGGTAAAAGGCACTCATACTCCGGTTCCAGGTAACAGTACTTTTCTGGCGCCATTGTGTGTGTGCTCGAAGCTATTTCCTTTAGACTCTGCAATTGCGACATTTGGTTTCTTGTTTACACTAGTTAGGCATAATGGACAACAATGAGCTTCTTATTCTATTTCCTGATTTAAGACATGGATGGTTTGATGCGAAAATTAAAAAACCCATGGAACATATTAATATGAATGCTTTGAACACTATTGTTGCTAATGATATGGAAAATTCTAAGCTTGGGGAAGCTGGCTTTGATGAGCATGATATTTTTAGTCCCCCAAGCATTGAGGAGAAAATTTACTTTGATGATACTTTGCCTCCCATTTATGATGATTATAATGATAGTAGTCTTTTGTTACCACCTGTTATGGAGGATAAATTTGATTATGATTACAATATACCTCCTATATTTGATAGCTACTTTGTTGAATTTGCTCCCACTACAACTAATAAAATTGATTATGCTTATGTTGGGAGTAGTAATTATTTTATGCATGAGACTCATGATAAGAATGCTTTATGTGATAGTTATATTGTTGAGTTTGCTCATGTTGCTACTGAAAGTTATTATGAGAGAGGAAAATATGGTTGTAAAAAATTTCATGTTACTAAAACACCTCTCTATGTGCTGAAATTTTTTAAGCTACACTTGTTTTATCTTTCTACGCTTGTTGCATTATGCTTCTTGAACTTGTTTATTTACAAGATTCCTTTTCATAGGAAGCATGTTAGACTTAAATGTGCTTTGAATTTGCTTCTTGATGTTCTCTTTTGCTTCATTGTCTATTTTCATGAGAGCATCATCATTAAAACTGCTGAGCCCATCTTAATGGCTATAAAGAAAGAACTTCTTGGGAGATAACCCATGTGTTTATTTTGCTACAGCAATTTTTGTTTTGTTGAGTCTTGGAAGTTGTTTACTACTGTAGCAACCTCTCCTTATCAAGTTTTTGTGCCAAGTAAAGTTTCTATGTCAAAGTTGATGTTATATTTGGGATCGCTGCGCAGAAACAGCATTGCTGTCTGTCACGAATCTGGGCACAGGCCTCTGTAGAAAATTCGAAAAAATCTGCCAATTTACGAGCGTGATCCTCAGATATGTACGCAACTTTCATTAGTTTTGAGTTTTTCCATTTGAGCAAGTCTGGTGCCAGCTTTAAATTCGTCTTTACGGACTGTTCTGTTTTTGACAGATTCTGCCTTTTATTTCGCATTGCCGCTTTTGTTAAGTTGAATGAGTTTCTTTGTTCCATTAACTTTCAGAAGTTTTGTGCAATGTCCAGAAGTGTTAAGAATGATTGTGTCACCTCTGAACATGTGAATTTTTGATTATGCACTAACCCTCTAATGAGTTTGCTTGAAGTTTGGTGTGAAGGAAGTTTTCAAGGGTCAATAGAAGAGGGTGATATAATGTGATCGAGAAGAGTGAAAGGTCTAAGCTTGGGGATGCCCCGGTGGTTCATCCCTGCATATTTTAAGAAGACTCAAGCATCTAAGCTTGGGGATGCCCAAGGCATCCCCTTCTTCATCGACAACTTATCAGGTTTCTTCTAGTGAAACTATATTTTTATTCATCACATCTTATGTACTTTACTTGGAGCGTCTGTGTGCTTTTATTTTTGTTTTTGTTTTGTTATCTTAGTTCTCTGAATAAGTTCATCCTTGTGTGGGAGAGAGACACGCTCCGCTGGTTCGTATGAACACATGTGTTCTTAGCTCATAATATTCATGGCGAAGTTTCCTCTTCGTTAAATTGTTATATGGTTGGAATTGAAAAATGCTACATGTAGTAATTGGTAGAATGTCTTGAATAATTTGATACTTGGCAATTGTTGTGCTCATGTTTAAGCTCTTGCATCATATACTTTGCACCCATTAATGAAGAAATACATAGAGCTTGCTAAAATTTGGTTTGCATAATTGGTCTCTCTAAGGTCTAGATAATTTCTAGTATTGAGTTTTGAACAACAAGGAAGACGGTGTAGAGTCTTATAATGTTTACAATATGTCTTTTATGTGAGTTTTGCTGCACCGGTTCATCCTTGTGTTTGTTTCAAATAAACCTTGCTAGCCTAAACCTTGTATCGAGAGGGAATACTTCTCATGCATCCAAATCCTTGAGCCAACCACTATGCCATTTGTGTCCACCATACCTACCTACTACATGGTATTTTTCCGCCATTCCAAAGTAAATTGCTTGAGTGCTACCTTTAAACAATTCAAAAGTTATTATCTCTTATTTGTGTCAATGTTTTATAGCTCATGAGGAAGTATGTGGTGTTTATCTTTCGATCTTGTCATTTACTTTTGACAGACTTTCACAATGGACTAGTGGCTTCATCCGCTTATCCAATAATTTTGCAAAAAGAGCTGGCAATGAGGTTCCCAGCCTCAATTAATTAACTTGCATTAATAATTCTCTTCACATGTTTTGCTCTGATCTATCAGTAAGCAACTTAAATTTGCAAATAGACACTCCTCCATGGTATGTGAATGTTGGAAGGCACCCGAGGATTCGGTTAGCCATGGCTTGTGAAAGAAAAGGTTGGGGGGAGTGTCATCTAATAAATAAAACTAAAGTACATGTGTAAACAAAAGAGAAGAGGGATGATCTACCTTGCTGGTAGAGATAACGTCCTTCATGGGAGCCGCTCTTGAAAGTCTGGTTGATAAGGTAGTTAGAGTGCCCGCTACCATTCGTTGACAACAACAAACACCTCTCAAAACTTTACTTTTATGCTCTCTTTATGTTTTCAAAACCAAAGCTCTAGCACAAATATAGCAATCGATGCTTTCCTCTTTGAAGGACCATTCTTTTACTTTTATTGTCAGTTTACCTATCTCTCTCCACCTTAAGAAGCAAACACTTGTGTGAACTGTGCATTGATTCCTACATACTTGCATATTGCACTTATTATATTACTTTACATTGACACTATCCATGAGATATACATGTTATAAGTTGAAGCAACCGCTGAAACTTAATCTTCCTTTGTGTTGCTTCAATACCTCTACTTTAAATTATTGCTTTATGAGTTAACTCTTATGCAAGACTTATTGATGCCTGTCTTGAAAGTGCTATTCATGAAAAGTCTTTGCTTTATGATTCACTTGTTTACTCATGTCATTACCATTGTTTTGATCGCTGCATTCATTACATATGTTTACAAATAGTATGATCAAGATTATGATGGCATGTCACTTCAGAAATTATCTTTGTTATCGTTTTACCTGCTCGGGACGAGCAGAACTAAGCTTGGGGATGCTGATACGTCTCCAACGTATCGATAATTTCTTATGTTCCATGCTACTTTATTGATGATACCTACATGTTTTATGCACACTTTATGTCATATTCGTGCATTTTCTGGAACTAACCTATTAACAAGATGCCGAAGTGCCAGTTCCTGTTTCTGCTGTTTTTGGTTTCAGAAATCCTAGTAACGAAATATTCTCGGAATTGGACGAAATCAACGCCCAGGTTCCTATTTTGCCCGGAAGCATCCAGAACACCCGAGAGCCGCCAGAGGGGGGCCTGTGGGCCCCAGATGACATGGTGGCGCGGCCAGGGCTGGGCCCGCGCCACCCTATGGTGTGGGCACCCCTTCGACCCTCCTGCGCCGCCTCTTCGCCTATTTAAAGCCCCTGCATCGAAAACCCTTACGGAGGAAGCCACGATACGGAAAACCTTCCAGAGCCGCCGCCATCGCGAAGCCAAGATCTGGGGGACAGGAGTCTCTGTTCCGGCACCCTGCCGGACGGGGAAGTGCCCCCGGAAGGCTTCTCCATCGACACCGCTGCCATCTCCACCGCCATCTTCATCACCGCTGCTGCTCCCATGAGGAGGGAGTAGTTCTCCATCGAGGCTCGGGGCTGTACCGGTAGCTATGTGGTTAATCTCTCTACTATGTACTTCAATACAATGATCTCATGAGCTGCTTTACATGATTGAGATTCATATGAGTTTTGTATCACTACTATCTATGTGCTACTCTAGCAAAGTTATTAAAGTAGTTCTATTCCTCCTGCACGTGTGTAAAGGTGACAGTGTGTGCACCGTGTTAGTACTTGGTTTATGCTATGATCATGATCTCTTGTAGATTGCGAAGTTAACTATTGCTATGATAATATTGATGTGATCTATTCCTCCTACATATGCATGAAGGTGACAGTGTGCATGCTATGCTAGTACTTGGTTTAGTCTTTTGATCTATCTTACACTATAAGGTTACTAAAATATGAACATTAATTGTGGAGCTTGTTAACTCCGGCATTGAGGGTTCGTGTAATCCTACACAATGTGTTCATCATCCAACAAGAGAGTGTAGAGTATGCATTTATCTATTCTGTTATGTGATCAAAGTTGAGAGTGTCCACTAGTGAAAGTCTATTCCCTAGGCCTTGTTCCTAAATACTGCTATCGCTGCTTGTTACTGTTTTACTGAGTTACTACTGCTGCGTTACTACTGCATGTTTACTTCCCGCAATATTACTACCATCAACTGCACGCCAGCGAGCTATTTTCTGGCGCCATACTACTGCTCATATTCATTCATACCACTTGTATTTCATTATCTCTTCGCCGAACTAGTGCACCTATTAGGTGTGTTGGGGACACAAGAGACTTCTTGCTTTGTGGTTGCAGGGTTGCATGAGAGGGATATCTTTGACCTCTTCCTCCCTGAGTTCGATAAACCTTGGGTAATCCACGTAAGGGAAACTTGCTGCTGTTCTACAAACCTCTTCTCTTGGAGGCCCAACACTGTCTACAAGAATAGAAGCACCCGTAGACATCAGGCATTACGACCTTAACTAGTAGCTCCTCGTGGTTCGATACTCTTATTTTGAAACTAGCTACAATTGATATGTGTACTTGCAGTCATAAAGCTATTTTTGGCGATGTTGCCGGGGAGCTCAACGCTTTTGGTCTTTGTCCTTAGTTGCTAATTTATTAATTGCTTTTACTAAAGTTCTCAATATGAGCTTGGTGAGTCCCTCTTTACCCCCGTCATCCATGTGTTAAAGTGCCGATACGGTAATGTCACTTCTCGCCGTTCACTTTACCACACTTCAAAGGGTAGTTCCCTCTCGAGACCATAAGGCAATTATTACATGGTGCATGATACGCGTGAAGCACACGTCCGTTGGGAACCCCAAGAGGAAGGTGTGATGCGTACAGCAGCAAGTTTTCCCTCAGTAAGAAACCAAGGTTATCGAACCAGTAGGAGTCAAGGAGCACGTGAAGGTTGTTGGTGGAGGAGTGTAGTGCGGCGCAACACCAGTGAAACCGGCGCCAACGTGGAACCTGCACAACACAATCAAGATACTTTGCCCCAACGTAACAGTGAGGTTGTCAATCTCACCGGCTTGCTGAAAACAAAGGATTAAACGTATCGTGTGGAAAATGATGTTTGTTTGCAAAGAACAGTAGAGAACAATGATTGCAGTAGATTGTATTCAGATGTAAAGAATGGACCGGGGTCCACAGTTCACTAGTGGTGTCTCTCCAATAAGATAAATAACATGCTGGGTGAACAAATTACAGGTGGGCAATTGACAAATAAAGATTCAATACATATCATGATGATTACTATGAGATTTAATCAGGGCATTACGACAAAGTACATAGACCGCTATCCAGCATGCATCTATGCCTAAATAATCCACCTTCAGGTTAGCATCCGCACCCCTTCCAGTATTAAGTTGTAAACAACAGACAATTGCATTAAGTATGGTGCGTAATGTAATCAACACAAATATCCTTAGACAAAGCATTGATGTTTTATCCCTAGTAGCAACAGCACATCCACAACCTTAGAACTTTCTGTCACTGTCCCAGATTCAATGGAGGCATGAACCCACTATCGAGCATAAATACCCCCTCTTGGAGTTACAAGTATCAACTTGTCCAGAGCCTCTACTAGCAACGGAGAGCATGCAAGAACATAAACAACACATATATGATAGATTGATAATCAACTTGACATAATATTCTATATTCATCGGATCCCGCCAAACACAACATGTAGCATTACAAATAGATGATCTTGATCATGTTAGGCAGCTCACAAGATCTAAACATGATAGCACAAGAGGAGAAGACAACCATCTAGCTACTGCTATGGACCCATAGTCCAAGGATGAACTACTCACGCATCAATCCGGAGGCGGGCATGATGATGTAGAGCCCTCCGGTGATGATTCCCCTCTCCGGCAGGGTGCCGGAGGCGATCTCCTGAATCCCCCGAGATGGGATTGGCGGCGGCGGCGTCTCTGTAAGGTTTTCCGTATCGTGGCTCTCGGTACAGGGGTATTCGCGACGAAGGCTTTAAGTAGGCGGAAGGGTAGGTCAAGAGGCGGCGCGAGGGGCCCACACCATAGGGCGGCGCGGGCCCCTCCCTGGCCGCGCCGGCCTATGGTGCCGGGCCCTCGTGGCCCCTCTTCGTATCCCCTCCGGTCTTCTGGAAGCTCCGCGGAAAAATAAGACATTTCGTCCAATTCCGAGAATATTTCCTTTGTAGGATTTCTGAAACCAAAAACAGCAGAAAACAGCAACTGGCACTTCGGCATCTTGTTAATAGGTTAGTGCCGGAAAATGTATAATAATGATGTAAAGTATGTATAAAACATGCAAATATTGTCATAAAAGTAGCATGGAACATAAGAAATTATAGATACGTTTGAGACGTATCAAGCATCCCCAAGCTTAGTTCCTACTCGCCCTCGAGTAGGTAAACGATAACAACAAATAATTTCTGAAGTGACATGCTACCAACATAACCTTGATCAACATTATTGTAAAGCATATGAGATGGATGGAGTGATTCGAAGCAAAAGATTGCTAACAAAAGATAATGACTAAACAATTGAATCATATAGCAAAACTTTTCATGAATAGTACTTTCAAGACAAGTATCAACAAGACTTGCATAAGAGCTAACTCATAAAGCAATAAATTCAAAGTAGAATGCATTGAAGCAACACAAAGGATGATTAAGTTTCAGCAATTGCTTTCAACTTGTAACATGTATATCTCATGGATAATTGTCAACATAGAGTAATATAACAAGTGCAATAGGTAAACATGTAAGAATCAATGCACACAGTTAACACAAGTGTTTGCTTCTAAGATAGAAAGAAGTAGGTAGACTGACTCAACATAAAGTAAAAGAATGGCCCTTCGCAGAGGGAAGCATGGATTACTGTTTTTGTGCTAGAGCTTTTATTTTGAAAACATAGAAACAATTTTGTCAACGGTAGTAATAATTCATATGTGCTATGCATAATACTTCCTACAAGTTGCAAGCCTCATGCATAGAATACCAATAGTGCCCGCACCTTGTCCTAATCAGCTTGGATTACATGGATTATCATTGCATAACATATGTTTCAACCAAGTGTCACAAAGGGGTACCTCTATGCCGCCTGTACAAAGGTCCAAGGAGATCAATTGCATTTGATTTCTCGTTTTTAATAGATCTCAACTTAAGACATCCATACCGGGACAACATAGACAACAGATAATGGACTCCTCTTTAATGCTTAAGCATTCAACAACAGATAATATTCTCATAAGAGATTGAGGATGTATGTCCAAACTGAAAACTTCCACCATGATACATGGCTTTGGTTAGCGGCCCAATGTTCTTCTCTAACATATGCATACTCAAACCATTTGATCATGACATCACCCTTACTTCAGACAAGACGAACATGCATAGCATCTCACATGATATCCAACAAAGGTAAAAAGTTGATGGCGTCCCCAGAAACATGGTTACCGCTCAACAAGCAACTTATAAGAAATAAGACACATAACTACATATTCATCACCACAATAGTTTTTAAGCTATTTTCCCATGAGCTATATATTGCAAAGACAAAGGAATGAAATTTTAAAGGTAGCACTCAAGTAATTTACTTTGGAATGGCAGAAAAATACCACATAGTAGGTAGATATGGTGGACACAAATGGCATGGGTTTTGGCTCAAGGTGTTTGGATGCACGAGAAGCATTTCCTCTCAGTACAAGGTTTGGGCTAGCAAGGTTGTTTGAAGCAAACACAAGTATGAACAGGTACAGCAAAACTTACACAAGAACATATTGCAAGCATTATAAGACTCTACACTGTCTTCCTTGTTGTTCAAACACTTTACCAGAAAATATCTAGACTTAGAGAGACCAATCATGCAAACCAAATTTTAACAAGCTCTACGGTAGTTCTCCACTAATAGATTAAACTACATGATGCAAGAGCTTAAACATGATCTATGAGAGCTCAAAACAATTGCCAAGTTTCAAGTTATTCCAAACCATATGAAGCATTTTCTGATTCCAACCAAATAGCAATCAACGAAGCAATTTTCAGCCTTCGCCATGAACATTAAAGCACAACTAAGAACACAAGTGTTCCATATGAAAAAGCGGAGCGTAATATCTCCAATACAAGGATGGTGGGATCCAACTTTATTCAAACCAAAACGAAAATAAAAGCAAACCGACGCTCCAAGTAAAGAACATAAGATGTGATGGAATAAAAATATAGTTTCACTAGAAGTGACCTGATAAGTTGTCGATGAAGAAGGGGATGCCTTGGGCATCCCCAAGATTAGATGCTTGAGTCTTCTTAAAATATGCAGGGATGAACCACGGGGCATCCCCAAGCTTAGACTTTTCACTCTTCTTGATCATATTGTATCATCCTCTTCTCTTGACCCTTGAAAACTTCCTCCACACCAAACTTAAAGCAAACTCACTAGAGAGTTAGTGCATAATCAAAAATTCACATATTCAGAGGTGATATAATCATTCTTAACACTTCTGTACATTGCACAAAGGTATTGAAAGTTAATGGAACAAAGAAATCCATTCAACATATCGAAAGAGGCAATGCGAAATAAAAGGCAGAATCTGTCATAACAGAACAGTCCGTAAAGACGAATTTTACTGAGGCACTTAACTTGCTCGGATGGAAAAACTCAAAACTAATGAAAGTTGCGTACATATCTGAGGATGACGCACGTAAATTGGCAGATTTTTTTTTATTTTTTTTACAGAGAGTTCTGCGCAAATTCGTGACAGACAGCAATTCTGTTTCTGCGCAGCAATCCAAATCTAGCATCAACTTTACCATAGAGACTTTACTTGGCACAAAAACATGATAAGGAGAGGTTGCTACAGTAGTAAAAACTTCCAAGACTCAACAATACAGTAGTAAAATAAAAACATGGGTTATCTCCCAAGAAGTGCTTTTCTTTAACGCCTTTCAGCTAGGCGCAGAAAGTGCAAATCAAGTAACATCAAGAGAAGAAGCATCAACATCATAATTTTTTCTAATAATAGAATCAAAAGGCAACTTCATTCTATTTCTAGGGAAGTGTTCCATACCTTTCTTGAGAGGAAATTGATACTTAATATTTCCTTCTTTCATATCAATAACAGCACCAACAGTTCGAAGAAAGGGTCTTCCCAAGACAATAGGACAAGATGCATTGCATTCAATATCCAAGACAACAAAATCAACGGGGACAAGGTTATTGTTAACCGTAATGCGAACATTATCAATCCTCCCCAAAGGTTTCTTTTTAGAATTATCAGCAAGATTAACATCCAAATAACAATTTTTCAATGGTGGCAAGTCAAGCATATCATAAATTTTCTTAGGCATAACAGAAATACTTGCACCAAGATCACATAAAGCATTACATTCAAAGTCATTGAATTTCATCTTAATGATGGGCTCCCAACCATCTTCTAACTTCCTAGGAATAGAAGCTTCAAGTTTTAATTTCTCTTCCCTAGCTTTAATGAGAGCATTTGTAATATGTTTTGTAAAGGCTAAATTTATAGCACTAGCATTAGGACTTCTAGCAAGTTTTTGTAAGAACTTTATAACTTCAGTAATATGACAATCATCAAAATCTAAACCATTATGATCTACAGCAATGGGATCATTGTCCCCAATATTTTGAAAAATTTCAGCAGTTTTATCACAAGCAGTTTCAGGCAATTTTGCACGCTTTGCACTAGGAGTAGAAACATTGCCAACACCAATTATTTTACCATTGATAGTAGGAGGTGTAGCAACATGTGAAGAATCAACATTACTAGTGGTGGTAATAGTCCAAACTTTAGCTACATTATTCTCTTTAGCAAGTTTTTCTTTTTCTTCTCTATCCCACCTAGCATGCAATTCAGCCAACATTCTAATATTATCATTAATTCGAACTTGGATGGCATTTGTTTTAGCAAACCTAGCATCTTTAACTTCCTCAGGCATAACTTTAAGTTTTAAAAGATCAACATCAAGAGCAAGACTATCAACCTTGGAAGCAAGAACATCAATTTTACCAAGCTTTTCTTCAACAGTTTTATTAAAAGCAGTTTGTGTACTAATAAATTCTTTAAGCATGACTTCAAGACCAGAGGGTACACTCTTATTATTGTTGTAAGAATTACCATAAGAATTACCATAACCATTACCATTATTAGAAGGATATGGCCTATAGTTGTTGTTACCATAATTATTCCTATAAGCATTGTTGTTGAAATTATTATTTTTAATAAAATTCACATCAACATTTTCTTCTTGAGCAACCAATGAAGCTAAAGGAACATTATTAGGATCAATATGAGATCTACCATTTGCAAGCATAGACATAATAGCATCAATCTTATCACCCAAAGAAGAGGTTTCTTCAACAGAATTTACCTTCTTACCTTGAGGAGTTCTTTCAGTGTGCCATTCAGAGTAATTGATCATCATATCATCAAGAAGCTTCGTCGCGGCGCCCAAGGTGATGGACATAAAAGTACCTCCAGCAGCTGAATCCAATAGGTGATACGTCTCCGACGTATCGATAATTTCTTATGTTCCATGCTACTTTATTGATGATACCTACATGTTTTATGCACACTTTATGTCATATTCGTGCATTTTCCGGAACTAACCTATTAACAAGATGCCGAAGTGCCGGTTCCTGTTTCTGCTGTTTTTGGTTTCAAAATCCTAGTAACGAAATATTCTCGGAATTGGACGAAATCAACGCCCAGGTTCCTATTTTGCCCGAAAGCATCCGAACACCCGAGAGCGCCGGAGGGCCCTGTGGGCCCAGGATGATAGGGTGGCGCGGCCTGGCCCTGGCCGCGCCGCCTATGGTGTGGGCACCCTTCGACCCTCCTGCGCCGCCTCTTCGCCTATATAAGCCCCTGCGTCGAAAACCCTTACGGAGGAAGCCACGATACGAGAAAAGTTCCAGAGCCGCCGCCATCGCGAAGCCAAGATCCGGGGACATGAGTCTGTTCCGGCACCCTGGGACGGGGAAGTGCCCCCGGAAGGCTCCTTCATCGACACCGCTGCCATCTCCACCGCCATCTTCATCACCGCTGCTGCTCCCATGAGGAGGGAGTAGTTCTCCATCGAGGCTCGGGGCTGTGCCGGTAGCTATGTGGTTCCTCTCTCTCCTATGTGCTTCAATACAATAATCTCATGAGCTGCCTTACATGATTGAGATTCATATGATGATGCTTGTAATCTAGATGTCATTATGCTAGTCAAGTGAGTTTTACTTATGTGATCTCCGGAGACTCCTTGTCCCACGTGTGTAAAGGTGACAGTGTGTGCACCGTGTGGGTCTCTTAGGCTATATTTCACAGAATACTTATTCACTGTTATGAATGGCATAGTGAAGTGCTTATTTATATCTCTTTATGATTGCAATGTGTTTTGTATCACAATTTATCTATGTGCTACTCTAGCAATGTTATTAAAGTAGTTTTATTCCTCCTGCACGGTGTAATGGTGACAGTGTGTGCATCCGTGTTAGTACTTGGTTTATGCTATGATCATGATCTCTTGTAGATTGCGAAGTTAACTATTGCTATGATAGTATTGATGTGTATTATTCCTCCTACATAAGCATGAAGGTGACAGTGTGCATGCTACGTTAGTACTTGGTTTAGTCGTATTGATCTATCTTACACTCTAAGGTTACTTAAATATGAACATTGAATTGTGGAGCTTGTTAACTCCGGCATTGAGGGTTCGTGTAATCCTACGCAATGTGTTCATCATCCAACAAGAGAGTGTAGAGTATGCATTTATCTATTCTGTTATGTGATCAAAGTTGAGAGTGTCCACTAGTGAAAGTCTATTCCCTAGGCCTTGTTCCTAAATACTACTATCGCTGCTTTTTTTGTTTTTTGCGTTACTACTGCTGCGTTACTACTGCTTTTTCTTCCAAAATTACTACCATCAACTGCACGCCGAGCTATTTTCGCGCCGTACTACTTCTCATACTTATTTATACCACCTGTATTTCACTATCTCTTCGCCGAACTAGTGCACCTATTAGGTGTGTTGGGGACACAAGAGACTTCTTGCTTTGTGGTTGCAGGGTTGCTTGAGAGGGATATCTTTGACCTCTTCCTCCCTGAGTTCGATAAACCTTGGGTAATCCACTTAAGGGAAACTTGCTGTTGTTCTACAAACCTCTGCTCTTGGAGGCCCAACACTGTCTACAAGAATAGAAGCACCCGTAGACATCAGGTTCCTTGAGGAAAAATTCAATCATGCATAAAAGGTTTGGATAATCATCCAAGTAGTTAGTCCATGGGTAGGGCAATTCTTTACCAAAGATTTCATTCTCTCCCATGCTTGAGCAACATGTTCATTATCAAATTGCTTAAAATTCATAATGCTACTTCTCAAAGATATAATCTTAGCAGGGGGATAATATTTACCAATAAAAGCATCTTTACATTTAGTCCATGAATCAATACTATTCTTAGGCAAAGAAAGCAACCAATCTTTAGCTCTTCCTCTTAACACTACAAGAAAAGTTGCCATGGCCGACGAAGTTGAAGTCGCGCCGTGGTTGCTGGTGTACCATGGCCGACGATTTTGGTCCCTCCGTGGTGCATGTCAAAACTTTTTTTTTCTCGTTTTTGAGGCCACCTAGCCCGACGAAAGCGGCCAAAACGTGGCGTATGGTGGCCCGGGACGTGGTGCATCTCGAAATCTCGGGTTCGCCGGCCGAGTCAACGCAAATCCGCACCGCCGAGGGATGTAGGGCCCAGATGGCAGCCTCTCTGGCATTGTTTTTTTTCTACATCGCGCCATCTCGTTCAACGAGCCGTTTACGATGCAGGATCATGGGTCCCGCATGTCATCCTCTATGAACCAAAATTCTTTCTATTCTTGGATTTTTTTGACCCCCTGATTTCTGGCTACTTCCTTTTTCTTTTGATCCCTTGCCGCCTTGGAAACGTTGAGACCGCTGCTGCTAAATGGGACCCGCATGTCATCCTCTATGTGCAATCAACTTTCTTTTCTTGGAGTTTTTTTGGCACCTCAAATTTGGTCACTTGCCTTTTTCTTTCGATCCCCTGCCGCCTCTCAAACGGTGATACCGCTGCTGCTAATGGGACCCGCATGTCATCCTCTATGTACTATAAAACTTTCTTTTCATGGATTATTTTTGGCACCTCAAATTTGGTCACTTGCCTTTTTCTTTCGATCCCCTGCCGCCTCTCAAACGGTGATACCGCTGCTGCTAACTGGGACCCGCATGTCATCCTCTATGTACTATAAAACTTTCTTTTCATGGATTATTTTTGGCACCTCAAATTTGGTCACTTGCCTTTTTCTTTCGATCCCCTGCCGCCTCTCAAACGGTGATACCGCTGCTGCTAAATGGGACCCGCATGTCATCCTCTATGTACTATAAAACTTTCTTTTCTGGATTATTTTTGGCACCTCAAATTTGGTCACTTGCCTTTTTCTTTCGATGCCGCCTCTCAAACGGTGATACCGCTGCTGCTAAATGGGACCCGCATGTCATCCTCTATGTACTATAAAACTTTCTTTTCTGGATTATTTTTGGCACCTCAAATTTGGTCACTTGCCTTTTTCTTTCGATCCCTGCCGCCTCTCAAACGGTGATACTGCTGCTAACTGGGACCCGCATGTCATCCTCTATGTACTATAAAACTTTCTTTTCTTGAATTATTTTTGGCTCCTGATATTTTTTCACTTGCCTTTTTCTTTCGATCACCTGCTGCCTCTCAAACAGTGATACCGCTGCTGCTAAATGGGACCCGCATGTCATCCTCTATGTACTATAAAACTTTCTTTTCTTGGATTTTTTTGGCACCTCATATTTTTTCACTTGACTTTTTCTTTCGATCACCTGCCTCTCAAACGGTGATACCGCTGCTGCTAACTGGGACCCGCATGTCATCCTCTATGTACTATAAAACTTTCTTTTCCTGGATTATTTTTGGCACCTCATATTTGGTCACTTACCTTTTTCTTTCGATCACCTGCCGCCTCTCAAACGGTGATACCGCTGCTGCTAAATGGGACCCGCATGTCATCCTCTATGTACTATAAAACTTTCTTTTCTTGGATTTTTTTGGCACCTCATATTTGGTCACTTGACTTTTTCTTTCGATCCCCTGCTGCCTCTCAAACGGTGATACCGCTGCTGCTAAATGGGACCCGCATGTCATCCTCTATGTAAATCATGTTTCTTTTCTTGAATTATTTTTGGCTCCTGATATTTGGTCACTTGCCTTTTTCTTTCGATCTCATGCCACGTTTGAAACGTTGAGGAACCTGCAGGCTCATCGGACCCGCATGTCATCCTCTATGTACTATAAAAGTTTATTTTCTTTATTTTTTTCACCCTCTGATTTTTGGCTATTTCCTTTTTCTTTTGATCCCCTGCCGCCTTGGAAACGTATGGTAAGCTGCTGACTCATGGGACCCGCATGTCATCCTCTATGTACAATCAACTTTCTTTTTCTTTTGATCTCAAGCCGCATTTGAAACGCTGAGACCGCTGCTGCTAAATGGGACCCGCATGTCATCCTCTACGTACAATAAAGTTTCTTTTCTTGGATTATCTTTGGCTCCTGATATTTTGTCACTTGCCTTTTTCTTTCTCATGCCGCCTTTGAAACGTTGAGTAAGCTGCTGGCTCATGGGTCCCGCATGTCATCCTCTACGAACAATAAAAGTTTCCTTTCTTGGAGTTATTTTTTACCCCTAATTTCTGGCTATTTGCCTTTTTCTTTTGATCTCCTGCCCCCTCTGAAACGATGAGGACGCTGTTGGCAGGTCGGTCCCACATGTCATCCTCTATGAACAATAAAAGTTTCCTTTGATGGATTTATTTTGAACCCCTCATTAATTTCTGGATATTTCCCCTGCCGCCTTGGAATCGTTGAGGATGCTGCTGCCTCATGGGTCCCGCATGTCATCCTCTCAGAACGGTAAATGTTTATTTTCTTGGATTTTGTTGACCAAACGATTTTTGGCTTATTTTTTCTTTCGATCACCTGCAGCCTTTAAAACGTTGAGGACGCCGCTGGCTCACGGGTCCCACATGTCAACCTCTATGAACAATAAACGCTGAGGATGCTGCTGCCTCATGGGTCCCGCATGTCATCCTCTCAGAACGAAAATGTTTCTTTTCTTGGATTTTTTACCAACAGATTTTTGGTTTATTTTTTCTTTCCATCCCCTGCCGCCTTTAAAACGTTGACGACGCTGTTGGCTCATGGGTCCCCGATGTCAGCCTCCCCGTACAAGAAACATATGATATCTTGATTATTTTGCAGACAATAAACAATGTATTGCGCTCTGAGCTATTTCAAACGGATAATTAAATCTTTATTTTTACATAAACAAACTTATATGTTGAATCTCCTTGTTTTTTTGTCTTTGCGAAGCATAGGACTTTCCTGTTTTTTTAGAAAATTCGGAACTTTCCTGTTTTGGAGTGGGCTGAAATTGTACGAGTCAAAAGGCCAAGCAGGATAGTTCGAAAGCCCAGATGTCCAGATGCAGCCCAATTGAAATCTTTCTTCTTGGATTTTTTTCACCCCCTGATTTCTGGCTACTTCATTTTTCTTTTGGTCCTGTGCCGCCTTGGAAACGTTGAGACCGCTGCTGCAAAATGGGACCCGCATGTCATCCTCTACGTACAATAAAATTTCTTTTCTTGGATTATTTTTGGCTCCTGATATTTGGTCACTTGCCTTTTTCTTTCGATCCCGTGCAGCCTCTCAAACGGTGATACCGCTGCTGCAAAATGGGACCCGCATGTCATCCTCTACGTACAATAAACTTTCTTTTCTTGGATTATTTTTGGCTCCTGATATTTGGTCACTTGCCTTTTTTTCTTTCGATCTCATGCCACGTTTGAAACTTTGAGGAACCTGCTGGCTCGTGGGACCCGCATGTCATCCTCTATGTGCTATAAAAGTTTATTTTCTATGGT
The DNA here is from genome assembly GCA_030979885.1 of Lolium multiflorum. Lineage (NCBI taxonomy): Eukaryota > Viridiplantae > Streptophyta > Magnoliopsida > Poales > Poaceae > Lolium > Lolium multiflorum. The sequence goes on from CM061750.1 coordinate 83,555,565, forward strand.
TTTTTTCACTCTCTGATTTTTGTCTATTTCCTTTTTCTTTTGATGCCCTGCCGCCTTGGAAACGTTGAGTAAGCTGCTTACACATGGGACCCGCATGTCATCCTCTATGTACAATCAAGTTTCTTTTCTTGAATTATTTTTGGCTCCTGATATTTCGTCACTTGCCTTTTTCTTTCGATCTCATGCCACGTTTGAAACGTTGAGGAACCTGCTGGCTCATGGGACCCGCATGTCATCCTCTATGTGCTATAAAAGTTTGTTTTCTTGGATTTTTTTTCACCCTCTGATTTTTGGCTCCTGATATTTCGTCACTTGCCTTTTACTTTTGATCCCCTGGCCCCTTTGAAACGTTGAGTAAGCTGCTGGCACATGGGACCCGCATGTCAACCTCTATGTCCATCAACTTTCTTTTCTTGGATTTTTTTTGACCCCCTACTTTCTAGCTACTTTCTTTTTCTTTTGATCTCAAGCCGCATTTCAAACATTGAGACCGCTGCTGCAAAATGGGACCCGCATGTCATCCTCTATGTACAATAAATCTTTGATTATTTTTGGCACCTCATATTTGGTCACTTGCGTTTTTTTCTTTCGATCTCATGCCACCTTTGAAACGTTGAGTAAGCTGCTGGCTCATGGGTCCCCCATGTCATCCTCTACGAACAATAAAAGTTTCCTTTCTTGGAGTTATTTTTGCCCCCTAATTTCTGGCTACTTCCTTTTTCTTTTGATCCCCTGCCGCCTTTGAAACGTTGAAAACTTTCTTTTCTTTGATTATTTTTGGCACCTCATATTTGGTCACTTGCCTTTTTCTTTCGATCCCCTGCCGCCTCCCAAACGGTGATACCGCTGATGCTAAATGGGACCCGCATGTCATCCTCTATGTACTATAAAACTTTCTTTTCTTGGATTTTTTGGCTCTGATATTTGGTCACTTGCCTTTTTTCTTTCGAGACCTCCTGCCGCATCTCAAACGGTGATACCGCTGCTGCTAAATGGGACCCGCATGTCATCCTCTATGTACAATAAAGTTTCTTTTCTTGGATTATTTTTGGCTCCTGATATTTGGTCACTTGCCTTTTTCTTTCGATCCCATGCCGCCTTTGAAACGTTGAGGAAGCTGCTGGCTCATGGGTCCCGCATGTCATCCTCTATGAACAATAAAAGTTTCCATTGTTGGAGTTATTTTTTACCCCTAATTTCTGGCTACTTCCTTTTTCTTTTGATCCCCTGCCGCCTTTGAACGTTGAAGAATCTGCTCGCTAATGGGTCCCACATGTCAGACTCTATGGACGATAAACCTTTCTTTTCTTGGAGTTATTTTGACCCCTAATTTCTGGCTATTTTGCCTTTTTTTGGATCCCGTGCTGCCTTGGAAACGTTGAGGATGCTGCTGCCACATGGGTCCCGCATGTCATCCTCTCAGAACGATAAATGTTTCTTTTCTTCGATTTTTTTACCCACTGATTTTTGATTTATTTTTTCTTTCGATCCCCTGCCGCCTTTAAAACTTTGACGACGCTGCTGGCTCATGGGTCCCGATGTCAGCCTCCCCGTACAAGAAACATGTGATATCTTGATTATTTTACAGACAATAAAAAGTGTATTTCGCTCTGAGCTATTGCAAACGGATAAATTAAATCTTTATTTTTACATAAACGAACTAATATGAATCTCCTTGTTTTTGTTTTGTTTTTGCGAAGCATAGGACTTTCTTGTTTTGGAGTGGGCTGAAATTGTACGAGTCAAAAGACGTCCAGCAGGTTAGAAGGCCCAGATGGCCAGGCAGCCCCAATTTATATCTTCCTTATCTTGGATTATTTTTTGATCAAAAGGCCCAGCAGGGGTACATCCTTTTTCTTTTGTTCCTGTGTGCCGCCTTGGAAACGTTGTGGACGCTGCTGCCTCATGGGACCCGCATGTCATCCTCTATGAACTATGAACTCTAAAATTTTCTTTTTTCTTGGATTTTTTTTCACCCCTCTGATTTTTGGCTATTTCCTTTTTCTTTTGTTCCCCTGCCGCCTTGGGACCCGTATGTCATCCTCTATGTACAAAAAACTTTCTTTTCTTGGAGTTTTATTCCCCCTAATTTCGGGCTACTTTCGTTTTCTTTTGATCTCAAGCCGCATATGAAACATTGAGACCGCTGCTGCAAAATGGGACCCACATGTCATCCTCTATGTAAAATAAAAGTTTCTTTTCTTGGATTATTTTTCACGCTCTGATTTTTGGCTATTTCCTTTTTCTTTCGATCCCCTGCTGCTTGGAAACGTTGAGGATGCTGCTGCCTCATGGGTCCCACATGTCATCCACTACGAACAATAAAAGTTTCTTTTCTTCGATTTTTTTCACCCTCTGCTTTTTGGCTATTTCCTTTTCATTTGATCCCCTGCCGCCTTGGAAACGTTGAGGATGCTGCAGCGTCATGGGACCCGCATGTCATACTCTATGTACAATAAAAGTTTCTTTTCTAGGTTTTTGGCTCCTGATATTTGGTCACTTGCCTTTTTCTTTCAATCTCATGCCGACTCTCAAAGGTACAATAAAAGTTTCTTTTCTTGGATTATTTTTGGCTCCTGATATTTGGTCACTTGCCTTTTTCTTTCGATCTCATGCCGTCCTTGAAACGTTCAGACCGCTGCTACAACATGGGACCCTATGTTATCCTCTATGTACAATGAAAGTTTCTTTTCATGGATTATTTTTTGCTCCTGATATTTGGTCACTTTCCTTTTTCTTTCGATCTCATGCCGCCTCGGCCCTCTGAAACGACGAGTAAGTTGTTGGCTCATGGGACCCGCATGTCATCCTCTATGTACAATAAAGTTTTTTTCTTGGATTTTTTACCCCCTGATTTTTGGTCACTTGCCTTTTTCTTTCGATCCTGTGCCGCCTTTGAAATTGTGGACGCTGCTGGCTCATGGGTCCCACATGCCAGCCTCTATGAACAATAATATTTCTTTTCTTGGATTTTTTTTACCCCTGATTTCTGGCTATTTGCCTTTTTCTTTGGATCCCCGACCGCCTTTGAAACGATGAGGACGCTGCTGGCGCATAGCTCCCACATGTCAGCCTCTAAGAACAATAAACATTTCTTTTCTTGGATTTATAGTTGACCCCTAATTAATGGCTACTTCGCTTTTTTTTTCGATCCCCAGCCGCCTTAGAAACGTTGAGGACGCTGCTGGCTCATGGGTCCCATATGACAGCCTCTATGAAAAGTAAAACATTTACTTTCTTGGATTTATTTTTGACACCTAATTAATGACTACTTGGTTCTTTTCTTTTGATCCCGTGACGCCTTTGAAACGTTGAGGGCCCTGCTGGCTCATGGGTCCAACATGTCAGCCTCTATGAACAATAAGAGTTTCTATTGTTGCATTTATTTTTGACCCCTAATTTCTGGCTATTTGCCTTTTTTCCATTGCCTGCCACCTTAGAAACGTTGAGGACGCTGCTGGCTGGGTCCCACATGTCAGCCTCTTTGTACGATAAAAGTTTCCTTTGCTGGATTTATTTTTGACCCCTAATTTCTGGCTATTTGCCTTTTTCTTTCGAACTCCACCGCCTTTGAAACGTTGATGACGCTGCTGCAAACTGGGTACAATATGTCAGCCTCTTTGTGCGATAAACCTTTCCTTTCTTGGATTTTTAAGACACCTGATTTCGAGCTACTTGCCTTTTTCTTTCGATCTCCTGCCCCCTTTGAGAAACGCCGAGAACGATACTGGTTCGTGGGTCCCACATGTCATCCTCTCTGAATGATAAATGTTGGGGCTGCGGCTGCAAGATACGTCCCACATGTCAGCCTGACTGTTGAATAAACGTTTCCTTTCTCGAATTTATATTTGACCCCTGATTTCTGGCTACTTTGCCGTTTCTTTCGATCCCCTGCATGTCTGCTACTCCACCGAAAAACAGACCGGCATGTATTCATCACAATACTGGTAGCTAATTTAGGAAAAATGTGTTCATCACGGGATTCAAACAAAGATCTTCATCTCTGCTAAATTTTGATTTCACCAAAAACCGAACAGCGTGTGTTCATGACTTTAACTTCACAAACACTATGGTTTCTCTATAAAATAAGGTCACCATCCGTTCCTTTATTGTAGGCATTTGCGAAAAGTGTCTTTGGCTAATGGGCACCAGTGCTCTGCTGTTTAAAAAAAATCAAATAGCATACATATTTGTTTCAAAAAAATCTGAAAATGAATGTAGACATAATAAATAAAGTAACCTACAAGCGTGTAAAATTTTAATATGATATTCTTTATATTGTAGACTACACAAAAAAGACAATCTGTTGAAATTTGGAGATTTGAAATATGCATACCCAGATCCACACGTTTGTTACTTTTGTGTAGCCCAGAATTTTTTTTATTTGAAACTGAAATTTTGCACGTTTATGGGACAATTCATTAGCTACTCCATGATTTGTTTTCTAATTTTTTGAACAAATAAATTTTTTTTTTATTTTTTTCTAAAATAGCAGGAGCAATGGTGCCCAAGAGCACCAAATCTCTTAATAGGCATTTGCGCCTAATAGCGTGAGCTTAGCTAATTTTTGAAGAAAAAAAAGATGTCCATTGTGGTATTCAGGACAAAGATCTTCATGTCTGCTACTGCACCAAACAACAAACCAGCATGTATTCATCACAATACGGGTAGCTAATTTGTGAAAAATATGTTCAGCACGGGATTCAAACAAAGATCTTCATCTCTGCAAAATTTTGATTTCAGCAAAAACCGAACAGCGAATGTTCATGAGGTTAAGTTCACGAACACTATGTTTTCTCTATAAAATAAGGTCACCATCTGTCTCTTATTTCTCAAGGAAAAACAGGTGGAAGTGTTGGGACGAACCACATGGGTGCTTCGGCTCTATGTTCAGTCTTCTCTTTTTTGTACTGCAATCTTGAGCCTATGGCAGGACCTCCATTGACGTGCATTCTGCACCAATTTGGCCTTGGACGTATCCATGTATCACGGGCGCGATTGTGGGTAGCAAAGACACAGTCAGGTTTGAACAATTGGAAATCTGGTTCTGCAGCCTCTGCGTCGACTGGCGGGGGTAGCATGAAAATTGGGTGATTGAGTCCAAGAAATAAAGAACGCCCCTTCAAATTGTTCAATCTTTCCCACCTTGCCTCTTCTACAGGGTCCAAGGTATGGGCAGATCTCAAGAAAACGTAGCACCGTACCAAAGGATAAGACCTCAGCTTGTTACCCATATGTAATATTGGAGGACCGAGGATGGGCCGATAACCTTTAACCTGAATCCACGCGAGATCAGATTCACCAGTAATGGACTCTGCTCTCATTGGTGCCAGGAACCAAGTGCGCTGGTCAGAAAATCCAAGAAATACATCTTCATCTTCATAATTATGATTATCACCATCATCATCTAATTCTTCATCATCTAATTCTTCATCATCAAATTCGTCTTCTTCTAATTCTTCTTCTTCTAATTCTTCTTCATCAGCATCATTATCTTCATCGGCACCTCCATCGCCTTGAGCCACATTTGCTTCATCATCTTCCATGACAGCATCTCCCTCGATTTGAGCGAAAATTGCAGCCACTTCTGCTTCTTCATCTTCAATGACAGGGGCGTCAATGAGACGCGGGGCTGCATGTGTCCCTGCAATGCACAAAGATCAACCACAATGCAGCAAGTAGGAACTACACTGAAAATTATCTCTTCTCTTCTATCTTCTATTTTCTACTACTATAAGGCACCAGTTTTTAACAAGACATGTCGCAGCAATTCCAACTGTTGGTGTCCAAAATCTAACGGTTGGGATTAGAGGTATTCGCGTGAAAAAAATACCACACCAGTGTCCACGTGTTTCTAGAACCGTCATGTTTCCATTATGAAGAAAAATCAGAGCAGTCTCACACCGATATCACACGTCCCACTTGATAGTGATTAAGAAAGGTTCCAAATTTTTGTTCATATTTATAAACTGTATGCTCACACTTATTTTGATGGTATAACCAAATTATTAGTTGTATTGAAAGTTTGAACAACATTTAGAACGCAACTTTTATACATCAGTATTGCGAATCGTAATTGGTCCAACATGTGCAGCATGCCATTTACTAGTTAAGACATAAAACAAAGACTCACCACAGGTATATGGTTCCCAAACCAGAACATCTCCATACGGATATGTAACTGCGTATACACGATGTAGGTGTGAACTTGTACCATATCCAGGAATGCCCATGGCATCGACATAGCTGTTTCTATCAAAGAATTCAGGGTTTCTCAGGATATTCCACTCCTTTTCTAGGGGCGCTTGTAGGATAGCAATCAATTCGTCAAATACAACGATTACCTCGTAATGCCATGGCCCTGCTAGATCATCTTTGTACGGCCTCTTGACGATCCGTACTTTGAGCAGTTCCAAACTTTTATCTATTTTGTATTTGAACAGGAATGGTGGGCTGCCATGCCACCATTCACTAGTAGGGCCCAAAGAAATTCCTGCATCTTGCAGAGATGGAAGAGGTATAATAGTATCTGATATGTATATGTTGCGGATCGTCAAGTGCCCGTCCTGCTGGACAAATGCCACCCAGTCGCCGTTACAACCCACCCAGTGCATGGGTCCATGTCCATCCAGTTCCTCCTTGGTATGGATAAATGCTGGAACTGTCGGCTTGTCTAATGGCATCAGCAACGCGTGAATGCCCTGCAAATAGGATTTGTTTCAAAATTGTCTATGCATGCAAGGTATTCGACAGAATGAAGAGCGGATTGTGCAGAACTGAAGCACAGATATAATGGATAAATAAAGCAATTCCGAAGAGTACATGTGCATAGTGAAGGCAGCAAACCTTACAGTACTCCCAAATCAGGTGATTATGTTGAGTCTAAATTCATGCATGATGTTTGGCAATAAGAAAAGTTGATTGAAAAAACACAAGCTGAAACGAGATGAGTAAATAAATAAATACTCTTACAGTATTGTCGCGGTCGTCTGGCCATGTCTCGGGGTCGCAGTGGAGCAGGCTCGGTAAACCGAACGGAACCTTATGCGCTCCGCGGATGGCATGCCGCATGCCGATCATGCCTCGAGCGAGGCGACCAGTGCTGAGGATATCCGCCCGCTCGGCTATGTTCTCCACCAGTGGGTAGTGGAGGTTGCCCCACCCCATGGACTGGTGGTAGCAATCAGGAATCTCCTCAATCTTACGCTTCTGCTTCATTGGAGTCGGTAATCCAATGCAAGGGAGAGAGGGGTGAACGGGAGAAAGAGACAGAAGAGGGTTTTTTTTGGAGAAGATGCAGTAGTAGTACTACGATACTAGGAGGTGGAGATGCGGGGCATGTTTCCGGGAGAGAGGAACCACTATTTCCCTTAAAAAAAATAACAGCACTTGCGCATTAGAACTTGGGGCGGGGATATAGCGGTAAGAGGTATTGACCAACTTTCCCTCACCTTGACCCCACGTGGTTGTGAACCCGAGATAATTCTTTTTGATGAACCCGATATACTTATTATAGTACTAAAATAGTACAAGTATATACCTTGTACTCCTATATACTAACATTACTATTTTAAGGACTTATGTTCCATGAGCAACAACTTCCCCCACTCCGCTCATCCGAAATCCTAGCCCCTCCAACTTCAAGGACCAATCAACATAGCTATGGCCTTCTAATTTGGCTCAAGTCGCCGCACACATAGTCCTCCCGCCGACAAGGAATAGGAGCATCAGCCCTTTCGTCGCTTGTTGTTACACATAATCATATACAGTACCATATATATTTCAAATTTCCATATCAAAAAATAGTTCAAATCTGAATTTTAACATCTCAAGCTAAACCCTCGCTTGCTCTTAAACATAAGCATACCATAGTTCTACTTTTGTCTTCACCGAACAACAGAACACAATTTCATCACAACATAGCCAACCGGAGTACCTAGTAATGTAACTAGAGAAGTGAACCTATAGTTGATCAAGCCTTCAACTTTAACACAATAATACTCCCACATTATGTGTTGAGGAGCCACACCCATATATTTAAGAGTACCATCAAGTAGACCACAAATGCATCAATGAAGAGAGGGGTATACTTATAGACCACCTCTTTACAAAACAGTTGTAACTAGTAGACCACAATTGCCTCGTTCATTAGCTATGAAATTACATACTATCAGTAGCTACAATGGCTGCAGGCCCTGTTTCAGAATTAAACATCACACTTGTTCCAATCCGGGGCGTTGGCGAAGTTTGGGATGAACCAAAGCGGTGTCTTTACCAGGTACCTATCTTTTTTTGTTTTGCATGTTTTCTCCAAGGCGTTGGTTTGGAAACCAACGGCGCAATCTTCACGATTCAGACTGAATCGGCATATTTCAGGCAGCTGCGAATTGCGAAGCCATGCTTCATTCGGCAAGGTGTACACACAATTTCTTCTCGTCAGACATCCTGGGACAACATCTGCACCGCCTAATGGCAGCATAATCGGATAGTTCACTCCAAGGAAAAGAGAATATTCTCCAAGGTCATCAATCTTTTCCCATGGAATACCTTCATTTAACTTACTAGTGTCCTTCGTGAACACCAGGCAACCAAACCCAGAAGCATAGTTGCCAACAGTGCGACCATGATGAACACGACGATCAGAAGCAGTATGGCAAACTTTACAGGAATATTCCCTTTCATCAGCAATGCCCAGTGTATGGATCAGAAGAAGTCTAGAACCATCTATAGATCTTGCTAACCACCACATGCCATAATCGACCTCGTGATCATGGCCAAGAGCATCATCAAGTGCACACCGCCATTCAAACACAATGGGCGGTGGCTCTACGATCAGCGGAGGACCTGCTTGAAAACGAAATTACTGTTAAGAAGGGTATGTTTGGTTTGCACAAATCTGAAAACGTAAGAATTGGGAAAACGCATTAGGATTCAGATGGGATGATATAATGGCATTTCCATTCAATAATACAGCATATTGGTGTATTTCAGTACATCACATGGGAAACCAAAGGATTCATTTCAAGAAGTTCAAGTAGAGGTCAAAATCCAACATAATTCAATCTGAGAATAAAACTCCTAATTATACAATCCTCAAATTTTTCTATGGTAATCATCTCGAATAAAAAGTCTAAATACCAATGAAATTTCATCCGAAGCAAATATGCCCCAAGCCTCCAAGTCAGATCAGTCAGGTTCGAAAATTAATAAGTTTGTGCATTAAAATTATCTTTACAGCCATGAATAATGAAGCTCATCATACACTACTTACGTCCGGAGGAAAATTACCAGCTTGCTGAGGATTCCATGCGTGAACAGTGCCAGTATGAGTTGTGGCAAACACAAGCCCATTGTGGAGAATTGCATCGCTGTAATTGTAAAAGATGTGGGACTTGGGCTCTGTAAGAACTGTCCATCCAGAATCTTCGCCGCAAAGGAGGGCAACTCTGATGTCAAAAACAGCAACAAGAGAGAAATTTTTGTACCCCCCAGCAGCTGTGGGAACTTGGCAAATATATATCTTGTGAAATATAATAGCACGAAGGTTGTGGTGGTATATATTTGGAATGTGGGTGGTTTCAAACGGCACAGGGAGAGGAATTTCACGGCGAGTGTAGACGTTGACAAGTTTCCATTTGCAAGCAGGAAAGCCAGTGTCAACCATGGCAACCCAATCTCCATTGGCACCTACCCACTGCTTACCCGTACCGTCTGGCATCACAGCGTCGGAGGAGAACCTGTCCAGCGGCGTCAGCTTGCAATCCCGTGCTACCTTCGTCGGGTGAGAATGAAGAACACATGGGAGGCCAAACGGGAGAGAAAAAGATAGAGTTGCACTATCATTTGCAGAGTCGAAAAATAGTTTGGACGAACCGACGAGGCTCGCGGCGGTGATGACGTCGCATCTTGTTACGAGTTCTTCAAGGGGACCTTCGGAAAAGACCTTCTGAAACAGTTCAGAGTCATCATTTTCCTTGTTCGATGCCGCCATCGCAGGGCAGGGGGTGGGTCTATGAGGTTTGGGTTCAACTGATTGGAGTTTAATTTGGGTTCGATGGCGGCAGGTGGCGGGGAAGATGAAGAACGGAGGCTCTCAAACTGGGCGGTGGAATTGATTCTAAAGCTGCATGGCGGCGGCACTGGCGTGTGCTATGGAAGGTGGTCGATTGGTGCGGGCGGGGGCGGAGGTAGACGATGGAGGTGAACAGAAATAGGGCAGGTGGGGGCGGGGCGCTTGACTTCGCTCCTCTACACTCTACAGCATCTCCTCCTGTTTCTTGGAAAGTGTATAGACCCATAATAAAAAGTCACTGTTCCCTCTGAAAAGGTGAAGAACAAGTCACTGGTCTAACGTGCAAATTTGGACATCCCAAGCTATGTGTTGTCATGTCAATTCAATGTCCATGGCAGTATTTTGAATTTTGCGTGACCAAAAGAAGTACGCCTTGGCCTTTCACAATCGGGGTTTCTTTAGAGCAAGAACAATAGAAGAGCCAACAGCTGGCAAAAGTATTGTCCTACTTCCTCTTGGCGTGATACTCCCTCCGTCCACAAATAAGTGGACGTGCGGGATTTTCAAGGTAAATTAGTAAAAGGAAAGAAAAAATGCATTGGAGCACTCGTATCTTAAGAAACACATGTACTCAACCACGGTTGTAGATTTTCTCGGCGCAAGACTTTTCCCCAGCAGTTGTGGCTTTCAGTTATTCGTGGGTGTGGGGAGGAGCTCCGCCGCATCGGTAAAAAGCAAAGAGGGACGGCGGCTCTCGATCGTGCGGTGTACTCGTAAATCACGTGTGACCCATGCCCTAATAATTCACAATGCATTGATGAGGGCTATCACTTCATCATCCAATAAAATGTACTTAGTAACTATGGTAATAATATTGTCTTCTCGCAAAAAAAATGGTAAAAATATTGTCTCTTAAGCCATGTACTAGTACAGTGCAAGATGCTTTAGAGAAATAAACCTATATTTTACTGCTACTCCGTAATACACATGGTTATTTATTCTAGGCAAATGCCTACCGAAAGATGTAGGAATAGGGAAATGTAGGATTGCAATGTCATGTCCACTCCAATCCTATAGGAATTCATAGAATCCAAACTTTGTTTGATTCCACCATAGGAAAAGTAAAGCATTCTTAAAAAGAGGTATGAGTAGATGTTTAATTTTCTATGGAATCTGTGCAAAGAAATCCTTAGGAAAAATTCCTATCGGAAACAATCCTACAAATCAAACAGCCAAGGATTCAATTGTACCAATTCCCTATGCAAATCCTTGGTGTTCACCCAATCCTCTCGAATACTCATCCAAAAAATGCACTAATACTTTGATGGGGAGTTTTTGTATTCTAGGCAAGAATAGAGGGTTTGCGGGGATCACTTGAGAAGTGTATTAACCAAAGAAGGCATAAGTAATACACCAACACACACTAACATGCCCTTAATGGATGTATCTCCATAAACTCCCTCTGTTCTTTATTACTACTACTAGTTTATGTACTTCTTAACTAATATGGGATAATCATGAAATATATTTTCTAACATTCAGCCAAAATATAGTGTTTCGACTTTTTAAAATACTGAAAAACTAGTAATTAAAAATATTTGAGCTATCAAATCTAGGAAGTTTGAAAATATTTTGTATTCCGTCTGAAAGTTGTGTTACTTGGTGTAAGATTCACACAAAAATGATGAAAATATCAAACCTTCAAAAAAATTGTAGTAATTCAAACGTTATGTGCGTTTCATAATTTTGCAAAATCTATTCTATTTGCAATTAAAACTATAGTAGTTGGTGGTCCCCGATCATCTGATTTGCTCTTAAACAGCTCAATCCTAAATTTGAAATTCCCTGCAACAGAAAACGATAGTTGGTGGTTTGTGCGGAAAAAAATTACAGTTTTAAAAAGTGTTTTAAGCAAGAAGGCAGCAATAAGCGGTAGTTTGTGCAATTTCCTCGTGTAAACAACATGTAGCGTCGAAGTAATAGTACTAGCAGTACAGAAATCTTGTGTAATTTCTAGTTCTACATATTACTAGTGTCCACTGTTTGAGAGTTGATGGTGAATGGGTCTGATTTTCAATCGAATGAGAATTAGCAAATTGATTTTTATGACAAAAGCATACAAAGGGAGTAAAACAACATACCCGCATTCGCCGCTGCTACCAGCATGCGATGCCTCCACGAGTGCATTGACGGCTGCTGCAAATCCTCGGAAGGCATCTAGGTTTTGCAGATCGTCGATTGCCGCTGTCCGGCTAAGCTTAACCAGCATAGCTGCCGCCAAGATATCTCGGATTTGGACCACAGGCAGAAGCTGATTGGGGTCGAAGGATTGCCTGATTCGGAATTTGAAGTACCAAGCCCTCGGCTCCGATGATGGAAGTTTGGAACTCGGCCCGGCCAGAACCTCCCAAATCTGTGTGTGGCAGTGGATGCCCATCGGCATCCCCAATGCTGCCGACGCCGTGATGTGGTCGGTCGCACTTTGGTCCCCACTAAAGGCTGGGGCTGCAGCACGTCGCCGCCGCCCCCGACGTCCCCACGACGGCAACGCCATGGACCGAGGCGCTGAGTTTGTTGGCGAACCCGAAGCCCTGGATGGCAAGTGCTTCTTCACAATGGAAGCATCCTCACCCGGCGAGGTTCGCCCCCGGCGCATGCCTATGCTCCGACCAGCCCACTTTGCCGCTGCTGCCTGGGCTGCCGCCGATACCTGGGCCACCGCCGCTTCATGGGACCCCCTCCCTCCTCTCCCTCTCCTAGATCAAAGGGCGCCAGGAGTCTAGCCACAGCAAGACACAGAGCCGCCTGCTTCATCGCACACCAATGGCACACAGACATTTGCGAGCTTTTAGCGCACACCCCTCCGAGGCTGAGTCGTGGAGCCTGGGTGCACGGGGCTATGGCTGGAGGAGTCGCCATGGGACGAGGGGTGTCGAGTGCTCGGGCAAATACGGGAAAGGCGAAGTTTTGGATAACCTTATATGATCACATCAATGCTTCTCAAGGAGCCAAATACTGTATGAGAAACCGGAAAAGTTTGAACGTTTGAAAACTTTGCCGGCATAATGCATCCTTCCAATGCACGCCTACTAAGGTAGAAAGCCAACTCAATTGCTACTTTGTTGGCAAAATGTACCATGGCTCAATCTTGGGTCACACACATCTATCAATTGGTATATTTTGGTCATATTCAAAATTTTACTTGAAACTTGTTGGTCATGCCATTCTACTACTCGCCTAACACTTTTTCTACGCGGGAAGGAGGGGGGTATGATGCTACCCTGAATTTTTATGCCCATTTGTATCTTGGACAAATCCTAGGTTTGACCAAAATTTAAAACATGAAGATGAAAAATTAAGCCTGGATCCACTACAAGAAAATTTGCCAAACTTTTCTTGTAGTGATCCTTCTTAATTAGTAACTTCAAAATGAAGCTTTTGGAAGGTTTTTGAAATTTCCATGTCTGAAACCCAAAACACCTCTTCATGATTGACTTCATAAGACAAATCGAGTTTAGGGTTAGGGGTAGATACATGATTTTTCTAGTTTGAATATGTCTAGACCTGGCTTATCAACTTGAATGCTTAGTATATGACATAAGAAGATGTACTATGTGCATTGGTTTTTTATTTATTTGATTTGTTTTGAATTTTCATGCCAAATCAAATTTTGGTCAAATCATAGGTTTAACCAAGATTTAAACAAGTTTAAAACATTAAAATGAAAAATTAAGCATGGATCCTTCTCAATCACTCCAAAATGAAGCTTTTGGGAGGCTTTTGAAATGTCTATGTTTGAAACCCAAAACCACTTCTCTTCATGCTTGACTTCATCAGACAAATGAGTTTAGGGTTAGGGGTAGATACATGATTTTTCTGGTTTGAATAGGTCTAGACCTTGTTATCAAGTTGAATGGCTTACTATGTGACATAAGAAGACTATGTGCTTTGGTTTTTCATTTTTGATTTTTTCGATTGTTTTTATGCCCATTTGAATCTTGGCCAAATCCTAGGTTTGAACAAGAATTTAAACAAGTTTAAAACATGAAAATGAAAAGGTAAGCATGGATCCTTCTTAGTCAGTCCGAAATGAAGCTTTTGGGCGGTTTTCGAAATTTCCATGTTTGAAAACCCAAACCACTTCTCTTCATGCTTGACTTCATAAGACAAATTTAGGGTTAGGGGTATAGATACATGATTTTTCTTGTTTGATATGTCTAGATATTGTTTATCAACACTTGAATGCTTACAATATATGTGACGCAAGAAGACTATGTGTTATGGTTTTTCATTTTTGGGGGTTTTTTCGAATTTTTTATGCGCACTTGAGTCTTGGTCAAATCCAAGCTAGCTAGGTTTGACCAAGCTTTAAACAAGTTTAAAACATGAAAATGAAAAAGTAAGCATGTATCCTTCTTAGTCACTCCAAAATTAAGCTTTTCGGAGGTTTTTGAAATTTCCATTTTGTAAACCCAAAACCACGTATCTTCATGTTTGACTTCAAAAGACAGAGTTTAGGGTTAGGGGGTAGATACATGATTCTTCTTTTAATATGTTTAGATCTTGTTTTATCAAGTTGAATGTTGACTGTATGACATAAGAAGACTATGTTTTTGAATTTTTTATGAATCTTGGTCAAATCCAAGGGTTGACCAAGATTTAAACAAGTTTAAAACATGAAAATTAAAACGTTTCAAGTTCACCTTTGGTTCGATCTTTCAGTAACCAGGCGCATATATATATGGATGCAAATTGAGATAATTAATTCGTGAAACATTGGAAATGTCCATCGTGTGTCGTGTTTCCCCCTAACATGAAAATTGGATTGGTGGCAGACAAGTAAAAGCACATTTATGTGCGACAACCCAAAATGCACATATTTTGCTGAGTTTTCATGCATGCATTAAAAGTTCTGAATATATACATAAAATGCATGTGGGTCATGATTGAAAAGTTTGACATGTATATGGTTCTTGTGTAGTAGTAGTACTATAGTAGATTAGTAGGTACGCAAACTCCCATCCATCTTCTTTGTCAAGAGAAGACGCGCACCAGGATGCGTAGTGGAA
The DNA here is from genome assembly GCA_030979885.1 of Lolium multiflorum. Classification (NCBI taxonomy): domain Eukaryota; kingdom Viridiplantae; phylum Streptophyta; class Magnoliopsida; order Poales; family Poaceae; genus Lolium; species Lolium multiflorum. The sequence continues at coordinate 83,570,646 of CM061750.1, forward strand.
GTCGTCTCTGGATCCTTCTGTTGTCCCTCTCACGGAAAAGAAAAAGAAAAAAACATCTCTCTCATTCTCGGCCTCGCTCGACTCGCTCGCTCGCAGCCTCGCACCTCCTGCGCACTGACAAACGCTGCACAACAGTCAACATCACCAGAAAAAAGATATACACCATAAATAATAAGAGGGGCCCCGTGACTGCTATCCCTTCTTCTCCTTCCGTGTGATCCCTCTTCCTCCGAGTTTCACTGGACGGGCAAACACACATGTGCTGCATAGTAAAAATAAAAAAGTAAAAAATCGACCTATGAATCTATGATTAAATAGGTAAAATCCTGGGTTTTATCAAGGTTTAAACAAGTTCAAAACATGAAAATGAATAGGTAAGCATGGATCCTTCTTAGTCACTCTAAAATGAAGCTTTCGCGAGGTTTTTGAAATTTCCATGTTTGAAACCCAAAACCACTTCTGCTTGACTTCATAAGACAGAGTTTAGGGTTAGGGGTAGATACATGCTTTTTCTGGTTTGAAAATGTCTAGACCTTGTTTATCAACTTGAATGCTTACTATATGACATAAGAAGGCTATGTTATTTGGTTTTTCATTTTTTTCTGTTTTTTCTGATTTTTTATGCCCATTTAAATCTTGGTCAAATCCTAGGTTTGACCAAGAGTTAAACAAGTTTAAAACATGAAAATGAAAAGGTAAGCCTGGATCCTTCTTAGTCACTGTAAAATGAAGCTTTTGGGAGGTTTGTGAAATTTCCATGTTTGAAACCCAAAAGCACTTCTCTTCATGCTTGACTTCATAAGACAGAGTTTAGGGTTAGGGGGTGTAGATACATGATTTGTCTGGTTTGAATATGTCCAAATCTTATTTATCAACTTCTGAATGCATGCTACTCTCTCAAAGAAAACCTTTTGAATGCTTACTATATGACATAAGAAGACTATATGCTTTTAAAATTCAAACATATGGTAAGCATTCTTATGTCATATAGTAAGCATTCAAGTTGATAAACAAGCAAGGTTTGGACATATTCAAACCAGACAAATCATGTATCTACCCCTAACCCCTAATTAAATTGTCTTATGAAGTCTAGCATGAAGAGAAGTGGTTTTGGGTTTCAAACATGGAAATTTCAAAAACCTCCCAAAAACTTCATTTTAGAGTGACTAAGAAGGATATACAAGCTTCCCTTTTCATTTTCATGTTTTAAACTTGTTTAAATCTTGGTCAAACCTCTAGGATTTGACCAAAAGATTCAAATGGGCATGGAAATTCATAAAAAAAACAAAAGAATGAAAAACCAAAGGACATAACATTATTATGTCATATATATATAGTAAGCATTCAAGTTGATAAACAAGGTCTAGACATATTCAAACCAGAAAATCATGTATATATCTACCCCTAACCCTAAACTCTATCTTATGAAGTCAAGCATGCATGAAGAGAAGTGGTTTTGGTTTCAAACATGGAAATTTCGAAAAACCCTCCCAAGAGCTACATTTTGGAGTGAGTAAGAAGGATATATAGATGCTTAATTTTTCATATTCATGATTTAAACTTGTTTAAACCATGTTCAAACCTAGGATTTGACCAAGATTAAAATGGGCATAAAATTTTAAAAAAATCAAAAAATAAAAAACAAGGCACATAGTATTCTTATGTCATATATATAGTAAGCATTCAATTAAGTTGATAAACAAGGTCTAGACATATTCAAACCAGGAAAATCATGCATCTATCCCCTAACCCTAGCTAAACTCTGTCTTATGAAGTCAAGCATGCATGAAGAGAAGTGGTTTTTGGTTTCAAACGTTTAAGCCAAAAGCCCCTTTTCAAATATTTCAAACTTATTCAAATTTGGTTCAAATATGAAAGACATACAAGTTATAGCACACATAGTGCATACATTTTCACACATACTGCACTAGATGCTAACCCTATAGTTTGAGGCCATTTGAGTGACCTAGGTCGAAAAAATTCTTGGATTAGAATCGTGTTGTTCGAACCCCGTAGTTGGATATTTTTTAACCCTTGATCTGTAGAACTGGGCAAAACCCTAGTTTAACCTATTTAATTACAGATTCGTATATCGATTTTTCTACGAGTACTACCTTTTTATTATTACTATGCAGCACATGTGTGTTTGCCCGTCGAGTGAAACTCGGAGGAAGAGGGATCACTCGGAAGGAGAGAAGAAGGGAGAGAATTATGGTGTCTCCCTTTTCGGGTGATGATGTTGACTTTTGTGCAGGGTTTGTCAGTGAGCAGGAGGTGCGAGCGAGCGAGCGAGCGAGTCGAGCGAGGCCGAGAATGAGAGAGATTTGTTTTTTTTGTGAGAGGGACGACCGAAGGAACCAGAAGGACCCACAGACTTCCAATACGCATCCTGATGCGTCTTCTCTTGACAAAGAAAATGGCTGGGAGTTTGCGTACCTATTGCACGTGACTTGTGCTCACTGAAGTGTGGGACCTCACGCGTGGGCACCACACGTAAGTGACAGACCTGTTGGTGTAAAAACTCGGTTGATTATAATAGTGCATTAGAACAAAGTTTTCTATGGATTCAAGGGTAGGAAATCCAAGTTAACTCATTTACGTGTTAAACTTGTCTATATCTTGGTCAAACCTAGGATTTGACCAAGATTCAAATGGGCAGAAAAATAAAAACAGAAAAATGAAAAACCAAATCACATAGTCTTCTTATGTCATATAGTAAGCATTAAAGTTGATAAACAAGGTCTAGACATATTAAACCAGACAAATCATGTATCTATACCCCTAACCCCTAAACTCTGTCTTATGAAGTCAAGCATGTGAAGAGAAGTGGTTTTGGGTTTCAAACATGGAAATTTCAAAAACCTCCCAAAAGCTTCATTTTAGAGTGACTAAGAAGGATCCATGCTTCCCTTTTCATTTTCATGTTTTAAACTTGTTTAAATTATCTTGGTCAAACCTAGGATTTGACAAGATTCAAATGGGCATCAAAATTGAAAAAAAAATTGAAAAAAGAAAAACCAAAGCAAATAGTTTTCTTATGTCATATAGTAAGCATTAAAGTTGTTGATAAATAAGGTCCATACATATTCAAACCACACAAATCATGTATCTATACCCCGTAATTAACCCCTGAATTAATTAACTCTGTCTTATGAAGTCAAGCATGTGAAGAGAAGTGGTTTTGGGTTTCAAACATTGAAATTTTAAAAACCTCCCAAAAGCTTCATTTTAGAGTGACTAAGAAGGATACAGACTTCCCTTTTCATTTTTATGTTTTAAACTTGTTTAAATCTTGGTCAAACCAAGGATTTGACCAAGATTCAAATGGCCCTAAAAATTCAGAAAAAAAATCAAAAGAATGAAATACCAAAGCACATAGCATTCTTATGTCATATGTGTATTAAGCATTCAAGTTGATAAACAAAGGTCTAGAGACATATATATTCAAACCAGAAAAATCATGTATATATCTACCCCTAAAACTCTAATTAAACTATGTTTTATGAAGTAAATCATGAAGAGAAGTGGTTTTGGGTTTCAAACATGGAAATTTCAAGAACCTCCCAAAAGCTTCATTTTAGAGTGACTAAGAAGGATCCAGAAGGACCCACAGACTTCCAATACGCATCCTTATGCGTCTTCTCTTGACAAAGAAGATGGCTGTGAGTTTGCGTACCTATTGCACGTGACTTGTGCTCACTGAAGTGTGGGACCTCACGCGTGGGCACCACACGTAAGTGACAGACATGTTGGTGTAAATACTCGATTGATTATTATACTGCATTAGAACAAAGTTTCCTATGGATTCAAGGGTAGGAAATCCAAGTTAACTCATTTACGTGACATTATTATTTCCATGAAGCAAAGTTAACACATCTATCGATTGGTACATTTTTGAGTGACTAAGAAGGATCCAGGCTTACTTATTCGTTTTCACGTGTTAAACTTGTCTAAATCTTGGTCAAACCTAGGATTTGACCAAGATTCAAATGGGCAGAAAAATAAAATAAAAAACAGAAAAATGAAAAACCAAATCACATAGTCATCTTATGTCATATAGTAAGCATTAAAGTTGATAAACAAGGACTAGAAATATCAAACCATACAAATCATGTATCTACCCCTAACCCCTAAACTATGTCTTATAAATTAAGTCAAGCATGAAGAGATGTGGTTTTGGGTTTCAAACATGGAAATTTCAAAAACCTCCCAAAAACTACATTTTAGAGTGACTAAGAAGGATGCATGCTTCCCTTTTCATATTCATGTTTTAAGCTTGTTTAAATTATCTCAGTCAAACCTAGGATTTGACAAAGATTCAAATGGGCATCGAAAAAATCAGGAAAAAGAAAAACCAAAGCAAATAGTTTTCTTATGTCATATAGTAAGCCAATTAATTAAGTTGATAAACAAGGTCTAGACATATTCAAACTAGACAAATCATGTATCTATACCCCCTAACCCCTGAACTCTGTCTTATGAAGTCAAGCATATGAAGAGAAGTGGTTTTGGGTCGTTTCAAACATGGAAATTTGAAAAACCTCCCAAAAACTTCATTTTAGAGTGACAAAGAAGGATACATGCTTCCCTTTTCATATTCAGGTTTTAAGCTTGTTTAAATTATCTCAGTCAAACCTAGGATTTGACAAGATTCAAATGGGCATCAAAATTGAAAAAAATCAGGAAAAAGAAAAACCAAAGCAAATAGTTTTCTTATGTCATATAGTAAGCCAATTAAGTTGATAAACAAGGTCTAGACATATTCAAACTAGACAAATCATGCATGCATCTATACCCCCTAACCCCTAAACTCCGTCTTATGAAGTCAAGCATATGAAGAGAAGTGGTTTTGCTCCCAAAAGCTTCATTTTAGAGTGACTAATAAGAAGGATCCATGCTTACCTTTGCATTTTCATATTTTAATCTTGTTAAATCATTATCAAGCCTAGGATTTGACCAAGATACAGATGGGTGGGCACAAAATTCAAAAAAATCAGAATAATGAAAAACAAAAGCATGTAGTCTTTTTATGTCATATCGTATGCATGCATTCAAGTTAAACGAGGTCTAGGTATATCCAAACCAGACAAATCATGTATCTACCCCATGTTGATCTTATGAAGTCTAGCATGAAGAGAAGTCGTTTTGGGTTTCAAACATGGAAATTTCAAGAACATCCCAAAAGCTTCATTTTAGAGTGACTAAGAAGGATACATGCTTCCCTTTTCATTTTCATGTTTTAAACTTGTTTAAATCTTGGTCAAACCTAGGATTTGACCAAGATTCAAATATATGAGCATAAAATTCAAAAAAAAACCAAAAATGAAAACCAAGGCACGTAGTCGTCTTATGTCATATAGTAAGCAATCAATTAAGTTGATAAACAAGGTCTAGACATATTCAAACCAGGAAATCATGTATCTACACCCCCTAACGTACCCTAGCTAAACTCTGTCTTATATTATGAAGTCAAGCATGCATGAAGAGAAGTGGTTTTTGGTTTCAAACGTTTAAGCCAAAAGGTAAGCATGGATCCTCCTTATATAGTCACTGTAAAATGAAGCTTTTGGGAGGTTTGTGAAATTTCCATGTTTGAAACCCAAAACCACTTAAGACAGAGTTTATGGTTAGGTGTGTAGATACATGATTTTTCTTGTTTGAATATGTCTAGACCTTGTTTATCAACTTGAATTTTTTACTATATGATATAAGAAGGCTATATATATGTGCTTTGGTTTTTCAATTTTTGATTTCTTTCGATTTTTTATGCCTATTTAAATCTTGGTCAAATCCTAGGTTTAAACAAGTTTAAAACATGAAAATGAAACGGTAAGCATGAATCCTTCCTTACTCACTCTAAAATGAAGGTACTTGAAAATTTTATGTTTGAAACCCAAAACCCCAGTTCTCTTCATATGTTTGACTTCATAAGACAGAGTTTAGCTAGGGTTAGGGGTAGATATATATGATATATACATGATATTTCTGCTTTGAATATGTCTAGAGATCGACCTTGTTTATCAACTTGAATGCTTACTATATGACATAAGATCAAGGCTATATATATATGTGCTTTGGTTTTTCATTTTTTTTTGAATTTTTCTGAATTTTTACTCCCATTTGAATCTTGGTCAAATCCTAGGTTTGACCAAGGTTAAAACAAGTTTAAAACATGGCAATGAAAAGGTAAGCATATGGATCATTCTTAGTCTCTCTAAAATGAAGCTTTTGGGAGGTTTTTGAAGTTTCCATGTTTGAAACCCAAAATCACTTCTCTTCATATGCTTGGCTTCATAAGACAAAGATTAGGGTTTAGGGGTAGATATATACATGTTTTGGGAGGTTTTTGAAATTTCCATGTTTGAAACCCAAATCCACTTCTCTTCATCCTTGACGTCTTCATAAGACAAAAGTATAGGGTTATATATATATGCATATGGGTAGATACATGATTTGTCTGGTTTGAATATGTACAAATCTTATTTATCAACTTTTGAATGCATGCTACTCTCTCAAAGAAAAACTTTTGAATGCTTACTATATGACATAAGAAGACTATATGCTTTTAAAATTCAAACATATGGTAAGCATTCTTATGTCATATAGTAAGCATTCAAGTTGATAAACAAGCAAGGTTTGGACATATCCAAACCAGACAAATCATGTATCTGCCCCCTGTCGATCTTATGAAGTCTAGCATGAAGAGAGAAGTCGTTTTTGGTTTCAAAAATGGAAATTTCAAGAACATCCAAAAAGCTTCATTTTAGAGTGACTAAGAAGGATACATGCTTCCCTTTTTATTTTTATGTTTAAACTTGTTTAAATCTTGGTCAAACCTAGGATTTGTCCAAGATTCAAATATATGGGCGTAAAATTCAAAAAAAACAGAAAAATTTAAAACCAAGGCACATAGTCTTCTTATGTCATATAGTAAACAATCAATTAATTAAGTTGATAAACCAGGTCTAGACATATTCAAACCAGGAAAATCATGTATCTACCCCCTAACGCCCTAGCTAAACTCTGTCTTATGAAGTCAAGCATGCATGAAGAGAAGTGGTTTTGGTTTCAAACATGGAAATTTCGAAAAAACCTCCCAAGAGCTACATTTTGGAGTGACTAAGAAGGATATATAGATGCTTAATTTTTCATATTCATGATTTAAACTTGTTTAAACCATGTTCAAACCTAGGATTTGACCAAGATTCAAATGGGCATACAATTTTAAAAAAATCAAAAAAATAAAAAACAATGCACATAGTATTATTATGTCATATAGTAAGCATTCAATTAAGTTGATAAAGTAGGTCTAGACATATTCAAACCAGGAAAATCATGCATCTATCCCCTAACCCTAGCTAAACTCTGTCTTATGAAGTCAAGCATGCATGAAGAGAAGTGGTTTTTGGTTTCAAACGTTTAAGCCAAAAGCCCCTTTTCAAATATTTCAAACTTATTCAAATTTGGTTCAAATATGAAAGACATACAAGTTATAGCACACATAGTGCATACATTTTCACACATACTGCACTAGATGCTAACCCTATAGTTTGAGGCCATTTGGGTGACCTAGGTCGAAAAAATTCTTGGATTAGAATCGTGTTGTTCGAACCCCGTAGTTGGATTTTTTGAACCTTGATCTGTAGTACTGGGTAAAACCCTAGTTTAACCTATTTAATTATATATTCGTAGGTCGATTTTTCTACCTTTTTATTATTACTAGGCAGCACATGTGTGTTTGCCCGTCGAGTGAAACTCGGAGGAAGAGGGATCACTCGGAAGGAGAGAAGAAGGGAGAGAATTATGGTGTCTCCCCTTTTTCGGGTGATGATGTTGACTTTTGTGCAGGGTTTGTCAGTGAGCAGGAGGTGCGAGCGAGCGAGCGAGCGAGTCGAGCGAGGCCGAGAATGAGAGAGATTTGTTTTTTTTTGAGAGGGACGACCGAAGGATCCAGAAGGACCCACAGACTTCCAATACGCATCCTGATGCGTCTTCTCTTGACAAAGAAAATGGCTGGGAGTTTGCGTACCTATTGCACGTGACTTGTGCTCACTGAAGTGTGGGACCTCACGCATGGGCACCACACGTAAGTGACAGACCTGTTGGTGTAAAAACTCGGTTGATTATTATAGTGCATTAGAACAAAGTTTCCTATGGATTCAAGGGTAGGAAATCCAAGTTAACTCATTTACGTGTTAAACTTGTCTATATCTTGGTCAAACCTAGGATTTGACCAAGATTCAAATGGGCAGAAAAATAAAAACAGAAAAATGAAAAACCAAATCACATAGTCTTCTTATGTCATATAGTAAGCATTAAAGTTGATAAACAAGGTCTAGACATATTAAACCAGACAAATCATGTATCTATACCCCTAACCCCTAAACTCTGTCTTATGAAGTCAAGCATGTGAAGAGAAGTGGTTTTGGATTTCAAACATGGAAATTTCAAAAACCTCCCAAAAGCTTCATTTTAGAGTGACTAAGAAGGATACATGCTTCACTTTTCATTTTCATGTTTTAAACTTGTTTCAATCTTAGTCAAACCTAAGATTTGACCAAGATTCAAATATATGAGCATAAAATTCAAAAAAAACAAAAAATGAAAACCAAGGCACGTAGTCTTCTTATGTCATATAGTAAGCAATCAATTAAGTTGATAAACAAGGTCTATACATATTCAAACCAGGAAAATCATGTATCTACCCCCTAACCCTAGCTAAACTCTGTGTTATGAAGTCAAGCATGCATGAAGAGAAGTGGTTTTTGGTTTCAAACGTTTAAGCCAAAAGGTAAGCATGGATCCTCCTCAGTCACTGTAAAATGAAGCTTTTGGGAGGTTTGTGAAATTTCCATGTTTGAAACTCAAAACCACTTAAGACAGAGTTTATGGTTAGGTGTGTAGATACATGATTTTTCTTGTTTGAATATGTCTAGACCTTGTTTATCAACTTGAATTTTTTACTATATGATATAAGAAGGCTATATATATGTGCTTTGGTTTTTCAATTTTTGATTTCTTTCGATTTTTTTATGCCTATTTAAATCTTGGTCAAATCCTAGGTTTAAACAAGTTTAAAACATGAAAATGAAACGGTAAGCATGAATCCTTCCTTACTCACTCTAAAATGAAGGTACTTGAAAATTTTATGTTTGAAACCCAAAACCCCAGTTCTCTTCATATGTTTGACTTCATAAGACAGAGTTTAGCTAGGGTTAGGGGTAGATATATATGATATATACATGATATTTCTGCTTTGAATATGTCTAGAGATCGACCTTGTTTATCAACTTGAATGCTTACTATATGACATAAGATCAAGGCTATATATATATGTGCTTTGGTTTTTCATTTTTTTTGAATTTTTCTGAATTTTTACTCCCATTTGAATCTTGGTCAAATCCTAGGTTTGACCAAGGTTAAAACAAGTTTAAAACATGGCAATGAAAAGGTAAGCATATGGATCATTCTTAGTCTCTCTAAAATGAAGCTTTTGGGAGGTTTTTGAAGTTTCCATGTTTGAAACCCAAAATCACTTCTCTTCATATGCTTGGCTTCATAAGACAAAGATTAGGGTTTAGGGGTAGATATATATACATGTTTTGGGAGGTTTTTGAAATTTCCATGTTTGAAACCCAAATCCACTTCTCTTCATCCTTGACGTCTTCATAAGACAAAAGTATAGGGTTATATATATATGCATATGGGTAGATACATGATTTGTCTGGTTTGAATATGTACAAATCTTATTTATCAACTTTTGAATGCATGCTACTCTCTCAAAGAAAAACTTTTGAATGCTTACTATATGACATAAGAAGACTATATGCTTTTAAAATTCAAACATATGGTAAGCATTCTTATGTCATATAGTAAGCATTCAAGTTGATAAACAAGCAAGGTTTGGACATATCCAAACCAGACAAATCATGTATCTGCCCCCTGTCGATCTTATGAAGTCTAGCATGAAGAGAGAAGTCGTTTTTGGTTTCAAAAATGGAAATTTCAAGAACATCCAAAAAGCTTCATTTTAGAGTGACTAAGAAGGATACATGCTTCCCTTTTTATTTTTATGTTTAAACTTGTTTAAATCTTGGTCAAACCTAGGATTTGTCCAAGATTCAAATATATGGGCGTAAAATTCAAAAAAAACAGAAAAATTTAAAACCAAGGCACATAGTCTTCTTATGTCATATAGTAAACAATCAATTAATTAAGTTGATAAACCAGGTCTAGACATATTCAAACCAGGAAAATCATGTATCTACCCCCTAACGCCCTAGCTAAACTCTGTCTTATGAAGTCAAGCATGCATGAAGAGAAGTGGTTTTGGTTTCAAACATGGAAATTTCGAAAAAACCTCCCAAGAGCTACATTTTGGAGTGACTAAGAAGGATATATAGATGCTTAATTTTTCATATTCATGATTTAAACTTGTTTAAACCATGTTCAAACCTAGGATTTGACCAAGATTCAAATGGGCATACAATTTTAAAAAAATCAAAAAAATAAAAAACAATGCACATAGTATTATTATGTCATATAGTAAGCATTCAATTAAGTTGATAAAGTAGGTCTAGACATATTCAAACCAGGAAAATCATGCATCTATCCCCTAACCCTAGCTAAACTCTGTCTTATGAAGTCAAGCATGCATGAAGAGAAGTGGTTTTTGGTTTCAAACGTTTAAGCCAAAAGCCCCTTTTCAAATATTTCAAACTTATTCAAATTTGGTTCAAATATGAAAGACATACAAGTTATAGCACACATAGTGCATACATTTTCACACATACTGCACTAGATGCTAACCCTATAGTTTGAGGCCATTTGGGTGACCTAGGTCGAAAAAATTCTTGGATTAGAATCGTGTTGTTCGAACCCCGTAGTTGGATTTTTTGAACCTTGATCTGTAGTACTGGGTAAAACCCTAGTTTAACCTATTTAATTATATATTCGTAGGTCGATTTTTCTACCTTTTTATTATTACTAGGCAGCACATGTGTGTTTGCCCGTCGAGTGAAACTCGGAGGAAGAGGGATCACTCGGAAGGAGAGAAGAAGGGAGAGAATTATGGTGTCTCCCCTTTTTCGGGTGATGATGTTGACTTTTGTGCAGGGTTTGTCAGTGAGCAGGAGGTGCGAGCGAGCGAGCGAGCGAGCGAGTCGAGCGAGGCCGAGAATGAGAGAGATTTGTTTTTTTTTGTGAGAGGGACGACCGAAGGATCCAGAAGGACCCACAGACTTCCAATACGCATCCTGATGCGTCTTCTCTTGACAAAGAAAATGGCTGGGAGTTTGCGTACCTATTGCACGTGACTTGTGCTCACTGAAGTGTGGGACCTCACGCATGGGCACCACACGTAAGTGACAGACCTGTTGGTGTAAAAACTCGGTTGATTATTATAGTGCATTAGAACAAAGTTTCCTATGGATTCAAGGGTAGGAAATCCAAGTTAACTCATTTACGTGTTAAACTTGTCTATATCTTGGTCAAACCTAGGATTTGACCAAGATTCAAATGGGCAGAAAAATAAAAACAGAAAAATGAAAAACCAAATCACATAGTCTTCTTATGTCATATAGTAAGCATTAAAGTTGATAAACAAGGTCTAGACATATTAAACCAGACAAATCATGTATCTATACCCCTAACCCCTAAACTCTGTCTTATGAAGTCAAGCATGTGAAGAGAAGTGGTTTTGGATTTCAAACATGGAAATTTCAAAAACCTCCCAAAAGCTTCATTTTAGAGTGACTAAGAAGGATCCATGCTTCCCTTTTCATATTCATGTTTTAAACTTGTTTAAATTATCTTGGTCAAACCTAGGATTTGACAAGATTCAAATGGGCATCAAAATTGAAAAAAAAATTGAAAAAAGAAAAACCAAGCAAATAGTTTTCTTATGTCATATAGTAAGCATTAAAGTTGTTGATAAATAAGGTCCATACATATTCAAACCACACAAATCATGTATCTATACCCCCTAATTAACCCCTAAATTAATTAACTCTGTCTTATGAAGTCAAGCATGTGAAGAGAAGTGGTTTTGGGTTTTAAACATGGAAATTTCAAAAAACTCCCAAAAACTACATTTTAGAGTGACTAAGAAGGATACATGCTCCTCTTTTCATATTCATGTTTTAAGCTTGTTTAAATTATCTTGGTCAAACCTAGGATTTGACAAGATTCAAATGGGCATCAAAATTGAAAAAAAGTCAGAAAAAAGAAAAACCAAAGCAAATAGTTTTCTTATGTCATATAGTAAGCCAATTAAGTTGATAAACAAGGTCTAGACATATTCAAACTAGACAAATCATGTATCTATACCCCCTAACCCCTAAACTCCGTCTTATGAAGTCAAGCATATGAAGAGAAGTGGTTTTGCTCCCAAAAGCTTCATTTTAGAGTGACTAAGAAGGATCCATGCTTACCTTTGCATTTTCATATTTTAATCTTGTTTAAATCATTATCAGACCTAGGATTTGACCAAGATACAAATGGGTGGGCACAAAATTCAAAAAAAACAGAATAATGAAAAACAAAAGCACGTAGTCTTCTTATGTCATATCGTATGCATTCAAGTTAAACAAGGTCTAGGTATATCCAAACCAGAAAAATCATGTATCTACCCCCTGTTGATCTTATGAAGTCTAGCATATGAAGAGAAGTCGTTTTGGGTTTCAAACATGGAAATTTCAAGAACATCCCAAAAGCTTCATTTTAGAGTGACTAAGAAGGATACATGCTTCACTTTTCATTTTCATGTTTTAAACTTGTTTCAATCTTAGTCAAACCTAAGATTTGACCAAGATTCAAATATATGAGCATAAAATTCAAAAAAAACAAAAAATGAAAACCAAGGCACGTAGTCTTCTTATGTCATATAGTAAGCAATCAATTAAGTTGATAAACAAGGTCTATACATATTCAAACCAGGAAAATCATGTATCTACCCCCTAACCCTAGCTAAACTCTGTGTTATGAAGTCAAGCATGCATGAAGAGAAGTGGTTTTTGGTTTCAAACGTTTAAGCCAAAAGGTAAGCATGGATCCTCCTCAGTCACTGTAAAATGAAGCTTTTGGGAGGTTTGTGAAATTTCCATGTTTGAAACTCAAAACCACTTAAGACAGAGTTTATGGTTAGGTGTGTAGATACATGATTTTTCTTGTTTGAATATGTCTAGACCTTGTTTATCAACTTGAATTTTTTACTATATGATATAAGAAGGCTATATATATGTGCTTTGGTTTTTCAATTTTTGATTTCTTTCGATTTTTTTATGCCTATTTAAATCTTGGTCAAATCCTAGGTTTAAACAAGTTTAAAACATGAAAATGAAACGGTAAGCATGAATCCTTCCTTACTCACTCTAAAATGAAGGTACTTGAAAATTTTATGTTTGAAACCCAAAACCCCAGTTCTCTTCATATGTTTGACTTCATAAGACAGAGTTTAGCTAGGGTTAGGGGTAGATATATATGATATATACATGATATTTCTGCTTTGAATATGTCTAGAGATCGACCTTGTTTATCAACTTGAATGCTTACTATATGACATAAGATCAAGGCTATATATATATGTGCTTTGGTTTTTCATTTTTTTTGAATTTTTCTGAATTTTTACTCCCATTTGAATCTTGGTCAAATCCTAGGTTTGACCAAGGTTAAAACAAGTTTAAAACATGGCAATGAAAAGGTAAGCATATGGATCATTCTTAGTCTCTCTAAAATGAAGCTTTTGGGAGGTTTTTGAAGTTTCCATGTTTGAAACCCAAAATCACTTCTCTTCATATGCTTGGCTTCATAAGACAAAGATTAGGGTTTAGGGGTAGATATATATACATGTTTTGGGAGGTTTTTGAAATTTCCATGTTTGAAACCCAAATCCACTTCTCTTCATCCTTGACGTCTTCATAAGACAAAAGTATAGGGTTATATATATATGCATATGGGTAGATACATGATTTGTCTGGTTTGAATATGTACAAATCTTATTTATCAACTTTTGAATGCATGCTACTCTCTCAAAGAAAAACTTTTGAATGCTTACTATATGACATAAGAAGACTATATGCTTTTAAAATTCAAACATATGGTAAGCATTCTTATGTCATATAGTAAGCATTCAAGTTGATAAACAAGCAAGGTTTGGACATATCCAAACCAGACAAATCATGTATCTGCCCCCTGTCGATCTTATGAAGTCTAGCATGAAGAGAGAAGTCGTTTTTGGTTTCAAAAATGGAAATTTCAAGAACATCCAAAAAGCTTCATTTTAGAGTGACTAAGAAGGATACATGCTTCCCTTTTTATTTTTATGTTTAAACTTGTTTAAATCTTGGTCAAACCTAGGATTTGTCCAAGATTCAAATATATGGGCGTAAAATTCAAAAAAAACAGAAAAATTTAAAACCAAGGCACATAGTCTTCTTATGTCATATAGTAAACAATCAATTAATTAAGTTGATAAACCAGGTCTAGACATATTCAAACCAGGAAAATCATGTATCTACCCCCTAACGCCCTAGCTAAACTCTGTCTTATGAAGTCAAGCATGCATGAAGAGAAGTGGTTTTGGTTTCAAACATGGAAATTTCGAAAAAACCTCCCAAGAGCTACATTTTGGAGTGACTAAGAAGGATATATAGATGCTTAATTTTTCATATTCATGATTTAAACTTGTTTAAACCATGTTCAAACCTAGGATTTGACCAAGATTCAAATGGGCATACAATTTTAAAAAAATCAAAAAAATAAAAAACAATGCACATAGTATTATTATGTCATATAGTAAGCATTCAATTAAGTTGATAAAGTAGGTCTAGACATATTCAAACCAGGAAAATCATGCATCTATCCCCTAACCCTAGCTAAACTCTGTCTTATGAAGTCAAGCATGCATGAAGAGAAGTGGTTTTTGGTTTCAAACGTTTAAGCCAAAAGCCCCTTTTCAAATATTTCAAACTTATTCAAATTTGGTTCAAATATGAAAGACATACAAGTTATAGCACACATAGTGCATACATTTTCACACATACTGCACTAGATGCTAACCCTATAGTTTGAGGCCATTTGGGTGACCTAGGTCGAAAAAATTCTTGGATTAGAATCGTGTTGTTCGAACCCCGTAGTTGGATTTTTTGAACCTTGATCTGTAGTACTGGGTAAAACCCTAGTTTAACCTATTTAATTATATATTCGTAGGTCGATTTTTCTACCTTTTTATTATTACTAGGCAGCACATGTGTGTTTGCCCGTCGAGTGAAACTCGGAGGAAGAGGGATCACTCGGAAGGAGAGAAGAAGGGAGAGAATTATGGTGTCTCCCCTTTTTCGGGTGATGATGTTGACTTTTGTGCAGGGTTTGTCAGTGAGCAGGAGGTGCGAGCGAGCGAGCGAGCGAGCGAGTCGAGCGAGGCCGAGAATGAGAGAGATTTGTTTTTTTTTTGTGAGAGGGACGACCGAAGGATCCAGAAGGACCCACAGACTTCCAATACGCATCCTGATGCGTCTTCTCTTGACAAAGAAAATGGCTGGGAGTTTGCGTACCTATTGCACGTGACTTGTGCTCACTGAAGTGTGGGACCTCACGCATGGGCACCACACGTAAGTGACAGACCTGTTGGTGTAAAAACTCGGTTGATTATTATAGTGCATTAGAACAAAGTTTCCTATGGATTCAAGGGTAGGAAATCCAAGTTAACTCATTTACGTGTTAAACTTGTCTATATCTTGGTCAAACCTAGGATTTGACCAAGATTCAAATGGGCAGAAAAATAAAAACAGAAAAATGAAAAACCAAATCACATAGTCTTCTTATGTCATATAGTAAGCATTAAAGTTGATAAACAAGGTCTAGACATATTAAACCAGACAAATCATGTATCTATACCCCTAACCCCTAAACTCTGTCTTATGAAGTCAAGCATGTGAAGAGAAGTGGTTTTGGATTTCAAACATGGAAATTTCAAAAACCTCCCAAAAGCTTCATTTTAGAGTGACTAAGAAGGATCCATGCTTCCCTTTTCATATTCATGTTTTAAACTTGTTTAAATTATCTTGGTCAAACCTAGGATTTGACAAGATTCAAATGGGCATCAAAATTGAAAAAAAAATTGAAAAAAGAAAAACCAAGCAAATAGTTTTCTTATGTCATATAGTAAGCATTAAAGTTGTTGATAAATAAGGTCCATACATATTCAAACCACACAAATCATGTATCTATACCCCCTAATTAACCCCTAAATTAATTAACTCTGTCTTATGAAGTCAAGCATGTGAAGAGAAGTGGTTTTGGGTTTTAAACATGGAAATTTCAAAAAACTCCCAAAAACTACATTTTAGAGTGACTAAGAAGGATACATGCTCCTCTTTTCATATTCATGTTTTAAGCTTGTTTAAATTATCTTGGTCAAACCTAGGATTTGACAAGATTCAAATGGGCATCAAAATTGAAAAAAAGTCAGAAAAAAGAAAAACCAAAGCAAATAGTTTTCTTATGTCATATAGTAAGCCAATTAAGTTGATAAACAAGGTCTAGACATATTCAAACTAGACAAATCATGTATCTATACCCCCTAACCCCTAAACTCCGTCTTATGAAGTCAAGCATATGAAGAGAAGTGGTTTTGCTCCCAAAAGCTTCATTTTAGAGTGACTAAGAAGGATCCATGCTTACCTTTGCATTTTCATATTTTAATCTTGTTTAAATCATTATCAGACCTAGGATTTGACCAAGATACAAATGGGTGGGCACAAAATTCAAAAAAAACAGAATAATGAAAAACAAAAGCACGTAGTCTTCTTATGTCATATCGTATGCATTCAAGTTAAACAAGGTCTAGGTATATCCAAACCAGAAAAATCATGTATCTACCCCCTGTTGATCTTATGAAGTCTAGCATATGAAGAGAAGTCGTTTTGGGTTTCAAACATGGAAATTTCAAGAACATCCCAAAAGCTTCATTTTAGAGTGACTAAGAAGGATACATGCTTCACTTTTCATTTTCATGTTTTAAACTTGTTTCAATCTTAGTCAAACCTAAGATTTGACCAAGATTCAAATATATGAGCATAAAATTCAAAAAAAACAAAAAATGAAAACCAAGGCACGTAGTCTTCTTATGTCATATAGTAAGCAATCAATTAAGTTGATAAACAAGGTCTATACATATTCAAACCAGGAAAATCATGTATCTACCCCCTAACCCTAGCTAAACTCTGTGTTATGAAGTCAAGCATGCATGAAGAGAAGTGGTTTTTGGTTTCAAACGTTTAAGCCAAAAGGTAAGCATGGATCCTCCTCAGTCACTGTAAAATGAAGCTTTTGGGAGGTTTGTGAAATTTCCATGTTTGAAACTCAAAACCACTTAAGACAGAGTTTATGGTTAGGTGTGTAGATACATGATTTTTCTTGTTTGAATATGTCTAGACCTTGTTTATCAACTTGAATTTTTTACTATATGATATAAGAAGGCTATATATATGTGCTTTGGTTTTTCAATTTTTGATTTCTTTCGATTTTTTTATGCCTATTTAAATCTTGGTCAAATCCTAGGTTTAAACAAGTTTAAAACATGAAAATGAAACGGTAAGCATGAATCCTTCCTTACTCACTCTAAAATGAAGGTACTTGAAAATTTTATGTTTGAAACCCAAAACCCCAGTTCTCTTCATATGTTTGACTTCATAAGACAGAGTTTAGCTAGGGTTAGGGGTAGATATATATGATATATACATGATATTTCTGCTTTGAATATGTCTAGAGATCGACCTTGTTTATCAACTTGAATGCTTACTATATGACATAAGATCAAGGCTATATATATATGTGCTTTGGTTTTTCATTTTTTTTGAATTTTTCTGAATTTTTACTCCCATTTGAATCTTGGTCAAATCCTAGGTTTGACCAAGGTTAAAACAAGTTTAAAACATGGCAATGAAAAGGTAAGCATATGGATCATTCTTAGTCTCTCTAAAATGAAGCTTTTGGGAGGTTTTTGAAGTTTCCATGTTTGAAACCCAAAATCACTTCTCTTCATATGCTTGGCTTCATAAGACAAAGATTAGGGTTTAGGGGTAGATATATATACATGTTTTGGGAGGTTTTTGAAATTTCCATGTTTGAAACCCAAATCCACTTCTCTTCATCCTTGACGTCTTCATAAGACAAAAGTATAGGGTTATATATATATGCATATGGGTAGATACATGATTTGTCTGGTTTGAATATGTACAAATCTTATTTATCAACTTTTGAATGCATGCTACTCTCTCAAAGAAAAACTTTTGAATGCTTACTATATGACATAAGAAGACTATATGCTTTTAAAATTCAAACATATGGTAAGCATTCTTATGTCATATAGTAAGCATTCAAGTTGATAAACAAGCAAGGTTTGGACATATCCAAACCAGACAAATCATGTATCTGCCCCCTGTCGATCTTATGAAGTCTAGCATGAAGAGAGAAGTCGTTTTTGGTTTCAAAAATGGAAATTTCAAGAACATCCAAAAAGCTTCATTTTAGAGTGACTAAGAAGGATACATGCTTCCCTTTTTATTTTTATGTTTAAACTTGTTTAAATCTTGGTCAAACCTAGGATTTGTCCAAGATTCAAATATATGGGCGTAAAATTCAAAAAAAACAGAAAAATTTAAAACCAAGGCACATAGTCTTCTTATGTCATATAGTAAACAATCAATTAATTAAGTTGATAAACCAGGTCTAGACATATTCAAACCAGGAAAATCATGTATCTACCCCCTAACGCCCTAGCTAAACTCTGTCTTATGAAGTCAAGCATGCATGAAGAGAAGTGGTTTTGGTTTCAAACATGGAAATTTCGAAAAAACCTCCCAAGAGCTACATTTTGGAGTGACTAAGAAGGATATATAGATGCTTAATTTTTCATATTCATGATTTAAACTTGTTTAAACCATGTTCAAACCTAGGATTTGACCAAGATTCAAATGGACATACAATTTTAAAAAAATCAAAAAAATAAAAAACAATGCACATAGTATTATTATGTCATATAGTAAGCATTCAATTAAGTTGATAAAGTAGGTCTAGACATATTCAAACCAGGAAAATCATGCATCTATCCCCTAACCCTAGCTAAACTCTGTCTTATGAAGTCAAGCATGCATGAAGAGAAGTGGTTTTTGGTTTCAAACGTTTAAGCCAAAAGCCCCTTTTCAAATATTTCAAACTTATTCAAATTTGGTTCAAATATGAAAGACATACAAGTTATAGCACACATAGTGCATACATTTTCACACATACTGCACTAGATGCTAACCCTATAGTTTGAGGCCATTTGGGTGACCTAGGTCGAAAAAATTCTTGGATTAGAATCGTGTTGTTCGAACCCCGTAGTTGGATTTTTTGAACCTTGATCTGTAGTACTGGGTAAAACCCTAGTTTAACCTATTTAATTATATATTCGTAGGTCGATTTTTCTACCTTTTTATTATTACTAGGCAGCACATGTGTGTTTGCCCGTCGAGTGAAACTCGGAGGAAGAGGGATCACTCGGAAGGAGAGAAGAAGGGAGAGAATTATGGTGTCTCCCCTTTTTCGGGTGATGATGTTGACTTTTGTGCAGGGTTTGTCAGTGAGCAGGAGGTGCGAGCGAGCGAGCGAGCGAGCGAGTCGAGCGAGGCCGAGAATGAGAGAGATTTGTTTTTTTTTGTGAGAGGGACGACCGAAGGATCCAGAAGGACCCACAGACTTCCAATACGCATCCTGATGCGTCTTCTCTTGACAAAGAAAATGGCTGGGAGTTTGCGTACCTATTGCACGTGACTTGTGCTCACTGAAGTGTGGGACCTCACGCATGGGCACCACACGTAAGTGACAGACCTGTTGGTGTAAAAACTCGGTTGATTATTATAGTGCATTAGAACAAAGTTTCCTATGGATTCAAGGGTAGGAAATCCAAGTTAACTCATTTACGTGTTAAACTTGTCTATATCTTGGTCAAACCTAGGATTTGACCAAGATTCAAATGGGCAGAAAAATAAAAACAGAAAAATGAAAAACCAAATCACATAGTCTTCTTATGTCATATAGTAAGCATTAAAGTTGATAAACAAGGTCTAGACATATTAAACCAGACAAATCATGTATCTATACCCCTAACCCCTAAACTCTGTCTTATGAAGTCAAGCATGTGAAGAGAAGTGGTTTTGGATTTCAAACATGGAAATTTCAAAAACCTCCCAAAAGCTTCATTTTAGAGTGACTAAGAAGGATCCATGCTTCCCTTTTCATATTCATGTTTTAAACTTGTTTAAATTATCTTGGTCAAACCTAGGATTTGACAAGATTCAAATGGGCATCAAAATTGAAAAAAAAATTGAAAAAAGAAAAACCAAGCAAATAGTTTTCTTATGTCATATAGTAAGCATTAAAGTTGTTGATAAATAAGGTCCATACATATTCAAACCACACAAATCATGTATCTATACCCCCTAATTAACCCCTAAATTAATTAACTCTGTCTTATGAAGTCAAGCATGTGAAGAGAAGTGGTTTTGGGTTTTAAACATGGAAATTTCAAAAAACTCCCAAAAACTACATTTTAGAGTGACTAAGAAGGATACATGCTCCTCTTTTCATATTCATGTTTTAAGCTTGTTTAAATTATCTTGGTCAAACCTAGGATTTGACAAGATTCAAATGGGCATCAAAATTGAAAAAAAGTCAGAAAAAAGAAAACCAAAGCAAATAGTTTTCTTATGTCATATAGTAAGCCAATTAAGTTGATAAACAAGGTCTAGACATATTCAAACTAGACAAATCATGTATCTATACCCCCTAACCCCTAAACTCCGTCTTATGAAGCATATGAAGAGAAGTGGTTTTGCTCCCAAAAGCTTCATTTTAGAGTGACTAAGAAGGATCCATGCTTACCTTTGCATTTTCATATTTTAATCTTGTTTAAATCATTATCAGACCTAGGATTTGACCAAGATACAAATGGGTGGGCACAAAATTCAAAAAAAACAGAATAATGAAAAACAAAAGCACGTAGTCTTCTTATGTCATATCGTATGCATTCAAGTTAAACAAGGTCTAGGTATATCCAAACCAGAAAAATCATGTATCTACCCCCTGTTGATCTTATGAAGTCTAGCATATGAAGAGAAGTCGTTTTGGGTTTCAAACATGGAAATTTCAAGAACATCCCAAAAGCTTCATTTTAGAGTGACTAAGAAGGATACATGCTTCACTTTTCATTTTCATGTTTTAAACTTGTTTCAATCTTAGTCAAACCTAAGATTTGACCAAGATTCAAATATATGAGCATAAAATTCAAAAAAAACAAAAAATGAAAACCAAGGCACGTAGTCTTCTTATGTCATATAGTAAGTCAATTAAGTTGATAAACAAGGTCTATACATATTCAAACCAGGAAAATCATGTATCTACCCCCTAACCCTAGCTAAACTCTGTGTTATGAAGTCAAGCATGCATGAAGAGAAGTGGTTTTTGGTTTCAAACGTTTAAGCCAAAAGGTAAGCATGGATCCTCCTCAGTCACTGTAAAATGAAGCTTTTGGGAGGTTTGTGAAATTTCCATGTTTGAAACTCAAAACCACTTAAGACAGAGTTTATGGTTAGGTGTAGATACATGATTTTTCTTGTTTGAATATGTCTAGACCTTGTTTATCAACTTGAATTTTTTACTATATGATATAAGAAGGCTATATATGTGCTTTGGTTTTTCATTTTTTGATTTCTTTCGAATTTTTTATGCCTATTTAAATCTTGGTCAAATCCTAGGTTTAAACAAGTTTAATACATGAAAATGAAACGGTAAGCATGAATCCTTCCTTACTCACTCTAAAATGAAGGTACTTGAAAATTTTATATTTGAAACCCAAAACCCCAGTTCTCTTCATATGTTTGACTTCATAAGACAGAGTTTAGGGTTAGGGGTAGATATGATACATGATATTTCTGCTTTGAATATGTCTAGACCTTGTTTATCAACTTGAATGCTTACTATATGACATAAGAAGGCTATATATGTGTTTTGGTTTTCCATTTTTTTTGAATTTTTCTGAATTTTTACTCCCATTTGAATCTTGGTCAATTCCTAGGTTTGACCAAGGTTAAAACAAGTTTAAAACATGGCAATGAAAAGGTAAGCATGGATCCTTCTTAGTCACTCTAAAATGAAGCTTTTGGGAGGTTTTTGAAATTTCCATGTTTGAAACCCAAAATCACTTCTCTTCATGCTTGACTTCATAAGGCAGAGTTTAGGGTTAGGGGGTAGATACATGATTTGTTTGGTTTGAATATGTCTAGACCTTGTTTATCAACTTGAATGCTTACTATATGACATCAGAAGACTATGTTCTTTGGTTTTTTTCCGTTTTTTTTGAATTGTTATACCCATTTGAATCTTGGTCAAATCCTAGGTTTGACCAAGATTTAAACAAGTTAAGAAATTGAAAATGAAAAAGGTAATCCTGGATCCTTCTTAGTCACTGTAGAATGAAGCTTTTGGGAGGTTTGTGAAATTTCCATGTTTGAAACCCAAAACCAGTTCTCTTCATATGTTTGACTTCATAAGACAGAGTTTTTATCAACTCGAGTGCTTACTATATGACATAAGAAGGCTATATATGTGCTTTGGTTTTTCATTTGTTGATTTTTTTCCGAATTTTTATGCCCATTTAAATCTTGGTCAAATCCTAGGTTTGACCAAGGTTTAAACAAGTTTAAAACATGAAAAGAAAAGGTAAGAATGGATCCTTCTTAGTCATTCTAAAATGAATGAAGCTTTTGGGATGTTCTCACAAATCGATCTAGTCTACATGACTTTGATAAATTTTAATTAAGAAGCAGCAACTTAACAATAATTACCCAAAATCTAACAGCTGGTTCGACAACAACCTGGACGTTACGCTAAAATGAACTGCGAAAACAACGAACAGCACTTTTGTAGTACTGTACTCGGTACTCCGTACTTGCTCCAGATAATCCCCATTGCTTCACTACTACAGTAGTACTACCCTGGCTCGCATTCATTGTTTCCCCTGACTATTCAGAGCTTTGGACGTCCATCAGAGTTGTAGTCAGTAGTACAGTACTGCTAGCTCGATTAATGGCGTGCTATAAAATTCTATACTAGCCGACAGATGTCCATTCCTCGGGTTGCGCGCCAGAGCCTTCGAAGAGAAGGTAGCCGCTCTGTCCCGTTGATTTACGGTGGACGGACAGGATACTCCGGACCGCTCTCGATTCATTTGCTTCTGCTCCCGCGTCCTGACCCTTGAGCCCCCTCTCGGCCGTTGATTTAGGATGGGCGGACCAGGTTGCTCGAAGCGAGGGCAGGAGACGGTTGTCTGGTTTTAATAGGGGGGAGTACTTCTTCCATCCCCTTCTTGCTTCACTTCCAGTCTCCTTCCACTTCCAGCGATGCCTCCGAAGTCAAGGCCACCATCTCGCTTGAAGAAGCACCATCTAGTGTTGACCAAGGACGCGGAGAGTTCCCGCCGGCGGTCTATCCAGATGCTGGCCGCGAGAAAGGGCCCGCCAGAAAACGAAGGCCCTGCTTCGCGCTCGTCTCGGAACGGCGTCAGTCGTGCGGTCGAAGATTCCTGGTTGGTTTCCATCGCCATGTTTCTTGATTCTTCCTGGCCCGGAGGTCCCAACTCTTTATTCCGTATTAATCCTTTTTATACATATCTCAGTGCCCCACGACGCACCCTGACATCTTCTCATGACGACTTCAACCCCTGTCTCCTGCGCTTAGAGGTTACCACTGATTGGACATTTTCGTCTTCCTCTCGTCACTTTGTTTCGGTACTGATGATATTGCCATGCAGGAAGCATCGGCGTGTTTCAGAGATGAGCTTAAAACTCTCGTGGAACTCGCCTCCAACTTTCGCGATGATGTCGATACTTTGAAGGACGAGGTCACCGGCCGGGGCAAGCTGCATGATGTGAGGGTTCCATCAAGTGAGGAAACGAACTCTGTCATCAAGAAGCTCAAGGGCGAGAATTTGATGCTTAAGATCGAGTGCGGCTTTCTTCGCGAAGAAAACGTCGAGCTATCAAACAGGTGCGTTCAAGCTCTCAACGGGAGCCTCAACACCCAACATGATGCGGTGAAGAAGATGATGGATAACAGCATCTTGAAGAAAAACAATATGGTGGAGGACACGCGCGGGATGGTCGATCCAATCCAGGCACCGCAGAAGGAAGTCGATGCGCTCCGAGTCCAGCCACCTTTGCGTAGGTCGCCGAGGCGCCCTCGCGCAGGTCACTGAGGAGCGCACGTCGCCGAGTAGGCTGGGGGATAAGGAATTCCAACGAGAGAAGCGGAATCACCACCTGTCCTGATGGAGGGCCACTCCGCCAAGTAGGCTGGGGGAGAGAAACACTGCCTCTCATTGTTCTTTAGCTAGTCCTCCGATCCATATTACTTGATGTTAAAATGGATGTATCTACAACTGAAATATGTCTAGATACATATATTTTAGTATCACAAAGTAAGTAGTATCAACGTTTATATTGCCCAAGTCTTATTATCCATCCCTAAGGTGGGTCGCTTTTGTAACTACTGATTGCAGATTCGACTCTTCTGCAGACCGAAAGATTTTTAGAGTGACTAAGAATGATTCATGCTTATCTTTCCATTTTCATGTTTTAAACTTGTTTAAATCTTGCTCAAACCTAGGATTTGACCAAGATTCAAATGGGTTTAACAATTAAAAAAATCAGAAAAATGAAAAACCAAAGCACATAGTATTCTTATGTCATATAGTAAGCATTCAAGTTGATAAACAAGGTCTAGACATATTCAAAACACACAAAACATGTATCTACCCCCTAACCCTAAACTCTGTCTTATGAAGTTAAGTATGAGGAGAAGTGATTTTGGGTTTCAAACATGGAAATTTCACAAACCTCCCAAAAGCTTCATTTTAGAGTGACTAAGAAGGATCCATGCTTACCTTTTCATTGCCATTTTTTAAACTTGTTTTAACCTTGGTCAAACCTAGGATTTGACCAAGATTCAAACGGGCGTAAAATTCAAAAAAAATAAAAAAAATAAAAACCAAAGCACATATATAGCCTTCTTATGTCATATAGTAAGCATAAACAAGGTCTAGACATATTCAAACCAGAAATATCATGTATCATATCTACCCCTAACCCTAAACTTTGTCTTATGAAGTCAAACATATGAAGAGAACTGGGGTTTTGTGTTTCAAACATAAAAATTTCAAGTACCTTCATTTTAGAGTGACTGAGAAAGGATTCATGCTTACCTTTTCATTGTCATGTTTTAAACTTGATTAAACCTTGGTCAAACCTAGGATTTGACCAATATTTAAATGGGCATAAAAACTTCGAAAAAATGAAAAAAATGGAAAACCAAAGCACATATATAGCCTTCTTATGTCATAAACATTCAAGTTGATAAACAAGGTCTAGAAATATTCAAACAAGAAAAATCATGTATCTACGCCTAACCAAAAACTCTGTCTTAAGTGGTTTTGGGTTTCAAACATGGAAATTTCAAGAACATCCCAAAAGCTTCATTTTAGACTGACTAAGAAGGATACACAATTCCCATTTCATTTTCATGTTTTAAACTTGTTTAAATCTTGGTCAAACCTAGGATTTGACCAAGATTCAAATAAGTAAAAACATGAAAATGAAAAGGTAAGCATCGATCCTTATTAGTCGCTCTAAAATGAAGTTTTTGGGAGGTTTTTGAAATTTTCATGTTTGAAACCCAAAACCACTTCTCTTCATGCATGCTTGACTTCATAAGACATAGTTTAGGGTTAGGGGTAGATACATGATTTTTCTGGTTTGAACATGTCTAGACCTTGATTATCAATTTGAATGCTTACTATATGACATAAGAAGGCTATGTGCTTTGGTTTTTCATTCTTACGATTTTTTTCTTAATTTTTATGCCCATTCGAATCTTGGTCAAATCCCAGGTTTGACCAAGATTTAAACAAGTTTAAAACATGACAATGAAAAGGTAATCAATCCTGGATCCTTCATAATTAATAAGTTAGTCTATTTAAAATGAAGCTTTTGGGAGGTTTTTGAAATTTTTGTGTTTGAAACCAAAAACCACTTCTCTTCATGCTTGACTTCATAAGATAGAGTTTAGGGTTAGGGGTAGATACATGATTTGTATTATTTGAATTGTCTTGACCTTATTTATCATCTTTTAAATGCTTACTATATATATGACATAAGAAGACTATGTGCTTTAGTTTTTCAATTTTCTGATTTTTTAATTTTATGCCCATTTGAATCTTGGTCAAATACTAGGTTTGACAATGATTTAAACAAGTTTAAAATATGAAAATGAAAAGATAAGCATGGATCCTTCTTAGTCACTCTAAAATAAAGCTTTTGGGTGGTTTTTGAAATTTCCATGTTTGAAACCCAAAAGCACTTCTCTTCATGCTTGACTACATAAGACAGAGTTTAGGGTTAGGGGGTAGACACATGATTTTTCTTGTTTGAATATGTCTAGACCTTGTTTATCAACTTTAATGCTTACTATATGACATAAGAAAACTATGTGCTTTGTTTTTTCATTTTTTTATTTTTTTGGAATTTTGATGCACATTTGAATCTTGGTAAAATCCTAGGTTTGACCAAGATTTGAACAAGTATATAACATGAAAATGAAAAGGGAAGCATGTATCCTTCTTAGTCACTCTAAAATGAATTTTTTGGGAGTTTTTTGAAATTTCCATGTTTGAAACCCAAAACCATGCACTTCTCTTCATGCTTGACTTCATAAGATAGAGTTTAGGGGTTTGCGGATAGATACATGATTTGTCTAGTTTGAATAAGTCTAGACCTTGTTTATCAACTTTAATGCTTACTATATGACATAAGAAGACTATGTGCTTTCGTTTTTCATTTTTCTATTTTTTTATTTTATGCCCATTTGAATCTTGGTCAAATCCTAGATTTAACCAGGATTTAAACAAGTTTAAAACATGAAAATGAAAAGGTAAGCCTTGATCCTTCTTAGTCACACTAAAATGAAGCTTTTGGGATGTTCTTGAAATTTCCATGTTTGAACCCAAAACGACTTCTCTTCATGCTAGACTTCATAAGACAGAGTTTAGGGGTTAGCGGGTAGATACATGACTTGTCTAGTTTGAATAAGACTAGACCTTGTTTATCAACTTTAATGCTTACTATATGACATAAGAAGACTATGTGCTTTGGTTTTTCATTTTTCTATATTTTTATTTTATGCCCATTTGAATCTTGGTCAAACCTATATTTGACCAGGATTTAAACAAGTTTAAAACATGAAAATGAAAAGGTAAGCCTTGATCCTTCTTAGTCACACTAAAATGAAGCTTTTGGGATGTTCTTGAAATTTCCATGTTTGAAACCCAAAACGACTTCTCTTCATGCTAGACTTCATAAGACAGAGTTTAAGGTTTAGGGTTATAGATACATGATTTGTATGGTTTAAATATGTATAGACCTTGTTTATCAACTTGAATGCTTACTATATGGCATAAGAAAACTATGTGCTTTGGTTTTTCATTTTTCTGATTTTTTTAAATTTTGATGCCCATCGAATCTTGGTCAAATCCTAGGTTTGACCAAGATTTAAACAAGTTTAAAACATGAAAATGACCAGGGAAGCATGTATCCTTCCTAGTCACTCTAAAATGAATTTTTTGGGAGGTTTTTGAAATTTCCATGTTTGAAACCCAAAACCAGTTCTCTTCATGCTTGACTTCATAAGACAGAGTTTAGGGGTTAGGGGGTAGATACATAATTTGTATGGTTTGAATATGTCTAGACCTTGTTTATCAACTTTAATGCTTACTATATGACATAAGAACACTATGTGCTTTGGTTTTTCATTTTTCTGATTTTTAAATTTTAATGCCCATTTGAATCTTGGTCAAATCCTAGGTTTGACCAAGATTTAAACAAGTTTAAAACATGAAAATGAAAAGGGAAGCATGTATCCTTCTTAGTCACTCTAAAATGAAGTTTTTGGGAGGTTTTTGAAATTTCCATGTTTGAAACCCAAAACCACTTCTCTTCATGCTTGACTTCATAAGACAGAGTTTAGGGGTTAGGGAGTATGTAGATACATGATTTGTATGGTTTGAATATGTGTAGACCTTGTTTATCACCTTTAATGCTTACTATATGACATAAGAAGACTATGTGCTTTGGTTTTTCATTTTTCTGATTTTTTTAATTTTCTGCCCATTTGAATCTTGGTCAAATCCTTGGTTTGACCAATATTTAGACAAGTTTCTAGACCTTGTTTATCAACTTTAATGCTTACTATATGACATAAGAAGACTATGTGCTTTGTTTTTTCATTTTTCTATATTTTTATTTTATGCCCATTTGAATCTTGGTCAAACCTATATTTGACCAGGATTTAAACAAGTTTAAAACATGGAAATGAAAAGGTAAGCCTTGATCCTTCTTAGTCACACTAAAATGAAGCTTTTGGGTGGTTTTTGAAATTTCCATGTTTGAAACCCAAAAGTACTTCTCTTCATGCTTGACTACATAAGACAGAGTTTAGGGTTAGGGGGTAGACACATGATTTTTCTTGTTTGAATATGTCTAGACCTTGTTTATCAACTTTAATGCTTACTATATGACATAAGAAGACTATGTGCTTTGGTTTTTCATTTTTCTGATTTTTTTATTTTCTGCCCATTTGAATCTTGGTCAAATCCTTGGTTTGACCAATATTTAGACAAGTTTAACACGTGAAAACGAACTGATAATCCCATTTGTTGACTCATTTAACTAGTTAATCCCATTTGTTGACTCTCTGTTGACCAGGCACTTGAGGTAAAACTGAGTATATTGCACTAGCCAGTATTAGTACTCAAGGGGAAAACCGAGCACACAAAAAATGCTACAGTATAAGACTCGAGAGTATATCTAAATTTCCAGGGTTAGACTCGAGTACGCGTGTTGCGGTGCAGAAGTGGAAGACGTGCAATTGTTGACGGGTACTGACGCGAGTCGCGGTGCAGAAGTCGAAGACGTGCAATTGTGGACGCGTGTCGCGTTGCAGAAGCCCAAGACGTGCAGACGTTAAATGGTGGACGCGTAGGACGCGGGTCGCATTAACCACCCCTCGCCTTTATAGACGCCTCCTCGCACTATCTCTGTCACTCTCACTCGCTCATGCAACGCCGCCTCTCACGTCCCATCATCTTCTCCAAAGCAAAAACCCTCTCCCTCTCTGCAGGCGAGATGGACATGGAGAATGCGAATCCCATCGTCCATGACGCCGTCGGCTCCAAGCGCGACGCCTCCCTCTTCGACGTCGTCCCCTCAAAGGCCGTCGCCGCCGCCGGTGGCGGTCGTATCCCGCCGGGATGGGACCCCTATGAGCCGGTGCCGTACATCTCGCCTCCGAACCCCTACGACACCTTCATGGACGACCCATGGAACGAGGTAACTATGGTTTGCTCCCTTTTTTCTTCGCCCATTCCTTTTTTAACCCTATTTTTGCTGGTTCCCTAGTAACTATTAGTGCCGATCTGTAGATGGTTGAGTATTGGGTTAATATTTGCGCCGATCGATTTTATTCCATTTTGCTTTGATCCCTTCTTGATTTCGTTTAAGATTTGGAGTTCGGCCGTTCGGTTAATTTATGCAAGTAATAATGGGATCTCAATCAGTTAATTTATGGGATCTCAGTCAGTTATTTTATGCAGGAATCAAAAGATATCAACCGTTTAATTTTGCAAATATTCTGGAATCTGTTCAAAATCAGATCTGGAATCTGTTTCTTTGCCTATGATGAATCGTTGGGCACAAATTTTTACAGAGTGGGTTCAGCGAACCATTGCTGTGTACAAATCTGTTGTGCATGAGCTATGGTTCGCTAACACCATCCCTGTAGACATATAATCGTGTCCACTCTAACTGAGGCTGGCTCTGTTTTTCCTTACTTTGTTATCATGCACGTTAGTCATCGTTGCATCTCATTCACTAATAGTTCCCGTTTGATATGGATCAGCTGTCTGGCAGCGACGTCGGCAGCGACGACGAGCACCATGACGTCAAGACTCGCCAGGTGCTGCGGAGGCTGCAGGTCGGCCAGTACGTCTCCTACTTCGCCAAGGGTGTCTACAGGTGCCCCTTCTGCACTAGGAGGCTCGGCCGCACTGACTTCAACTGCCTCCTCACGCATGCCGAGAACATCGGCAACACCAACCCCAAGGTCGGCGCGTCGGTGAACCCCCACTCCTTCCGCGCCAAGCACATGGCGCTCGGCATGCACCTCCGCAGCATCCAGCGGGTGGAGATCTCCGCCGGGCGCATGCCTCCGCTCAAGCCCAAGGCTCCCAAGGGGAGCAACAAGTGGAGGCAGATGGGGTAGGCGGAGTCCCGGACGTGTGCTGCTGCTGCTGCAAAGCAGCTTCTATTTTGTTGTTAGCTAGGGATCCCTTGTTGTTATGTTGTTAGTATGATGGTGTTGTGAAGAACCTCGAACCTGTTGGCTGCTGTGTATGCAGCTTATTATCTAGGGAGGGATCCCTATTATCTATCCCTATTCTACTGGAGTATATTTTGTTGGCCCTACTTTGTTTTCTCGATTTACTATTACTGCGAATTTGTCGTACGGAGTACATTACCCTGGAGATTTGCTTCTAGATTTAACTACATACATATGGACCAGAGGGAGTACTAGATTTGCTGCCATATTGGGCAAACAACGAGGGCCAAAAGGCACAAATAATTGAAGAAAGACAGAAATGCAAGCTTCTCTAGATTTGATACTTTTGGTTAATAAAGACAAAGAGACAGAGGGGGAAAAGGTGCTCTTAAAAATGCCAATTCGCGCCGAGAGAGACAGAACCCAGCTCCTGCTCACGTACAACCAAACGCGGTCTCGTCCTGTCCCACGCGGTCCCTTTCTACTAGCCCCACACGTCAGCACGGAACGGTCAACTAAACTGGAATCCTCCCGTCTGAGCTCCTTCTGCGGGTAACAAATAAGGGCTTGGCGAAAACTGAGGAAAAACATAAGGCAATCTTATTGACTAATATAGCTGTTTAATTAATAAAAGGATTAGCTACAACGTGCTCAGTTTGCCCATTTATTAAGGTATAAGACTGGCAGGAGAGAAAGTAATCGCTAGTTTCCTCATTTTGCCCCTGCATGCTCGCACGATTAAAGCTCCTTCCGCACGCGCTGGACTCCTCGTTTCCTTAAACCTCCTCGTTTCTCGGGATAGACCAACAGTTTTTCAGGATCTTGGGGTTTTTTTTTTGACAATCAATACCACATATATTCATAGCAAAAATAGTACATGGTAGAGGGCTACATGACGACTAGATATATCACCAAAAAGGGTGATGCATGTCTCCTTCACCAAAACAGCTGAAACAAGCAGTACACGGACGCAAGTACACCACCATAATAATACTACTACATTAACACAAGTACGAGTAATAAAGTAAGAGTACTACTCCCTCTAATCTAATTTAAACCAAAATAAAACTTAAACTTCATCCTAAATTTGAACTAGTGCCTCGTCCTCGTTCTTCGCTCATTTTCTGATCCAAGACGGCGCAGAGTGCCAGAGTGCATGGCACGGAACTCTTCATCGGTGGCATGCCATGGGCATGTCACCGGATGCATGATTTTTTTCGCAATGTTTTAAATTTGAATTTAGGCCGCATGTCACACGGTGACATGGAAAAGGTGCATGTCACCTGGTGGTGGTAGGCAACTACCCTTATTTACGGCGGCGTAGGCGACTGGACGCCGCGTGGCCAGCCGCTGCCTCGTGGCCGCCTCGGTTTCCACGCGGGAGACCATTAAACGCCGACGACCAACCTTCCCGCGTCACGGTTAGCGACTATGACTATAAGGGCAAAACGCTAAACTCTCTCGTTCCATTCACTTTCTTCCTCTCTCCACCTAACAAACATTTGTTCGTCGCTCTCTCCTCCAGCAATGTCTTCAAAATTCAGGTCGTCGGCGGTCAAGTACGCGGAGAAAAAACGCCGGCTCGAAATTTCGAGAGACGCTTCCAGAAACCAAGTGGGCTCGCCGTCGCCGCCGCCGCCGCCGAAACGCGTCCGTGCTGTGCTCACCGGGTTAGTTTCCTTCGCCATGTACTTTCGTTTCTTCTTGCCCGGGCTCAAGCTCTTTAAGAGTCTCTATGGTTATACATCTTAAAGGGTTGGAAGTTCCAACGACGCCCCTACTGCACCAACTTCCACGACCAAGGAATCATCGTCGTCCGATGATTTCAACCCGGCCCTACCCCGGCGAAATGAGGTAGCACCAACTTCTTCTTCTTCTTCTTCTTCTTCTTCTTCTTCTTCTTCTTCTTCTTCTTCTTCTTCTTCTTCTGCGCTTACTTGCTACCGATGATTTCGCCCTGAAGGAAGCGGCGCCGACTATCGACACCACTGTCGCCATCTTGATGGAAAAAAACGAGGAGCTCAGCTTAGAGTGTGATCGCCTCCGAGACGATTTGGCTGCCAAGAAGAAGAATTCGAAAACTCTTGTGGAGCTCATTTGCAGCCTTCGAAATGAGCGCGATATGTTGAAGAACGAGCTGATTAAGCAGAAAGCATCAGCGGAGAAAGCCAGCAGCATACTCAAGACTGTGTGCCTCGACAGAGACAAGTCTGATATAGAGTACAAAATCCTTCTTCAGGATAAAGTACAGCTCCAAAAGTTGAACCTTGAATATGCTGACATCGCCATCCTTGCCCTTCTCGAGAGGCAGAAGGCACAAGATAAGTTGATGCACCTGATGTTGGAGAGCTGCAGTGAAAGAGAAGAGACATTGAAAGAAGTGAGCAGTTTGGTGGGATACATGAGTGACGTCGGGCGTACTTCGCAGAATCCGCCCCGGCTGAGCTCAAATTCCAGCGGAACCAGCTTTCAGCAATGCATGTTAGGCGCACCTACAACTTCTACTCATTGATTAGAGGTCGCACGACATGGCATTTTCCCTCGAAATAGTAGTACTGTACTAATAGTTGTACTACTTAATATCTACCTTTTTGTAAAATAATTTCTTACATGTATTAGAAACTACCCCTCTCGTTTCTGGATGCACCCGGGACATTGTCATCCGGCCCTCTTCTGGACAAACCCCCTCGGGAAGGGCGGTATATTTTGCACATTTCGCTACTAGTACTTCTAATTCCACCGCTTATTTTTCTAATCCGTTAAATCGTTAATTGGATGACCAACTGATGGAAGCTGCGATAGATTAGACCAACAAGTGGTGAATTGTGCAAAAGATATGTCCGTGTTTTATGCAAAAGAGTGATATGGGGATCTGGTGGAATCTTGAATTTCCTCTTCAGTGGTAGGCATGCTTCACTTATAGCTGGAGTACATTGCGGACCTGGTGCATTTCGTCAGTACCGATCAGCTATTTTTGCTTATCCGGGAAGAAAAGGTAGTACTAGCCTTTTCTGTGAGATGTCTTTTCAGTGCTACGGAGTTGTCTGTTCACTGCTTGCTTTGTCTGTCGGTGACTTTGCCAAGCTGACTTTGCCATGACTTTGGGTGACTGATATGTGGACCACAGTTGTAAGTGACTCAAAGTCACTGACTTTGGGGACTCGTGAATGCTTCGTATATTTCTGACGGTTTCTGAATTATGTACTCCGTACAAATTTTGTAATATTGGTCAAACTAGTTTTGACCAGGGTTTGTGTAGGGTGTTTTTTTTTGGTTGGTCCAAATGGTGTTGTGTGGTCCAAATGTGATGTATCATCACACCACCATGTGCCCCCCTCCCCCCACCCCACCCCTAGGTTTTGGTAATGCCATTCTGATACATGCTTCTTAGAAGGAGTACATTTTTTCCGTTAGGGCATGACAATTTTGAAAAATTCAAAAAAAAATGGGAAGACAGAATGGTAACATCATTTTCCATGTGATGATGCACCCCTGTGCCAAATTTTGGTTCATTTTAAGAATGTAAGGTGACAAATTACTCGAGGAAGCTAGTTGGAGTAGACGGGCATGATCGGATTGGCATAGGCGATTTATTTTTTGAAGGATGTTATTTTTCATAGACAATATCTGACACAAAAAATAAAATGTTAAGGTCTCATATTATTCTGAATGATTTTGAATTACTTATGACGTTTGGAAGTATTGGTATACATGAGTCCCAGATGAAGTTAAATGGTCCAAAAAAAAGTTTCGTACACGTCTCCCAGAAAGTGGAAAGTCGAGTACATGCATGACTTCACGCGTCCACTACTGGATACAGGGGGTCGGAGGCTATAACATAATCGGCCTCATCATCTCTCGCGAGCTCGTCCTCTCCACTCCCCCAACTTGCCTCCCCCACACTGTGAAAACCCCCATCCACTCACCGCACCTCTGAGGCATCGACTTTCCCGTTTCCAACCACAACAGCATGAAGATAGGTATTGCATACGAGGCGGAGCAATAGGCGACCGCCCACGCAGAGGATGCCTCTACGGTAGTGGCCTTCGTGGTGGGTGAGGCTTCACCGGGCACCCAAGCCGCTCGTCTCCTCTGCTTGTCGGATTCTTCAACCTCGGTCGAAATGGGCATCCTAGCCGTCACGACGGGTGAGGCTTCACCGGGCACCCATGCCGCTCGTCTCCTCTGCTTGTCTGGTTCTTCGACCTCGGTCGAAACGGGCGTCCTGGCCGTCGAGCAGAAGGTGGATACCAACGTTGTTTATCCCGCCGAAGATGTGCACGGCGTTGCAGGCCACCACGGCGAGGTCTTCCTAGGCCCGATGCTGGACGCGAACCTCGACCCCTTCGATGATTTCGGCCCAAACGTTCAGTTCCAGGAGGATGTTGAGGGTGATGACGAGGAGGTACTTCTCTTTTACCGAAACTGTCCCAACCCTCTTTGTGTCATATTGCTGTTCACATGGTTTGCACGAGCCTGGTTCTTGATTGATTTGATATCCTACCTTGTTCTTGTAGATGTAATTGATTCTACGATTCGTAAGATCAGATTCTAGTTTAATTTCGACTAATCTGCCATGTAGTCATATAATCAATTTATGTGTTCATACTTAGTGGACTTGCAATTGTTGTGGCTAATGTTCATGGTTGTTCATAGGGTTTCTCATGATTTATTACGATTTCTTCTGCCATTTACTTGTTCTACACATTTAATTTTAGGGTTTCTAAGGTTTGATTATGTTAGTGGAGTATTTATTCGATCTGTCATAAAAACTTGATTATGTAGTACTTAATAATTCATAGGAGTATTCTGATGACATGGACAACAACAAGGTGCGCAGGGACCGGAAAAGCCGCTATGTTCTCAAGCGGCTGAAGGGTGGTGAAATTCGTTTCTGCATACGCGCGGGGAGCTATTTTGCCCATTATGTGGCAAATTTCTCTAGAAGGACATCCACAGCCTGATCCAACATGCGATGGGTGTAGGCCTAAGTACATAGGGGGAAACACCGCCCTGCAACCAAGGCCAAGTACGCATCATATGGCCTCTTCCTCCAGAATTACGTCTTGCCTAGCTTGCTCCACGTCAACGCCCCTGCTGCTGGCCCTCATGCTCCTGGTCATGTTTAAAGTTCATATGTGTAATCTTAATCCCTTTGGAAGTTCAGCATTAAACTCTACTAGTACAACCGTGGTGGTCTTGTGATGTAGTACTCTTTTGATGCATTTGTGATGTAGTAGTACTTTTTTTTGAAATGATATAGTACTATCTAAGAAAAGTACTCCCTCCGATTCACATTCATTTCACATCAAGAAATATGGATCAGAGCGAGGGAGTAAATTAAACATGGCATCTCGTGCATGAAGCTTGACATATCGATCAGGTTGGCTAGAATAGCAATACAATGTTGCTCATTAGGCAAATGCATGCCATGTACGATAGTATACATCCAGTAAAGAAGTCTATACTGACATAAAAAAACTACTTTGGGGATGAGAGTCAATTGGGGCATCTACAATATAGAAAATCTTGCTCGTAGATGATTTTGGCTAAGAGGGTTTTACTCACATTACACGTGCCACTTTCCTTGTCTGCAAAACAAGTTCCAATAAAGGGAGAGGAAAGAAGAGGGTATTGTGGGCGAGATTGAACACCTTTTTTATGTGTTAATCTGAGGCCTCGTTTAGATGAGGATTTCGACTTATGCCTAACAGCTCAACACATCCACAAATAACTCTGCTTGCGCACACCACCGTTCATTAAAAATAACAATATTAGCTCGCAAGATTAAGAACAAAGTGAATTTAAGTAACTTGGTAAGCTTTTCAAGCAATATATTCAGAGAAAGAGCACACATGTTCGGCTCAAAATAATCATAAGAGAAGAACAATAAATCTAAGACACCACATGGATTCATACCTTGAGTCGACGCTGGCTCGTAGAAGGGCGGCCGCGCCTCGAGGATGCCGGGGACGTCTCCACCTCGGTCTCACTTGTGACTGCTTATCGGCGGGTGGTGCGCCGCGCCATGTAGAAGATCTATCAAGAGATGAGAGCCCGATGACGCTACCGACGCCTCAACCTTGATAGCACCGACTTGTTGCTCCGCACCGAGATGCGCCACGTGCAAGATTTAGCGGATGCACTAATTTTAGAGATATGTCATGATCATTGTAACAAATTTCAACGTGATGATGATTTGATCTTGTACTCGGCCTTGAACATAAGAACTAGTACAATCTCACCTTTTTTTTAATCATTATCCTTTGCGAGATTTAGCGGTTGCGCCAAATTCAGAGAAATATCATGATCATGGTAACACAATTTTCAATATAATGATGATTTGATGTTGCACTCGACCTTGAACATAAGTACTAGTACGGTCTCACAAATTTGTATCATTATACTTTGCAAGTTTTAGTGGATGCGCCCATTTTCAGAGGTAGATCATGATCATGGTAAGTTGGTAACAAATTTTCAACGTGATGATGATTTGATTTTGCACTCGGCCTTGAACAGAGGTACTAGTACGGTCTCATAATTTTTTATCATTATACTTGGACGGTGGCCAAATTCAAAATCTCATAGCGGCAAAACTTCCCGCCCACAAAATACAAAAATTTCACACGCTTCCAAATTCCCATTCTACCCCTGTGGAGATGGCAGCAAAGTCGGTTGGTGGGGGGGTCTGCCCGTCATTTTTTGGATCACCACCTCCCTAGCCCGGAAACCCTCCCAAAAAAATTCATTTCCCTCAGACCACCCACCGGAACTTCCCAAGTCCCTCTCTCCCACCTCCACGACCACCGCACCGGAACATCCCCGCCGGACTTCCCTGGCCTACCCGAGCCCTCGCGATCCTCGTCATCCGGCTGCCTGCCGGAGCCGCTTCATCGACGCCGTCATCAACCGGACCGGATCATCCCCGCCGAACCTCGAAACCATATGCTCATCCAGCAGTCTACCGCAGTCGCTTCAGCTGCGGTATCGTCCACCCCGCCGGAGCCGCTTCGCCGGATCCGTCGTCCACCGCATCGGATCTTGCTCACCGACACCGCTGTGCATGAACCGGATCTGCTTCACCGGCGCAGTGCATGATCTAAACTCTTCTACTGTCGCTTTTCTATTGCTTGCCTGCAAGTTCTTGTTTAATCTTGGGGGAACCTGTTTGTGCTAACGACGCGCCGTTACGTCTTTGCAGATTAGATGAGTAACCATGAAGTGTAATGGCCGTCTCTCCAACCCCAAGTAGCACATGTAGCGTACTTCATCACCGGATCTATCAACCCCAGGAAGATCTGCTGTGACTCCCACAGAGTGCTTCTCCTAATGTAAGTCCCTTGTTTTAGCGCCATGTTCTGGGTTCAGATGCTTGTTTGTCTGAAGCTCTTTTAGTTCATTCCTAGCTATGACCGTAACACGTTGCTATTTTCTACTTCATTGCTAACTTTAAGCGATTGAACATTTTGGTTTGCATTCCCTGCTCTGTAGATGTAGCCATCATAACTTCTATCTTGCTCAGTCGTTGTTACAAAAATTATACTGTAGGTATTATAGTAACATCCTGCTATTATTTAGTTCATGGCCAATTTTAAGTAATTGCACATGTTGGTTCGCATTCCCTGCTCTATAGCTTTTGGCATCGTAACTTCTATATTTGGTTTACATTCCCTGCTCTGTAGATCTAGCCATCATAACTTTATCTTGCTCAGTCGTTGTTACAAAAATTATGGCCTGCTACTATGTTGTTTGTGCCAATTTTTTACTCCATGAACATGTTGGCTTGCATTCCCTGTACTACAGGTGATGCCATTGTTTTGTATCTAGTTCATTGTAAGCTAACAAAGTAAGGACTTAGTTTGGCATGCTATCACTCTGCTATCTAGCCTGTAGTACAAATAAACTTGTCATACTACTAGATAATAATTTTGCGTGCCATCTTGTTCTTCAAAAGCTGCATTATTGACTTGTTTCTCTGACTTGGCATGACGCTCACATATGGAAAGCTGAACATATTGGTTTGCATTCCCTCTTATACAAGTTCACAGGTGATCCCACTATATTCTGTATCTGGTCCATCCTAAGCTCCAGCATTAACTATCCTCCATGTGTTGCTCATTACAAGTTTATATCCCGAAACATCTTGATTTGCATCCCCTTCACTATAAGTTCAGGAGTATTATTTAGTTCACGGCCAAAATGAAGTAATTGCACTTGGCACATGTTGGTTCACATTCCCTCCTCTTTAGCTTTTGCCATCGTAACTTCTATTTTTGGTTTACATTCCCTGCTCTGTAGATGTAGCCATCATAACTTCATCTTGCTCAGTCGTTGTTACAAAATTTATAGCCTGCTACTATGTTGTTCATGCCAATTTTGTACTCCCTGAACATGTTGGTTTGCATGGGACTCGACAGTAGTAAGTCTGCTGTTTCATTCTAACATGCTCTGTTATATTGGCTGTTGGTATGCGGCATGCACTCTTTGTTTGCTTATTGTGCGCATTACAATGATCTTGTTATAACGACGAAATGATGAGTTCCAAATTCTTTGCCAAACAATATTGTAGTGTCTTTGCCTTTCCATTGTTGCTGTCTTAACTTGTAATGTCTTTGTTTCAGATATAGGTGCTGCATGGACAACTTAAAAGATTGCCGGATCGCTTCATTGTATTGCTAGGTTTAATTACCATTCAATTTCTCTGGGTTCTGTAATATTTTTTTCAATGCCTTGCAGCTGATGTAATATTTAGTTAGTTTTTATAGTTCTTTCGCGCATTTTTTCTTTGGTCCTTGTGGTAAGTGAGGCTATCCGACAGAAATCAATGCTGCGTAAATATTCTCAGTATCTAAATCACGAATTCCCATCCCTTAAACGGCCCAATTAAGCGAAATCACATATGTGCCTGCCCGCAAAATCCTAAAGCGCATATTATGCCGGCATATAAACAGCAACTAAACGGGCTGGCCCACTTACTTCTTGGGCCAGCCCATTTGATTTACGGTGGACCCCACACACTAATTGGGCTGGCCCACTTGCTTTAAGGTGGACCCCACCAACTACTGGGCCGGCCCACTAATTAGTTGGGCCAGCCCATTTGCTTTTTGTGGACCCCACATAATAAATGGGCCGGCCCTTTAAGAGGAAAGTGGGACCCACCTGTTTTTGGCCCGGCCCACTATCTTGTTGGGCCGCCCACTTGCTATATGGTGGACCCCACATACTAGTTGGGCCGGCCTTTAACAGAAAGTGGGACCCACATGTGTTTTTTGGCCCACTATCTTGTTGGGCCACCTTATGGTGGTCCCACATACTAAATGGGCCGCCCTTTAAGAGGAAAGTGGGACCCACTGCGTTTTTGGCCCGCCCACTATCTTGTTGGGCCGCCCACTGCTATATGGTGGACCCCACATACTAATTGGGCCGGCCCTTTACCAGGAAAGTGGGACCCACTGTGTTTTTGGCCCGCCCACTATCTTGCCGGGCCAGCCCACTTGCTATATGGTGGACCCCACATACTAAATGGGCTGGCCCTTTAACAGGAAAGTGGGACCCACCGTGTTTTTGGCCCGGCCCACTATTTTGTTGGGCGCCCACTTGCTGTATGGTGGACCCCACAAACGAAATGGGCCGACCCTTTAACGGAAAGTGGGACCCACTGTGTTTTTGGCCCGGCCCACTAGCTTGTTGGGCCCCCACTTGCTATACGGTGGACCCCACACACTAAATGGGCCGGCCCTTTAACAGAAAGTGGGACCCACCGTGTTTTTGGCCCGGTCCACTTGCTTCTTGGGCCGGCCCAGTTGTTGTAAGGTGGACCCCACATGTTAAATGGGCCGGCCCATTTAAGTTTTGACCAGTCAACCTTAGAGGTTAGGCCCGGCCCACGTAACTAATGGACCAGCCCAGCTATATAGTTGACCGGTCAAACTATGTCATCTGGCCCGGCCCGCTTAAGACGTGGCAGGCCTCGTGTGGGCCTACCATCTACCACGGGGTTTCAGCCGGTTAACGGCGTCTGCCACGTGTCAGTTTGCATGACGTCAGCAGTCAACGGGCTCCCGAAAACACTTCCGCAACGGTCCGATTTTCCGTGGCGGAAGGGCGCCCAAGCGCGACGGACCGAAAAAATCGTCGTTGGACTTTGCCTGACGCAGTTTCGACAACGGAACCCATATCGTCGGGTTAGGCCCATAGGCGACGAAAAATACCCCTTAGCGGACGATTTTGAGACGTTGTCTATCAGAACTTTTCTTGTAATGAGAAAGGAAACAATTTCAGTTTTATAATATCACCATCTATATCCTTATACTTTTGCATTTCACAAAGTTCAACAAAATTATTAAGATGGGCAGCAGCATCATCAGTACTAACACCAGAAAATTGCTCTCTCATAACAAGATTCAGTAAAGCAGGTTTAATTTCATAGAATTCTGCTGTAGTAGCAGGTGGAGCAATAGGAGTACATATAAAATCATTATTATTTGTGCTAGTGAAATCACACAACTTAGTATTTTCAGGAGTACCCATTGTAGCAATAATAAAAGTAAACTAAGCAAATAGAATAAAGTAAAGTAAAGACAAGTAACTAATTTTTTTGTGTTTTAATATAGAGCTAGTAAACAAGACAGTAAATAAAGTAACTAATTTTTTTGTATTTTTGATATAAAGCAAACAAGACAGTAAATAAAATAAAGTAAAGCAAGACAAAAACAAAGTAAAGAGATTGGATGTGGAAACTCCCCTTGCAGCGTGTCTTGATCTCCCGGCAACGGCGCCAGAAAAAGAGCTTGATACGCGTGAATCACACGTCCGTTGGGAACCCCAAGAGGAAAGTGTGATGCGTACAGCAGCAAGTTTTCCCTCAGAAAGAAACCAAGGTTATCGAACCAGTAGGAGTCAAGGAGCACGTGAAGGTTGTTGGTGGAGGAGTGTAGTGCGCAACACCAGTGAAACCGGCGCCAACGTGGAACCTGCACAACACAATCAAGATACTTTGCCCCAACGTAACAGGGAGGTTGTCAATCTCACCGGCTTGCTGAAAACAAAGGATTAAACGTATCGAGTGGAAAATGATGTTTGTTTGCAAAAAATAGTAGAGAACAATGATTGCAGTAGATTGTATTCAGATGTAAAGAATGGACCGGGGTCCACAGTTCACTAGTGGTGTCTCTCCAATAAGATAAATAACATGCTTGAACAAATTACAGTGGGCAATTGACAAATAAAGATTCAATACATATCATGATGATTACTATGAGATTTAATCAGGGCATTACGATAAAGTACATAGACCGCTATCCAGCATGCATCTATGCCTAAATAATCCACCTTCAGGTTAGCATCCGCACCCCTTCCAGTATTAAGTTGTAAACAACAGACAATTGCATTAATTATGGTGCGTAATGTAATCAACACAAATATCCTTAGACAAAGCATTGATGTTTTATCCCTAGTAGCAACAACACATCCACAACCTTAGAACTTTCTGTCACTGTCCCAGATTCAATGGAGGCATGAACCCACTATCGAGCATAAATACCCTCTTGGAGTTACAAGTATCAACTTGTCCAGAGCCTCTACTAGCAACGGAGAGCATGCAAGAACATAAACAACACATATATGATAGATTGATAATCAACTTGACATAATATTCTATATTCATCGGATCCCGCCAAACACAACATGTAGCATTACAAATAGATGATCTTGATCATGTTAGGCAGCTCACAAGATCTAAACATGATAGCACAAGAGGAGAAGACAACCATCTAGCTACTGCTATGGACCCATAGTCCAAGGATGAACTACTCACGCATCAATCCGGAGGCGGGCATGATGATGTAGAGCCCTCCGGTGATGATTCCCCTCTCCGGCAGGGTGCGGAGGCGATCTCCTGAATCCCTCGAGATGGGATTGGCGGCGGCGGCGTCTTTGTAAGGTTTTCCGTATCGTGGCTCTCGGTACAGGGTATTCGCGACGAAGGCTTTAAGTAGGCGGAAGGGTAGGTCAAGAGGCGGCGCGAGGGCCCACACCATAGGCGGCGCGGCCCCTCCCTGGCCGCGCCGGCCTATGGTGCCAGCCCTCGTGGCCCCTCTTCGTATCCCCTCCGGTCTTGGAAGCTCCGCGGAAAAATAAGACCCCGGGCGTTGATTTCGTCCAATTCCGAGAACATTTCCTTTGTAGGATTTCTGAAACCAAAAACAGCAGAAACACAGCAACTGGCACTTCGGCATCTTGTTAA
Source organism: Lolium multiflorum (assembly GCA_030979885.1). Lineage (NCBI taxonomy): Eukaryota > Viridiplantae > Streptophyta > Magnoliopsida > Poales > Poaceae > Lolium > Lolium multiflorum. The sequence continues at coordinate 83,613,352 of CM061750.1, forward strand.
TAGGTCAGTGCCGGAAAATGTATAATAATGATGTAAAGTATGTATAAAACATGCAAGTATTGTCATAAAAGTAGCATGGAACATAAGAAATTATTGATACGTTTGAGACGTATCAAGGAGCAACCTTTGAGTACACTCCGACGGCCTTGAGAGACTCACCACTACCACCTTCCTCCTTTCCTCCGTAGAGGACCAAGGGAGGGCCGGAGTGACAACCTCGGTAGTGGTGGTTTTTATTGGCTTGCATAAAGCTCATCATCATCTCCCTTAATTCATCATGGAGTCATTCATCGAGGAGATTGAATTTCAACTCCTTGATGTCCTCCATGGGCGGGTCTGAACTAGCAACCCCCTCTCCGGACATACTCTCTTAGGCGGTAAAGACCGAATAAGAGCAGAGGCTCTGTTACCAATTGAAAGGATCGTATGACACCTAGAGGGGGGGTGAATAGGTGTAATCTCAAATTTTAATTCCTTTTCAAATTAGGCTTGACACAAAGGTAAATTCTCTAGATATGCAACTAAGTGAATTCACCTATATGACAAGATACAAGCAACAATACAAGATACAAGTAGTAAAGGCGGTGAGAGGATAGAGGTAACCGAGGTGGAGCACACGGAGAGACGATGATATGATTCCCGTAGTTCCTTCCTTGTAAAGGGAAGTACGTCTACGTTTGGAGGGGTGTGGTGCCACGAAGGCCAACCAACGCCACAAAGGCTCACCCTATTCTCTGGTGAGCAATGCCACAAAGGCATAGCCCACACTCCACTAAGAGGTTTCCTTGAGGTCGCAACCAGCACCTTTACACAAAGCTTGGGGCACACATCCACAACCAAATTGGAGGCTCTCAAATGCCGCCCACGGAGCTTTACACAAAGAACTAGCTCCATGACGACCTCACAAAGATCCACAAAGTCACACTAAGTAAACACGAAGAAATTGAGCGGTGGTCACAAATCGGTTTGGTGGAATTGTAGATCTAGGGCTTCTCCTTCAGTCCTCAAAGAATCAAGGTGTTTGGGTGGAGGAGCAAGGATATCTAGATAATTTATGAGGCGTAATAATGGTGGAGAGAGTGTGTAGGTCATCACCGTCCCAAGGTAGAAGAAGGGGGCTTTAAATAGGTAGGTGGGTGAAAATGGCCTTGGAAGAGGGAGAGGCCAAGTTCCACCCAGCCGGACTGGCCGGGCTCGGTCGGACCATTCCGGCCGGCCGGACTGGTCCGTGGCCGACCGGCCAGCACCCCGAGAGCAATTACCGCGACTCCGGACTGACCCCGGACCATTCCGGCTGGGCTGGACCTTCCGGCCAATGGCCCGTCCACTCCGGCCAGGACTGATCAGCTCCAAAACGATCAGCAACGACGCCTCTTCAACATGCACGAACCGGTGACACTTAACAAGAGGAATATGTGGTGGATATTGGGATGTGTATAAGCTCAGCAGCCACCATGACAACCTCTCGGTAACCCCTCTAAACAAAACGAGAAACCTAGCTCAAATCGAAACTAAACCGCAAGGCTTCTCTTCCTTTTGCTTCTCGAAACCGGGGGAACCACCACACCGTTTGCTCGCACTCTAGAATCTTGACACAATTAGAGAAAACGGTTAGTATCCAAGTGTTGTTAACAAACATCAAAACCATTAGGAGAAGAAATGTCCTTTCAGCGGAGTAGGCTCACGCGCCGAAGATCGAGATGAACTCGTGTTGGGGTCCCCCTCGAACCCAGGATCTTGTTGCTAGAGAGGTGGACTGTGACGCAACCTACATAGGGGGACCGCGCCACCTGCCATAGTTCCCTGCCTGTTGATCTCCTGGTGACCCACTTCAGCTCATTTTGTTCGCCACGAAAATTCCGAAGTATAGTATTTGTCCTTGCTCTTTCTGGAGTCTCGTAGCTTCTGTAGTGTCCAAACTACTAACAGAAGGTTTCTCTGCCAGGCAGAGTTAAAACCAAAATAAAAGGACTCTATAGGAAAGTCCCATAAATCATCTAAAAATGCACAAGTAATGATATATTAATGCAAATAACAATGTAAACTAGTCTTATAAGTTGCTATTATGATGATATAAAATACATGTATCACATAGTTAAGTAAACATTCCAATTTATAATCTAAAAGTTTCTATAAATTTTCTTGCATAATCATACACTAGAAATCTATCTACTAAGATATTTGTTAGAACATACTCAATGGATATATATACACCAAACTATTAATTTTTTTATAAACACTAATGTAGATGCAAATAAGGCTGCGTATGTACATTTTCACACAAAATACATATATTTAGGCCAAGACAAGTAGAATAATTAATGTATATTGCCATGAAAAAATGATACGATTAATATTAATAAATTTTATATTTCATTAAGTATTGTGTAATGAGATAGGTATGATTATTATGAATGTAGTATAATAAAGCAAATTATAGAATAATAAAAAAATTAGTGTAAATTATATTTATTGAACTAGTATGGGTCCAAATTAAGTACTCATCCTAAGTTTGCTGCAATATTCTCTCGTTGATGCTCGCCGTCCGTTCGCAAAGCCTCGTCGCCTGTAGCCCAAATAAGTGTAGCTTCCATACATCATCAATCATCTCTCTTCCTAGTCTTCGTAGTATGAAACAAGAGTAGAGACTATTTGTCCAGTTCATGCTTGCTTCCCAATCTCCATAAGATTGCATATTCTGATGATTCCATGTCTTGTAAAACATGCAATTCCCAAGCATCTCAGACATGATAATGATTATCCTCCATATCATCTTTCATGCCGTGCTTAGTTGGAAGCAGTGCAATAACCACCTTTGAAACAACCAGCCGGCTGCTGCGTAGTCATGCTTATTTCCACCTGGCCCTCGTGTATTGCCAGACTTGATTCGCGTTTTCTACCAGTAGTTACTCTTTATTTCCATCTGCACTGCTGATGTGTTGAGCCTGAGATTTTTTATGTATGACTTTAACACCACTTTATTATTTCCATCTGTACTGCTCATGAGTTGTCCCGAGAAATTTGCGTCAAAGTTCAATTTTGCCCAATTTTCTACTAGCGCGGACGAAACACTTGTCCTAGTCTAGCCTATGAACACTTTTACCGTAATCCAGTAACAAGAATAAATATCCACAACAATTTTATCCCTAGAAAAATCAAACACAAATCGACATATTGATTGCAAATACCAACAATGTTATGCTATACCACAAGTTCAATACTACTACTCCATACTATTTGAAGTAATCCCTCTATCCCATAAAACTTGCCTTCACTTTATTAAAATTCGGATGTATTTAGATGCTAAATAGTGTCTATATATATATCCAAATATAAATACCGTTGAGACAAGTTTCATTGATGGAGGGAGTACAAGAGTAACACTAGTAGAAAGATGGTCTTTTGCACCGGTTCGTATAGGCCATATGCACCGGATGCCAAACGGCACCGGATGCCAAACCGGTGCAAACGATCCGCAAAAGACCCCTTCTTTGCACCGGTTCGCTACGAACCGGTGCTAAGGGGCGTCACGTGGCCCTGTGGAGCGTCCGACGGAGGACCTTTAGTACCGGTCGTAATACGAACCGGTGCTAAAGGGTCGCCGCGAGAAAACGCCCAAAACGCCGCGGTAGAACCCGCTACCGTATTTTTTCGAATTATTTTCCACTCTCTTTTTTCTTTTTTCAGAATTTATAATATTTTAGTTATTTCACAAGTTTAGTCTCTAACTACCCTTATCTCTAGTTCAATTACTTACTCGTGCTCAAACTTCCCGCTCGGTCACCCATCCTCCCACTACTCTAGCACTAGCACGCTTAACTTCCAAGTTCCTTTCCATCCCGCATCCAAGTGCTTCGCGCGCATGTATGTGATACTAGTATCATATCAATCCTATTAACATGTTGGTCGATGTCATATTTCTTTATTGTTTGAATTTCAAATAATTCTTTTAATAAACAAAAGTAATGATGTAATAATAATCTTGAATAAATAAATAAACATTAACTTTATAATTTGTATTATTTTTAGTTTTTTTAATTTATTTTTGCCAAACCTAAAACCAGAAAATTTAAAAATCTTATAATTTGCTAAAAGTAATAGTAATCTTTATGCAGGATGCAATTATTAATTTTAATTTAAAAAATAAAAAATATATAAAATCCTAAATTTTTAGCAAAAAACTAAAATCTTCCTGCTTTCATATTTTAATTTGGAATTTTGAGAATCTAAAAATTGGCTAACCGGGTAAACCCCGATGAATTCGGATGTAACTTTTTTCCACGATCATTTTGATATATTATACGTTTTTTCCCGACGTCGTATGCAAAAATTAATGCGGTTTTACCATTTTTCAAACCTTTTTTGCAAAAAAAAATGAAAATGAAAATTTATCAATTTTCCCTAATAGTAGGTTGCGTAACATATGGAAATCTCATAATATTTTACTTTTTGAATTTTTTACCATTTTCATTTATATTTTACAGACCTAAAAAGCGATCCACGGGGGGTGGAGGTGCGTGGGGAGGCAAAAAACATTTAGCACCGGTTCGTAACACGAACCGGTGCTAAAGGGTTCGCGGCTGACGCCAAATCCGGTGCAAAAGCTCTTTGGAGCAAAAAACCAAAGCCCTTGTTTCTACTAGTGTAAAAAAATTATGAAAATGATATTAGTTCAATTTGAATATACCTTGAAAGCTGAAATCAAGACCGGTAAAACAAGAAGCAATGCTGGAGCTGTTTTTTTTTTTTCAAGAGCACGCACCTTAGCACCGGAAGAAAAATGGCTTTTGGTCGCGGTTGGCAATGCCATTAGTCGCGGTTGCGCAACCGCGACCAATTAGGCGCGACTAAAGGCCCCCTTTAGTCGCGGTTCCTTACGAACCGCGACCAAAGGCCCGTCCACGTGGGCGGCAGGCGAGCGCCAGGGCGGAGGACCTTTAGTCGCGGTTCTTCTGGCCAACCGCGACTAAAGGCCTCCGCAGGTTTAGGGTTTAGCCCCCCTCCCCCTAAATCTGGTTTCTTTTTAATTTGTATTGTTTTATTTCTTTTGGGTTTTAATTTTGAAGGAGTTTCACATATTCTACCGTACTACATACATGCATATGAATGTACAATTTCAAACAAATTTGAAATTAGAACCAAAAAGAATTCAAGAGGAATATACAATATATATTCGATATCGGATGACCATATACAATTTTGAACAAGTTTCCATACATATTTAGTGCATATAAAGTTCTACGTCCTCTACATAGTGTTCTCCTCTAGGATCGATGACTTCCCTCGCGAACCATCCAGCTAGTTCCTCTTGAAGTGGTCGGAAGCGAGCTTCTGGAGTAAGCGTCGTCCGGAGGTTATTCCTCCTGATGTTGTTCTCAGACGGCTGCCGCTCAGTGGTGTATCTCCGGATCCTCTCACAAACATAGTATCCACATAGATTGGTCCCCGGTGGCTGAATATCCCCGGTCGCAGCCTTTGCCCTTTTAAAATGTAGCTCTTTTTTGAATTCACCGACCTTTTGATCTACGAACCGTCTCCAAACCCTACGAGGCAAGGAAAATTAAATGAACAAGAGAGTTATTAATTAGTTACTTGATATTAGGAAATGATGAACGAAATAGGCCGATCGATATAGAGCGCAAACGAATGAAAGTAGTTACTTTTGCATCATTTTTCTCATGTCGGCCCAAAGCTTCGGATCCATATTCAGAGAGTCGTGGACGAGAACTGTGGAGTTCTGAATTTGAATTACTAGCAGAATCCAGTGGAACCTGCGGACACGATACATGCACAGTCATGCATAACTCATCGATTAGCCACATACCATGCATGGAGTAAACAAAAGAGAATGTGCTCAAGACAGAAACACTCACCCAAAATGGTAAGGAAATAGAATATCACTTTTGAGTTCCTGTTTTGTAAGAAACCGCCACAGGTCATCCTCCACGTCTTTGGGGTGGTGTTCTAACACATATGAATTAACGATTTGTGGGTCAATGAACCCAACATCATGGGTGCGCCTTATTCGCATTTCCCGCTTCTTCATTCTGCATAATAGCGTACTGTAACATCCCAAGTTTTCAACAAATAATAAAGCAAGTGAGATTTCAATCACTCAAAATTCACAACTAACAAAAACTTTTCTATGCATATAGTGCCACATATAGTGTTGTGCATCTAAGTGATTTTCTTTTGTGCTATTACCATGATGAGTGTTAGCATTATTCATCTATTGCTATGTGAACACTAACCAAGATCACAAAACCCTAAATTGAGGAGAAATCAAGAAAAGAAGAAAAACCCATTCATCACTCACATACACCATATGTCAAAATGTAAAAACTTCACCAAGGCCATAATTGCTTGCTTCCTTGCTTCTAAAATGTTTCAATATAATAAACTAACACAATTGCATCATTGGATCATGAATCAAAGCAAGAGAAATCAAGAACTCATCATACATATGATAATGGTCACTTTAGTGAAAAATATTTTCTTCACCACTTTGCACCCCTGTATTTCTTAAAACCTAAACTAAACTTTGTCAACCAAAGCCATGTCATCCAAGATCATGTCAAGGTGAACACTTTTCATGTTGACCACCATGTCCAGAGTTGACTAGGTTGACCAGAATTTAATTGCCAAAACAGGATCTGAGAAGAAAAAGAAGATCATCTCAAATTTGAAACTTTGCAATTCTTTTCCAAATTGAGTGCCACCACCACCAATACATCACTATAATTATATAAAAGAGATTCACCAAAAAGATTTCCAAAATTTGAAAATTTTCTTCATGCGGCCATTGTGTCGAACACCTGGCAGGCACAAATTCAGAAATGTGTTACATGCATTTGTCCAGCAGTTTCTTCCCTAAACCCCTTTGCAAATGTGATCATGAGCTAGTTCTACACCCCCTGCCTCTAGCCCAGTACTTGCATGGTCGATTAAAGCCATGGAAAAACCCTAAACTATGCAACACCACACCATGCCGGCCACTTTGGCATCTCCACCTCTAGCCCTCCTCTCACTTTTTCTTCTTGTCCTGGAGCATCTACACTGCATAAGGAATCGAGTGGTACACACACGCGCGAAGCCAAGCCTTGGCATTGGCCAGAACGGCCGTGGCCAAAACCATGCCAGTACACGCCCATGCCGCGGTGAGCGCGCTCTGGAACGCGCCAGAGCACCGTGCACTCGAACGCGCCCGTCCTTGCCCTGCATCCCTACCACCGCGTCGTCTAGCCACTCCAAGCCCTCTACACGCTAGACATGCTCGAGCACCGTCCAGAGCCTTGTCGCCGTCGTCCTCGTCGTCGACGTACCGCGGGTACCGCGATGATTACTGGAAGAAATCGAGCGTTTCCGTAGCCCTATCTCTGCGCCAGCTAGCCGTTGAGCATCGCCAGGACGACGCCTACAAGATGCTGTACTCACCTTGCCCTTTCGATCGACGGAGAAGCCGCGCCATGGCCGCGCCCTTGCAGCACGCTCGGCCACCTCCCTCCCTCTATAAATACCGACGATCGGCTCCTCCCTTCAGCACACAATCTCCTCCCCTCTCCTCACTGAGCACTACTACACAGCCAATTTCACTAGAGCTCGCCGGAGCTGCTCGAATTGCGAGCTCGAGTCCGCCGGAGCCCGCGGAAGCTCTGCTTCAATTGACGCCTCCCCGAGCTCCACAACTGCGCCAGCCGCTTCCTCATCGACCACCACTTCTCCACGCACATTGCCAGAGACCTGCAACGGCCTGGTAAGCGCTCCGACCCCCTACTGGCGCTCTGGGTTCGCCGGAATCTCGCCGGGGACGACGACACACGCCAGCCGTTGATCTGCTTCTTGATCCAACGCTCCCTATCGCTCGTACCGCTTCGGCGTGTTATGAGGCGCCGACAGGTGGCCCCCACCCTGTCAGCGCAGCCCGCCCGCACCAGTTGCTTGCTGGGCCGCGCTGTGCTGTTTAATTCGTTTGGGCCCATTTACGTTTCCCGCCAGGCCCAAAAATTCAAATAGAATAAATCCAATTAGTTCAAATTCAAATACTGCTGCTCACTTCCAACTTGAATAATTTAAAATCTGCCAAACCAAATCTAGCAAACTTTATATTGTTGGAAAGCTCATGAAATTGTCTAACTAATGCCACTGGCCTCATGTCCAAATTCGTATTAATTTTTAAATGATAAAAATAACAAGGCAGAGCCTTTTCTAACTTCAAATAATTATTAAAAATAATCTATAAATGATTTTAAGTTGATTCCAATTCTAATAAATCACAAATGATGTTCTCTAATTGATTATGCAATAATATAGTCAGGTTATTTGCATGATCATGGACTAGATCAAATAAAATAGCTATGTAGTTAATCCTAACACCATTTAACTTGAAATTCAAAATTTAATGAATAGTATGAGAGCTACTCTCTCATTTAAATCTTGATCCTAAGTAATATAACCAGGGGGAATGACCTAGGCTAAAGAACCCTTGATAAATATTACTTAGAGATTTTAATGCATTTAAAATACTAATATGATAACATGTGTAGTGTAGCACTTTAATTAAATTAGACTCACCTATAATAGATATGAAATGTTGACTTGGGTCAACCTATATTTCATACCTGATTATTATATGGAGAGATTAAATCTTATTACAAAGTAAAGAGAAGAAATGAATTTCTTTAAGGATCTACCTATCTAAAATTAAGAAATAGGAATAATGAGAGGAAATTATTTTTCTAATAAATAAGAAATCATCAAATAACTCACCATGCCATGTTTGATTGATAATAAGACTAGAGTGTGAACTCTTTGAGTGTTCCTAGTTTAGCATATGAGTTTGGTTTAGTATTTATACCTCGTATTCGTATATAGACGCTAGTAACGAGGATTACCAAGAGGAGGAGGCCTACTCCCAAGAAGAGGAAGAGCACTTTGATCACTACTCAGCTCAAGGCAAGCTAACCCTTGCTAAATACAAATGCTTAGCTCTACAAGAGCAAAGGCATCATCACACTTTACTTTTATGTACTACCTATCCCATGTTTTTACTTAATTTTACTTTGGCTTATTTACTTCAAAGTACCTTTTGATTTATGATTCACTTGGTCTAGAATAGAACAATACTTGGGTTAGATGAACACAAATCAAAGCTAGATCAGCACCCCTCATTTAGTGGCTATTGCTAATCAATTAAAATTTGACTACTCTAGATGGGAACAAGTGATGTTGATATGAATTTGAAACCTTGGGAATGATGGTTCATTCCAAGGAATGACTTTGAAGGTGAATATGACCAAGAGAAGATGGTGATTTTTGATATAAAACTGAGATGGGTTTGAATGCGATACCTTTCCAATTATACAAGTACCCCCACAATACCTGATTATGGGTAGGGCTTAACTAGAAACTTGTGTATTTTAGTATGGGTTCCCTCTAAACAAGCATCATAGGGGTTACGCCGAGGCTGCCTCCGTATGTGAGAAATGATGTGAATATGAGGTGAATGTACGACCCAAGCCCTGTGCAGTTCCCGGGTTAACAGTTGGTTCTCACCGGGAGGCCAAGCTCATGGGGAGAGGTGCCTATACTAGGACATATAAGTGAAAGGTTATGATTGATGATCCGCGTACTGAGTTACGATGATTCGGGGTTATCCTCGACGGATGAAATCAATAGTTGTGGCACAAGAGTACAACCTCTGCAGAGTGTTAAACCTATTCGAATAGCCGTGTCCGCGGTTACGGACGGTTGGAAGGGCCATACTATTTCCGTTATCAGGATTTATGTTGAAATAATAATGGTGATTGATGAATTGTCTTGAATCTCAAATGAATGGTGGGAATGACACTAATGTTCCCACTTGAGTTAGTCTATTAAATAATGAGGATTTTTCTTAAATGTTGATTCAAAGAAAACTTAGCTTTATGCAAATAAACTTAGAGCCTAGTACCCCTTTACTACAACACATTATGCTTTACTTTAGTATTAGTTTGCGAGTACTTTAAAAGTACTCATGGCTTTGCCCTGGCTATTCAAATGCCAGACTATGAAGAGGAGCAACAGTATCAGGATGACGGACAGCAGGACGTCTATGATAACTAGGATCGTCTTCTAACGTCAAGCGTTGCCTGTGGAATTATGAGTCCACTACTACTACTACGCTTCCGCTACTTATGTGTGATGTGAACAATCTATTTGTGTAATATTGGATCATGTGATCCTTTGATGTAAGACCTTATGTGTTGTAATAAATGATGACTCTGAACGACTTACTATTATATCTCGCAAAAACAATCTTCCTGGGATTGCGATGAATGATATGATAGGGCATCCGGACTTAAAAACCCGGGTGTTTACAAGTTGGTATCAGAGCCATTGTTTGACCTTAGAAGACCTTAGTTAGAATGGACGGCCAACAAACTTAGTTTAAAATAAAATAGTTATGAAAATATACTCATACCCTTACCTTGGAATTCCTTTTCAAAATAATCCATTTCATTGATTATTACTTAAAATTTTGAACACTGACAATTATTAACTTATTTGTCACTCCCTCTACAGATGGATCCCATCATCCCGACGGAGCCCTTTCTCCAGACCCAAGTCTATGACTTGGCGAACGGGGGAGACCTGATCTTCGAACGCGATCTGTTCGCGCTCACCGACTTCCTCGGACGCACGCCTCCCGTGTTCTACGGGGGTCAGATCTCGGACAACGGCCAGCTCCAATGGCTGATCATGGCTAACCTTCCGGGAAAGCCGGAGTCACCCATGTTCCGCCAGATCCAGTTCTCGCTCCGCGAGAACACTTGGGTGGATGGACTCGCCCATGCTCTGCAGGAGTCTCTCGCTCGTCTGTGCGGGCAGAACTCGCTGGCCATCGAAGGGGAACGCTTTGCGCACTTCGCAAGGCACTCCTCTGTTGGTCTGCCCCTCAGCCTGCCGTACCACCCCGTGCTGAGGCACCATGTGGACCACCTCGACTACATGCTGTACGAGACTCGGTCGGCGCTGAGCGACTCCCGCTCCGCCGCCAACCACACTCAGCAGCAGCTGAACCAGTACGCGGAGACCATCAAGGTCATCGCGAAGGAGCGCAGGACTCTGCGCCAGCTGGTCGCGAAGAGGGATGCCACCATCCACCGCCTCAAGACCAAGATCGCCGTCCTGAAGGAGACCATCTCCACTCAGGTGGAGCAGCTCCAGATCCTGGAGGGAGAAGGCGAGGGGGAAGACATCCAAGGGGATGGCTACTCCTACGTCAGCAACGACAACGACTACGAGCCGGAGGAGGAGGGAGACGACGACTTCCACCAGACCCTGCCTGCCGGGATGGACACCACCTTCCCGCTCCGCATCGATGGATAGCTTCCATCCTCTCCTTGAGCACCGCGTAGCCTGAGATGTATCGGTCCTTTGTATTCGCCCCTTGTATCGTAGCTTGTTGAAAGGGTTCTTCAAACCCTCCGGAATGTTGGCTTGTAATAATTGCTACCTTCATGACTATGTTTCGTATGTGTAATATTTGTATATTATGAACCATGTTTTAAATAAATGTGAGTTTATTTCCCCAAAATTAAGCCATAGAAATTGTCCCTCTTATCTCATGATCCATATCTCTGTTCAGATGGCACATTCCAATCGCAACGCCAATCCGGATGCGCTGACGCAGATACTGCAACAGATGTTGGCTGAACGAGAAGTTGATAGAACTGAAAGGCAGGCTAACTTAGCTGTACTTCAACAGTTAGCACAGAACAACCAAGGCCACGGGAACCATGATCACCCGGGCTCCAAGTTGAAGAACTTTCAGAACACCAACCCACCGGTGTTTAGCAAGACAGAGAGGAACCCCTTGATGCTGATGATTGGCTCCAGACAATGGAGAACAATCTTGAGGTTGCCGGAGTGGAAGCTAATGACAAGGTGCTGTTTGCCACCCACTATCTGGCAGGACCTGCACGTGCCTGGTGGACGAGTGCTCGCGCATTGAATGCCGGGCAGCTCATGACTTGGGCAGACTTCAAGCTCAAGTTTAGCAAGTACCATGTGCCACCAGGTCTCATCAAGAAGATGCGGGATGAGTTCCGCGAGTTAAAGCAAGGCCGTCTGACCGTGGTAGAATACCGCGACAAGTTCCTCACCTTGTCAAGGTACGCCCCGGATGAGACTGATACCACCGAGAAGAGGAAGGAGAGGTTCCTGAATGGACTGCACGATGAGATGCAGACTGTGTTGGTCAACATCCCTTTTGCTGACCTCGAAGCCCTTGTTGACTCCGCCATCCAGATGGAGGGCAAGCTGAACCAGGCCAACGAAAACCGCAAGCGTCGCATGATGCACCAGAGTGGGCCCAGCAACAACTCCAAGTTTCGCCCTGGCTCAAGCGGAGGCTTCACCCCCAGAAACAACAGGCCACAGGCACAGATGTCGCGCCCTGGTTAAGTTCCTGGATAAGTTCGTAGTTGTCTTCATCGACGACATCCTTATCTACTCCAAAACCGAAGAAGAACATGAGCAACACTTGGAAATGGTCTTAGAGACTCTTCGGGAACACCAGCTGTATGCCAAGTTCAGCAAGTGTGAGTTCTGGTTGAGGGAAGTAGGATTCCTGGGACACATCTTGTCCGCAGGAGGAATTGCCGTTGACCCCTCAAAGATAAAGACCGTTGCAGAATGGAAAGCCCCAACCACCCAGACTGAGGTCCGTGCATTTCTCGGATTAGCGGGATATTACCGCCGATTCGTTGAAGGATTCTCAAGCATAGCCAGACCAATGACCCAATTGTTGAAAAAGGACAAGAAGTTCGAATGGACGAACAAGTGTGAAGAGAGCTTCCAACAGCTCAAGAACAGACTGACTTCAGCCCCAATACTGATCATGCCGGACATCACCAAACCCTTTGATGTGTATTGTGATGCCTCCAAGATTGGTCTTGGATGTGTGTTGATGCAAGAAGGCAAAGTGATCTCGTACCTGTCCAGGCAACTGAAGCAGCATGAACAGAATTATCCGACCCATGACCTAGAGCTAGCAGCAGTCGTTTTAGCCCTGAAAGTATGGCGTCATTATCTCATGGGTAATCGATGCGAGATCTATTCGGATCACAAGAGTTTGAAGTATATCTTCACCCAGAAGGAACTGAACATGAGGCAACGGAGATGGTTAGAGTTAATCAAGGATTATGATATGGATATCCACTATCACCCAGGCAAGGCCAATGTGGTAGCAGATGCTTTGAGTAGACTGCCGTGTCAGTTAAACTCCATGATTGCCGAGGAACAACCTAGCCTTCACCAAGAGTTTGAACAGTTTAGAATGGAGCTCGTAAGTGAAGGATTTCTCGCTAGCATTGAACTTCAACCCACTTTGATTAGTCAAATCAAGGAAGCTCAGAAGAGCAATGCAAGCATTGACGGGATTAAGAGCCAGCTAGCAGCAGGAAAGGCACCGGGATTCACTGTTGATGAAGAAGGAGTACTTTGGTATAACGGACGCTTGTGCGTGCCGTCAGATTCAGAGTTGAAACAAGTGATCCTAAAGGAAGCCCATGACACCTTATATTCTATTCACCCCGGAGGTACTAAGATGTACCAGGACTTGAAGGAACAGTTCTGGTGGCATGGGATGAAGCGAGAAATCGGGAGTTACATCGCCAAGTGTGACATCTGTCAGAGAGTCAAGGCAGAACACCAACGACCTGCAGGACTACTACAGCCCCTGCAGATTCCCGAATGGAAGTGGGATTCCGTAGGAATGGACTTCATCACCGGATTGCCCAAATCTAGTAAAGGGAATGATTCTATCTGGGTAGTGGTCGATAGATTGACCAAAGTCGCCCATTTCATCCCCGTCAAAACCACCTACCAAGGACCAAGACTTGCAGAGTTATATATCTCACGGATAGTCAGCCTGCACGGAACTCCGAAGTCAATAGTATCCGATAGAGGATCCCAATTCACCTCCAGATTTTGGCAGAAGGTACATGAAGGACTCGGAACTAGGCTGAACTTCAGTACAGCCTATCACCCTCAGACGGATGGACAGACTGAACGAGTCAATCAGATACTAGAAGATATGCTGAGAGCATGTGTGTTGGAATATGGATCCAAGTGGGAAGACTGTTTGCCGTACGCCGAATTCTCGTACAACAACAGCTACCAAGCCAGTTTGCAGATGGCCCCCTTTGAAGCTCTGTACGGAAGGAAGTGCCGTACCCCTCTGAATTGGTCGGAAGTTGGAGAGAGTCAAGTCTTTGGACCAGATATTCTCCGAGAAGCTGAAGAGAAGGTTCACAAGATCCGTGAGTACCTCAAGACCGCTCAATCAAGACAGAAGAGCTACGCCGACAAGAGACGCCGAGAGATGACTTTTGAGATCGGAGATTTCGTATATCTCAAGGTGTCCCCTCTTAAAGGAATGCAGAGATTCCAGCTTAAAGGAAAGCTCGCACCCCGTTATGTTGGACCTTTCAAAGTCCTAAGTCGCCGAGGAGAAGTATCCTATCAGCTGGAGTTACCAGAAGAAATGTCAACGGTGCACAATGTGTTTCATATCTCGTTACTCCGGAAGTGCTTGGAGGTACCTGAGAAGACTGAGGTGTTCAAGAACATTGACCATCGTACTGTGGATATCAACTCAGATCTAACCTACCGCGAAGTACCTATTCGCATTCTGGAGGAAGCATTCAGAACCACTCGTACCCGGAGTATCAAGTTTCTGAAGATACAATGGAGTAACCACACCGAAGAAGAGGCCACTTGGGAAAGAGAAGACTTTATGAAGACTGAATACCCCAATCTCTTTAGTACCTAGTTTTCTTCCAGATCTCGGGACGAGATCTTTTGTAAGGGGGAAGGGTTTGTAACATCCCAAGTTTTCAACAAATAATAAAGCAAGTGAGATTTCAATTACTCAAAATTCACAACTAACAAAAACTTTTCTATGCATATAGTGCCACATATAGTGTTGTGCATCTAAGTGATTTTCTTTTGTGCTATTACCATGATGAGTGTTAGCATTATTCATCTATTGCTATGTGAACACTAACCAAGATCACAAAACCCTAAATTGAGGAGAAATCAAGAAAAGAAGAAAAACCCATTCATCACTCACATACACCATATGTCAAAATGTAAAAACTTCACCAAGGCCATAATTGCTTGCTTCCTTGCTTCTAAAATGTTTCAATATAATAAACTAACACAATTGCATCATTGGATCATGAATCAAAGCAAGAGAAATCAAGAACTCATCATACATATGATAATGGTCACTTTAGTGAAAAATATTTTCTTCACCACTTTGCACCCCTGTATTTCTTAAAACCTAAACTAAACTTTGTCAACCAAAGCCATGTCATCCAAGATCATGTCAAGGTGAACACTTTTCATGTTGACCACCATGTCCAGAGTTGACTAGGTTGACCAGAATTTAATTGCCAAAACAGGATCTGAGAAGAAAAAGAAGATCATCTCAAATTTGAAACTTTGCAATTCTTTTCCAAATTGAGTGCCACCACCACCAATACATCACTATAATTATATAAAAGAGATTCACCAAAAAGATTTCCAAAATTTGAAAATTTTCTTCATGCGGCCATTGTGTCGAACACTTGGGCACAAATTCAGAAATGTGTTACATGCATTTGTCCAGCAGTTTCTTCCCTAAACCCCTTTGCAAATGTGATCATGAGCTAGTTCTACACCCCCTGCCTCTAGCCCAGTACTTGCATGGTCGATTAAAGCCATGGAAAAACCCTAAACTATGCAACACCACACCATGCCGGCCACTTTGGCATCTCCACCTCTAGCCCTCCTCTCACTTTTTCTTCTTGTCCTGGAGCATCTACACTGCATAAGGAATCGAGTGGTACACACACGCGCGAAGCCAAGCCTTGGCATTGGCCAGAACGGCCGTGGCCAAAACCATGCCAGTACACGCCCATGCCGCGGTGAGCGCGCTCTGGAACGCGCCAGAGCACCGTGCACTCGAACGCGCCCGTCCTTGCCCTGCATCCCTACCACCGCGTCGTCTAGCCACTCCAAGCCCTCTACACGCTAGACATGCTCGAGCACCGTCCAGAGCCTTGTCGCCGTCGTCCTCGTCGTCGACGTACCGCGGGTACCGCGATGATTACTGGAAGAAATCGAGCGTTTCCGTAGCCCTATCTCTGCGCCAGCTAGCCGTTGAGCATCGCCAGGACGACGCCTACAAGATGCTGTACTCACCTTGCCCTTTCGATCGACGGAGAAGCCGCGCCATGGCCGCGCCCTTGCAGCACGCTCGGCCACCTCCCTCCCTCTATAAATACCGACGATCGGCTCCTCCCTTCAGCACACAATCTCCTCCCCTCTCCTCACTGAGCACTACTACACAGCCAATTTCACTAGAGCTCGCCGGAGCTGCTCGAATTGCGAGCTCGAGTCCGCCGGAGCCCGCGGAAGCTCTGCTTCAATTGACGCCTCCCCGAGCTCCACAACTGCGCCAGCCGCTTCCTCATCGACCACCACTTCTCCACGCACATTGCCAGAGACCTGCAACGGCCTGGTAAGCGCTCCGACCCCCTACTGGCGCTCTGGGTTCGCCGGAATCTCGCCGGGGACGACGACACACGCCAGCCGTTGATCTGCTTCTTGATCCAACGCTCCCTATCGCTCGTACCGCTTCGGCGTGTTATGAGGCGCCGACAGGTGGCCCCCACCCTGTCAGCGCAGCCCGCCCGCACCAGTTGCTTGCTGGGCCGCGCTGTGCTGTTTAATTCGTTTGGGCCCATTTACGTTTCCCGCCAGGCCCAAAAATTCAAATAGAATAAATCCAATTAGTTCAAATTCAAATACTGCTGCTCACTTCCAACTTGAATAATTTAAAATCTGCCAAACCAAATCTAGCAAACTTTATATTGTTGGAAAGCTCATGAAATTGTCTAACTAATGCCACTGGCCTCATGTCCAAATTCGTATTAATTTTTAAATGATAAAAATAACAAGGCAGAGCCTTTTCTAACTTCAAATAATTATTAAAAATAATCTATAAATGATTTTAAGTTGATTCCAATTCTAATAAATCACAAATGATGTTCTCTAATTGATTATGCAATAATATAGTCAGGTTATTTGCATGATCATGGACTAGATCAAATAAAATAGCTATGTAGTTAATCCTAACACCATTTAACTTGAAATTCAAAATTTAATGAATAGTATGAGAGCTACTCTCTCATTTAAATCTTGATCCTAAGTAATATAACCAGGGGGAATGACCTAGGCTAAAGAACCCTTGATAAATATTACTTAGAGATTTTAATGCATTTAAAATACTAATATGATAACATGTGTAGTGTAGCACTTTAATTAAATTAGACTCACCTATAATAGATATGAAATGTTGACTTGGGTCAACCTATATTTCATACCTGATTATTATATGGAGAGATTAAATCTTATTACAAAGTAAAGAGAAGAAATGAATTTCTTTAAGGATCTACCTATCTAAAATTAAGAAAATAGGAATAATGAGAGGAAATTATTTTTCTAATAAATAAGAAATCATCAAATAACTCACCATGCCATGTTTGATTGATAATAGGACTAGAGTGTGAACTCTTTGAGTGTTCCTAGTTTAGCATATGAGTTTGGTTTAGTATTTATACCTCGTATTCGTATATAGACGCTAGTAACGAGGATTACCAAGAGGAGGAGGCCTACTCCCAAGAAGAGGAAGAGCACTTTGATCACTACTCAGCTCAAGGCAAGCTAACCCTTGCTAAATACAAATGCTTAGCTCTACAAGAGCAAAGGCATCATCACACTTTACTTTTATGTACTACCTATCCCATGTTTTTACTTAATTTTACTTTGGCTTATTTACTTCAAAGTACCTTTTGATTTATGATTCACTTGGTCTAGAATAGAACAATACTTGGGTTAGATGAACACAAATCAAAGCTAGATCAGCACCCCTCATTTAGTGGCTATTGCTAATCAATTAAAATTTGACTACTCTAGATGGGAACAAGTGATGTTGATATGAATTTGAAACCTTGGGAATGATGGTTCATTCCAAGGAATGACTTTGAAGGTGAATATGACCAAGAGAAGATGGTGATTTTTGATATAAAACTGAGATGGGTTTGAATGCGATACCTTTCCAATTATACAAGTACCCCCACAATACCTGATTATGGGTAGGGCTTAACTAGAAACTTGTGTATTTTAGTATGGGTTCCCTCTAAACAAGCATCATAGGGGTTACGCCGAGGCTGCCTCCGTATGTGAGAAATGATGTGAATATGAGGTGAATGTACGACCCAAGCCCTGTGCAGTTCCCGGGTTAACAGTTGGTTCTCACCGGGAGGCCAAGCTCATGGGGAGAGGTGCCTATACTAGGACATATAAGTGAAAGGTTATGATTGATGATCCGCGTACTGAGTTACGATGATTCGGGGTTATCCTCGACGGATGAAATCAATAGTTGTGGCACAAGAGTACAACCTCTGCAGAGTGTTAAACCTATTCGAATAGCCGTGTCCGCGGTTACGGACGGTTGGAAGGGCCATACTATTTCCGTTATCAGGATTTATGTTGAAATAATAATGGTGATTGATGAATTGTCTTGAATCTCAAATGAATGGTGGGAATGACACTAATGTTCCCACTTGAGTTAGTCTATTAAATAATGAGGATTTTTCTTAAATGTTGATTCAAAGAAAACTTAGCTTTATGCAAATAAACTTAGAGCCTAGTACCCCTTTACTACAACACATTATGCTTTACTTTAGTATTAGTTTGCGAGTACTTTAAAAGTACTCATGGCTTTGCCCTGGCTATTCAAATGCCAGACTATGAAGAGGAGCAACAGTATCAGGATGACGGACAGCAGGACGTCTATGATAACTAGGATCGTCTTCTAACGTCAAGCGTTGCCTGTGGAATTATGAGTCCACTACTACTACTACGCTTCCGCTACTTATGTGTGATGTGAACAATCTATTTGTGTAATATTGGATCATGTGATCCTTTGATGTAAGACCTTATGTGTTGTAATAAATGATGACTCTGAACGACTTACTATTATATCTCGCAAAAACAATCTTCCTGGGATTGCGATGAATGATATGATAGGGCATCCGGACTTAAAAACCCGGGTGTTTACACGTACACAACAAGATAGTTAGGACAATATATATATTTATAGTGCAGGCAATGAACGAGATGGGGTAGAAATTAATAAATCACTTACAGAACATAGCAGCTGATGATAGATTTGTCGAGCTCGCGCAGATTGAACAGCTGGAACAATTCACTCCGATGAATTGTTATATAGTAATGTTTGAAGTGATGCTCAGGTCTAACTTCCGCATAAATATATTCTCTGGCGTTTTTAAGTTTTATGTAACCCTTGTACCAATTTAGCAGACCTTTCATTTGTCGAGGTAGATCCTCTTCCTGCGCAGGCTCGACGAGAGGACCATCCTTCACATATGTAAATACTACGTCCTTCATTGCCACGTCATCAAGGCCTAACGCTGCACGAAGAGTCAGACCTAAGTCTGCCGCTTGTTCTTTGGCTCTCGCTACAGTCAATCCCTGTGCTGCCGCAGCTGCTATGACATCAGGGGCATCGTCCGGACCTGCGGCTTTCACTATGAGCGGGGCGATCGACTGTTTACTTTGTTCCCCGAGCTGGGCAACTTGTTTCCCCCCGACCGCGAGTGCTTGACTACGAAGTTCACGTTCATAGTCGTCAGGCAGATTCTTCGCGGCTTGGGACGGTGTGTTCAAAAATGACTTAGCCCAGCTCTTTTCCTTCTCAGAAAATACTTGTTTGGGCTCGGGCTCTCTTTTCTTCTTGCAGTCCGCCTGCCATTTCTCATGCTGAGCAGCCACGACCGCTGCATTTTGCTCCACACTAAGTTCCCAAGGCCTCGGGGTGAGAGGCTTTAGTGATGGCTCTGGTATCTTTGTGGTTGCAGGTACATAAGGCTCCGGGTTAATAACCCAAGACTGCCTCTGCTTCTTCGCCGGAGGTGGATTGGGGGGCGGCGTCTGATCACCCGCCGGACGAGGACTGGGGGGCGGCGTCTGCTTACCCGCCGGAGGTGAATTGGGGGGCGGCGTCGGCTGACGTGAAGGAGGTGTAGGTGAACCACCACCACCGCCGCCGCCGCCACCACCACCGGAGGGGGGTGGACTTGTTCGCCTTGGCGCCTCGCCTGGAAACTTGATAAACTTCTTTTGCCATAGAATGAACTGGCGCTTGACATCTCCAAGTCTTCTCGCCCCTTCAGGTGTAGCAATGTCAATGTCCAGGTCCTCAAACCCTTGGACTATGTCCTCCACCGTGACACGAGCATAGCCATCTGCAATGGGGTTGTTGTGGTGGAGTGCTCCAGGTTTACATGGTAAAGCACTGGCGATGGCTACCTTCATGGACATGTTCCCGATAGGATAATACAGATGACATTCTTTCATCTCCTTTATATCGTCCACGGGGTAGCGAGGAGGCTCCGGTGCAGTAATTTCGACCACCAGAGGCTCCGGTGCAGTAATTTCGATCGTCGGTGCACCAGCCGGTGGGGCCTCCGTGGAAGCCACGCTGCTTCTTCTCTGCTGCTGGCTTCCGAGATCCATTGGATGATCTTCATGCTGCGCCCGAGCTGCATCTCTTTCGGCTACTAGTACACTCACGGTTTTCTTCATCACATCCATTTCCGATGCCAACCGCGCCACAACATCTGCATCCCGATCCATCTTTCTCTTACGGCTTCTGTAACCGTACGGGTCATCGCTCTGGGGGAACCCTATTTTCCACGGAATGTGCCCCATGCCTCGTACACGTCCTCCGTGTTCAGGATTCCCGAGGGCTTTCGTCAGCGCGTCGTTCTCTCTGTTGAACTTGATCTTCCCCTCTTGAGCATCCCTCATTGCCTCAATAAGCTTTTCGGTGGGTTTAATTATTTTGCCCCGGTAAACACACTCTCCTGTCTCCGGGTTCAGCGATCCCCCATGCCCGTACCACCAGCTTTTGGCCCTTGGGTCCCATCCCTCCGTACCTGGACGGATTCCTCGCGCCCTCAGCTCGTTCTCCATCTTCTCCCACCTAGGCTCCCAAAGGCGATACCCTCCTGGCCCCATAATATGATTGTACTCCTTCTTAGCCGCATTTTCCTTATTTTTTTCGATAGTTCAAGGAACTGCTCCGATTTCTTTTGCTTCACAAATTCTGGCCAATCATGTTTCAGTTTCTCATATTGTCCTTTGAAATCCGGAGTCTTGTTCTGGTTGACATAGTCATGGGCTAGATTTTGCTTGAATTTCCGGAATGCACTGGCCATCTTTCCAAGAGCGAACTGTTTGAGTAGCTTCCTCCTCTTCTTGTTTTCCGCAATCTTGTTACCCTCCTCATCCAATTTGTGGTATTCCGGAGGTAGGACGACATGTTGCAGAAGCTTTTGCAAGCAATCTTTTTTTGTTCTCTTGTCGACAAAAGTGAAACCAAGACGTGCCTTCTTTGGCTCATTCCACTCCTGGACGGTGATCGAGACGTTGTCTCTAACAACGGCTCCGCATTGGTTGATAAACTTGGTGGCGTTCTTCTCGGGCTCCAGCGGCTTGCCGGTTGCACTGTCGACAACCTCGATGGTATATATTTCTCCTTGTTTCAGCATCTTGGTTGCGCCACGCTTTGACGACGTACTCGATTGTTTCGATGATCCGGCCGAGGGCTAAAATAAGAAAGAGAGTCGCGCGCGTTAGTACACACATATTTATTCAAATCAGTTAGTTTGTATCACCAGAGGCTCAATGTATATATATACCTCGGCGCCGGAGGTGGTTGCTACTTCCAATTGAAGATCGTCGTTTATCGACGTTTCTTCGGCATCATCTTGCTGACGGCGCCCTTCATCTTCACCGTCAAGGTTCAGATAAGAAGAGATATCATCTTCTTCTTGTCCGGTCGGCACATATGGAATATCGCCGTTTATGATGCCGAACATATGGTCTTCAGCGTCCAGATCATAGTTGTCCAGAATCGGGTCAGCTCTATCGTCTGCCATATGTCAGTCCTGAAAACATGTAGTAAAAATAAATTAATTAAGTGCAGAAGGGGGCGGTGGCGGTGGCGAAAGGGCGGTGCCAAAAGGAGGGGGCCGGCGAGCTGGAAGGGGTGGGAGAGGGTGTCGCGGAAGAGCGCGTGTGTGCGTCGGGAGAGATTGGAGGGGCCGGGGCGCCGGCGGGCGCCGCCCTAGCTATTGCATGTGTGCGTGTGTGGCGCGCGCCCCCGCCCTAGCTATTTTAAGTCTCAAATTTTAAGTCTCAAATTATAAGTCTTCTTTTAGTTTTTTAAGTCTCAAAATTTTAAGTCTCAATTATTTAGTTAATTTTAAGTCTTAAATTTTAAGTCTAAAATTTTAAGTCTCAAATTTTAAGTCTTCTTTGAGTTTTTTAAGTCTCAAAATTTTAAGTCTCAATTATTTAGTTAATTTTAAGTCTTAAATTTTAAGTCTTAAATTTTAAGTCTGAAATTTTTAAGTCTCAAATTTTAAGTCTTCTTTTAGTTTTTTAAGTCTCAAAATTTTAAGTCTCAATTATTTAGTTAATTTTAAGTCTTAAATTTTAAGTCTAAAATTTTAAGTCTGAAATTTTTAAGTCTCAAATTTTAAGTCTTCTTTTAGTTTTTTAAGTCTCAAATTTTAAGTCTCAATTTTAATTTCGAAATTAACAAGAACTAAAACTAAAAAAAGAAAAAAAATTGGCCGGGTACGTGCGCCGCGCGCGCGGCGCCCCTCTCTCTGGCCGGCGGCGCGCCTCTCTCTGGCCGGCGGCGCGCCTCTCTCTGGCCGGTGGCGCGCGCGGCGCGGCGGCGGCGCGCGGCGGTTGGCGGCGGCGCGCCGGGGGTACGTGCGCGGCGGCTGCGGCGACACGGCGCGGCGCGGGCACGGGCGGCGGCGGCGGTTTGGTTGGTCGGCGTCGATCGATCTCCACGAAGCAGCTGACGGTTCGAGGAAGAAGAAGAACTGGCCGCCGTTCGCGCCGCGCGCCCCCCTTTAGTCGCGGTTGGGGGCGACCGGCGACTAAAGGGCAACCTTTATCGCGGTTGGCCAGACCAACCGCGACTAAACTTTTCCGGGTTTTTCGTTCCTGGCGCAGACCTTTAGTCGCGGTTGGCGAGGCCAACCGCGACTAAAGGTGTTTCAAATTACTTTTTGTTTTTCAAAATGTTAAAAATACAGAAAAAGAAAAATAAAACTAATTCATTTCAAAATCATAAAATACAAATAATATATCAAAAAATTCAGAAAAATAAAACTAATTCATTTCAAAATGTTAAAAATACAAATAATATATCAATAAATTAAGAAAAATAAAACTAATTCATTTCAAAATCATAAAATACAAATAATATATCAAAAAATTCAGAAAAATAAAACTAATTCAATTCAAAATGTTAAAAATACAAATAATATATCAATAAATTCAGAAAAATAAAACTAATTCATTTCAAAATCATAAAATACAAATAATATAACAAAAAATTCAGAAAAACAAAACTAATTCAATTCAAAATGTTAAAAATACAAATAATATATCAAAAAACTCAGAAAAATAAAACTAATTCATTTCCCGCCACTTTCTTCCCGCCAGTTCTTTCCCGCCTCTTTCTTCCCGCCAATTTCTTCCCGCCACTTTCTTCCCGCCACTTTCTTCCCGCCTCATTTTTCCCGCCATTTCTCACTACATATATGTAGCCCGGCTTGGCCAGCATTATCACATCTCTACAATCTCTCATCAATCTCTCATGGCTTCCACCGCACCCACTCTAACCTACCAGCAGGTGGAGGAGCTTTGCGCCTCGAACTACCCTTGCCCACCGGGCTACCGCGTCCGCGCCGGCTGGAGCCTAAGCGCCGGCGGCGTGCCGGTCCCTCCCGTCCCTCAGGGTACTGCGCGTCGGGCGGCCATCACGAACCACTACTACCTCGACCTCACGCCGGAGCAGCGGATGAATCCCGCTGGCATCCCGATAACCAGCATACTTGGGCCTTCTTCATCAATCGGCGTGAGAGGGCGCTCGCCAGGTATGAGGAGGACGGTCTGCCTCCTGGAACTTCCACGAGGCCGGCCGTCGTGGTACGGCCGGACTCTGCAGAGCGTCATGGACTACATCACGGCCGGCGATATCCCCGCCTGCGCTACCCTCGATTCGAGCCACGAGCGCCGCCCGGCGACAGCAGCGACGCGACGACGACGGCGGGAACCTAGAAGGCGACGACTACCAGTACAACGGCGGCGGCTATGAAGACTACGAGTATGCATATTATACGCCTAGGCAGGAGTATGACTGAATCACTCCAAATTTCATGTATCATCAGTGCTATCTCGAATCAATCGAATCATTCGAAAATGGACACGAAAACATCACGGATAATATAATTCACGTGATCCATTCAACAAAGTTTGGTACAATAAATTATTACACATCATTTCTTCCCTTGTGTCCCTGCTTGCTTACGATTGTGCCGTATCCATGGAGCATCCTCATCATTTAACTTAATGCTTGGGTCGGTGTTCACTTTGAAGGGCGGAATTTCAGCAAACATATTATAATCTTCAGACATGTCTGTCTTGTCCTCCACTCCCACGATGTTTCTTTTCCCTGAAAGAACAATGTGACGCTTTGGATCATCGCATGATGTACTGATCGTTTTCTTATCTTTCCGTTTCCTCGGTTTGCTACTCATGTCCTTCAGATAGAAAACCTAAGCGACATCTTTCGCTAGGACGAATGGTTCGTCAAGGTAACCAAGATTGTTGAAATCCACCATTGTCATTCCGTATTGCTGGTCCACCTTTACCCCACCTCCTGTTAGCTTGAACCATTTGCACCGGAACAAAGGGACCTTGAAGGAGGGTCCATAGTCAAGTTCCCATATCTCCTCTATGTAACCATAATATGTGACCTTTTGCCCATTCTCGGTTGCTGCATCAAAGCGGACACCACTGTTTTGGTTGGTGCTCTTTTTATCTTGGGCGATCGTGTAAAATGTATTCCCATTTATCTCGTACCCTTGGAAAGTCGTTATAGTCGAAGATGGTGTCTTGGCCAACATGTACAGCTGATCTACAACAGCATTGTCACTCATTAAATGTTTTCTCAACCAACTACCGAAAGTCTCCATGTGGGCCTTCCTAATCCAGGATTCTTCCCCGGGTTGTCCGAGCGTAAAATATTCTTGTGTTTCTCAAAGTACGGAGCCACCAAGCTGGAATTGGTCAGAACTGTGTGGTGTGCTTCAGTCAGAGAATGGCCGTCCATACATATCGTTGATTTCCTTCCGATCGTGCCTTTTCCACTTAGTCTCCCTCGTGCCGCGATCGAGGAAGACCAATCGGCTTAAGGTCAGGAACAAAGTCAACACAAAACTCAATTACCTCCTCATTTCCATAGCCCTTGGCGATGCTTCCTTCTGGCCTAGCACGGTTACGAACATATTTATTTAATATTCCCATGAACCTCTCGAAGGGGAACATATTGTGTAGAAATACAGGACCGAGAATGGAAATCTCTTCGACTAGGTGAACCAGGAGGTGCGTCATAATGTTGAAGAAGGATGGCGGGAACACCAACTCGAAACGACAAGACATTGGACCACATCGTTCTGTAACCGTGGTAGAACTTCTGGATTGATTACCTTCTGAGAGATTGCATTGAGGAATGCACATAGCTTCACAATGGCTACTCGAACATTTTCCGGCGAGCCCCCTCAAAGCAATCGGAAGCAATTGCGTCATAATCACGTGGCAGTCGTGAGACTTCAGGTTTTGGAACTTTTTCTCCGCCATGTTTATTATTCCCTTTATATTGGACGATAATCCAGACGGACCTTCATACTGCTCAGGCATTCAAAAAAGATGACCTTCTCTTCTTTGGTCAGAGCGTAGCTGGCACGACCTTGAAACCATTCCGGATGCCGGTTATCAGGGTCTTTCAAACGTTGCTGGTCCTACCGTGCTTCCTTTGTATCATTTGTCTTCCCATACACGCCCAAGAAGCTTAGGAGGTTCACGCAAATATTCTTTGTAACGTGCATCACGTTGATTGCAGAGCGGACTTCTAGGACTTTCCAATATTCTAGCTCCCAGAATATAGATTTCTTCTTCCACATGGGTGCGTGCCCGTCAGCTCCCTTCGGAATTGATTGTCCGCCAGGACCCTTTCCAAAGATGACTTTCAAATCCTTGACCATATCAAATACCTCAGCACCAGTGCGTTCCGCAGGCCGGTGATCTGCCTTGCCGTTGTAATGCTTGCCTTTCTTTTTTGGATGATTTTTCGGAAGAAATCGACGATGCCCAAGGTACACGTTCTTCTTACAATTTGGCAAATGTACACTTTCAGTCTCATGTAAGCAGTGTGCATGCATTGTATCCCTTATTTGATTGTCCCGAAAGGTTACTAAGAGCAGGCCAATCGTTGATGGTTACGAAAAGCAACGCTCGTAGGTCAAATTCCTCTTCTTTGTGCTCATCCCACACACGGACACCAGGTCTTCCCCACAGCTGTAAAAGTTCATCAACTAATGGCCTTAGGTACACATCGATGTCGTTGCCGGGTTGCTTCGGACCTTGGATGAGCACTGGCATCATAATGAACTTCCGCTTCATGCACAACCAAGGAGGAAGGTTGTAGATGCATAGAGTCACGGGCCAGGTGCTATGGCTGGAGCTCTGCTCGCCAAAAGGATTCATGCCATCTGTACTTAGACCAAATCTTATGTTCCTTGCGTCAGCTGCAAAATCTTTAAACTCTCTGTCGATCTTTCTCCATTGCGTTCCATCTGCGGGGTGTCTCAACTCCCCGTCCGACTTACGGTCCTCTTTGTGCCATCGCAACAACTTGGTATGCTCTTTGTTCCTGAACAGACGTTTCAACCGTGGTATTATAGGAGCATACCACATCACCTTGGCGGAACCTTCTTCCTGGGTTTCGGCCCTCAACATCGTCACCAGGGTCATCGCCTCTGATCTTATAACGCAATGCAGTGCATACCGGGCATTCATTCAAATTCTCGTATTCACCGCGGTAGAGGATGCAGTCGTTGATGCATGCATATATCTTCAGAACCTCTAAACCTAGAGGGCAGACAACCTTCTTTGCTTCGTACGTACTGGCGGGCAACTCGTTATTCTTTGGAAACATATTCTTCAATATTTTCAGCAAGTTTTCAAATGCCGAGTCAGCTACACCTGCCTGTGCCTTCCATTTCAGCAAATCTAGTGTGCAGCCCAGCTTTTTCAGACCATCATCGCATCCGGGGTACAGCGCCTTTCTGTGATCCTCTAACATGCGATCCAAATTCTCCCTCTCCTTTTCAGTTTCGCAGCGACTCCGTGCATCAGCAATGGTCCGACCAAGATCATCAACGGGCTCATCACGTGCCTCTTCTTGATCACCTTCCCCTTCACCTTCCCCACCTTCAGCATCATCCATGAAAGTATCACCGAAATGATCAAGATAGCTCTCATCGATGTCATCCCCTTCTTCATCTTCTTCCATTATAACCCCTCTTTCTCCATGCTTGGTCCAACAATTATAGCTTGGCATGAAACCATGCCGAATCAGGTGCAGGTGAACTTCCCTTGAGGAAGAGTAACCCTTCTGATTCTTACAGTCAACACATGGACAGATAACAAAACCCCCTGCTTGTTCGCATTAGCCACTACGAGGAAATCTTTCAAACCCGTAGTGAATTCGCCGGAGAGTCGGCTAGCGTATATCCATTGCCGATTCATCTGCATTATTATAATACAAAATATATAATTAACCATCATGCATTTGTTAAACTAAATAGAAATTAAACAATGAACTACACACATATGCATATTTTATCAATGACACATATATATGAAAGGTTCAAGTTGTTGCTAACCGCGATCGAGGAGGAAAAAATAAATGAGGAAGCTCGCTCAAGTGTGGCTCCGACACTTCATATCATGTTTGTTTCATGCTCTTGGGACATTTCATCAAACACCTTGTGTGCATAAGAGGAGCCAAAAGCAAACCCTACACCCCCTTGAAGTTTGTGAAGAGAAGTGGCACCAAATGGCTAAGTGCTGTGGGCTGGATGGTATATATAGGGGAGGGGCTTTAGTCGCGGTTGGCCTGGCCAACCGCGACTAAAGGCCTTTGGGCCAGGCCTGAGGACATTTAGTCGCGGTTGTCCTGGCCAACCGCGACTAAAGCCCCTCCCGTCCACCAGCTGGCCACCGAGCACGCTGGGCCCAGGCCTTTGGTCGCGGTTCGCCACAAGGGCCGCGACTAAAGGTCCCATTGGTCGCGGTTCTTGCATATCCGCGACTAATGGGGCTGTCCGGAAGGCCTTTTTTCTACCAGTGTTTATAGAAGAAGAAGCAAAATAAAGTACAAGAAAGCACACGAGTGCTGAGACACACGCACGACACCTCCCTCCGCCTAGGCCTACTCTCCCGCTATATCTAGCCTCCCTCCTGCTGGAGCTGTTTGTTAACTACCAAAGTAACATGCTAGTTCACGATATGTATACATATCGCAAGGTGTTAACAAAAAGAAGTGGACCTCGCTCGCAAGTGTTGATAAATACGGACATTTTATGCACGTATTGCAATACATCAGTTGAACAAAATACTCATGCAAGATCTGGAAAACAAAGAACCGCCCAAGAACCCCACATGGAGGTGCTTCAGAATGGGTGCCTGACAGGGAGTCCACACCCATGCGTCGACAACAGTTCACTCGTGCGACTACGCCACTAGTGCAGGCCGCTGCCGGCGGCGCTCAGGAAGCAGTACGGAGAAGCATTGGAGAAGACAACAACATCTCAAAGAGGCCAACCTCGCCGAATTTAGTGCTCCATCATAGGCCAGACTCATGCACACCAACCCCTGCACGTGCAACACACATATTGACTAATGCAAAAAAAAATTTGAGAAATATCGATGTATAAAAACAATTAGTAAGCCAAGTAACCATTGTGTACCTAGTTAAAAACCATAATTCCCTTCATAACTTTACCATCTACCAGTTGTGATATTTGCACTTTCGTGCTTAAGCAACATGTGATAATTCCCGTGTAATACAAAAAGTATAATCTTTCAAACTGTTACAGATCAACCTCAAACTAAAATGAATTTAAAACTACAATCCAAAATCTTATTGAATAGAAACAACATCTGAGTGATCATCTTTTTAGTAAACTACTCTCCATTTTCTGATGCACATTTTTAGGGTGAGAGCACATTTATATAGACATATGGTAAGGTATATCCCTTCTCTAAAAGAGCGAGGCTACCATAAAAATGTGAATGTAGCCAAAATAAATAATTTAGGAATGTGCACAATTGTCGTACGTACTCTAAGACTTGGGGTTCTCGTCGAGTAAATCGGTCTTCAAGATTTAATGGGAAACTTATGCTCTATACAACCATGAAAGTTTGCCAATTAATGTTATTAAAACGAACCAACTTGTACATTTTTAAATCACAAAAACACCTACTTCACAAGAAGGATTGCTTGTATGCACAAAAAATACCACTACATTTTACGCTTTCATTACAAAAGAAAACATGGGTCATGACTCATGAGTGATAATGGTAACAGAGGACACATTGTACAAAGAAGATAAACTGATCAGCTTGTGCCACTATTTGTGTGTCAAATATTATGTAGTAAAATAAATTTCCATGCGCACAGAAGTAAAGAATGAGAGGATACCAAACTACATTTATGTGCATTTCGAAGGCACACCAACAGGCAACAACATTATGCCAGTAAAACAGTATTAGTCTCCATCCGTCAGTTCCTACAAGGCATAAAAACGCAAAAGGAAAGGAAGTTAAGTATTTTTGTAATATATAGTCAAGTGACACTGTAGTATGAAACAAGCAAGGCCGATAAGGAGGAAATAAATGTGATCGTGAAATCTTTTATTGCTCAAACCTTCTCATGTAGTTGCTTTTGGTTAAACCGGCGTTGGCGCGCGCAAAGTTTAAAAAACAAGTAACCATCACTGGTTTAACATTGTCTATGGCCAAGATAAGTGGATTGTCTAATTTCCAGTAGCATAGTAGAGGAAAAGAAACCAGGTCCAATGATGGGAGATGTGCTGCCAGTATCGACCAAATCAAGCACAGCGTAACAGTGATCCCCGCAAATGCGCAGTTCGAGGACACCGACAAAGAACCCACTTGCATAAGTAAATCGGGTGAGGGGTAGTAGGCGTGGGGAGGGGGCAGACCTCGCGGCATTGAACGGTGCCGCTGTATACCGTAGCCTGGCAGAACCGGTGGTACAACGGGGCGGCAGCGTAGGAGGCGCCGACCATAGCGGCCGCCACGCCGAGAAGGTACCCCAGAGTCCTCCTAGAGCTCTTCTAACGGCCGGCGTCGGCAGCGGCGACGGCGGAGGAGGAAGAGGCGAGCCCGCGAGAGAGGAAGGCGTCAGCCGCGAGCGGCCACAGATGGAAAGGGGAGTAGCCGCGGTCCAGCGGGAGGGCGATGTGGCGGTGGAGGAGCCTGGGGAGCGGAGGAATCGCGTCGGCGACGCCCTTCCCTTACCTCGCCGGAGGAGGCGGGCGGCGTGCAGATGGGAGCGGGCGGTGTCCATGTTCTAGCTTTTTTTTTTGAGAACGTGTCCATGTTCTCGTGGGGGGCGGCATCCTGATGGAAGGGAAGACGAGCGGCATAGGGAGGCCCATGTTGACGCGGCCCAGCTAGGCAGGGCGGAACATAGTGCGACGAGAACGACCAAAGGGTTAGACGTATTGGGAGGTGGCAGAATAAGGAACCCATTCGTTCTTTTTAAGTAGTGTAGATACCTAATAATAAAGGGGCTAATGTTTCCGTTGTTTCTGTCGTCCGACTTATTTTTTTTGTCCATCGCTCGACTAGCTTGTTCCGTCGTTCGTACGTTGACCTTCACAAACCTGCGGTAACTCATACGTCCCAGTCTCATGGTCGTCTACGTTCTGGACTCTTGGTCTGGTTCGCTCAGGAGTCAGGATGGATTTTTGAACCGAGCCCATCAGGAAATCCAACCAAACCCCTCGACCTCCATTGCTTCAATAAATAGATCGCGCACGCACGCAAGGCTTCCTCTCGAGTCGCCGCCATCGATCGCCCGCGACACCCTCTTCTCGATTCGACGACGCCAACTTCTGGAGCCTCCCAGGCTTCTAGAAGGTCCGCCGCTCCGCAACGAGTCCATACGTCGGCAGTTTCGACGACCCTACCCGCGCCGGTGAGGCTTGTTGTCTACGTCGACGGCATACTCGACGGCGAGGCCTTCTTGTTGCAGTATGGGTCCACCTTCAGCCGCACGCCTACACCATTGTCCGCCTACCACTGAATCGCCATGGCCGGTTGATTCCGGGTGGACTGGTAGTATTGCAGCGCCAGACGGGCTCGGGCCGTGGTGCAACAGTGCCATCCTCGAGGAGACTGAGCGGCTCGGCACACGCGCCTCTCGGCGGCCACGGCGAGGCGACGACGTGGACGCATGGACGGGACCTAGCAGCCGCACATGGAGGGGCTGATCCTGTCGACGGAGGGATGCCCGTCGGGATCGTGTCCCAATGAACTGCGGAGGAAGGGAAGGGCGGTCTTGTCCGTGCTGTCCTATTCGGTTCGTCTCGAAGACGACGTGAAGACCTTGCCCTCCTGAGTCCTGATCCTCCTGTATACCATGCTGATGTTGAACAGGAACAGTGCATGAACGGAGCAGCTGATGATTGTGGTCCTTATCAATGGGCAAAGGGCGTAAGTGAAGGAGAAGAGATTTGACGGAAAAGAAGAGGATTTTCTTCACGGGGGATTCCAGGAGAAGGGAAATTTCTTTAGCGGTAATTAACTAATTATAACGAGAGAAAAAAAGTGTTGTTGCTGCTGCTTCCGATCGTTCTATACATGTGCTTGTGAGTTTACAACGAGACAGGGAAGCTTCCAGGTGAACTGGTGCCGATGTGCCACATGCATCACTCCGGCAGGTGCGAGTGGGATCTCCCCGTCCGCCGCCTCGACAGCTAGGAGGCGCAACTCTCTCGATGGGAGACCGGTATGGGCATCCCCGTTGGCAACAAGTTCCGATGCTGGATTGATCCGTCTCACAACAGATCTTTTCTTACTTGACGGCCAAGAGGTCGAAGCTACTATACTGGCTTTCTACTCATATTTCATCACTGGGTTAGCAAGCGAAAGGTGGGAAGATCGCCGACAGCGGAGCTTCTACTCAGATTAGAAGGCTATCTAAAGATTAGGGCGACAGCAAGGAATATATGGAAGTACAAGTTGCGAATTAGGACGGAGATCGCCGAGGGGAGCTTCTACTCAGATTTTATCTTCCCCATTATTATCAACAGAGTACAATACTTTATTGAAAATTATGTAGTTCAGCTTTTGTCCAATCTATTTTTGCCATGCAATTTGTTAGGAGTAGTCCTAAAGAATGGTGCTAATGCTTGTGCAAGTTTAGTTCAATAGAGTTAGCTTGCAAGGAGACAATTCAACGTTCAAGATTGACAAGATATATTTATTTTTCATTTATAAACACTACAAGGCTGATGATAATAAATACAATTGGCAAGTGAAAATCATGGAGAATTTTTAAACAAACCCGTGCAACGCACGGGCACGTTTCCTAGTCTATACCAATATAAAAAATCACAGAGGGGGCAGAACCGACGGAACACAGCCATCAGATGGCCATCTAACGCTCCAAATGTCCACCATAATTAGCGCTAAAACAGCCCAGGATGACAATTATCGCTAAGGCTGACAACTCCCGGACGCTAATCACCCCGTCCTAATCCCGTCGCTACCCGCCCGCCGCACGCCGCCGGCGCCCGCCGCCCGACGCCCGCTGGCCCCCGCCGCCGCCCCGCGCCGCCGCCCGCGCCCCGCCCGCGCCGCCCGTCGCCCGCGTCGTCCCTCACAAGTGCGGACGCAGCCGCACGTCTGCCGCCGCCGTGCGCGAGCCCGCCCGGCTTCTCTACATCGCCGTCCGACTCTCACACCCCTGCACTGCCGTCTTGCTGGCCGGCCAGAACCAACGCTGCAGACCTGCAGACTAATTGGACACTGCAAAATCAAGGTCTGATGCAATATTTCCATTCACTGAAATTTTGTTCTGCCGATCGTTGGGTACAGAGCACATGGACAGAAATATATTCTTAGTTTCTTTTGTTTGGTTGGATATATACATCCATTCACTTCTTCATGTATGTGCGGTATATACAATGCATATATCATTTTAGTGGTACACTTCAATATATAAAGTTTTAGCAACTCAGGTTCTCCATAGATTTCAAACAAATAAATTATATGTATGAAAAGCTTGCAGTGTATAACTGAAAAAGAGAAAATCATTGGCCTGAGAGGCTACTTTATTGCTCAAGGTGGTTCATTGTGGACCTCCAGGATAAAATGTTTAAGGGGATAGGAAACCTGTTCATGAACTATGCTAGACGATTTACATTATTTTGTGTATGGGAGTAATATAGGAATTTATAGAACTTTAGAGAAATCATGATTTTTTAACATTGTATAGCTGAAAATCATTGGCTTTCCATGTTCCTGGATTGAGAAATCTTCATGCAATGTCTATTTGTGCATTAGAAATTAATATATGCATATCTTATGGGGCATGGTTATTAGCTGCTCCATTAGAGTCATGTTTTCTGATCAAGGGGTCACACGGAACTGGCTCCTCTAACGTTGAGGAGCAAACTTAGTGAAAATAGTGTGGTAAAGTCAGAGCACAGTAGCAATGAGTATCATATTTTCTGATGCAATTAAGTACTGTACATGATTACTGTAGCTACAAAAGTTTGAACGAAATTTTATTACACCTTAATTTTATCTGTATGTACTTAATCTCAATGCATAATATAAATTTGTATTATGTAGAATAATTTAAGTTGTTTTAATCCAAAATCATACAATTAGGAAGAAGAGAACAAATTTAGTGATTCTCTGTCCAGCATCATATTCAGCAATTTTTTCCACCGAAACATTGCAACCAATATTGCTCACTTATACATGTATAATATTTTATGGTCTTCTAACTTTACAGGGAAGAGGTATTCTATAATATCAATTACATTTACGAAAAGTGTAACCCAACACTACACATGTCAGCGTCAAAGCGCACCCCTTTTCAAGATATCACCAACGGCCAGAATCAAGGTGATTAACAATGACTGATGCTTTCAACTCTCTTATTATTATTTCGACATATAGTAAATTGTGTCATGACTGCAGATCCTAAAGAGGCCAAAAGGCAGAGAAACCGAGAGTATTATGCAAAAAATAAAGATGAAATTGCAAAATGCCGGCGCCAAGCACGAGAACTTAAAAAACAAGTTCCTTCAACGGATGCAAACATAAACGAGAACATAGTATGTCATACACCAGATCATCCACAATCCAGAGTCAGCCAACTGCAATACAAAACACCAGGTCATATGTTCTTTACTCACGCATATATGTGGCATATTTTTTGAATGCAAATACTGAATTGTCATCTACAATGAATTTTGTAGACATGGCTCCACTTGTTCAACATACCTATGCATCTCAATGCCCGGAACCGGAACCATCACAATACTATGCAGACGGTTCACCAAACCATATACCTGGTAATATAATCTGTCATGCCATTTTTTGCATTTTTTGAACGTAATCTTCAAAATCTTCTAACAATGTTTGATGTTCACATGTTTTGAAGCTGTTCTGGGCTGCAGTAATGCTTCTCTTCATCAATCGTCAACATCTACCTGGCAATATGATGGCTGTGACTCGGGTACTGGCCTATCAAACACACATCGAGGTCAAAAAATCAAAGTGCTAAAAGTTGGTACGCTAAATTGTCTGACGAAAAAAAAGCTGACTATATAAAGAGGCAGCGGTTAGCTCGCCATTGAAAGAATGCTGCAACTCCGACTGCTCTTAATCATGCAGAAGTATCTCCGATGCAAATTACCCCATTGAGCAACGTAACCATGACACTTGCAAATGGTACATAAACCTCTATTCAGAAAATTTTGCAAAATATACATAGCGTAACTGTTTCATGCGAGTTTCATTTCATCTGTATCATCCTATTTTCTACTTCAGGTAGCAGGGATACTGCCACGCAATGCAGCGACTCACGAATGCTTGACGGAGATCATAGTGATTGGCTACACACTAATTTGACTTTCATCTCTCATGTGAAATCTGGACAAGATTTGCAAAATGGATCCACATCTGCAGGAGGACATGGACAAAAGAGCTTCGCTGAAAAAAGTGAATATTGCAGCAAGAAACGACAGCGTGATTCTTCTGATCAGAAACGACAACGTGAAAGGGATCGGTACTCATCAATGACAGATGGTGAGAAGGAAATATGCTTGCGCAAAAAAAGGGAGTATAAGAAATTAGTCCGGGAAGATTCTTCGCCCTTGATCACCTCACGTTGCACACCTGACATGCAAGCACATCCATGTAAAACTAACCCAACAGGTACTGCTGGCCACATGCATATAGTGTATTAATAGCATGTAATTCTAATTGTATCAAATAATTGCAGTTCATAGATCTGATATTTAACTAATATTTATGCAATTTGATGCAGACCGAGTTGACACAAACAACGATGATGAGTCCGATCATTTTAGAGCCATTTGAACAAGGTGCTACATTCGAAGGTAAATTAAATAATCACGTTGTCTACGAACAAATGTGAGGTGTATCAAGCATTATTGAGACAATTCAACACAACTTGCTCTTATGTAACTTGGACACATTAAAAGAGAAAACAACAATGCATGATGATGATGATGATGAGTGCAGGATTTTTAGTGGTACAGGTAACTAATACAAATCACTCAATACCATTATTGCAGTCCAATATGTCTTTTGGCGCCTACTTTATTCCTACTTATTTTGTCTTGGCAGGCGATGTGTTTGATTCCTACCGAGTGACAAATGGTGTTTCCACGACTAACCAGATTGATGATCCTTATGACTACGTGTACCACAATCTACCAAGGAAGCATCATGCTTTGGAGCCAGTAAAAGACTGCAAACATTGTGGAGCAATGAAGATCCAATATGAGGGTCCTGCGTTTTGTTGCAGAAAAGGGAAGGTGAAGGTAGCTACCCCTGAAGTTCCTCAGGAGTTACGACGGTTGTTTACAAGTCAGGTTGATGAGGATGCAAAATATTTCAGAAAGCACATACGATATTTCAACAGCCACTTCTCCTTCACTAGCCTTGGAGTCACCCTGGATAAGACGGTCAGCACTGCATCAAAAACTGGGGTGTATACATTTCGTGCACAAGGGGCATTGTATTATAAGATGGACGATCTGGTGCCTGGCGGTCAAGGACCTAGACATCTCCAGCTCTACTTCTATGACACGGATGAAACCTTGGAACATAGAGTTAAGCGGTCTCCAGATCTTGATATCAATATCGTAAGGGCGATTTTGAAGATACTGGAGGATAACCCGTATGTGCAAACCTTTAAGAGCATTGGATCTGTTCCGAACCTAGACGAATATTGGATATCACTTAATACAAATATAAGGCTGGACCAACGAAGGTACAATGCACCCACAGCTTCCCAGGTGGCCGCGGTGTGGGTTGAGGGGAGTGACCCACAAAATACCTTTGATAGGCAAGTTGTGGTGTATGGCAAAGGGGACCGTCCTATATTTATTAGAGCTTACTATGGTTGCTATGATCCTTTGGCGTATCCATTATTCTTCCCGAGAGGGGAGACGGGATGGAACCGTTGGATGCCATATGAGAAACCACCTAAAGTTGCAAAATCAAAGAACCAGGATGACACACCTAAGGTCGCTCATGGTGAGAACCAGAATGACAACGAGCATGAACACTTGCAAGGTCTACATCAGAGTTCAAATGTACAGCCGGAAGAAAACACGGATGAGGTAGAAGAAAACACAGATGAGGTAGAAGAAAACACAGATGAGGTAACAGGTAATTATCCCCGTGCTGACAAACGTGTTTCATATTTTATTCATTGTTAGTGGAGATCAACGATTAATCATTTATTGATCCATCTTGCAGATGATGAAGAGGATCAGGATGATGATGACACTGGAGGTAAACGAAAATTTGTCAGCGCCAGGGAGTATTACTGCTTCAAGCTACAAGTCAGAAAAGGACTCTTTAACATTATATTGTTCGGTGCACGCCAATTCCAGCAATGGGCTGTTGACATGTACATCAAGATGGAGACAATGAGACTTGATTTCTTCTCCAAGCCTAAAGATCAAAAGCGCATTCGTGCAGAACTATACCAGGTACCACAACGTTCTCCAATAATTATGATTTCTAGGTTATATCACACATGAATATACTGAGCATGATGTTTTGATTGATTTGTTTCTTAAGGGTGTTGTTGACGTTATTGATGCTGGTGAGACACGTGGTTCTGAGGTTGGAAAGAGAATCGTGCTACCACGGACTTTTTCGGGAGGTGATCGAGACATGCAACGAAGATTCCTTGATGCGATGGCGATAGTACAGCGGTTTGGGAAGCCGGATTACTTCATCACGATGACTTGCAACCCACACTGGGAGGAGATTACATCCAGACTTGAACCCGGGCAGACGCCACAAGACCGTCCAGACCTTGTGGCAAGAATATACAGGGCGAAGTTGCGAAGTATGAAAGATCTCTTAATCAAGAAACAGTACTTTGGTGAGGTTGCTGCATATGTCCATGTTACTGAGTTTCAGAAGAGGGGGCTGCCACATGAGCACATGCTTTTGATCATGCGATCGGATAGCAAGCTAACAAATCCAGACGGGTACGACAAGGTGATATCTGCAGAAATTCCTGACAAGGACAGGTACCCTCTATTGCATGCTTTGGTGGTGAAGCATATGCTCCACGGACCATGTGGTGCTCTGAAGAAAAATTGTCCTTGCATGATAGATGGTGAATGTTGATTTCGCTATCCTCGGCAGTTCTGTGATGCTACGGAGCAAGGAAAGGACTCATATCCTATCTATAGGAGGAGGCATGATGGTCGTCGTGTGAAGGTCAGAGGAGCTGAGCTGGATAATAGGTGGGTTGTCCCATACAACCCTGGTCTCCTTATGCTGTATAATTGTCACATCAATGTTGAAGCTTGCTCTAGCATCAAGGCAGTGAAAAATTTATTCAAATACATCTATAAAGGACATGATCGTGCTTCATTCTCAGTTGATCCAACAACAGATACAGATGGTGGAGTAATCAATGAGATTAAACAGTATAGAGATGCTAGGTTTGTGGGGCCACCGGAGTCTATCCACAGGATTTGCGCTTTTCCAATGTACGGTGTCTCTCCCTCTGTTCTCCAACTTCAACTTCATTTGGAAAATATGCAGTCTGTCACATTCAAGGAGGGTGATAATCTAGAGGATGTTATCAGTCGGGATTCTTCTTCCAACACCATGCTCACTCAATATTTCAAGATGAACAAGGTTGACCCTTATGCGAGGAACTTCTTGTACAAAGAGTTCCTAGAATTTTATCGTTGGATTAAGGGTAAGAAGATATGGCAGATAAGAAAACTAAAGGGCCGGGGGCAGATTGGGAGAATTGTGTATGCAAATCCTGCTGAAGGTGAAAGGTACTTCCTAAGAATACTTATGAATCATGTTCGAGGTGCAACATCATATGAAAATTTGAAGACTGTGCATGGCAAGTTGTGCGCGTCTTTTAGAGAAGCGTGTGAGAAAAGAGGTCTGATAGAGACCGACAAGTCACTTGATGACTGCTTGACTGAGTCTGCTACTTTCCAAATGCCGCGTGCTCTAAGAAGGCTATTTGCAACTATTCTGGTGTTTTGTGAGGCTACAAACATCCGATCATTGTGGGAGAAGCACCTCGAGTCAATGTCTGAGGACTACCTTCGGAACCATCCCAACAAGGCCGCAGTAGAGCAGATGGTCCTTAGAGACATTAGGGATCTGGTGCATTCGATGGGGAAGGATATTGGCAGTTATGGCCTCCCAGATTTGGATCCGGTAGATGATGGGTGTTCAAGTGGTTACTCGAGAGAGGTTCAAGAGGAGATGTCGATCATTCCGGACAAAAAAGATATAAATTTGTTTACATCTCTTAACACTGAGCAGCGCGCTGGTTTTGATGAAAAACTCTCTCACGTCGTCGACAAAAGGAGCCAGGTATTCTTTGTTGATGGTCCAGGTGGCACGGGAAAGACCTATTTGTACAAAGCACTTCTTGCTAAGGTTCGTTCACTAGGACAAATAGCTATTGCAACAGCGACATCTGGTATAGCGGCATCCATCATGCCCGGTGGACGCACCGCCCACTCAAGGTTCAAAATTCCAATTAAACTCACAGAGGGCAGCATGTGCAATTTCACCAAGCAAAGTGGTACCGCAGATCTGCTCCGCAAGGCATCTTTGATAATCTGGGACGAAGTTGCCATGACAAAGCGTCAAACAGTTGAGACACTTGATAGGTCCCTACAAGACATCATGGGATGTGCTTTGCCATTTGGTGGGAAGGTTGTGGTGTTTGGAGGAGATTTTAGGCAGGTCCTTCCAGTGGTGACGCGTGGGACAAGAGCGCAGATCACTGACGCCACGCTTCGGAGATCTCATTTATGGGAGAAGATTAGAAAGATACGCCTCACGCGTAACATGAGGGCACAAACTGACCCGTGGTTCTCCAGTTACCTCTTGAGAATTGGGAATGGAACAGAAGAGACGATCGGTGGCGATTATGTGCGTCTTCCGGATGACATTGTTATTCCTTACACTTCTACAGAAGAACCAGTGAACAAGCTTATTGAAGATGTCTTCCCATCGCTTCATGAAAATGCCGCATCTGGATCCTACATGAGCTCACGTGTCATTCTTTCAACCAAGAATGAACATGTGGACAATCTAAATACAAAGATGATTGAAAGGTTTCCTGGAAAAGAAAAGGTATATTATAGCTTTGACTCTGTCGAGGATGATGCACGCAATAACTACCCAATTGACTATCTAAACTCCATAACTCCAAATGGCCTGCCCCCGCATCTTCTGAAACTCAAAGTCAATTGTCCTGTCATTCTTCTCCGAAATCTCGATCCTCACAACGGGTTGTGCAATGGAACAAGATTGATGATTAGAGCATTTCAAGATAATGCAATTGATGCAGAGATTGTTGGTGGACAACATGCTGGAGATAGAGTGTTTATACCGAGGATCCCTTTGTCGCCTTCGGATGACATTTCACTTCCGTTCAAATTCAAGAGGAAACAATTCCCCATACGGTTGAGTTTTGCTATGACCATCAACAAAGCCCAGGGGCAAACCATTCCAACTGTTGGTATTTACCTCCCTGAGCCTGTATTCTCGCATGGCCAGCTTTATGTTGCACTGTCGAGGGGTGTGTCAAGGCAGACCACTCGGATTTTGGCCAAGCCAAATAATGACATAGATCCCACTGGAAAAAGCACGAAGAACATTGTGTACAGGGATGTCTTGGAGGGATGAAACGGGTTTGTTCTTCCTTCAGTCCGGTCAATAATTATTAGTATTCAATGTTGCTACTGCATCTATTGAACATATCATTTTGATATCGCTCATTTATCATATTCTGATATAAGCATGTTTGTGTTTTGCAGCACAACTATGTTGCCAGGTTTTGAAATAGGATCTTCCCATATACATCTGATTATATGTATAGGTCTATACAGCTTGAGAACGGGGCTGATACTTGCCTTGGTGGTTTAGCTTTTTTCTCAGTGTTGTTGTTCGCTACTGTGTTTTTCCATCAATGAAACTTGGGTGGAAAATAATAATCAAAACATTGGCTTTTATAGAAATTTCTTTACTTATTGCTCCACTTCAATATCTTCCTAGAGTTGTATTTCTTCTGGACCTTTATTCTTTACGGTGACATGTTTAGATCATAGTGCCTTGCAGGTTTCAGTACGCCAACAAGTTTCAATTGAGAATTATAACCTTCATCCGTACACGTTTCAGTTTGCTGGGCGGTTTCTTTCATGGTAAGTCATCTTTCTCTTTTATTCACAGAAGAAGTGTGTTCTTAGATTTATGATGTTGGGAAAATCCTCTACAAGAGTACAAGAGAGCACACAAACCATTTTTCATGTAAATACCGATTAATATTGCTATACGATATGCATGTATATACTGCATAATATTGTTATCCACTACTTGTGTTGGGGAAGCAGCATATGTCCATGTTGTGCATTAG
The DNA here is from genome assembly GCA_030979885.1 of Lolium multiflorum. NCBI lineage: Eukaryota > Viridiplantae > Streptophyta > Magnoliopsida > Poales > Poaceae > Lolium > Lolium multiflorum. The sequence continues at coordinate 83,654,627 of CM061750.1, forward strand.
TTTGTTGGATTTCCGATGTTTCACATCTTAGCATGTGAATTAGAAATATATAATCCATATTTTTATCCTACCCACAACACGGGCTATCAACTTTGTACCGAGAATAATATTTTGACTTTCAAATTCATTTTAGAGGGACAATTACCACTTACAGTATAATTTCCACTTACAACTCGCTCTCATGTAAAAATTTGGGTTTCTCGCTTTCATTAGTCTATCATATTTGTTGCCGGAGTTGCTCATATCTTATTATTGGTTTTCAGCAAAGAATATATGGTACTCTTTTATTTTCAGTTGCGGATGAGATTTGAATAGGAACTTCTGAAACATGTCACATCATTGATGTGCTACTATAATCTTGATATAACGTTTTCGAGTATCAATAAGCAAATTATCAATATTATGCATCTTCTAGACCATTGACCTTTTATTTGCGTTCTCATTGCTTTCTAGAACAGTTATGTTGAACAGATACAGTACCAGAATTACAAGGTCTACTCTGAATTACAAGGTCTGCCACAAGCATAGTATTACTTTTGAGTTGCTCTGAATCAGAAAGTCTTCTCACAAATTAGCTATTTTTCAGTCATGGGTAGTAATATTTCACATAATAATCAGTAGGTTCAAAGGACAGAATTATCTCCCTCTACTGGCTGTTATCATCTTCCAAGTTCACAAAAGGCAATGGTTTCACTCACGTATCTTCGGTTCTCAATCTAACATGTATTTCTTCTCTTTTATTAATTGTGTAGGGAAAGGCTTTGCGAAAGGATGAATCTGAAGTAAATTCCTTCTGCCATCTTGGATGTGTGCGCGCTATTATTTAGTATATTTCTAACTTGGGTCTGACATAGCATCAATTACGGTATCTCAGTCAGTTTATTTTGCATTAAAAAAAATTGTACCTGCAGATTATGAAAAATGTTTAGGAGACTGAATATGTAAAGGACATCTCTAATAAAATGTCCAGAGAAAATAAATTGTATTCTAGAATGGAGAATCTTATATCAAGAAAATTCTCAAGATGTTGAATTGTTTACTTATGCTTATGGCACTGATTTGTTATCTAACGTTGGTTGGTTGGACAGCAGCCTCACCAAGGTCACATGGTTTCAGTAATTGAGTTTGCCTGAGCATTCGTGCTACGTACTACTATCTGCTGATTGGACATGAGCTGCAGGTGGAGTGAGGGGAAACAAAAAAATCCAGTTACGAGAGTTGGTAGTATGTATATAAGCAGCGGTATTGGATGGTTGTAAATATTCATCTGGTTGGTCAATGTTTTATTCAGGGAGTTATCAAACATTCAAACCAGTTCTTGATAAATTGTTTAATCAGGGCTTTATCTATTGTTTAATAATCTGTTGGGGGGATGACCCCCGGTATGCCAAAGGCATGCCAAACCGGATGGTCTTATCCATCAAGATACCGGTTTAATATTTATACCGGAACTCAAAGATAGGAATTTGGCTAAGTAAGCTAAGCCGGTATCCCCAAGAGGGGTATACCGGGACCGGGTAAAGACACCGAGCACCGGAAGGAAGAGCATGTCGGCTGGCTGGTCAAAGATTCCGTCAGGAGCTAAAAGACAAGGATGAGCTAAGCAAAGTAGCTTTAAACGAAGGCCTGAAGACAAAGAAGAGGATGACGGCCAAAGAAGCCGGAGGACGTCCTCCCTGTTTAAAGACCCGGTGTCATCTATGATTAAAGTAGCTTTATAAAGTATCTTTGTAAAGTAGTTTGTCTAGTCAAAGATCCCATTAGGGTTTCTTGTCCTGTAAGCCACCCTCTCCCCTATATAAGGAGAGGGGGGAGCCTCTTTCATACGCGCGGGATAATAGAGAGAGAACCTTGTAAGCTGAAACCTGTACCTGTGGAAATCAATGAAGATAGTGATCTAGCGAGTTCTTCCTTGTGTCTTTCTTCTTCAACCTCTGGCCTTGGCCAAGTTCTTGAGGAAACCATCCGGAAGTTCGTCCCATCTAGTCACAAACCCTCCCCGAATCCTCTAGTGTCCATTCGGCCCCAAGATAAGCCATCCTATGGCATCTGTTTGTTCACCACGACGACAGTTGGCGCCCACGTGGGGCATGAAGTGGCGCTTGCTGGAGTTCATATTCGGGCGGGCATCCTCGACATCAACGGCGAGCGCACGGTGTCCGCGCTCGTGCAACGCATCTACAACATGGACTTCATCAACGACAACGCAGGCTGCTTCGCCAACGGCGGCAAGTTCCCGCAGAACGGCCGCACCATCGAGTTCGGCAGCATCCGCGTCTACTTCGGCACGTTGTGCGCGGCGCCTCTCGCCGGTGCTGGTGGCGCCGGATCCGCCAAGGTGGCTATGTGCTGGCCGTGCCGCTAGCAGCGTGGAGGTCATGATGGCTGGTGCGGTCAACACCGGCAAAGGAGCAGTGGAGGAAGGAGCTGAACGTGCGGCATCGACCCACCCGGCAAAACCGCCGCTGGAGCGTGACGCCGGCATCGCGGGAGCATCTTCAGCACCACCGGCAACACCTCTTCAAGCAGCGATGCACACGCTGGCCACGCCCATCGCGCAGAACATCGACCGGCAAAGGCTCGGGAGGAGCTGGAGGCCACGCGCAAGGCCCCGCACCGGTGGCGCCAACATCATCCGGGCGCAGCGAGCTGAACCTAACCCTACGTGAGTATAACGCAACCCATGGCTTTGCTTCTGTTAGTGCTCATGCCGCTAGGATAAAACCGACTTACGGCTCGCAATCTAGATCAGGATTTGCGCAAAGAAGTTCTTACGGCAAAAGTGCATCTGTGTAAGCATTGTAGAAAAGCCTAAGTACAGTAGCCCGGATAAAACTATAAAAGCTAAAGCTGCGGTAGAGCTATGTGAGTCGCTTTCCGGAGATGAGTTGGCAAAACAGCAAGAGCGTGTTAAAGAGCTGAAAACTATCGAGCAGAGAATCTTGAGCGGTGCTAAGCTGAACGAGGTGTGGCCTCAAAATCCGCGTTCAACAAAGAATGCCGGAAGCAAGTCTCAAGGGCAGGCTTCGTCCCCCATCCGGACAAAAGAAGGGAGAGAGAAAGAACAGATGATGTGTATGATCCAGTTCTTGCCGGAAAGAAAAAGCCGGGCAACAAGATGCCGGTAGAAAAAGCCAAGGGGCAGATCGGGGCTACGCCAAGGGAGGCTATGCCGGAAACAATCATGCCGGTAGATATGAGACCGGGCAAAATTATAGAGCTGCAAGGGCAGCATATGTCGATGAGGAAATGCCACCACCAGGGTACCGGCAGGCAAGAGCCGCGGAACCGGAAGGATATGACGAATCAGATTCCGAGGTGGAACGAACCAAGGCCCGCCAGAACCCTTTGGGGGAACGGCTGGGGGAAAGATACTTGCCATGCCAGGATGCGAGGCACAGGCTGGACAGAGTGTATCTCTCTGAGATGATCGAATCTGAGGTCCTCCTGGCCCAAAGTGCTTTGGCCCGCGAATCATGAGAGAAGAGCCACCGGTGCGCAATTTCCAGTTGCCCCGGGACACAAGAACGTATGATGGTACGACCAAGCCGGAAGACTGGCTGGCGGATTATGTCACTGCTGTTTATGTAGCGGGTGGCGGAGTAAACCGGCGTTGGGCGGTAAGAATCATACCGTCCTACCTGGTAGGTCCTGCGAGGATTTGGCTAAACAATTTGCCGGCAGGAAGCATTAACGGATGGTTGGATTTTGAGGAAGCCTTTGTGAACAACTTCAGCAGCACTTACAAGAGGCCAAACCGGCCCCAACAGCTTGCTCTATGCCAGCAGCGTGCCGGTGAGACGGACAGGGATTACCTCACCCGATGGAACTCAATGAGAAACACGTGTGAAGGAGTGATTGAGGCACAAGCCATTGCTTGGTTCAGTCAGGGTGCCGGAGAGGATCAGCTTTGTGGCAAAAGCTGCAGAGAAGCATGCCAACAACCTTGGCAGAAATGATACGTGTGGCGGAAAATTATGCGTTGGGAGACCCAATGCAACCGGCTACAAGCTGAGCCGGACGGTCAAACCCGCCTCGGCAGCAATACCGGGACAACCGGAACAACAAAAGAAGGAAGATTTCCGGATCGAAGGTATGCGCGACAAGTTGCTTCTGCAAGAAAATTGTGATGATGCCGCAACCGCAGAACCGGATTGCAGCCATGGGCGGGTCCTAAGAAGTGGGTCAAGAAGAAACCCTGGGCCGAAAAAGAATTGGCAAGAGCCTGTGAAATACACCATGGAAGCCGCCATGGACCAACCTTGCCGGTGGCACACGCCAAACCCGGATCACCCGTCAAACCATCTAACGAAGGATTGTTCTTGGACCAAGTACTTAATGCAAAAGGGCGCAGTGAAGGATGCTCAAGGACAAGGGTGCGCCACAATGTTGCCACCGCCGCAAGATATGTTGCGCCAACAACAACTGCCACCACCACCACCGCTTACCGAAGCAAATGCTTTGCCGCTACATCCTCAGCCAAACAGGCAACAATACCAGCAAGTTAACCGGGTGGAGGAGAATCGTGACCAACCACCTCCACCGGCACCTTTGGGCCGGAATGTTTACGAAGACCCACTCTTGTGCATGGTTGTCTTTGTCACCGAGCCAACCGACAGGCAGAGCGTACATCGCCGTTCCATGGAAGTGAACGCGGTGATGCCGGAAGTACCCAAGTACATGCTATGGTCAGATCAGGAGATCAGCTGGTCGTTCAAGGATCACCCCAAAATCATGCCGAATCCGGGCGGATACGCTCTTGTTGTGGACCCAATCATGAAGGGGCCGGAAACTCGGGTAAAGTTCAGCAAGGTGCTGATAGACAATGGCAGCAGCATAAACATCATGTACAAGCATACCATGCGTACGCTGGGCATAACGGAGAATATGCTGCAGCCGACTCATACAACTTTCCATGGGATCGTTCCCGGTTTGTCTTGCCCCGATAGGAAAAGTTCGGGTGGATGTGTCGTTTGGAGGACGTGACAATTGTCGTGTTGAGAACATTGAGTTTGAGGTGGTGGACTTAGATAGTCCTTACCATGCGTTGCTGGGAAGGCCGGCTTGGCAGCTTTCATGGCATCAACCCATACGGCTTACCTCAAGATGAAGATGCCGGCACCTCGTGGACCATTGACCGTGGTGGGAAACTATAAAGTTTCGATGGAAACCGCTTCCGCCGGATCAAACCTGGCAGAATCACTGGTGATAGCGGAGGAAAAGAAAAGAATGCAAACTGCTGTTGCGCTGGCTCAGTCCTCAAAGTTGAGCTTAGCGGCAATGAGTGGAAACTTGGCCTCACCGGCATTCAAGCCGACAAACGAGACAAAGGACATTGTGCTGGATCCGGCTTACCTAGAGCGCACCGTTCGTATCGGTGCCGGCCTCGATCAAGCATAGGAAAGCGCGCTCGTCGCCTCCTCCGTGAGAATCGGAACATCTTTGCATGGTCTACGATGACTTGGTAGGAGTTCCGAGGGAGCTGGCTGAGCACTCTCTAAACGTCCGGAAGGATGCTAAGCCGGTGCGTCAACCTTTGCGCCGGTTCGCGGAAGATAGGAGGAAGATCATTGGAGAAGAAGTAACAAAGCTGTTGGTTGCCGGTTTCATCGTGGAGGTCACGCACACGGAGTGGCTGGCTAATCCGGTGATGGTCGAGAAGAAAAGATGAGAACCTGGAGGCACAAGCTCCAAAGGTGTGGCGCATGTGCATCGACTACACCAACCTCAACAAAGCTTGCCCAAGAGATCTTTTCCCTTTGCCCCGAATCGATCAAGTGATTGATTCTACTGCTGGGTGTGAGTTGTTGTCGTTCCTGGATGCATATTCCACCAAATTCCTCAAAAAGAAGATCAAATAAAAACTGCGTTCATTACCCCGCACGGGGCTTATTGCTATGTTACCATGCCTTTCGGTTTGCGCAACGCTGGTGCAACGTACCAGCGCTGTATGCAAAAATGCTTGTTTGATCAAATCGGAAAGAATGTGCAAGTCTATGTGGACGATATCGTGATAAAGACTAAAGTAAAAGACACCTTAATCGATGACATCCGTCAAACATTTGACAACCTAAGACGGTTCCGGATGAAACTCAATCCGGCAAAATGCACCTTCGGTGTTCCTGCCAAGCTGCTTGGTTTCCTTGTGTCAAGCGGGGCATTGAGGTCAATCCGGTAAAAATCCGGCAATAGAAAGAATGACTATCCCGCGAGAACTGAAAGATGTGCAAAAATTTACCGGAAGCTTGGCATCGCTAAGCCGGTTCATAAGCAGGCTAGGAGAAAAGGCCTTGCCACTCTATGCTTTGATGAAAAAATCGGATACTTTCGTCTGGACCACACAGCAGACGCGTAAAGAATTGAAGAACATGCTTGTAACGGCCCCGATCTTGGCCTCGCCCTTGGAAAGAGAACCTATGTTGCTTTATATAGCGGCAACGAACCGGGTGGTTAGTGTTGTGGTAGTGGTGGAAAGAGAAGAGGAAGGAAAAACCGTCCGAGGCCGGTATACTACCTGAGCGAGGTGCTCTCCTCCTCAAAGCAGAACTACCCACACTTCCAAAAATGACTTATGGCGTGTTCATGTCCGCCACGAAGCTCAAGCATTACTTTGAGGAGCACCCCATGAAGGTGGTGAGTGAGGCACCCATCTCCGATATCATGGGCAACAAGGACGCCAGCGGCCGGATTGCAAAATGGGCAATTCAGCTATCACCATATGTACCGGTGTATGAAAGAAGAGATGCTATAAAATCGCAAGCTTTAGGTGATTTCTTGGTCGATTGGGCGGAGATACAATACAAGCCGCCACAAGATAGAATACTGGAAGATGCACTTTGACGGATCCAAACTCAAGGAGGGTCGGGTGCCGGTGTGGTACTCACCTCACCTAAGGGTGATCACCTCCGGTATGTTTTACAAGTGCACTTCAGGGCATCAAACAATGTCGCTGAGTACGAAGCTCTGATACACGGGCTTAAAGTCGCAAAAGAAATCGGAGCGCTCCGGATCATTTGCTACGGCGATTCAGATCTGGTGGTGCAGCAGTGTTCCGGAGATTGGGATGCAAAGATGCCAACATGGCCTCATACCGGTTTCAGTGCAAAAGATTGCCGGCTTCTTCGAGGGTGTGAGTTTCACCATGTGCGCGGGCTGAAAATGAAGCCGCGGATGCTCTATCCAAGGCTCATCGAGGCAAGAAATTCCCCCGGAATAGCCTTGGCACACCTAAGAGTTCCATCAATCAAACCAATTCCAGAATCGGAATCAATTTTCGTACCGGAATCACATGTGGTGCCAATGGAGATTGACGAAGGAAACCCGGGGACTGCTCCGGCAAACTCGGGGACTGTACCGGTAAACTCGGGGACTACGACACCCATACCGGAGGAGGCAATGCTTGTGGATAGCATGGACATAGACATGCCGGTCTTTGTGGTTAGAGAGACACCATCATGGGTTAAACCTATTAAGGAATTCCTGATCAACGGCACTTTGCCGGTTGACGAAAATGAATCCAGAAGGATACAGAGGAGGTCCAAAGCTTACACTATCATCAACGGTGAGGCATACAAAAGAAGTGTTACCGGTGTCCTCCAAAGATGTGTGGAGCGGAAGAAGGAAGAGAAATGCTTGAGGAAATTCACCGAGGAGAATGCGGGCACCACGCCTCGTCAAGGGCACTGGTGGCAAAAGTGTTCCGGCATGGATTCTATTGGCCCACTTTGGATGATGCGGAGGATATGGTGAGAAAATGCAATGGGTGCCAGAGGTACGCCAAGCAATACCCCAGCGTCCGGTTTAAAAACCATACCACTAACTTGGCCATTCGCTGTCTGGTGCCTGGACATGGTTGGACCATTTAAAACCGCAAGAGGAAACATGACCCACATCTTGGTAATGGTGGATAAATTCACCAAGTGGCTGAAGTGAAGCCTATCGCAAAGTGTGATGGCCACACAGCGGTAAAGTTCCTAAAAGATGTAATTCTGCGGTATGGATACCCACAGTATCATAACTGACAATGGCTCAAACTTTGCTCAAGGAGAGTTCAAACGATTTTGTGAAGACAAGAACATCCGGTTGGATTTGTGCTCAGTGGCGCACCCACAAGGCAATGGCCAAGTTGAAAGAACGAATGCTTTGGTACTTTCCGGTATCAAACCAAGACTCATTGATGCAATGGAAAAATCGCCGGGATGTTGGATCGATGAGCTGCCATCAGTGCTGTGGAGTCTAAGAACAACTCCGAACCGGTCTACCGGATACACGCCATTCTTCATGGTTTATGGGGCAGAAGCGGTCATACCAACCGACATTCTCCATGATTCCCCAAGGGTGCAGCTCTATACCGAAGAAGAGGTAAAGGAGGCCCGAGAAAATGATGTGGACTTGCTAGAAGAGGCAAGAGAACTAGCTCGCAAGAACAGCCATCTATCGCAAAACCTCAGACGTTATCATAGCCGGAAGGTTAATCCGAGAGTGTTCCGAGAAGGGGACCTGCTACGCTGGTGCAGCGAAGGCCGGCACAAGCTTTCCCTCCGTGGGAAGGACCTTTCATTGTGAGCAAGGCTCTCCACAATGATGCCTATTACCGATTGATGCACAGGAATGGAAGAAAGGAAAGGCGGACATGTCAGGAGAGGAGACCAAACGCCCATGGAATGTAGCTTTGTTGCGTCCTTTCTACTCTTGAAGTGGTGCTGTAAGTTCCTTTTTGTACCTTAATTGCTATGAATAAAAAGATGTCGGAACCTCGAATGAATCTCGGGGACTACCCTTACTAAGTTGCATGAAGCATGTCTATTTTTTTTCTGCTGCCGGTTGCCTATTGAATGTTTTTTCTTTCCGGTTTAGTAGTGTGCTAGACCATACCGGAGTCTTCGACTCTGCTGTTGTCCATAACTTGGCTTCATGGCAAGCAAGATAAACCGGTAGGGGATAAGCACATGAACTGCGGAAAGAGGGACCAGGAAAGAACAATCCGGAAAAGTTTAACTAACCCCGGTTATACCGGTTTTTTGCAAAAATTTCGAGTTATTTCTAAGTTCAAGAAAATGCTTGCTTGGTAAAAGAACTTTGTGCTCATACGCCAAAAATGCCCAGAGAAGGTAGGCAGAGCCAAGGCAAAAGAGCCAAGTATGCATCAATTGGATGCAGAAACAATTTCGGAATCATTGCAGTGCAAGAAAAAGCAACTCAACAAGCAAATATGTTAAGACAAACACAACTTAATAAGTTACCGGCATAGCTTACCGGCATAAAATGTTGTACCACAAACCAAAAGGTTAAGTCTTATCTTACATCATAAACCCCGGCATACCGGGGTAGAATTTAACAAGTTTTGTTACAAAGTAACCAGGAACAGGTAATATCTTTTCACAACGCCAAGTTAGGCAGCAGGGGCTTCAGGGGGAGCAGCGCCGGCATCAGGAGCTTCCGGTGGCACATCCTCGCCTTCATCTTCCTCCTCCTCGCTCAGATAATCCTTGACATCTTCGGGAGGGGGATGAAGGTGCGCATTTCAGCGTACTCCGCGATGTGGTACGCACGGTCCTGCCGCTTAGCGGTAAGAACCGGGTCCACATCGGTGGGAGCGCCTTCACGCACGCCGACGAGAGCGTCCGATCCAGCTCCGGATACCAGGAGCAGGCAGAAGCGCCGAGTCGCTCCGGCACGGGCGCGGAGCCTGCCACTCCCGGATCCGCCGGCAGGCCTTTCAAGCGGTCGGATGAGGGAGAAGGTGTCGGGCACCACTTCGCCGGGCCAGAGGGTCTTGAAGGGAGGCCACCTCGGGGATGTCGGAAAGATTCCGGTCCACCGAGCGCATGTGCGAGACCCGCGCGTTTAGAGCGACCAAGTGATCATAGGGATCCCAAGGTGCACCCAAGTTGTTGCCGGCCTGCTGCGCCCGGTGCTCCGCAACCTTCTTTATGGCATGAGCCTGGGAATCCGGAAAGAGCCCTACAAGACAAACGAAAGCTAAGTGTATGATACCGGAATGAATAAGCTTATAAGAAGAAACCGGAAAAGAGAAAAGGAGAAACATACGAAGGGCAAGCGCATCGGTCCACGTAACCAGAAGGTCGTACTCCTTCTGTTCCGCCTTCAACCGCGCGACCTAGCTTTCGGCTGCTTTCTGGGCCCTCTTGGCCTCCTCCGCGGCAGCCTTGTGCGCCTTTGCGGCTTTGCCCTCGGCTGCTTTCAGCGCTTTGGCGCCCTCTTCCAGCTCTGCCTGCAACACCACATTGGCGTTGCCGGCATCCTCCAGCGCCTCGTTCAGCCTGGCCTCCGCAGCAGCTTCGCGGCCTTCGCTCCTCCGTGCCGGACTCCGGCCTGGATAGCTGATCCTTGAGCTCTCGGAGATCTCCTTCTGGGCCTCCAGGGCCTTCTGGTGATCCCGGATGAGCTGCTTCTTTTCAGCTAAAGCCGAAAAAGAGGATGTTAGCAAAAACACAAAGACAGATGAGACACAAAGAAGCAAGTTAACCGGAAAGATAGAAGTTGTACCTTCGAGTGTGGCAACCTGGGCCTTGAGGGCCTCGATGGAGGCTTCCGGGACAGCTGTTATGCAAAAGATTCGTAAGTAACAAAGAAAAGAAAACCTTCCGGTAAAAAGATGCCGGAGGCACAAAAGATTACCTTGGCACTTGCTGTGCGCCTCAGCAAGGCTCCGGTGCTCCCACAGAAGCTCCTCGAAGAGAGCCTTCCGGGCGTCGTCCGTGCTCTGTTTGAGGAAGTGATGTTAGCAAAGAGCAAAGGATTTCAACCCGAAACTCGGGGATTGGCTATGCCGGTCTCGCGCGTTTCTAGAAAGTTTTGCGCTAAGAGCAAGCTCTAAACCCAAAACTCGGGGACTGGGAGTTTGTGGCGTCTTTAAAAAGAAGTTTTGCGCTAAGAGCAAGCTCTAAACCCAAAACTCGGGGACTGGGAGTTTGCGGCGTCTTTAAAAGGAAGTTTTGCGCTAAGAGCAAGCTCTTAACCCAAAACTCGGGACTGGGAGTTTGCGGTTTGCTAGGAGAAAGATGCCGGTTTCGGAAATTACTTAAAAGAAAGTTTTGCGCTAAGAGTTGCACTCTAAACCCAAAACTCGGGAAGAATAGACAAGATCCGGAAAGAAGAAAACGGCATCAAGAAAATTTACGAAAAGGTTGACAGAACTTACCACCACGTTAGCGGTGGCATCGTACCACGTCGAACTCCTTCACGGCACGCTTGAGCCGCGTGAAGTGTTCTTCGGTGGACCGGGGGCCGGATCTGGCGCCGGGAGGCGGTCCTTCCCCAAGCCGCGGGTAGCTGCGGAGATGTCCGCATCGTTCCACCTTTGGGCATAGGGGAGAAGAGGCCCCAAGTCTTGGCCCCCGCGCTTCAGCTCAACGATCCGGCCCAAGAGGCCGGAAGGTTTGTCCTGACCACAACGGCGGCAGGCCCGACGTGCGGCACTAAGGGCTGCGAGCCGCAGCGGCGCCATCCGCGGCCTTTCCGCGGGACGCCCCGGCTTGAGGAAGTCCGTGATCTTGAGGCTCGCGGGCGGCGGCTTGGGCGCACCCGAGGGAGGTCCTTGGGTCGATGGAGGCGTTGGTGTGGGCCCGGTTACCTCAGGAGCAGAGGTTTCCGGTGGCGGCGTCGGTGTTGAAGTTGCCCGAAGTTTCGCGGCCTTGGAGGAAGTCTTCTTCCTTTTCTTCTTCTCGAGACGGGAGGAGCGAAGGTTCCACCCGCCCGGCAGGTTCTTTTCCGCGCCCATGTTGCTGGCGCCGGTGTCTTGGGTCTGGAGGGGAGGGTCCTCCCTCCGCGCGGAGATTTGGCGGTGTAAGGGCCGCGCGCCCCGAACCTTAGTGCCCCCCGGGAGGGAGAGGTGTTGCCGGCACCGGACGGTGCGAGTGAGGAGGAGGAGTTGAGGTCCCGCCCGGCAGAGCCCTCGGGCTGGAGCCAAGCTTGAGCGCGGGGCTGAAAAAGAGAAAAGGAGAAGGTTGGGAAAAAAGCAACCGGAAAGGAACTCAGTAAAAACAAAACAAGCAGAAAAGAGAAGCTTTACCCGGTAGCCGTTGGCATCTGTTTGCCCTTGTGGCGCCTCATAGGAACGACCTTACCCGCAACAGGTTCGGTCCGGAAGCGCTTGGCAGGAGGAGGCTGGCTTGAGCCGGCATCAGAGGCCGGGGTCTTGTTCTTCTGGCCCTGGGCCATGAGTTTGTCGACAAACTCTTGGCCTGCCTCGGCCTGCAGCGGCGCGACATGCTCATGGACCTGTGGGTTGACGTTGGCTGAGGGCACACCTACAGAAGAACAATAGCAAAGGAATATGAGAAGTATAAAAGAAGAGCTACCTCAAGGATGGTCAGTTCATCGACGAAGCGAGGTTCCGGGAGACTTGCCGAGGCGCGCGGTGGAGTCCGGCCCATCTTCAAGTCACGCCAGAAAATGACGGGGTCGGGGTCAAACTTGTCGAGACCGCTTCCGGCAACGGCCTCGCTTGTCGATTCGATGCCGGGAAAACGGTCCTTGGCCTGAAGAAACAAAAAAGGAAGAGGTTTAACAATGAAAGCTTCCGGTGAACCGACCCGAGTTGTGTAATTTCTTACTTCTTGGGTCGGAGGGTTAGTAGAGCTAAGAGGCGGGAGGCCCCATTCCCAATCTTCCGGCATGGAGGCTGCAGATCTGCCTGGCCTTAAGGACGACATCCTTCTTGCAGAGGGGAGCCCGGTGATCTTGGTAGGATCGCCAGGGGCCATACATCTCGCACATCTTGTGGGCGCGGCGCTTAAGAGGAAGCACCCGGCGCAAGATGAAGGTGCGGATGATGTCATCGAGCAGATGTTGGTGTCCTTCATCTGCTGTTTCATGAAGCGTATAATCCGGTTTGTCTCGTTGTGAGACTCCTTCGGATTGTAGCTCCAGTTAGTCTTGGTGGGCGGCGCCGGATCAAAAGGAGGCAAATCAATGAGATCTGCGGCGCCGTTGTTCCTAACATAGAAAAAGGTCCCTTGCCACAATCGGCATGACTCGAGACCGGAAAATTTGAAGAAGGGGCTCGCTTGACGGGAGCCAATGATGCAAGACCCGCATTGTACGGGGGGTTTGGGTTTAGGAATATCTAAGCCCTGAACGGAATTAATCCGAAGGGCGAAGAATCGAGCAAACGTCTTGCGAGTGGGACGAATGCCGATGTACGCCTCCATAAAGGTGACATAGCAAGAGAGGTAGAAAATGGCGTTGCCGGGAAGATGGTGAGGTTGGAGTTTGTAAAAGTCAAGGAAGTTCCGGAAAAAGGGAAAAGCGGGGAGGCCGAAGCCGCGCTCAAAATGAGCAAGGAAGACGACGTATTCGCCGGGGTTAGGCACCGGTTCGATCTCGTCGCCGGAATCCGGCAAGATACTCCTTCCGGAATCCTCCGGGACCGGTATAGCCGATCAATCTCATACTCACCGGCTGAGCCCATCCAGGCTCCGCGAGTGATCTCGGAAGAGTCGGCGCCGGAAGCTTGGCTAGAGCTACCAGCATCTTGCTCTTGGCCGCCCTCGGATTCCATCTGGGCTAGATCTGCACTCCGTCGGGCGCGATCTTCCGATTCTGGAGGAAGAAGTGGAAAGGTATTGTTCGGAAGACATTCGGATTGGAGAACTCCCGGTATCTACTCGAAAAAACAAGTTCCCCAAGAACTACCCCCGCGAGAAGATTTACGAAAGAGAGAAAAAGCAAAGAAAAAGAAAGAATAAATACGTTTCCAACTCAAGATCTGAACAGCAAGCAAAAGAGGAGTAAACACGGATAAGGCCTAACCTGGGGCGGCGGAGTCGCAGAGGAAGAGCTTCACCGGTGGTTGGGCGAGCTTGTTGCGGGCAAGGAAGTCCGGCCACGGTGAGGCGGAGAAAAGCTTGAAGGAGCGCCAATGTCGCGGCCGAGAGAAAGGCGCCGGGGAAGTTCTTCCCGCGGTGAAGTCCGGCGGCGTCCGGCGGCGCGCTGCTGAAGATTTGCTGGGCGGCGGGACTCAAGCAAGCGAAGGGAGTGGCGGAGGCGTACGAACAAGGAGCAGCAGTGCGCAAGGAACTGGAGAATGCGAAGAAGAAGAAGGAGAAGGGGCGGTTTGGCCTTATAAAGGACAAGAGGTGGGCTGAAAAACCGCCGAACCGCAGCGGTTCAGCCTGTGGGCCGCGACGGTTCGCCCCGCCTATCGCCACGTGTCGCGATGATACACGCGCGGAAGAGAAGAGCCACAGGGAGGCACACACGGATCCGGAGAAGTGGTTGGGATCCGCTGTGGATCAATTAATGCGCGCGCGGAAGCCGAACGGAAGTGACTCGACACAGGCGTCGATCACGGTGCGCATGTCACCAGTGCGGGACCGATATATTCTCGACTTCCGAGGAAGTGTTAAATGAACGAGATGCCGAAAGATAAGCAGCCGGAGAATGCCTTGCAAAGAAAGAGGGCATAAGCCGGGCAAAGATGCCGGAGCCAAGCAGAGCGCGGATAAATTAAACCGGTATACAAGAACATGGGAACCTGGCATGGTCTGTTGGATAGAATCCGCCAGACTATACCAGCGGGGACTAATGTTGGGGGGATGACCCCGGTATGCCAAAGGCATGCCAAACCGGATGGTCTTATCCATCAAGATACCGGTTTAATATTTATACCGGAACTCAAAGATAGGAATTTGGCTAAGTAAGCTAAGCGGTATCCCAAGAGGGGTATACCGGGACCGGATAGGAAAGACAGGACACGGAAGGAAGAGCATGTCGGCTGGCTGGTCAAAGATTCCGTCAGAGCTAAAAGACAAGGATGAGCTAAGCAAAGTAGCTTTAAACGAAGGCCGAAGACAAAGAAGAGGATGACGGCCAAAGAAGCCGGAGGACGTCAGCCTCCTGTTTAAAGAAGACCCCGGCGTCATCTATGATTAAAGTAGCTTTATAAAGTATCTTTGTAAAGTAGTTTGTCTAGTCAAAGATCCCATTAGGGTTTCTTGTTCTGTAAGCCACCCTCTCCCTATATAAGGAGAGGGAGCCTCTTTCATACGCGCGGGATAATAGAGAGAGAACCTTGTAAGCTGAAACCTGTACCTGTGGAAATCAATGAAGATAGTGATCTAGCGCGAGTTCTTCCTTGTGTCTTTCTTCTTCAACCTCTGGCCTTGGCCAAGTTCTTGAGGAAACCATCCGGAAGTTCGTCCCATCTAGTCACAAACCCTCCCCGAATCCTCTAGCGTCCATTCGGCCCCAAGATAAGCCATCCTATGGCATCTGTTTGTTCACCACGACGACATAATCAGGGCTTTATCTATTGTTTAATAAGAATATGAGTATCAGTGCTTTATCAGTTGCTTGCTTCAGTGCTTGGTGGCTGTTTGGGTGTCAAATTCTTTTCAGTTGGATTATTTGTATCTGAGAGACCGAACCATTGTCATCCATATAGTTTTTGATGTTATATATTGTATTGAACTGCTAACTTATGGCCTTCTCTGTATAGAATGCAACAAGGTCCTATCTTATGCTGCCAGGACACGAGTATCGGAAAGCTGATAAACATGCTCTGAAGCTTATCGAGCAACACAAGGTTAGTCCCTGCTATGCTGATACATTTTCACACTGCTATGTTTCCCCGGTGACAAAGGTTAGAGAAGCAGAGATTCCGAATATTCAAAACACAAATGAAGATGCACATTATCATACGGAATTTGCTGCGCCCACCCGACTGGTATGTGAAGAAGTCATTACTTTTTTAAGATGCGTTGGCTAAAGGTGTTCTGGGTAGGGTAGTCTGGTGGTGGCACATGGTAACTGTATCACCAGTCTGCAAAATTCTCAGATAATTTTCTAACTTTAGTTTTTTTTTGCTTTGTCAAATTGTTTGTAATACTATGGAAAAAAGCACTGATTCTTGTAATCAAGTATTCATCTAGACCGTAAATGTGATCTCTTCATGATAAGCATATATGATGCACTTGCCGGACAGATACAACTTACGGAACGTTGTGTTAGTTGCTTACATACAACAACAAAGAATGTGAAGGCAACATCCCAAAAGTCGATTTGGACAAGCACATTGGGACATAATTATTTGAATATTGTGAATTTACTTGGATTTTGAGCAATGTTTACTGAAATATCTGTATACGTATGTTATTGTACCTGAGTGATAATTTGTTATATTGGCATAGTATTAGACCTCTTGGTTAATTTGTTTAATTCATTTGACTGCTAAGGTTGAGAAAACAAATTCATCTTACACGTGCATTGCACGTGCACGTTTACTAGTCATACTAAAAGTACAGAACCAACATATTATGTTTCGGGAAAAGAACAAAATAGAGAAAATAGCGTTGATATGTGGGAGTGGATTTTTGTAGCTCGAGCTACACATAGCTCGTTTTTTAAGAAAAATAAAAAATGTTACTCTAAAGTTTCGAAAAAAATCTGGAAAGAAAATCTTGATGTAGGTAATGTTGGGATCTAAGTATGTGCAAAATTTCAACTCGAAATACCTTATATTCGAAGCTGCACAAAAATGACAAAATCTGACAGATTTAGAGGTATTGAAATCTTGCACTGTTCACTATTATAGGTATCAGATTTTGTCATTTTTACACAGCCCCGGATATATGATATTTCGAGTTGAAATTTTGCACGTACTTAGATCACAACATTGTTTACAGCAAGATTTTTGTTTTCAGATTTTTTGAAACATTGAACCACCGATTTTGAATTTTTTAAAAACCAAGCTACATGTAGCTCGGTCTACATTGATGGTTTTCGGTTTATATGTCTTGTTAAACCTTAGTCAGTACGATGAACACATGAGCAAGTCATTCTTCTCGACGTGGTTTTCATTCTATATACTTGTTCGATCTATTACCTGAAAACTCAAGTAACAAAGAACAAAATACGTAGGCTAAAATTTCACAGGAAGAACTGGGCAGAGAAGAGTGCTTTTTGACACTTCCAACACAAAGACCTATATGATATAACATGCTGGTTCCATTATCACGAATGAGCCAAAGGAGTCACAAACCTTTTAACTGATCCAATATTGTTATAATCTTTTCATTTTCTATGCTCGGAATGCCATACCATAGTGAAAGATGACAACGTAGATATTCCTGCACATTATCAGTAATAGTGGTTGTATGGTTAGGAGGGTAGTGACACCCCTTCAAATTCTTCAGTGGGAGGCGACGTTTCCGTCGACAGCGAGGTGCCTGTGGTGACTTCGTCAATCTCAAGACCCGCCGGATCAGATCTTCGACACAGTCTCTCGCAGGTGCTCATAGGGGTAGGGTGTGCGTGCGTTCATAGGGGTGAGTGTTTGCGCGTATGTGTGAGCACCTTTGATTGTACTGTGTTTCGCAAAAAAAAATGAATCTCCACTACTATTAAAAGAGCTAGAGCGGCAGATCCAGAGAATCTTGACCTCTAATCTCTTAATCCACCGGCTTAGATTGCCGCTAAAACAAGTGTTAGACGTCTGCACCCACGTCTAATCAAACTGCTAGCTAATACAACAACTAAACAAACGGGACACCCAGCGGCCCAGCAACCTCCACGCACGCCTCGCCGCACGATGCCGCTGAACCGCTGCTCTGCCCAACGCTGTGCACGCCGCCGCTCCGCCCGCCACTGTGCACGCCGCCGCTCCGCCGGACGCTGCGGATTCCACCACACCTCCGCGCACGCCGTCGCGCAAACCACCGCCGCCCCGCACAACGCCACGCACACCATCATCGCTGCGCGCGCCTCCGCACTGCCTACCCGCGATCTGGCCGATGCCGCACTGCAAGCAGCGGCGTCGCACGTCACCGGCGCAGTGCGCTGCCCGACACCGCCGCCGCACTGCACGGCCTGCCTTCGCACCGCACGGCTTGCCCTCGCTTGAAGGTAACTATGTACTTCCATGTTCTTATGATTTGAAGATTGCAATCTTGTAACCCTATTGTGTTCAAACTTGATCGGTATTACAATTGTAGTCATCTCGTTGTAATCCACAACGGCGGAACAATTGTGAATTTCACGAATGGAATGCTACCAATTTACAAATGTCTTTACCAACATATTGATTGATGTTATGACCATTAAAATTTTCTCAACATGTCATCCTGCAAACTATTATCATGACGTATTTTTTTATCGCCATTGATACTAAATTGTAATATTTTGGCATGATGGCCAATGATTCTAAAAATCAAAACTGTAGATCTAAATGCGGGCATTGGGTTCAAGTTGATCTGGAATAGTATGAAAGGCTCCAAGATTCATGAAGGCTCTTTCGATTATTTGTCATGATTATAGTAATGCATTTTTGCAAGAGAAAAATTAATTGTGTCCTTAATGTAGGTTCTCGGTTCCAATTACCAGAGTATAGTTCTTGAAGTAACGGATGGAAGGTTGGTGTAAAACTCAAGCCGGTGGACAAATTTTGATCCGCCCATCTCATTTGTTCAGATCATATTCCTGTGTGCTCTCTACATTCAGCAAAAAAAATCATGATAGTTTTGCTTTCCACAATGAGTTTCCATAGTTCCTTGGTGGTTCATGCAAGTGACAAGGGAGGCTGTGTTGTTTTTAATGTAACATCTGTAGGTGACCCAAGTTGTCTCGAAAAATATATGTTCCATATCGGTTGCTTCCATGATTGGAAGAACTGAATCTTAGAAAATGCAACTTGGATGGATGAAAGGGTCATTTGTTCAGTGATTGTTTCATGAGTTTCTGGTGGTCTGTTTAATTCTTGTTATGTCTAATTGGATAAAGGATCTTTTGGAAATTTATTATCAACCACAAAACTGAACAAGATTCAGATATGCAGAAAGACTCCGATGCCCTCTATGAATTATTCATTCTCTCACAATATAATACATAAGAGCTCTGCTGCATTTTTCATTGCTTACCAAGAGGTTCACATCTCTGAAAGTAGCCTTTTCTCAACCTATTATTTGGTTCTCGGTGTTGTTTGTATTATGATATTGCCTGTTTGTCATTGCTTAGCAAGAGGCCTGACATGAAGTCTGAACTGGATTCAGTCATATTTGTTGAGTTCTTATTGCTTTCATGTTTTTTCAAGAAACTGGGTTGATTCTTTTTCCATTCAAGACGGATGCATTAAGTTCGTTACTGATATTACTTACATAGTTTTTTATTAGATACTTTCCAGTGAAACTACTTTTAGTGATCTTTTCACATAGTATACTCAATTGCTTTTGGTGCATCAAGTAATAAGAAGTGATTTAATCACATATCAAGGTTATCCCTTGTTCTTTTGTGATGTAGATGTTGAGTTCGGCTGATGGCCTCTTTGGATATAGAGGTGAAACACATATTGTTTGTCTTGTAGCAATGTAGATGATGTTATTCTTGTTTCACTGCATTTTTTGGGAGTTTTATGATAAGTTGATGATTCATGGTGCTGTGGGAAGCTAGGAATAATTTTTGTTTGTAATATGTGCAACTAAAAGTATATTAGACGTGCGTGGCACGTGCACCTTTACTAGTAGTAGGAAAAAGCCCAGAAATTATCCATCTCTGTCCCGTAGTATGAATTTGCACATTTAAAAGTATGTGAAATACCTATATTATTATACTATATACAATGCAGATAGGAATGATTAAAATTGGCACATAAAAAAAGTTAAATCCCTATTAAAAATATGGGAAATTTTGCTACATGACACCGTTTGCTAAAATACACCGCTCAATTATGTCTTTGGCAGGCATCATTACAATTTTGCGGCAAATTAACACACCACCTGTCCAAAAAAGGAAATTCTTGCATTTTTTCTTCAAAACTAGTCATAGCATGGTCACCATAGCCAAAAGTGCAAAACTTTCCGTTTTTGGACAGGTGGCGTGTTTGGGAAAAGTGTCACGAAATCGTAATGGTATCCGGCAAAGACACAATCAGAGTTTTGGCAAACGCCAGAAAATAACGGTGTCCTGTAGCAAATTTTTCCTAAAAATATTTGCAGATAGTAGGATAACCAGTAAGCCAGAAAATGCTTTTCAGTGGGTTCAAAATAGCAGGGAAATGCAAGGAAGAACATATGACATGCACTAACTATAGACATCTGAGGAGTCAAATGCTACAACCTCAATCTCCTCGAGGTCGATGAACAGATTGGGGAGGAGCACCTCCTTGATCTAGTCGGGGAAGTGCAGGGGGTCATGACTCAGGAGGTTCCAGACTTTAGTGGCGTGCAGTCGGGGTGGGGGAGGAACTGTTACTGGAGGGCTTGGGGTGTCGTACTCTCGCCAAGGGCCTCTAGATCCCTTAGCTTAGTCTTGATGGACATCACCGTGGAGCGGCGCACCCCTCTCCTCTCCTCCCCTTTCTCCTCTCCAATTCTATGGCTGGCCCTCCTCCCGGCTCGACAGCCACAACTACGGACCGATGTGGCCGTCTCGACCCTCTCCTTCACCTAGGTGCAGCTCTCTGCTTTCCCTAGAGGCGGCTTAGAGCACCTCCACTCGCCCCTTAAAGGCGAGGCGTCAAAATGTCCTTCAAAAAACTTTTAGGACCAGCCCACGGGTAATATTCGTCTGGTGCCCCTAGGTCGAACCCAATTCGGAGGGAGGCTAGCGGGGGCGTCGGCGAGAGTGAAAAATGTGAGCGGGCCAGCCTTGTTGGCGTGACCATGGCAATATTGCCTCCAAAATCGTTGTATTTCCATCCATTTACCCTCCATAACACACTGATCCACTCCCGTGTCGCCCCCGACTCCCACCATTTCCTCCCGCCGAGCCTAGATCCCGCCGCGAGCCATGGCCCCGAGAAAGTACCATGCCCCTAGGGTGGTAGACACGGCCCCGAAGAAGAAAGGGAATGCGAAGAAGGAACGGTCGGAGGGGATGTCCAACGCCGAGTGGACGTTTGACCTGCAGCGCCGAAAGGTGGAGAACGCCAGCCATCGGCAGAGGGAGCAGAAGGTGAGGGAGCGGAAGGCTCTGGCGGCGGAGGCGATGGAGGCGGCCATAAAGTAGAGGGCTGCCTCCATGGCGGGGATGGTGATGTCTACGCACGCTTCTATTCCTGTAGACAGTGTCGGGCCTCCAAGAGCAGAGGTTTGTAGAACAGCAGCAAGTTTCCCTTAAGTGAATCACCCAAGGTTTATTGAACTCAGGGAGGTAGAGGTCAAAGATATTCCTCTCAAGCAATCCTGCAATTAAAATACAAGAAGTCTCTTGTGTCCCCAACACACTGATGCGCGTAGATGTACACGTCCGTTGGGAACCCCAAGAGGAAGGTATGATGCGCACAGTGGCAAGTTTCCCTCAGTAAGAAACCAAGGTTTAATCGGACCAGTAGGAGTCAAGAAGCACGTTGAAGGTTGATGGTGGCGAAATGTGATGCGGCGCAACACCAGGGATTCCGGCGCCAACGTGGAACCTGCACAACACAACCAAAGTACTTTGCCCCAACGTGAGGTTGTCAATCTCACCGGCTTGCGGTAACAAAGGATTAACCGTATTGTGTGGAAGATGATTGTTTGCGAAGAAAACAGTAAAGAACAATTGCAGAGATTGTATGCGATGTAAAGAATAGGACCGGGGTCCACAGTTCACTAGAGGTGTCTCCCCATAAGATAAAAGCATGTTGGGTGAACAAATTACAGTCGGGCAATTGACAAATAGAGAGGGCATAACAATGCACATACATGATATGATAAATATAGTGAGATTTAATCAGGGCATTACGACAAAGTACATAGACCGCCATCCAATGCATCTATGCCTAAAAAGTCCACCTTCAGGTTATCATCCGAACCCCTTCCGTATTAAGTTGCAAGCAACAGACAATTGCATTAAGTATGGTGCGTAATGTAATCAACAACTACATCCTTAGACATAGCATCAATGTTTTATCCCTAGTGGCAACAGACATCCACAACCTTAGAACTTTCTGTCACTGTCCCAGATTTAATGGAGGCATGAACCCACTATCGAGCATAAATACTCCCTCTTGGAGTTAAGAGCAAAAACTTGGCCAGAGCCTCTACTAATAACGGAGAGCATGCAAGATCATAAACAACACATAGGTAATAGATTGATAATCACCATAACATAGTATTCTCTATCCATCGGATCCCGACAAACACAACATATAGTATTACAGATAGATGATCTTGATCATGTTAGGCAGCTCACAAGATCCAACAATGAAGCACAATTAGGAGAAGACGACCATCTAGCTAGCTACTGCTATGGACCCATAGACCAGGGGTGAACTACTCACTCATCACTCCGGAGGTGATCATGGCGATGAAGAGTCCTCCGGGAGATGATTCCCCTCTCCGGCAGGGTGCCGGGCGATCTCCTGAATCCCCGAGATGGGATTGGCGGGCGGCGTCTCGGAAGGTTTTCCGTATCGTGGCTCTCGGTACAGAGGGTTTCGCGACGAAGACTTTAAGTAGGCGGAAGGGCAACGCGGGGGCCACACGAGGGCCCCACACGCTAGGGCCACGCGGGCCCAAGCCGCCGCGCGCCCCTAGTGTGGCGGCGCCTCGTGGCCCCCTTTCCCCCTCGGTCTTCGGAAGCTTCGTGCAAAAATAGGACCCAGGCGTTGATTTCGTCCAATTCGAGAATATTTCCTTACTAGGATTTCTGAAACCAAAAACAGCAGAAAATAGCAACTGGCTCTTCGGCATCTTGTTAATAGGTTAGAGCCGGAAAATGCGTGAATACGATATATAATGTGTATAAAACATGTAGATATCATCAATAATGTAGCATGGAACATAAAAAATTATCGATACGTCAGAGACGTATCAGCATCGCTTAGTTGCTCGTCCGGCAGTGGCGATAACAAGGATAATTTCTGGTGACATGCCATCATAACCTTGATCATAGTATTGTAAACATATGTAATGAATGCAGCGATCAAAACAATGATAATGACATGAGTAAACAAATGAATCATAAAGCAAAGACTTTTCATGAATAGTACTTCAAGACAAGCATCAATAAGTCTTGCATAAGAGTTAACTCATAAAGCAATAAATCAAAGTAACGGTATTGAAGCAACACAAAGGAAGATTAAGTTTCAGCGGTTGCTTTCAACTTATAACATGTATATCTCATGGATAGTGTCAATGTAAAGTAATATAACAAGTGCAATATGCAAGTATGTAGGAATCAATGCACAGTTCATACAAGTGTTTGCTTCTTGAGGTGGAGAGAGATAGGTGAACTGACTTAACAATAAAAGTAAAAGAAAGGTCCTTCAAAGAGGAAAGCATCGATTGCTGTATTTGTGCTAGAGCTTTTATTTTGAAAACATGAAACAATTTTGTCAACGGTAGTAATAAAGCATATGAGTTATGTAAATTATATCTTAAAAGTTGCAAGCCTCATGCATAGTATACTAATAGTGCCCGCACCTTGTCCTAATCAGCTTGGACTACCGAATCATCGCAATACACATGTTTTAACCAAGTGTCACAATGGGGTACCTCCATGCCGCCTGTACAAAGGTCTAAGGAGAAAGCTCGCATTTTGGATTTCTCGCTTTTGATTATTCTCAACTTAGACATCCATACCGGGACAACATGGACAACAGATAATGGACTCCTCTTTAATGCATAAGCATGTGGCAACATTAATATTCTCATATGAGATTGAGGATATATGTCCAAAACTGAAACTTCCACCATGATTCATGGCTTTAGTTAGCGGCCCAATGTTCTTCTCTAACAATATGCATGCTCCAACCATTAAGGTGGTAGATCTCTCTTACTTCAGACAAGACGGACATGCATAGAACTCACATGATATTCAACGAAGAATAGTTGATGGCGTCCCCAAACATGGTTATCGCACAACAAGCAACTTAATAAGAGATAAAGTGCATAAGTACATATTCAATACCACAATAGTTTTTAAGGCTATTTTGTCCCATGAGCTATATATTGCAAAGGCGAATGATGGAATTTTAAAGGTAGCACTCAAGCAATTTACTTTGGAATGGCGGAGAAATACCATGTAGTAGGTAGGTATGGTGGACACAAATGGCATAGTGGTTGGCTCAAGGATTTGGATGCATGAGAAGTATTCCCTCTCGATACAAGGTTTAGGCTAGCAAGGTTATTTGAAGCAAACTCAAGGATGAACCGGTGCAGCAAAACTCACATAAAAGACATATTGTAAACATTATAAGACTCTACACCATCTTCCTTGTTGTTCAAAACTCAATACTAGAAATTATCTAGACCTTAGAGACCAAATATGCAAACCAAATTTTAGCAAGCTCTATGTATTTCTTCATTAATGGGCGCAAAGTATATGATGCAAGAGCTTAAACATGAGCACAACAATTGCCAAGTATCACATTATCCAAGACATTTTAGAATTACTACATGTAGCATTTCCCGATTCCAACCATATAACCATTTAACGAAGAAGTTTCAACCTTCGCCTTGAATATTATGAGTAAAGCCTAAGGACATATTTGTCCATATGCAACAAGCGGTCTCTCTCCCATACAGTGAATGCTAGGATCCATTTTATTCAAACAAAAACAAAAACAAAAACAAAACAAACCGACGCTCCAAGCAAAGTACATAAGATGTGATGAATAAAAATATAGTTTCAGGGGAGGAACCTGATGATGTTGTTGATGAAGAAGGGGATGCCTTGGGCATCCCCAAGCTTAGACGCTTGAGTCTTCTTAAAATATGCAGGATGAACCACGGGGCATCCCCAAGCTTAGAGCTTTCACTCCTCTTGATCATAGTATATCATACTCTCTCTTGACCCTTGAAAACTTCCTTCACACCAAACTTCAAGCAAACTTATTAGAGGGTTAGTGCACAATTAAAAATTCACATGTTCAGAGGTGACACAATCATTCTTAACACTTCTGGACATTGCACAAAGCTACTGGACATTAATGGATCAAAGGAATTCATCCAACATAGCAAATACGGCAATGCGAAATAAAAGGCAGAATCTGTCAAAAACAGAACAGTCCGTAAAGACGAACCTGAAAGGGGCACTAGACTTGCTCAAATGGAAAAACTCAAAACTAATGAAAGTTGCGTACATATCTGAGGATCACGCTCGTAAATTTGCAGATTTTTTTACAGAGACTTGTGCCAGAATTCGTGACAGACAGCAATGCTGTTTCTGCGCAGCGATCCCAAATATAACATCAACTTTAGCATAGAAACTTTACTTGGCACAAAAACATGATAAGGAGAGGTTGCTACAGTAGTAAACAACTTCCAAGACTCAAATATAAAACAAAGTACTGTAGTAAAAACATGGGTTGTCTTCCATAAGCGCTTTTCTTTAACGCCTTTCAGCTAGGCGCAGAAAGTGCATATCAAGTAACATCAAGAGTAGAAGCATCAACATCATAACTTGTTCTAATAATAGAATCAAAAGGCAACTTCATTCTCTTTCTAGGAAAGTGTTTCATACCTTTCTTGAGAGGAAATTGATATCTAATATTACCTTCCTTCATATCAATAACAGCACCAACGGTTCGAAGAAAAGGTCTTCCCAACACAATAGGACAAGATGCATTGCATTCGATATCCAAGACAACAAAATCAACGGGACAAGGTTATTGTTAACCGTAATGCGCACATTATCAATCCTCCCCAAAGGTTTATTTTTAACATTATCGGCAAGATTAACATCCAAATAACAATTCTTCAATGGTGGCAAGTCAAGCATATCATAAATCTTTTTAGGCATAACAGAAATACTTGCACCAAGATCACATAAAGCATTACATTCAAAGTCATTGAATTTCATTTTAATGATGGGCTCCCAACCATCTTCTAACTTTCTAGGAATAGAAGTTTCAAGTTTTAGTTTCTCTTCTCTAGCTTTTACTAGAGCATTTGTGATATGTTTTGTAAAAGCCAAATTTATAGCACTAGCATTAGGACTTTTAGCAAGTTTTTGTAAGAACTTTATAACTTCAGATGTGGCAATCATCAAAATCTAAATCATTATGAGCTACAGCAATGGGATCATTGTCCCCAGGGTTGGAAAAAATTTCAGCAGTTTTATCACAAATGGTTTCAGCGGTTTTAGCAATTTCAGGCAGTTTTGTTTGCTTTGCACTAGGAGTAGAAACATTGCCAACACCAATTATTTTACCATTGATAGTAGTAGGTGCAGCAACATGTGAATCATTATCATTACTAGTGGGGGTAATAGTCCAAACTTTAGCTACATTATTCTCTTTAGCTAGTTTTTCATTTTCTTCTCTATCCCACCTAGCACGCAATTCAACCATTAATCTTATATTCTCATTAATTCTAACTTGGATGGCATTTGCTGTAGTAGTAATCTTATTATCAATATCCTCATTAGGCATAACTTTCAATTTTAATAGATCAACATCAGAGGCAAGTCTATCAACTCTAGAAGCAATAATATCAATTTTATCAAGCTTTTCCTCAACAGATTTGTTAAGAGCAGTTTGTGTACTAATAAATTCTTTAAGCATGGCTTCAAGACCAGGGGGTACACTCCTATTATTATTGTAATAATTCCCATAAGAATTACCATAACCATTACCATTAGCAGAAGGATATGGCCTATAGTTATTACCATAATTGTTCCTATAAGCATTGTTGTTGAAATTATTATTTTTAATGAAATTCACATCAACATTTTCTTCTTGAGCAACCAATGAAGCTAAAGGAACATTATTTGGATCAACATTAGATCTACCATTCACAAGCATAGACATAATCACATCAATCTTATCACTCAAGGAAGAGGTTTCTTCAAAATTACCTTCTTACCTTGTGGAGCTCTTTCCGTGTGCCAGAGTAATTTATCATCATATCATAAAGAAGCTTTACCCCCAAAGTGATGGACATAAAGGTACCTCCAGCAGCTGAATCCAATAAATTCATGAAGAAAAATTTAGTCCTGCATAGAAGGTTTGGATGATCATCCAAGTAGTCAGTCCATGGGTTGGACAATTCTTTACCAAAGATTTCATTCTCTCCCATGCTTGAGCAACATGTTCAGTATCTAATTGCTTAAAATTCATTATGCTACTTCTCAAAGATATAATTTTAGCGGAGGATAATATCTACCAATAAAAGCATCCTTACATTTAGTCCATGAATCAATACTATTCTTAGGCAAAGATAGCAACCAATCTTTAGCTCTTCCTCTTAATGAGAAAGGAAACAATTTCAATTTAATAATATCACCATCTACATCCTTATACTTTTGCATTTCACAAAGTTCAACAAAATTATTAAGATGGGAAGCATCATCAGAACTAACACCAGAAAATTGCTCTCTCATAACAAGGTTCAGTAAAGCAGGTTTAATTTCAAAGAATTCCTTGTAGCAGGTGGAGCAATAGGTGTGCATAGGAAATCATTATTATTTGTGTTTGTGAAGTCACACAACTTAGTATTTTCAGGGGTATTCATTTTAGCAACAGTAAATAAAGCAAACTAGATAAAGTAAATGCAAGTAACTAATTTTTTTTTGTTTTTAATATAGAGAGCAAGACAGTAAATAAAGTAAAACTAGCAACTAATTTTTTTGTGTTTTGCTTAGGTGCAGCAAACAAACTAGTAAATAAAATAAAGCAAGACAAAAACAAAGTAAAGAGATTGGGAAGTGGACTCCTCTTGCAGCGTGTCTTGATCTCCCAAGCAACGCGCAGAAATTTGCTTTGATGCGCGTAGATGTACACGTCCGTTGGGAACCCCAAGAGGAAGGTATGATGCGCACAATGGCAAGTTTCCCTAAGAAACCAGGTTTAATCAGACCATAGGAGTCAAGAAGCACGTTGAAGGTTGATGGTGGCGAAATGTGATGCGGCGCAACACCAGGGATTCGGCGCCAACGTGGAACCACAACACAAAAAGTACTTTGCCCCAAACAGTGGGGTTGTCAATCTCACCGGCTTGTAACAAAGGATTAACCGTATTGTGTGGAAGATGATTGTTTGCGAAGAAAACAGTAAAACAATTGCAGTAGATTGTATGCGATGTAAAGAATAGGACCGGGGTCCATAGTTCACTAGAGGTGTCTCTCCCATAAGATAAAAGCATGTTGGGTGAACAAATTACAGTCGGGCAATTGACAAATAGAGAGGGCATAACAATGCACATACATGATATGATAAATATAGTGAGATTTAATCGGGGCATTACGACAAAGTACATAGACCGCCATCCAAGATGCATCTATGCCTAAAAAGTCCACCTTCAGTTATCATCCGAACCCCTTCCAGTATTAAGTTGCAAGCAACAGACAATTGCATTAAGTATGGTGCGTAATGTAATCAACAACTACATCCTTAGACATAGCATCAATGTTTTATCCCTAGTGCACATCCACAACCTTAGAACTTTCTCACTGTCCCAGATTTAATGGAGGCATGAACCCACTATCGAGCATAAATACTCCCTCTTGGAGTTAAGAGCAAAAACTTGGCCAGAGCCTCTACTAATAACGGAGAGCATGCAAGATCATAAACAACACATAGGTAATAGATTGATAATCACCATAACATAGTATTCTCTATCCATCGGATCCCGACAAACACAACATATAGTATTACAGATAGATGATCTTGATCATGTTAGGCAGCTCACAAGATCCAACAATGAAGCACAATTAGGAGAAGACGACCATCTAGCTACTGCTATGGACCCATAGTCCAGGGGTGAACTACTCACTCATCACTCCGGAGGCGATCATGGCGATGAAGAGTCCTCCGGGAGATGATTCCCCTCCGCAGGGTGCCGGAGGCGATCTCCTGAATCCCCGAGATGGGATTGGCGGCGGCGACGTCTCTGGGAAGGTTTTCCGTATCGTGTCTCTCGGTAGGGTTTCGCGACGAAGACTTTAGGTAGGCGGAAGGGCAACGCGGGGGCCACACGAGGGCCCCACACGCTAGGGCCGCGCGGCCCAAGCCCGGCCGCGCCGCCCTAGTGTGGCGGCGCCTCGTGGCCCCACTTCCTTTCCCCTCGGTCTTACGGAAGCTTCGTGCAAAAATAGGACCTGGCGTTGATTTCGTCCAATTCCGAGAATATTTCCTTACTAGGATTTGAAACAAAAACAGCAGAAAACAATGGCTCTTCGGCATCTTGTTAATAGGTTAGTGCCGGAAAATGCGTAAATACGACCTATAATGTGTATAAAACATGTAGATATCATCAATAATGTAGCATGGAACATAAGAAATTATCGATACGTCGGAGACGTATCACACACCTAATACACTTGTCAAATGTATAGATGCACTAGTTCGGCGAAGAGACATTAAAACGCAGGTGGTATAGATGGTGGTAAACGGTAATTGCGATCTGAAATAAATATTGCAGGAAATAAAGATGCAGTAAAACAGTAAATAAGCGGTGTTTGCGTATTTGGAAACAAGGCCTAGGATCATACTTTCACTAGTGGCCACTCTCAACATTGCAATCATAATTGAATATAAATATAAACACTTCATCATACTACTCTGAAAACACTCTCTTGTTGGATAAAGAACTCAAATTCATTGGGCAAGTGTGCAAAAGCACACCTCAAAGGCGTATTTCCAAGTACTAATAAACACCCCACACTGTCATCGTGAGCATTCATAGGAGGTACTAACACACCATAATTCATAAGGGAGTTACACACGGCGAACACACTGTACCGTTACACCGAGGTCACAGTAACCCCGAAGTTCACATAATAAAACACTTGAGTAGCATATGACATCTAGATTGTAAAGCCTATGATCACATAAAGATCACATCATAAGAAAGAGATTGAACCACATAGCTACGGTAGAGCCCTCGCCTCGGGGAGAACTACTCCCTCCTCATCATAGGAGACAACAACGGCGATGGAGATGGATTCGGGGCACTTCCCCGTCCGGCGGCGTGCTTGAACAGACTCGAACTTGGCTTCGCGATGGCGGCGGCTACGGAACTCTTCGTGGAATATGACTTATTGGGGTTTTCGCATCTCGAGGATTATATAGGCGAAAGGGCGGCGTCGGAGGTGTCCCGAGGGGCCCACCCCATAGCTAGGCGCGCCCCCCTCTTGGCCGCGCCGCCAGGTGGGGTGGCCACCTCGTGGCCCCTCTCCGTCTCCCTTCGGTGTTCTGGAACACTCCGTGGAAAATAAGGCCTTGGGCTTTTGTTTCGTCCAATTCCGAGAATATTTCCTGTGTAGAATTTCTGAAACCAAAAACAGCAGAAAACAGGAACTGACACTGCGGCATCTTGTTAATAGGTTAGTCCCGGAAAATGCATAAAAACATTATAAAATATGACTAAAACATGTTGGTATTGTCATAAAACTAGCATGGAACATAAGCAATTATAGATACGTTGGAGACGTATCAGATGGCGGCGCCCCCGCCGCCCTCCCCGCTATGGAGGGGATCACTGTCCCAAAAGACAGAAGAATTTTTATCAAAGCAAACTCTAGCTAATTTATGAGCTACCTTATTCGCATCCCGGCAACAATGCTGTATTATTATCACACCCAGACCCACACAATTGTCATTCTTGCCGAGACCAAAATACAACGAATTTCGGACTGATTTTTTTGCACACTAGTAGACTTCATTATTATCTACTTCAAGAATTTTTGTTCCGATTTTTTTTATAGAACTTTCAAATGCCATTTTAGAATTTCGCCAAAAACAAGCTACATGTAGCTCACACTCTCCTCTTTGGTTCTTTTTTCAGTTTATCGTGATTGTGATTGTGATTGATACCGTGATTGGTTATCATGTATTTAATTACCGTAGCTTTCAATTATGAAGATAAAAATGCAAAGTGCAAAGTAAATATAGTACAGTCTGTGTTTGTCAGTTTGTCTGTTCATAAAAAGATGTTACAAATTTGTTTAAACTTAGATATTTTTATATACTCTTTAATTTGTAGATACATCTCAATTTAAATAAATCTCTAACGGGTAGATTAATATAGATCTAGATTAATATAGATCTTGAGGAAGGTGTGCTTTTGACAATGCGAAAATGGGGGACACTTTGGTCTATCAGAGTTCAAACCTTAGGTTTGACACTTTGGTGTCTCAGAATATTGTTTAGTGGGAGACGACGTTCCCGTCGACAGCGAAACGTCTGTAGTGACTTCGTCAATCTCAAGACCCGTTGGATGAAGTTTCTTGAATGCAGTCTCTCGGAGATGCTCATAGGGATATGGTGTGTGTGTACGTTCATAGAGATGAATGTACGTGCGTATATGTAAATGTCTGTACTGTGTTTCGAAAAAAAAAGGTGTGCCTATGTCTCAGTTGATTGAGATTTTCTTAAGTCTCAGTCACCTCAGAAAAGTACAACTGCAGTTCAAAGAAAAGTGCAACTCAGTCCAGTTACACATTTCTAGCAGAAAAGTGCAATTACACTTTTTAACAGAAAACTGCAACTCAAAGCACTTTTTTGTAAGTGACTTAGACATAAAAAAATCTCAGTTGACTGAGACAAAACCCAAAAAAAAACAATGCGAAAAGCTGAGGTGGACAGTCAGCGCACTGTCAAACCGAGAGAGTTCCCAGAGACGTTCTCGCCGCCATTGGCGGATCGAGAGGGTGGCCAGGTGGTCCATGGACCACCCTGGGATTTCAGTTCGGCCCATATAGCATTTAGGATTTTTTTTTTTTGGGAAAGCCCCATTACTGATGCAGCGTCGCTCCCTGCCTCCCTGGAGGATTTCTGTTCGCTGGAACGAACCAGAGACGAGCTCACGAGCATCTCGTCGCCGCCTGACGCCGTCGCTCCCTCTCTGTCGCCGGTGACACCACCCTCTGGCCACCACCAGCACGCCACCTCCGGCCACCGATCTTCCTCCCGCCCCGAACCTTCCAGGTCCTCGCCGCCCAGCGCCTCCCCTTCCCTTGCCCGGTCCCCCCTAACCCTAGCGGCAGCCGACAGAGAAGAAGGCCGGCGGCGCCCCACGCCTTCCCTTCCCTTCCGGCGTTCGCGCTGCACGTCTCCGGCGGTCCGGCCGTCCGGCGGTGCGAAGAAGGCCGGCAGCGCCCCACCCCCACTGCCCCACGAATTAGGTACCTTCTGGCTTCTGCAGTTTTCCTGTTCTGCTTTGGCAACTCAAAATTGTAGACATTTTACAAATTATTTGCAAGTTAGGAATGATTGATTCTTTAGGATCGATGTCAAATGTATTGCAGCCAATTATTAAAATAGATTTAAACACTTCCGTTGTCGAGTTTTTTTAAGTATGAAGAGGACCAGAGACATAAGCTCCATAAGTAGTCTTCTTTGAGCTTTTGAAAATATGTAGGCCAATTTTATGTAAAATTTACATTTAACCATGTATTATTATATATTTGTAAGACAATAAGGTTAGTGTTAAATTATATGTTAGTATGCTGACATTGTTCTATGTGTGTTTAATTTTTTTTATGAAGGTGGACCACCTGCTTCAAACTCCTAGATCCGCCATTGCTAGTTCCCAAAGCGAAGCGACCACCTCTCGCCCGAGATGCCGTCGGGGACATCTCCGCCTTCAGCGGAGCCTTGGACCTGGGAGAATGCCGCCGCCGGAGCGACCGCCGGCTTCGCCACCGTCGCGGCCTTCCACCCGCTCGACGTCGTCCGCACTCGCTTCCAAGGTAACCCCCCCCCCCCTTAAGCCCTAGGATACGCAGAGCCCGACCGCTAATCCTGCTGCTCTCTTGCTTCGTGTTCAGTGAGTGGCGGGAGGGGGTTGTCCGACCTGCCGCCGTACAGGAACACGGGGCACGCTGTATACTCCATCGCACGATCTGAGGTGTGAATCCCTGTCACATTATTTTATCGTTTGGTCCGTTTAGTTTGTCAATTCGTCCATAGCTTCAAACCTTAATTGTATGTTCATCTGCTGTTAATCCTGTTGGGGTTATTGGGCAATTAGAAAATACGATTCCTGTACTTGGACTTTCTTCTACTTGTTACTCCCTAATTCATTTGTTGCTTTAATTTCTGGTTAGCAAATTAAATGATTCAACCCTTTTTTTTGTAAGATCGTACCGAATTTGGCTATTCTGGTATGTTAAAGTATGATGTATGCTGATCTAGCTGCTTGATGTAGGGCCTGAGGGGACTTTATGCTGGCTTTTATCCTGCAGTTCTTGGATCAACCGCTTCTTGGGGGCTATATTTCTTTTTGTAAGTCACATTAGTTCATTCTGCTGAATACTTGTAGTGTGGGGTGTTTGATGCTTTATTGCAGTGCTGAACTGTACTAAGTAAGCTGCTAATTTCAGCATTTAATTCCATGCTATTGTTTACCAATGTGGATGCTCCTTGTATAGGACTGTCATTTTGGCTAACTTTAAGAATGTCTGTTTTGACAGTTATAACAGAGCTAAACAAAGATACTCTCAGGGGAAGGATGTTCAGCTCCGTCCATTCGACCATCTTGTCTCAGCTGCAGAAGCAGGTGCTTTGGTTCGTACAGTAACTCCTAATCACGTATCATTTTGTGATTTTGTCAAACTGAGACGAAGTTATCAAAATTTGTTAAATTGTAGTTAGGCCTTTGCTAGCATGCCTAACCTGGCATTTTTTTTTTCTGACTACAAACATGTGTTAGTGTCATTTGTTCAACTCAATTGCCTTTCACTAAAATATTGTTTATTCGTGACAAAGGTATTTTTCTTTTCTTTGTACAGGTTTGCCTGTTTACAAATCCCATATGGCTGGTGAAAACACGAATGCAACTACAGACACCTGGACATACTGCACCTTACTCTGGATTTTCTGGTAATATATGGTTATTATAGTACCATACCTCTATCTTATGAGCATCATATAGCCGTGCCTAGCATAGTAGAGTTGTAACTTTGTTTTCTGTTGCAAATGAGTGGCTTGTGCTATTATTGGTTCTGTCTGAAGCTGCTAAAATCATGCTTATTTACATTTGTTAGTGTAAAAAAGAACCATTCATAACTATTTATCCTGCTACGAATTGTTTTTGTGCATTCTTCTCCATGCTCAGATTTCTTTTGGTCTATGCTTAGTTCAAATTTTCTGTGACCTTGCTTATTTGGTTGCTGTGAAGCCAGATGCTTTGAGAACTATCCTGAAAGAGGAGGGATGGCTAGCACTTTATAGAGGGATTGGACCTGGACTTATGCTGGTATGCATCCTTTAAATTAAATGTTGTTTAGTTTTGTTCTGCTTTTCATTAGAACCAAATTTAGTCACCTAACTATTAGCCCCATGCTGATTTAAGTAACACTAGATACATGAGTGCAATTCCGTATTGAGTTGTCCTGGACTTGTAACTTTTATGAAGTATTTTCTGTGACCTCAGTGTATTCGTTCTTGATCTAAAATTATATCTTATCACTACCACTCGTGGTATGAATTGATTTCTTTTAAATAGCACCATATGGTCTCTCTGAGGCATGCCCTATTAGACTTGTGGCTATGTGCTCTAGGTAATATCTTTTTATGAGGCTCAGACTGGCGCCTTATTATTTGGATCTTCGCCAGCCATGCTTTCCTGTTGCCATCTTAATGTCAGAAAATTACCTTGTTATAATTGTTATTTGTTTCTAATTTATTTGAAATGCCTGTCAATGTCAGTGTTCGCCAAACAGTGCTAGTAGGAATTTGGTCGTTATAATTGTGGTTAAGTATTTACGTAGAGATTATGCCTATACTATTTTCAGTTAGTAAAGATGCATATGTTGGAACTCTTAGGTTCTAAAATTCTATTTTTTTTACTCATATATGGTTGCTAAAAGCATACATTAATATATATTGCGGTGTCATGCTTCAAAGGTCACCCATGGTGCGATACAATTCACAGCCTACGAGGAGCTTCGCAAGGCTATGATATTTGCCAAAAATAAACAAACAAGGGCAGACAACGGAGGCAGTGAGGATTTATTGGTACCAACTATTACATGTGCTCTTTCATGAAAACATCCAGTTTAATTTGGTACAGTATTGACAGGCTTATATTCCACTGGATAATTTAGTTCTTTTATTTATTTGTTTTCTTAAACTAGGTTGCTTAACTATTTACAACCAAACTTTTTCTGATGTTTTTTCTCTTTCAGCGTGCCTAAATATGACACAACTGTGAATTGTGAAACATAGGAATCTTCTCACCTTGTTATGAAGATTATCAATTAGTCCAATATAGGCGCTACATAATATATCAATATTGCTTCTTAGAAACCACATTTTCAGCCAAAATACATAGTATAAGAATATGCTGCATAAGTTGATGTAGGGCAGTTGATATTTTAGAGCATTCTGGTCCATATATGTCTGCTTTAAAGTACATTCACCATCAGCTAGATAGTTAATATATCTGATATGTATTTGCCTTCATTGTCAACAGAATTCCGTTGATTATGCGGCACTTGGGGCTGGTTCAAAATTATCTGCTATTCTGCTTACTTATCCTTACCAGGCAAGTTTTATGTTCCGTTTCTTCTCATCAACTTCATAAATGTATGCTACTGCCCTCTTATTAGACATTCCAACTGTGGTTTTGGAATTGCAGGTTATCCGAGCCCGCTTGCAGGTTGGTTGCAGATTTGAAGCTCTTCATCTCATTTCTTTGGAGTTTTCATCGGTAACAATAATAGTTCTTGTCTGCAACTTTTCAGCAACGACCTGGTAGTGATGGTAGCCCAAAGTACTCAGACAGTTGGCATGTAGTAA
Source organism: Lolium multiflorum (assembly GCA_030979885.1). NCBI lineage: Eukaryota > Viridiplantae > Streptophyta > Magnoliopsida > Poales > Poaceae > Lolium > Lolium multiflorum. The sequence continues at coordinate 83,690,250 of CM061750.1, forward strand.
AGGAAACTGCAAGGTGAGAGTTACAGCTTTGGTGTGATGGTGTCGTTAAATCTTCAAGGATAGAAGTTTAGGACTTTAGGTGGCATTACTGTTTAAGTTTTTATTGTCTTATGTGATACGTACTATGCAGGAGCTTGCTGTCTTTTTGTAAGCTTGTTCTATACTTCAGCCCACCGATCATTTATAATCATTAATCTCACTAATCTGTACAATACCTAAAATATTATTTTTTGAGTTGCATGTCTGCTTGTCTAACCTGGTGTCACAGCGGAAGTAGTAATAATCTTGTCAAGTATATTGCCATACTTGGCCAGATAGCATGCCGTGTTCTTTATTGCAAATTGCTGGAATACACTAAGGGTGTACTGACTGTTGGCTGTGTTCAATTTTTTAGCAACACTAACGACTGAAATTCAATTTCTGCTGCAGGTACGAAGGTGTCCGTGGATTTTACAGGGGCATCACATCCAACTTGTTGAAGAACCTTCCAGCAGCTTCCCTCACGTTTGTGGTGTATGAAAATGTTATCAAACTACTCAGAGCATCCAAGGACAAGGCATAGTTCCAACTTAACTCGACCAAGGAGAAACATAGGAGGAAAATAGGAAAAGAAAGAATTGTTCCATAATCTGCTCCCACTATCCTGACTTCAACGTCAGCACGTGATATTTTATCACATTTCTTAGTTCAGGTGTTATTCAGTTAACACCAACAGATTTTGTTTTGACAAACATTCTTTGTAGAGGAAAATCCATTTACTATCTCTGCAGTAAGGAATAGCTCGTGTTGTCCAGTTGAGAATAATACTCTTGAATACATTTTGTAGAGCTTGCTGAGTTACGGTTGAACACAAGATGTTCCTGGTTTACGAAATATATTCAGACTCAGAATAGCTTTCCTCGATGCATACATGTGCACCATCAGTAAGCGAATTAATCGGACTTCATAGTTCAGAGCGATCTCGTCCGGTTTGTCGATCAGACATGGCCGCCGTAAAGGAGCACATCCTGCTCAGCCATCCCGATAAACAAATACTGGCGAGATCCAGGCTGCGAACTCGTGTGACTCGCCACAGCCAACGGCCACGCTCCGTCTGCTCGTCGAGACGATGAAGGAGGTGACGTGCCGCTCAGCGACATGGGAGGTTGCCCGGGCGCGGCCGGACCAGGCGTTCAAAGAGGACAATTATTTTACGATAAAAAGAGTTAAACAAGCAATTTCCACTATTCAAGGCAAATAATTGATATCTCTTTAATTAGATATGTACTTACACCCACGCTAGAAAAATACACACATTAGAAACTTCTATCAAGGTATTTGTTAAAGTATATATACGCAGTAAGTCCCTCTCTAGCAAGATATTTAAGAACATATCTCTAAGTGGCATAAACCAATCCATAGAGGCATATGATTTTCCCCTTCATGTTTTTCTTAGTTCCAAGAGGATTCAGCAAACAAAGGCTTAGTAAACGGCAATGCTACAACATAAATTAAACAACTAAATAGCTATCATTGCAAAATGTGATTCAAACTGAGCAAGCATATTTGCAGTGGTAAACAATAAAATGTACAATAAGAACATCGTACATTCATATTCAACGATATTGTAACACTGTTAATTTCGCTTGTACTAAAATATAGGATAGTACGGTTCAATGAAGTGATCAATCAAAAAATAGAAAATGTGGTTAATTTTGCTAAGTGTAAAGAAGAAATAGACTAATTATGTCCCCATTTAAACCCAATGAGTTATAAATAAGTAAAAAATGTAATTAATTTTGCTAAGTGTAATGGGGACATATATTAGTGTTTGTGGTATAGTGATAGAATAAGGTATAGCGAAATAAAAAATGTCGTATACAAATATATAAGTTACCGAATAAGTTGTAAGGAAATAAAAAAGATGTTTAATTTTGCTAAGTGTAATAAAAATGCATAAATATCTAATAAAAAGGACTATGGAACATATACCAATGTGGAGGCATTATGCATTTATCCCTCTATAAATGCATGAGGTTTCCTAGCGACGTTTTCTTTTGGCGGGTAGATATCCTAGCTATTAGTTAACACGTTAAATCCCTCTCTCAGAAGAGAAAGTTTTGGTCATGATTTAATCAATCATAATACCGGTCTTATCATCTACGCTTGGTTAGCTAAGAGCACCCACAATGTGGCGTTTGTGCATCAACACTACATAAGAGTACGACACACGTGCAAAACAAGGCTACCTAGTCACCGACGCTTAGTGCTTTGCAGTAAGTGACTCAATTAGCATCCATATTTGCGCCGAGGCGTGTGCTCTAATGGACGAAGTAACCAATCTGACCCAACCCTAATAATGACTTAATGTGGTTGTTTATTATTACAATATGTATGCAAATCATGGTTGTTTGTAAAAAAACATTTTTAAGCTTGCAGAGTGAAACAATTTGTTGCCACGTCTCATACGTCCTGCCAACATCAACTTGTTACGACTCCCACTAATGGCTACCCAAAGACTTGATCGAAGGGGCGATTTCCTCCACACCACGGCCACTGATCCATTTAACTGATCAAAAGAGCATTTGTACGCCATTCCCCAACTTGCATTGCATTGCCGAGCAAATGGCACGCAACTCCTTTCGTATCTGCAAGTTAAAACTCGCCCCACGCCTCCAGGGTCTCTCGTTATTAGTTCCTTGCAGAACAGCCAGCAGCCCAGCATCAACTTGCTGACTGAGAGCGTGATTTTCAGAAGATGCCGATTGGCGCTCCACTAGGGGTGCAGACCTGTTGCACGCTGATGTCCTTCCTCCCCCTTCCAGAGAATACCACATATTATCTTAGCAATCCCCAGCACAATTTTTACCGCCTGACAGAAAAGTCAGCCCATCACTAGGTTCTACTAATATTATTTTTTTCCATTTTTCTTCCAAGGTAAATCTTACAACTTTAAAATTACTAGCAGATAACTGCCAAGAATGTTAAAATAATCCATAACAGAACATTGCTAGATTTTGTGCATTCCGAACTTGGGTACAATGTAATTACATGGAGGGGATAAATATGGCACATTGTAATGCATGATTTTGTTAGTTTTGCTGCCTTATACATCATTCTAGGTCAGGAATATCTGACGAAAACCTATGTCTCAGTTTATACACTTGAAGACCTGTCATAGTGTCATGATTCTGTCATGCTGTCTTCCGTCACTGGGCGCAGTTCTGGTTTCTGGTATTGTTCTGGACTCCTGATCAAGAAAATTGAGTGTAGATAAATGTACATAATTGGTGTTTTGATAAAACTGTATTAAGTCAGGGTCCCTAAAGGAAATTCCCATTTAAACCCTGAGGGCCATAATTATTATCTGCTAGACTGTCACTTTGAGATGCAGTGAAGGGGGGGCATATAAGAATATGTTGCATAAGTTGATGTAGGGCAGTTGATATTTTAGAGCATTCTGGTCCATATATGCCTGCTTTAAAGTACATTCACTATCAGCTAGATAGTTAGTTAATTTATCTGATATGCATTTGCCTTCATTGTCAACAGAATTCCGTTGATTATGCGGCACTTGGGGCTGGTTCAAAATTATCTGCTATTCTGCTTACTTATTCTTACCAGGCAAGTTTTATGTTCCGTTTCTTCGCATCAACTTCATAAATGTATGCTACCGCCCTCTTACTAGACATTCCAACTATGGTTTTGGAATTGCAGGTTATCCGAGCCCGCTTGCAGGTTGGTTGCACAATTGAAGCTCTTCATCTCATTTCTTTGGAGTTTTCACCGGTATCAATAATAGTTCTTGTCTGCAACTTTTCAGCAACGACCTGGTAGTGATGGTACCCCAAAGTACTCGGACAGTTGGCATGTAGTAAAGGAAACTGCAAGGTGAGAGTTATAGCTTTGGTGTGATGGTGTCGTTAAATCTTCAACTAGAGAAGTTTAGGACTTTAGGTGGCATTGCTGTTTAAAGAGTCTGATGTCAAACAAGGTTTACCTTCTTGTTGTCTTACGTGATATGCACTTTACCCATGTAGGAGCTTGCTGTCTTTTTGTAAGCTTGTTCTATACTTCAGCCCACGGATCATTTATAATCCTCATTAATCTCACTAATCTGTACAATACCTAAAATATTTGTTATTGAGTTGCATGTCTGCTTGTCTAACCTGGTGTCACAGCGGAAGTAGTAATAATCTTGTCAAGTATATTGCTATACTTGTCCATATAGCATTTATTGTTCTTTATTGCAAATTGCTGGAATACACTAAGGGTGTACTGACTGTTGGCTGTGTTCTATTTTTTAGCAACACTAACGACTGAAATTCAATTTCTGCTGCAGGTACGAAGGTGTCCGTGGATTTTACAGGGGCATCACATCCAACTTATTGAAGAACCTTCCAGCAGCTTCCCTCACGTTTGTGGTGTATGAAAATGTTATCAAACTACTCAGAGCATCCAAGGACAAGGCATAGTTCCAACTTAACTCGACCAAGGAGAAACATAGGAGGAAAATAGGAAAAGAAAGAATTGTTCCATAATCTGCTCCCACTATCCTGACTTAAACGTGAGCACGTGATATTTTATCACATTTCTTAGTTCAGGTGTTATTCAGTTAACACCAACAGATTTTGTTTTGACAAACATTCTTTGTAGAGGAAAATCCATTTACTATCTCTGCAGTAAGGAATAGGCAATAGCTCGTGTTGTCCGGTTGAATAGTACTCTCGAATACACTTTGTAGAGCTGCTGGGTTACGGTTGAACATGTGATGTTCCTGGTCTACTAAATATTTTCAGAACACAGTATAGCTTTTCCTTGCTGCGTACATGTGCATCATCAGTAAGCGAATTAGTCGGACTTTCAGAGTTTCAGAGCGATCTCGCCCGGTTTGTCGATTAGACATGGCCGCCGTAAAGGAGCACATCCTGCTGACCTGCTCAGCCATCCCGATAAACAGATACTGGCGAGATCCAGGCTGCGAACTCGCCACAGCCAACGGCCATTCCGGCTGCTCGTCGAGACGATGAAGGACGTGACCTGCCACGTGCCGCTCAGCGACATGGGAGGTTGCCCGGGCGTGGCCGGACCAGGCGTTCAAAGAGGACAGTTATTTTACCATTAAAAAGTTAAACAAGCAATTTCCACTATTCAAGACAAATAATTGATATCTCTTCAATTAGCTATTTACTTACACCCACGCTAGAAAAATACACACACTAGAAACTTCTATCAAGGTATTTGTTAGAGTATTTATACGCTGTAAATCCCTCTCTAGCAAGATATTTGAGAACCTATATATCTCTAAGTGGCATAAACCAATCCATAGAGGCATATGATTTTTCCCTTTATGTTTTTCTTAGTTCCAAGAGGATTCAGCAAACAAAGGCTTAGTAAACGGCAATGCTACAACATAAATTAAACAACTACTCCGTAAATAGCTATCATTGCAAAATGTGATTCAAATCGAGCAAGCATATTTGCAGCGGTAAACAATAAACTGTACAATAAGAACATCACACATTCATATTCAACGATATTGTAACATTGTTCATTTTTCTTGTACTAAAGATATAAGATAGTACGGTTCAATGAAGCGATCAATAAAAAATAGATAATGTGGTTAATTTTGCTAAGTGTAAAAAAGCAATAGACTATTTATGTCTCCATTTATTCACAATGAGTTATAAATAAGTAAAAAATGTAATTAATTTTGCTAAGTGTAATGGAGACATATATTAGCGTTAGTAGTATATTGACAGAATAAGTTATAACGAAATAAAAAATGTGGTATACAAATATGAATTTGATGGATCCGATATTCATAATATTGAATTGAATGCAAGCCCTACCCTTGAATTTACAGGATACCCTTTTTCCTCTCCATGTGATTACATCCCGAGTTATTGTGAAAATAAAAAATAAAGAGGTTATGGAAGTTAATATTCTCGCATTTATTGCTATTGCACTGTTCATTCTAATTCCTACTGTTTTTTTACTTATTATTTATGTAAAAACAGTCAACCAAAATGATTAATTTGGAATTCTACTTAATCATTGAAGACATGCAAAAGGGGGTAATAAAAAATGTTTAATTTTGCTAAGTGTAATAAAAATGCATAAATATCTAATAAAAGGGACTATGGAACATATATCAATGTGGAGGCATTACACTTTTATCCCTCTATACATGCATGAGGTTTCCTAGCGACGGTTTCTTTTGGCGGGTAGATATCCTAGCTATTAGTTAACACATTAAGTCCCTCTCTCAGAAGAGAAAGTTTCGGTCATGAAACCGATCATAATCTCGGTCTTGTCAGCCAGGCTTGGTTAGCTAAGAGCACCCACAATGGGGTGCTTGTGCATCGACACTACATAAGAGAAAGACGCAGGTGCAAAACAGGGCTACCTAGTTGCCGGCTCTTAGTGCTGAAGCGACTCAATTAGCATCCATAATTACGCTGAAGTGGGTGCCCTAAAGGACGAAGTGACCAAGCTGACCCGACCCTAATAGCTTAATGTGGTGCTTTATTATCACAATATGTTAGCAAATCATGGTTATTTAGCTAGTTAAATACATTTTTAAGCTTGCAGAGTGAAACAATTCGTTGCCACGTCTCATACGTCCTGCCAACATCAACTTGTTACGACTCCCACTAATGGCTACCCAAAGACTTAATCCAAGGGGCGATTTCTTCCACACCACGGCCGCTGATCCATTTAACTGACCAAAAGAGCAGTTGTTCACGTGTTCGCCATCCCCCAACTTGCATTGCATTGCTGAGCAAATGGCACGCTACTCCATACGTACCTCCAGGGTCTCTCGTTATCAGTTCCTTGCAAACAGCCAGCAGCCCAGCATCAACTTGCTCTGAGACTGAGAGCGTGATTTTCAGAAAATGCCGATACTCAGGTTCAAGTCAGCCCATGATTAGGTTCTGCTTATGATTTTTTCCCATTTTTCTTCCAAGGTAAATCTTACAACTTTAAAATTACTAGCAGATAACTGCCAAGAATGTTAAAATAGATTACATTGCTAGATTTTGTGCATTCCGAACTTGGGTACAATGTAATTACATGGAGGGGATAAATATGGCACATTGTAATGCATGCTTTTGTTAGTTTTGGTGCCTTACACATCATTCTAAGTCAGGAATATCTGACAAAAACCTATGTCTCAGTTTATACACTTGAAGTTGAAGACCTGTCATAGTGTCATGATTCTGTCATGCTGTCTTCAGTCGCTGGGCGCAGTTCTGGTTTCTGGTCTTGTTCTGGACTCCTGAGCAAGAAACCTCAGGTTAGATGATGGGAGTACATAATTGGCGTTTTGAGAAAACTGAATTAAGTCAGGCTTCCTAAAGTTTCCCATTTAAACCCTAAGGACCATAACTATTATCTGCTAGACTGTGACTTTGAGATGCAGTGAAGGGGGGAATGCTTACATCCCAGAGTCCATTTTGATTGTTGTATGATTATGCTCAGCACAAACAATTGCTTTTTCATCACTCGCATTGTCCTGCGCAAGAAGAAACACAAACATACTGTAAGTGCAATGTTCAATGGAATAAGTCATATCACAAACCTGACGCACCATTTTACTCAAATTGATGGGATGCTGCTGCACGGTCATTTTGGGGGTATTCAAAGGACTTCTTAGAGTACCCTGAAATTATTTGAGTGTAAGTAGTAGAAATGTGGCAAATGGAAAGTAGGGATCATACACATCAGCATGTGATAAGTTAGGAAATTGTTAACCAAGTTACAATTTTAGGAATTTTATTAGATTCACAAGCATTACTGCATTTGCCTTTTTTACATGCTTTTACAAAGTGGAAACATAGCAGGCATCAAAGGTTACTATAAGTGAAGAAAGTACCTTATTTGCCCACATTAGACCACAAGCATTACAGAGGGACCTTGGACCGGCTGGCCCCCGACGCATTGCTGGAGTAAGCCGTGAGCTGATGCCACAGTTTTGGCAACTACGGAAGCAAACCAACATTATCACACAATAAACACCGGGAAAACCTTGTGTATATAAAAACATAAAACATGATTTGCACATACAGACATCATCACAACTCACTCACTGGGTTTCTCGGAAATGATCATCCTCACCATAAGCTGGGGAGACACAAGCTGCAGAAGAGCATGCAACATCACCAAAATCTGCCCTGCCAGCAAACTGTCCCTTACGCCGTTTCATCCTGATAGTGATAGTGAATGAGTATATATATTGGGTGTATGAAATAATAATCCATAACACAACAAAAGATCAAGAGCAATCTCCTGACTACCAGATATGGATTTATCTAGGAACAGTAAGCAGAAGATGATTGGCTTCAAAGGTAAGGATAAATCAAAGCTGTAGATATCTGAACTAGTTGCTTGATTCAGTGCCAACTCATGCATACAGTACCAACCAACAAATGTCAAGGTTTGATAACCAACTAACTGCAATGAAGTTCCCTCAAAAAAAAAAAAAACTAACTGCAAAAGATCAAGAGCAGTTTCATTTGCTTGATTAACATTCCACTATGCATATTTGACACGCTACTACTTAAAATTTATGCTCGGACATTAGTGATTGGGTAACTATTCAAGACCAACAAGTTGTCTCAGAATGGTAGGCTAGACATGACGCTGAGAGATTGATTAATAATTAGGTTAAATTCTAGTTTTTTGTCAAAGAAGATTGTGGCATTGTGAATGCAGAAAGCAGTACATCTTCATTTCTATGGTGTAAACATGTGGTAAGTAATCAAATTCTGCTTGCTTCATAATGTGTTACAGTTTTTGTATCCAAGAAGCTAATAACTCTATGGCAACACCTAGAAGAGAATGGGCATGGAATGAGTCTGTACTTTTGGGCAACTTCCTTGCGCACTCCGTATCTTATTTTCTTATCGAAACATCTTTCCTTTCTCTTCTCGCGAAACCTTATTAAAGAAGCAACCCTTTTGGCAGCCACAGTTGTACTCTGCAGACATGAGATAAAGCTCTTGGAGAAACTATAAATATTCACACAACCTTGCTATAGAAATTCTACAGCTGATGATACCTTTTCACCATACACGGTAGATCCGGCCATGCTTACTAAACCAGGAGGCACCTCACACCCTCCAAGCACCAATATAACAGCTTGAACCTATATAACAATAAGAAAACAGCTAGTCAAAAGTGTAAAACAAATCAACTACAAATGACCATGAAGATATAATCACCCAAACACTTGATCGATGGTTTGTCAAAAGTGAATTTATTATATGATGTCCCTTTAAACTTAATATGGTCGCATCACAACTGACATAGAACAGGAAAAGCTGAAAAGATAAGCAATGAAGATTAGGTACAGCACATCATATTGAGTTATTGTGGCCAAGGTCACATGGTCAATACATCAGTTGTACCTTATAAAAACTTCAATCTAATGGTACCACAACTATTTAACACACAGAGAGTTTATTCATGACAGGTTAACTGCATGCAGATAAATGGATACACAAACGCAATAAAGCATAACCCTAGCAGAGCAAAAGAAAAACGTAAGAAATTTGACAAAAACAAGACAACAGGAATGGCAGTTTCAGTTACGTTAGGCAACCAAACTTGATAGTCTACAGGAGATAATTACAAAATTTATTTTAAAAAGCATACTTAACCAAATATCGCAGCATCTGATCAACTATTCATCAATCATACTAACCTCCACTTCACCACATCACATCAAGCACATGAAGCAGGCAAAACGTCTGAACACAGTGGTGAACACTCTGGAGGCATTGGCCCGTGCTCCATGGCCTGGTATGCAGGTGTTGTGGCAAAAAAATTGTACATGCTTGCTCAGTGGAGCATCCTGTTCCAGGGGGGGGGAGATACTCTCTGGAGACATTGGTCCGTGCTCCACAGCTGCTGTTGTGGCCAAATCCTGGCTGACACCAGAGAAGCGCTCGAAGGCACAAATGGAAGTGGTGTTGCAGAATCATCCTCGCTCTCATGGAGATGTCTGGAAGATTACTGCAGCTGATCTAGCAAGGACACCGGAGGCAAATGCGCTGGTGCTGATTGGAGATGGAGAACACTTCAGGGTTGTACCCGGGGGCTAGTGCCTGTCTTCCTTTAGTTGTCAATAGTGATGTGTTCTCTGCAAGATCGTTTGCTGTGATGTTCTATTGGCACTAGCTTCTGCGGTTTGGTAAATGTCCGGGGGTTACACTTTGAGCTCCCCGAGCACTTCAAAACCTGGATGCTGTAAGTTTGGTGGTTTCAGACAATGATACCGGGGCGAGGAACGTCTGAAATCTATCAAAGAAAATGGTACATAGTTCAACAATTGAGCACAGAAAACTCGATTCCACCAAGAGAGGATAGGCGTAGACGAACTAATGACAGTTAACCAAATGTAAGCACATATTACTATATTAGCCCCTTTCCCTAAAAGCTAGAACGACAGAACAGTCATAGAGGACACATCTTTTGGCGAAGTCATCCAATTCTGCAACGGTGCAAACACTCCCTGTTTGCTTCAAATAGAAAAGACTATCTATATACTAAGGCATAACCAATTCCTCTGAAAGTTCAATCAATAAAAGGCCATTTCATCAGTGCAATTCGACAGATACTACTCGGCTGAAAATCGGAGGAATCATCTCCATAGCCACATTCGATTGTACGGAACATGATAATCGATGGAACGATCGAATTCTACCAATAAACGTATATTAACTGCGCGCAATTCGGCGCCCGCGCTCGCCAATCCAACGCACACAAAGTCAACACGGTTCAACGACGGCACCAACGGAAAAGAAAAAAAAAGTGAAGCGAACGGTGCAGAAGGCAGGACCTTTTGGGGCGGGACGGGGTCGAAGACGTAGACCTCCCCCTGGTACACCAGGGTCAGCTGCTCCGACGCCGCGCTAAGGAGCGCCTCCGCCGCCGCGGCGTCGTCGTCGCCGGGAGCCGCGGTCGCCGGGGGATCGCGGCCGTCCGCCGCGGGCTCCGCCGCCATCGGCTGGGGATCGGACGGTCGGGATGGGCCGGGACCCGGGAGAGAGGGGCCGGGCGCACACGTGTGGGGGATGGGCAGGAGCGCGCACGTGTGATGGATTATGTACACGCATTAACGGTGTCTGCCCGTGTGCCCAAGGTCTACGCATTTCATCGTTTCCGTTTCTAAAGCTGGATAGCGGCTTCTTGGGATGAGATGGTGAAACACTGAATAACGCTTTTGATTAGCTCGTAAACTTCGGAGGGAGTTTTGTAAGTATTTTTAGGGCATTTTATAAGTTTTGCACTAGTTTAAGGGGCATGAATTATGGCTTAGACTTGCATTTGCTTGTAGCCCGTGACGGATCTAGGAAAAGATAATAGGGGTGCCACTTCACATGCAAAAATCATTTGTCATTCTAAACATCACAAATTCAAGATATTGGTTTAGACTATATTAAATTTACAATGCATGTATTTTAATATGCTTTAACATTATCATAATTCTATGAACTTTTTGGAACGTGCTTTAAGCGTCTGCAAAAGGACAACTAATTAAAAAGGGTTAACTGCTTTTGTGCCCCTAGTTCCTTAGGGCATGTACAATAGTAATGACTCAGCTGTCTGTAAGAGATAGTTATAGGTGATTTTGGTGATGTGGAGAAAAGAGAATGAGGATTGAGAAGGAGGTTGTCTGTAAAGTTACAGACAGTCTGTAGGCTTCCTACAGTCAGCTTACAGACACCATTTTTGTTGTTGTATGAAGGGTGTCTATAACTTATACTCACATATAGCTATGACTAAAAATAGATAACTTACAAATAGACTATTGTGTACAATATCTATATCATTGTCTATAGATGATATGGAGTAGTATTACAGACACCATCCGTCTAAACCAATGTACATGCCCTTAGCACTGCTAAGTTTTGCCCATTGCGAATATATTTGCTCACTTTTGCCCTCCTCCCTCCAAGCTAGCCTCATGACTAATCAGACGTAGCATTTTCATCAAGTCAAAGCCTTTGACCATTATTAGTGGGACAGTAAAATGTTGAGATTATTAGTGGTACAGTAAAATGTGGGAGCATGAGATACAAACATGGGTGGACCAGAAGTTTTTTGAAAGTTAGATCGATTATTATAGGTGGGACACACTAAATGCTGATAGTGGGACCGTTTGCTCTAGTTGGTCCTGCGTTGTCATTTACAACCATTAGGCCGAGTTGGGCCCTCTTTGCTAGTTATGAACATTTAAAGTATTTTTTATCTTTTTGTCACAAAAATGAGTTTCCATTTTATTACTTCCAAAACTAGCTTTTTATGAAGCAAGTGCAAATAATATGGTGCAAAATGAAACCCTTCCAATTTTTATGAAAACTAGACCATATACGATGGACAATTTCCATATATGAATTTTTTCTCTATTTCTAGCTATTTTCCATTTTAATGAGTTTTTGGACATTTTCCAAAATTAGTTCAAATTTGAACTAGAAGTGTGCTCTAGTTTGGTCCAAAATCTACCAAATTTATTTTAAGGTACCCAAGTAAGATTCTATACATTAGCCACAAACGAAGTTGGAAGATTCAACCTCTTGCTATGAATGACCATGCTGATAATGTTGGCCTCATTTTGAAAAATATAAGAAAATTAAGAAAAAATCGTAAAATTCTTTCACGTAGAGTCCTTTTATGTGTCAGGGTTGCCAAAAAGAATACCAAACTTGCAATATAAATTGTTTTTAAAAAAGGTGCTCTCAAAATGTATGGCTATCTTGACTTTCAAGCCAAATGACCACGGGGAGAACCATGTCCATGGTGTAGTTTATGATAGCGTGCCTCTATTTGGAAGAGAGGTGCGTCTTGGCATGGTAATTAAAAGTTGCAAAAGGAGGTTCCAATTTTTTGTCGTTGTAAAATGGGTTTCCATATTCCCCTAAAAAAAGTTTCCATTTTGTTAGAGCCAAAACTGGGTTTTTTGTGAACCAAATGCAATGGCACCATTCCAATTTGCATGGAAATTATATCGCATGTGACGAATTTTCTCAATTTATAGCTACTTTGCCCATTTAAATGAGTTTTTTTTGGACATTTTCCAAAATTAGTTCAAATTTGAAATACAAGTGTGCTACTGCTTGGCCCTAAAATTGTCAAAAATCATTTTAAAGTACCCTAATAGGATTTGGCAGTAGCCACAAAGAAATTTGGAAGACTTGACCCCTTAACTATGAATGAACATGCCAACAATTTGACCCCATTTTGAATAATAAATAACAAAAAATAAAAATACAAATACAAATGTAATCCATTCGCATGGAGTTCTTTTAAGTGGCTTAGTTGTCATCAAAAATACCAAACTTACAGTATTATTTTTGTACTAAAGTGTCCTGGAAATGATCTATCATGTATGACTTATCTTGAGTTTCTAATCAAATGACCAAAGGGGCGGATAAAAGGTTGAAAACACAAGGCCTTGCCATGGAATCCTCTCTAGGTATGTAAAAGTTCAAGTTTGTATACCATAATAAATTCAAGCTTGCACACCGCAAAACATTCAAATTATTACAACATTCAATTCAAATAAAGTTATTCCAAAGTTCAAATTCAATTGTTTATACATCAACCCTTTTCTTGCTCTTGCGGTTTTTGCTAGTTCACTATCTCATTCCCGGGTGTTCCTTGTTTGGTTATTCGTTCCTTGCGGGGTAGTCTCCAGTCTATTTGCCAGCCAAATGCACTCTCCTGATCCATCTTATTGGATCGAAAATTAATGTTGCCAGGCAAGCAACAATTTTTTGCCATATGATCAACTCCCTAGCTAAGTGAAGCCATATTTAATCGTTAGATCATAGATTCGGTACATACCTAGCTGGAATCCAGGAGTTATTTGATCCTGGTTGGACCCAATCCTCACCGTGGTGAATGGACCAAAGGGCGTTGGAGCTCACCATTGGTGCCTCATTGCAGCTCCCCTCAAGCTCGCCTTGAGCGATCTGGTTGCTATAAGGTGGGCATGGAATGGGGGTAGAGTCAGCAGAGTAGTGGATTGGTCGGCGACGAGCCGCCGAATGTACTAGGATGGATTTGGTGGGGACGATGGACGAGAAAGGGAAAACTGGGGGTATCATGGTCTCACCTGTCAGCAATTTAAGGTTTCACTCATGTTAGGACGACAACCAAGCAACAATCAAAGGGCCCTTGACTCGACAAAAAAACGCTCTGTGGGCATTTCGTGAGGCTAGTATGGAGTCTGGAGGAAAAAGTGAGGAAAGCTATCCATGGTGGACATAACTGAGTAGTACTAATGAAAGCGGGGCAAAAAATAAAAAAATAAGACCATTGAGAAACAGACGTCGTATTGTTTCAGCCACATCACAAAAACCACACTTCATCTCCCATTCCAACTACGCTTAGCTAGATTGTCCTTAGTAACAATCACTTATTTTTTCCAAAGGAACTAGACAGAATCTTTATTTTTAGAGGTACCTTAAATTTTCATATAATTTTCTTGTGAAAAAATATGACTTTCATTTGTCATTTTCAAGTACTCCCTCCGTTCCATAATTCTTGTATGAAGCTATTAACCGAAAAGATCCCCCTAACATGTAATTTCCGTATGAAGCTATCATGTTCTTTAGACAGATGGACTGACATTAACCATTCAACCAAATGGAACCAAGCTGTCTACTTGTCCCTAATTAATGACGTTCTGAAGGCAATATTCAATATTCGGAGGTGTGCTACCCATAGCCTCTGCCACCGTAACCAGTTAATGGAATAGATATTTCTATTTAAGAAATATTCAGAACATAAAATTGATTAAAGCTTCTAATGCACATTGTTCAACTAGCAATAACCCATAAAACTGAAAGGCTGAGGATTTTCAGCCTTATTGATGTTATGTTTCACAACGATGTTCGAGTTTGACAGCAGTACGGCGAGACACATGAATTTTTGAGCCAAATGATCTTGTATGCACAAGGAACAGCTCACGACTGCTACACATCTTATTGGAAGAGTACAACGGATTCTAAAGATTGTTCTGTTCCGGTCGCGAATCCTTGTGTCAGACTTCTCTCGCTGAACTGGAGCACCAGTTCTTCAGCTCAGATGACTAATCCGTCCGCAATCACTGAGTTCTTTAGTACCACCGTAATGCCGGATCGGATGTAGAAGCCTTCCGATGTCCTGTCTGACTCCTCTACGCCCTGCAAAAACAAAACAGCGAACCACAGGTTCAGTAGTCCAGTACATATTCTGATGGCACAAACTCCGAAGAGTGGTGCACTAGAAATTGTTCTTCTCAGCAGTCAGATCGCTATGCTACTCTTCTTGAAGAAACAAGGTGGCAGATATCATCAGGCATACCTCAGCGTTAGCGATTGTCACATTCTTCCCTATCCTAGCGTTCTTGTCAATAATGCATTTTCTGTGCAGAACAAGATGTGGATATTTGAAGTCAACAATGATACACCACGATGTTTAATGTGGTGCGCAATGAGCTAGGAAGTAAATATGCGTGCATACTGAATCGATGTGTTCTCCCCAATCCCGATCGGAACCTTTCCTTCCGCCAGCTGGTCGCCTCTTTCTCCATCAGTTTCGTAGAAGTCGGCGCCGAGCATTACTGTATCCTGAAGAAATGAAACACCACATTTGCTGTTACTGTGGAAGACTATATTTTATTATAGTGGTTTTCCATGATTTTTGCAAGTAAGAGGTCTGACCTTGAGGTGCACGTTGGAGCCTACTCGAGAACGGACACCAACGACACTGTGCTCTACCCTGCAGCTGTCCAAGAAACATCCATGGGAAATGATTGAATCTGTGATCTGCAATGGTCCTCCTAAATGTCAGATGGAAGGGGAGTCAAATAGTTCTATATTATTAAGGACGTGAAGGGAAAGTACCATGGTAATGATGATGAATTGCAAAGAATATTTGCTACTAAAATAGTACAGACAGAATTTCAAGAAAAAAAGTACTGCAGAACAGGAGTCATACTATATAACCTTACTACTGCTGATCATAGATGGTGGTAGGTTTCTCCGTGATGTGTACATCGGTTTGCTAGCATCATAGAAGCTGAACCCTGGAGGCTGCATAGTTTAATCAAAAGATGATCACATGTTAGAAAATCTTCCAAGTTTACTTGACTTCTTGCAAAAAAAAAAGTTCATTGCTTGATGCTTATTATTGGTGTTAGTACATTGTATTTACTCTGTTGTCGAGTGCTCTTTGTAATTCTTCCATCTTGTACAGAGTATATATGTACTGCCCCATTTGGGCTATAGCAATTGACAATCATATGCATAACAGCTACTATTATACCACAGATTGAATAACACTAATATCACGGCCGAGAATGTAGAAGAGTAGGTGAAGGAAAAGAAGGGCTGGAACTGATAAAATATTTAAAAAGTAAAGAGACAGCTTTCTATTAATTTGCACAGATTAGGCATACCTGTTCAGCGAGGGCAAGATTTGCTTCAAAGAAGGATTTGATAGTTCCAATATCTTCCCAGTAATCGTTGAATAGATATGCCTGAAGAATTGAATATTAGATATCAGTGACATCATATGGAAGTTAAGGTTTAATGAAATGATATAGCGTAAAGACACAGTATTAACATTTTTGAAACTTAAATAGCTAGCGCAGTAACAGAGAACTATAATGCCAATACTCTGGTAATAACAGCATTCAATTTTTTTTTTCTGTTGTGCAGTTTTAGGTGTCTGACTGCAATAGAACAATGGATCTGTGTATCATGCTGAGTTGCTGACAACAACACGTGCTAGGTATGCGGTATGTTAATCTTTTACAGGCAATAACGGAAACATGAATGAACTAGTGACAGACATTATGTTCTTGATCTAGCGAAACAAACTTACACAGCATGCCTAGTAATGATGGCACTTACGATGTTGACATACCTTTACATTGATCTCTTTTGCTGCAGCAGGAATTATTTCAGACCCAAAATCATTTGCAGTGGGAAAACGCCATCTGACCTAACAACAATGCACTAGATATTAAGATCTACTTGTGATTAAATGGAAAATGCACCTTACTGCAACATAAGGTATTATCTGAACATTAAACAGCTTTATTGGTACTTTAAATGTCAAATGGCATTTCACTAGAACTTTGGAAGTTCAACTTTTATTTGGAGAATGTAATAAACTTTTCTTCCAGGTAGAATGGAATCAAATATTCAATTGAAATTAATTTGAGGTCTAGTAAGTTGAATTGACATACCTTAAAAGATTTAGAAGTAGCTCTTTCTTAAATAAGTATACCCCCATTGAAGCTATGTATGGTTTCTTTTCTGCTTCCTCCTTGGGTAAGCCTAGAATAGTGGTGTCAACTTGCTGCCAAAAAAAGAGAATGCCTCATGAACTTTGGTTTTGTTTTATTTGAATGCTCACTTTCAAGTGTGAACAAACAGAAACATTGTGCATTTGGCCATCTAGAATATCATTCTAATTTAGACGGAAGAGGTGAGTTGCATGAAGAAACCAGTACAGCTTACCATTGCCTTTAAATCAGCTCCTTTTGGTTTTTCACTAAATGAAATAACTCTTCCTGTGTCGTCTATCTTCATTAGACCAAAATCAGATGCCCGGCTGACATAGAAAACAGAATTATTTGTTTTGCATCCGCAGGGAACTAACTAACAGAGTATTACATCAAATAGTTTACTATATGCTCAAAATCAAACTTTTGCCCGAACAAAGCAAGGACAACTATTGAATTGAAAACTTCATTTTGTACAGATGGCACTTGTGACTTCTTGTACATTAGCTACTGAGATGGAAAGGAAATCACCTATCATCAATAGGCAAGCAACAGATGCTGATGCCTGCGTCTCTCTGCCGATGACTCTGCATATCAAAATGGCAAGAACATATTAACCATGCACTTTGACAGACAACTGTGAATAAATAATCCATTTGCAGTAATTACCTGAACAAAATCCATGTAGTCCATACGGTAGAGATGATCACCAGAAAGAATTAGCACATCCTCTATGTCCTTAGATTTGGCATCCTAAAAAGAAAAACGCAGTGTTACCGTCATGTAAGTGGCAGCATGAGTAGTATAAAACAAAACAACGAATAGAAAAGTACATTTGAACACAAACAGTCTCTTGATTCTCGAACAGAACCATTGTAATAGGGGCACAAGCAATGCTCATCACACGAGTATGCAACGGACTAAATTTACCAAACACAAGTGTCTGTATCTTTGCCCAAAAAAAAGTGTCCGTGTCTAAGTGGCTTTGTGTTTTTCAAAAATAGGTAAATGGCATTGTGGTGCATTTGGCACTACAATGAAACCACGCTCATTTTTTTGTACCAACCACATCGCTGAAAAGCTAAACATCTTGCATATATCTCACACGTACACCAAGAGAAAACGTACATCGAAAAGCCAATCAAACTGCCGAACCGCGTCGGCGGTACCCTGGAACCACCTCTTCCCCTCCAACCCAGGCCTCTGAGTTGCAGCCAGGACCTGAAAGACAATTTATCCCCATTTCAGATGATCAAATTAACGCCCAAAGATTTCCTTTGCGGCAGTGTTGTCCATAATCGCGTGGTCTGAATTCCAGAATTTCACACCTCGACGAAACCGTCTCCGAAGCCGACGCCATTGCTGAAATTGTAGGCCCTGGAGAGGTGCCGGTTGAGGGAGGCGGAGTTGAACTGGGTGAGGACGTACACCTTGTTGATCCCGCTGTTGATGCAGTTGCTCATGGGCACGTCGATCAGCCTGTACGCGCCCCCTATCGGCACCTGCAGGGAGCGAACGCAGCAACAATTCAACAGCCATGAGATTAATCTATTCGCATTTGCCGCAGAGGAAGGCATCGACCGCCGGAGAGGCCTGATCGGGCGAGTAATTAAGCTGTGCTGGTACTGACCGCGGGCTTGGCCCTGCGCTTGGTGAGCGGGAAGAGCCTGGTCCCGGCGCCGCCGCCGAGGATGACCGCCACCACCGTCCTCGGGTTCTTCGTCTCCACGTCCTCATCCTCCGTCTGCAGAAACCCCGCCCACACAAACAGGTAAGAACAGAGCTAGTGACAGACTGAAACAGGGTGGGACTTGGGAGAGGCGGAGGATGTGTTACTGACGGCGCCCACGGCGGCGGTGGCGGCGGGCTCTGTAGTCGCGACGGACGTCCGCACGGAGAGGCTGCGCCGGCGGCCGCCGAGCGCCCGGAGGCTCGCGCATCCGCCGCCGAGCACGCCCCGGCGCGCGGCCGCGGCCACGGAGGCGGGGGCAGCGACGCGCAGGTCCATGGAGCGCGCGCGGCCGCCGAGGATCGATCCAGCCGGCCGGGAGCCTCCCCTCGAGAATGCCACGGAGGTGGGCGGTGGGCGCGTCCAATCCTACCACGCTCCTCGTGAGTCTCAAACCTTTCCAGTGCTCGGCGGCAGCATGGGAATGGTGGAATAGGAAGCTAGACGACGCTTTAAACCCTTTCTCACCTACAGCTCCGTCGTGATGCGGCCAATGACATGTGGGCCATATGAGCCGTGGGGCGTCCCCTGTCAGTTGGCGTGCGGGTAGCTGAGCGTGTCGTGAGGTTCGGCTCGGCGTAGCCACGCTATCCGGCGCGAGGGCCTGGCGTCCACACGTCGGCTCTCCCAGCAAGCCTCTGCCGATCCAGTTTGCTGTAGTTTTTCGAGCTCTCGTGCCTCATGAGGACGTGGGCCCACTGCCTGCAACGGCACGGCAGCCGGCAGCCACGAAATGGGTCTGGCCTTTCTTCAGGCCTGGGTGGCATATTCCAGATCTTCGTGCGCAAATTTCTTTTGGAGACATCTGCTCGAGATCTTTGTGGGTTTGGAGTTTGGAAGCTTGCATGCTGGGTTGTGATGGTGAGACAATGGGTGGGGGCAATGGTGACTCATCAGTCATGAGCCACATGAGAGGAAGAGGTGGTTTAGGATGACATGCGGGGGCCAGCATGGCGCCAGTAGTATTTTCTCTTTGTTTTATTTTTATTTTATACCGACTGAAATGCCACATCAGCTAAGGCTTGTTCACTACCATGCCACGTAAGAACGAAACCACGGTATCAGAAGTTTGGAGATGAATTGTGACTATTTTTAGAGTTGGTTTAGGATGACATGCGGGATCGGCATGTTTCCAGTAGTATTTTTATTTTTTATTTTTATTTTATACCGACTAAAATGCCCCATCGGCTTAGGCTTGTTCACTGCCATGCCACGTAAGAACGAAACCACAATATCGGAAGTTTTGAGGTGAATTGTGACCATTTTTAGAGTTGGTGTCCTAAACTAGACTAGGGCATAATGTGAAAAAAGGGGTAGAGTAACACAAGAACCTTGCCTAGTGTTAGAAATATGTAATTTGGCAATTTATATATCATTGAGTCAAAATGTGCATATAATTATTACGCGGTTTTGATTAAATGAGAAAGCTCGATTTGCTAGTTTCCTATTTGTAAGCCAAAGGTTGCACATATTTTTCTACAATTTTTGTCTTGGTATGCAAATATTTCGATACTTCAAAATATGGTAACTACTTGATTGCACATTACAATTTGTAATTCTGAATCCACATTATACAATGTAATACATGCCATAATTCCACGCTTCAAAATATGTGAACTACATGAGTTGTTTTTGTTTATTGTTTATTTTTTATAAAGCAATGGCAATTTCATTAATGAAAAATCGACGAGGAGAGATTCATCTAGTCTAAACAAATCACGTATGAACCATTAGAAAGGACGGTCGAGGATGAAGATATATTTGACACCATAGAGATATTAATCACATGCAGCCTATAAAAAATGAAATAGTCGATCCACCACTTGAAGGCAGTGAGCACCCTAGCCAGAAACCTCTACAGTTCCCACCGACTCAATGTCTCCAATTTTGAGGAACAAGCTCAAGAAGTTGGTGTTGGTGTCGTCATGGTTGATGAAAAATCGACGAGGAGATATTCATCTAGTTAAAAAAATTATGTATGACCCGTTAGAAAGAATAGTTGAAGATGAAGATGTATTTGGTACCATCGAGATATTAATTACATGCATCCAATAAAAATGGAATAGTCGATCAACCACTTTGACGCGGTGAGTGGCCTAGCTAGAAATCTCTACAGTTTTTACCGACTCAATGCCTCCACTTTTGAGGAACAAGCTCAAGAACTTGGTGTTGGTGTTGTCATGGTTAATGAAAAATCGACGAGGAGAGATTCATCCAGTTGAAAAGAAATCATGTATGACCCATTAGAAAGAATAGTTGAAGATAAAGATATATTTGGTACCATCGAATCCTATAAAAATGAGATGGTTGATCCATCACTTGAAAGCAGCGAGTGTCCTAGCTAGAAACCTCTACAATTGCCACCGGCTCAATGCCTCCAATTTTAGGGAATGGGCCCAAGAAGTTGGTGGTGGTGTCGTCATGGTTTTTAGTCATGAATCTCGAAATATGGTTTGACCGATCCTTGATTTATTTTAGTAAGCACTTCTCTAAGGACTTGTACATGGCCTACCTTATCGGTTAGGGAGGTTCTAATGCAGGGTCATCCATTGAGTATTTTTTTGACCAACTGCCTATGCACCATCAACTTTCGGATTATTGTAGTACTAGGCAAATAGTATGGTAGACATTTCCCTCTCTCCCTGTCATGGGCATTTCTCACTGCCTACTGATCCAAACATACCATGTTGGGAAACACTAGCCCAGCTAAACGAATTTGTCTCTTTTGTAACACATATTAGTTGTAACCATATAAGTACCGACCAGTTTCTTGTACCATATTTTTCATGATCAACGAAATAGCAAGGGAAACCATGACTCGACAAATTGTAGTGCATATTTTTGTTAATAGTGGAAGGAGGATTTTTTGACCAAGTTTATGAAGAAATTTATCTATATCTACAATTTGGCTCGAGGGTCTTAGCTTATTCTTTATGTAAGTACCGAGCAGTTTCTTGTACCATTTTTCATGATCAACGAAATAGAAACTGTACTCCCATCACCGAAATTAAATTTTCTTGGCCAACGAACATTTTTTTTTTGCTTCAGTGGTTATATTTCCGTAAATATTTTTTCTCTAAATTTAATGATCCCTCCTTACCACATTGTAGTGCATATTATTTTTTAATAGTGAAAGTATGATTTTTTGACCAAGTTTGTGGATAAAATTATCTATGTCTAGAATATCGAATGTATACCATTTAAAAATACACATTCTGATAAATGTAATAGTATCAATTTGCTATTCTAGATGTTGACAAGTACTTTTTCTGAGCTCTTGATCAAAACTTTGCGTTGTTTTACTTTTGAGGAAACTTATATGTGCTACATTTGGCAATGATGGAGTACAATGCCGTTTAGCATTAACCGGCGACTCCATAGTCTCAAACTCTCGATCGTTAATCCCGTTTTTTCTCCGTTCGTTTTTTTTGTTTTGAGAACGTTTTTTTCCCGTTCGTGCCGAGACACATTTTCCTGTTGGGAAGTTTGGAACGGTTGGGAAGCCCAAAACCAGGTCGTGGACACGTCAAAGCCCACTAAGCCGTCCCGCCGCTTAAAATGGCCGTCATCTCCCGTGGCCCTCACGCTTTGCTTTGCGTCTCCCAAAGCCAACCCTACTTCACCTCTCCTCCGCAAAACCCTAAACGAGCGGTGCGGCGAGCCGCCTCTCTCTCCATCCCTCACCACCACCATCCCACTCCGCGGCGGCCTCCCTCCCGGAACCTTCCACACCGCGCGGATCGCCCATGGAGAAGCACCGCGTCCACCGCCTCGGCGGCGGCGCGGTCGCCTGGACGCCGTCCCCCGTCGTGGCGCTGGCCACCTCCCCCTGCGCCTCCCAGGTGGCCGCCGCGCGGGAGGACGGCTCCCTCGAGCTCTGGCTCGTCTCCCCCGGCTCCGTCGGCTGGCACCACCAGCTCGTACGCATCCCCTCACCCTCAACGCCCCGCCGTTCGAGCAACCTGGGAAAATTCGCTGTGACCTGATTTTGGGGTTTCTGTGGCCGCAGACTATACAGGGGAGCACGGAGCCGAGGGTCACGTCGCTTGTCTGGGTCCCAACCGGCGCGGGGGGCCGGCTGCTCTCTTCCAGCGTCGATGGGTCGGTGGCAGAATGGGATCTCTTCAACCTAAAGCAAAAGGTGCCACTGCTGCTGAATATACCATGCTTATCCTACATTTCAATTTCAGTTCCAATTCAAATGCACTTGCCGTCTTACAAACATGGGGGGATTTGCTTCCAACTTGCTTTGCTGCGAATATGTAGCAATGACCTGAAGCTGATGTTTATCCATAGTAGCAGCCGTAAGCGTGTGATTGGGTTGTAAAAATACCAGGGTCTTCTACCATATTTGGCGCAGCAAATGCAGTTTCCTAGTAGCTGTTTGCATGTGTATATATTTCCAGTAGTCCTTGTAAGTTTGTAGACGTTTCATGATGGATTTATTGTTCTCCATTGTAGACTGTACTAGACACTCTCAGAGGAGCGGTCTGGCAGATGGCCATGGAGCCTGGATACGATCAACTGTTTCCTGGAAGTAAAAGCTCAGAATGCGCCGCAAATGGCCACGCAAATCAGAATGGCCGCGCCGACTCTGAGTTAAGCTATGTTGATGATGGGGACAGTTCTGATGATGAAGACGACTCTGCCAAGACTAGCTCTTCGTACCGTGTGAATGAGTTTCAGCGTTTGGCCCTGGCATGTGACGATGGCTCTGTGCGCTTGTATAATGTGCCTGAATCTGGTGCATTGACTTACTACAGATCTCTTCCAGGAGTGAGCGGTATGTGTCTGTCATCTCCCTGTTCTGCTAGTTATTTCAACTTTGGTCATTATTTTTGTGCTTCCTTACAGGACGAGTTTTGAGTGTGACATGGAGTAATGATGCCAAATTCATATTTTCTGGAAGCAGCGATGGGTATGTTAACCTCAACTGTTTTCCTTTTTATGATTGATTGGGTGATTCATTCCTTGTGTATATAAGTGGACTGTTCAGCATCTTCCCTTCTGTTCTATAGATAATTCTCAGTTCTGGGTCATCACATGTATGCGAGAGTGTAATCACCTTGGGTTTATTTGTGATATTCTCTTGTATTATCTTTGGCAGGTTAATCAGATGCTGGGATTCAGCATTATTCCATGAAAAGTATCGCATCACTGCCGGATTAGGAGGGGTTGGTAGTGGACGTGATCTTTGTATATTATCGTTGCTAATTCTGAGGTGAGATAAAACGTATCCTTAGGTTCAATCTTCTTATCCCTCAACTAGCTTTTGTTGATTATTTCTGTTGCTATGCAGGTGTGGAACCCTTGTTAGTGGAGACAGTTCTGGGAGCGTACAATTTTGGGATAGCCGCCATGGAACTCTTTTGCAAGCTCACACTTACCATAAGGGTGATGTGAATGCACTAGCAACTGTGCCTAGTCAGAACCGGGTATTTTCTGCAGGATCTGATGGGCAGGTTGGTAGCATTGCTGAAACAGCTGTTAGGTGGATTAACTACACTTGCGAAAACTTCTGTCTTTCTCAGTTTGTGTTTTGCCTTCGAACACTTAAAATGATATAGGTGCAGTAGATACAACACATATGCATTGGAAATAGACTTGGCAGTTAAATAGGGTGTTTCATTTTATTGCAATTCAAAAATCTTTGAGTCAAGCATATACCTACTGTTTTCCCTCTTTCTAATTTGATGGTGGATCTCTAGGTAATTTTGTACAAAGCATCAAAGGATGAGTTCAGTGCTCACAATCAGAAGGTTGCCGAAGAGCAATCCCACAAGTGGGTCTATGTGGGATATGTCAGAGCCCATTCTCATGATGTAAGGGCATTGACTATGGCCGTACCAGTTTGCAAAGAAGGTTTGTGCTTTCTTTTATACTGTAATAGTCTTACCTCCAACTGGGCTAACACTGATATATCTGTTCTTGTATTCTGTAGATGATTTACCAGAGGAAAAGGCAGTAAAGAGTCGCCGGCGCGAAAAGCCCATTGAATTCAGTTACCACAAGTGGGCACATCTGGGTGTACCAATGCTCATTTCTGGTGGGGACGACACCAAGCTGTTTGCTTATTCAGCACGGGAGTTTACTCAATTTGCACCTCATAACTTCTGTCCTGCACCTCAGCGCCCATTGATAAATCTGGCAAGAGATAGCACAGTTGATGGGGATTATCTGATGCTTGTCCAGTCTGCGGCCTGCTTGGATGTTGTACTTGTGTCAGTTCAGAACAAACTGATTCCAAGTACATCGTCCAGAGGAGATGCTAAAATACGACGTCAAGTTGTTCATCTCAAAAGCGACGGGTCCCGTAAAATCATTTCTAGTGCTATCTCCCCCAGTGGAACACTCTTTGCCTATTCGGACTGTGTGAAGCCTCGCCTTTTCTCACTAAAACAGAAGGGTGGAAAGAAGTACTCCCTAGATAAAATAAATTTGGAGAAGAAAATCCGTTGTGCTCAGAGTATGATGTTTACTGCTGACTCGTCCAGTCTGATACTATCTTGCCATGATGGAAAAATATACGTAAGTTTTTCTTTGATCTCGCTCTCGCCACTTTTACAGTCGTAGGAGATGATGATTAGATGATTTCCATTGTTTCTCTGCAATGTAAGTTTGCTTCACGTAAGTAGTGTGTTTCTGTTACTGTTGTTGCGGCTGCTTTGCGCCTGAAGACTATTTTTGCTCTAGCTCACAAGAACCTATTTTTGTAAATTAAAGATATACAGTTAGAGAAAATTACATTTTAAGTTCTGTACACTCAGTATAGTACTATCAGATGTTGGACCTAGTTATTATCATACATGGCTAACTAAACTGATTGTGCAAATTGATGCGAGGTTCACTTCTCTCGAATTGTCCCTTGGCTACTGTTGAATTTAGCATGTATGGTGAAATCACCAGGTTTTGAATTCGGACGTATGCTGTATAATGAGATGTCACCCTCAATCTTTTGACCGATTTGTTAGAAATGCATATTTTATCAGTATAGATCTTGACTGTTGAGTCCACAGTAATGTTTTTTTGTGTGTCTTCTCATTTCTATGTTATTTTATGTCTTTTAACTTCTTTCTTGCTGCACAAATCAGGTTTTTGATATTGCAGCAGGAAAATTTTCAATTGAATTTCAACCTACGAGAACGATGGATGGAACACAACCTTCCAAAGAACCACCTGTGACAAAAATGTTTCTGAGCGCAGATGGGCAGTGGGTGGCAGCAGTTAACTGCTTTGGGGATATCTACGTATTTAACCTGGAGGTTCAGAGGTATGCTTCATGATAGTGTAATTTTGCCGTCCTTTTGCTTGTGATTTAATTATCATACTTATGCATTTTGTACCATACCTGAACTTTTTCTACTGTCTGCAGGCAACACTGGTTCATACCCAGAATGAATGAGGGTTCGGTTACATCTGGTGGCTTTTGTCCCAAGAACAATGCCCTTGTCATAACTACCTCCAAAAATGAGGTTTATGTATTTGATGTAGAAGCAAAACAACTAGGTGAATGGTCCAAGCGCCATACACATCACTTACCCAGAAGTTTCCAGGAATTTCCAGGAGAGGTCATTGGCCTGTCGTTTCCGCCGCTATGTTCATCTTCAGTTGTGGTCTACAGTACAAGGTAATCTTCTACTGCTCAAGTGTTCCGCTAATTTAGTATGGTCTATAGCTAAAGTGTTTTGACGAGTGTAACTATTTTCTATTGCTGAATTGTTTTTGCTACTTTGCATTTGCTGTCTGTGTTTTGATGTCGTGACCCCACTACTCCGCAGGCCATGTTGCCTTCTGTATTCATTTTTCAGAAATTCTGAGTATGTGTGGATAAGTATTCTGTGCTAGCTTTTGATCTGTTGCTAGGAGACTGCCATCAACATGATACTGATCATAATTTTCTTTACTTTCGCAGGGCAATGTGCTTTATTGATTTTCGATTGCCAATTGGTCAGGATGGCCAATTGCCACATGGTTCAGTTGTATCGGCAGAAAAGTCAGGCCTACATAAGGCCACAAAAACAAAGGTTAAGCGAAAAGATCGTGACGAAGATTTGAAACAGGAGAAATGGAATAATTTTGAATTCGTTGCTTTCAAAGATCCGGTGCTGTTTCTTGGTCACCTATTGGACAGTTCAGTTCTATTAATAGAGAAGCGGTGGATGGATGTTGTCAAAGGATTCGGCGCACCGGTTCATAGAGACATCTATGGGACATGATCCACAGTAGCGTCTGGACTTGTGGCACTCGTAACAGGCAGCCAATTCTTTCTTTTTCGTTGAAGCCATGAAATGTTCCCATCCCCAAGCAAGCTATCTGATATGACACTCGGTGACCCCCAAGATGTAGCAGTACATAATGTGCGCTGGTATCATCTGATGATAGGAAGTAGGCTGGGTTAAATTTTTTGCTAGTGGCTTGTGTTTCTTGAGTAGCCTCTTTGTATTCTTCTTCTTCAGTTGAGTATTAAGTACTTTAGTGGACTTCTCACCGCACAAGTTCTACTGTGTGAAAGTGCGCAAATTTTGTCACATGTAAACAATGTATCAGTACTACTGTTATGTCACTACTGCCGTTTGTCTATGCCTTCTGTTGTGCTGCGTGTAAGCGAGCACATGGCAGAACTTTGATTGCTCTACACCAAAACAGAAACTAATATGCTAATTGCAGAGTTGGAACTGTATTACACCCTTTGTTATGTGTACATGTGTTCTTAACCACGATTTATCACAGCTGTATTGAACCGAAGCTCAAATAAAGTGCCTCCGTAAATCAGCGCGTACAGCCTGCTTTGAGGCGCATGAGCTCGAACTTGAGCTGAATTCTTTTCTGTTATTACCTTCATATTTATATCCTGGCCAGTTAATGAATAAATACCGTTTACTGCTCAGTATCAACGCTTGTATTGCAACATTGTTTCGATTTCCTGTTACAACTTACAACTTACAAGAGCGTAACCAAGGTTGTTCCTTCCTCCTCCTCTGGACTCGGCCCCATCTGCTCTGCGAGCAGCCCAAGCACGTCCCATATCTCGAAGCGCTGTGGATGCGCCTGGTCGTCAGCGACGAACGAGCTTAACTCGCCATCAACCTCCACCTCGCTATACGCCGGGACCTTCTTGAGTCCCCGGCTGCCGATCAGTTTTCGGACCCTCCGCGCATCGTCCTTGCGGTTGGCATCGAGATAAATGTTGGAGAGCTGGACGTGGACGCCCTGGTCGGCACCGGCTCCTAGCTTCTCGAGCTCACTGGCTGCCACCTCTGCCAACTCGACGTTGCCGTGCATTCGGCAGCCTGCCAGGAGAGATCCCCACACGGATGCGAGCGGGGCCATCGGCATCCTCCCGATCAGCTCCACCGCTTCCTCCAGCCGCCCGACCCGGCACAGCATGTCGACCGTGCAGCTGTAATGCTCGTGCCCCGGAACGACGCCGTACCGCCGGCGCATCTCCTTCAGAAGGCCGAGCCCCTCTTCAACCTTACCAGCATGCGCGCACGCAGACAGCGCCCCAAGCACCGCCACGCCGTCGGGGCGCACCCCGTCCTCCCCCGCCATCCTCTCCAGGCACGCCACCGCCTCCCGCGCCATGCCGTGCACCGCGAACGCGCCGACCATGGTGCCCCAGACGTACTCGTTCCGCTCCGGCATTCCCTCGAACACCCTCACGGCCTCCCGCAGGCACCCGCACTTGGCGTACATGCTCACCAGCGCCGACCCGACGAACGCGTCCGCGAGCAGCGCGGGCGCGTTGCGCTCCACGTAGCGGTGCGCCCACTCCCCGCACTCGAGCGCGCCGGACTGGGCGCACGCCGCGATCGCCGTCGTGAGCACGACGGCGTCGGGGGCCACCCCGTCCGCGAACATGGCCCTGAAGAGCGCCAGCCCCTCGGCGGCCATCCCGGCGCGCGCGTAGGCGCCGATCAGCAGGTCGTAGTGGATGGCCTCCCGCCTCGGCAGCTCGTCGAACACCCTCCGCGCGTCGGCCGGGCGGGGCGCGTGGAGCTGGAGCAGCGCGGTGGTGACGTAGTGGTCGGAGGGGAAGAGCGCGTTCTTGAGGAGCAGCGCGTGGAGCTGCGGCCCCGGGGGCGGGGTGATGGGAGCTGCGGCGGCGGCGGCGGAGAGGGCGAAGGGGAAGGAGAGGTGGTCCGGGGAGGGGAGCGGCGAGGAGGGGGAGAGCATGAGGAGGAGGAGGCGGAGGGCGAGGAGCGGGTGGGCCGGCGAGGAGGCGCCCCGGGAGAGGACGCGGAGGAGGGAGTTGAGCGCGACGAGGGAGAGCTCGGGGTGGCCAGGGGAGAGGCCGGCCGTGGTGAGGAGGGCCTGGACTGGGAGGAGCGGCGCGGCGGGGCAGGCGGCGGATGGCCGGAAGCGGGAGGAGAGGAGGGAGTGGCAGAAGGCGAAGGTTGTCTTGGGGATGTACGGGCGCATGCTGGTCTGGTTTGGGGAAGCAGCGGGAATGGGATACTTCCTCAGCCTCTTCAAAAGGGCTGAGTGGCTGATCAAACACATTGGATTAGGGCATCTCTAACAAAGTTCGGTTTCGTCGTTTCTTTAACCGGATCTAGCCCAACTCTTAAAACCCTTAGCCGAGTAAAACTTTCAATCTTCGCCTCGCCCGCTCCGCTGACCCCTAAATAATCAACCTCCGCTTTCACTAGAAAAACCTAACCCCACCCCGCGTCGCTGAACTCTCCCGATCGACCTGCATCTTCGCAGCCGACACCCTCCTGCCCAACTCCTAGTCGCTTGCCAGCGGTGAGCCAAATCGCCGGAATCGAGTTGTAGCTCCGCCCACGCCACCGCATCGATTTGTTCCAATTTAGAGTCGTTCGCCTTTGCGGTTTGGCGGTTCTCCTACCCACTACCGATGCCACGTGGAAGCTCGCCCCCTTCTCCTCGCTCACCGCAGATCCCGTGCGGCCTATGGCTGGCTTTGCCAGTCGTTGGATCGCCGGTACCGCCGCCTGGAACTGGCCTCTGTGCGCGGGATCTTTGGCCAGAGTTGGAGGAGGTAGCTCTGGCGATGGAGCACCGACACCGCTATACATTTGGGAAAAAGGTAATTTTCATCCTTTTTTCTTTTTGTAGAATGTAGTAGAAGTTGTGGCTTATTGGACCTTTTGTTTACAAATGAAGTAATGGAAACCCTAAGTGGGCCGAGGGACGAGGACAAAGAGTTGTATTTTGCATGGCACCATCAAGGACTTTCGAAAGCAATATATGAAGAGAGTGGCATTTATCAACCATTCCTACAATTTTAGGGAAAAAACATGAGAATTTCGATGAAAAGACAAGCGGAGAAGGTAGATCGATATCGTCGATCATGAATAGATGGCACATTCTTGTTATGCGTTCTAATGCATAACTTGAATACTATGTGACAAGGTATCGACTTGTCAATGCCTACAAGTTGTAGACTAGGGTTTTGTTGGAAGTAGAGGGCAAGTAGATCTCGAGGGTTTCAGCTGGAAAAAGTACTTTTATGAAAACTAGGGTTGCGTGAACAATGATTCGATTCTCTATTTGTCCCTCGACTCCCCCTTATATAGGAGGCGGAGCCGAGGGTTTCGTATTACACAAGTTTACAGATTCCGGGAGACTCTTTGAGTCCAACCCGTAAAGTTACAAATCTCTTTATTCGTAATACAACTCTATCTTTCCTTATCAACTAATTGGACTTCCGATCTTCATATTCTTCGACTTCATGGGCCTTCAGTAAACACCGGGTACCATCTTCGGCAGGCCCATTGGAAATGCATATGTCAGTAACCCCCGAGATTTTGCTTGAGTCGGAGAATCAGGAAAAATCTCCAACTTAACAATTACCATATAACTTCTTCGAGTTAACTCATATCTTTAATAAAACAAACATATATTGTACAGGGATAACGGTAATTGGGGCTAGTTCATCTAACGGATCAGGTACTAGTTAACTGCTCATGTGGCAATCCGCAAAAACCTACTTCAAGATCACGTCCCTGGACACGATCTCGGGATACTGGCGTAACTCGACATGCGCCGCTTAAGGTCTTACCAGATGCCGAGTTCCGGTCATGTTTTTATCGGGTACCTAACGCGTCCGTTAGGATTTTTCTTCGTATCTGTTGATACGGAAAAAGTAGCAAACCGTCGTCAGAGACGGTGCCACACCGCACAGGACGGATCCGGGGACTTACCTTCGCAAAGTTTTGCGGCATTCGAGATTATTCGCGACTTTGGCGAATATATTGTCGAGTGCCTTTTTCGGCTGATGGAATAGCTCATTTATTCGAGTCAACGAATGACTTGTATATTTTTATCTTGTTCTCCCGATGGGAGTATATGAAGAGTTATTTGTATAACTCGAAATATACTCATCATGCCGTTTCTAAATTCATCGGGCACGCGAACAGCGTTCCCGATGGGAGTAGCCCCCGAGGCTACAGCCAAGTGCTCGTACTTGGTTGTAGGCTCACCTTGTAACATCTTTGTCACATTTTGTCTTCTTCTCGAATTCTTCCATCTTTATCGGGTGCGCGACCAGCGCTCCCAATGGGAGTAGCCCCCGAGGCTACAGTCGAGTATTTATACTTGACTGTAGGCTGATACGTCTCCGACGTATCGATAATTTCTTATGTTTCATGCCACATTATTGATGTTATCTACATGTTTTATGCACACTTTATGTCATATTCGTGCATTTTCCGGAACTAACCTATTAACAAGATGCCGAAGTGCCATTCTTTTTCTGTTTTTGGTTTCAGAAATCCTAGTAACGAAATATTCTCGGAATTGGACGAAATCAACGCCCAGGGTCCTATTTTGCCACGAAGCTTCAGAAGTCCGAAGAGGAGACGAAGTGGGGCCACGAGGTGCCCAAACCATAGGGCGGCGCGGCCCCTTGGCCGCGCGGCCCTGTGGTGTGGGGCCCGTGCCGCCTCGACCTGCCCTTCCGCCTTCTCCGTCGAAACCCCGCTCGAAGCCCCGATACGGAAAACCTTCCAGACGCCGCCGCCGCCGATCCCATCTCGGGGATCCAGGAGATCGCCTCCGGCACCTGCCGGAGAGGGGAATCATCTCCCGGAGGACTCTACGCCGCCATGGTCGCCTCCGGAGTGATGTGTGAGTAGTCTACCCCTGGACTATGGGTCCATAGCAGTAGCTAGATGGTTGTCTTCTCCCCATTGTGCTATCATTGTCGGATCTTGTGAGCTGCCTAACATGATCAAGATCATCTATCTGTAATTCTATATGTTGCGTTTGTTGGGATCCGATGAATAGAGAATACTTGTTATGTTGATTATCAAAGTTATATCTATGTGTTGTTTATGATCTTGCATGCTCTCCGTTACTAGTAGATGCTCTGGCCAAGTAGATGCTTGTAACTCCAAGAGGTATTTATGCTCGATAGTGGGTTCATGCATTGACACCTGGGACAGTGACAGAAAGTTCTAAGGTTGTGTTGTGTTGTTGCCACTAGGGATAAAACATTGATGCTATGTCTAAGGATGTAGTTGTTGATTACATTACGCACCATACTTAATGCAATTGTCTTGCTTTGCAACTTAATACGGAGGGGGTTCGGATGATAACGAAGGTGGACTTTTTAGGCATAGATGCATTGGATGGCGGTCTATGTACTTTGTCGTAATGCCCAATTAAATCTCACTATACTCATCATGATATGTATGTGCATGGTCATGCCCTCTTTATTTGTCAATTGCCCAACTGTAATTTATGCACCCAACATGCTGTTTATCTTATGGGAGAGACACCTCTAGTGAACTGTGGACCCGGTCCAATTCTCTATCGAAATACAATCTACTGTTTTACTGTTTTCTCGCAAACAATCATCTTCCACACAATACGGTTAATCCTTTGTTACAGCAAGCCGGTGAGATTGACAACCTCACTGTTCGTTGGGGCAAAGTACTTTGGTTGTGTTGTGCAGTTCCACGTTGGCGCCGGAATCCCTGGTGTTGCGCCGCACATCCCGCCATCAACCTTCAACGTGCTTCTTGGCTCCTCCCTGTTCGATAAACCTTGGTTTCTTTCGAGGAAAACTTGCTGCTGTGCGCATCATACCTTCCTCTTGGGGTTCCCAACGAACGTGTGAGTTACACGCCATCAAGCTCTTTTACTGGCGCCGTTGCCGGGAGACACGCTGCAAGGGAGTCTCCACTTCTCAATCTCTTTACTTTGTTTTCGTCTTGCTTAGTTTTATTTACTACTTTGTTTGCTGCACTAAATCAAAATACAAAAAAATTAGTTGCTAGTTTTACTTTATTTGCTATCTTGTTTGCTATATCAAAAACACAAAAAAATTAGTTACTTGCATTTACTTTATCTAGTTTGCTTTATTTATTGTCTTGCACTCTATATTAAAAAATACAAAAAAATTAGTTACTTTTGTTACCATGTCTAGCTCTGAACCTGTTACTTCTTCGCCTGAAGAATTAGTCTTCACTTTTAAACAAGGGGATGAGGAGAGTTTTAAGGATGCTTGGTCTAGAATTTTTACTTCTTATCGTAAAACTGAACCTCAAATGACTCTAAGTTTGCTCCTTAGTAATTTTTATTTTGGTCTTATGGTTCGCTATAGATATGCTTTGGATACTTTAGTGGGAGGAGATTTCCTTCATTGCAATGGAGATCAAGCTTTTAATGCCATAAAGAAGTTGGTTGCATCACATGATTCAGCTAATAACTTTGATTCAGCCCTCACTAGCATATATAATAGATTAAACAATCTCGAGATAAGTACATCTCGCTTGGATGATAACTATTGCCATGTTCGTAATCGTCTTGAACAAGTTTTAGTGAACTCTAAACTTTCATTGTGGGATCCTACTGTTAAAATTGTTATCGGTGATCGAACTCTTCATGCCTACTGTGATATTATGTCTGAATTTTGCCTTATGCCTGAGAGCATTTATAAATCTTTGAAACTTTGGGGAGTCGAGGAAGGAGGAGAAGAAATAACTTTCATTGATAACTCTATTATAATTCCTAAGGGAATAGCTGCAGGTGTGCATACAACCATTCTTGGAAGAACAATATCCATTGATTATCTTGTTATTGAATGTGTAGGGACAGGAAAAATCACACTCGGAAGATCCCTGCTGAAACTATTGGGAGCAGTCATTGATGTGGGAGAAGGCACTCTGAAATTCACCTCTATACCGGGGGAAATCATATATTTCCTAAATCAAAGGGAAAGAAAAACAATAAGAAAGGTAAGGGTAAAGCCCAAGGTAAGGTTGACACACCATCTCTTGATAATACTTGATACATACTTTCTGCGCCTAGCTGAAAGGCGTTAAAGAAAAGCGCTTGTGGGAGACAACCCATGTTTTTACCTACAGTACTTTGTTTTTATTTTGTGTCTTGGAAGTTGTTTACTACTGTAGCAACCTCTCCTTATCTTAGTTTAGTGTTTTGTTGTGCCAAGTAAAGCCGTTGATAGAAAAGTAAGTACTAGATTTGGATTACTGCGCAGTTTCAGATTTCTTTGCTGTCACGAATCTGGGTCTACCTCCCTGTAGGTAGCTCAGAAAATTAAGCCAATTTACGTGCATGATCCTCAGATATGTACGCAACTTTCATTCAATTTGAGCATTTTCATTTGAGCAAGTCTGGTGGCCTAATAAAATTCGTCAATACGAACTGTTCTGTTTTGACAGATTCTGCCTTTTATTTCACATTGCCTCTTTTGCTATGTTGGATGAATTTCTTTGATCCATTAATGTCCAGTAGCTTTATGCAATGTCCAGAAGTGTTAAGAATGATTGTGTCACCTCTGAATATGTTAATTTTTATTGTCACTAACCCTCTAATGAGTTGTTCTAAGTTTGGTGTGGAGGAAGTTTTCAAGGATCAAGAGAGGAGTATGATGCAACATGATCAAGGAGAGTGAAAGCTCTAAGCTTGGGGATGCCCCGGTGGTTCACCCCTGCATATATCAAGAAGACTCAAGCGTCTAAGCTTGGGGATGCCCAAGGCATCCTTCTTCATCGACAACATTATCGGGTTCCTCCTGAAACTATATTTTTATTCCATCACATCTTATGTGCTTTTCTTGGAGCGTCGGTTTGTTTTTGTTTTTTTGTTTTGTTTGAATAAAATAGATCCTAGCATTCACTTTATGGGAGAGAGACACGCTCCGCTGTAGCATATGGACAAGTATGTCCTTAGTTTCTACTCATAGTATTCATGGCGAAGTTTCTTCTTCGTTAAATTGTTATATGGTTGGAATTGGAAAATGATACATGTAGTAATTGCTATAAATGTCTTGGGTAATGTGATACTTGGCAATTGTTGTGCTCATGTTTAAGCTCTTGCATCATATACTTTGCACCTATCAATGAAGAAATACATAGAGCATGCTAAAATTTGGTTTGCATATTTGGTTTCTCTAAGGTCTAGATAATTTCTACTATTGAGTTTGAACAACAGGGAAGACGGTGTAGAGTCTTATAATGTTTTCAATATGTCTTTTATGTGAGTTTTGCTGCACCGGTTCATCCTTGTGTTTGTTTCAAATAAGCCTTGCTAGCCTAAACCTAGTATCGAGAGGGAATACTTCTCATGCATCCAAATACTTGAGCCAACCACTATGCCATTTGTGTCCACCATACCTACCTACTACATGGTATTTTCCGCCATTCCAAAGTAAATTGCTTGAGTGCTACCTTTAAAATTCCATCATTCACCTTTGCAATATATAGCTCATGGGACAAATAGCTTAAAAACTATTGTGGTATTGAATATGTTATTATGCACTTTATCTCTTATTAAGTTGCTTGTTGTGCGATAACCATGTTCACTTTGGACGCCATCAACTACTCTTTGTTGAATTTCATGTGAGTTGCTATGCATGTTCGTCTTGTCTGAAGTAAGAGAGATCTACCACCTTATGGTTAAGCATGCATATTGTTAGAGAAGAACATTGGGCCGCTAACTAAAGCCATGATCCATGGTGGAAGTTTCAGTTTTGGACAAATATCCTCAATCTCATATGAGAAAATTATTAATTGTTGTTACATGCTTATGCATAAAAGAGGAGTCCATTATCTGTTGTCTATGTTGTCCCGGTATGGATGTCTAAGTTGAGAATAATCAATAGCGAGAAATCCAATGCGAGCTTTCTCCTTAGACCTTTGTACAGGCGGCATAGAGTACCTTTGTGACACTTGGTTAAAACATGTGCATTGTGATGATCCGGTAGTCCAAGCTAATTAGGACAAGGTGCGGGCACTATTAGTACACTATGCATGAGGCTTGCAACTTATAAGATATAATTTACATGATACATATGCTTTATTACTACCGTTGACAAAATTGTTTCATGTTTTCAAAATCAAAGCTCTAGCACAAATATAGCAATCGATGCTTTTCCTCTATGGAGGACCATTCTTTTACTTTCAATGTTGAGTCAGTTCACCTATTTCTCTCCACCTCAAGAAGCAAACACTTGTGTGTGTGCATTGATTCCTACATACTTGCATATTGCACTTATTATATTACTCTATGTTGACAATTATCCATGAGATATACATGTTACAAGTTGAAAGCAACCGCTGAAACTTAATCTTCCTTTGTGTTGCTTCAATGCTTTTACTTTGAATTATTGCTTTATGAGTTAACTCTTATGCAAGACTTATTGATGCTTGTCTTGAAGTGCTATTCATGAAAAGTCTTTGCTATATGATTCACTTGTTTACTCATGTCATATACATTGTTTTGATCGCTGCATTCACTACATATGCTTTACAAATAGTATGATCAAGGTTATGATGGCATGTCACTCAGAAATTATCTGTGTTATCGTTTTACCGCTCGGGACGAGCAGAACTAAGCTTAGGGATGCTGATACGTCTCCGACGTATCGATAATTTCTTATGTTCCATGCCACATTATTGATGTTATCTACATGTTTTATGCACACTTTATGTCATATTCGTGCATTTTGGAACTAACCTATTAACAAGATGCCGAAGTGCCGATTGTTTCTGCTGTTTTGGTTTCAGAAATCCTAGTAACGAAATATTCTTTGGACGAAATCAACGCCCAGGGGTCCTATTTTGCCACGAAGCTTCCAGAAGAGGAGAGAAGTGGGGCCACGAGGTGCCCAAACCATAGGCGGCGCGCCCCTTGGCCGCGCGGCCTGTGGTGTGGGGCCCTCGTGCCGCCTCTGACCTGCCCTTCCGCCTACTTAAAGCCTCCGTCGAAACCCCCGTGAGAGCCACGATACGGAAAACCTTCCGGAGCGCCGCCGCGCCGATCCCATCTCGGGGGATCAGGAGATCGCCTCCGGCACCCTGCAGAGAGGGGAATCATCTCCCGGAGGACTCTACGCCGCCATGGTCGCCTCCCGGAGTGATGTGTGAGTAGTCTACCCTGGACTATGGGTCCATAGCAGTAGCTAGATGGTTGTCTTCTCCCCATTGTGCTATCATTGTCGGATCTTGTGAGCTGCCTAACATGATCAAGATCATCTATCTGTAATTCTATGTTGCGTTTGTTGGGATCCGATGAATAGAGAATACTTGTTATGTTGATTATCAAAGTTATATCTATGTGTTGTTTATGATCTTGCATGCTCTCCTTTACTAGTAGATGCTCTGCCAAGTAGATGCTTGTAACTCAAGAGGGAGTATTTATGCTCGATAGTGGGTTCATGCCCATTGACACCGACAGTGAAAGTTCTAAGGTTGTGTTGTTGCCACTAGGGATAAAACATTGATGCTATGTCTAAGGATGTAGTTGTTGATTACATTACGCACCATACTTAATGCAATTGTCTTGCTTTGCAACTTAATACTGGAGGGGTTCGGATGATAACCTGAAGGTGGACTTTTTAGGCATAGATGCAGTTGGATGGCGGTCTATGTACTTTGTCGTAATGCCCAATTATATCTCACTATACTCATCATGATATGTATGTGCATGGTCATGCCCTCTTTATTTGTCAATTGCCCAACTGTAATTTGTTCACCCAACATGTTTTTTATCTTATGGGAGAGACACCTCTAGTGAACTGTGGACCCCGGTCCAATTCTCTATACTGAAATACACTGCAATCTTGTTCTACTGTTTTCTGCAAACAATCATCTTCCACACAATACGGTTAATCCTTTGTTACAGCAAGCCGGTGAGATTGACAACCTCACTATTTCGTTGGGGCAAAGTACTTTGGTTGTGTTGTGCAGGTTCCACGTTGGCGCCGGAATCCCTGGTGTTGCGCCGCACTACATCCCGCCGCCATCAACCTTCAACGTGCTTCTTGGCTCCTCCTGGTTCGATAAACCTTGGTTTCTTTCTGAGGAAAAACTTGCTGCTGTGCGCATCATACCTTCCTCTTGGGGTTCCCAACGAACGTGTGAGTTACACGTCATCATAGGCTCAACTTGCATTACTGAAAAACTCTATATTTTTATTGTCCATGTTTATCTCTTATCATAAGTATAGACAATACTTCTGATAAGAGTAGCCCCGAGCATATGAACAAATTCGCCTCCCATGGAATATCGGGTTAGCTTTGTTGACCATCTCATTCGCGACCTCTCTGCTCCTATCCACGATTTTCTCCGTGGACTTCTTTTTGTGTACGGGTTGCAGCTTCATCACCTTACTCCCAACTCCATCCTCCATGTTTCTATTTTCATTACCCTTTGCGAGTGCTTCCTTGGAGTCCATCCTAATTGGGCTCTATGGAAGCGCATCTTCTTACTCCGCCGTAATGGCTCTCACAACATTGCCTACAATATAGGCGGTGTTTGTATTTGCGTTCGCCCTGATGTCGAGTATTTTGACGTCAAATTCCCTGACTCGGTCCAAGGGTGGTGCAAAAGATGGTTATATGTCCGCGAGGAATGCGCCGACTCGCTGGAATACAACATCGCTCCTTTTGACGGTAGCGCAAAAATTCTTCGTCGCCGATCCTGGGACGCAGAAGCTACCGAAGAAGAAAAGACGGCGACAGAAGCACTGATGACCCGCATCCATGAGCTCCAGAATACCCGCTGCAAAGAGCTGTCGGGTATCCAAATTACAGCATATTTAGCTGTCTGTATCGACTGTATCGGATTGTATCTGTTTGAATCGAAGGTAGATGGCTATGTACCGATTGTATCGGGTGGTTGTGTCGATATGTATTGTGTTGTATCGGGTTGCATGCACTACTAATCTATGATTATATATGCGTATGTTTAGACCTATTATATTGTAAATGAGGAGAAAAACATTTTACTCCTCTAAGTTTAAGAGTTCAGTTAGGAACCATTTTTTTTAGAGGAGTACATATATGACAGGGAGGTGTTTCACTCGTTTTAGTTTTGGGGATCGGTTAGAAATGCTCTTAGCTAGGCCTCCACTGACACCTAAACCTACTCTCGCACTATGTGTTCTCTTCCTTCGGAAGTTCGGAAGCCGGTAACTTCTAAAGTTTGAACTTATCTCTTTATTTTTGAGGAACGGGCAGTCGAACTGCCAATCGATTAGATAGAAGAAGAGTTTTAATTACAGAAGATCCGCAAGCGGGTCAGGTGACATAAAGGCCAAAAAGAGGAACTAACAATTCTAGGCTACAATCCCATCTCCAAGATCTTGGGTATGCCGTACGCCCTCAGAGCAATGTTCTCCTTGATAAGAGCCGCTACGTTGGTGCTCGTTGCCTCGTTGGTGCATTGACCCCTTGTGTTCGCAAAAGCATCGTGCATTTCTTTGTTTCCACAAAATCCATGGCGTGTGTGAGGATGAGCAAGATATCAAATTTCCTTCTACCCCTTTTCTGAACTCTAGCCCTTGCAATTGCATCCGCTAGATTGATGTTGGCTCCTCAAGTTGTTGTCCTGCACGTTGTAAACATCCCAGCCACACATGTAAAGCATGCCTCTGCAGCCCGTGCCAAAATCTTCCGTCAGACTCCACAATATGTTGTACCTGATTGCTAGCCATAAAAAGAAACATTTCAAAGGGGCGAAAAATGTATTTGGCACATGAGCACCAGTGCTCCTGATTTTTAAAAATCATATTTTTTGGATTTGAAAAAATATGAAATTAAATACCCACATACATATAAACATTCTGAAGGTGCGGTAGAAATTTTGAAGAAAAATATATTATATTTTAAGCTATACAAAAAACACAAATTTCTGATAAATATATACCTATATACGTAGCCACAAATTTGTTTTTTTCCTGTAGCTCAAAATACAATGCAATTTCTACCGAAACTTTGCATGAATATTCAGAATATGTGTATGTATTCATGGAATAAATGTGATGATTTTTTCGAATGCATAAACACAGTTTTAAAATATTTTAAAAACTGAGAGCACTGGTGCTCATGTGCACCAAATTTGCTTCCCTCCCGATTTCTATATTGAGTTTGCAATGTTGTGGATGTACTTCTTTTAGCGAAAATTCCTCCGTTCTATTAATAATCAACAATAGTACGATTAGTATAAATAGCTTTAGAATAATAACAATTATTATTATATGCTCGGACCACCTAGCAATGACTAAAGACACTAGCATGCGCGGAAAGCCCGACGCCGTCTATTAACCCACAAGTATAGGGATCACAACAGTCTTCGAGGAAAGTAAAACCCAAATTTATTGATTCGACACAAGGGGAGGTAAAGAATACTTATAAGCCTTAACAACTGAGTTGTCAATTCAGTTGCACCTGGAAAAGCACTAGTAACAGGGGTGATGTGAAAGCAGATAATATGAGAGGAATAGTAACAGTAACATAGCAGATGTGAATACAGAGGCAATGGCACCAGAAAATAGTTGATACTACTTCCAATGACATATAGAACGAGTATATGATGATAAGAGATGGACCGGGGTCCCAGCTATCTACACTAGTGGTAACTCTCAAATAACAAGTGACAAGTGTTGAGTGAACAAATTACAGTTGGGCAATTGATAGGATTGAAATAGCATTAAGACAGAACATCAAGTCTATTAATTATGTAGGCATGTTTTCCATATATAGTCATTCCTGCTCGCAATGAGAAACTTGCATAACATCTTTTGTCCTACCAGCCGGTGGCAGCCGGGCCTCTAGGGAATCTACGGCAATTAAGGTACTCCTTTTAATAGAGCACCGGAGCAAAGCATTAACACTTGGTTAAAACATGTGATCCTCCTACCCTTCCTCCGGATATCCCATTCTTTGTCACTGGGCCTCGGGTTCCGGACATAGACATGTGCAAACAACTTGTAGATACAATCTAAACAATAATTATAGAGCTTAAATCTAAGATCATGCCACTCGTGCACTAGTGACAAGCATTAAACACAATAAGATTGCAGCAACAATAACTTCACAAACTTATATAGATAGACTAATCATAATGTAACAATCCATCGGATCCCAACAATAACAACACCGATTACATCAGATGGATCTCAATCATGTAAGGCAGCTCATGATATCATTGTATTGAAGTACATGGGAGAGAGAGTACCAACTAGCTACAGCTAGAACCCGTAGTCCATGGGGAACTACTCACGGAGCATGATGGAGGCGGTGGCGTCGATGGAGAAGGCTTCCGGGGCACTTCCCCGTCCCGACGGTGTGCCGAACAAAGACTTCTCCCCCGAAACGGAGTTTGCGATGGCGGCGCCCTGGAGTCTTTCTGGAGTTTCGTCAATTGGTATCGGGTTTTAGGTCGCGAGGACGTTATAGCGAAGAGGCGGCGCAAGGGGTGCACAGGGCCCACCCCATAGGCTGGCGCGACCGGGGGCCACCGTGCGCCTTATGGTGTGGGGGCCACTGGCCTCCTCTCCGGTCCCCTTTGTTCGGTCCGTCTTGGTGAAATAAGATGTTTGGCTTTTGTTTCGTCGATTTCGAGAATATTGCCAAACAGCCTTTCTGGAACCAAAAACAGGAAAATAGGAACACTTCGGCATCTTGTTAATAGGTTAGTTCTGGAAAATGCATCAAAACGATATAAAATATGAATAAAACATGTAGGTATTGTCATAAAACTAGCATGGAACATAAGAAATTATGGATACGTTGGAGACGTATCACCGTCCTCGCCCCTCCATCACCGCTAGAGTCGGTCAAAGTTTGTCAGAGTAAAACATGTTGTAGTAGACGAACGAGAAATCGTCATGCTAAGACCCCAAAGAACCAGCGCATCAGAGAAGCAACTATCACCAATAATGATAACCGTAGATCGGAAGAGACTGGCATGAAACTAGATGAAC
Source organism: Lolium multiflorum (assembly GCA_030979885.1). NCBI lineage: Eukaryota > Viridiplantae > Streptophyta > Magnoliopsida > Poales > Poaceae > Lolium > Lolium multiflorum. The sequence continues at coordinate 83,732,447 of CM061750.1, forward strand.
GAACACGAAAACCAACCGGATTCCAGTAGATCAGACAGGCACACGGCTCCATGTATCCTCCGCTAGTGTTAGACGCACTGCTGGAGCTAAGATAGAACGAGAAAGACCTTATTCTGACTTCAGAATGTAGCCGCCGCCTCAACATCCCTCAAAAGACACCGAGAAACAACCTGAAAAATGAAAGTAAACTTCCAGCCGGCGAGAGGCCATGGTCCGCCACACCTCCAAGGGCCCAAGACCAACAGTGGTGAAACGATGTCTTCGACAAAGGGAACGGAACCCTAGATGGGTTTTTTTTTAACAATATTCGGGTGGGAACACCCGGAAAAGCTGCTATTAAAGAACCTGGAGTACTAATAGACCCTATAGAGTACAAGGAATTACACAGGGATGTAGGAAAAAGCAAAGAGGCCCCTAGAGAAATCTAGAAAACGCAATCAAGTCCTCATTCTTCCTCCTCTTCCAGGTTGCGCTCCGACGACGGACTACAGCCGCGTCTCCGGGGATCATGCCACTTGGAAAACGCAGCACAGGAGAACACCGCCATCCAGAGCAAAGCAGCAGTGGAGCGACAACCCTACTGTCGTTGGGTCCGACGTGAAGACGAAGAAACCTCCATTGAGACGTCGGAGAGAAGCTGCTCATCGAACATCACCTCCAGCATTCAAATCCCGAGATCAAGCCACCACCATGGGGTTTGATAGACGCGAGAGAGAGCCAGCAGTGATAAGAACTGCGTCGGCAACAAGAGGGAGAAGCATGGACTGCTGGGCATCACTAACCCCCTCGCCTCCACGGCCGGCCAGGTGAGAAATACCCAAATGTCCGCCTCCAAGCCAACCTCCACCGCCACCATGGCCGGCCAAAGAGGCAAGGAGGCAGTCTTCTTCTTCTGCTACCAACTCTTAGGCGCCTTATCGAAGGGCCTTGCCGTCGGTAGGCTCCAATCCAAGATCCACCACGGATCTGGAGGGAGGCTGCCGGCGACACGCCAGATGGTGCCGCGCCGGAGCACCAAGAGGCAATCAGCCCCTGCCACTTCCAGATCAAGCATCGACGACGACTTCCGCCGATCCTCCTCGCCACCAAGGCCGGCCAGGAGCGGAAGAAAAACCGCCGTGAGAAGCTTGAGAGGAGGAGCGAGAGCCTTATTGTGGAGGTCGAACGAGGTAGAGGCGCCTTGGACTCCGGCCGCCGGAGCAGCAAGGAGCGCCTCCAGCACACCGCCAGCCCTGGATCTGGCCGGGAAACCAGAGCTCCACCTCCAGAAACAACCGGCAAAACGCCGGGATCTACTCCTATCCTAGGAAAACTACTCCGGCGCCTCCCCTCCGCCACCTCCGGCCGGCATCGCCGCTGGAGGGGCTCGGGATCGGGCCGGAAATCTCAGAGACGCTCCTGGCTACTGTATGCTGCTCTAGATGGGTTTTGTGGCCACCGTCTACCTCGTTGGCACTTGGCAGAGCATCCCATAGTTCTTTGTAGTGTACTCCCCACTTCCCCAGACTTTGTAATCTGAAATACTTTTCTCCGTCAGGGCGTCCACGACATGTCGGCAATTCTTCTCGTGGGCACCATTCCTAGTTTCCTACCATGGCTGGCGCAATCTCAGCTGCTGATGGACCACCTATCCACCTGTCTGTATCCCCCTCATATCTAGCTTGGGAAAAGAAGCTTCAACAATCACTACGGTTTTCCAGTTATAAATACATACTCTCTCCGTTCCATTCTATAGTGCCTATAATTTTTTGGCACGGAAATTAGCGCAAGAGTATTATTTACATAAGATCTCCTAGCTTAACGATTTGAGATCAGAGTAAAATGAGGAAAATCGATGACTTTCTAAATTAACAAAGTCAAGTTCTACTATTCAGAAAAGAAGAACAATGCTTTCTAAATCTAAGGAATCGTTGAGGTCATGCATTAGAAATCTCAATTAATTTTTTCCCTTTTGTATGGGTTTTTTTTCATGCATGTCGTGTGGAAGCTAACCGGTAGAGGGGGTAATGAAAAAAAAAGCCAAGCTACAATTTTATATTCTGAAACAAATACCAAAAATCTATACGCATTATAAAAAGGAAGAGAGGGAGTACTTCTCTACACAAAATCCATCCAAGTAACAATCAAGTGCTAAGCTACACAAAATCCAACCAAGTGACAACGACAACATAAATCTTGCAATGAAGAAATGCACGCCATCATGCCAGTATGGTCAAAAGCTAACAAGTTGGAAAAAAAATGCATCTCAAACCTAAACAATAGAGCGTGCACCATTTGAGTTTTCGTAGTTTCAATGAATAGACACTTATGGACAAAAAAACAACTGCACAAATAGAATAAACAATAAGGTAATAGTTCCATCAGATAACGACGGGCATGAACATAGAGCTGCATGCTCAGCATTCTTTAACCATTGGGAAAACAAGCAAACCTCGCCAGCAGCAACACTGAAAGATGATTACAGGATAACTTGGGAAAAGCATTGTGCTCACAACGAAATCTCGCGCTCAGGGGAAACTACTAAGACCCACACGACCAACAGCTTCCAACACAAATTCCTCGGATAACTTCACTTTCCCCTGATATTATAAAAGCATGCATTTAAATAGAGAACCAGAAGCCCATGGATTTTCTGCCTTTGCTCAGTACCCTCGCCCACGAGCTACTCTTCCCCGTGCCCTTCCATATCCCCTTCCGCCTTCATATCCACCCCTCCCCGCAGGAGCTTGGTCATATCCCCTTCCGCCTTCATATCCACCCCTACCAGCAGGAGCTTGGTCATATCCCCTTCCGCCTCCGTAGCCCCTTCCAGCAGGAGCTTGGTCATATCCCCTTCCACCTTCATATCCCCTCCCGCCTGGAGCACCACCACCTCTGCCGCGTTCATATCCTGCAAGCAGATATGATGAAATGGCACATGAGAAAAATTAATATCAATATTAAAAAAAAACCTTTGACATATCTAGTTGAAATGGAACATGAGAAAAATTAACAGAACAGATACAGAATTAATATTACCCACAAAGGAAGTTCAAATGGTCATTATTTTTAGGACAATACTAGGTGATTTGCATGACAAACTAACAGGTAAACAGAGTGTGTCGAACAAAATCAACATATTCAAATGGACATCGAACCTTTTACACAGTGAACAGGTACTCCGTTTCAAAGAATAAGGCGCACGTGTATTCCAAGACAAGCTTTGACCATAAAAATTGAGCAACCAAATTTTGATTATATTATATGTAGTTAGTATCGTTAGATTCGTATTGAAAAGCACTTCCTAGTGATGCTAATTTCATACAAACAATCTTCACCTTTATGATTATTGGTCAAATAAAAAGCACATAAAACGAGGATACCTTATGCTTTGAAACGGAGGGAGTATATTCATGACAGTTACATTATCAGGTCCTCAATCAGAAGAGGAACTACCACATGTGAAGAATAATGGGATGCATGAGTTACTTAAATGTTCACACATTGTGATTTTAAGGGCAGGATTTCAATGTGGAAGGCTAGAGCTAAACAAGAGCAAATGCATTATGGAATACCCGATCAGAACATGAGTTCATAAAAGTACTCAATCAAGAAACACAAATATGTTATATCAGGCCATACCCCCACGGTAACTCCAATTGCCTCTTCCACGGATACCACCCCGTCCTCGATTATATCCACCATTTTCTGGTTCATTGAATCAATTGAGCATCCAAATATCTTAAATAAGCAATATCAGCAATAGAAATTCCTCTAAAAAAAGCAATAGAAATTTACAAGCTACCCTTATATACCTTGGTAGTTTCCTCGGCCTTGGTTGTAGCCATATCCACCACCATATCCACCTTGATTATCATAGTACCCACCATCTTGGTTGTATCCATTATCATAGTAGCCACCATCTTGGTTGTATCCACCTTGATTGTATCCACCTTGGTTGTACCCTCCTTGGTTATACCCACCTTGGTTATTTCCATATCCACCATAACCTCCTCTACCCCAACCCCTACCACGTCCGCGGACCCTTCCTCTGCCACGACCCCGCGCATAGGAATCTAACAAAAACAGGATTGCCATAAGTTTGAGGAACTGAATCACAAAAAACACAGCCAATTATCACTATTATACCTTCATAATCAGCTGGTGGCTGGCGAGGTTGACGCAGCTGTGGTGGCGCCTGCTGAAGGCGCTGCTGTTGCCTGGGTTGCTCAACATAAGATGGGGTTTGATACCTACAAGAAAATATATTAATCTTCCAAATCCATAACAGGATGCATGCACAGTGACCTTATAAATTAGAAATGTAATTTGAAACAGAATCATGACTTCTGAGATAATAACAGGCATTCATCAAAATTACCCTGGAGAGTTCTGGTCCAGATCTACTGGAGACAAAGTTATTGAAATCATCGAAACATGTCGAGTCATCTCCAATCTGCAGAACAAGCAAACATTGAAATAAATTAGAATCCTCGGTGCAACAGAAGTTAATGTGATGGTAGGATGGTAGAAAGAAAAGGAGACTCAACGGGACAAGGCCTTCTTCAATAGGTTCCCAGACATCAGTTATGCTGACAGAACTGATGTTGGTATCTTGGTACAACCCAGGGATCCTTTTCTGTTTTCAAAGAAAGCTGTCAAATATGGTTTCTGGCCAATGCGACATGTAATAACATGAGAAAAACAAAACTGAAGAATCACCTTGATAATCTCTGTGACAGCAACGGACTTGCTGATTGCCTGTCCCATGGCTTTCAGAACAATCTCCTTAATCTTTCGATCCTGATTCAAAATATTAAACATGAGTCAAGAATCAAACAGTAAAAAAATATCAGAGATATACAAAGCTACCAATGCCAGTCCAGCTATTGTATCACAGGGAATACAGCACTAGCAACAGCATCAAATTCCGAATCATCCAAACCCAGCATAGAATTATATACCTCCTTTGCTACGCATCCTACAGCCACCCACATATCGTGAATGCATCCCTAAGGGGGTAAGCAACTGACAGAAAAACTAACAAAACACACCACTGCACCATATCACAGTAGGCTGGCACGTTTTACAACTGATCTCCAACTGCAGTCAACCGTCACCACAGACTTTGTAACATCACCATTAGACACTTGAAATTATGTTTCCAAGGCATTAGCAATTGAAGACCCCAGATAATATATAATACAAACAGCCACACATTGCTAAATTTCTATCCCCTGTATGCAATAATAATCCGAACCAACGTATCAGATTGAGGCGCATTAACCTTGACTATATCAACCCAGTGGCGCGTACTTAGGAATCTCAATATCACACACATCGGACCAGATTTACAATGGATTATTAAATGCTAAATCGTACAGACTCCACCCATCCTTCCTAGTATTATCTCAAAGCATCAACCCATTAATCCGAACACCACACAACATACCAACATCTAATTGGTGCGTCAATCGGCCTAGTTAGTTCAAATCTACACACGCCGGTTCGACGCAGCCTCGGGACGCCATTAGACCAAACCGAACTAGCCGTGCGAATCACGCCATCACTTCTTCTGAACCCAAACGGACAACACACACCGCAACCACCAACAACGCGCCGATTCGAACCAACGCAGATACGGAACCGACGGGGATGGGAGGGGGAGGGGGGGCCAAGGGGAGCGGACCTGGAGGAGGGATGTGGCGTAGGAGACGTAGTTGCGGATAAGCCCCTGTGCGGTGATTCGGATCTCGTTCTCGGCGATGGTGGACTCGGGCCGCGGCCGCTCCACCCTCTGGTACCTGTCCATCTCGGCTCTCCCGGCGCCGGCCGCCGCCTCGCGGGTCGCCCGGCGGGTGGTGGTAGGGTAGGGGGCGGAAGGGGATTGGGTGTGCGGGGGATTTGTTGAGGGGTGCGGCGCGGGGTGGGACGATGGTGGGAAGGGCTAAAACCCTAGGCGGAGCGGAGGCAACGATACGTGCGCGCTCGTGGGAGGGCTCGGCTTGCACGAAACCGGGCAGAGGGTCGCCCCTATTTTATTTTCCAGGGAGGAGGAAAAAAAGGGTAAGAAAAGATGGTTTGGGAAATCTGCAGGTCCTTCGGGGTGATGGCTCTCGCGGGTTGGGCCGTTTCCAGGCCTGCCGACTGGCAGTACGTTCTAGAATCTCGATAGGTTCCAACTTCCAACTGTGCGGTCAAGGAAACTGTGTGATTTTTTCAAAAGAAAAAAAGGAAACTGTGATTTCTTTTCTCGAACGTGAGGAACTCAGGACTTTGCAGGCATTCTAAAGGAGTAACTTAAAGACTTCAAAACTCTTCCTAGGGTGGTTCTCTATAAAGAAAGCAACACTAAAGACAGAAGCGACCTGTGTAGGTATATATAATAAACAACCTCGCAACTTTTCTTGACCCGTTCTAAAATATATCCGGTGGGACTTTTACCAAAAACGCTCCTATTTCGGCTCCCTACTCCAGGTCCCTACTCTAAATTCCCAATCCCTGTCCTAACTTTTACCAAAAACGCTCCTATTTCGGCTGGCAACACGGAAACTGCTCCCTAGCACGTTTCGCTGAAGCATTTTTTGTATGGGCTTGTCCCATCAGGGCGTTCTAGGGTGTGTTTGGTAAACCGGTCCTCCTTAGATTTTTCCATCTCATCCCACCTTTTTTCAACTTTTGTTGTTTGGTAGGTCGGCTCGGCCTAAGTGGGCACTGCCCACCCCATGCGAAAATAGCCTCTCAGTCCTGCCCGGTAGAGAAGTCTAAATCGAGGTTCCTGGGCAGGGCTGACCTCGCCCGGAAAACCAACATGGGTCAAACTGCCCAACCCTCATTCCCCCGCAAGCGCTCTCTATTTCCCACCCTCCACGCCTGCGCCCCACTCCAGCTTCCTCGACACCGGCCAGCGCCGCCCTTGACGCCGAGCGCCACCACTTCCTCGAGGACAAGCGCTGCCACGGCCACGGTGAGGGCCGGCTCCACCACTGCCGCAGACGAGCGCCTCCACGGCCACTACGAGGGCATGCGCCGCCGCTTCCTCGAGGGACAGCTCTGCCACGGCCGAGCGCCGCCACGGCCTAGCTCCGCGACGGACGACAGACAATGGCCGAGCACCGCCACGGCCGAGTGCAGTCAAGGCCGAGCGCCGCCACAACCTCGCGTCGCCATGTCCGCCCTCTCCCGCCCCGAGCTCTGCCGCCGGTGCCCTCCCGCCCCCGCCGCAGGCAGGTCCGGCATGAAGCCTGGTCGGGATCGAGAAATCGGGGACGCATTCATCTCAATCGGGACTGAGGACCCGATTGCTTTTTTCATTCTGTTCAAGGGCTTTTGTGTAAAATTTGGACCTAATGATAATTTCATATTAGTAGACATAGGTCTTAGCTCAGCTGAGCCCAACAAACCCACCAAACAATATCTCAACTCAGTTGAGCTCAACAAATCCAGGCTACCAAATAAATGCTAAAATCTTAACACAACTTAGCTAGGATCAACCTGTATGAGGCAAGATAGAGATTCTCGATAGACCTAGGCTACCAAACACAACCCTAGTATTTCGTTTTCGTTCAATATAGAGGGTTGGGTTCGTTTGCTTCGCTCGTTCCGGTTCGTTTCCTCAGCACCTGCACCATGTTGTGCATACCATGCAAATTAATTAGTACGTACATACATATAGTATAGGGCATTATCTTTGACGTGCAAACGATACACGTATGGAAAAAACTTTGCTACATACATCAATCAGCTAGCGCTATAGACGGAAGACTATTCTAAAATTCAGAATATAATACTACATTTGTTCCTTAAAATATGTCGCAAATTTATCTAAATTTAGATGTATCTAGACACACTTTAGTATATAGATACATCTAAATTTAGATAAATCTTTTACATCTTTTATGAACTGAGAGAGTAGTTTTTTTTTCTCTCTTTTAAGTATAGTTTCTTATGTTTCTTTTTCAATTCAAGTTCTATTTTTTGCATGATTTTTTTAAAAAAACTACGTTTCTTCGTAATCTAAAAATTGTATTCATCTTTTCATTTCATTTATATATATTTGAATGGTTTTCTTTTCTGTCTTTTTCTTTATTTTTTACATGTTTTTTGTTTTTCAATGTTTTTTTTTTCGAAAAGCATATTAATAGAAATTCTTTATTACTAGAAAGTGTGGAATTTCACCCCTGGGACTCCCGGGCTGGGAACGCTTACTTTCATGTGTGGCACCATGCATGATTTTAATATGCTTAATTACTTTAACCACTTTTTGTTTTTCCGAAAAGCATTTCTATTTTACAATTTATATGATTGTGTATAATCGGTTTGCTGAGTATGATTTATCGTACTCATAAGCTCATCCATGTTTTTTTAGATGCAACCATGAGTAGCGGAGGAGATCTCATCGTTCGAGGATTAGGCTGGACCAGCGGGTGGGAAGCGATTAGAGAATTTAGTTATAATTCTTGTATAATTGAGAATAAAGTTGTAAAATGATGTATTTGAGCTTCTCGAGATCCACTGTGTTGGTTTAAGCCTGCATTTTTAGCCTTGCGCGAGTATAAGCCTCTCGGTTTATAGGCGCGCGGCGGCTGTCTCGTCCAGGCCCGGTCTCGGGGCGTGACAATTCCTCCTATATGTCTCACCTACTATACTTTTTTTGTTCCTCCTATGTGTTTCACCGACACGATTTTGTTTCTTTATGCTAGTGGTTTGTTTCTCTGATGCAGTATTCTTGTTCCCCGAGTAGACGAGATTTGTTCCGGGGCGAATTATTTTTGTTCCCTTCGTAAACGAGTTGTTTTCATCAGACGCAATATTTTTGTTCCTCGAGTAGACGAGATTTGTTTCTCGGAAGCAATATTCTCATTTCCTGAGTACATAGATTTATTTTCCAGTCGCAATATTATTGTTCCTTGAGTAGACGAGATGTGTACCTCAGACACAACATTCTTGTTCTCTGAATAAACGAAATTTGGTACTCGAGCACAATATTTTCTTATTCCTTGTGTTGATGAGATTTGTTACTCAAACACAATATTCATGTTCCTTTACCAGCTGAGATTTGTTCCTCTGACGTAATTCTTGTTACCTTAGTAGTCGAGTTTTGTTCGTCGGACACAATACTTATTCCATGTGTTATTGAGATTCGTTCCTCGGACCCAATATTCTTGTTCCCCGAGTAGACGAGATCTGTTCCTCGGACGCAATTCGTGGTCCTCGAGTAGACGAGACTTGATCCTCGAATGCAATATTCTTGTTCCTGAGTAGATTAGATTTGTTCCTCGAACGTAATTGGGTGTGCGGGGGGATTTGTTGAGGGGTGCGGCGCGGGGTGGGACGGTGGTGGTGGGAGAGGCTAAAACCTTAGACAGAGGCAACACTACGTGCATGCTCGTGGGGCGGAGGGCTCGGCTTGCACGAAACCGAGCAAAGGGTTGCCTCTATTTTTATTTTCCAGGGAGGAGAAAAAAAGTACTAAGAAAAGATCGTTTGGTAAATCCGCAGGTCCTTGTGGGGTTATGGTTCTCGCGGGTTGGGCCATTTCCAGGCCTGGTAACTGGCGTAGGTTCTAGAATCGGGAGGTTCCAAGTTCGAACTCCGCCGTCAAGGAAAATGTGTGATATTTTCTCAAAAACGAAAAGGAAACTACATGATTTCTTTTCTCTTATCAATGTGAGGAACTCAGGAATTCACATTCTAAAAAGAGTAAAGTCAAAGGCTTCAAAACTCTTCCTAGGGTGTTCTATAAAGAAAGCAACACTAAAGACACAACTCACACAAGCGACCTGTGTAGGTATAATAAACAACCTTGCAACTCTTCTTGACCCGTTCTAAAATATATCCGGTGGGACTTGTGGATGATTACGATACATTTGTTGAAAATGTCCTAAGCCTGACTTTCTGTTTATAAGCTTTAAGTTGGTGGTTCTTCGCTCATGTTTTTTCTAGCCTTCCTCGTCTCGGTGTGAAACCGTGCAAACCAGCGAACATAGCAGCAAGCTACCGTCTCATCAGCCGCATCGAAAGCATCACAATGAATTAATTTGACATACAACTCGAGTGAACTATGATTCATGTCGTATTTTATGCGTTCTCTTGCTGCATGGCTAGCATATTAGTAGAAAAAGCATGAGTCTGAACTTGAAGTGAGCCACATTTATCAATGATCTCCACATTAACTGTTTTTGTTGGGGAGATTCCGTCACCAAACCTTTCTTAAGTGTAATTTTCCTCCATATTCATTCACGTTACGTCGGCATGTATTCGATACCCAATGATAATTGTCGTGAACGTCCACCAAAGGTCTTGTTTTGTGCATCTTGTTTAGGCAAAATACCTAATCTTTTCACCTCTGATCGTTACATTCTCGTTAAGAAGACCTAGATCACGCCTTCCAACTTTTAACAACCCATGTATCAGATGCTAAATTCTATATACTTAACTCCATGTCATTGACATTGATCATAAGTTTGTTCAACGCAAGACATACCGATCTTACCGCCAATGAAACTCTACGAGTCTTGAGTTTAGTGCCATCTATTATGTCGTGATATCCATTTAGTCTAACCCTTTGGAGCTTATATATAACACAAACATGCCTTATTTCAAGAAAATAGAGTAGCAAATATCAAATTTTGTTTTTTTACCTGGGCTACGGCGGGTTTACACCATCCCGAACTTTTATGACAAAGCGTTGAAAGAGTTTACGGGGAAACATCACCAAGGTTTTATAGGGGGGCGGGAAGATAAGGGTTTATGATCTCAGAGTGGATCATAACTATTACACCAAGAATTAAAAAGGGAGTTCGAGGAGGGGGTGTTGCAGTGAAAAGCCCAAAGCCTAATGTTGTCTACGTTGATGCACCGTTGCGAGACCAGACATATGTATTCCACAACTCCAATATAAATGAGAGTGCTTCTTCTCTTCCAAATGTTCTAAGCAACAAATGTGTAGATAGTGGCTTCCTCATAACTGTTTAACGTGAGATCCAGAGGTCGGAGAAGTTGGCGAAGTCGCGGGCGGCGAAGTTGCGGTGGAAGAAGTTCCAAACTTCCCATGTCTGAGAGCACATAAGGAGCAAGTGGTCCGTGTCTTCGCCATGGGAACAGGAGAGACACGAAGCAGAGGAGCTGAGTTGATGTCGAAAGCGCCACTCATTGGTGGGTAGCCGCTTTTTCCTGGCAAGCCAGCATAAGATCTTGCACTTCAAAGGTGCAACACTTCTCGAGACATTGGCCGCCATGTCATCGATCTGCAGTTGGCTGAAAGAAACAGCATACAAACTTTTGCTCATTTTGTTAGGAAGTCGACAAACATGGAGATCCAGAACATCAAAGAACAGACCCACTGAGCTCATTTCGGAGGTGAGGACATGAAGCTCCGCCACATCGGTGTTCGAGAGGTGCGGGACGAGGAATTGGCGATTCCCGAGGGGAGGGCCATGGCAAGGTTGATGTTAGGGTAGGTGGAGTGGGAGAGAAGATGTTGGGAAAGCGTTCATGAAATAGGGAATCTCTGAGCTAGAGATCAAACTCAAAAGTAGTGGTGATTCCATTACCAACAGTGACTTTGGAGACTGGTCTAAAGGTGTTGATCCCAGCAACGATATTTTTCCAGATTGGGGTGTCAACTTTCCAAAGCTCTTTGTATATTATTTGGTCAAACTTTAGAAAATAGGACTTTGACCAAAAATTATATGCAAAATAATTTGGGAAGTAGAAAATATTTTCAAATGTTCATGCTAAAGACAAATATTGCTCGTGCCAGATGGTTACAAGCTGAACTTTTTTGTTGGTACACCTACAGCTGCTCATGTACCACACAAATAGAACTAAAGAAAACATTAAATTTATGTTGTAGGAGTACAAGAATATTCAAAGGGCTCATGACATAGTACCGGACTATGAAGGACGGTCCTAGGCTTCAATCGCTAGATTTGGGGGAGAAAACGCGAAATCTCAGCCTTATGGCCCTTGCAACGTACTCCATCCGCGTACTTTTTTTTATTTGTTTACACCATCGTCTCAACTTTTATTTCCTGCAGTGGATCAAAATTGTACCCCAAACATCGCGACATTTCAAAAGCAGTAATGCATCCAAAAACTGACGTATGACTATGTAGTGAATCCCCACTAGTCGTAGCAAATCCTCATTGGTCGCAGCAAACCACGAGAGAGAAGTCAAAACACGTATACAAGATGGAAGAAAAAACGCGTGGAGCACCCGTCAGACCCCACAAATCCAGTAATGCATCCCAAAACAGTTGCACCATCTTGCTCGTGTGTTCGCAACATAATACACACGCGGAGTATTAACCTTGCGCAAGAGCACCGACCTCACTGGATTGGGTTCAATAGCGACGAATCGGGCTACAAGAAACTCATCACCGCCGAATTAGGCAAGCCCAAGCCCAGACCCATTCCTTTTAGGCCCATCATTTCCCGCTGATCAAACAGTTGGATCGATGGATGATTTGTATCATGTACCATATTTAAAGTGCATCATGGAGTAGCACTTATAGTAAACAAAAGAAAGTACTAGTTGGATTAATGTCTTCTATTCTATGCATATATCCGCGTCTAATTATAGCTTCTATCCAAATACACTTGAAGGGAAAAATATCTTAAGACTAGTCACAATGGGAAGTATCATACACTAGTATCATGCACATGATACTAGTTTAAGATAGTATCATGATATCATCATATTTAATATTTTGTAGAATCTCAATGCAAATTGATGTACATGATGTGTTTGCCACTAAGTTTTCTAGTTTTACGTGCTATGATACTGTATCATATTATGATACCACCTCCATCTCTCACCTCATTAATTAGTGCGCCACATCAGATTTTTGCCAACATGGCATGCATGATACTAGTTATGATACTCCCATTGTGGCTAGTCTAATGCCTTTTGATGCTACATACTAGCTATATTTATGTTTCAGAAGTTGGCCTCTTTTTCAAGAAAAAATGCTTCGGAAGCTGTCCTCTTTTTCATCAAGAAAAAATGCTTCGGAAGTTGTAGGTTCAAAATACATCGGGAGAACAGAGTACGGCGCGAGAGATGTCACAACCGGACCGCCCTGTTCCTTTGTGCTATATATGTGCTCCAGATCCTCTCTTGCAAAAATGAGCAGCTTCGTCTTCCCATCAGACGGCGCGTAGAACATCACCACGTTGGTGGAGAGCATCACAGACCCAGGTGACTTAAGTTCCTCTACCACCAGGGGGTCGACGGTCCTACTGCCTTCCATCACCGCCGCCATCAGCCTCTCCCACCGCGGCCATGGTATCGGTGATACGTCTCCGACGTATCGATAATTTCTTATGTTCCATGCCACATTATTGATGATATCTACATGTTTTATGCACACTTTATGTCATATTCGTGCATTTTGGAACTAACCTATTAACAAGATGCCGAAGTGCCGTTTGTTTCTGTTTTTGGTTTCGAAATCCTAGTAACGAAATATTCTCGGAATCGGACGAAATCAACGCCCAGTTCCTATTTTGCCCGAAGCATCCAGAACACGAGAACCGCCGGAGAGGGGCACGGGCCACCAAACCCTAGGCCGGCGCGCCAGGGGGCCCGCGCCCCCTATAGTGTGGGCCCCCAGAGTCCACCGATCTTGCCCTTCCGCCTATTTAAAGCCTCCATCGCGAAAACCCCGACGTTCGACGAAACCAGAGAAAACCTTCCGAGCCGCCGCCATCGCGAAGCCAAGATCCGGGGACAGAGTCTCTCGGCACGCCGCGGGGGAAGTGCCCGGAAGGCTTCTCCATCGACACCGCTGCCATCTCCACCGCCATCTTCATCACCGCTGCTCCCATGAGGAGGAGTAGTTCTCCATCGAGGCTCGGGGCTGTACCGGTAGCTATGTGGTTCATCTCTCTCCTATGTACTTCAATACAATAATCTCATGAGCTGCCTTACATGATTGAGATTCATATGATGATGCTTGTAATCTAGATGTCATTATGCTAGTCAAGTGAATTTTACTTATGTGATCTCCGGAGACTCCTTGTCCCACGTGTGTAAAGGTGACAGTGTGTGCACCGTGTGGGTCTCTTAGGCTATATTTCACAGAATACTTATTCTTGTTATGAATGGCATAGTGAAGTGCTTATTTATATGCCTTTATGATTGCAATATGTTTTGTATCACAATTTATCTATGTGCTACTCTAGTGATGTTATTAAAGTAGTTTTATTCCTCCCACGGTGTAATGGTGACAGTGTGCATCCGTGTTAGTACTTGGCGTATGCTATGATTATGATCTCTTGTAGATTATGAAGTTAACTATTGCTATGATGGTATTGATGTGATCTATTCCTCCTACATAGTGTGAAGGTGACAGTGTGCATACTATGTTAGTACTTGGTTTAGTCGAATTGATCTTTCATGCACTCTAAGGTTATTTAAATATGAACATTGAATTGTGGAGCTTGTTAACTCCGGCATTGAGGGTTCGTGTAATCCTACGCAATGTGTTCATCATCCAACAAGAGTGTAGAGTATGCATTTATCTATTCTGTTATGTGATCAATGTTGAGAGTGTCCACTAGTGAAAGTCTAATCCCTAGGCCTTGTTCCTAAATATGCTATCGCTGCTTGTTTACTGTTTCTGCGTTACCGCTGCGTTACTACTGCTTGTTTTGTCCTGGCAAAGCACTTTTCAGTGCCATTGCCATGCTCATATATTCATACCACCTGTATTTCACTATCTCTTCGCCGAACTAGTGCACCTATTAGGTGTGTTGGGGACACAAGAGACTTCTTGCTTTGTGGTTGCAGGGTTGCATGAGAGGGATATCTTTGACCTCTTCCTCCCTGAGTTCGATAAACCTTGGGTGATCCACTTAAGGGAAAACTTGTTGATGTCCTACAAACCTCTGCTCTTGGAGGCCCAACACTGTCTACAGGAAAAGAAGGGGCGTAGACATCAAGCTATTTTCTGGCCGTTGGGGGAGGAAAGGTAAAGGTACTCACACTCCGGATCTCGGCTACTAAGCTATTTTCCGGTGCCGTAAGTACTCGAAGCTATTTTCTTTAGATCCTGCAATTGCAACTTTTTGTTTCTTGTTTACACTAGTTAGGCATAATGGAAAACAAAAAAAATGAGAGATCTTTATGAACTTTATCTTGAATTAGGACATGATGTGTTTGAAGAGAGAATTAAAAAACCCATGGAACTTTATATGCATGCTAATGGGAATGTTATTAATATGAATGCTTTGAACACTATTGTTGCTAATGCTATGGAAAATTCTAAGCTTGGGGAAGCTGGCTTTGATGAGCATGATATTTTTAGTCCCCCAAGCATTGAGGAGAAAATTTTCTTTGATGATACTATACCTCCTATATTTGATGATGAGAATAATAATGATAGCTACTTTGTTGAATTTGCTCCCACTAGTACTAATAAAATTGATTATGCTTATGTGGAGAGTAAAAATTTTATGCATGAGACTCATGATAAGAATGCTTTATGTGATAGTTATATTGTTGAGTTTGCTCATGTTGCTACTGAAAGTTATTATGAGAGAGGAAAATATGGTTGTAGAAATTTCATGTTACTAAAACACCTCTCTATGTGCTGAAATTTTTGAAGCTACACTTGTTTTATCTTCCTATGCTTGTTACTTTGTTCTTCATGAATTCATTTGTGTACAAGATTCCTTTTCATAGGAAGCATGTTAGACTTAAATTTGTTTGAATTTGCCTCTTGATGCTCTCTTTTGCTTCAACTACTATTTCTTGCGAGTGCATCATTAAAATTGCTGAGCCCATCTTAATGGCTATAAAGAAAGAACTTCTTGGTAGATAACACATGTGTTATTTTGCTACAGTACCTTGTTTTATTTTTGTGTCTTGGAAGTTGTTACTACTGTAGCAACCTCTCCTTATCTTAGTTTTGTGTTTTGTTGTGCCAAGTAAAGTCGTTGATAGAAAAGTTCATACTAGATTTGGATTACTGCGCAGAAACAGATTTCTTTGCTGTCACGAATTTCGACCTGCCTCCCTGTAGGTAGCTCAGAAAATTAAGCCAATTTACGTGCGTGATCCTCAGATATGTACGCAACTTTCATTAAATTTGGGCATTTTCATTTGAGCAAGTCTGGTGCCATTTTAAAATTCGTCTTTACGGACTGTTCTGTTTTGACAGATTCTGCCTTTTATTTCGCATTGCTTCTTTCGTGTGTTGGGTGGATTTCTTTGTTCCATTACCTTCCAGTAGCTTTGAGCAATGTCCAGAAGTGTTAAGAATGATTGTGTCACCTCTGAACACGTGAGTTTTTGATTATATACTAACCCTCTAATGAGTTTGTTTCGAGTTTGGTGTGAAGGAAGTTTTCAAGGGTCAAGAGAGGATGATATACTACGATCAGGAAGAGTGAAAAGGCTAAGCTTGGGGATGCCCGGTGGTTCATCCCTGCATATTTCAAGAAGACTCAAGCGTCTAAGCTTGGGGATGCCCAAGGCATCCCCTTCTTCATCGACAACATTATCAGTTTCCTCCTGAAACTATATTTTTATTCGGTCACATCTTATGTACTTTACTTGGAGCGTCGGTTTGTTTTTGTTTTTGTTTTGTTTGAATAAATGCTTGTGTGGGAGAGAGACACGCTCCGCTGTTGCATATGGACAAGTATGTCCTTAGGTTCTACTCATAGTATTCATGGCGAAGTTTCTTCTTCGTTAAATTGTTATATGGTTGGAATTGGAAAATGATACATGTAGTAATTGCTATAATGTCTTGGATAATGTGATACTTGGCAATTGTTGTGCTCATGTTTAAGCTCTTGCATCATATACTTTGCACCCATTAATGAAGAAATACATAGAGCATGCTAAAATTTGGTTTGCATATTTGGTTTCTCTAAGGTCTAGATAATTTCTAGTATTGAGTTTGAACAACAAGGAAGACGGTGTAGAGTCTTATAATGTTTACAATATGTCTTTTATGTGTGTTTTGCTGCAGGTTCATCCTTGTGTTGCTTTCAAATAACCTTGCTAGCCTAAACCTTGTATCGAGAGGGAATACTTCTCATGCATCCAAAATACTTGAGCCAAACACTATGCCATTTGTGTCCACCATACCTACCTACTACATGGTATTTCCCGCCATTCCAAAGTAAATTGCTTGAGTGCTACCTTTAAATTTCCATTCTTCACCTTTACAATGTATAGCTCATGGGACAAATAGCTTAAAAACTATTGTGGTATTGAATATGTACTTATGCACTTTATCTCTTATTAAGTTGCTTGTTGTGCGATAACCATGTTCTGGGGACGCCATCAACTACCCTTTGTTGAATTTCATGTGAGTTGCTATGCATGTTCGTCTTGTCTGAAGTAAGAGCGATCTACCACCTTATGGTTAGAGCGTGCATATTGTTAGAGAAGAACATTGGGCCGCTAACTAAAGCCATGATTCATGGTGGAAGTTTCATTTTGGACATATATCCTCAATCTCATATGAGAAAATTATTAATTGTTGTTACATGCTTATGCATAAAAGAGGAGTCCATTATCTGTTGTCTATGTTGTCCCGGTATGGATGTCTAAGTTGAGAATAATCAAAGCGAGAAATCCAAAAGCTTTCTCCTTAGACCTTTGTACAGGCGGCATGGAGGTACCCCTTTGTGACACTTGGTTAAAACATGTGTATTGCGATGATCCGGTAGTCCAAGCTAATTAGGACAAGGTGCGGGCACTATTAGTATACTATGCATGAGGCTTGCAACTTGTAAGATATAATTTACATGATACATATGCTTTATTACTACCGTTGACAAAATTATTTCATGTTTTCAAAATCAAAGCTCTAGCACAAATATAGCAATCGATGCTTTCCTCTATGGAGGACCGTTCTTTTACTTTCATTGTTGAGTCAGTTCACCTATTTCTCTCCACCTCAAGAAGCAAACACTTGTGTGAACGTGCATTGATTCCTACATATTTGCATATTGCACTTATTATAGTACTCTATGTTGACAATATCCATGAGATATACATGTTACAAGTTGAAAGCAACCGCTGAAACTTAATCTTTCTTTGTGTTGCTTCAATGCCTTTACTTTGAATTATTGCTTTATGAGTTAACTCTTATGCAAGACTTATTGATGCTTGTCTTGAAGTACTATTCATGAAAAGTCTTTGCTATATGATTCAGTTGTTTACTCATGTCATATACATTGTTTTGATCGCTGCATTCACTACATATGCTTTACAAATAGTATGATCAAGGTTATGATGGCATGTCACTCCAGAAATTATCTTTGTTATCGTTTTACCTGCTCGGGACGAGCAGAACTAAGCTTGGGGATGCTGATACGTCTCGACGTATCGATAATTTCTTATGTTCCATGCCACATTATTGATGATATCTACATGTTTTATGCACACTTTATGTCATATTCGTGCATTTGGAACTAACCTATTAACAAGATGCCGAAGTGCCGTTCCTGTTTTTGCTTTTGGTTTCAGAAATCCTAGTAACGAAATATTCTCGAATCGGACAAAATCAACGCCCGGGTTCCTATTTTGCCGGAAGCATCCGAACACACGAGAACCGCTAGAGAGGGGGCACGGGGCCACCAAACCCAGGCCACGGCCAGGGGCCCGCCCCCCTATAGTGTGGGCCCCAGTCCACCGACCTTGCCCTTCGCCCTATTTAAAGCCTCCGTCGCGAAAACCACGATACGTTCGACGAAACCAGAAAAACCTTCCAGAGCCCGCCATCGCGAAGCCAAGATCGGGGACAGAGTCTCTGTTCCGGCACGCCGCCGGACGGGGTGCCCCGGAAGGCTTCTCCATCGACACCGCTGCCATCTCCACCGCCATCTTCATCACCGCCGTGCTCATGAGGAGGAGTAGTTCTCCATCGAGGCTCGGGTGTACCGGTAGCTATGTGGTTCATCTCTCTCTATGTACTTAAATACAATAATCTCATGAGCTGCCTTACATGATTGAGATTCATATGATGATGCTTGTAATCTAGATGTCATTATGCTAGTCAAGTGAATTTTACTTATGTGATCTCCGGAGACTCCTTGTCCCACGTGTGTAAAGGTGACAGTGTGTGCACCGTGTGGGTCTCTTAGGCTATATTTCACAGAATACTTATTCACTGTTATGAATGGCATAGTGAAGTGCTTATTTATATCCCTTTATGATTGCAATATGTTTTGTATCACAATTTATCTATGTGCTACTCTAGTGATGTTATTAAAGTAGTTTTATTCCTCCAGCACGGTGTAATGGTGACGGTGTGCATCCGTGTTAGTACTTGGCGTATGCTATGATTATGATCTCTTGTATTATGAAGTTAACTATTGCTATGATGGTATTGATGTGATCTATTCCTCCTACATAGTGTGAAGGTGACAGTGTGCATACTATGTTAGTACTTGGTTTAGTCGAATTGATCTTTCATGCACTCTAAGGTTATTTAAATATGAACATTGAATTGCTGGAGCTTGTTAACTCCGCATTGAGGTTGGTGTAATCCTAATGTGTTCATCATCCAACAAGAGTGTAGAGTATGCATTTATCTATTCTAATGTGATCAATGTTGAGAGTGTCCACTAGTGAAAGTCTAATCCCTAGGCCTTGTTCCTAAATACGCTTATCCTGTTCTGTTTATTTTCTCATATTTTTACTACTTGCTTGTTTTCTTCCCGAAGCACTTTTCCTTGCTTAATCATATATATATATTCATCCTACCCTATTTCACTATCTCTTCGCCGAACTAGTGCACCTATTAGGTGTGTTGGGGACACAAGAGACTTCTTGCTTTGTGGTTGCAGGGTTGCATGAGAGGGATATCTTTGACCTCTTTCTCCCTGAGTTCGATAAACCTTGGGTGTGATACGTCTCCAACGTATCGATAATTTCTTATGTTCCATGCCACATTATTGATGTTATCTACATGTTTTATGCACACTTTATGTCATATTCGTGCATTTTAGAACTAACCTATTAACAAGATGCCGAAGTGGTTCTCCTGCTGTTTTTGGTTTCGAAATCCTAGTAACGAAATATTCTCGGAATTGGACGAAATCAACGCCCAGGTCCTATTTTGCCACGAAGCTTCCAAGACCGAAGAGGAGACGGAAGTGGGGCCACGAGGTGGCCACACCCTAGGCGGCGCGGCCCCCTTGGCCGCGGCCCCGTGGTGTGGGCCCTCGTGCCTGCCTGACCTTCCGCCTACTTAAAGCCTCCGTCGCGAACCCCCAGCCGAGAGCCACGATACGGAAAACCTTCCAGACGCCGCCGCCGCCAATCCCATCTCGGGAGATTCAGGAGATCTTCGGCACCCTGCCGGAGAGGGGAATCATCTCCGAGGACTCTACGCCGCCATGGTCGCCTCCGGAGTGATGTGTGAGTAGTCTACCCCTGGACTATGGGTCCATAGCGTAGCTAGATGGTTGTCTTCTCCCATTGTGCTTAATTGTCGGATCTTGTGAGCTAACATGATCAAGATCATCTATCGTAATTCTATATGTTGCGTTTGTTGGGATCCGATGAATAGAGAATACTTGTTATGTTGATTATCAAAGTTATGTCTGTGTGTTGTTTATGATCTTGCATGCTCTCCGTTATTAGTAGATGCTCTGGCCAAGTTGATGCTAGTAGCTCCAAGAGGGAGTATTTATGCTCGATAGTGGGTTCATGTCTCCGTGAATCTGGAGGGTGACAAGAACCTCTAAGGTTATGGATGTGCTTGCCACTAGGGATAAAACATTGGTGCTATGTTCAAGGATGTAGTCACCGATTACATTACGCGCAATACTTAATGCAATTGTCTTGTTAGCAAAATGGAGGGGGTTGGATGATAACCTGAAGGTGGACTTTTTAGGCATAGATGCATGGGATAGCGGTCTATGTACTTTGTCGTAATGCCCAATTAAATCTCACTATACTCATCATAATATGTATGTGCATGGTCATGTCCTCTTTATTTGTCAATTGCCCAACTGTAATTTGTTCACCCAACATGCTGTTTATCTTATGGGAGAGACACCTCTAGTGAACTGGACCCGGTCCAATTCTCTATACTGAAATACAATCTACTGCAATACTGTTCTATTGTTTTTCGCAAACAATCATCATCCACACTATACATCTAATCCTTTGTTACAGCAAGCGGTGAGATTGACAACCTCAACTTTCGTTGGGGCAAAGTACTTTGCTGTGTTGTAAGTTCCACGTTGGCGGAATCCTGGTGTTGCGCCGCACTACATCCGCCGCCATCAACCTTCAACGTGCTTCTTGGCTCCTACGGTTCGATAAACCTTGGTTTCATACTGAGGAAAACTTGCGTACGCATCCACCTTCCTCTTGGGTTCCCAACGGACGCGTGCCTCTGCGTATCAAGCTCTTTTTACGCCGTTGCTGTGGATCAAGACATTTGCAAGGGAGTCTCCACATCCCAATCTCTTTACTTTGTTTTTGTCTTGCTTAGTTTTATTTACTACTTTGTTTGCTGTACTAAATCAAAATACAAAAAAATTAGTTGCTAGTTTTACTTTATTTTCTATCTTGTTTGCTATATCAAAAACAAAAAAATTAGTTACTTGCATTTACTTTATCTAGTTTGCTTTATTTATTGCTAAATGGCCACCCTGAAAATACTAAGTTGTGTGACTTCACAACCACAAATAATAATGATTTCTTATGCACACCTATTGCTCCACTCTACTACAAGAATTCTTTGAAATAAACCTGTTTTATGAATCTTGTCATGCGAGAGCAATTTTCTGTGTTAGTTCTGATGATGCTGCTGCCCATCTTAATAATTTTGTTGAATTGTGTGAGATGCAAAAGTATAAAGATGTAGATGGTGACATTATAAAATTAAAATTGTTCCTTTCTCATTAAGAGGAAGAGCTAAAGATTGGTTGCTATCTCTGCTAAGAATAGTATTGATTCCTGGACTAAATGCAAGGATGCTTTTATTGGTAGATATTATCCCCCTAAAATTATATCTTTGAGGAGTAGCATAATGAATTTTAAACAATTGGATACTGAGCATGTTGCACAAGCATGGGAAAGAATGAAATCTCTGGTTAAAAATTGCCCAACCCATGGATGACTACTTGGATGATCATCCAAACCTTTTATGCAGGACTGAATTTTTCTTCGCGGAACCTATTGGATTCAGCTGCTGAGGTACCTTTATGTCCATCACTCTTGGTGAAGCAACAAAGCTTCTTGATAATATGATGATTAATTACTCTGAATGGCACACGGAAAGAGCTCCACAAGGTAAGAAGGTAAATTCTGTCGAAGAAACCTCTTCCTTGAGTGAAAAGATTGATGCTATTATGTCTATGCTTGTGAATGATAGGATTAATGTTGATCCTAATAATGTTCCGTTAGCCTCATTGGTTGCTCAAAATTCTAGGCCATATCCTGCTAATGGTAACTCTTATGGTAGATATGTTTCACCTAATGAGGAAAAGATGTTAGAAATTGAAAGATCTACCAAGAGCTTTATGCAATCACAATATGAGCAAAATAAATTATTTACTAAAACTATGAATGAACAATCTACCTTGTTGAAGAATATAGGAAATCAACTTGAAAATCTGAATATGGAGATTTCTGGGTTGCAAACTAAACTTGCAAATGCTGAAAACCGAATCTCATACATGTCTACGTCACAATCTTCTTTAATTAATAAAATGGCTGCTAAACCTGAGGATATTGAAAATAAAATTGTTACTACAGCAAATGCCATCCAAGTTAGAATTAATGAGAATATAAGATTAATGGCTGAATTAGTGCTAGGTGGGATAGAGAAGAAAATGAAAAACTAGCTAAAGAGAAAATGTAGCTAAAGTTTGGACTATTACCACGACTAGTAATGTTAATGCTACACATGTTGCTGCACCTCCTACTATTAATAAAAAAGAATTGGTGTTAGCAATGTTTCCACTTCTAATGCAAAGCGCGCTGCCTGAAACTGCTAAAGCTAATTGCTGTGTGATAAAACTGCTGAAATTTTTTCCAACATTGGGGATGATGATCCCATTGATTTAGATTATAATGGTTTGAATTTTGATGATTGCCACATCTCTGAAGTTATAAAGTTCTTGCAAAAACTTGCTAAAAGTCCTAATGCTAGTGCTATAAATTTGGCTTTCACGCAACATATTACAAATGCTCTCATAAAAGCTAGAGAAGAGAAACTAGAGCGCGAAGCCTCTATTCCTAGAAAGCTAGAGGATGGTTGGAGCCCATCATTAAGATGAAGGTTAAAGATTTTGATTGTAATGCTTTATGTGATCTTGGTGCAAGTATTTCCGTTATGCCTAAGAAAATCTATAATATGCTTGACTTGCCACCTGAAAAATTGTTATTTGGATGTTAATCTTGCTGATCATTCTACAAAGAAACCTTTGGGGAAAGTTGATAATGTTCGCATTACCGTTAACAATAACCTTGTCCCGTTGATTTTGTTGTCTTGGATATTGAATGCAATGCATCTTGTCCCATTATATTAGGAAGACCTTTTCTTCGAACTTGTTGGTGCTATCATTGATATGAAGGAAGGTAATATAAAATATCAATTTCCTCTCAAGAAAGGTATGGAACACTTCCCTAGAAAGAGAATGAAGTTACCTTTTGATTCTATTATTAGAACAAATTATGATGTTGACACTTCGTCTCTTGATAATACTTGATACACACTTTCTGCGCCTAGCTGAAAGGCGTTAAAGAAAAGCGCTTATGGGAGACAACCCATGGTTTTTACCTACAATACTTTGTTTTTATTTTGTGTCTTGGAAGTTGTTTACTACTGTAGCAACCTCTCCTTATCTTAGTTTAGTGTTTTGTTGTGCCAAGTAAAGTCGTTGATAGAAAAGTTCATACTAGATTTGGATTACTGCGCAGAAACAGATTTCTTTGCTGTCACGAATCTGGGCTGTTTTCTCTGTAGGTAACTCAGAAAATTATGCCAATTTACGTGAGTGATCCTCAGATATGTACGCAACTTTCATTCAATTTGAGCATTTTCATTTGAGTAAGTCTGGTGCCTCGATAAAATTCGTCAATACGAACAGTTCTGTTTTGACAGATTCTGCCTTTTATTTCGCATTGCCTCTTTTGCTATATTGGATGAATTTATTTGATCCATTAATGTCCAGTAGCTTTATGCAATGTCCAGAAGTGTTAAGAATGATTGTGTCACCTCTGATCATGTTAATTTTTATTGTCACTAACCCTCTAATGAGTTGTTCTAAGTTTGGTGTGGAGGAAGTTTTCAAGGATCAAGAGAGAGTATGATGCAACATGATCAAGGAGAGTGAAAGCTCTAAGCTTGGGGATGCCCCGGTGGTTCACCCCATATTCTAAGAAGACTCAAGCATCTAAGATTGGGATGCCTTGGGCATCCCCTTCTTCATCGACAACATTATCAGGGTTTCTCGAAACTATATTTTTATTCCATCACATCTTATGTGCTTTGCTTGGATCGGTTTGTTTTTGTTTTTGTTTTGTTTGAATAAAATGGATCCTAGCATTCACTTTTGGGAGAGAGACACGCTCCGCTGTAGCATATGGACAAGTATGTCCTTAGTTTCTACTCATAGTATTCATGGCGAAGTTTCTTCTTCGTTAAATTGTTATATGGTTGGAATTGGAAAATGATACATGTAGTAATTGCTATAAATGTCTTGGGTAATGTGATACTTGGCAATTGTTGTGCTCATGTTTAAGCTCTTGCATCATATGCTTTGCACCCATTAATGAAGAAATACATAGAGCATGCTAAAATTTGGTTTGCATATTTGGTTTCTCTAAGGTCTAGATAATTTCTAGTATTGAGTTTGAACAACAAGGAAGACATGTAGAGTCTTATAATGTTTTCAATATGTCTTTTATGTGAGTTTTGCTGCACCGGTTCATCCTTGTGTTTGTTTCAAATAAGTCTTGCTAGCCTAAGCCTTGTATCGAGAGGGATTACCTCTCATGCATCCAAAATACTTGAGCCAACCACTATGCCATTTGTGTCCACCATACCTACCTACTACATGGTATTTTCCGTCATTCCAAAGTAAATTGCTTGAGTGCTACCTTTAAAATTCCATCATTCACCTTTGCAATATATAGCTCATGGGACAAATAGCTTAAAAACTATTGTGGTATTGAATATGTACTTATGCACTTTATCTCTTATTAAGTTGCTTGTTGTGCGATAACCATGTTCACTGGGGACGCCATCAACTACTCTTTGTTGAATTTTATGTGAGTTGCTATGCATGTTCGTCTTGTCTGAAGTAAGAGAGATCTACCACCTTATGGTTAAGCATGCATATTGTTAGAGAAGAACATTGGGCCGCTAACTAAAGCCATGATCCATGGTGGAAGTTTCAGTTTTGGACATATATCCTCAATCTCATATGAGAAAATTATTAATTGTTGTTACATGCTTATGCATAAAAGAGGAGTCCATTATCTGTTGTCTATGTTGTCCCGGTATGGATGTCTAAGTTGAGAATAATCAATAGCGAGAAATCAAATGCGAGCTTTCTCCTTAGACCTTTGTAAGTGCATAGAGTACCTTTGTGACACTTGGTTAAAACATGTGCATTGTGATGATCCTAGTCCAAGCTAATTAGGACAAGGTGCGGGCACTATTAGTATACTATGCATGAGGCTTGCAACTTGTAAGATATAATTTACATGATACATATGCTTTATTACTACCGTTGACAAAATTGTTTCATGTTTTCAAAATCAAAGCTCTAGCACAAATATAGCAATCGATGCTTTTCCTCTATGGAGGATCATTCTTTTACTTTCATTGTTGAGTCAGTTCACCTATTTCTCTCCACCTCAAGAAGCAAACACTTGTGTGAACTGTGCATTGATTCCTACATACTTGCTTATTGCACTTATTATATTACTCTATGTTGACAATATCCATGAGATATACATGTTATGAGTTGAAAGCAACCGACTTAATCTTCCTTTGTGTTGCTTCAATGCTTTTACTTTGAATTATTGCTTTATGAGTTAACTCTTATGCAAGACTTATTGATGCTTGTCTTGAAGTACTATTCATGAAAAGTCTTTGCTTTATGATTCACTTGTTTACTCATGTCATATACATTGTTTTGATCGCTGCATTCACTACATATGCTTTACAAATAGTATGATCAAGGTTATGATGGCATGTCACTCCAAAATTATCTTTGTTATCGTTTACCTGCCGGGACAAGAACTAAGCAGGGATGCCGATACGTCTCCAACGTATCGATAATTTCTTATGTTCCATGCCACATTATTGATGTTATCTACATGTTTTATGCACACTTTATGTCATATTCGTGCATTTAGAACTAACCTATTAACAAGATGCCGAAGTCCCACGTCCAATTTGCATCACTATTTTATATCATAATTTGTGTTATTCATTGATATATTTCATATTGGGACACAATACTTATGTTATTTCATCTATTTTGCATGTTTCATCATTATTGGAGGATCAAGCACCGGAGCCGGGATTTGGAAAAAGCACCGTCGAACGCAATATTTCGGAAGATCAACCGTGGAAGGAAATTATACCAAAATCCTATTTTTCAAGATGACGAAGGAAGCCGAAGGAGGGCAGGAGGACCGGGTGGGCCCACACCCTAGGCGGCGCGGCCCATGCCTGGCCGCGCCGCCATGTGGTTTGGGGGCCCCACGACCCCTTCGCCTCCTTTTCTTCGCGAAATCCTTCGTCCGAAAACCTAGGCCACATAGGGTACCTCAAGAGTTGGCCGCCTCTGAGGCGAACACCAGAGAAAAGAGCTCTCCGGCGGGCAAATCCGCGGGAAATTCCCTCCGGGGGGAAATCGACGCCATCGTCACCGTCATCAAGCTGGACATCATCGCCATCACCATCATCATCATCTCCACCATCATCACCGCCGTCATCACCGCTGACACCGTCACCGCCGTAGCAATTTGGTTTGTCTTGATTGTTTGATAGGGGAAACTCTCCCGGTATCGATCTCTACTTGTTGTTGATGCTATTGAGTGAAACCATTGAACCAAGTTTATGTTCAGATTGTTATTCATCATCATATCACCTCTGATCATGTTCCATATGATGTCTCGTGAGTAGTTCGTTTAGTTCTTGAGGACATGGGTGAAGTCTAAATGTTAGTAGTGAACTATGGTTGAGTAATATTCAATGGTGTGATATTTAAGTTGTGGTGTTATTCTTCTAGTGGTGTCATGTGAACGTCGACTACATGACACTTCACCATTTATGGGCCTAGGGAATGCATCTTGTATTCGTTTGCTAATTGCGGGGTTGCCGGAGTGACAGAAACCTAAACCCCGTTGGTATATCGATGCAGGGGGGAGCGCAGGATCTCAGAGTTTAAGGCTGTGGTTAGATTTATTCTTAATTACTTTCTTGTAGTTGCGGATGCTTGCAAGGGGTATAATCACAAGTATGTATTAGTCCTAGGAAGGGCGGTACATTAGCATAGGTTCACCCACACAACACTTATCATAACAATGAAGATTATTTAGCCGTATGTAGCGAAAGCACTAGACTAAAATCCCGTGTGTCCTCGAGAACGTTTGGTCATTATAAGTAAACAAACCGGCTTGTCCTTTGTGCTAAAAAGGATTGGGCCACTCGCTGCAATTATTACTCTCGCACTTTACATACTCGTACTTTATTCAACACATCAAAACCCCCTAATATTGTGAATTTCACAAATCCTTCATCTTCCCGTCAACACTTACGCTCCTCGTTGAAGATTCTTACTTATCGAAGATACTACGATACACACCCTATACTTGTGGGTCATCAAGACTATTTTCAGTTGAAATTGGGGGGGAAAATGGTTGGTAAGGAAAAATTTCTAAGTGCTGATTTATTTCTCATTCTTAAGTCATTATGGAGATCTTCTCTTCTTTATTTGGGAATCTACTACTACTGCAACGGTATGGATGAGGCGCCAGAGGAAGTGATAAATAAAAATTATGAAAATTATTGAACGTGTTATGGATAACCGTGAAAGGGGATGAACTGTCCATCCTGAATTTATTGCTTTTGCATGAATTATGCGGTTTATTCAAATGTGCAGGTATTGCTATGGATGAAAAGTATTCTCTATTCGCTGTGTGTTAACAAGCATTGGTATTATTTATGGATAATGGGATTCTCTTGAATGGAATGATATTGTGCCCGGTTTTATTCTAAGTTCTATCCTCCAAGTGAAATTCATAAGGATCGAACCGCATATATAATTTTTGGCCTCATGATGGAGAGAGTATTGCTTGGGGAGATTGAAGTCTTTAATGCTCAAATGCCCCATTCATGAGCTTCCCGGTAATGTTATTATTGATAATTTCTATGCAAGACTTTCTTTTCAAGACAAGACCTTGCTGGATACTTCTTGTTCTGGATCATTTACACGCAACAAAGAAGAGTTTAAAAGGACCTTCTTGATCGGATCCAAGAAAATACCGAAGGTTGGGAGAACGACAAGGATAGAGAATCAGTATAATTTATGATTATAAATGCATTGAAGCTTTTATGGATACTGATAAATTTCGTAATATGAGTGCTACATATGGTCTTGATTCTCAAGTTGCTGCAAATCTTTATAAAGCTTTTGCCTCTCATTATGAATTGCCAAAGAAGAATTTTGATAAGTATCATGAACCTTATAAAGATAAAATTGATTCGTCTATTAATAAATGTGTTGTAGTTGAAACTGCTGATCATGTTATTCCAAGCTTATATTGAAAAAACTCCTTTCCCTGCTAAAATGAAGGAGTACTGTTATAAATAGTGCGGTTCATAAAAGTGAAAAGAAACTGTAGAACCTGAAGAACAAATAAAAGTTGAACCTTTTGTTGCAATAGTTAAAGATCTTGTGACTGAAAATGTGGAGGATGGTCATATTATTTTCTCGAAGATGCTTCTAATATTGTTTCACATCCTAATAAACCCAAACAAGCTAGTGTTCCTATGCTATCTGTTAGAATTGGTGATCATTGCTATTATGGATTATGTGATATTGGTGCAAGTGTTAGTGCTATTCCTTATGAGCTTTACATGGAGATTATGCACGAAATTGATTCTTGTGAACTTGAAGATATTGATGTGGTTATTCAGCTGGCTAATAGAGAAACTATTTCTCCAATTGGTATTGTTCGAGATGTGGAAGTTTTATGCGGTAAGATTAAATATCCTCTGACTTTTTGGTACTTGGTTCTGCTGCTAGTGATTATTGTCCTATTATTTTTGGTAGACCTTTTCTAAATACTTGTGGAGCTATTATAGATTGCAAGAAAGAGAAAATTTTGACTAAATTTGCTGGTGAATCTTATGAGTTTAACTTCTCTAAATTTACTAAAACTCCTTATAAAGCTGACTTGCCTAGTGATGATTTTAAAATGGAGCAATGTGCATCTATTGTTCTTGTTCCTAACAACCCTTTGCAGCAACATTTGGAGGATAGCGAGAGTGAAGTTTTAGGAAAGAAAGAGATGAGCTCGAGGAAATTTTTCTTCGCCAACCTATTCTCAAGCATGATTTACCGGTGGAAGATCTGGGTACAACACCGCCACCAAAGGAAGATCCTGTTTTTGATTTAAAGCCTTTGCTGATAATCTTAAATATGCTCATATTGATGATAAGAAAATATATCCTGTTATTATTAGTTCTAAGCTTTCGAGAGATTGAGGAAGAAAGGTTATTGGAAATATTGAAGAAGCACCGAGGAGCTATTGGTTACACTCTTGATGATTTGAAAGGGATTTCTCCTTCTATTTGCCAACATGCTATTAATATGGAAGATGACGTTGTTCAACATCAGCGTCGTCTAATCAACGGATGTCTTGAGGAGACTAGGGGGGTTATATTATCCTATTGATAGTAGATGGGTTAGTGCATTGCGTTCCCAAGAAAGGAGGAATGACCTGTTGTGCCTAATGATAATGATGAGCTCATCCCTCAAAGAGTAGTTGTAGGGTATAGAATGTGCATTGATTTTCGAAAAGTTAATAAAGTTACTAAGAAAGATCATTACCCTTACCATTTATTGATCAAATGCTAGAAAGATTGTCTAAAAATACTCACTTTTGCTTTCTTGATGGTTATTCTGGGTTTTCACAAATTGCTGTTAAAGCTAAGGATCAAGAGAAAACCACTTTTACTTGTCCTTATGGAACTTATGCTTATAGACGCATGCCTTTTGGTTTATGTAATGCTCCCGCTACTTTTCAAAGATGCATGCTTATATTTTTCATGGTTTTTGTGAAAGTATTGTAGAGGTATTCATGGATGATTTTTCCGTCTACGGGAATTCTTTTGATAGTTGCTTGCGAAACCTTGATAAAGTTTTGGAGATGTGAAGAAACTAACCTTGTTCTTAATTGGGAGAAATGCCACTTTATGGTTAATGAAGGAATTGTATTGGGACATAAAATTTCGAGAGAGGTATTGAAGTTGATAGAGCTAAAGTTGAAGCAATTGAGAAGATGCCCTATCCAAGGGATGTTAAAGGTATTCGTAGTGTTCTTGGTCATGCTGGGTTTTATAGGAGATTTATTAAAGATTTCTCCAAGATTTCAAAGCCTCTTACTAATCTTCTTCAAAAAGATGTACCATTTGTTTTTGATGATGATTGTAAGGAAGCTTTTGAAACTCTTAAGAAAGCCTTAACAACTGCTCCTATAGTTGAACCTCCCGATTGGAACTTACCCTTTGAAATCATGTGTGATGCTAGTGATTTTATATAGTGCTGTTCTTGGACAGCGAGTAGATAAAACTGAATGTTATTCATTATGCTAGTAAAACTCTTGATGCTGCTCAAAGAAATTATGCTACAACCGAAAAAATTTATTAGCTGTAGTCTTTGCTTGTGATAAATTTAGATCTTATATTGTGGATTCAAAAGTTACTATTCATACCTGATCATGCTGCAATTAGATATCTTATGACAAAGAAAGATGCTAAGCCGAGACTTATTAGATGGGTACTTCTTTTGCAAGAATTTGATTTACATATTGTAGATAGGAAAGGTGTGATAATCCTGTTGCTGATAACTTGTCTAGATTGGAAAATATTGCTTATGATCCTGTTCCTGTTAATGATAGTTTTCCAAATGAACAATTGGCTGTAATAAAGGTGAGCTCGCGAGACAGTCCTTGGTATGTTGATTATGCTAACTTTATTGTTTCCAAGTACTTGCCTCCAACCTTTCAGCTCAAAGGAGGAAATTCTTTTATGACTTGAGGCATTATTTGGGATGACCCACACTTATATAAAGAAGGAGTGGATGGTATTATGCGAAGATGTGTTCCCGAATATGAACAACAGGAGATATTGAGTAAATGTCATGGTAGTGCTTATGGAGGACATCACGCCGGAGAAAACCGCGCAAAAGGTTCTACAATCAGGTTTTTATTGGCCAACTCTCTTCAAAGATGAGAAAGTTTATTTTATCTTGTGATGAATGCCAAAGGTTTGGTAATATCTCCAGACGCAATGAAATGCCTATGAATTATACTCTTGTTATTGAACCGTTTGATTGTTGGGGATTTGACTTCATGGGACCTTTTCCGTCTTGAAGGTAACACTCACATACTTGTTGCTGTGATTATGTTACTAAATGGGTGGAAGCTATACCTACAAAAGTGCTGATGGTGAGACCTCTTTAAGAATGCTTTTAGATATTATTTTTCCTAGATTTGGAGTACCTAGATATATTATGACTGATGGAGGTTCTCATTTCATTCATGGAGGTTTTAGAAAAACTCTTGCTAAGTATGGTATTAATCATAGAATTGCTTCCGCTTATCATCCTCAAACTAGTGGTCAAGTAGAATTATCAAATAGAGAGATTAAATCTATTTTGGGAAAGACCGTTAATAAAACTAGAAAAATTGGGCTAGTAAATTGAAGGATGCACTATGGGCTTATAGAACTGCTTATAAAAATCCCATGGGAATGTCACCTTATAAAATGGTTTATGGGAAAGCTTGTCATTTACCTTTAGAACTAGAGCACAAAGCTTATTGGGCTGTTAGAGAATTAAATAAAGATCCTAAACTTGCCGGTGATAAGAGGTTGTTGCAATTGAGTTCTCTAGATGAATGGAGAAGTGAAGCTTATGAAAATGCTAAACTCTTTAAAGAGAAAGTTAAAAAATGGCATGATAGGAGGATTATCAAAAGAGAATTTAATATTGGGGATAAAGTCCTATTGTATCGGTCTCGTCTCAGATTCTTTGCAGGGAAATTACTCTCGAAATGGGAAGGACCATATGTTGTCGAGGAGGTGTATCGTTCAGGAGCAATCAAAATTAGCTCTCTCCAAGGCAATGCTACGCAAGTGGTGAATGGACAAAGACTCAAGCATTATATCTCAGGTGATTCCTATAATGTTGATGTTGATATTATTCAAGTGGAAACACGGAAGCTTTCATCAAAGGGCAAATTGACAGTCACAAAACTCGACTTTGAATAGGTAACAGCCTGGTAATGAAAAGTACGCAATTTACTTTCCGAACAATATTTTTGCTGTTTTTGGAAAATATGAAAAATTACGAGTTCGAAACGGAGTGGAAAGGACGCACGAGGGCGTGGCACCATGGCGGCGCGGCTGACCAGGGCCCGCGCCCTATGGTTTGGCCGCCCGTCGCCCCTTTCCGACTGGTTCGATCCGGTACTTTCCTTGTGTCGAAAATTTTGCTATATAATCCCCGGACCCCCGAGGTCCGTATATCGTGTTTTCGACGTGTTTTGTTTCGAGTTATCTGTTTTCAGTTTAGAAGCACCATGGCTTCCAACAACAAGGGCAAGGGGCTTTCGGAGGAAGAAGTGAAGGAGACAAAAGAGCAGCAAGCCGGAGGGAGCAAGCAAATCTTGGTGGGATCTGTTGACACTCAACGTTCTTTTTCTCATAACCTGCAGGGACCTTTACCACCCGCTCTTAGCCTCGACTCCTTGATACGTCCAATTTGCATCACTATTTTATATCATAATTTGCTGTTATTCATTGATATATTTCATATTGGGACACAATACTTATGTTATTTCATCTATTTTGCATGTTTCATCATTATTGGAGGATCGAACACCGGAGCCAGGATTCTGGAAAAAGCACCGTCGAACGCAATATTTCGGAAGATCAACTCTGGAAGGAAATTATACCAAAAATCCTATTTTTCAAGATGACGAAGGAAGCGAAGGAGGAGCCAGGAGGAGCCAGGGTGGGCCCACACCCTAGGCGGCGCGCCCCGTGCCCGGGCCGGCCTATGGTCTGGGGGCCCACGACCCTTTCGCCTCCTTTTCTTCGCCAAACCCTTCGTCCCGAAGACCTAAGCCGAGAGGGTACCTCGCGAAGAGTTACAGCCGCCTCTGCGGGCGGAGAACACCAGAGAGAAAAGAGCTCTCCGGCGGCAGAATCCGGGGAAATTCCTCCGGGGGAAATCGACGCCATCGACACGTCGCTGGACATCATCGCCATCACCATCATCATCATCTCCACCATCATCACCGCCGTCATCACCGCTGGACACCGCCACCGCCGTAGCAATTTGGGTTTGATCTTGATTGTTTGATAGGGGAAACTCTCCCGGTATCGATTCCTACTTGTTGTTGATGCTATTGAGTGAAACCATTGAACCAAGTTTATGTTCAGATTGTTATTCATCATCATATCACCTCTGATCATGTTCCGTATGATGTCTCGTGAGTAGTTCATTTAGTTCTTGAGGACATGGGTGAAGTCTAAATGTTAGTAGTGAATTATGGTTGAGTAATATTCAATGGTGTGATATTTAAGTTGTGGTGTTATTCTTCTAGTGGTGTCATGTGAACGTCGACTACATGACACTTCACCATTTATGGGCCTAGGGGAATGCATCTTGTATTCGTTTGCCAATTGCGGGGTTGCCGGAGTGACAGAAACCTAAACCCCCGTTGGTATATCGATGCAGAGGGATCGCAGGATCTCAGAGTTTAAGGTTGTGGTTAGATTTAATTCTTAATTACTTTCTTGTAGTTGCGGATGCTTGCAAGGGGTATAATCACAAGTATGTATTAGTCCTAGGAAGGGCGGTACATTAGCATAGGTTCACCCACACAACACTTATCACAACAATGAAGATTATTTAGCCGTATGTAGCGAAAGCACTAGACTAAAATCCCGTGTGTCCTCGAGAACGTTTGGTCATTATAAGTAAACAAACCGGCTTGTCCTTTGTGCTAAAAAGGATTGGGCCACTCGCTGCAATTATTACTCTCGCACTTTACATACTCGTACTTTATTCAACTGCTACATCAAACCCCCTGAATACTTGTCTGTGAGCATTTACAGTGAATCCTTCATCGAAACTGCTTGTCAACACCTTCTGCTCCTCGTTGGGATCGACATTCTTACTTATCGAAGATACTACGATACACCCCTATACTTGTGGGTCATCAAGACTATTTTCTGGCGCCGTTGCCGGGGAGTGAAGCGCTATTGGTAAGTGGAATTGGTAAGGAAAACCTTTACTGTTGTGCTGATTTTATTTCTGCCTGCTGCTATAAGTCATTATGGAGAGATCTTCTCTTCAATTTCTATTTGGGAAATCTACTACTACTGCAACGGTAGTGGATGAGGCGCCAGGTGAGGAAGTGATACCATATAAAATACCTATGAAAATTATTGAACGTGTTATGGATAACCGCTATGAAGGGGATGGAACTGTCCATCCTGGTGATCATTTACTGTTTTTGCATGAATTATGCGGGTTATTCAAATGTGCAGGTATTGCTATGGATGAAGTGAGGAAGAAACTATTCTCTTTGTCGCTGTCCGGTAAAGCGGCGCATTGGTATAAATTACTGGATAATGGGGATTCTCTTGAATGGAATGATATTGTGCCCCGGTTTTATTCTAAGTTCTATCCTCCAAGTGAAATTCATAAGGATCGGAATCGCATATATAATTTTTGGCCTCATGATGGAGAGAGCATCGCCCAAGCTTGGGGAGATTGAAGTCTTTAATGCTCAAATGCCCCATTCATGAGCTTCCTGGTAATGTTATTATTGATAATTTCTATGCAAGACTTTCTTTTCAAGACAAGACCTTGCGGATACTTCTTGTTCTGGATCATTTACACGCAACAAAGAAGAGTTTAAAAGGGACCTTCTTGATCGGATCCAAGAAAATACTGAAGGTTGGGAGAACGACAAGGATAGAGAATCAGGTATAATTTATGATTATAAATGCATTGAAGCTTTTATGGATACTGATAAATTTCGTAATATGAGTGCTACATATGGTCTTGATTCTCAAGTTGCTGTAAATCTTTATAAAGCTTTTGCCTCTCATTATGAATTGCCAAAGAAGAATTTTGATAAGTATCATGAACCGTATAAAGATAAAATTGATTCATCTATTAATAAATGCGTTGTAGTTGAAACTGCTGATCATGTTATTCCTGAAGCTTATATTGAAAAAACTCCTTTCCCTGAGTACTCTGTTATAAATAGTGTGGTTCATAAAAGTGAAAAGAAACCTGTAGAACCTGAAGAACAAATAAAAGTTGAACCTGCTGTTGCAATAGTTAAAGATCTTGTGACTGAAAATGTGGAGGATGGTCATATTATTTTCTGTGAAGATGCTTCTAATATTGTTTCACATCCTAATAAACCCAAACAAGCTAGTGTTCCTATGCTATCTGTTAAAATTGGTGATCATTGTTATTATGGATTATGTGATATTGGTGCAAGTGTTAGTGCTATTCCGTATGAGCTTTACACGGAGATTATGCACGAAATTGATTCTTGTGAACTTGAAGATATTGATGTGGTTATTCAGCTGGCTAATAGAGAAACTATTTCTCCAATTGGTATTGTTCGAGATGTGGAAGTTTTATGCGGTAAGATTAAATATCCTGCTGACTTTTTGGTACTTGGTTCTGCTGCTAGTGATTATTGTCCTATTATTTTTGGTAGACCTTTTCTAAATACTTGTGGAGCTATTATAGATTGCAAGAAAGAGAAAATTTTGACTAAATTTGCTGGTGAATCTTATGAGTTTAACTTCTCTAAATTTACTAAAACTCCTTATAAAGCTGATTTGCCTAGTAATGATTTTAAAATGGAGCAATGTGCATCTATTGTTCTTGTTCCTAATAATCCTTTGCAGCAACATTTGGAGGATAGCGAGAGCGAAATTTTTAGGAAAGAAAGAGATGAGCTTGAGGAAATTTTTCTTCGCCAACCTATTCTCAAGCATGATTTACCGGTGGAAGATTTGGGTACAACACCGCCACCAAAGGAAGATCCTGTTTTTGATTTAAAGCCTTTACCTGATAATCTTAAATATGCTCATATTGATGATAAGAAAATATATCCTGTTATTATTAGTTCTAAGCTTTCAGAGATTGAGGAAGAAAGGTTATTGGAAATATTGAAGAAGCATCGAGGCGCTATTGGCTACACTCTTGATGATTTGAAGGGGATTTCTCCGTCTATATGCCAACATGCTATTAATATGGAAGATGATGCAAAGCCTGTTGTTGTCGTCTAATTCCGAAGATGAAGGAAGTGGTAAGGAATGAGGTATTACGACTTCTTGAAGCTGGTATTATATATCCTATTGCTGATAGTAGATGGGTTAGTCCTGTGCAAGAAAGGAGGTATGACTGTTGTGCCTAATGATAATGATGAGCTCATTCCTCAAAGAGTAGTTGTAGGGTATAGAATGTGCATTGATTTTCGAAAAGTTAATAAAGTTACTAAGAAAGATCATTACCCTTTACCATTTATTGATCAAATGCTAGAAAGATTGTCTAAAAATACTCATTTTTGCTTTCTTGATGGTTATTCTGGGTTTTCACAAATTGTTAAAGCTAAAGATCAAGAGAAAACCACTTTTACTTGTCCCTATGGAACTTATGCTTATAGACGTATGCCTTTTGGTTTATGTAATGCTCCTGCTACTTTTCAAAGATGCATGTCTGCTATTTTTCATGGTTTTTGTGAAAGTATTGTAGAGGTATTCATGGATGATTTTTCCGTCTATGGGAATTCTTTTGATAGTTGCTTGCGAAACCTTGATAAAGTTTTGCAGAGATGTGAAGAAACTAACCTTGTTCTTAATTGGGAGAAATGCCACTTTATGGTTAATGAAGGAATTGTATTGGGACATAAAATTTCGAGAGAGGTATTGAAGTTGATAGAGCTAAAGTTGAAGCAATTGAGAAGATGCCCTATCCGAGGGATGTTAAAGGTATTCGTAGTGTTCTTGGTCATGCTGGGTTTTATAGGAGATTTATTAAAGATTTCTCCAAGATTTCAAAGCCTCTTACTAATCTTCTTCAAAAAGATGTACCATTTGTTTTTGATGATGATTGTAAGGAAGCTTTTGAAACTCTTAAGAAAGCCTTAACAACTGCTCCTATAGTTGAACCTCCTGATTGGAACTTACCATTTGAAATTATGTGTGATGCTAGTGATTTTGCTGTAGGCGCTGTTCTTGGACAGCGAGTAGATAAAAAACTGAATGTTATTCATTATGCTAGTAAAACTCTTGATGCTGCTCAAAGAAATTATGCTACAACTGAAAAAGAATTATTAGCTGTAGTCTTTGCTTGTGATAAATTTAGATCTTATATTGTTGATTCAAAAGTTACTATTCATACTGATCATGCTGCAATTAGATACCTAATGACAAAGAAAGATGCTAAGCCGAGGCTTATTAGATGGGTACTTCTTTTGCAAGAATTTGATTTACATATTGTAGATAGGAAAGGTGCTGATAATCCTGTTGCTGATAATTTGTCTAGATTGGAAAATATTGCTTATGATCCTGTTCCTGTTAATGATAGTTTTCCAAATGAACAATTGGCTGTAATAAAGGTGAGCTCGCGAGACAGTCCTTGGTATTTGATTATGCTAACTATTTTTCCAAGTACTTGCCTCCAACCTTTTCAGCTCAGCAAAGGAGGAAATTCTTTTATGACTTGAGGCATTATTTCTGGATGACCCACACTTATATAAAGAAGGAGTGGATGGTATTATGCGAAGGTGTGTCCCTGAATATGAACAACAAGAGATATTGAGTAAATATCATGGTAGTGCTTATGGAGGACATCACGCTGGAGAAAGAACCGCGCAAAAGGTTTTACAATCAGGTTTTTATTGGCCAACTCTCTTCAAAGATGCGAGAAAGTTTATTTTATCTTGTGATGAATGCCAAAGGGTTGGTAATATCTCCAGCAATGAAATGCCTATGAATTATACTCTTGTTATTGAACCGTTTGATTGTTGGGGATTTGACTTCATGGGACCTTTTCCGTCTTCGGAACACTCATATACTTGTTGCTGTTGATTATGTTACTAAATGGGTGGAAGCTATACCTACAAAAAGTGCTGATGGTGAGACCTCTTTAAGAATGCTCTTAGATATTATTTTTCCTAGATTTGGAGTACCTAGATATATTATGACTGATGGAGGTTCTCATTTTATTCATGGAGGTTTTAGAAAAACTCTTGCTAAGTATGGTATTAATCATAGAATTGCTTCTGCTTATCATCCTCAAACTAGTGGTCAAGTAGAATTATCAAATAGAGAGATTAAATCTATTTTGGGAAAGACCGTTAATAAAACTAGAAAGAATTGGGCTAGTAAATTGAAGGATGCACTTTGGGCTTATAGAACTGCTTATAAAAATCCCATGGGAATGTCACCTTATAAAATGGTTTATGGGAAAGCTTGTCATTTACCTCTAGAACTAGAGCACAAAGCTTATTGGGCTGTTAGAGAATTAAATAAAGATCCTAAACTTGCCGGTGATAAGAGGTTGTTGCAATTGAGTTCTCTAGATGAATGGAGAAGTGAAGCATATGAAAATGCTAAACTCTTTAAAGAGAAAGTTAAAAAATGGCATGATAGGAGGATTATCAAAAGAGAATTTAATATTGGGGATAAAGTCCTATTGTATCGGTCTCGTCTCAGATTCTTTGCAGGGAAATTACTCTCGAAATGGGAAGGACCATATGTTGTCGAGGAGGTGTATCGTTCAGGAGCAATCAAAATTAGCTCTCTCCAAGGCAATGCTACGCAAGTGGTGAATGGACAAAGACTCAAGCATTATATCTCGGGTGATTCTTATAATGTTGATGTTGATATTATTCAAGTGGAAACACCGGAGGCCTACATCAAAGGGCAAATTGACAGTCCGCCAGAACTCGACTTTGAATAGGTAACAGTACTGGTAATGAAAAGTACGCAATTTACTTTCCGAACTATATTTTTGCTGTTTTTGGAAAATATGAGAAATTACGAGTTCGAAACGGAGTGGAAAGGACGCACGAGGGTGCCACCATAGGGCGGCGCGGCCTGACCTGGGCCCGCGCCGGCCTATGGTTTGGCCGCCTCGTCGCCCCTTTCCGACTCTGGTTCGATCTGGTGCTTTCCTTTTGACGAGAAAAATTTTGCTATATAATCCCCCGGACCCCTGGAGGTCCGTATATCGTTTTCTCGACGTGTTTTGTTTCGAGCTGTTTCTGCCAGGATCTGTTTTCGGTTTAGAAGCACCATGGCCTCCAACAACAAGGGCAAGGGGCTTTTGGAGGAAGAGAAGGAGGTGCCATCAAGACAAGAGCAGCAAGCCGGAAGCAAGCAAATCTTGGTGGGATCTGTTGACACTCGACGTTCTTTTTCTCATAACCTGCAGGGACCTTTACCACCCGCTCTTAGCCTCGACTCTTTCCCCATGATGGAAGAAGTCATACGGATTACCGATGAGTTTTGTGATCAATATCGGGCTCTAAAGAGAGGAGATACTCCAGGAGGAGAATTGCCGTCTCCGAAGAATGATTGAATACCACTCGATTCGCGTCACAAGGTCGTCATCGCCAACTTCGGATAACAATGAATCTCTTCGAATCTTAGTGCAGAATTGTCAAGCTGAGAAACTGAAGACGAAGGAGCTTATTAAGAAGCTCGGGAGGAGTTCATCACCATCATCGCCAAAGGAGTAATTCATCATCGGTATTGGCATCCCCTTGGTTTGTTCCAAGCTTGGGGGAGTGCCGCGGTATCACATTATCACTACCTTTTACTTTTATTGTCAAGTAGTATCATATCATGAGTAGGGAAGTTATCATATAAGATGGGTTGCGTTTGGAAGTATCTCTCCTTTAGTTGGTTATCTATGTATCCCTTGGTGTGAGTTATCGTTATGGAATATTAATGAGAAGTCTTATCATTTACATATTGCACATCTTATTTTAGTTTGCAATCTCTACTATATGATTCACCTTGTTGTTAGTATTGGTATCACTTTGGGAGCATTGAATAAATCTATTTGGTTTTGGCAAACTTAGCATTGGTCAATAGCAACAACACTTTGAGGTTTAAATAGAAAAGAGAAATACATGTAGATGTTTCATTGTCTTTCTTGTTAGCTCATAGCTTATTATTCTGAAGTTAAAATTGTTTGTACTTACAAGGAAGATGCATGATTGTTTCTATCACATGTATATTTGTTTGTTTCCCTCGACTCTTATGCTTGCTAATTAACCTTGCTAGCCAAAGACCTGTACTGAGAGGGAATACTTCTCGTGCATCCAAACCTTAACCCAAACCTATGCCATTTGTGTCCACCATACCTACCTACTACATGGTATTTTCTGCCATTCCAAGTAAATACTTCATGTGCTACCTTTAAACAATTCAAAACTTAGTATCTCTTATTTGTGTCAATGTTTCATAGCTCATGAGGAAGTATGTGGTGTTTTATCTTTCAATCTTGTTGGGCAACTTCCACCAATGGACTAGTGGCTTCACCCGCTTATCCAATAATTTTGCAAAAAGAGCTGGCAATGGGATTCCCAGTCCCAAATTGATTAAACTAAATAGACACTCCTCCATGGTATGTGATTGATGGACGGCACCCGAAGGATTCGGTTAGCCATGGCTTGTGTAAGCAAAGGTTGGGGGGAGTGTCATCATCATAATAAAGCTAAAATAAAAAGGCACTCCTTCATGGTATGAGATTGTTGGCAGGCACCCGAGGATTCGGTTAGCCATGGTTTGTGAAAGAAAGGTTGGAAGGAGTGCCACACAAAATGAAAATAATATGGGAGCCGCTCTTAGGAGGTTGTCTGGCAAGGGGGTTAGAGTACCCGCTACCAGTCGTTGACAACAACAAACACCTCTCAAAATGTTACTTTTATTCTCTTTATATGATTGCAAAAATTGAAAAAGCTCTAGCACATGATTTAATCCCTGCTTCCCTCTGCGAAGGGCCTGTCTTTTACTTTATGTTGAGTCAGTAAACCTATTTCCCTCCATCTCAAGCAAGCATTTGAGTAGTTGTGATCAAACCATTATATTGTGATTTGCTACATCATGTCTTTTATTCTTCTTTGTTTAGTACAAGTTTTATCTGAATGAATATAGCTTTGCAAGTTATCAATGATCATGAGAAAACCATTATGATTGAGTATGCAAGTTGTGCCTTATAAACTTTAACATGAGAGCGCTGCTCAATGAGATATAATCTGTTAATTGTTCTCTGACCAAGAACGAAGTTTGC
This sequence comes from Lolium multiflorum, assembly GCA_030979885.1. NCBI lineage: Eukaryota > Viridiplantae > Streptophyta > Magnoliopsida > Poales > Poaceae > Lolium > Lolium multiflorum. Next base: position 83,774,006 of record CM061750.1, read on the forward strand.
CATCACCAATTATGATTTCTTATGCACCTTTACTTGTGATTACCTTATACTTGTTTCAATATGAGTTATAAGAGATTGTTTACTATAATGTCCTGTGTGAATGAATATGATGCTTCTTGTCCGTATTTTATTCATCGACTCTTCACTCCATAAACATGTGGTCATGTCTATCGAGCTCAGTTTCGCTTGGGGACAAGCGAAGTCTAAGCTTGGGGGAGTTGATACGTCCAATTTGCATCACTATTTTATATCATAATTTGCTGTTATTCATTGATATATTTCATATTGGGACACAATACTTATGTTATTTCATCTATTTTGCATGTTTCATCATTATTGGAGGATCGAACACCGAGCCAGGATTCTGCTGGAAAAAGCACCGTCAAACGCAATATTTCGGAAGATCAACTCGGAAGGAAATTATACCAAAAATCCTATTTTTCAAGATGACGAAGGAAGCCAGAAGGAGGAGCCGGGGAGGAGGGTGGGCCCACACCCTAGGGCGGCGCCAGGCCCCGGCCGCGCCGGCCTATGGTCTGGGGCCCACGACCCTTTCGCCTCCTTTTCTTCGCCAAACCCTTCGTCCCGAAGACCTAAGCCACAGAGGGTACCTCGCGAAGAGTTACAGCCGCCTCTGCGGCGGAGAACACCGAGAGAAAAGAGCTCTCCGGCGGGCAGGAATCCGCCGGGGAAATTCCCTCCGGGAGGGGGAAATCGACGCCATCGACACCGTCATCGAGCTGGACATCATCGCCATCACCATCATCATCATCTCCACCATCATCACCGCCGTCATCACCGCTGGACACCGCCACCGCCGTAGCAATTTGGGTTTGATCTTGATTGTTTGATAGGGGAAACTCTCCCGGTATCGATTCCTACTTGTTGTTGATGCTATTGAGTGAAACCATTGAACCAAGTTTATGTTCAGATTGTTATTCATCATCATATCACCTCGATCATGTTCCGTATGATGTCTCGTGAGTAGTTCGTTTAGTTCTTGAGGACATGGGTGAAGTCTAAATGTTAGTAGTGAATTATGGTTGAGTAATATTCAATGGTGTGATATTTAAGTTGTGGTGTTATTCTTCTAGTGGTGTCATGTGAACGTCGACTACATGACACTTCACCATTTATGGGCCTAGGGGAATGCATCTTGTATTCGTTTGCCAATTGCGGGGTTGCCGGAGTGATAGAAACCTAAACCCCCGTTGGTATATCGATGCAGGAGGGATCGCAGGATCTCAGAGTTTAAGGCTGTGGTTAGATTTAATTCTTAATTACTTTCTTGTAGTTGCGGATGCTTGCAAGGGGTATAATCACAAGTATGTATTAGTCCTAGGAAGGGCGGTACATTAGCATAGGTTCACCCACACAACACTTATCACAACAATGAAGATTATTTAGCCGTATGTAGCGAAAGCACTAGACTAAAATCCCGTGTGTCCTCGAACGTTTGGCCATTATAAGTAAACAAACCGCTTGTCCTTTGTGCTAAAAAGGATTGGGCCACTGCTGCAATTATTACTCTACTTTTACATACTCGTACTTTATTCAACTGTTACATCAAACCCCCCTGAATACTTGTCTGTGAGCATTTACAGTGAATCCTTCATCGAAACTGCTTGTCAACACCTTCTGCTCCTCGTTGGGATCGACATTCTTACTTATCGAAGATACTACGATACACCCCTATACTTGTGGGTCATCACTCCTTCCCCATGTTGGAAGAAGTTCTACGGACTACCGATGAGTTTTGTGATCAATATCGGGCTCTAAGAAGAGAAGTGGAGATACTCCAAGAGGAGAATTGCCGTCTCCGAAGAATGCTGGAATACCACTCGATTCGCATCACAAGGTCATCATCGCCAACTTCAGATAACAATGAATCTCTTCGAATCTTAGTGCAGAATTGCCAAGCTGAAAAACTGAAGTTGAAGGAGTTTATTAAGAAGCGCGGGAGGAGTTCATCACCATCATCGCCGAAGGAGTAATTCATCATCGGTATTGGCATCCCTTGGTTTGTTCCAAGCTTGGGGGAGTGTATCATTATCACTACCTTTTACTTTTATTGTCAAGTAGTGTCATATCATGAGTAGGGAAGTTATCATATAAGATGGGTTGCGTTGGAAGTATCTCTCTTAGTTGGTTGTCTATGTATCCCTTGGTGTGAGTTATCGTTATGGAATATTAATGAGAAGTCTTATCATTTACATATTGCACATCTTATTCTAGTTCGCAATCTCTATCATATGATTTACCTTGTTGTTAGTATTGGTATCACTTTGGGAGCATTGAATAAATCTATTTGGTTTTGGCAAACTTAGCATTGGTCAATAGCAACAACACTTTGAGGTTTAAGTAGAAAAGAGAAATACATGTAGATGTTTCATTGTCTTTCTTGTTAGCTCATAGCTTACTATTCTGAAGTTAAGATTGTTTGTGCTTACAAGGAAGATGCATGATTGTTTCTATCATATGTATATTTGTTTGTTTCCCTCGACTCTTATGCTTGCTAATTAACCTTGCTAGCCAAAGACCTGAGAGGGAATACTTCGTGCATCCAAACCTTAACCCAAACCTATGTCATTTGTGTCCACCATACCTACCTACTACATGGTATTTTGCCATTCCAAGTAGATACTTCATGTGCTACCTTTAAACAATTCAAAACTTAGTATCTCTTATTTGTGTCAATGTTTCATAGCTCATGAGGAAGTATGTGGTGTTTTATCTTTCAATCTTGTTGGGCAACTTTCACCAATGGACTAGTGGCTTCATCCGCTTATCCAATAATTTTGCAAAAGAGCGGCAATGGGATTCCAGTCCCAAATTAATTAAACTAAATAGACACTCCTCCATGGTATGTGATTGATGGACGGCACCCGAAGGTTTGGTTAGCCATGGCTTGTGTAAGCAAAGGTTGGGGGAGTGTCATCATCATCATAAAGCTAAAATAAAAGGCACTCCTTCATGGTATGAGATTGTTGGCGGGCACCCGAGGATTCGGTTAGCCATGGTTTGTGAAAGAAAGGTTGGAAGGAGTGCCATACAAAATGAAAATAATATGGGAGCCGCTCTTAGGAGGTTGTCGGCAAGGGGGTTAGAGTACCCGCTACCATTGACAACAACAAACACCTCTCAAAATGTTACTTTTATTCTCCTTATATCAAAACTGAAAAAGCTCTAGCACATGATTTAATCCCTGCTTCCCTCTGCGAAGGGCCTGCTTTTACTTTATGTTGAGTCAGTAAACCTATTTCCTCCATCTCAAGCAAGCATTTGAGTAGTTGTGATCAAACCATTATATTGTGATTTGCTACATCATGTCTTCTATTCTTCTTTGTTTAGTACAAGTTTTACCCGAATGAATATAGCTTTGCAAGTTATCAATGATTATGAAAAGATCATTATGATTGAGTATGCAAGTTGTGCCTTATAAACTTTAACATGAGAGCGCTGCTCAATGAGATAAATATAATCTGTTAATTGTTCTCTGACCAAGAACAAAGTTTGCCATCACCAATTATGATTTCTTATGCACCTTTACTTGTGATTACCTTATACTTGTTTCAAGATGAGTTATAAGAGGTTGTTTACTATAATGTCTTGTGTGAATGAATATGATGCTTCTTGTCCGTATTTTATTTATCGACTCTTCACTCCATAAACATGTGGTCTGTTTATCGAGCTCAGTTTCGCTTGGGGACAAGCGAAGTCTAAGCTTGGGGGAGTTGATACGTCCAATTTGCATCACTATTTTATATCATAATTTGTTATTCATTGATATATTTCATATTGGGACACAATACTTATGTTATTTCATCTATTTTGCATGTTTCATCATTATTGGAGGATCAAGCACCGGAGCCAGGATTCTGAAAAAAGCACCGTCAAAACGCAATATTTCGGAAGATCAACTGTGGAAGGAAATTATACCAAAAATCCTATTTTCAAGATGACGAAGGAAGCGAGGGCCAGGAGGACCTGGGCCCACACCCTAGGGCGGCCCAGCATGCCAAGCCGCGCCGCCATGTGGTTTGGGGGCCACGACCCCTTTCGCCTCCTTTCTTCAAATCCTTCGTCCCGAAAACCTAAGCCACCGAGGGTACCTCGCGAAGAGTTACCGCCTCTGCGGGGCGGAGAACACCAGAGAGAAAAGAGCTCTCGGCGGGCAGGAATCCGTGGAAATTTCCTCGGGAGGAAATCGACGCCATCGTCACCGTCATCAAGCCTGGACATCATCGCCATCACCATCATCATCATCTCCACCATCATCACCGCCGTCATCACCGCTGGACACCGTCCCGCCGTAGCAATTTGGGTTTGATCTTGATTGTTTGATAGGGAAACTCTCCCGGTATCGATCTCTACTTGTTGTTGATGCTATTGAGTGAAACCATTGAACCAAGTTTATGTTCAGATTGTTATTCATCATCATATCACCTCTGATCATGTTCCATATGATGTCTCGTGAGTAGTTCGTTTAGTTCTTGAGGACATGGGTGAAGTCTAAATGTTAGTAGTGAACTATGGTTGAGTAATATTCAATGGTGTGATATTTAAGTTGTGGTGTTATTCTTCTAGTGGTGTCATGTGAACGTCGACTACATGACACTTCACCATTTATGGGCCTAGGGGAATGCATCTTGTATTCGTTTGCTAATTGGGTTGCTTGAGTGACAAACCTAAACCCCGTTGGTATATCGATGCGAGAGGGAGCGCAGGATCTCGAGTTTAAGGCTGTGGTTAGATTTATTCTTAATTACTTTCTTGTAGTTGCGGATGCTTGCAAGGGGTATAATCACAAGTATGTATTAGTCCTAGGAAGGGCGGTACATTAGCATAGGTTCACCCACACAACACTTATCATAACAATGAAGATTATTTAGCCGTATGTAGCGAAAGCACTAGACTAAAATCCCGTGTGTCCTCGAGAACGTTTGGTCATTATAAGTAAACAAACCGGCTTGTCCTTTGTGCTAAAAAGGATTGGGCCACTCGCTGCAATTATTACTCTCGCACTTTACTTACTCGTACTTTATTCAACTGTTACATCAAAACCCCCGAATACTTGTTGTGAGCATTTACAGTGAATCCTTCATCGAAACTGCTTGTCAACACATTCTCCTCGTTGGGATCGACATTCTTACTTATCGAAGATACTACGATACACCCCCTATACTTGTGGGTCATCAAGCCGCTGCTTCTGCTGTTTTTGGTTTCAGAAATCCTAGTAACGAAATATTCTCGGAATTGGACGAAATCAACGCCCAGGGTCCTATTTTGCCACGAAGCTTCCGGAAGACCGAAGAGGAGACGAAGTGGGGCACGAGGTGGCCACACCCCGGCGGGCGGCCCCCTTGGCGCGGCCCGTGGTGTGGGCCCTCGTGCCGCCTCCGACTGCCCTTCCGCCTACTTAAAGCCTCCGTCGCGAAGATTACCGAGAGCCACGATACGGAAAACCTTCCAGAGACGCGCCGCCAATCCCATCTCGGGGATTCGAGATCGCCTCAGCACCTGCCGGAGAGGGGAATCATCCCCGGAGGACTCTACGCCGCTATGGTCGCCTCCGGAGTGATGTGTGAGTAGTCTACCCCTGGACTATGGGTCCATAGCAGTAGCTAGATGGTTGTCTTCTCCCCATTGTGCTTAATTGTCGGATCTTGTGAGCTGCCTAACATGATCAAGATCATCTATCGTAATTCTATATGTTGCGTTTGTTGGGATCCGATGAATAGAGAATACTTGTTATGTTGATTATCAAAGTTATGTCTATGTGTTGTTTATGATCTTGCATGCTCTCCGTTATTAGTAGATGCTTTGGCCAAGTTGATGCTAGTAACTCCAAGAGGGAGTATTTATGCTCGATAGTGGGTTCATGTCTCCGTGAATCCTGGAGGGTGACAAGAACCTCTAAGGTTATGGATGTGCTTGTTGCCACTAGGGATAAAACATTGGTGCTATGTTCAAGGATGTAGTCACTGATTACATTACGCTCAATACTTAATGCAATTGTCTGTTGTTAGCAACTTAATACCGGAGGGGTTCGGATGATAAGGTGGACTTTTTAGTCATAGATGCATGCTGGATAGCGGTCTATGTACTTTGTCATAATGCCCAATTAAATCTCACTATACTCATCATAATATGTATGTGCATGATCATGCCCTCTTTATTTGTCAATTACCCAACTGTAATTTGTTCACCCAACATGCTGTTTATCTTATGGGAGAGACACCTCTAGTGAACTGTGGACCCCGGTCCAATTCTCTATATGAAATACAATCTACTGCAATACTTGTTTTCTGCAAACAATCATCATCCACACTATACATCTAATCCTTTGTTACAGCAAGCCGGTGAGATTGACAACCTCACTGCTTCGTTAGGGCAAAGTACTGGTTGTGTTGTGCAGGTTCCACGTTGGCGCCGGAATCCCCGTGTTGCGCACACTACATCCCGCCGCCATCAACCTTCAACGTGCTTCTTGGCTCCTGGTTCGATAAACCTTGGTTTCATGCTGAGGGAAACTTGTTTACGTCACACCTTCCTCTTAGGGTTCCCAACGGACGCGTGCTGTACGCGTATCAGGGTGATCCACTTAAGGGAAAACTTGCTGCTGTCCTACAAACCTCTGCTCTTGGAGGCCCAACACTGTCTACAGGAAAAAGGAGGGGGGGCGTAGACATCAATCGGCAAGGCCCGTTCCAGGCCTTTGCCCGGCTCAGGCAATGACCAGAACAACGCGCGGTAAGAACCACCGTCGTAGAAGGACGGCGTTCCTGCCTTCGGCGGATGTCCGCAGGTGAAAGGGAGTTGTTGGGCGTCGTCTCCGGTGGAGCTGTGCTCTGAGCCGCCATGCGAGGCCGACCGGACATGCACTGCGAGCTCGTCGCCAACATATTCCACCACAAAAGCGTGGCCTTCGGGGACAAGGAAGGCTCTCCATGGCTTGTGTGGCTCTGTCGCTTCGCCTGGCGGGCCATGTGTCGGTGCTTCCTCCTTGTCATCACTTCTCTCGGGGAACTCTTGATCCTGCCATAAGGTGATCACAAGAGAAGCAACTCCTTACAAAGACTTCATCATTGCTCAAAGTAAAACCAAACACATATATTACAGTACATGTCCCACATGTATGTATATTTAGTACGTGACTTGTTAAAGTCTTCCATTGTCTTTACAAAATAGGGAGCAGTGTAGTATCCTTACCATGGTTTCACCTTGCGGATGCTGAATGTCGTCTTCGACTGTGATGCTAAATTTAGAGTTGGGCGTGCCGTCAGCTTTGGTGTCTTTGTAGGCCGCCATTAACTTTATGTCGTCGGAGTTCTTGGACAACATACTTGCTAAGTTGTTAATCATATCGTTGTGGTGTTTTCCTTGGTTCTCTAAATACAGACAACCGATCACAAAACTTAGTACCTCCCTATTTTCAGAAAACAATGGCAATCTTCAAAAACAACTGTATTGCCTATTGCGGTGTAATTTGCCTATGTTATGTTATTGCTAGCACTAAAAGAAAGTACAATATCAGTACGACAATACAGATTGAACGAATAATGATTAATTTCTATCCTGACACTTACCGATAATTTGCTCCATGCGCGTTAGCTTCGCCTCCGTGTCATGGAGGTGCATCGCCAAGTCCCTGCTGGTATTGAAGAACGAGAGGAGGACCGCTGCGTGAAGGCACAGCGCAACGCCGAGCGCCACGTGCTTGGCCCTCCGGTCGCTCATCGAGGCCATCAGACGGTGCCGCCAGCGGTCGTCGGCGGCTACCAACCGATGTCCTGCAAGCCAGTAGACCACCACAACGCCGGCTCCTCGATGCTCGCCGCCGGCGCTCTGCTCTCGCCCGTCGGTGAGCGGGGGCGGAAGACCCCGCAACGCCGGCTCCTCGATGCTCGCCGCCGGCGCTCTGCTCTCGCCCGTCGGTGAGCGGGGGCGGCTTCGGCGGCAGGTTCTGGGTCCTCACTCCCGACGTCGACGACGCGGAGGCGACGAGCGAGCCCAGTGAGGAGGGCTCTCCTGTGCGCGCCCCTGGGCGTGGTGCGGGCACGCCGTTCGGCGTTTTCCTGCGGGCGGCGGAGGAGCTTGGGGGCTCCCTCCGGTCGGGCCGCAGAGCGGCGTTCGCGCCTGGTGGCCGGGGCTCGCGGTTTGCGGTGTCGTCTCGTGGCGGCGCCGCCGTCGGTGCGTGCCCCCGGTGGAAGCAGCGGTGGCCGTCCGCGCGTAGGCGCGAGGCTCTCGAGGACCGCGGCGCGCGGCGGAGGGCGCCGGCTCCGGCCCCTGCTCCCTCGGCTCCGGCTGGGGCAGCTACCCGACCCGTCGTGGCGTGCTCGCCGCGCTCGGCGCCGGAGGCGGCGGCGGACGAACGGGACCGTCCCCCGCTTGACCCGTTAGGGTTTCCCCCGCTCCACTCGCGGCCGGTGGATGGGCCGTTCCTGGGCCCGGCCCAGGTGTCCGCTGGTGGGCTCCAGGTGGGCGCCTCTGCTGCGGCCCATGTGCCTGGGGCCGCACTCAGGTCGGACGGGGCCCTTTTGCGGTCCACTTCGGCTGAGGTCCGGGAGACCTTATCTGCGGGGTGGTGGTGGATTCGGAAGGACGCGTCCACTTTGGAGTTAGGTTTTCCGGCTTCGATCCCCGACGTGCGCCGCCACCAAAAATCCGCCCGTCGCGTCCGTGTCCTTCCACCCCCCTCGCCGCTTCGCCTTTCCTTCGCCGCGGTCGTGGCCATGGAGCGCCCTCAGGGAGAAGGTGGGCAGCGGGGCCGGAACCAGTCCGGCAACAAGCGCCGCCATGACGAGCGCGCCGGCTCGGGCTCCGGTACCGGCGGCGGACGGTCGAACCCGCAGCAGCAGGAGGCGGACCTCCGTTCTCGTGCTCTGGCGGAGAAAGGAGGTCGGGGACCGAGGGCGCCCGTGCCGGGGGGCAGGGCGGCAACAGCAACCACACCCCTCCCGCCTGGTGGGTGGAGAGGGAGAAGAAAAGGGCGGCTAAGGAGGCGGCCCGCCTCGCGCAGGTGGCTTCCGGGGCGGCGGCTCCTCCTCCTCCCTCTGCGTCCGGTGGGGGCCGGGCGCATGAGGCGGCTGCCGGCAAGAAGGTCGCGGAGCCGGGGCGTTCCACGGCCAGCTCTGGATCCCGCCCGGCCTCTGGGGTGGCCGAGGCGGCGGCTCCCTCCACCAACATGGAATGCTTTAAGTGCGGCCGGATGGGGCACTTCCAGGCGGCCTGTACCTTCCCCCCGGTGTGCCTCTTGTGCGGCGTCGAGGGCCACAACTCGGCGGCCTGCACTTCCAAGGGACGGCAACCGGAGCTCCGCGTGATGGGGCAAGCGGTGGCGGGGGAAAGTTTTTTCGCCCTCGAGTTCGAGGAGGATGATGAGGAATCGGAGGAGATGTCCAATGGGGCGGTCATCTCCTTCAAACATGTGGTGCTCTCGGTGAGTGACTTGACTCGGGAGCTCCACCACCTCGTGGAGGCGGATTGGGATTGGCAAGTCGAGGAGACCTCTGCCCATGAGTTCTCCGTCGTGTTCCCCTCCCGAGAGTCCCTGCAGATCTCGGCCCGCAGTGGTCGCCTCTTTCTTCCCCTTAGTGGGACAGTGGCCGACATTCGCCTGGCTGATTCCGACCCGGCGCCGGTCGAGATGCTGCAGGAGGTCTGGATCCGCCTTACTGGGGTGCCATGCCGGATGCGTCGGGCAGACAGACTTCTGGCCGGCATGCGCATGTTGGGTTGGCCGGTGCGGGTTGACGAGGACTCCATCCGTCGCCGCCAGCCGGTCCGCATGCTGCTCGCATGCCGCAACCCGGACAAGCTAAGGGGCTCGGTCCAACTCTTTCACAAGAAGCTCGGCTACAACATCGGGGTGCACGTGGAGCCGGACAGTGGTGCCTCTACCTCGGCCCCTCCTCCACCTCCTCAGGCGGGACCGGAGGACGACGAGGACGAGGACGATGATGATGTCGACGACCTCAGCCCCTCTCGTAAGGAGTGGGATGAGCTGGGTGCCCGTGACCAGGCCCGGGCGGCTGCGGCGGGTGCTCCGTCGGCAGCCCCGTCGGTCGATGCGCCGGTCGATGCGGCGGCTACGCCGGCTGCGGAGGGGCCGGCCCCTTCGGCCCGTGCGGCCTGTGCGCCCATGGACCTGGGGGGTCTACGGCTGCGCCCGGTCCGGTGGAGCCGGTCGTCTCGGACCAGTATGGGTCCAACCTGAGGGGCTGGCCCCTCCCGCTGCTCCAGCTTGAGCAAGCGAGGGCGGCGGACCTTGCCTCGGCAGGGTGCCGACCGTCTCTGATCTTGGAGGATGGCGAGGCGCCCGCGTCCCCCCTCCTCCCAGATTCCTCCACCCTGCTCACTGCCGAGTCGGATGGGGAGGATTCCGCAGACTCTCCGTCCAAGAACACTGACGGCGTGGAGGCCATGGACGCGGAGGTGGCGGGTGGAGACGAGGAGATGTTGGAGGAGGGCGGCCAGGTGGTGGACCAGGGCGCGCCTGCGGCGGGCCGGCAGGTCATCCCGCGCCGCCGTCGCACGAAGACGGTCCCGGCGGAGCCGGCCTGGAAGAGCGCGCGTCTGACCGACTCGACCCCGGTCATGCAGCGTGCTCAGGAGCGGGCGGCGGCGAAGAACCTCGAGCCAGGTACGATCTCCGACTTCGCCGTTCTCCCCTCCCTCTCGGACTCTCACCTCGTTTCGGTTACTCATGACTGTGGCATGGCCTTTGAGACGGAGTCCCGCCCAGTCGCGGAATCGATATCCCTCATTCGTGCGAACGAGGAGGCACAGGCGGTGCTGGCCCTTGCGGTGTTCCGCAAGGAGGTGGAGGTGGCTCGCAAGGCCGCCTCTTCTTCCGCTCCCGGACCCGTGGCAACTGGGGCTGCCCCGGTCTCGGGCGGCGACGGTGACCCCTCGCTTGTGGAGGTCCCGGTTCTGGCTGCCACCCGCGCCAACACGGGGGGCATTCCGAGGGCTAGTTTGGCATCCCGTTCTGGACGGAGGAAAGCTCCTCGCATCTAATGCGGGCGGGCTTCTACAACATCCGTGGGTACGGTAGGCCGGGGCGCCGTACCCAAATCAAGGAGTTCATGACCCGAGAACACCTGGACTTTGTGGGGTTGCAGGAGACTATGAAGGCATCTTTCACGCCGGCGGATCTGCGGGGCATTGACCCCCCCGGCAAATTCGCCTGGCACCACTCCCCAGCGTCGGGGCGCTCCGGGGGGATGCTGCTTGGCGTCAACGAAGATACCTTTGATGTCCTGGGATGGGGCTCGGGAGTCTTCTTCCTTAGGGCCGATGTGCGGCAACTTGATACCGCAAAGGTCTGGTCTCTGTTCGTGGTGTACGGGCCTGCTGATCATCAGAGATCCGGGGATTTCCTTGCGGAGCTGTCGCTGGCCATCGGCGCCTGCCACTTTCCCTTGGTGGTGGGCGGAGACTTTAACCTGATTAGGGGATCAGAGGACAAGAATAACTCGAACATTGATTGGCCTCGGGTGCATCGCTTCAACGATTGTATCGCGTCCCTTGCCCTCAGGGAGGTCCGTAGGACGGGCGCCCGATACACTTGGACGAATCGACAACTCGACCCAGTCCGTTGCGTCCTGGACAGGGTGTTCATGACTGCTGAGTGGGAAGCCCTTTTCCCGCTCTGCTCTCTGGTGGCGGATACCATCATTGGGTCCGACCACTCTCCGCTGATCCTAAGCTCTGGGGAGGAACTTAGGAAGCGTAGCCCTCGTTTCTTCTTTGAACAGGGTTGGCTGCTGAGGCCAGACTTTGGGGATCTGGTTTCTAGCAAGTGGGGTGATTTGGTCGCTGCCCTGGGGGTGTGCTCCGACCCAATCACGCGTTGGCAACGGGTCTCGGCAGGGCTTCGGCAATTCCTGAAGGGCTGGGGGGCCAACCTAGGAAGAGAAAACCGCGACTTGAAGGCCGATATCCTTGCGCGCATCCAGGCCCTTGACGTGGTCGCGGATGGGAGTGGTCTTGATGACGAGGGTTGGGCACTTCGTTACCATCTGGAGGACCAACTCACCCATCTCTCGGAGGTGGAGGAGGAGTATTGGCGCCAGCGGAGCAGGGTTACCTGGCTCACCAAGGGGGACGCTAACACCGCGTTCTTCCACGCTTATGCTAATGGAAGACACCGCAAATGCGCCATTACCAGGCTCATGACGGATTCGGGGATCCCAGTCGAGTCGCACGAGCTTCAGGCACACATCTATGAGTTTTACCGTGCCCTCATGGGTTCCAGGGGCGAACCCCCCCTGCTCCACCTTTCCCCCTCCTTCTGGCATGCTGCGGCTCAGGTGTCGGAACGGGAGAATGATAGCCTCATGGTCGCCTTCTCGGGGGAAGAGATCGATGCGGTTCTTGCCAGTATGAAGGTGGATACCGCTCCAGGGCCAGACGGTTTCCCGGTGGCCTTTTTCAAACGCTTCTGGCATCTGGTGAAGCCCTTCATCTTGGACATCGCTAATGGCTTCGCTCTGGGGAGAGTTGACATTGCGAGGCTCAACTTTGGGATCCTTACGCTGATCCCTAAAGTCTCTGGGGCGGAGAATATCAAACAGTTTCGGCCGATTGCTTTGATTAATGTTATCTTCAAATTTGTCGCTAAGGCTTATGCTACCAGACTCTCTCCGATTGCCCATAGGACTATTAGTCGGGCACAATCTGCGTTTATCAAGGGTCGCCATATCCACGAGGGGGTCCTCTCCCTTCAAGAGATTGTCCACGAAACCAAGGCCAGGAAACTTAGGGGAGTTTTCCTGAAGTTGGACTTTGAGAAAGCCTATGATCGGGTGAACTGGCCCTTCCTCCGTGAGGTTCTTCTGGGCAAGGGCTTTGAGCCCGCGTGGGTCCATAGGGCCTTGAGTTTGGTCTCGGGGGGCCAAACTGCTATTTCCATCAATGGAGATATTGGGAATTACTTCTGCAATGGACGCGGGGTGCGTCAGGGTGATCCCCTCTCCCCCATCCTCTTCGACTACGTCGTCGAGGCCCTGGCCTCTATCTTGGACAAGGCCAGAGGGGCGGGGCACATTGCGGGATTGATTCCTCATTTGATCCCTGGGGGGGTCTCTCATTTGCAGTATGCAGATGATACTATCATCATGTTCCAACCTGACGATTTGGCGGTGGCCAATCTTAAGTATATTCTCCTTTGCTTTGAGAATATGTCGGGCCTCCGGATCAACTTCCACAAGAGCGAGGTCATGGTGATGGGTTTGGCGCCGGGGGAAGGCCAGCGGATAGCTCATATGCTTAATTGCAAGTTGTGTTCCTTTCCGTTTAACTACTTGGGGCTTCCGATTAAGGACCGCGCCCTTTCTGCGGCGGATTGGGGTCCGCTGACGGCTAAGGTGGGAAAGCGTACCGACCCCTGGATGGGGAAACTTATGTCCTCGGCTGCGCGCTTGACACTCACTAACGCCTGTCTTTCGTCCATTCCGCTTCATGCGATGGCGGTCTATCTCCTCAGCGACGGGACTCATGGGTTGCTAGACCGCCACCGGGCCCGCTTCTACTGGGAAGCCAACAGTGCTAAACGCAAGTACCACTGGGTAAGGTGGTCGGCGATGTGCACGCCCAAGAGCCTTGGGGGGCTGGGCATCACTGACTCGCGCCTCATGAATGCCTGTCTTTTGGTCAAATGGATCTGGAGGATCTACTCTGGGGAGCAAGGTCTTTGGGCGGATATCCTCAAGAGCAAGTACCTTAGGGATAAGGATCTCATGCTGGACGAGCATCGCCCTGGTTCCCAGTTCTGGAACTCCATTCAGAAACTTAAGCACTTGTTTCGCTTGGGAGCGAAGCATAGGGTGCTTGATGGCAAGACAACGAGTTTCTGGCGAGATTGGTGGCAGGGGTCGGGACCCCTATGCGACCGATTCCCTACGCTCTTCGCCGTTGCCACGGACCAAGATATCTCGGTTGCCGCTGCCCGCATCGGTACCTCGTGGCACCTCCCGCTCCGCCGTGAGCTTGGGCCGGGAGACCGGGTGGCCCTTGCCAATCTCCTTCGGGAGGTTCGGGTGCCACCTCCCTCCCCCCTTCCAGATCAGGTTACGTGGGCCCTAGAACCTTCGGGGAGGTTCTCCGTGCGCTCGCTATACCTTAGACTTTGTCAGGGGACCCCCTCGAAGTTCTTTAGCGACCTCTGGAAACTCTCGATCCCCTCAAAGGTCCGGATTTTTCTTTGGCAACTTGCTAGGAAACGCCTCCCTTCTAATGAGAACATCCGGCGGCGTAGGGGGCCGTCCCTGGGTCTTTGTGCCCTTTGTGGGGAAGTTGAAGATAACAATCACATCTTTTTCGACTGTCCCCTCGCTCGGTTCTTGTGGAGTGCAGTTCGGGAACTGCTCGACCACACTTGGAACCCGTCTTGTTTCGCGGATATCTTTAGGCTCCTCCACGCTCAACGGGGTCAACCTAAGCGGGTCCTTGGGATGGCGTGCGCTGCCCTGTTGTGGACGCTTTGGAATCTTAGGAACAAATTCTCGATTGACGGGGTCTTTCCCCGCCAACCTGCTGATGCCCTCTACAAAATGTCTATGTACTTGCAGGTGTGGAAGCTAGTGGCTAGGAAGAAGGACCGCGAAGCTGTGGAGTGGGCGGTCACCCGGATCCGCACTCTCCAGTCGACCATCAGGGACCGCGACAGCTAGATCCTTCTCTGGTGGCTTTGTATCTCCGGCGTCAGGCTTCGGTGGTGTTGGGGCACCCTCCGACCTTGTGTGTGTGTGTTTGTGCTTCAGTTTGGGGCGATCTTGCCCGGTTGATGTTTGTGTGTTGTAAGACTCTGTTGTTGTGGGCTATGTACTCTGCCGTTGTGGCTTTATTAATTTAAAGCCGGGCTCTGCTCGAGCCTTCCGTCTAAAAAGTAGACCACCACGGTAGCGAGGCAGGCAGCGAGCAGCCCGGCGACGTCCATGAGAGCTATATCTGATCTAGAGTGTACGGCCGGCCGGACCGATACATACGCGATGTTCCGATGACGCGCGGCTCCCCGAGATCGGCTTTCAGTTGCCTGATGAATTACGATTGAACTCAAATATTGTCCCGACCGAATAAATTAGACCATATCTAGCAGGTCATGTATAAGTGCTTGCGGAGGGTTCACATTGTTTATTGGGCCAGAATAAATCCCGTATGGTCAAATTGGTACTTGTCAGGAGATGTCATGAAACAAGCATGCAAGCTGAATTTCTTAATTATGTTGTTCCAGAAGTAGTGTAATACTTCAATAGAATGATATGCTGCATCCTTTGCTCCTTTCTATTTTATATGTACATGTGCTAAGTTCCAGTTGTTTATTGACCGAGGGAAATCCACTGCATCCCCTTTTATTCAGGATCCACAAAAACAAACATGTTTAGATTATTTACGACTGAGATGTGCCATTGTCATCGTCAAGATCGTCCATCACGACTTCTTTTCTTCTTTGACAAGGACATTGTGCCCCTAAGTAGCAATGTTCTACTTCCGATAAAGAGGAGTTGTGACCGGAGGGAACAATGTACTAGCTCCGAAACTAACTAAGATACAGGAAAAAGGAAATCATTTGCAGTCTAGGTCGGCAGGACCTAGACACGGAGGTTCGGGAAGTAGGTAGCCCATGACAGCATTCACTGGTGAAAGGACTGGCAGCTGGGAGAGCATCATAGTTGACATGGTCGGAGCTACAGCCCCCATATCCGTCTCTACTCTTGCTGTAATTGACTTCCTCCCACTCCCAACCAACCTTTTCCTTTGAAAGGTCTTCCACTAAACCCTCACTTCTCCGCCCTTGAATCCGTCGACAAAATCCACCGTCGGCGACCGTGATCGACCGCTCTGTCACCAGATCCAAGCTCCGCGACGGCAGATAGTCTCCGGTCGGTCCTCGAGGGGTCGCGGGGGCAGCCAGACTGGCCACGAGGGGGGGGGGGGGGGTGGCAAGGCGAGAAGATGGAGGCGCAAAAAAGTGGCGTCAGATGACACGTGCCTCCGTGTCTCCTACCGCTACATCAAGCACGATGTGACGCCACCGCCCGCCTTCTTACGGCGGGAGTCCCGCCGCGGCATGGCCGCCTTGCGCACGTCCGCCTCACGCCATCACTCCTCTGGGACATCTTCCTCCTCGCGCGCGCCGCCGGAGCAGGTGCAGATGGATCTGGATGACGGCGCGATGGTGCCAGGTTACGCGGGCGACTACGTCGTCGACGATGAGCTTGAGGGAATCATCGCCATGCTGGAGGCCAAGTCGGAGCGTCGTCGCTCGAGGGAGTTATCGTCGCGTAGGCCGAGTTCCCCACCGTCGTTGGGCTGCTCGAGAAGACGATGCGCCAATATGTCGCGAAGCAGGAAGAGTGGCGCTAGATCGCCATTGAGCAGCCCTACATCGACCTCTGCAGTGACGACGAGTGAAGCCGTCGCCGCCACGACATTGGCTCCGAATTTTTTTGAAAACGTGTGACATTCCTGTAAATTATTAATTAATTCGTATTATTTTAAAAAAAATCGCGCTTAGGACCCCGGGGATGTTGTCGCGGCGTAAGGCCGTGCCTTTTGTTTTTCTGTTTTGTTCTTGTCGGATGGTTCTATATAACTAAACTCTATTCTATCTAATCAGATTGCAAATGGACTGTCCCTTCCTTAATTTTTTTTCGTCTCTAGGAGACATCTTAACAAAAGAGATGGGGGTTCATGTTCTTCTTTGGACACTATTTATCCAATTTCTCTAAAATAATAAGGGTTTGTATATGTCTCGGTCAACAAAGATTTTTTAAATCCAACTGAGAAAAGTGTGCAATTACAGTTCAGAAAAAGTGCAACTATAATTGCACTTGTCTGACAGAAAAGTGCAGAACCGAAAATTATAATCTAGTAAAAATATCAATATCAATCCTATTTCTAACAGTGACTCTGTGAGGATCCAATTGTAATCCGCTGCAATACAAGATAAGAGTAGTTGTCCTTCTCCGTTTAGGCTCGTGAATCGTACCTCCATGATTTTACTCCGTGAGACAGGCTAGGAATCCTCCACGGCCAGAGACGGCGGGCGCGCGGACACACTTCTGTCATGAGACTGGCAACGAACTCTTATCCGGCACCACAAAAGTACGTACGCTGGTCGACCTGTTTCTGCCTTGGCCTGTGTTGGCCGGCCCCATATAACGCACGTTCGCGTGTCCCTCCCACGTACTCGTCCATATAGCAACTAGCTGAACCGACGAGCAGCACGTTGATAGCAAGTTTTAGTCCATGGCGATCCAGCCAAGAACGTGGGTGGTTTTCCTGCTGCTCGCGCTTCTCTCCTCCTCCGTCGCCGAGGCCTCGCACCGCGTCTTCCCCGAGCTGCAGTCCCTCGACGCCGTGGCCGACAGCGCCGTCGCCGTCGACGACCCTCTCCGCACCGGCTTCCACTTCCAGCCCCCCAGCCACTGGATCAACGGTAACTGCGTACGATGATCGATCTACGACGATGATCTTCTTACCCTGATCTCATGTTGCGTGCGTAATGTGTGATGTGTGCAGATCCTAATGGCGTGATGTACTACAAGGGCGTGTACCACCTGTTCTACCAGTACAACCCCAAGGCGGCGGTGTGGGGCAACATCGTGTGGGCGCACGCCGTCTCCACGGACCTCGTCAACTGGGTCACGCTCCAGCCGGCGATCTACCCGACGGCGCCCTTCGACGTCAACGGCTGCTGGTCCGGCTCCGCCACCGTGCTCCCCAACGGCACGCCCGCCATCATGTACACCGGCATCGACGGCGACGGCCGCCAGGTGCAGAACGTGGCGTACCCCAAGGACCTCTCCGACCCCTACCTCAGGGAGTGGGTGAAGCCAGACTACAACCCCGTCATCGCCCCCGACGCCCGCGTCAACGCCACCGCGTTCCGCGACCCGACCACGGCGTGGCGAGGCCCCGACGGGCTCTGGCGCCTGGTGATCGGGACCAAGGACAACCACCGCGGCCTCGCGGTGCTGTACCGCAGCCGGGACTTCCAGCGGTGGGCGCCCGCGCGCCGGGCGCTGCACCACGGCAACACCGGCATGTGGGAGTGCCCGGACTTCTACCCCGTGGCGACCACCCCCGGCGCCGTCCTCGGCGACGTGAAGCACGTGCTCAAGGTGAGCCTCGACCTGACCCGGTTCGAGTACTACACGTTCGGGGCCTACGACCACGCCACCGAGACGTACGTGCCGGACGCGGCCCTCCCCGACGGCAACGACGGCCTCCGCTACGACTACGGCAACTTCTACGCGTCCAAGACATTCCTCGACCCGGCGAAGCAGCGCCGCATCCTGTGGGGGTGGGCCAACGAGTCGGACTCCACGGCCGACGACGTCCGCAAGGGCTGGGCCGGCGTGCAGGCCATCCCCAGGAAGATCTGGCTAGCCCCGGACGGCAAGCAGCTCATGCAGTGGCCGGTCGCCGAGGTCGAGTCCCTCCGCGGCAACCACGTCAACATCACTGACAAGCTCGTCGAGTCCGGGAGCTACTTCGAGGTCCAGGGGCTCATGTCACCGGCGCAGGCCGACGTGGAGGTGTCGTTCGCGGCGATGGACCTGGACAAGGCAGAGCCGTTCGACCCGGCGTGGCGCGGCGCCGACGCGCAGACGGTGTGCGCGGCCCGGGGCGCGGACGTGAAGGGCGGCGTGGGGCCGTTCGGGCTGTGGGTGCTCGCCTCCGACGAGCTCAAGGAGAGGACGGCCGTCTTCTTCAGGGTGTTCAAGGCCGAGGACAAGCACGTCGTGCTCATGTGCAACGACCCCTCCAGGTCGTCCTACGCCGACCACCTCTACAAGCCCACCTTCGCCGGCTTCATCGACGTCGACATCGCCAAGACCGGCGGAAAGATCCCTCTCAGAACCTTGGTACGTTGCCTTACATCAACCCGCTAACAAACTATTCGATGATTTATGTTGCCGATTGATGTTCTATATATATGGTGTGTGCATGTGCGCAGATCGACCACTCCATGGTGGAGAGCTTCGGAGGCCACGGCAGGATGAGCATCCTGTCCAGAGTGTACCCGACTAGGGCCGTTGGCGACAAGGCGCGCCTCTACGTGTTCAACCACGGAGAGTCAGACGTCAAGGTTACACACCTGAATGCGTACGACATGCGGTCGGCCAAGATCAGCAACGAGATCGATCAACTGATCAGATGATCGAGATGTACTCCGATGCAGAAGAAAATTGCACATTTGCATAGTTAGATTAGGAATGTACTTACTTACTACGTCAATGGTCTGTCCTTGCTGTCTGGTAGGACGATTTCCGGCTATACATCGCCTCCAAACACTGAACTCCCCGTCTTAATGTAACCAGATACTAAGGTCCAAGGGAGTGATTATTTTTCAGTCTTGGCTTAGAAATAGTTATTCTTTAGTACTCTAACTATTCACTTGTTTGTGGCCATAAATCTCAGTACTTACTAGCCGTGGTAGAGTAATCATGTAAAGGACGCGACATGACCGTTAGGCGCTCCTGCGACGAGCGTGCCCTCCGCGGCCTGCCGCCGCCGCCGCCGCGCTCCTCCGGCAGGGCCGCGCCTCCGATCTACAGTCCTCCATACCCGCACCACCTCCCACCACCTCCGGCCTCCCTTCCGCCGTTTGGCACACCGACGCGGCTCGAGGTCGTCTCTCCTTCGGCTCCGTTTACAGCAGGTCCAAGATCTACGGCGTCGGCGCGCTCCCCAGCTTCTGCCTCGCCGGTGGTCGCAGCGGTTGCTCCCCCTCGTCTGCGGAGCGTGATCCTCGGGCGTCCCTCTCTGGATGAGCCTGCCCCGGAGGAGTGCGCCTCCATCAACGCTTCGATGGCCGCTTGGAGGCGGGCGGGATGTCCGGCCTTTTCTTCCTCGACTACGTCGGCGCCGGCGGGAATCCTTCGCCGCGCTTCCTCGCGCGCCACTCCCGTCCTGCATGGCATGCGGAAGACCGTCCGCTTCAATCTTCCTCCGACAACCATGACGGAAGCCAAGGCCCACTCCTGCCGCCAGGTCGCTTCATCTACCCCGGGTTTTCCGGCACGCCTGGGTCCGGATGCAGATCCGACGGAAGACGGCTGGACCGTAGTTACGTCGCGCCGCACGCGGCGTGAGGCACGAAGAGCCGCGGCCCTCTTTGATGATCGTGGACGCAGACGCTCCATCTCCAGAAACTCCAGCGCCGCCCCGTCTCCTCTCCATACAAGAGGACCACCTCGACCGTGTTTCCGCTGCAGATCCACGGAACACTTCGTTGCCTCCTGTCCTCACCCTCGCGTCCGTCGACGCTCACCACCAGCCTCGCCACCAAGTTTCTCGCGGAGACCGAGTGTTGCCACCTCTCCTTCAGCAACCATGGCCTACCTTGGCCACCCGTCCACGCGTGACGAGGAGGATTCCTGCTACATCGCTACCTCCTACGACCTCGACAGGGAGCGTCTTGATTGGGAAGACACCGCCATCGTGGCTTGGGTGTTAGCTGCTCCGTCGGGCACGGACCGCACCGATGTGGAGGACGTCTTCCGCCGCAAATATCGCCTCCGTGCGTCCGAGCTGCTGGTGAGCTCCCACTTCCCGGAGCAGTACCTTGTCAAGTTCTCTTCCGCCGAGCTGCGCAACGAGGTGATGCGCACGGATCGGTGCAACTTCAAGCTCGACGGCCTCGACGTCCACTTTAGGCCATGGCGCGCCGTCTCCCACGCATACAATGCCGACCTTCTTTTTCGAGTCCATATCGTCGTCGGCGGACTTCCTCCTTTCGCTTGGCGACCAGAGGTTGTTGATCAGTTGGTCGGAAGGAAGTGCGCGGTGCAGCGCTTTGACGATGGGTTCACCACCATGGAGGACACCTCCTCTTTTGGCTTGTGGGTGTGGTCGGCGGCGCCACACCGCATCCCCAAGGTCCTGTGGTGCACTTTTGTGAACAAGGGTGCCGGAGGGCTCTCCTCCAAGGTGCGCATTGACGAAGACCGGCCCGACCAATGGAAGAGAGGAGTTTCTTTCCGCATCCTGCTGCACATCGACCACGTTGAGGACTTCGCCGGCGCTCCTGAGTTGGATGGCGGTGAGCCCATCACCGTTTTCAGGCCGGCTGTTCACTCACTCCCTCGGTGCCACCTAGGCACTGTCGACGGCATGCCCGTCAACGCTGGTGCGGGCTCCATCATGCACTTATGAAACGAGCTCGGGCCTGCCTTTACTCGTCGCTTTGAACCTGACGATCAAGTCGACTTGGAGCTCCCCTCTCGCCGCAAGGACTGCGATTCTCGGGGTTCTTCCCGCCCTCGCGACAAGGAGCGCGACCGCTCCCGACGTTCACCTTCGAGGGGAGTGAACCGTCACCGTTCACGTTCTGCAACGGAGGAAGGGAAAGGGCGTCGTTCAGGCCACAGCTCTCGCTGTGACGACCGCGACAACCGCAAGCGGCACCGTCGTGACGAGGATGACGAAGATGAACGCCGTGGGCCGCGTCGCGATCAGCGAAGGAGAGCTTCCTCCTACTCCCTGCGCACCAAGATTACTTCGATGGCAGACGAGCGCCGTGGTTCCCGGGGCTCCGGTCGCACTCCTGGTCGCTCCTCTAGCCGCTACGGGGGGCAACGTCGTCTTGTCTCTAAGTGTTGGATGCCGGTCGTCAAACACGGAGACGCCACAGACGCCTTGGTGCAGCCCTGGAAGAAGACCAGTTCGGCGACGGCTCGCGATGTCGCCGCGTCCCCAACCTCCGCCTTGGCCTGCAGGGACTGGACCTCGGCGATCAAAGAGGTTCCTGCAGGTTTCGAGGAAGGCTCCTCACGCCTTGCCTCGCCACCGTCCAAGGCGGTCTTAGAGCCCGTGGCTCTCAGCTCTTGGGGAGAAGAAGATGTGTCCCCGGCCTTGTCTCCTTCACCGACGAAGCTGCTGCTGGAGCACACGACGTCGACGTTCATGCAGCTTCCTTCCTTTGCGGCGGGTGAAGCCCCCGAGACTTGGGAAGACGTCGCTGATGATGGGCTGGACTTGCACCAGACCACACATGCGGAAGAAACTCCACAAGCTGCCAGCGAGCCAGCGTTCCAGGAGGCCTCCCCGACCCCCGTCAAGGACCTCTTTGTCCGCCCGGTGGCGCCCCTTCTGCCCCTCCCTGCACCGGCGTCGCCACAGTCCGGCCTTGACAAGGATCAGCCTCCCTCCGAAGCCCGACGCAGCGCACGTTTCATCAACAAGCCCAAGATGCATGCGATGGACAAAGCGATACAAGTTCTCAATGCTAAGATGGGTGTTGCCAAGGAAGGTGTCCCTCTGCTACAGGCTAGGAAGGAGTACGTGGAGAAGTTTAAAACCCAACTCCCAAGCACGACAGTCGACGCCCTCGCCAAACTCTTCAAGCTCAACATCCGCAACATCTCAGATGTCGATGAAGCTCTTATAGCCATGGGCGGCCCAGGGGGCAGCGAGGCCACGACGCAAGACTTGGTCGTTTAAGGGTTGGATCGGCTCTGTTCGTTTTTCTCTTTGTTTGCGAGTGTCGACGTTCCTGCTTTGCGAACTCTGCGCGTGATCGTCGTCCTTCTTCTTTTGTTTGCGGCTGCATGTTGGGACCAAATTTATCTATTGCAGATTGGAATACTCGTGGGTTGAATGACCAAGGTCGCAAAGACACTGTCCATGCTTTCCTGGCTGATACCTTATGTCACATTGCTTGCATCCAAGAAACCAAACTCGATCACATAGACCAACGCACTGCTTCATACATTGGCGGCTTCAGACTCCGATCGTACGCACACCGACCTGCCATCGGAACCCGGGGAGGCATCCTCTTGCTATGGAATGATGATCACGTGGATGTCTCTAATGTTCACCTGGGCACGCATTTGATTTCAGCAAATGTCTTTATCCGCTCGTGTGGTACTTCATTCAAATTGACCACTGTCTATGGTCCAACGGATAATGCCGAGAAGGAAGAGTTCCTCAACGAAGCAATTGCTGCAAAGCCGGCTGATGACTCCAATTGGATCATCATAGGTGACTTCAATCTTATTTACCAAGCGGAAGACAAGAACAACGATCGCCTAAATTTTCGTTTGATGGGGCTTTTCAGAAGAGCCCTAGTGACATGCCAACTTAAGGAGTTGAAACTCCAGAACAGAAAATACACTTGGAGCAATGAAAGAGAGTCCCCAACTCTAGTGCGTCTGGATCGGGCCTTCTGCAACGCCAATTGGGATTTAGCGTTCGAGCATCATGTGCTTCATGCTTTGTCATCATCTCTCTCGGATCACTGCCCACTTCTCCTCTCCAACCAAAGTGGACCGCGGAAGCCTCCTCTCTTCCGTTTTGAGTCTTTCTGGATCAGAATGCCGGGCTTCAAGGAAACAGTTCAACTTGCTTGGTCGAAGCCTTCATCCCACTCTCAGCCGGTCCACAAAATCAACCAGAAGCTGAAAAATACGGCGCTTGGTCTGAAATCTTGGAGTAGAAGCCTCTTCTCTGGCTGCAAGCTTCAACTTATCATGGCTTTGGATGTCATTCTGCAACTCGATGTTGCCCAGGAATCCTGAACCCTGTCCCAGGAGGAGAGAGGTCTTCGCGCTGACCTCAAAAGGCGGGTTAAAGGACTCGCAGCTTTGGATCGATCTCGTAAATGGCAAGCTTCCAGAATCCGATACCTTCGTGAAGGGGACGCTAACACTAAGTTCTTCCACCTTCGGGTTAATGCTAGAAAACGCAAGAATCACATTATTAGACTAAAGAACAATGATGGATGGGCTTCTACTCATGACGAAAAGGACAAGCTCATCTTTGAGCACTTCTCCCGCGCCCTAGGCCGCCCACCTACTCGCCAACTGGACTTCAATTGGGGGGTTATAAGCCCCACTGCCCTTCCCTTAGAAGACCTGGGCCTCCCCTTCTCGGATTTGGAGATCAAAGAGGCTATTGAGGATATGCCTATCGACAAAGCTCCGGGACCTGATGGTTTCTCTATGGCCTTCTTCCGCTCCTGCTGGGATATCATCAAGGACGATCTCATGGAGATCATTAATGCCTTCTCTGAACTTTCGACGCAGAACTTCCATATCTTAAACACCGCTAATATGGTGTTGCTGCCGAAGAAGGATGGCGCAGAGGCCATAACTGACTTCAGACCTATTAGTCTGATCCACGGGATTCCGAAGATTATCACCAAAGCCATGGCACGTAGGCTCGGTCCTAGAATGAACGAGATAGTGTCTCGGAGCCAAAGTGCTTTCATCAAGACCAGAACTATACATGACAACTTCATGTACGTCAGAAACACGGCTCGCAAACTTCATCGCAGCAAAACACCAGCTCTCCTCATCAAGCTAGACATCGCCAAGGCTTTCGACTCCGTTCGGTGGGATTATATGTTGGATCTTCTTCAACGTCTCGGCTTTCCTCAGAGATGGCGGGCTCTCTTAACGACACTTTTTACCACAACCTCTTCTCGGGTTCTTCTTAATGGTATCCCCGGAAAAAACATCAGTCATGGCCGCGGCCTCAGACAAGGTGACCCCCTCTCACCCCTCCTTTTCAACATCGCCATCGACCCACTTCAGAAGATCCTGGAGGCGGCTACGAACTCGGGGCTCCTTCATGCTATGCCAGGTGACTTGGAAGGACCTAGGGTCTCTCTCTATGCGGATGACGCGGCTATCTTCTTGACCCCTACAGTTCATGACCTGTCGGGACTCGCCTGCATTCTTCAACAGTTTGGGGAGGTCACGGGGCTGGTGACTAACGTGTCGAAAAGCTCCATCGCCCCTATCCAATGCGACAGTATAGTTCTGCCGGATATCTTGAATAACTTCCCAGCTGATACGGCATCTTTCCCCATTAAATATCTGGGATTGCCTCTCTCTCTTGGGCGTCTCAAGCGGGCAGATCTCCAACCTTACATTGATAAAGCGGTTGCGCGTCTTAACCCTTGGAAGGGAAGGTTCCTCAACCGAGCCGGCTGCACCGCCCTTGTTAAATCGGTGCTTTCCTCTATGCCTATCTTTCTGCTGACGGCCCTTAAAGCAGACAAGGGCATCTTGAAGGCTTTTGCTAAAATCAGCCGTGGTTTGCTTTGGGCTTGCAAGGAGGAGGTAAGCGGGGGAAAATGCAAGGTCAACTGGCAGAAAGTTTGTCGTACAAAGGAGCTTGGTGGTCTAGGGATTCTGGACCTGGAAAAATTCTCTCGTGCCCTGAGACTTAGATGGCTTTGGTACGAATGGACGGCGCCGGATAAACCCTGGGTAGGCTCGGAAACGCCGAATGACGCCTCTGACCGGGAACTTTTCAACGCTGCAACTAGGGTCACCATCGGCGACGGTGAAAAAGCCTCCTTCTGGTCCTCTTCATGGCTTAATGGCGCTCCTCCGAAGGATATTGCCCCCTGATCTTCAAGGCTTCTAAAAGGAAGAACCGGACTGTTCGTGATGCCCTCCAGGACCATAATTGGGTCTCCGACATTGCGATTGAGGCCTTCACTGCGGAACACATGGAACAGTATATTCGCCTTTGGGATCTCACCGTGAACGTCATACTTTCCCCCGGCACTGAGGACTCCATAACATGGACTTTAACTCCCAATGGGAGTTATTCTGCTAGTTCCGCCTACAAAGCTCAGTTTCTGGCGGCCCTCCCTTGCCCTTTTGGCAACATCGTTTGGAAGACCTGGGCCCCCCCGAAGTGCCGTTTTTTCGCCTGGCTTGCTGTTCAAAATCGCCTCTGGACGGCTGACCGTCTGGCTAAAAGAGGATGGCCACATCACCCTACCTGCCAGCTTTGTAGAAGCTCCCCGGAAACGGCCCGACATTTTCTTTTCGAATGTCGCTTCTCCAAGAGAATATGGACTGCAGCGGCGTCATGGCTCTCCTGTCCGGACCTTGCCCTGAGCCTCAACACGGTGAGACCGAAGGTGTTGGACTACTGGCAAGCTCTCGCCAGAACCCCCACCTCCTCGCCCAAGGGCCTTCGGACATCCATCATGCTCATCTCCTGGGAGATTTGGAAGGAGCAAAATGAGAGAGTTTTCAGCAACAAATCCTCCTTACCCTCGGTGATCATGCATAGAATTAGGCAGGAGGGCAAGGACTGGGTTCTTGCCGGGGCAAAAGGTCTTGGGGAACTTCTAGGCTAACCGCCTTTGTCGTGCTGTTTTAGGGGGGGGGTCTGCTTTCCCCCCTTGTTTTTCTTCTTTTTCTTTTGGCTTCGGCCATCCCCATGTTTTCTTCTCCTATATTAATATAAGGCAAAAGTTTTTTGCCCGTTTCAAAAAAAAAAAAAACTAGCCGTGGTAGAGAGAACTCTACGGTGGGAAGCTCCGAAACACTAAAGGGCTCTTTGCTTCACATGAATTGAAAATCATATGAAACACAGGAATCAAATCATATGGGATTGTGGCGTAGGAAAACAATCAATGGGAATTTTCAAGAATTCATCCCTTCTTACCAAACAGATTCCATAGAAAAAAAACCATATAGATTGGAATCATAAAATGATCATTTGAAACTCCTTTGAAGCACTTAAGAATTCAAAGATCACACTTATGAACCACCAAGTACAAAAGAAACACAAGTAAACAAGGCAACGACTCCCCTAGGTCGTTCGTGGTGCACTCCATCAACAGTCTCTCTCACCACTATGCCGACCACATATCGATCTTGTTGACACTATCATTGTCTTCATGCACCCCCCGAGCAAATAGTTTGCAATTTGGTCACCTTTTGAGCTGCTCGAAATAACTCATTCAACAAGTTTATTGTTCGATAGGAAAACATGGATGTGTATCTGAAATAAGTGTTAACAGTGTGCATATGTCATAACATTTATCAACAAATATGCCACAACATTGAAGTTTTTTCCGGAGTTATGGCATATTTTTATGATGTTGTTGAATGTTGTAGGCTCGTTTTGATGGTAAATTTAAAATATGCCACTACAATGTGCATATGCCATAACATTTATCGAAAATATGCCACAACATTGAAGTTTGATGGTAACTTAATAAGACAAGAATGGGGTGACTTCAGCGTTAACTGTGGGTAGTTTAACCAAACACGCATGGGCAGCTTTAGTGCTATCCGGTGGGTAACTTAGCTGAACATGCATGGGTAACTTCAGTCATAACTTGTGGGTAACTTAACTGAACACACATGGGTAACTTCGGTGCTAACTCGTGGGTAACTTAACTGAACATGCATGAGTAACTTCAGTGCCAACTACTGGGTAACACAATGTTAACCACTGGGTAACTTTAGTGTTAAGTGTTGGGTAAGTACAATGTTAACTAGTGAGTAACTAGTACATTCAAGCAATCATCAAAATTGATTTATTTACCATGCTCTAGCTAATAGCTATCCACACATTATTTTGTTGAGTTATCTATTTGATTTTTATGTGTAGTTTGTATCCAGTAAATTGATATAGCTATCGTGCTAATACTTATGGGGTTTCCCAATTGACTTAGTGTAAAGTTAAAGAGGTAATGCACTTATGAAACTAGGTCGTAACTTCTAACATCAGAAAATCAACAAGAAGAATCGGAAGTGAGATCTAGTTCCAATACATATGACAACCTGGATAACTCACGTACTACAGGTGGTTACCTTTCGTGTCCCAAAAATGTCATCGGAGCATAACAACATGGATCTAGTTTTGAAGATCTCAACGCGACTAGCACAATGGTGAATATAGATCCTACGTGCTACCACATGAATAACTCATGTCTTTGGGTGTGCAACATACGTGCTACTGCCTAGTTAAACCGTTTATATGGTGGGCAACTTATGTGTTCCAGGATGGATAACTTATGTGCTACGGTCTAGATAACTTACATATTAGTGGTAGCACATAAGTTATCAAAACATATCAAAACGGGACTTAGTTTCGAAGATCTCGTCGCGACTAGCTCGATGGTGAAAACGGTTCCTAAATCGGATAAACCATGTGACCTACAAAACATTTTGAATTTACGAATTTCAAATTTAGTTATGATGATATCAACATTTTTGTCATGTTCTAATTATGCACTTGAAAGTGCATGGATCCCC
This sequence comes from Lolium multiflorum, assembly GCA_030979885.1. Classification (NCBI taxonomy): domain Eukaryota; kingdom Viridiplantae; phylum Streptophyta; class Magnoliopsida; order Poales; family Poaceae; genus Lolium; species Lolium multiflorum. The sequence goes on from CM061750.1 coordinate 83,802,037, forward strand.
ATGTGTGGTTTTGGTAATCAATGACAATTCCTATGGACTAATATTTGCATTTACATTTGTAGAGTTTGTCTATAGGCAATGCTTGAACCATATTTTGGCTTCAGGGTCGCAATAAGAAGAAATGGTGTGCAAGTTCAAGATGAGCCATCCCGAGGAGATCAGGCATTTGGAGATTTCCATACATATAGTGATCATGGATATGTGAAGATGCGCTAAAGAAGATGCTATACCATAGTGGAGTATGGGGGAGCAATCCGCAAGATTTCTTCAAGGAAGCAAAATTAAGAACGGTGTTCCATCTTGTCGTGATCAATATAGTCATCATCTAGCTCAAGAGGAATGCGCAAGCGCAAGGTTAAGGTTTGTTCTTGATCGGTTTCGTTTTCACTGGTCTCGTGGTTTAGTTGGGAGACCGGTTTATAGGCTAGGTGTCGTACTATCAAGGGGCTCTCGAGTGAATAACTCGATCATATCGTTCGGAGTGCGGTCAAACCTTTGCATACTTGCGTCATCCTTCTTGGTTGTTATTTGGATCTTGTGTTTTAGAGCTTGTGGTTATTTTCATGACAAGCTCTAGCTCATCGAAAACGGATTTCGCGTATATCACTTGTTGCGTTTTTGATATTGGGGTTTTTTCTCGGTTTATCGTTTTGAGAGATTTCACTCTAAAGTTCATAGAAAATCCTCCCCATTTGTTTCCAGATGTGTTTTATTTGTGGGGTATCCCTTGTCATCCTCTTTCCAACAAAATTAGTTTCGTCTCGCTCGGAGTTTCCAAACTCTAGTTATTGCGGTTTTAAGTTTGCCCTAATTTAGTTTTGAAAAAGAAAAAAAAGAGTTAGGTTGGGCGTGTGCAGGCCGGTAGTACCGCCCTATCCGGGACGGTACTACTGCCAGGACCTTGCCGGCATCACCGACATGCTACCGGAGCTGCTACCGCTTGCTTACTCCTGGTCCCAGTACAGTGCGCATCAAAGACCGGTAGCTGGGCCGGTTCCAAGACCGGTAATGCCGTGCCTCCCCTGTCGGTAGTACCGGGCTGCACTGCTGGTACTAGCGGGCTGCCCGACCACGCCCCAGGCCGTCGCCCGCTCGTCCAGCGACACGCCGCTCGCTCCTCCGCTCGCCCCGCTCGCTGGCATCCCCCGCGCACGACCGATCCCCTGCGTGCTTGAGTCGCTCGCTAGGCACTAGCGCTGCCAGCTCTGCTGCCCCGCGTTGACCTGCTCCACCCCGCACCGCCTTTTTTCTATTCTGCAGCTGGCCTCACGCGTGGGCTGGGCGTTAGTACCGCGCACCCCTGGCCGGTACTACCGGCCCAAGCCGGTTAATGGTCCCCCAATGGGTAGAAAAATTGTCTTGCCTTTTAGGCCCCACTTTCTCTCTCGTTTGTACTACTTCTTCTTCATCATCCTCCCTCTCAAGATCCTCCACCATTGTTGTTGACTTTTTGAGCTTGATATCTCTATCCCCATCCAATGATTCTTGCATCTATCTGAGAGAAAGTTTGAGGAGATCTAGATCCACACTTTGACCAAACCAAATCATCTCTTTGTGAGTAAATATTTGGGATCAATCTTGGAGAATTTGGTGTTCTTCTATTTGTTCTTCCTCTCCTAATACCCCAATAGATTTTGTAGCTTTTTTGGAATTTGATATAGAAGGATTTGTGCATCTTTGTGGTGTTCTAGCCATTGTATTTGGTGCATCGATTTGACTTCTCCGCGTGATACGTGGAGGTGAAAGTTCGTGAGATATTCATTTCGGGAGCTTGTTCCTGGAGCCTTTTCCTCTTGGGTCTTTGGACCCTAGACGGTTTAGTGGTCTTTGTGGCGTTCTTGGGGCCTCCAATTTAGTTGTGGATATTCATCAAATGCAAGGCCTTTGTGGAGGTATATTGGGAGGCTCCAAATAATTTTTGTGGATAGCTCCAAGATTTGTGCGGGGTTCGGTGATCACCCTCAAGGTTCCATAGTGGATCGAGAACTTCCCTTTTGGTGGGAAGGCTTGAGAAGAATATGGTGAGGCCTTCGTGGCATTGGAGTGCTTTGTCCTCCACACATCTCCAACGTGGAGTAGCACTCACAAGAGTGTGAACTTCGGGATACATCATGATCTCCGCGTCACATCGTTTATTCCTATACCCGAGCTCTTTACTTATGCAATTTACTTTGTGATAGCATTTGTGCTTGAAGTTATATATCTTTGCTTTCACATATTTGCTTGTCTTGATTAGCATAATTTTTTGGTGCACATAGATGAACCCTAGTTATATAGGTTTTGTGTGCTTGACAAATTAAACGCTAGTTTTATTCCGCATTTTTTAACCCCATTATCGCAAAAGTATTAAACCGCGTATTCACCACTTGTCTAGGCGGCATTCGTGCTCTTTCAGGACTAAGCTGCCTTTTGTGCACGTATCTATGGAGAGAGCATGAAGCAGTTGTTGCATTTTTTGCATTACATGTATGCGGTTCTTGATTTCTTGCTCAACGTGACGTGGGATTTAGCTGTTTCAATGAGCTAGCTCTTACTTTTAGCTGACCGCTAGGTTTGGCACCACTAAGATTATTTTTATGTGTATGGTGCAAGGGACATAAGTTTTTCTTCCATCGTCATTTATAAGTGTACGTATACCTTTTTAACATGATAACTATCATCATAACACAACACAATTGCTCAACATTGCGATGTGACCCACCATATTAAGTTCACATCAATGTAGTTGGGTCAAAAATATTATGGGCTTCTCAATACTCTTCCATGTTTTAATTCCAGACCATTAGTACCTAAAGGAATATAATCCTATAGAGTAAGTTCTTCATTGATAAGACACTAGTCAATCCTAGAGATTGAAAAAAATAGTGAAACTAGATCTTTTCATGCTTCCTCATGGGAAAAGGCCACAATCAAACCTATTGATGACTACGTACCTGCAATTGATATCAAAGGGAGAAAAATTCTTAGCCAAATCAATATATTAAAAATAGACTTATACATTACATGAATACACAATAAGTAGTAGAAAATTAGCTATTACATTGTGCTAGATGAACTAGCCCATACAAAGTCCTAGCTACTAGAAAAGATAAAGCATAGAGCAAGATGGAACAACATCCAAACCAACATTCACTCATAAGGAAAAATATGGATGCTTGCTAAATCGGTAGAATTCATAAGTGAAAACTAAAGTAAGTGTAATTTATTAGTTATTAAGGCAATATGTATCATCATTAATAAATATTTTTTCAAACAGATAAAAAGGCGAAGCACAAAATATTGCGCGAAAGCACATTATATAGTGATTGCAATGGGAAAAATGCAATGCATCTAAGAGGTGGAGAAGGTAGTGTCACCACCAACTAAGCGAGTAGTATGCCCTTTTGACCCCACACTCATCATTCACAACATGTGGTAGAATGTATCATGTTCGATGTGACATTCAATGGTATTGGAGATCCACTGAAAACCTTTTGAATGAAAATGACAATTGTGAATATATGATAACCTTGGATGTGTGACATAGGCATGACAACAAAAGATTTCAATTAATAAATAATTTCACAATAGTTTGCACACTAAGCAAATAGTTTAACGCTTAACAAATAGTTCCCGGGAGGGAACCCTTGTGCCAATTACGTGAGAAGATGCTGGTCTACCTGATTGGGGCATTTGGCTCAGGTAGGATAGAAAAAAATCTAGCCATTGAGTGGAAAATGCAATATTATGGAATATCGTCGAATGTCAATTCAGCAGAAATTCTTTTGGAGCTGGCTTCAACTAGAAGAAGCACTAGACTTCGCTCCTCCTCGACCCTAGTGCATTTTTTCTAGATCTATCCATGCTAGATGTTGCTAGGATCCAGTACAAAAATTGTTGTTGGTTTGGGATCCAACTTCTATAGTTCATGTTGGCGTGCCTCGAAGGAGCCTAAATAACAGCTAGGGTAACTCTTTTCCCTATGGCATTGTTGTACATGCAGTTCTTTTTATTCTAAACAAGGAAAACAATGTTTAATAAATTATACTAATTAATTTTACTTCTTTACAATTCTCATTATCTGAATACATGTACGGAACTTTGCACGGATGCATCATTTCAAGCACAATCACAAACCTGGAGCCGATCAAGCCCCATGGCTATCCAATCTTCATCCTTGATCCTACCAACAAAATCTACAAATATATCTTTCATAACCTAACATTAGATGTGAATAATATATGCGCTACCACCAAACAGGTAGCAAAACCTGGGGCATGTTCATCAGCATGAGCCACTTGATCTTAATGATTGTAATTTTTTAAGATACACAAATTTTGATACAAAATTTAGATATCCATTATCACGAATACACATATATAACTAAAACTAAAGTAGTGTGGCGACACAACTCTACTAGGCACTTTTCTTAACAGTTAGCTTGAAGCATTAAACATATTTTTTCTAAAACAGAAACATTATATTCATTCAAGTTTGTGTCACATGTATGTTTTGATGTACTATGATGTGTTTGTCATGATTTTATATGCTTAAATATCATGCTAGAGGGCTCTAGATTTTGTGAGTCTGACCTATTTTAATAGGGCTTTAAAGCATTAGGTTATCGGATTAATTCAAGCTAGTTTCATGTAACCGGAGAATTCCGTAGCAACATGACATTAGGCGAAGATCACGCTGCCACCCATGTTGGGAAATCTTGAATGCCTATGACGATATAGGTGATCTCTAGGCCTTTAATCATCAGACTTGGCTTTACATCTCTGTAGTCGCCTGAAAGGATCATTTGGAGGGGTATTGCACCCATTCCCAATGTTACCAGAGCACATACAAATCTCAGATTTCCGATTGGAGCAGTCGTTGATAGGCTCACCAGGTCGGCCATTTTTCCGAAAGCACAAATGCACAATACTTAGCCAGTGCAGATAAATTGATGAAGACCCTCGAAAGTTTAACCACTTCAGCATTTTTTTTCTGCTAGCTTGGCCATTGCGAAGTAATGAGTGGCTGGCAATATAATTATAAATGCAAAAGCTCTGAATCTGCAAAAAAATATACCACCCTTAACCTGGAGTTGGTCATTTCCTTGTATCCTCCATCTGGTTCAAGTTGATTCCATGTCAATGCATATGATGCAGCATGACTCAACAGAAAGGTAACTGTTGGGATAGCTTCATACCACCGTCTTCTCTCTGCCCCACAAATATATTGCGTGACAGAGCAAACATGCACCGTGACAAGGGCAAGGAAACGAACATAACTAGTGTAGTATACCCGAAGGTGCCGCCACCGGAATTGAATACTGTTACTCTAGGAACATACTCAGATTTGACTGCTACCAGGGTTGCTTGCAAGCTGGCTACCATAAGCATAGTGTTATTGAAATGTAAAGCTCGGCTTGGGTAAATCAGCGTTTTAGCCTCAATCACTGGCGGAGCTTGAGGGTGTCAAGTGGGATCCCACTTTTGTCCCACTTGTAGTATAATTTGAATTTTTTATTATAAATTTTGACATCAAAATTTGAACTACATAGTACAAAATGACATCCCACCGGGATCCCACCTTGACACCCTAGCAGAGCTGCATTATTTCCGCCAATGGCCTCGATAAACTTCCATTCATAATTCAGTAAGAGTTGGTCTTGTAGTTTGTTGTCCTTCACAAACTTCCTGCACATATACATATATGTTTTTTCATTCAAAAAAATATGTTTTTAATACTACAAATAAAAATGTGAAAAGGTGTACAATAGCTAGATTAAGTGGACCGAGTAGCCGGGAGAGAGCTGACGACATATATATATATGCATTATAAGTTTGCTGGATCTATATCCTTGATTATCAGCATATAAATGCATTTCTTAACAAGACAAAGGTATGTATATATCATTAAACTATGATGAAAAATATAATTTGTAGTTTGGTTTTCACTTATAGAAATTTCTAATTTATAGTTTGGTTTTTAGCAACACATTCAGACACTACAGAAAGGATGATCAAAGTTGCATTCTGGAGATTATCCATCTCGATTCGCAAAAAAAGACTATCCGTCTCTAAACTATAATATTCCATAGAAAAGCTGAATGTATTGTAAATGAGAGGAAGAGAGATACACACAAGTAAAAGGAGGTGCATACGAACCTATTATGAAAAATATGTAAAAATCATAATTTAAAATTTAGAAATTCGAAAAAATTGCATGTATATTAAGATATTTTATGTTCACACACAAGTTTTCAGCGAGAAAGAACATTTTATGTGGCCTATCTTAAAAGTAAAAAAATGTCATGTAAATGATCATGTCGGAGCATCAAAATTGATCTTTTTTGCAGGAGACACCAAAAAAGTCCTTTTTTCCAAAAAAAACTTGCATGCGAAACATAGAATGTCTAGGTGTACATACCCAATTTTATCTCAGCAAATTTTTAAATTTTTAAATATACTTTCACGCGAATGCACCTGTGAGCCGAAATGGATTTCCCCAAGTAAAACAGAAATTACTATTTAGTCAATGTACTTGTTAACGAGGATGAACTCTTTTTTGTTTCTCTTTATCAAGCAAAATCATATATTATTCGTATGGGATCTAAAAACTATATGGTTGTTGCTCATTTAGACCCTAATTATTATTTTGACACATCCTATATTGTCTTGAATTATATTACTAATACTGAGCAATAGTACAAACAAAGATCCAATTAAAACACAAATACACCCGATAAAGAACAAAGCAAGGAAAGTTCCATTTTCAGTATTTTTTTTTCCAATAACGAATGTACCTGATATAGTGCAATAAAATAATTCCTGCAGGAAACCAGAAATGGTCTCCTAGATTGGAATTATGGATGATGCCCCCACCGTTGGATGGAATTGTATCCCAATTTTTGTAGAGATCTGCAGAGTAAATGCCAAACACTACAAGTTTTGCCCAGAGTGTACCGAGAACCCCTAGGAAGTCGCCAAACGTTCCTAGGTAATAGGCAATGGTGATGAGGATTTTCAACAATGTAGGCATGGCTCCAAAACCCGAAGCTTCTGCAACAATCAAAAGTAGTACATAATAAGATGCAAGAATTTATGAAATTGAGCACTTGCGAGCAACAGTGCATAATCTGCAGAACAGATAACATTCTAAACTAGAATCCAGGTATCAACTGAAAGCTGAGAGCACCAGCAATGGTGCATAGAAAAAAGGAAATAGAGAACCAGATGCAATGATGGACTGAGCAAAGGGGGCATTTGCCCCCCTCCCACTAAGAATATGTTTGGTTCTACTCTTTTTATCCATCCAGTTGGGAAACTGCGTCACCATCTTTACTCAACTCGGCATGATCGATGGGAGCATTGATATATATGCTTGCCTGTCTTGCATGGTCCAAGATATGAGGTTTGCTCGCTTTGCCCTTTAATCTCTCATGAACAGATCATGTATTATCTATTCACATCCGAGTAAAAAAATTAGGGTGAATACGCACTACACACTATGTTTGACCACAGGTCTAAACACCAAGAGCAAATACTAATGCTCTAAAAGACTAGTGTTCCCTTCATTTTTCTTACAACAAAGCCAGGATAGTCTTGTTTGGTCAGAGACTGGCTGGAAAATCTAAAGGATACATACTACTGCCATTTCTTAGTACAATCGTACACAAGAAAGGGGTGTTCTAATCCTCACATGCAATAAAATTCCTTTTATTCTTAGTGTGATACACCCAACTGTACTTGCGTCAAACAACAAGCTTTTTCCCACAAAATGTGGAATCCATGGTTGTATGGTTAACAAACTAATCAATAGATCACATTGATTTATTATTTTCATGAAAAAGCATTATGCTGCTACTGGTAAAGACAAGGTACCACGGCGAGCTTCCTCTGTTCCTATCATTATTTTTGTATTTTCTACATATCTCAAATCATCCTTAGTACTAATTACATATCGCGCTCTGGATATTATTCCACATTTTGTTGGCAAGCCGTAAGCACAAACATTCCCCTTGCAGGACTGCAAGTTAGATGTATATGCTAAGTATCAGTACCATGTTCTTATAGTTTACTTTTCAGAGGGCAAAAAATGTCATAATGTTATTCATGTTAAATAAATTCTAAAGACAACAACAAGTTTATTTAGTTATGTTTATACCATGAACAAATGTTGGGTCTTCCTGGATCACATCCATTTATGAACCAGTCAAGTCCTTAATTAAACACAAGATTGTGTTCACCCGGAGTAGGCATAATCTTACTTCAAATTTGAAACATGCAAATCTATATTGTATTCCAATCAAAGTGCACATGAACTGTGCATAATAATTCCTGATCTCTTGTGTGCTTCTCTATCTAACCAATCTTATACATTACTGAAGCACGCATTGAGAAGTTATAGCTTGTTTGGTACTAGATTGTGAGCACTTGAAAATTATTCTAGCTTTACTTCAGAAGTGTTCTATTATGTCTTATTATCCTAGTCATGTAGGAATAGAATTCACCAAAGAAGCAGACAAATTACCAATGCTCGCACTCCTTCCTCGAGGTATCTAGAATTTATTATGTTCCTAGTTTAGCCAAGCATTGTAGCTAGATATGGTTTTTCTTACCATATGGTTATGTTTAAACTGCAAAATTTTGAACAATGATTCTAGGCTTGGGAACCGGAAAATTCTAACCATATGGTTTTTGAACTGAATCATTTTATATTATTATTGGAAGACAATTAAATAAATGAAATAGTATAACAAGTTTGATAAACCAGGTTCATGTACTTGTCAATTCAAATGGTTAGATTTTTGAATGGATTTAGTGGGCATATGTTATAACATGTTTCATGCCCATAGTCTATCTGGAAGCTCTAGAAATATTTAGTTCAGTCCATCTACTACTATCAAATATGTTGCTACATGCTCAACACATATATTTTACAAAAAAAATTATTTTACTGTGATCAAGGCATGTTGCATGCACTCTGATGAATGTGGGGTTATACATATGCACTCTAGAATGCAAAACATGAGTTGCAGACAATGTTGCCAATAAAGATGGTGCTTGTCGTGTGATTTTTTTTTGAATTGGATCACTTCATCAAGTCATAAATGTTGTTGGCTTGAGATGTGCACCAGGTGTTTGACATATATAATTTATTTAGTATTATTTCTGACTTGTCATGAAACAAAATCAGAAATGAACAGTTGCTCTTGTGACATATGAATGAAACATGTCAGGCTCTTTTCTTAAAATTATGTAAGTTAATCTTCCTACGGTTATATACAGTATGGGTTACATGCAATATTTATTATGGATTAGCATAGTTATTACTTTCCGTAGTAGAAATTCATACCTCTTCTTACCTGTTATTGGTATGCTAAAGTTCCTATCTTCTCTTACCTTTTGTTTAGAGTGTAATGTTTGTGGTTTTAAACTGGGCCCTCTAACAACAATTAAAAGCATTGTCCTTCCTTTTATTGGCTTTGTTTCATTTGGTTTCAACTAAAAATACTCAATCCCTTATAGCAAATTCCTCACAATAACTGTTACTTAGCTATTTCATCTTTATTCCATAAAGATGGACACGCCCGGCAATGCAAGCTAGAGACAATGGTGTTGATCGAGATGAATGAGAATTGCGCCAGCGGTAGCAGGGTTCCTTTCCTAGAGATATGGTAATATCAAGGAGGAGGGATTGCGAAAAGGAAGGAAATTTTTGAGCATTTCATTGAGCAGTCCAAGGCGAGGAATAGAGGAAGTTGAGCAGCTCAACAGTATGGCTCCTCTATGGGTGACCTAATCTAATACACCTATATATGTTTGATTATGCATTAAGTCATTAACCAAAGTAGAATGGTCACTCGATTAATTTAGGTGGAGTTAATTATTGGTTTATGCAAGTGAACTTTGTGGTAGTTATTCATTGTCATAGAAATTCAAGTTCTATCTTCAGTGCCTCGTATTCAAGGTTTAGGTGCTCAACTCTGTCATTGCTATCTTTTATTACTATTGATTTTATTGAAATTCTACGATTCTATTTTCAAAATAGATGGGCGCAACAACATGTGCTATCATTAGTTAACAGTATAATGGAACCAACAGGGGCTCCTCACAGCGATTTGAGGTATTAGACCATTGGATCTGCTTATTCAACGGTACAGATCAATCCTATCTAAACAATCACTAATACCACGCTATTAGTCTCCCGAAGCGTCACTGGACCTCGTCTGCTGTGTAGCGACTGGCTGGACGTGACTGGGCTGCTACTCCTGAAACTGATCTAGACGTCTTCTCATTGATTGGGCCAACACCCCACGCTATGGGCCGCACGGCCTCGAGGGGAAGGCACTTATTTCTCGGCCCTCCTTCTGGACGCTGCGTTCCTGGCCACGATGGTGGTCGATTGAGCTCCAGGTTAACTGATGCGCGTTGAATCAATGCCGGTGGGGGAGACATAATAACGATGAAACTCCCAAACTAATGGAGGTGCGTTACTTCCCCTAAATTCCGTCAGTTCGTATATGTGCTTTCTACCAGCCTATTTTTCCTTGTGCTTCGCTCCTTTTGCCCATGGTTTTTTTGCTTAGGGTTGTTTCTTACAGCGCATGAGGCAATCGTTCCGGCTCCGAACCGCTCATGTGCGCCCCCGCGATCAGTCCTTGCAGAGCCACACCTTCTTTCTCCCTAATATACCTTGCCCCGCCTCTGCCATCTCTCCTCATCTCTTTTCCCATCGCCGCCGTCTGTCTCTGTCATCCCATGCCAAACCATTACGGTACCACCATCGTCGCCCCGCACAGACATTGAGCACGGCTTATTCGGAACCCCAACCGTAGCCTGAATGGTAGTTGTTCTCGCAGGTGGGAAAGAATTTCCATAATTGCTCTCACCTTATTCTTATCAGTACTGTTGAACAATATTTGGATTGGGTTTATCAGCTCAATCTACTTTCCAAATGATTTATGTTGGTAAAGCGGGCTAGCCATGTGCTCCATATATATGTATGAGATACTTACTCAAATGAAGCCTCTTGTATTTTGATGATACACTGAAGACCGATGCTTCGTCATGTGTTTATGATGCATGGTTTAAAAGAAGATCCAGTATTTAAATTCTATGAATCATCTCCCGGTGTTCTTTATCATTTAATCTATATTTGTGTTCACCTTTTGCACTGCGTGCTTCACAATAATAAACAATCATTGACTTCTTGGAAGTATGCTTCAAAGAGGGTGGATTTCTGAGGTATTCTGAAGGTACAACACTTATCTAAAAGTGCAGCTACTTTTAGGAGTTGCTTTACTTCTTGTATTTCTGTGCAGCTACTTCTTGTATGGTTTTGCAGGGAATAAGTATCGTTGTGCTGCAAATCCGTTACGGATTTCCTTGCTTGTGAATACATAACTCATCTTCCTTCGGTTAATGATCTTCTGTATGAATAGAGTTTGGAACCGTTGTCAAACTAATTGGTGCTGATGCTGGCACTTATGCATGTATTCTAGACGAGCGTTGGCCAATCCTGTTCATCTTGAGGTTTGACCTTGCATATAAGAAACAGGTTGATTCTGAAACTACAATGTGTACCGTGTTTTGTTGGTTCACAATAAATAGGAAATGCATGTCTCGGAGCACAGATGGCCCACAACCATCATAATATGTTTTGATCTCGATTATCCTTTTTTTTACAGGATAGTCATTCCTCCAAGTACATTTTGCTTAGACCTGTTGAATTGGCATTTATCTCCACATTCCCTCATCTCAGTTTGGTTAGAATGAGATAATTTAAAACATGCTACTGTAATTCAGCTATCTGTCGCTGCTTTTTCTTGCTCTTGCTCTTTTTCCATTTCACGATCTCTTCTCTCAAAACCCCATTACTGCAGTTAATCTTTAATTTTGATGTTGATTTACTCTCTCTGAACTCCTTATATATACAACTAAGTGTTTCTATTACATATGCAGTTCATCACTTTTATTTTAAAGGGTTAATGGACATTTTGCTGGAGAAGCACAAGAATTGATTACTACTCTTGGGCATTAATCCTAGCCAAAAATGCAATCTCTGTATTAATTCATCAAGCTATCTTGGCTGACTTGTAGCACGTTTGCTCATCTTGACAGGAGCTCAAGAAGGTACTTGCAAATTTTAGATCTTCTCGCTGGTAGCTAGGTGCATTACATTGAGCACCAAAAACTTCAACTATACATGTGATTGTGCTATTGATGGGCTATGTTCGATTCAGATGGCTTTATATTGATTATATAAAATTCATAAAATGTGCCTATGGTTTTATGAGTATACGTATGAATTTATATTTATATAATTTGCTCTAAATACCATCATTGTGCCCTTCATAAGAATACAATATTAATGATTTATGGTTGAATCTTGTACTAATGAGCAATGGATAACACTGAATTAATAATTTATACTAGGTTCAGTTGACCTCAATAGTTGCATGCCAGCTTCACCCCTGGTTACCAGTTCCTACGAGTTATGTACAAGGTGACTTTACAATTTATGTCTAGAACAATGTTTTCTGTTCTATAAGTAGTAAAGGTTAGCACTATTCTTTGTTTTTCATCATGTAACATTGTAAGATAATATATTTTGTTCAGTTGAGAAACAAACTCGAGTTGATAAAAGGGAAGAATTCTCCTGACCTTATGTTGGTCTTTTCAAGTAGTACATTTAATTAGATGGCCCAGTTGAATGCAGATATGGGATAGTGGTATTAGGGAATTTTTCCATATTAGTTCATTACATGTTATTATGTTACTCCAGTTCTAAAATTTTCAAGTATTTTTATTGTTTATTGTTTAAGATGGACGGGCGCGGCAACGCGCGCTTTTATGGTCTAGTGCTCTAGTATAATCCATAGAGTAAGTTCCTCACTCATAAGACCACTCGTCAGTCCTAAAGATTAAAACAATAGTGAAACATTCCCCACCTCTTCAGCTTAACCTAACTGCCACCGCCCCCGGTAATAAATATAACCCCTTCAATTACTACATGTGCTAATGGCAACACCACCACCTCTAGAGTACCGACTTTAAGCAGTCCCTCGGGCTTCTCAAACCATCACACCACCCTTATCACTAGATCTCTTACATGCTTCCCCATGGGAAAAGGCCACAATCGAACCTGCTAATGACCACATAACTGCAACTGATATCAAAGGCAGAAAACTTGGTAGCCAAATCAATATATGGAAAATAGACCCATACATTACATGAATACAAAATATATAAAAATAAGTTGTTACATTGTGCTATATGAACTAGCCCATACGAAGTCTCAACTACTAGAAAAGATAAACCATAGAGCCAGATGGAAGAACATCCAAGCTAACATTCACTCGTAAGAAAAAACATGTATGCTTCCTACCTCAGTAGAATTCATCACTGAATACCAAATAGGTATGCTTTATTAGTTATTACTTCAATAGATGTCATCATTAATAGATAATTTTTCCAACATATAAAAAGGCGAAACACGAAAAATTTCATGTGACAGCACATTAAATAGTGATTGCAATAGGAAAAGAGGCAAGCATCTAAGAGGGCGGAGAAGGTAGTAGAAACACCAACTAAGTGGGTAGTATGCCCTTTTGACCCCATACTCATCAATCATATCGTGGGTAGAGTGTATCATGTGTGACGTGACATTCAATGGTATCAGAGATCCAATGAAAAACTTTTGAACAAAAAAGACAATGGTGAATATATAATAACATCGGATGTGCGATGTAGGCATGATAATATAATTTTTCACTTAATAAATAATTTCACAATAGTTTGCACACTAAACAATTAGTTTAACACTTAACAAATAGTTCTCAACACTGAAACCTTGCGCCTATTACGTGAGAAGATGCCGGTATGCATGATTGTGGCGTTTGGCTCCGGTAGGAGAGAGAAGGTGCAATATTATGGAATATGGTCGGATGTCAGCTCTCCATGCAAGTTGCTACTAGGATCGAGTATACATTTTTTTGTTCGCTTCGAATTCAGCTTGTGCACTCCATAAGGTGTTGGAGTGCCTTGAAGGATCTTAAATAACCCCTAGGGTCACTTTTTTCCCTATGACATTGATTTCTAGATCTCTCCATGCATTATTTTTTATTCCCAAAACAAGGAAAACAACGTTCAACAAATTATACTAATTAATTTTATTTCTTTACAATTCTCAGTATCTAAGTAGATGTAGGAAACTTTGCATGGATGCGTCATTTCAAACACAATCATGAACGTTGATCCGATCAAGCCTTGGGGCTACCCAAGCTTCATCCTTGAGCCTACCAACAAAATGTACAAATATCGCTTTCATAACCTATTATTAAATGTGAATCACCACACATGTAGCAAAAGTTGGGGCATGATCATCAGTTAACGATTGTGTTTTTTAAGATACGCACATTTTTATATAAAATTCAAATTTCCATTATCACGAATACACATTTATAACAAAAAAAACTAAAGTAGTGTGGCGACACAATTATATTGGGTACTTTTCTTAACAGTTAGCTTAAAGCATTAAACATCTTTTGCTAAAATAGAAACACTATATTCATTTAAGTTTGTGTCACTTGTATGTATTAATGTATTATGATGTGTTTGTCATGATTTATATACTTAAATATCTTGCTAGAGGGTTCTAGATCGTGTGAGTCTGACCTATTTTAATATAGATTTAAAGCATAAGGTTATCGGCTTAATTCATGCCAATTTCGTGTAACTGGAGAATGTCGCAGCAACATGGCTTACAAAAAATGCTACTACAAAAATGGCGTTACTTCGATATATATCCAGTGCGAAAATGACATTTTATTGAAGTATCCAAGTGTTGGCATTGATATGTTTCACAAGTTCTTTTTCTAGTTGTAATTTTGAGTACGAAAAATCTTTTTGTAGGCATTATTTTGAATACACAATTTTTTAGGTTAACTAGTAGTGGCATATACAAATTAGGATTTTGTTTTTAGTTCATACTCGGATGTTCTCCTAGTCACACTTATTGCCTGGCTTCCATTGCTTGCTCCTCATTTCTCTATTAGTGAAACATATCATTTCATCCTTGGGGGTTTTGCCAATTTACTAGTAAAGCATACATGTAAGTTTCTTAGTTGGCCTCAAATGTTTTTCTAGCATAGTGTACGATATAATACTAAATAAATCGAGAGTATCAAGTATCGTTTTTATTCCTATTTTCAACCGACGTGAAACACGACCAGTTTGTCTAGATTGTGACACTATTTGTAATTGAAGTGACAACATATGTAACATTGTGGGGGAATTTAAAATCCGAACCAGCCTTGTAGTATGTGCATCCTGTGATCAACATGGGTTGGACCGTAGGAACTTACAACATATGTAACATGAGTATCATTTGATCAACAATGCATCTTGGTTCCTTCTTATTTTTCTTTCGTAAGAAGCGTCTCATAATTTGAAATAACATGATACATCATTTGTGTATTCCTCTGTCGATGTCTATTTATTAAATCCCCAAGTGTGGGATCGATGGCACCTCTGCTTACCAAACGGGTGGGTCGAGGTGGAGAAGGCATCGACGACCGGCTGGTTGTCGTCCCGACGAAGCTTGCTCCGGCGGCGTGGAGCGGGAGCTTTGGTGCGCGTGGACTGGTGTGGCGGTGCAGGGCGGGAGCTTTGGTGTGGGGGCAGTGGGCTGGTGCGGCGGTGCAGGGCGGGAGATTTGGTGTGGGGGCAGTGGGCTGGTGCGGTGGTGCGGTGGTGCAGGGGGGAGCTCGACTGGTGTGGCGGCGCAGGGCGTGAGCTCGGCTGCGCGGCGGATTGGGGAATTTAGGAATTTTGTTTAGGAATTTTGGGGGTGAGGGGGTATGTTGGACCACCAAAGTCTGAAATATTTTCCGCTCTACTGCGCCAAAATTTTCGCCACCTCATCGCTACATGTGTCGGATGTTCCGTCTGCCGGGAGGGACCTATGCCAACACATAAGCTGCCTCCCTATATTTATATTTTAGCGGGCAGTTAACAGCTGGGTCATACGTATTTTTCCAGTATGTTTATTTCTCCTGGCAGTTAACTTGCCCTCTAAAGTCGATCTTTGCCGGCTGTTATTTGCCCTTAAATTTGGTCCCTAGTGTAGTGCTTCCATCTCTATTCTGACTAATGGTCATTTGGAAACAACAACAACATGCATATGATCACCATGTAAAGAAATATATACAATAAAAACAACACAAAAAACAATATATTTGATCAAAAGCAACACAAACAACAATATACTTGATTAAAAAAACAACACAAACATCAGGAAACTTGATAAAAAAATAACACAAACATCAGGAAACTTGATAAAAAAAAACAACACAAATATCAGGAAACTTGATCAAAACATCAGAAACAACGATACAATTGATCAAACAATCAAACCACACACAAAATAAAAATATTGAAGTATGCATTGGACCTGCTGCGACAGGTAGACATGCATGATTGCAAGTTACTAACCACTCCCATGTGTCAAACTGAGATTCTCACACGAGAAGGAGGCAGACTACTGAATGCTTTTTGGTATTCCAACACTATTGGTGGCATATAATACCTTACCCTCACACGGCTAGGCTTGTCGTTTCCAGTAACCAAGGTCTACAGGTTTCTCTCCTCGTCCGCTGAAATACACTGGGAAACAGTCAAGCGAATTTGTGCTATGTCCACAGTACTGTTAACACTGGCTTGCATATTCAGAGACAGTCTTCATATTTGCTGAGTATTTTCACATAGGGATTTCTATTTTCGTGCCCTCGGGTCCTTAGTTGTACTCAGTTTTCCCCATCTCCTTAATTTTTCCTCAGTTTTCTCCAATCCCTTGTCTGTAACCCGCAGAAGGAGCTCGGATGGAGGATTCCCGTTTAGTTGACGTTGGTTGGTGCTGGCAAGTGGGGCCGCTGTTGGTGCCCCAGTGGACACGTCTCCACTTATCCAGATCATCGTGGGACCCACAACTTGTCCACGTTAGCGCGCCGGACCCACAGCTTACCAGGTGACCGTTGCAAAATGGGATTTCGATCCAGCCCCGCGCCCGTGCCCGTGCCATTGCTTCCCCTTTCTTTCCCGCGCCCCATTGTTCTTCTTCTCCGCCAGCGCAGACCTTCTCCGGCAGGCGGGTGATGTCTAGTTTCTCTTCGACCTCCCGTTCTTCATGGCCGCAGTATGGACCCGTGCCTTTGACAAGATGGCCCACGCCAGGAGCCTCGAAGCGGTTGATCTGTAAGACGGACGAGAACGGCAACCGTGGACGTGAGTTCGTTGCATGCGAGAGCTTGCCATATAGAGAGGGGATAAGGTTAGATCTCGCTCCAATTTCTATGTTTTCTCTCGATTTTCTTGTTATTCCCTCGAATTTGGGATTTAGGGTTCACGTTGTTGTTTTCAGATCTTGAAGAAATGCAGGCATTTCGAGTGGATCGATGTGTACGTTCAGAGGCTTCAATTGCGGAATCAATTGGCGCTATTGGGGAGCGCAATTTGGGAGGGGGGACTTGCTGTAGAGAATGCGGCGGAGAGAGGAGCCGTTCGATTATGCCTAATGCTCCCAATGCAGGACTGGTGGAAGTGAAGGGAGAACTGAAGAAAATGAACAAGCAGTTAAGGCAGATCGAGTTGAAGAAGCAAGCTAATCTGATGGCTGGTTGTTTCTTTTGTTGTATTACGATCGGATTCTTATCATTGCTCACCAGGCGCTAGAAGTTGTTACAAGGGATACCTTGTTACAAATCCATTATTCAGTTACATGTACTTATAGTTGTTTTCAAAGTTAGTGTGTGCATTCACCGAAATTACCAACTATATTCCTAAAAGAAAAGGAAAGCTAAAGATAGTTGATAATTGTTAGAGGGGTGACAAATAATGCAATCACCGAAATCCGCAAATATGTATGCCTCATGTTTATACCAAAATTATACCACTTTTAGGCCGTTTCAAAATACCAATACTATATCCCAAACTATATTCCCTAAAAGAAAAGGAAAGCTAAAGATAGTTGATAATTGTTAGAGGGGTGACAAATAATGCAATCACGAAATCCGCAAATATGTATGCCTCATGTTTATACCAAAATTATACCACTTTTAGGCCGTTTCAAAATACCAATACTATATCCCAAACTATATTCCCTAAAAGAAAAGGACAACTAAATATAGTTGATAATTGTTAGAGGGGTGACAAATAATGCAATCACGAAAATCCTATATCCCAAACTATATTTCCTAAAAGAAAAGGAAAGCTAAAGATAGTTGATAATTGTTAGAGGGGTGACAAATAATGCAATCACCGAAATCCGCAAATATGTATGCCTCATGTTTATACCAAAATTATACCACTTTTAGGCCGTTTCAAAATACCAATACTATATCCCAAACTATATTCCCTAAAAGAAAAGGAAAGCTAAAGATAGTTGATAATTGTTAGAGGGTGACAAATAATGCAATCACCGAAATCCGCAAATATGTATGCCTCATGTTTATACCAAAATTATACCACTTTTAGGCCGTTTCAAAATACCAATACTATATCCCAAACTATATTTCCTAAAAGAAAAGGACAACTAAAGATAGTTGATAATTGTTAGAGGGGTGACAAATAATGCAATCACCGAAATCCGCAAATATGTATGCCTCATGTTTATACCAAAATTATACCACTTTTAGGCCGTTTCAAAATACCAATACTATATCCCAAACTATATTCCCTAAAAGAAAAGGACAGCTAAAGATAGTTGATAATTGTTAGAGGGGTGACAAATAATGCAATCACCGAAATTCGCAAATATGTATGCCTCATGTTTATGCCAAAATTATACCACTTTTAGGCCGTTTCAAAATACCAATACTATACCCAAACTATATTCCCTAAAAGAAAAGGACAGCTAAAGATAGTTGATAATTGTTAGAGGGGTGACAAATAATGCATTCACCGAAATCCGCAAATATGTATGCCTCGTGTTTATACCAATACTATTCCCTATCCCAAACTATATTAAGTGGCAAACTCGTTATTGCACATAAATAGAGGGGTGGGCACTCTGACGAGAGAGAGAGAGAGAGGGTGGCCACGAAGAGAGAGAGAGAGAGTTGCCACGAAGAGACGGATAGGGGTATATTGCCCGTTAGATCAGTGGATCAACGGTTCGTGGAGTCGATCCGTGTGACAATGGCTCAACCAATCAGGATAAGTTTGGGCTTCTCAGAGAATTTGTGACAGTACTTGAGGGCAAAAATGAGTAGTACTAAGAATCCAAGGGCACATAAATAGTAAATAGACTAAGGGATTCAAACAAAAGAATTACAAAATGAAAAATGCGTGTTTTGTACAATATAATTCATATTGGGCTACATCAAATTATTTGCAATTCAAATATACATGAGTGTGACAATTATGGTATCATTTAGACAAACTATGTTTTTGGGAAAGATGTTTTGCAAAGGGGTTTGAGAACCATGCATCTTCATAGCTACACTAGTGATTCGAGAAGTGGCAATTTGTGGTAAAAATTGATTTATATATGTTTGTTAAGGTTTTCTAGGTGGCAGGTTGCGTAGGAAGACTCCATGAGTAGGTGCCACTATGTTTTTATTTTTTTGGATTTTTTTGCGCATGAAATGAATCAATTAGCTATGTTAATCTCATTTGTTGACTCTCTGTTGACCAGCTACTTGAGGTAAAACTGAGTATATTGCACTTGCCGGTCTAAGTCCTCGAGGGAAAACTGAGTACATATAAAATTTCTGTATAAGGCCCGAGGTTATAGCGAGTACACCAAACGTCCCGGGTTAGACTCGTGTCGCGGTGCACGCTGCAGCCGTGCATAGCGGACGCGTGTTGCGGTACACGCCACCTTCGTCTTATAGAGCCCATCTTTCTCTCCCTCGACGCACGTTCTCACTGGCTCACTTCAACCGCCTCTCCTGTCCCATCATCTTCTCCACAACCGAAGAAAAAACCTCGAAGAAAACCGCCGGCGATGGAGTAGAATGAGATGCCCATTGTCGGCACATCAGCCGCCGCACCCGTCCAGGCCCTCGCTGCTTCCAACGTGGCAGGGCGCATCGGCCGCCACCCCGTCCGGGCCCCCTGTTGCTTCCAACGTGCAGCCGGCTCATCGGCCGCCGCCCGTCCAGGCCTCCTTCTTCGTGTGCGCGGGCCGCCACCCGGGCCGTCGCTTGGGACCCGTACGAACCAGTGCGATCGACGCAGGAGAACCCCTACGACACCAGCATCGTCGACAACGAGCCGGAGGTAACCCTTTGTTCCCTTGTTCTTATCTCATTTCAATCCTTTTGTGTTAGATCTAGCGTTATTAGGGTTCGTCTGTTCCTAGTTCAATCCTTTTGTGTTAGATCTTGCGTTATTCGTTCGTCTGTTCCTAGTTCAATCCTTTTGTGTTAGATCTTGCGTTATTACTGTTCGTCTGTTCCTAGTTCAATCCTTTTGTGTTAGATCTTGCGTTATTAGTGTTTGTGATTTGCTTTTGTTTAAGATTTGTGCCGATGATGATGAATGAATATTTGGGCATAAATTGATTCAGGGTTTGGTCAGTAAACAATTGGTGTGTACAAATTTGTTGTGCATGATCTTTGGTTTACTTACTCAAATCCTGGATATAAGTGTGTTCAATGTAACTGAGGCTACCTCTTTTTTTCGAGCCCATATTATCATGCATGATTTTTTGTTCACTCTCTGTTCCATCATCGTTGCAATTGACTCCGTGTTTTTGCACGATCTTTGGTGCTACGTGACGGTGCGCGAGCAGCGACGTCGACGACGACGAGTCCTTCCACACCAAGACTCGTCACGTCCTCGGGAGGCTGCAGTCCGGCCATTACGATGGCCCCTTTGCTCGAGGCATTTACAAGTGCCCCTTCTGCAACAGGAAGCTCCGTGCCACCGACTTCAACTCCCTGGTGAACCATGTTGAATCCATTGGCAGATGTGGCGCTAGAGTTGGAAGGACCGTGAACGTGCATGCGTACATGGCCAAACACAAAGCACTTGGGATTCACTGCGCAACCTCCAAGCGAGTCACACGCGCTACTGGAGGCGTTGAACGTGCCTGCACTCTCTGTATGTGACTGCTCTATCTGTAGAGCAGCTTAAATTCATGTAAAATGTAGCTTATGTTGGATCTATCGGTACTACTTTTGGATCTGTCATGAATACATCTATGCTATGTTGGTTGCTGTATGCAGCTTATCCTATATTTTCTCTCTAGATTTGTGCCCTAGATTTCCTACCTGATTGGGTAAAAACGAAGGCATAAAGAATTGAATGGCGTTAAAAAACAGAAGGAGAAGCTGCTCTAGATTTGCTACCAATTTGGGCTATCAAATATGAATGAGATCGAGCGAGAGAGAGGAAAAAAGGTACATTGAAAACTGCTAATCTGGGCGAAAGAGACAGAAACCACTCGTGCCCCGTCCCGGACCCACGGCTCCACACGCTATGGCCCCACACGCTACGGCCCCACACGCTACGGCCACACAAACACGGTCTCGTCTGTCACACGCGGTCTCTTCCTACCCGCCCCACACGACGGTCCCACACGGCGCGACCCCACAAACGACACGACCCCACTCGTCGGCACGGAGCGGTCAATTTAGCAGTTCCTTCCGTCAGAGCTCCTCTGCGGTTCGACAAGGGCTTGGGGAAAGCGAGAAAAAACTAAGGAGGTGGGAAGGTATAACTAAGGACCTGAGGGCACGAAAATAGAAATCCCTTTCACATATGTAGAATGGGTTGGCAACATCGATGATTGCCGGTTCACTAGTGGGTTTGACCAAATTTGGTTTCCTGGGGCGCTCGTAAGCAACCCACAATTGCATGGTCGTTGACAGAAGCTGAATATGATGTTCTGGCAAACGGTACAACCGAACATACTTGGATGCAGTCCTTGCTTAAGGAATTGTAGATTCCTCAACCTCACCTCTAGTACTCTAGTGCAATAATGCCGGTGCCACATACCCTAAACATTGAAGTTGATTTTCACTTCATTCAGGAGAAGGTGGTGTGCAGGGCTCTTGATGTTCGTTATGTCTCCTTGCAAGATAAAGGTGCATGTGCTTTTACTAATCCACTAAAAAAGGTCACACTTGCTTGTTCTAGGCGCAGTCTTAGCCTCATTTCAATTGGATGAAGGGGGAGGAGGAATGTAAGCTAACCGTGAGTTTATGTAAGTTGGATAACTTGTTGTACACGATGTACAGTCGATCTAGTTGTGATATAGTTGTTACTATTCTTGTTTATTTGACAACCATGTAATCCTTATACCCATACCCTACCTAGGGATAATCGAGTTGCCCATGGGTAAAGCCCATGTGCGAAGTCGGTGACCCATACCCTACCAATTAGGGTTTGGTCATGAGCGGCCGTACCCGTGAGACAAATTGCCGGGCTATGACTCACGCCAAAACACTTTGTTTAACTCTCCCCTTTTCTAAAAATGAGTGACAAATTCACACAACAAAAACAAATATTACATTACAACAGCACACATCAGAGTATCAGATCAACGGTCGAAATAGGGCGGGAGGCATAGGATTTGTCCCCTAGCTATTATACAGTATGCATTTTAATCAGTGGGTGATCTATTTTTAATTAGCCTTCATGCTTTCTTAGGAACCCATGAACTTTTTCTTGTCGATGTTGGGCTTGGACACGACAGAACCGTCGTTGCCCGCGAGTGCCTTGTACTTGTCCTTCCTGGTGAAGCTGGTGCACTCATAGGAGAGCGTGGAGGCGATGAGTCTCTGAATATAGTTGGCCACCTCGTGGCTGGTCTTGCCGCCCTTGCATGTGAGATCATGTGGGAGCTTGTTGAGGAAAGTCACCACGTAGCCCGGGCTCGGGTTCATGAAGAAGTAGAAGGGGTCGAGCCCCTTCCACCCCCGCGCTGTCGTGCCGTGGAACATGCTCATCTGGTTCTCCATCGCCACCGGCACGATCTCGTCGGTCAGCTCGGCGAACAGCGCCGAGAACCGTAGCAGGAACGGCTCCCGACACGTCGTGCCCTCGGGGCAGATCACCAGGTCGCCCTCCTGGAGCAGCCGCCGGATCATGGCCGCGTCCGCCGCGCGGTCACGGGTCAGCCGCACCGTGCGGATCGGCGACAGGAGCTCGGACAGCCGCGACACCGAGTAGGTGACCGCGGTGATGGGCCGGCCGAGGGCGGTGGAGAGGAAGATGGGGTCGAGGAGGGTGCGATGGGAGCAGATGAATAGCACGCCGGTCTGGCCAGTTTCACGGCTGGCCGGCGGCGGCGGGTTGCCCTTGACGGTGACGCGCACGCCGAGCGCCATGAAGGCGTGGTACACAATGCGCATGGGCAGGAGCGAGCCCGCGGCGATGCGGAGGCAGGAGAGCACGAACCCGATGGGGATCCAGAGCACGGTGAGCAGCGCGAGCGCCGGGGACGGCTTCTGCACGATCCGTCCGTCGTGGAAGATCACCGGCTTGGGCAGGTCCTCCCGGGGCACGGGCCGCAGCTTCGGCGCCGGGGGCACCACGTACCCCTCCTTGCACAGCCGCATGAACGGGTAGTCGGTCTTCCTGTCGCCGAGGCCGATCTCGGGCGTGGCGTCGCCGAACGCCTTCCGGAGCGCGTCGGCCTTGTTCTCGCCGACGAGCACGCCGGGGGAGCGGACGAGCCCGGTGGCCCTGTCGCCCCAGACCAGGAGCTCCGTGCCGAGCACGGCGTCGGCGCCGATGTACTCCTTGAGGAAGGCTTCGACCATGATCCTGGGGTTGGCGGTGAGCACGAAGCGGCGTCCGCAGGCCGAGAACACGCGCCACGACTCCGGGTGGAGGTCGGAGCAGTAGAACTTGGGCAGCACGGCGCGCGCCACGCCCTCGACGTCGAC
The DNA here is from genome assembly GCA_030979885.1 of Lolium multiflorum. Classification (NCBI taxonomy): domain Eukaryota; kingdom Viridiplantae; phylum Streptophyta; class Magnoliopsida; order Poales; family Poaceae; genus Lolium; species Lolium multiflorum. The sequence continues at coordinate 83,825,909 of CM061750.1, forward strand.
GACCTTGACGCCGGCCGTGGACGCGAAGATGAGCACCTGGATGCCCGCCGACTCGGACACGAAGTAGTAGAGGAGGCCCGCGAGCGGCGCGAGGAGGATGAGCAGCAGGAGCCGGAGCAGGCCGCCCGTCTCGAACGCCATGTGCGCGAAGTAGGGGAAGGAGCTCCGGCCGCACAGGAGCGTGCCGTCCAGGTCGGCCACCACCGTGTCGCCGCTCCGGTCCGCGGAGGAGCACTTGTCCACCGTCGGGAACGGCGACGGGGCCATTGTCTCGGTGTCCACCATGACTCCCTAGCAGTTCGTTGCTCTGGGCTAAGCTAAGCTAAGCTAAGCTAAAGAACACTGTCGTACCTTGATACGTTTTCCTGTCTGCTGTGGAGTCTGCGTGAGAGCTCTGCACTTTCACCGTGGCTGCTTATATACAGGTGCCAAAGGGGCAATTACGAAGCGCAGACGACAAAGGAGAATTGGTTCTGACGTGGGTGGACGAAACTGGGGAGAGAATTAGCTGACAGGTAATGCCGTCAGGTGTCTTGGACTTTTCCGATGTTCCAAGGGGGTGGCTTCTTCGGAAGCACCGTGCGGCGTTGTCTCGCATGGTCCGAGGACTTCGGCATGGCCGCCAGTAAAGCGAGGCGGGAGAAAAATAAATCGGGGGACGGTGAGTTCTTGTTGAGATGGTTGAAGCCTTGAGGGCGACAAGTGCTGGACCGATTAGTTTGCTTAATTAGTTTGATGCGTCGTACTAGAAGTAGCAACGTAGTTTACTTCCTCACGTATCCTTCTGTTCCGGTTACGGAGAAACATGGATTGGTCGCGTTTGGTTTCCCTCCATCAAGGCCAGCCTGAAGCAGGCAACGGCCGTTTGGATGTCGGTACACATGATGTCTACCTGCCTACCCGATATGAAGGCCTGAATTGGTGGTTACCACCGGTCCGACCGGCCTGCTCGGGCGCAATGGGCGGCGCAGGTTGCAGTCCAGACGGCGCGTACACTTCTTGACTTCTTGCTGTACAAAGTACACTGCCATAAAATCGTCACGGCCAACGACGACAACCGCGCTGCGATGACTGCTTTCTCGAGGGCGGTGACTCAAGTTTGACTACCATACTACAGATCATGAGATCAATTGCTATGGTATCTTAATCTGATTATATCTTACTCATATTCTATTTTTACTCATTCTGACAAAAAAAGAAGATATCATACAATCCCACGTCTATGCTAAAAAATAATGACACAACGGTGTAAGTGTGTAACAAGGTTAAAAGTAAAAGTTGGTTTATAGTCTCAAGGCAAATATATGGGTGGGCCTAGTTTTTTTTAATTTATTTTTTGGTTTTGTATTTCATTATGTTTGTACATCATATATTGGACGAGCAGACCAATATTTATACTACCTTCATTTAGGACTATAAGGCCGGCATATATACCTAGATCGTCAATTTAACCAACATAACATGAGTTATACAAAACAAAAATTATATCATTAAAAAGAAAAAAAACATCTAAATTTTCTAATGATATATATTTTAAAATATATACCTTCTATTACGCCGGTTAAATTTATGACCTGGTGATACGCATCGGTCCTATAACCTCGAACGGAAATACATCATTTACATGATCAACCTCTATTAAAGATATAGAGTATGCTCACACTTCAAATTAAAACTTAAATTTATATCTATTTTTAGGTGTACTATTTGCGTATACATATTTTTTTACTGAAAATAAAAAATAGTATCATGATACTACGATGCGATTCTACCATATGCTACTACTGACAAGAAAACGATACTACCTAGTATCCTTGTACTGAAAAAACATTGCTCATATGTGGCATCGATAGTCGTAACTCGTGAGCACTCTCAAGCCTATGAGCAGAACCCTCTCTTCTTTGTGCATTAGGATGGCATGCAAGGCATATTTGAGGCTGTATTCTGCTACTACGACCAATAACTTTGTTCGATTTAGGTGGCAATCAATGACCAGATGATGCTTAAGGCCGCCAAGGCAAGTATCCTTGGTCGATCTACTTTTTGATATATGTGGTGTTGTGTAGGTTGCTCAATGGAATCATGTGTATGTTGTTTTCTGATGATTAAGAATGTTGTGATTGATCTGGTAAAGAAATGGGGCTAGTGGGGATAGCTAGGTATGCCGAGTGTGAGTATGTGTTGTACTTGTCCCCATTGTCACCATATTATGCATTTTTATGAGGCTCATATTGATTTGAATTTATTTTTTCTTGAACAAGGAAGCGGTCTAAAAAGACCCTGAGCTGCATATTTTATTAAGAATGGTAGGTACATTTTTGGAAGAACATTTGCCTACCTTAAATGGTTTTGTGTGTTTGATAACAACTGTAGCAACTTTTAAGTGCACTAAGTGTTATAGGAACACTTGCTATAAGGCTCAACACCATGAGAGACCCCTCAAAAAGATGAAAAGATGAATACCGAGCTTTATGTTTCTTGGAGGTTAAGTTGTAGGTGTTAGTTGTAGTCATAGGGTTTTTGTTGGATGGAGAGATCCCTGAAAAATAATTGTTGCACTTTTATTGCCCATGCAGGAATGTTTGGGGTGTCAGGCCGGAATCTCTACTGCTAACATTCCTAGACTTCATGGTATTAGGATGCGCTCTACGCAGATGCCAGGCCAAAGATAGGTCGGAGATTAGGCTGGAGTCTCTAGACCAGGCCGGAATCTCTGAAATCTTCGATCCCTCGGGCCGGAGTTTCCGGTCCCTCGGGTCAAAATCTCCGGTCTTGAGGTTTCTAGCCTCATGCCGCGCCAGACTGTGCTCCACGTAGATGCTAGGCCAGAACCTCTGGTCCCGTGGTCTAGAATCTTCGGTCCAGGTTTCTCCACCTTAGGTTGTGCTGCGTCCAGATGTCAGGCAAGGAGCTGGCTGGAGACTCAAACGGAACCTCTGGGTAAGGCTGTAATATCTGGTCCAGCAGGTCAAAATCTCCAACCTTTTAGGGAGGCCGAGGTTAGTGACTCTGTAGCGGTTATATTTTAGGGAGGCCTATAAAAGGAAGGATTCTTCTTCCTCACTGGGCCATGTCTTCCACTCTCTCTCCTCCGTTGTTTCTAAGCTCAAATCTCGTGGATCTCCCTCCCTAGCTAATCAATCAACCCCATACTTCAAGAATCAAAGGAGGAGGACCTGATCTACACATCTACCCAAGAAGTTTCGATTTCCCCCTAGTATTTCTTGGTGGAACTTGTAATACTAGATTTCATTGGTGGATATCCTTTTTGAGAGGCTATCATGAAGCTTGCTTGGAGTGTGCAAGTTCCTATGGTCTTGGGAGCCTCCAATTAATTTGTGTAGTCATGCCCCAACCTTGTGTGAAGGTTTTGCCACCTTGACCGACATATCTTAGTGGAGAAGTGGGTTCACCTTGGTGGTGATCTCACTAGAGAAGATGGCGACACTTTTATGGCGTTTGGTTGGCCTCCATGACACCGACCTTTCCAAATGTAGACACACTTCCTTTGGAAAGGAACTACAGGAAACAAATCCTTGTGTCTCGGGTCTCCCCTTTGGTTTATCGTTCATAAATGAGCTGAATGAAATCAAAATTTCATGTTCGGTTTTGAATTAGTACCTGTTTTTGGAATGTCCGCCGCCAAAGTCACTGAATGCATGGGTAAGTCACCAATCCAATCCCTTTTACAAATTGGATGTCATTCTGAATTTAGTCAACGACGAGATTTAGTATCATTTCTTGCATTTTCATAACTCGTGAAATGCGGAGTAGGCATGAATTCCCCCAATTTGCAACCTACCATAGGATTTGTTATGTAAATAGGTATATGTTCCTTTTCATTATGAATTGCGACGCATTTGTTTGTCGTCTCCGGGCTATATATCCTCGCGGAACTCTAGTCATCGAATCAAATTAACCTTAATGAATAACTAATTATTTCTCTTCTTTTAGCCATCTTTTTTAGTTACGTGTTCTACTTGTTGTACTTGCTTTGTTGTATTATCTTGTGTTTGCATCATATACTTTACTTCTTGAAATTTTTCACCTTTATCTTGTGGCAAAAGCCCTAAAAATTTAAAAAGAATTAAAATTGGATTAGCTCCTATTCACCCTCCCCCTCTCTAGTCGCTCAACTTACCAAGTCAATTGGAATCAGAGCCTCGGCTCTTATTCAAACTTAATCGGCTCTTATTTGAACTTACCCACCTAAGAGAATGGGCGACGAAAAGGATAAGAATTAGGGTAGTGAAGTCTTACCCCAAGGGGTAACGGCTCCGCTAGCATCAAAAAGCATTCCGGGCACCTTGGATGATCTCAAGAGATTGGACTCATCCATTATGGCCCAAATGCAATCCATGCTTGCGAGGTTTCTTGGCCCTAAAGAAAATCTAACTCCTAGTGTTGGAGCCTCTCCCAAGGACGCTTCTGCTCAAATTATACTCATTAAGTTTTCCCTCGAAAAGAGCAAACCTCTTGAGGAGGAGATGGAGGGCACCAACACATCCACTTCCAAGGAAAATGATGATCCTCAGCAAAAGAAGGGTTCAGATGGTAACCATGCGGTGCCCCCACCAAGTGACTACACTCGAGGTGCCCCCACCAAGTGACTACACTCTGAACCCACCTATTCCTATGGCTCATATAGTCTCGCAAGAACCCCTCCACCCCCACCCGCCCACCCACTCTAGATTCATCAAGTTTTTAGGAAATGGAACTTTATATCTTAAAAATTATTGATGTAAATGGAATTTTATATTATAAATGGAATGAAATTATACAAATAATAAGTGACCAGTATTTGTTGCCCTTAATTGTTATTGAGTGGTTTGCGACGTTAATGAGAATGTAGTTACGGCAAACGATTTGCGCCACACATATCCCTATCACAGTAGTAAATGTTGTGTGATCTATTCATGTACCATGGCGTTCACGGTGATTAGGGGCGTGCCACGGTGTTTAAAAACGTCAGGCGCAGCCACCAGAGGCTGCTGAGTACTAAGAGCATCTCCAGCAGGCGCGCTATATCGCGGCGCGCTAAAAGTAAGAATCTGCGCGCGGTAAACTGTTGCCGCGCGCCGGAGCGATTTCTCCCCCGTCGGGTACGCCATTTTGCAGCGCGTGGGCGCGGCGCAAACAACAAACACAAACAAGTATGCATCCAACAAGATCAAACAATATATAAAAATTCACAATTAAATTGTACCATCCAAATACAATACATTGTTCACAACAATACTTCACACCAAATACAACACGTCCAACATACAACAATACAACATGGTTTTCATACAATACAACACATAGTTTTCAAACAAATACAACAAATATGCAACTATTTTTGTCCATTCCAATTCCACCATTCTTCCATGAGATCTTTTTTAAGCTCATCATGTGTGTCGTTGCACCGAATGGCATGGTATGAGGCAATGAATCGGGCAATCCTATGTGCGGACCTCCTCACTTGCACGGGAACCCCCATCAAGTCGTAGTGGGTATGATCCACATCTTTTCCGCGATCATCCTCTATAATCATGTTGTGCATGATTACACACGCGGTCATGATATACCAAAGGCACTCTTGATCCCAAAATCTTGCCGGTCCTCTAACAATGGCAAATTGGGCTTGCAAAATCCTAAATGCTCTCTCTACATCTTTCCTAGCCGCCGCTTGTGCACTGTGGAATTGAGTTTGCTTCTTACCTCTTGATTGAATAATTGGCTTCACAAATGTTTGCCACCTTGGATATATGCCGTCGGCGAGGAAGTAGCCATAGTTGTACTTGTGGCCATTTGCTTCAAACTCCACCAATGGACCTTCCCGCATTGCAAGTCTTGTCATTAGTGGTGACCGTTGAAGAACATTGATGTCATTGCAAGATCCGGGCATGCCAAAGAAAGCATGCCATATCCAAGTCTCTTGGTCGGCCACCGCTTCAAGTACTATGGTGGCATCCTTCTTGTAGCCTTTGAATTGTCCATGCCATGCCGCTGGACAATTCTTCCAACTCCAATGCATACAATCAATGGAACCAAGCATACCGGGAAACCCCCGGTTGGCGTTGATCTCCAAAAGCCTTGCCGTGTCTTGAGCATTGGGGGCTCTCAAGTATGTGGGGCCAAAGACATTGACAATTGCAACGACAAAGCGCTTCACACACAAGATAGAAGTGCTCTCTCCCATGGCCAAATGATCATCAATAAGATCCGCCGGTATACCATATGCCAACATACGCAAGGCGGCGGTCACCTTTTGATATGTGCTATGACCAAGTTCTCCGGCGGCATTCCTCCTTTGCTCAAAGAAGCGATCATATTTGGTGACCTCCGTTGCAATGTGCTTGAACAAGTTGAGACTCATCCGGAAACGCCGCCGAAAATAGCTTTCGGGGAAAATCGGATTCTCATTGAAATACGACCGCATCAACTTCTCATGCCCTTCAATCCTTTCTCTCCACAACTTCTGTCTACCGAACACCGATCCACCAAATTTTGGCCTCTTAACGGCGCGGTATGCTAATAGTATCGATATGTTCTCCTCTTCTTCTTGGTCGAACTCGTCATCCGATGAATCATATGATGAACTCTACAAACATATGTATGAAATTACTTCACTATGAACTATTGTAGCTAATTGGCGAGTAATAGAGGCCGGCGGCGGAGGTCATACCTTGCGAGCAAATGGGCGAGCACCATGGGCGCGCCATGTTGCTAGCAAGCTCGAGGACGACGAACGACATGTCGGCGCTGCGCGAGAGGAGACGACGGCGGCGCGAAGGGCGCGGAGAAGGAGCGCCGCGCTCGTCGCGCGCGGCGCGAGCGACGATCTGTGGGCGGCGCCGCCACCGGAGGAGGTGCGGGCGACGGATCTGACGGTGGCGCGCGAAGCGGGGCGCGGCGGAGTCGGCCGTGGGCGGATTTGCGCCGGCGGTAGGTGGGAAAATGAGGGCGCGGGCGCGGGGAGAAATTTCCGGCCGTTGGCTTTTTCGCGCTTGGACGACGTTGCGTTGGCCGACGCGTCGAATGCGCTCCGTTTTGTGCAAAACACCGCGCGCCCTAAAAAATTTCAGCGTCGCGCGTTTACCGCTGCTGGAGCGCGACATTCTCTCCCACGCGCGCTATATCGGACGTTTTTATGCCGCGCGGCCTATATAGCGCGTCTGTTGGAGATGCTCTAAGGGATGCACAAAAGAAGACATGCCCTTCAACCAAACGTTGAAGGGTCCAACTTCTCTTCTCTTACCCTCCAACGTTCATCTTGCTAGGCTCAACCACATTCTTTTTTTATAGGAGAACAACTTCCAACTAAAAACTGCTACGTACATACGTTTCTCAGATTTTGAGCACAGAAAAAGTCATCTCCATATATACATCTGGTCAAGGGAAGAAAAAAAAGATAAACCTTTAACCACACTATGAAGGCTTCAACTTCTTCTTCCAAACTCCAACCACATTTTTAATAGGAATCAACTTTCAGCTAGTGCAAGTTTGTACAGATTTCCCCCAGATTTTAACCACAAATTTTTATAAAACAACAACAAACTCATGGACTCGTGGCCCAATTCCGGGGAACCAGATCCTCTGACGTACTGCATAGAACTGCAGAGGGACATAGATGGTTCTAGTCCGTCCGTTGAGCATCCCATGGCAGCAGATAGAGTCCCCTGAAAACACATGTGGTCTTCCCCTTCGGTCGCCATTGACGTTGCCCGCGAAGCTCGCCGGCAAGACCAGCACTCGACCACGCCGGCGATGCTCCTCCCAACCAGCTCCCGTGTCCTGGTCGCGGCGCTCGATCTCTACCTTTCCGCTGCTCCGGAACACGCCAGCCGCGTCCTCGAAGAGACGGAGCAGGAGCCGGTGTCGGCGAGGTCGCGGAGCTCGACCTCAGCGTTGTCGCTTGCCGTCGGCCGCGTCCTCTAATGGGAGGAGAAGGAGTGGTGGCATCCGGGTCGCCGACTTCGTCCTCTTGCCGCCGCTCGGCAAGCTGCTCACGTTCTCCATGGCTCCATCTGCTCCCCGTTTTACTGTAGTACGCTTTGGGCCTGCTCGCGTTGTGTTTTTACAGGATTCGCTGGACTGCCGTCGGATGCTCAACGGATGGACTACATCCATCTATGTCCCTCTGCAGTTTCATGAGCTAAGTCAGAGGATCTCGAGAAAAGGGTCATCAAACCCCTGCAACTGCAAGAGTGTCGAGTGAGATCCCGGAAAAAAAAAACTCCAAAACCGCAATCGATGTCCATGTCCTCCTCGTCTTCCCCATCGCCGTCCCGCCTGGTGCCGCAGCTCCTGGTGGCGCTCCTCCAGCGCCGCCGCTTCGACGCCACCCTCCGCCCGCGCGCCACCTTCCGCGGCTTCTGCCCGTCCTCCATCGCCGCCTCGCTCGCCGCCATCCCGCGCCTCCTCCTCCCGCGCTCCGCGGGCCGCCTCTGCCCGCAGCGCCCATTCCCCTCCCCGTCCTCCTCCTACCACCGGCGCGTCGTCGCCGCTCTCACCCTCGCCTTCCTCAACTGGTCCCACTCCGGCGCCAGCCCGCTCACCGAGGCCCCGCTCCGCGCCGCCGCGCTCTCCCTCGCCCGCGCCCACGCGCTCCCCGCCCTCTTCGGCCTCCTCCGCGCGCACGCGCCGCTCGTCTCCACGGCCGCGCTCACAGACGTCATCCGCGTGCTCGGCGAGGAGGGCCTCCCGCGCCAGGCCCTCGCCGCCTTCCACCGCGCGCGCCAGCTCCGGTGCTCCCCGGACGCGCAGTGCTACAACACATTAATCGCCGCGCTCTGCCGGAACGGCCGGTTCCAGGAGGCCAGGTTCCTGCTCGACCAGATGGAGCGCCCCGGCGTGCGCTGCAGGCCTGACCCCTACACGTACACGGTGCTCATTTCCTGGTACTGCAAGATCGGGGTGGGGACCGGGTGCCGGAAGGCCGCCAGGAGAAGGATCTACGAGGCCGGGAGGCTGTTCCGGAGGATGGGCGAGAAGGGGCTCGACCCCGACGTTGTGACCTACAACTGCTATATCAATGGCCTGTGCAAGACGTACCGGGTGGAGCGTGCGCACCAGGTGTTTGATGAAATGGTCAGCAAGGGGTGCACACCGAACCGGGTTACGTATAACTCGTTCGTGAGGTATTATAGTGCAGTGAATGAGGTTGACAAGGCTGTCAAGTGGATGAGGGAGATGGTGGCAAGGGGGCACGGGGTGGCGACATCAAGCACCTATACGCCACTTATCCACTCACTATATGAGAGTGGGCGGGTTGGGGATGCACGGCAGTTCATGATCGAGATGGCGGAAAGTGGGCATCTGCCAAGGGAACACACCTACAAGCTTGTGAAGGATGCAATTGAGGAGGCCGGTGAGGAGGCCTTGCCGCCAGACCTCTGTCGCTCCATTGATGATGGCATCAAGGAAAGATTTCAGCATGTCATGCGGATGAAGCCCATAATGAGACCAGTGACAAGATTATCCAGGACCAACATTGAGCTTGTGCAAACTTAACACTTGAGAGGTTGATCCTGCACACAGAAGGTTTTTGATCGAGATGTCCAAGGGCCGTGCTAATGCCCTGTGAGCTGTTGAAGACTGACTGCTGGGTAGGAAGCTTTTCTGAAAGAGCCTTGGCCCTGAGAGGGCATGATGATATCAGGGAAAGCACTGGGTTCAGCTTCGTTCCACTGTTAGATAGGCAATTCAATTGTTGAATGTTGTTTATGCTCTTGGCTTGGTTCGGTGATGAGAATGAAACCCAAAACGGCACCAATCTACTCACAGGATTATTCGGAGGCAAAGATGAAGTGGGTTTGTGGAAGGTGAATAATATCTATGATTCTCCTCACCGTCATAAGGTGTTTGATGAAATGGTTAGCAAGGGATGCACATCAAACCGGGATACATATAACTCATTTGTTATGTATTATAGTGCGTTGAAATGAGGTTGACAAGGCTGTTAAGTGGCTGAAAGAGATGGTGGCAAGGCGGAAAGTGGACATCTTACCAGGGAACACATATACAGGCTTGTGAAGGATGCAATTGAGGAGGCCAGTGAGGAGGCCTTGCCGGCAGATCTCTGTCACCCCATTGATGATGGTATCAAGGAAATATTTCAGCATGTCATGCGGATGAAGCCCATAATGCGACCAGTGACAATATTATCTTGGACCAACATTGAGCTTGTGCAAACTTGACACATGAGAGGTTAATCCTGCATGCATAAAGATTTTGATTGAGATGTCTAAGGGGTGTGATAATGCACGTGTAAGCTGTTGAAGACTGTGCCTAAGAGTGCTCTGGGTAGGAAGCTTTGCTGAAAGAGCCTTGCCCCTGTTACATGATGAGCTCAGGAAAAAAAAAAACCGTGATGACAATGAGGCCCAAAATGCCACCAATCAGTATTGTTCTGAGGCAAAGATGGAATGGATTTGTGCAGAAGGTAAATAATGGCAGAGATTCTTATCATTCTCAAAATTGACGTGGGAATAATTTCTGCACGACAAGATTGGTCAGTTGTTGTTTACAAGTAGTAGAACCTTTGTCACTGTACATTTCTGGGATAATGTATTTTGCAGTATGACCAAATAGAGAAATTGCCTTTTTCTTATCATCATTATCTTTTTTCACTTTACAGTATCAAGAAATTTATAATATACATTTCGTATAATCTAACCCCCACCAAACATTGCTATTTCCCTTTTCCATTTTCCTTGCTTTGTTTATATATTATAAGTTGACATCATATTTATCACGAGGAATTGGTTTCTGTCGCTCAGGACTACACATGTTCGATTATCAGATTTGCCAGTAATGGTGAGGGAAATTTTGGGTTTTCTGTTCATAATTACATAAATACTGTGATTCTTGGCTATGGCACCATTGGAGTAACAGCTATATTAGCAGTGCATTCTCCATTGCTATATAATGTCTGAGAATTTGGTGAAGATGCTGCACATGAAGTGCATAGCGTCTATGCAAATAAGATGAAACAAACTGTATGAAGGTCACACATCCTTTACTATACTGTGACGAAAAAGTCACTCCTATAAAACAAAAGGGCTTACAAAGGCACCATTTCTACAAAAAGAACTTCACACGTGAACTCGGAATATGAATAACAACAAGGACCTCAAAAATTAGTTTCTCAAATTGCACACAACTTCCACTCCATGGCTGACAGATGATTTATACTGATCCGTCATACCGATACAGAAGTAGAAACTCTTTCTGTAAGCTTATGTTGCTGCTTTCTGTTTGTGGCCTTTGTTGTATATCAAACAACCATCTGTTGTTCCCTCCATTTGATGATTATGAATGTTGAGGGATCTGACTCTTCATGGTTTCCAAGCTGATGGTGGTGGTGGTGGAGTTGGGAACATTGGGGGAACTGCTGAGAAGATGGTGTTCTTATCAATCGAATTTCTGCTGCCGGTATCGATGTCTGCTAGAGAAATCAGTGCTGCGACCAAGCCAGCATTTGCTGCAAGAGTAGGCTCTGTGTAATTGTAGTTTGTGCGGATATCTTTGAAGCCATCGTGCCTGTCAGGGCCAGCAACCATTGCTCCGATGAGGACATTAGGGTTTGCCTTTTTAGACTCCCTCCATTTAAAACCTCCCTTGCATCCGTACTTGACACCGTTATGAGGGATTGATGCCCCTCTGTGATGAACACGCTTGGGGTACTTCTTCCCATAACCCACGACGTAGCTCATCTTTTGTGGGTTCTTGCCTAGGATGTAATCGAGCTGCAAATTGAAGGGTTTTGAGTGTCAGTTAACTGATTCCTGCTAACGTAGCATTGCACAGTATTTAGTCAAGATTATCCAGTAAACAAAACCCCTACCTGTGACTTTGCAAACTTGCGGAGGACATCGGTCTTATAGAAATTAGGTCCACAGTACCACCCTGGTGTATCAGCAGTGTCCAAATAATCAGCATACAAAGAGGCAAGGAAAGCTGCATTGACAACATACTGAAGTGGCTGAGGCCTTCCATGGTTGAGTTGTATCAATCCTCCTGCAAATCACCGGTTACTTAGCTTTCCTATGTGGAAATGGAGTTAGGAAGGAAGTGAAAAACAAAGAGGGGCACCACCAACCTTTAGTGAAGTTGAATGAATTGTATACTGGTAGATATGAGCACATGACATTGTCAGTTTGGTTGTGGAATGTCCTTAGTATTTCTTCGTAAGGGTACCCTGGACTTAGGAAGAGCCGCAACCTGCTGAGAAGAACCTGGACAATGTAGAAAGTGTTAATGCTGGATCATCCCCCATTTGAATGCTGCAGTGACTATCTTTTTCCATATAATAATCTTGCTATAATGATTCCTTCCGTAACGCTAATATTCTTTTTCTTCTCATTCAGATGATGTCAGAGCGCTGTTCGTTGCCTCTTTGGTGCTAAATCCTAAGCATTTCTAACTCATCCCAGTTGACTGAGCATATGCATGAAGGATGCTAACCTGAGATCCTGGAAGTTTGTCATCCCAGGTGAACACTCCATAATTTGGACTGCCAAGCCAAAACGCTCCCGCGTGCTTTGCCATTCCTGGAGCCGTGGCGACCGTGAGGTACGACGTGTTCCCCGTGGCGAAGTACATCCAGGCACCACCCCACACAAACTCATCCCAGTAGCTGGTGGAGTTGTAGAACAGCGACTGGTCAGAGCCATTGGGGCTGTATCGGCCCCGCTGCACTCTACCGAACTTGTACAGCGCCTTGGCACCGTGGACGAGCTTGTCAGAGTATGCCTTGTTGTCCTTGAACACTATGGAAGCCGCTGCGAGGGCAGCGGCCATTTCAGCGGCAAGGTCGGAGCAAGAGTGGCACTCGATGACAGGCCTCTTGTAATCGATATCCTCTGGCCTCATCCAGCAGTAGTGGTCGTTTGGCGAGGGGCCCTTGGAGGTGTCACCTATACCCACCTGCAACAAGAAGATCATGTGACATCAGTGATCTGCTGTATCTGGAGCTTGCTGATGTGTTGTGTAAAGGGCACTGAAACTTTTACTCAATCGAGAAGATCTTGAGCTCAATTTCTCGGAAGCATAGCAAATTAGCACACTGGGATGATGATCAGCCTGCACGAACCTGGGCGACGATCTTGTCGATGGTGTCGGCGGAGGAGTTGAAGGTCTTGAGCATGTAGTCGGTGCCCCACTTGATGATCTCCTTGACGTGGTCGAGCTCGCCGATCTTCTCATACTTGGCCTTGTACTCGATGACGGTCCAGCTGAGCATGGTCATGGACCAGGCCATGGGGTAGTTGAACTTGATGGCGTCCCCTGCGTCGTAGAAGCCGCCGACCAGGCTCTTCTTGGCGGTGCTGTCGGAGAGGCCGTCCTTCATGCCGGAGTTGCCCCTCCAGCTCACGCCGTTGTGCTTGGGCAGAGGACCGGCTGGCAAAATTCAGAACCATGATGCCGCGTCAGAATTCAGAAGGTGCACATTTTGTTGTCGGTGGGTGCACCCATTTAGCTCGTCAGTCAATTTGGTTGCTCCGCCCTATGGATTGGCTTTTCAGATGTGTGTGGAGACAATTGTTGCTTTTTCACTCGTGGATTTCCTTGTGGTTAAATAAAGTATATGTAGTATAGTAGTAATTCAGTTAGATCTCGAGCATGCTAAATGTAGAAACAGAGGATGAGCTGGCAGCCGTAACCACAAGGGAAGAGAGTGAGAGGAGGACAAAAAGAGGCATTAACTAAGAATTGTTTGCATGTCACTCGTTTCTATGCAGAACCGGATCTGAGCTCCGGCCGGCGGGTGCAGCAGCCTTGTCGGAGAGACGAACGGGAGGAGAAAGGAAGGAGGAAACTGGGAGGAGAAATCAGAAGAAAGAAAGGACTCACATCGCTGCGCGTTGAAGAACATGAGCGCCTTGTGCAGCGCGAGCGTGTACTCGTCGGGCGGCGGCGGCGCTGGCTTCTTGTGCGGGACGAGCTTGACGATCATCATGACGAAGCCGATGAAGAGGCCGACGCCGAGGATGGTGCCGACGGTCCACATGAAGATCTTGCGGTCGATGACCATGCACCCGATGTCGACGTACTTCTTCTTCTTCTTGCCCGCCTGGTCGCCGGGCCCGGCGAGGAGCCAGCTCTGCTGCGTCTCGTCCAGCTGGTGCCGCATCATGGCGCCGCGGTCCAGGTCCCGGCTCCGGTCGTCGTCCGTCGCCGAGTCCGCGTTCGAGATCTCCAGCGTCCCGCCCCACGGGTCCCGCCCGAACATCTTGGCGCCGCCTCTGTTCCTCCTCCTCCGACGACGATGGTTACGACGACCACCACCGCGGCAATGGCCGGAGCCGCGCGCTCGGTTGTGCCCGAGCACGGCCGGTGACGACGGAGCTGCTGGTAACCGGTGATGAGCGAGAGCAGAGTACTACCACCACGAATGATGCCCGGATGGTGTGGTGCTATGTTATGATGGAGTGAAATGGAGACGGAGGAGGGAGGGTGGTTGGTTGGGGCGTTGCTTTCGTCCCCCTTTGCCCGTCCTTTCGGTTTGGTCTCGTTGCCGCTATCGTGTGGGTTGGCTTCTTGCTGGTGCGCCCGCCGCTTACAGTGGCCGTATGGTGGCCACTCCACTTCACTCGCCTCTGTACCCTGTCCCTGTGGCCCGTGCGCATCACTCGCCACTTTACTTACCACCGGAACCTGCCTGCCAGTAACTTTTCTAGAGTAGATCTGATTGGAACAGGCGCATGCCTTGGGCACGCGCTTGTAGCTTCTCGAACTGCGTCTACGTACGTGCCAAGGAAATATTCACTGCGCAGGTGCCAATAATGCGACCAGAGCTTCTACAGGTAGCTGAGCTAGCGTCAAGCTAACATTTCCCCTGAACCGCTTTCGCTTTGCGGAACTGAGAGGTTGCCGTTGCTCCAAGCTTGAAGCAAAGCCATTTTATTTCTGAAGAAGAAAACACTTGGAGCAGCATGCGATCCGGGTGCCTGCTGTTTGCGTCTTTCTTTTAGCAATCTACATTTCTGATCTGTGTGGATATGCAGTTAGGCATATGAAAAACCAGGTGCGGTGGGGGGACAGGGTAGGTTGGATACTTGAATTGGAGGGGAAGACGACGCCATGCCGCATGTGGCGCGCGGGGACGGGGAGAGGTACCACGTCCACGTAGCTATGTCGTATAGCCCGGCCTACGCAACTTGACCTGATGATACCCGTTGCCCTTGTATGTATTATACGCCGGTCCTATCTTCTATATTTCTTTGCAATCTAGGGAAAAGTTTGTTAGCGTAGTAGATAACCACCAGTCCATTTTAAAAGTGTACCCCCTGCATATTAGGACAATGCGTCATCTGCAAGACCCCTGTATTATAACGGGATGATTCCTGGCTGGCTAGGCTCTCCACCAGAATCTAATCACTTTGGTCTCTAGACAATGCTATATATATCAAGCAGAGAGATTTTTGGTCACTAGCATTGTTTATACTCCACTAGGATTAGGAGAGGAGAAATTAAGTGAGGTCAGGAATGTTAGTAGTACGGCAGTTTCATATACAAACAGGTTTTGCAACGAGCAGTGCGATGCCGACATGGCCCTAAGCCGATCCATCGCCGTGCTACGTGCTACGAGTACCTGCATAGGCGTAAACATCCGTCAAATTAGCTTGTACGCCTGTCTTTTACCACTGCGATTACTACTCCATGTGAGTACATGGTACAAATAGAAATTAAGAAAAGCTCTTTGTGTACTGACAAGAGTAGATAGCCGCTCCCTGCTATGCCAAGCGTGGCGGCAGCCGGCAGGCGAGTGGTGGTTGGGGAAGTAACACGCAATTAATTGCCTTGATGTGTGCATTGCACACCTCAATAGGTGAGGTGTCACACTCTCACGAGCTGGGCTAGTTACTCGAGCTCTATCATCTTCTTCTCTTGGCAGTGGCAGGACGGGGACTAATCAGCAGCAACTAAACATTGATAAACAAATATCGCTATATTCTGCAAGCATTAGTATTCCGTATAACAAATAATTTGATGGAGGTGAATGAATGATGAAAGCGTAAACAAATCGAGATCTGGGAGGGCTGTCGGTGGACTGCTGTCGGTGGGGATGATTCCTTGGACGCTTGCCCAAGACTCATGTCACGCCCGTCAGAGCGAGGTCATGTGCCTTGCCACTATTTTCTTTTTGGAAAAAGAAACGATGCATCATTCATTCAACCGGGTTACAGGGCCCGGTTCGCCAAGGACCTGGCTTCGCTTTTTTGTTTTTGTTTCATGGGAATCAAATATTTCCTTTTTGAATTGGTCTTTGTTTTCCAAGGACCCGGTTAGTATTTGTGTTTGCTTTGTGAGGAGAAAAGTAGCAGTCCTACGAATTCGTAGATGCTCCAAAAGGAGTGAATGGCTGCTCCTGTGCTCCAATGGACACTGGAGTCTGGAGTGGAGGGTGGAGAACGTAGATGCTATTTTGGGCGTATATAGAAAGGTAAAAAATGGAGATGCTCTCGTATAACCAATGTGAGGCTGCGGATTCGGTCAGGCGCTGTGGCCTGAAAGTGGGACCTGAAAGTGTCGGCAGGCAAATCCGGTAGGAAAATGCCTTGTCTCGCGCGCAGCACTGAAACCCAGGGAGATTCGCCTGTCCGGGGAAAGGGCCTGCTCCGTCCACCGCTGCCGTTGGCTAGCTGCTGGCTAGACCTGGTTCACCGCAGGCGCCTCTGGAGCAAGGCCCATGATTGGAATGGAATTTAGGGTTGTTTGTATGCCAGTTCCTGTTTTGGAATCATCTCAAGTGTGAGAGAAGTGAGCTACCGAGCCTGTACAAGAATGGTTCAGCCTGGGCAACAAGGATCACGATTTTTCAGCGCAAATCTAATGGGTTAGTTTATGTTCCAAACAGATCATTTATAACCCTACCTATGCACAACATAAGTCGAGCATGTTGTCGATAAGAAGATAATTTCACACTAGAAAGTTTTGCAAAGAAAACAGAGCAATCGGTTCAGAAATAGGGTAGCGGTACAACTCCACTGAAGCATGGGCGCATGGCACGTGCAGCCATATTTCTGCTCCGGGGATCAACCTTCCTAATCATGCAACTCCATCCCAGACCATGCGCGCACACTCCAGGCTCTTCGAGCGTGCGATGTAAGGAAAGGCTCAGCCGGTTGCTTCGTACTGTTGCACTATCACGTGTTTGCAAGTCTTTATCATGTCAGTTTCAAAAGGAAACATGGCGCACAAGTCACAAGCATGTACTAGTGCAATACAGAAGCCAGCACGCTCTGTTTACTGATCCCAATATTAGCCAGGGACCGTAGCCATTCTACAGAAAGATATAGCTCTTTCTAGCCTGAAAGGTACACACCTAGAGTCAGCCAGCTGAATGCTGTCTCTGTACGGTGCAAATGATATTTCCAGAAACATGAGCTGTGAGAATTGCAACGTAGAGGGGCCGAGGTCCCTATCAGGTAGATGGCGCTGATGAAACTTGGCTTCAAAATGGCTGTTCCTGGATGATGATGCTTGGAAAGGAGAGACCTTCCTTCTTACGTGATGTGGATCTCTGAACCAGAATGGCAGGATTTTTACTCCCCGGCGTGAGATGACATCTTCGTATGGACCAGCTAGGTGAGTTAACTCCGGTAGGAGATTTACACGGAAAATCACAGTGCACGAAGATGATCTGCAAAATCATTCTTCGGCTATACCAGTAAAATAATTAGCCTTCTTCCTTACTTGGTACTGTCATGATATAGGATGACATGATTGCAACATCACTCTGTTTCAGCCGGTACTGATCTGCAAAATGGCTATTGAAGGGTGCATGTTAGTATATTATTCTAGGTGAAGATTTACAGATGGGCATAAGGCAGCCAACACCTTGTGTGCAAAACTTGCCTCAGTGATACCCAAATCATCTCAGGACCTGCCCTTTCTTTTTCTCTGACCATGTTGGCCCATAGATTAGCAGGTTTGTCCTACCAAACCTCCTGTCAGCTATCTGCAATATTTGAGAACAAGTGACCAACTGTAACTGCTATCCAGAAACCCTTATGTCAGTACTTGATTGGAGTAAAGTGGATGAAACACATACCTTTATTAGGTCTCCACAGGATTCAGGCATATCTGTTTTAAGAGGGTACTCAACTAGCTGAGAAAAAATCGATGATGGTCAGAGTTATGCATACAAGCAAAATA
Organism: Lolium multiflorum; assembly: GCA_030979885.1. Classification (NCBI taxonomy): domain Eukaryota; kingdom Viridiplantae; phylum Streptophyta; class Magnoliopsida; order Poales; family Poaceae; genus Lolium; species Lolium multiflorum. The sequence continues at coordinate 83,844,059 of CM061750.1, forward strand.
GTTAGGATTACAAAGAATGCAAGAGCTCACAATGAAGCAATCTTCTCCAACCAACGGGGACCTTGAAAGTTGATCCAGTAGTGTACTGTAGTTTACCTCAACATACGGCGGTGTTACGCTAATATAATCAAAAGAAGGATATCTACCTGAGCCTGAGGGGGGAAAGGTCAGAAACTCGTAGTTAGATAACAGAAAAATAATTGCTCTTCAAGTAATCCTAACTATCTTCTTTCAATGATTTATTTCATGCAAAAGCTGATTATATCAACAGCATGGCAACTAAACTAGATGAAATGCAGTTCTAGATTGCAGAAAATCTATCACAGGTCACAAACGTGCTCTGCATTTTTTCGCCACAACTGTTTTCCTGGCATACACCACTACTCTCATTATCTAGTAACAGCGCATACATGTATTGCCGTCCATTTAGAATGCACCGAAACATGCTCTTCACATCATTATTTAAAATATTACTTCCAGAAGAGATCCATACCTTTAGATTTTTCAGCATTGTCCAAGAAGTTTTCAACACGAAGCATATGTATGTGTGAAACACCAAGAAATCCAGTACAGTCCAGATTAGGTTTAAGGACCTCAGAAATAACCCAAGGGTCCATCTCGACAAAATGTGCCTGAAGGAAAAAAAAAAGATGAATCAAGTTACATCTCATTTGCAACATTTAATAAATCAGATAAACCTGACATAATGAAATAAAAGGGATATATGCACTGATCAATGCAGAGGTCGGGATTTTCCCCTTTTCGAAAAAAAAGTTTCATATCACCTCCCCAATTAGGCTTTACACACATTTAGCTGTCGGAGTCTGAAAGCTAACTCATAACTCTAAACCTAGATTGAATTCTGCATAAGTTTGTGATTTTGTGCATAATTAATAGATAGCATACAAATAGGCATATAGATGCAACCAACGCAAATGCTTTACTCGAAGCACTTCAAATTAACTTGCAAAGATAGATTCAATATCATAATTTTCACACGTACTACAAGCTTACGAACTCATTCAGAATCACAGTAAGCTCAGAAGATATTATTTAGCAATTGCAAATAATACTATAACTTGATCTAGGAAGGATGCATTTGGATATTTGGCTGTTCTAGGTTCATGTTTCAACTTTCAACATAAGTTTCGGGAAAACCTCTGAACAGCCTCGGCTCATAGCTTCAATTCCAACAGATCCAGTACCACTGTACAAGTCTAACCACAGACCAGGCCTGAGTGAAGCAGGAGAACCCCCAGCTGACTGCAAATCATGGACAAGAACCAACAAAGATCTATTAGTACATCAAGAAGATGAAACTTGTACAACTTACATAATCAAGTAAGCTATAAATAGTACTTGTAAAATGTCAAAGGCTGCTCCACGGACAACTTCCATCATTGGTCGAACATTCCTATCTTTTGGTGAAAGTAATTTTCTTCTGCGTACTTTACCCGCTAGTACCTGAAAGAATTATGCATACTTCAATATAAAATACCACAGTATTAACTTAATTATGGAGAATTTTATGCAAAAGTGTGTGCTCAAGGTAATGTAAATATCTTGCAGATTGCACCCATCAGGAACATGCTCACATAATCCATGAAAAGAGATTGATATACAACTATGGAATTCAAGATAATGGATGAGCTACATCTCTATAAGCATATAATTTGATTAGTCAGGACAGAAATTTATAGAAGTGCCAAATACCTGCATTTCTAACAGAGGTATAACGAGTAGGTAACAAGAGTAGTCACTTATCCACAAGCTATAACGGTAGCTAATCGATGTAGGCACTAATCTAACCTCCAAGGTACCATGACTACAACTATATTGCAATTTCAGGCCAAATGCTCTACTGATGTGAGAGTGAAGTAGCCATCACCAAGGTACTGGCAACATTTACACATGAAACAGAATCTAATGCACTGTCACGCTCCAAACCTGAAGCATTTTATGAGTCTCCCGGCGCTCCACCGGCCTTGGCGGAGCAACCGCGGCCCCCTCCTCTCCTCTCCCCGACTTCCGCATCCGCCTCTCCCTCCTCCTTTCTTCCTGCAAAACAGAAAAAAACAATCAAATCACCCGAACTGCGACGGGACTCAGTACGGCGAGATCAAAAGGGGGTGGAGCGAACCCTGGGATCCGGCTCGGTATCTTCCTCGTAGTCGTCGGGGTTGAGGCCGTACCGCTCGAGGAAACGCCGTCGCTCCCTCGCCGCCTCCGCAGCCGCTGCGGCCTTAGGAGCCGCGGAGGCAGCTACCGGGAGACGGCGAGCGGGGAGGCGTAGGGAGATGCGCTTGTGGTTCGGCGTGGCGAGCGACGGGAGGAATGGGGAGGAGGCGAGGGTGGAGGAAGCCATTGTTGGCGAAGACCGGTGCGCTTCGCCGGGAGGAGGCCGAGAGGGGGATAAGGGGAGGTTTTGTTCTATCCGATGGCTCGGGTATTCTCAGTCGTCCGATTAAACTTTAGACGGTTTCGATGTATTCTTTGCACGAGTAACAAAACCGCTCGTACTCCAATAAAAAAAATAGCGCCCTATAACAAAATATTATTAATTTTAAAATACCCTATTAGTGTGCTACATCGCTCTATAGCATACTATTAACAAGACATTGTATAGTGATTAATTTAGCGTGAGCTCTCCATATATCTATAGCACCCTATTAATGATGAATTAGCGCTATTTTTTTCCATGGCACTATCTATGTCCATAAAATAATGTCTCGATTTTATCAAAATATGCATATATTTATAAATATTTTAGTGTATAGATACATGCAAATTTAGATAAAGTTAAAAAATCTTTTTATGGACGGAAAGAGTAGTATTATTCTATATCTTAGTTCTTTACAAATCCAAGATGGAACCCTAGGAAATCTCAAGAGACATGTTCACGCGTGACAAGAGGCATTAGTATCATTGCAAGCGGGGAGGGAATTAGACCTCTTTAGGAGTTCACATCAAATTTGAATGACTCAAATCCTTGGGGAATTTTCATAAGGTGTTTGTTTGATTTGTAGGATTGAATCTCATAGTAATTTGTGTAGGGATTCGCAGTGGAAAACAAAAAAAAACTAAGCGCATCCTGATTGCCCAGATCTATCTAGAAGTAATGTTATAACGGAGATGGTTTCGGTAACGTACTCTCATAAACCGAAAGCGGTTAACGTTCTGCTAGAACGTGGATGTTGTAGTTGTACTCGTCGCCGACCTCAGGGTCGAGTGCAGTCCTTCCGTACGATGTCAAGTGACGCAAATGGTAGCACATCGTAGTTTCGCACACATACGGTGCTCAACGAAGCTCCCGTCTCCGATCCAGCGAAGGTGCGAAAGTAGATCTTCTAGATTCGGATCCTAGCAGCGCCCCCATGTATTAGGTGGAGTTGAACTCCTTTCGTGCGTAGCTCTTCGAGGAATCATGTGCGGGAGAGAGAGCAAGGGAGAGGGGGAAAGAGGCGCCCAAGGAGGGGTTTCTCATTTTCCTCAAGTGGATTGTGTGCTCCCTCCTCCCTCATGCCTCCACCTTATATAGGGTGAGGGGAGGAGGGGTGCGGCCAGCACTAGGGAGGGGGCGGCAAGCCAAGATGGGCCCATGTGCCCCAAACCCTAAATCCTAGCCTCCCCACCACATGGCCCATGTGGGGGGTTGGCCGGCCCCTTAGTGGGCTCCCTTCTGTGAGAGGGCCATTTAAGGTGGGATGCAGCTTTAAATAAATAAATATTTAATATTAATCCATTTAACTAATATATAATACATATTATTTAATTCTCGTCGATCCGAGACACCTCTTGAACCATTCCGAACATCCTTCAGATTCTCCCGGAACCTTCCGGTTCTCTCTTCTCTATTCTCCGGTGTGTTCCAATGAATCCAAAACCATCTGAAGTTTTTTTGAACCCTTAAGTGTGTTTCCTACGGTTCGAGAACTATTCAGACTTGATCGAGATGCCTCTCCGATCAATGATCACCAAGGGGTTTTGGAGAACCATAATGATCCCCGTGTATTCTACGAATGTATAAAGTCGTTGAACCACAAATGTTGAGTCACATTTCATTTGTTACTTCGATACCGGCACTCACCCTAGACTTGATCATTGGTATCACCATACCTAGTTCGATCTCGTTACCGACAAGGCAATTCAACTCGTTCTCGTGTGATTCCATCCTCATTGCCTAGTCATCTGTTGCAACTTGGATGTAATCTCACTGAGTGGGCCTAGAGTATCTTCCGTCACGCAGATGAAAAAATCCCTCTCTTGATACATACGCCTCAACCCATCCCTTTGAAATACCCAACGCACACCTTTATGATCACCCTTTTACGGTGTGACAGTTGATGCAGTCAAAGCAGCCTCCTGCGATAGTGATTAGATAATATCTCACGATATAAGGATTAGGTTACTATGCTTTCATAACTATCGAAACGTGAACTTTGTGACTTGATCGTATGTGTTGCAATATTTATATTAGGAATTTCCTTCATATCATTCAGCCAATAATATGACTCCATTGTCAATGACGTGATCGGAAAACCTCGATCATCGAATGACCACAATGAGCTAGTTCGCATATATTCTTACTAGGGACCCTGGTTTGTTTACAATACCACATGTGTATCAATGTTTTCAATTAATACATTTATAGAATGGCACAAAACCATTATAAAATGTTGATATAGAATAATAATAATAAAATCTCTTTTTTTATTTGCCTCTAGAGCATTGTCGCCAATAATTTATTCTACAGAATATTTCTACTAAATTTAATAGAAAATCTAACATCCACACAAACATCTTTTTTAGGACCATTTACTTTTCATACGATGAAATTACGAAAAACTTGTTGGAGATATGCCCAAGAGGCAATAATAAATTAGTTATTGTTATATCTTAGTATTCATGATAAATGTTTACATCCCATGTTATAATTGTATTAACCGAAACATTGATACATGTGTGTTATGTAAACAACAAGGAGTCCCTAGTAAGCCTCTTGTATAAACTAGCTTGTTGGTTAATAGATGATCATGGTTTCGTGATCATGAACATTGGATATTGTTAATAACAAGGTTATGTCATTGGGTGAATGATATAATGGACATACACCCAAATAAGCGTAGCATGAGATCAAGTTGTTAAGTTCAACTTGCTATAAGCTTTCGATACATAGTTACCTAGTCCTTCGACCATGAGATCATGTAAATCACTTATACCGGAAGGATACTTTGATTACATCAAACTCCAATGCGTAACTAGGTGGTTATAAAGATGTGATTAATTATTCGGAAAGTATGAGTTGAGGCATATGGATCAACAGTGGGATTTGTCCATCCCGATGACAGATAGATATACTCTGGGCCCTCTCGGTGGAATGTCGTCTGATTAGCTTGCAAGCATGTGAATAGGTCACAAGAGATGACATACCACGGTACGAGTAAAGAGTACTTGTCGGTAACGAGGATGAACAAAGTATGGAGATGATGCGCGTAAACGTACACGTCCGTTGGGAACCCCAAGAGGAAGGTATTATGCGCACATCGGCAAGTTTTCCCTCGAAAGAAACCAAGGTTATCGAACCGGTAGGAGCCAAGAAGCACGTGAAGGTTGTTGGTGGAGGAGTGTAGTGCGGCGCAACACCAGTGAAAGCGCCAACGTGGAACCTGCACAACACAATCAAAGTACTTTGCCCCAACGTAACGATGAGGTTGTCAATCTCACCGGCTTGCTGAAAACAAAGGATTAAGCGTATCGAGTGGAAGATGGTGTTTGTTTGCAAAGAACAGTAAAAACATTAGAATGTATTCAGATGTAAAAGAATGGACCGGGACAGTTCACTAGTGGTGTCTCTCAATAAGATAACTAACATGTGGGTGAACAAATTACAATTGGGCAATTGACAAATAAAGATTCAATACATATCAATGATGATTACTATGTGATTTAATCAGGGCATTACGACAAAGTACATAGACCGCTATCCAGCATGCATCTATGCCTAAATAATCCACCTTCGAGTTATCATCCGAACCACTTCAGTATTAAGTTGTAAACAGAGATAATTGCATTAAGTATGGTGTGTAATGTAATCAACACAAATATCCTTAGACAAAGCATCAATGTTTTATCCCTAGTAGCAACACATCCACAACCTTAGAACCTCTTGTCACGATCCCAGATTAAATGGAGGCATGAACCCACTATCGAGCATAATTACTCCCTCTTGGAGTTACAAGTATCAACTTGGCCAGAGCCTCTACTAGCAACGGAGAGCATGCAAGAACATAAACAACACATATATGATAGATTGATAATCAACTTAACATAGTATTCTCTATTCATCGGATCTCACCAAACACAACATGTAGCATTACAAATAGATGATCTTGATCATGTTAGGCAGCTCACAAGATCTAATACAATGAAAGCACAAGCGGAGAAGACAACCATCTAGCTACTGCTATGGACCCATAGTACAAGGATGAACTACTCATGCATCAATCCGGAGGCGGGCATGATGATGTAGAGCCCCTCCGGTGATGATTCCCCTCTCCGGCGGGTGCCGGAGGCTCCTGAATCCCCGAGATGGGATTGGCGACGCGGCCTCTCGGTAATGTTTTCGTATCGTGGCTCTCGGTACGGGGTTTCGCGACGGAGGCTTTAGTAGGCGGAAGGGTAGGTCAAAAGGCGTCACGAGGCGCAGGCACCCGCGCCAGGGCACAGGCCGCGCCGCAGTGTCTGGCCACCTCGTGGCCCACTTCCTCTCGGTCTTCGGCTTCGTGCAAAAATAGGACCACGGGCGTTGATTTCGTCAATTCGAGAATATTTCCTTACTAGGATTTCTGAAACCAAAAACAGCAGAAAAAGCAACGGCACTTCGGCATCTTGTTAATAGGTTAGTGCGGAAAATGTAAAATAATGTTGTAAAGTATGTATAAAACATTCAAGTATTGTAATAAAAGTAGCATGGAACATAAGAAATTATAGATACGTTTGAGACGTATCAAGCATCCCAAGCTTAGTTCCTACTCCTCGAGTAGGTAAACGATAACACAAATAATTTATGAAGTGACATGCTACCAACATAATCTTGATCAACATTATTGTAAAGCATATGAGATGAATGGAGTGATCTGAACAAAAGATAGCTAACAAAGATAATGACTAAGCAAATGAATCATATAGCAAAACTTTTCATGAATAATACTTTCAAGACAAGTATCAATAAGACTTGCATAAGAGCTAACTCATAAGCAATAAATTCATAGTAGAATGCATTGAAGCAACACAAAGTATGATTAAGTTTCAGCAATTGCTTTCAACTTGTAACATGTATATCTCATGGATATTTGTCAACATAGAGTAATATAACGGGTGCAATAAGTAAACATGTAAGAATCAATGCACACAGTTAACACAAGTGTTTGCTTCTAAGATAGAAAAAGTGGGTAAACTGACTCAACAATAAAGTAAAAGATTGGCCCTTCGCAGAGGGAAGCATTGATTACTATTTTTGTGCTAGAGATTTTGTTTTGAAAACATAGAAACAATTTTGTCAACGGTAGTAATAATTCTTATGTGCTATGCATAATACTTCCTACAAGTTGCATGTCTCATGCATAGAGTACCAATAGTGCTCGCACCTTGTCCTACTATCTCGGAAACACGGATTCTCATCGCATAACATATGCTTCAACCAAGTGTCACAAACGGTACCTCTATGCCGCCTGTACAAGTGTCTAAGGAGAAAGCACGCATTGGATTTCTCGCTTTTGATTATTCCCAACTTAGACATCCATACCGGGACAACATAGACAACGAGATAATGGACTCCTCTTTTCATGCTTAAGCATTCAACAATAGTTAATATTCTCATAAGAGATTGAGGTTGTATGTCCAAACTGAAACTTCCACCATGATACATGGCTTTAGTTAGCGGCTCAATGTTCTTCTTTAACATATGCATACTCAAACCATTTGATCATGAAGTCCACTACTTCAGACAAGACGAACATGCATAGCATCTCACATGATATCCAACAAAGGTAAAGTTGATGGCGTCCCCAGAAAACATGGTTACCGCTCAACAAGCAACTTATAAGAATTAAGACACATAACTATATATTCATTACCACAATAGTTTTTAAGCTATTTGTCCCATGAGCTATATATTGTAAAGGTAGAGGAATGAAATTTAAAGGTAGCACTCAAGTAATTTACTTTGGAATGGCAGAAAAGTACCACATAATAGGTAGATATGGTGGACACAAATGGCATGGTGTTTGGCTCAAGGTGTTTGGATGCACGAGAAGCATTTCCTCTCGGTACAAGGTTTGGGCTAGCAAGGTTGTTTGAAGCAAACACAAGTATGAACAGGTACGACAAAACTCACACAAGAACATATTGCAAGCATTATAAGGCTCACACACTGTCTTCCTTGTTGTTCAAACATTTTACCCGATAATATCTAGACTTAGAGAGATCAATCATGCAAACCAAATTAAACAAGCTCTACAGTAGTTCTTCATTAATAGATTAAACTACATGATGCAAGAGCTTAAACATGATATATGAGAGCTCAAATAATTGCCAAATTGCCAAACCATATGCAGCACTTTCCAATTCCAACCAAATAACAATTTAACGAAGCAATGAGCTTTCGCCATGAACATTAAAGCACAATTAAGAACACAAGTGTTCCATATGAAAAAACGGAGCGTAATATCTCCAATATAAGAATGGCGAGGTCCAACTTTATTCAAACAAAACAAAAAACAAACCGACGCTCCAAGTAAAGAACATAAGAATGTGACGGAATAAAAATATAGTTTCACTAGAAGTGACCTGATAATGTTGTCGATGAAGAAGGGGATGCCTTGGGCATCCCAAAGCTTAGATGCTTGAGTCTTCTTAAAATATGCAGGGATGAACCACGGGGCATTCCAAGCTTAGCACTCTTCTTGATCATAGTATATCATCCTCTTCTCTTGACCCTTGAAAACTTCCTTCACACAAACTTCAAGCAAACTCATGAGAGGGTTAGTGCATAACCACAAATTCACATAATCAGAGGTGACACAATCATTCTTAACACTTCATTGCACAAAGCTTCTGAAAGTTAATGGAACAAAGAAACTCATTCAACATAGCAAAAGCGGCACAAAAATAAAAGATAGAATCTGTCAAAAACAGAACAGTCCGTAAAGATGCATCTAGACTGGGAACTTAACTTGCTCAAATGGAAAAACTCAAAACTAATGAAAGTTGCGTACATATCTGAGGATCACGCTCGTAAATTTGCAGATTTTTTCGAATTTTTACAGATACTTGTGCGTCGTGACAGACAGCAATGCTGTTTCTGCGCAGCGATCCCAAATATAACATCAACTTTAACATAGAAACTTTACTTGGCACAAAAACATGATAAGGAGAGGTTGCTACAGTAGTAAACAACTTCCAAGACTCAACAATACAGTAAATAAAATAAAACATGGGTTATCTCCCAAGAAGTGCTTTTCTTTAATGCCTTTCAGCTAGGCGCGAGAAGTGCAAATCAAGTAACATCAAGATAAAAGCATCAACATTATTATTTTTCTTGCAAACACAACTTGTTGCAGAGGGTACTTTAGGTGCTCCATTATCTAAATTTTCTATGGTGGTGCTAGGGGTTTTAGCAATTTTAGGCCTATAATAATTCTTTTGTTTAGGCACCTTAGAGGCATACATGAATTTTTGCTCTTTACCCACATAAGCTTTCTCCTTATACTTGAGAGAAGAAAAGGTTGAACCCAAGGTTCCCATAGCTTTTTCAAGTTCATCAATCCTATTGGTTTGATTATCCTGGACAACACAAGTTCCTAGGACACTAATTCTTTCATCAATTCCTCCTAGGGATTTATCAAGTTCATCAGTTTTATCAAGTAACATTTCCAATTTAGTTTCAATACTTGGAAATTTTTTCTCTATGGTTTCCAATTTTTTCATAACATCCTCAAGAGAGATTTCAATTTTAACTTCATTAACAGGTGGTATTCCAACTAGACTCTCAATGATGCAGCTAGCTTCTAAAGCAGGAGTACCTAGGAAATTACCTCCCGAAAGAGTATAAGAACATACCTATTCCAACTAGATAAACCAACATAAAAGTTCCTAAGAAGGATAGTGGTGGAGTGTTTCTTAATGCACCTATGATGAGCATTACTAATTCTGTACCAAGCATCTTTAAAACTTTCTCCACCTTGTTGCTTAAAAGAACGAACTTCAACTTCAGGATTACTCATTATAACAGTAGTAAAGTAAACTAGGCAAATAAAGTAAAGACAAATAACTAATTTTTTGTGTTTTTGATATAGAGAACAAGACAGTAAATAAAGTAAAGCTAGCAACTAATTTTTTTGTTTTGTTTAAGTGCAGCAAACAAAGTAGTAAATAAAATAAAGTAAAACAAGACAAAAACAAAGTAAAGAGATTGGAAGTGGAGACTCCCCTTGCAGCGTGTCTTGATCTCCCCGGCAACGGCGCCAGAAAAAATAGCTTGATACGCGTAAATGTACACGTCCGTTGGGAACCCCAAGAGGAAGGTATGATGCGCACGGCAGCAAGTTTTCCCTCGAGAAGAAACCAAGGTTATCCAGTAGGAGCCAAGAAGCACGTGAAGGTTGTTGGTGGAGGAGTGTAGTGCGGCGCAACACCGTGAAACCGGCGCCAACGTGGAACCTGCACAACACAATCAAAGTACTTTGCCCCAACGTAATAGTGAGGTTGTCAATCTCACCGGCTTGCTGAAAACAAAGGATTAAGCGTATCGAGTGGAAGATGGTGTTTGTTTGCAAAGAACAAGCATAGAATGTATTCAGATGTAAAAATGGACCGGGGTCCACAGTTCACTAGTGGTGTCTCTCCAATAAGATAACTAACATGTTGGGTGAACAAATTACAATTGAGCAATTGACAAATAAAGATTCAATACATATCAATGATGATTACTATGTGATTTAATCGAGGCATTACGACAAAGTACATAGACCGCTATCCAGCATGCATCTATGCCTAAATAATCCACCTTCGAGTTATCATCCGAACCCCTTCCAGTATTAAGTTGTAAACAACAGATAATTGCATTAAGTATGGCGTGTAATGTAATCAACACAAATATCCTTAGACAAAGCATCAATGTTTTATCCCTAGTAGCAACAGCATATCCACAACCTTAGAACCTACTGTCACGATCCCAGATTAAATGGAGGCATGGACCCACTATCGAGCATAATTACTCCTCTTGGAGTTACAAGTATCAACTTGGCAGAGCCTCTACTAGCAACGGAGATCATGCAAGAACATAAACAACACATATATGATAGATTGATAATCAACTTAACATAGTATTCTCTATTCATCGGATCTCACCAAACACAACATGTAGCATTACAAATAGATGATCTTGATCATGTTAGGCAGCTCACAAGATCTAATACAATGAAAGCACAAGCGGAGAAGACAACCATCTAGCTACGCTATGGACCCATAGTCCAAGGATGAACTACTCACGCATCAATCCGGAGGCGGGCATGATGATGTAGAGCCCTCCGGTGATGATTCCCCTCTCCCGCAGGGTGCCGAGGCGATCTCCTGAATCCCGAGATGGGATTGGCGGCGTGATACGTCTCCAACGTATCGATAATTTCTTATGTTCCATGCTACTTTATTGATGATACCTACATGTTTTATGCACATTATATGTCGTATTACGCATTTTACGGAACTAACCTATTAACAAGATGCCGAAGAGCCAGTTCTGTTTTTTCTGCTGTTTTTGGTTTCAGAAATCCTAGTAAGAAATATTCTCGGATTGGACGAAATCACCGCCCAGGGGTCCTATTTTTGCACGGAGCTTCCGAGAAGACCGAAGGGAGTCGAAGTGGGGCCACGAGGTGGCCAGGTGTGGCGGCGCGGCCCGGGCCGGCGCGCCACCTGTCCCCTGGGCCCTCTTGCGCCTCTTGACCTGCCCTTCCGCCTACAAATAGCCTCGTCGAAACCCCGATGCGAGAGCCATGATACGGAAAACCTTCCCGGAGACGCCGCCGCGAATCCCATCTCGGGGGATTCGGAGATCGCCTCCGGCACCCTGCCGGAGAGGGGATTCATCTCCCGGAGGACTCTTCATCGCCATGATCGCCTCCGGAGTGATGAGTGAGTAGTTCACCCCTGGACTATGGGTCCATAGCGGTAGCTAGATGGTCGTCTTCTCCTAATTGTGCTTCATTGTTGGATCTTGTGAGCTGCCTAACATGATCAAGATCATCTATACGTAATACTATATGTTGTGTTTGTCGGGATCCGATGGATAGAGAATACTATGTTATGGTGATTATCAATCTATTGTTTATGTGTTTTTATGATCTTGCATGCTCTCCGTTATTAGTAGAGGCTCTGGCCAAGTTTTTACTCTTAACTCCAAGAGGGAGTATTTATGCTCGATAGTGGGTTCATGCCTCCATTGAATCTGGGACCGTGACAGAAAGTTCTAAGGTTGTGGATGTGCTGTTGCCACTAGGGATAAAACATTGATGCTATGTCTAAGGATGTAGTTGTTGATTACATTACGCACCATACTTAATGCAATTATCTGTTGTTTGCAACTTAATACTGAATGGGGTTCGGATGATAACTGAAGGTGGAACTTTTTAGGCATAGATGCAGTTGGATGGCGGTCTATGTACTTTGTCGTAATGCCCGGATTAAATCTCACTATATTTATCATATCATGTATATGCATTGTTATGCCCTTCTCTATTTGTCAATTGCCCGACTATAATTTGTTCACCCAACATGCTTTATCTTATGGGAGAGACACCTCTAGTGGCTGTGGACCCCGGTCCTATTCTTTACATAGCATACAATCTCTGCAATACTTGTTTTACTGTTTTCTTGCAAACAATCATCTTCCACACAATACGGTTAATCCTTTGTTCTGACAAGCCAGTGAGATTGACAACCTCACTGTTTCGTTGGGGCAAAGTACTTTGGTTGTGTTGTGCAGGTTCCACGTTGGCGCCGGAATCCCTGTTGTTGCGCCGCATCACATTTCGCCACCATCAACCTTCAACGTGCTTCTTGGCTCCTCTTGGTTCGATTAAACCTTGGTTTCATCTGAAACTTGCTTCTATCGCATCATACCTTCCACTTGGGGTTCCCAACGGACGTGTGCATCTACGCGTATCAAGCTAAATTTCTGGCGCTTGCCGGGAGATCAAGACACGCTGCAAGTCTCCACTTCTCAATCTCTTTACTTTGTTTTTGTCTTGCTTTATTTTATTTACTACTTTGTTTGCTGCACCTAAACAAAACACACAAAAAAAATTAGTTGCTAGTTTTACTATATTTACTTGTCTTCTATATCAAAAACACAAAAAATTAGTTACTTGCATTTACTTTATCTAGTTTTTTTTTTACTGTTGCTAAAATGAATACCCCTGAAAATACTAAGTTGTGTGACTTCACAAATGCAAATAATAATGATTTCCTATGCACACCTATTGCTCCACCTGCTACAACAGAATTCTTTGAAATTAAACCTGCTTTACTGAACCTGGTTATGAGAGATCAATTTTCTGTGTTAGTTCTGATGATGCTGCTGCCCATCTCAATAATTTTGTTGAACTTTGTGAAATGCAAAAGTATAAGGATGTAGATGGTGATATTATTAAATTGAAAGTGTTTCCTTTCTCATTAAGAGGAAGAGCTAAAGATTGGTTGCTATCTTTGCCTAAGAATAGTATTGATTCATGGACTAAATATAAGGATGCTTTTATTGGTAGATATTATCCTCCCGCTAAAATTATATCTTTGAGAAGTAGCATAATGAATTTTAAGCAATTAGATACTGAACATGTTGCTCAAGCATGGGAGAGAATGAAAACTTTGGTAAAGAATTGCCCAACCCATGGACTGACTACTTGGATGATCATCCAAACCTTCTATGCAGGACTAAATTTTTCTTCGCGGAATTTATTGGATTCAGCTGCTGGAGGTACCTTTATGTCCATCATTTTGGGGGCGGCTACAAAACTTCTTGATGATATGATGATAAATTACTCTGAATGGCACACGGAAAGAGCTCCACAAGGTAAGAAGGTAAATTCTTGAAGAAACCTCTTCCTTGAGTGATAAGATTGATGTGATTATGTCTATACTTGTGAATGGTAGATCTAATGTTGATCCAAATAATGTTCCTTTAGCTTCATTGGTTGCTCAAGAAGAAAATGTTGATGTGAATTTCATTAAAAATAATAATTTCAACAACAATGCTTATAGGAACAACTCTGGTAATAACTATAGGCCATATCCTTCTGCTAATGGTAATGGTTATGGTAATTCTTATGGGAATTCTTACAACAATAATAGGAGTGTACCCTCTGGTCTTGAAGCTATGCTTAAAGAATTTATTAGTACACAAACTGCTTTTAACAAATCTGTTGAGGAAAAGCTTGATAAAATTGATATTATTGCTTCTAGAGTTGATAGACTTGCCTCTGATGTTAATCTATTAAAATTGAAAGTTATGCCTAATAATGATATTGATAATAAAATTACTACTACAGCAAATGCCATCCAAGTTAGAATTAATGAGAATATAAGATTAAGGCTGAATTGCGTGCTAGGTGGGATAGAGAAGAAAATGAAAAACTAGCTAAAGAGAATAATGTAGCTAAAGTTTGGACTATTACCACCATTAGTAATGATAATGATTCACATGTTGCTGCACCTCCTACTATCAATGGTAAAATAATTGGTGTTGTCAATGTTTCTACGCCTAGTGCAAAGCGTACAAAACTGCCTGAAATTGCTAAAACTGCTGAAACTGCTTGTGATAAAACTGCTGAAATTTTTTCCAACCTTGGGAACAATGATCCCATTGCTGTAGCTTGATGGCGTGTAACTCACACGTTCGTTGGGAACCCCAAGAGGAAGGTATGATGCGCACAGTAGCAAGTTTTCCCTCGAAAGAAACCAAGGTTTAATCGAATAGGAGCCAAGAAGCACGTTGAAGGTTGATGGTCGCGAAATATGATGCGGCGCAACACCGGGGATTCTGGCGCCAACGTGGAATCTGCACAACAAAACCAAAGTACTTTTCCCCAACGAAACAGTGAGGTTGTCAATCTCACCGGCTTGCTGTAACAAAGGATTAAACGTATCGAGTGGAAGATGTTTGCAAAGAAAACGGTAAAACAAGTAGATTGTATGCTATGTAAAGAATAGGACCGGGGTCCACAGTTCACTAGAGGTGTCTCTCCCATAAGATAAAAGCATGTTGGGTGAACAAATTACAGTCGGGCAATTGACAAATAGAGAAAGGCATAACAATGCATATACATGATATGATAAATATAGTGAGATTTAATTGGGCATTACGACAAAGTACATAGACCGCCATCCAACTGCATCTATGCCTAAAAAGTCCACCTTCAGGTTATCATCCGAACCCCATTAGTATTAAGCAACGACAATTGCATTAAGTATGGTGCGTAATGTAATCGACAACTACATCCTTAGACATAGAATCAATGTTTTATCCCTAGTGGCAACAGCACATCCACAACCTTAGAACTTTCTGTCACTGTCCCAGATTCAATGGAGGCATGAACCCACTATCGAGCATAAATACTCCCTCTTGGAGTTAAGAGTACAAACTTGGCAAGAGCCTCTACTAATAACGGAGAGCATGCAAGATCATAAACAACACATAAACAATAGATTGATAATCACCATAATCATAGTACTCTCTATCCATCGGATCCCGACAAACACAACATATAGTATTACAGATAGATGATCTTGATCATGTTAGGCAGCTCACAAGATCCAACAATGAAGCACAACAAGGAGAAGACGACCATCTAGCTACTGCTATGGACCCATGGTCCAGGGGTGGACTACTCACTCATCACTCCGGAGGCGACCATGGCGGTGTAGAGTCCTCCGGGAGATGAATCCCCTCTCCGACAGGGTGGAGGCGATCTCCTGAATCCCCGAGATGGGATTCGCGGCGGCGTCTCGGAAGGTTTCCGTATCGTGGCTCTCGATGCTGGGGTTTCGCGACGGAGGCTTTAAGTAGGCGGAAGGTCAACGCGGGGGCCACACGAGGGGCCAGGCAGGGTGGCGCGGCCAAGGCCGCGCCGCCCTAGCTCTGGCTGCCTCGTGGCCCCACTTCGTTATCTCGTCGGTCTTCGGAAGCGTGCAAATAGGACCCCGGGCGAAAGTTTCGTCCAATTCCGAGAATATTTCCTTACTAGGATTTCTGAAACCAAAAAAAAACAGCAACGGCTCTTCGGCATCTTGTTAATAGGTTAGTTCAGAAAATGCATAAATATGACATATAATGTGCATAAAACATGTAGGTATCATCAATAAAGTAGCATGGAACATAAGAAATTATCGATACGTTGGAGACGTATCAGCATCCCCAAGCTTGCTCGTCCCGAGCAGGTAAAACGATAACAAAGATAATTTCTGAAGTGACATGCCATCATAATCTTGATCATACTATTTGTAAACATATGTAATGAATGCAGCGATCAAAACAAAGGTAATGACATGAATAAACAACTGAATCATAAAGCAAAGACTTTTCATGAATAGTACTTCAAGACAAGCATCAATAAGTCTTGCATAAGAGTTAACTCATAAAGCAATAAATCAAAGTAAAGGTGTTGAAGCAACACATAGGAAGATTAAGTTTCAGCGGTTGCTTTCAACTTATAACATGTATATCTCATGGATATTGTCAACATAAAGTAATATAACAAGTGCAATATGCAAGTATGTAGGAATCAATGCACAGTTCACACAAGTGTTTGCTTCTTAAGGTGGAGGGAGATAGGTAAACTGACTCAACAATAAAAGTAAAAGAATGGTCCTTCAAAGAGGAAAGCATCGATTGTTGTATTTGTGCTAGAGCTTTTATTTTGAAAACATGAAACAATTTTGTCAACGGTAGTAATAAAGCATATGAGTTATGTAAATTATATCTTACAAGTTGCAAGCCTCATGCATAGTGTACTAATAGTGTCCGCACCTCGTCCTACTTAGCTTGGACTACCGGATCTTTGCATGCCATGTTTCAACCAAGTGTCACAAAGGGGTACCTCCATGCCACCTGTACAAAGGTCTAAGGAGAATGCTCGCATTTTGGATTTCTCGCTTTTGATTATTCTCAACTTAGACATCCATACCGGGACAACATGGACAACAGATAATGGACTCCTCTTAAATGCATAAGCATGTAGCAAAGTTATTATTCTCATATGAGATTGAGGATATATGTCCAAACTGAAACTTCCACCATGATTCATGGCTTTAGTTAGCGGCCCAATGTTCTTCTCTAACAATTTTGCATGCTCCAACCACTAAAATGATAGATCCTTCAGACAAGACGGACATGCATAGCAACTCACATGATATTCAACAATAGTTGATGGCGTTCCCCAGAAGCATGGTTATCGCACAACAAGCAACTTAATAAAATATAAAGTGCATAAGTACATATTCAATACTACGATAGTTTTTAAGGCTATTTTGTCCCATGAGCTATATATTGCAAAGGTGAATGATGGAATTTTAAAGTAGCACTCAAGCAATTTACTTTGGAATGGCGGAGAAATACCATGTAGTAGGTAAGTATGGTGGACACAAATGGCATAGTAGTTGGCTCAAGGATTTTGGATGCATGAGAAGTATTCCCTCTCGATACAAGGTTTAGGCTAGCAAGGTTATTTGAAGCAAACTCAAGGATGAACAAGTGCAGCAAAACTCACATAAAAGACATATTGTAAACATTATAAGACTCTACACCGTCTTCCTTGTTGTTCAAAACTCAATACTAGATATTATCTAGACCTTAGAGAAACCAAATATGCAAATCAAATTTTAGCAAGCTCTATGTATTTCTTCATTAATGGGTGCAAAGCATATGATGCAAGAGCTTAAACATGAGCACACCAATTGCCAAGTATCACATTATCCAAGACATTTTAGAATTACTACATGTAGCATTTTCCAATTCCAACCATATAACAATTTAACGAAGGAGAAACTTCGCCTTGAACATTATGAGTAAAGCCTAAGGACACATGTGTCCATATGCAACAGCGGAGCGTGTCTCTCTCCCACAAAGTGAATGCTAGGATCCATTTTATTCAAACAAAAACAAAAACAAAAACAAACCGACGCTCCAAGTAAAGAACACAAGATGTGATGAATAAAAATATAGTTTCGGGGAGGAACGATGATGTTGTCGATGAAGAAGGGGATGCCTTGGGCATCCCCAAGCTTAGACGCTTGAGTCCTCTTAGAATATGCAGGGGTGAACCACGGGGCATCCCCAAGCTTAGAGCTTTACTCCTCTTGATCATAGTATATCATTCTCCTCTCTTGACCCTTGAAAACTTCCTTCACACCAAACTTCAAGCAAACTCATTAGAGGGTTAGTGCACAATTAATAATTCACTCATTCAGAGGTGACACAATCATTATTTTCACTTCTGGACATTGCATAATGCTACTGGACATTAATGGATCAAAGAAATAAATCCAACATAGCAAAAGAGGCAATGCGAAATAAAAGGCAGAATCTGTCAAAAACAGAACAGTCCGTAAAGACGAATTTAAAGCTGGCACCAGACTTGCTCAAATGGAAAAACTCAAAACTAATGAAAGTTGCGTACATATCTGAGGATCACGCTCGTAAATTGGCAGATTTTTTCGAATTTTCTACAGAGAATTGTGCCCAGATTCGTGACAGACAGCAATGCTGTTTCTGCGCAGCGATCCCAAATATAACATCAACTTTGACATAGAAACTTTACTTGGCACAAAAACATGATAAGGAGAGGTTGCTACAGTAGTAAACAACTTCCAAGACTCAATAAAACAAAAAATTGCTGTAGGTAAAATCATGGGTTGTCTCCCATAAGCGCTTTTCTTTAACGCCTTTCAGCTAGGCGCAGAAAGTGCAAATCAAGTATTTTCAAGAGACGGTGTGTCAACCTTACCTTGGGCTTTATCCTTACCTTTCTTATTGTTTTTCTTTCCCTTTGGCTTAGGAAATAAATGATTTCCCCCGGTATAGAGGTGAATTTCAGAGTGCCTTCTCCCACATCAATGACTGCTCCCAATAGTTTCAGCAAGGATCTTCCGAGTATGATTTTTCCTGTTTCAATAACAAGATAATCAATGGATATTGTTCTTCCAAGAATGGTTGTATGCACACTGCAGCTATTCCCTTAGGAATTATAATAGAGTTATCAATGAGAGTTATTTCTTCTCCTCCTTCATCGACTCCCCAAAGTTTCAAAGATTTATAAATGCTTTCAGGCATAAGGCAAAATTCATACATAATATCACGGTAGGCATGAAGAGTTCGATCACCGATAACAATTTTAACAGCAGGATCCCATAATGAAGGTTTAAATTCTCTAAGACTTGTTCAAGACGATTACGAACACGGTGATAATTGTCATTCAAGCGAGATGTACTTATCTCGAGATTGTTCAATCTATTATAAATGCTAATAAGGGCTGAATCAAAGTTATTAGCTGAATCATGTGATGCAACCAATTTCTTTATGGCATTAAAAGCTTGATCCCCATTACAATGAAGGAAATCTCCTCCTACTAAAGTGTCCAAAGCATATCTATAGCGAACCATAAGACCAAAATAAAAATTACTAAGGAGCAAACTTAGAGTCATTTGAGGTTCAGTTTACGATAAGAAGTAAAAATTCTAGACCAAGCATCCTTAAAACTCTCCTCATCCCCTTGTTTAAAAGTAAAAACTAATTCCTCAGGTGAAGAAGTAACAGGTTCAGAGCTAGACATGGTAACGAAAGTAACTAAATTTCTTTTTTTTGTATTTTTAATATAGAGTGCAAGACAATAAATAAAGCAAACTAGATAAAGTAAACGCAAGTAACTAATTTTTTTGTGTTTTTGATATAGAGAGCAAGACAGTAAATAAAGTAAAACTAGCAACTAATTTTTTTGTGTTTTGATTTAGTGCAGCAAACAAAGTAGTAAATAAAATAAAGCAAGACAAAAACAAAGTAAAGAGATTGAGAAGTGGAGACTCCCTTGCAGCGTGTCTTGATCTCCCCGGCAACGGCGCCAGAAAAAGAGCTTGGCGTGTAACTCACACGTTCGTTGGGAACCCCAAGAGGAAGGTATGATGCGCACGATAGCAAGTTTTCCCTCAGAAAGAAACCAAGGTTTAATCGAACAGTAGGAGCCAAGAAGCACGTTGAAGGTTGATGGTCGCGAAATATGATGCGGCGCAACACCAGGGATTCTGCGCAACGTGGAATCTGCACAACAAAACCAAAGTACTTTGCCCCAACGAAACAGTGAGGTTGTCAATCTCACCTTTGCTGTAACAAAGGATTAAACGTATCGAGTGGAAGATGTTTGCAAAGAAAACAGTAAAACAAGTAGATTGTATGCTATGTAAAGAATAGGACCGGGGTCCACAGTTCACTAGAGGTGTCTCTCCCATAAGATAAAAGCATGTTGGGTGAACAAATTACGTCGGGCAATTGACAAATAGAGAAAGGCATAACAATGCATATACATGATATGATAAATATAGTGAGATTTAATTGGGCATTACGACAAAGTACATAGACCGCCATCCAACTGCATCTATGCCTAAAAAGTCCACCTTCGGGTTATCATCCGAACCCCATTCAGTATTAAGTTGCTAAGCAACAGACAATTGCATTAAGTATGGTGCGTAATGTAATCGACAACTACATCCTTAGACATAGAATCAATGTTTTATCCCTAGTGGCAACAGCATCCACAACCTTAGAACTTTCTCACTGTCCCAGATTCAATGGAGGCATGAACCCACTATCGAGCATAAATACTCCCTCTTGGAGTTAAGAGTACAAACTTGGCCAGAGCCTCTACTAATAACGGAGAGCATGCAAGATCATAAACAACACATAAACAATAGATTGATAATCACCATAATCATAGTACTCTCTATCCATCGGATCCCGACAAACACAACATATAGTATTACGGATAGATGATCTTGATCATGTTAGGCAGCTCACAAGATCCAACAATGAAGCACAACAAGGAGAAGACGACCATCTAGCTACTGCTATGGACCCATGGTCCAGGGGTGGACTACTCACTCATCACTCCGGAGGCGACCATGGCGGTGTAGAGTCCTCCGGGAGATGAATCCCCTCTCGGCAGGTGCCGGAGGCGATCTCTGAATCCCAGAGATGGGATTCGCGGCGGCGTCTCTGGAAGGTTTTCGTATCGTGGTACTGGGGGTTTCGCGACGGAGGCTTTAAGTAGGCGGAAGGTCAACGCGGGGGCCACACGAGGGCCCGGGGGCAGGTGGCGCGGCCAAGGCCAGGGCGCGCCGCCCTAGCTCAGCTGCCTCGTGGCCCACTTATCTCTTCGGTCTTGGAAGCTTCGTGCAAAAATAGGACTGGGCGAAAGTTTCGTCCAATTCCGAGAATATTTCCTTACTAGGATTTCTGAAACCAAAAACAGCAGAAAACACTGGCTCTTCGGCATCTTGTTAATAGGTTAGTTCCAGAAAATGCATAAATATGACATATAATGTGCATAAAACATGTAGGTATCATCAATAAAGTAGCATGGAACATAAGAAATTATGATCCCATTGCTATAGCTCATAATGATTTAGATTTTGATGATTGCCACATCTCTGAAGTTATAAAGTTCTTACAAAAACTTGCTAAAAGTCCTAATGCTAGTGCTATAAATTTAGCCTTTACAAAACATATTACAAATGCTCTCATAAAAGCTAGAGAAGAGAAACTAAAACTTGAAACTTCTATTCCTAGAAAGTTAGAAGATGGTTGGGAGCCCATCATTAAAATGAAATTCAATGACTTTGAATGTAATGCCTTATGTGATCTAGGTGCAAGTATTTCTTATGCCTAAAAAGATTTATGATATGCTTGACTTGCCACCATTGAAGAATTGTTATTTGGATGTTAATCTTGCCGATAATGTTAAAAAGAAACCTTTGGGGAGGATTGATAATGTGCGCATTACGGTTAATAATAACCTTGTCCCCGTTGATTTTGTTGTCTTGGATATCGAATGCAATGCATCTTGTCCTATTGTGTTGGGAAGACCTTTTCTTCGAACCGTTGGTGCTGTTATTGATATGAGGGAAGGTAATATTAAATATCAATTTCCTCTCAAGAAAGGTATGGAACACTTCCTAGAAAGAGAATGAAGTTGCCTTTTGATTCTATTATTAGAACAAGTTATGATGTTGATGCTTCTACTCTCGATGTTACTTGATTTGCACTTTCGCGCCTAGCTGAAAGGCGTTAAAGAAAAGCGCTTATGGGAGACAACCCATGTTTTTACTACAGTACTATTTTATATTTGAGTCTTGGAAGTTGTTTACTACAGTAGCAACCTCTCCTTATCATGTTTTTGTGCCAAGTAAAGTTTCTATGTCAAAGTTGATGTTATATTTGGGATCGCTGCGCGACAGCATTGCTGTCTGTCACGAATCTGGGCACAAGTCTCTGTAGAAAATTCGAAAAAATCTGCCAATTTACGAGCGTGATCCTCAGATATATGCGCAACTTTCATTAGTTATGAGTTTTTCCATTTGAGCAAGTCTGGTGCCATTTTAAAATTCGTCTTTACTGTTGTTTTTGACAGATTTTGCCTTTTATTCGCATTGCCTCTTTTGCTATGTTGGATGAATTTCTTTGATCCATTAATGTCCAGAGCTATGCAATGTCCAGAAGTGAAAAGAATGTTTGTGTCACCTCTGAATGTGTGAATTATTAATTGTGCACTAACCCTCTAATGAGTTTGCTTGAAGTTTGGTGTGAAGGAAGTTTTCAAGGGAGAGGAGTATGATATACTATGATCAAGAGGAGTGAAAGCTTGGGGATTGATACGCGTGGATGCACACGTCCGTTGGGAACTCCAAGTGGAAGGTATGATGCGTATAGAAGCAAGTTTCCCTCAGTATGAAACCAAGGTTTAATCGAACCAGTAGGAGCCAAGAAGCACGTTGAAGGTTGATGGTCGCGAAATGTGATGCGGCGCAACACCAGGGATTCCGGCGCCAACTAGGAATCTGCACAACACAACCCAAGTACTTTGTCCCAACGAAACAGTGAGGTTGTCAATCTCACCGGCTTGCTGTAACAAAGGATTAAACGTATCGAGTGGAAGATGTTTGCAAAGAAAACAAAACAAGTAGATTGTATGCTATGTAAAGAATAGGACCGGGGTCCACAGTTCACTAGAGTGTCTCTCCCATAAGATAAAAGCATGTTGGGTGAACAAATTACAGTCGGGCAATTGACAAATAGAGAAAGGCATAACAATGCATATACATGACATGATAAATATAGTGAGATTTAATTGGGCATTACGACAAAGAACATAGACCGCCATCCAACTGCATCTATGCCTAAAAAGTCCACCTTCAGGTTATCGTCCGAACCCCTCCAGTATTAAGTTGCAAAGCAACAGACAATTGCATTAAGTATGGTGCGTAATGTAATCAACAACTACATCCTTAGACATAGCATCAATGTTTTATCCCTAGTGGCAACGACACATCCACAACCTTAGAACTTTCTGTCACTGTCCCAGATTCAATGGAGGCATGAACCCACTATCGAGCATAAATACTCCCTCTTGGAGTTAAGAGTAAAAACTTGGCCGAGCCTCTACTAATAACGGAGAGCATGCAAGATCATAAACAACACATGAACAATAGATTGATAATCACCATAATCATAGTACTCTCTATCCATCGATCCCGACAAACACAACATATAGAATTACAGATAGATGATCTTGATCATGTTAGGCAGCTCACAAGATCTAACAATGAAGCACAACAAGGAGAAGACGACCATCTAGCTACTGCTATGGACCCATGGTCCAGGGTGAACTACTCACTCATCACTCGGAGGCGACCATGGCGGTGTAGAGTCCTCGGGAGATGAATCCCCTCTCCGGCAGGTGCCGGAGGCGATCTCAGAATCCCCCGAGATGGGATTCGCGGCGGCGGCATCTCTGGAAGGTTTTCCGTATCGTGCTCTCGATCTGGGGGTTTCGCGGCAAGCTTTAAGTAGGCGGAGGGTCAACGCGGGGGCCACACGAGGGCAGGGGATAGGTCGGCGCGGCCAGGGCTTGGGCCCGGCCTCCCTCTGGCCGCCTCGTGGCCCCACTTCGTTAGGTCTTCGGTCTCTGGAAGCTTCGTGCAAAAATAGGACCCTGGGCGAAAGTTTCGTCCAATTCCGAGAATATTTCTTTACTAGGATTTAAAAAAAAAAAAAGAAAACAGCAACGGCTCTTCGGCATCTTGTTAATAGGTTAGTTCAGAAAATGCATAAATATGACATATAATGTGCATAAAACATGTAGGTATCATCAATAAAGTAGCATGAAACATAAGAAATTATCGATACGTTGGAGACGTATCAGCATCCCCAAGCTTAGTTCTGCTCGTCCCGAGCAGGTAAAACGATAACAAAGATAATTTCTGAAGTGACATGCCATCATAATCTTGATCATACTATTTGTAAACATATGTAATGAATGCAGCGATCAAAGCAAAGGTAATGACATGAGTAAACAACTGAATCATATAGCAAAGACTTTTCATGAATAGTACTTCAAGACAAGCATCAATAAGTCTTGCATAAGAGTTAACTCATAAAGCAATAAATCAAAGTAAAGGTGTTGAAGCAACACATAAGAAGATTAAGTTTCAGCGGTTGCTTTCAACTTGTAACATGTATATCTCATGGATATTGTCAACATAAGTAATATAACAAGTGCAATATGCAAGTATGTAGGAATCAATGCACAGTTCACACAAGTGTTTGCTTCTTAAGGTGGAAGGAGATAGGTAAACGACTCAACAATAAAAGTAAAAGAATGGTCCTTCAATGAGGAAAGCATCGATTGCTGTATTTGTGCTAGAGCTTTTATTTTGAAAACATGAAACAATTTTGTCAACGGTAGTAATAAAGCATATGAGTTATGAAAATTATATCTTACAAGTTGCAAGCCTCACGCATAGTATACTAATAGTGCCCGCACCTCGTCCTACTTAACTTGGACTACCGGGTCTTCGCATGCCATGTTTCAACCAAGTGTCACAAAGGGGTACCTCCATGCCGCCTGTACAAAGGTCCAAGGAGAATGCTCGCATTTCGGATTTCTCGCTTTTGATTATTCTCAACTTAGACATCCATACCGGGACAACATGGACAACAGATAATGGACTCCTCTTAAATGCATAAGCATGTAGCAAAGTTATTATTCTCATATGAGATTGAGGATATATGTCCAAAACTGAAACTTCCACCATGGTTCATGGCTTTAGTTAGCGGCCCAATGTTCTTCTCTAACAATTTTGCATGCTCCAACCACTAAAATGATAGACCTTCAGACAAGACGGACATGCATAGCAACTCACATGATATTCAACAATGGTTGATGGCGTTCCCCAGAAGCATGGTTATCGCACAACAGGCAACTTAATAAAATATAAAGTGCATAAGTACATATTCAATACTACGATAGTTTTTAAGGCTATTTTGTCCCATAGCTATATATTGCATGGTGATTTTAAAGGTAGCACTCAAGCAATTTACTTTGGAATGGCGGAGAAATACCATGTAGTAGGTAGGTATGGTGGACACAAATGGCATAGTAGTTGGCTCAAGGATTTTGGATGCATGAGAAGTATTCCCTCTCGATACAAGGTTTAGGCTAGCAAGGTTATTTGAAGCAAACTCAAGGATGAACAAGTGCAGCAAAACTCACATAAAAGACATATTGTAAACATTATAAGACTCTACACTGTCTTCCTTGTTGTTCAAAACTCAATACTAGATATTATCTAGACCTTAGAGAAACCAAATATGCAAATCAAATTTAAGCAAGCTCTATGTATTTCTTCATTAATGGGTGCAAAGCATATGATGCAAGAGCTTAAACATGAGCACAACAATTGCAAAGTATCACATTATCCAAGACATTTTAAAATTACTACATGCAGCATTTTCCAATTCCAACCATATAACAATTTAACGAAGAAGAAACTTCGCCTTGAACATTATGAGTAAAGCCTAAGGACACATGTGTCCATATGCAACAGCGGAGCGTGTCTCTCTCCCACAAAGTGAATGCTAGGATCCATCTTATTCAAGCAAAAACAAAACGAAAACAAACGACGCTCCAAGCAAAGAATACAAGATGTGATTGAATAAAAATATAGTTTCAGGGGAGGAACCTGATGATGTTGTCGATGAAGAAGGGGATGCCTTGGGCATCCCCAAGCTTAGACGCTTGAGTCTTCTTAAAATATGCAGGGGTGAACCACGGGGGCATCCCCAAGCTTAGAGCTTTCACTCCTCTTGATCATAGTATATCATTCTCCTCTCTTGACCCTTGAAAACTTCCTTCACACCAAACTTCAAGCAAACTCATTAGAGGGTTAGTGCACAATTAATAATTCACACATTCAGAGGTGACACAATCATTATTTTCACTTCTGGACATTGCATAATGCTACTGGACATTAGTGGATCAAAGAAATAAATCCAACATAGCAAAAGAGGCAATGCGAAATAAAAGGCAGAATCTGTCAAAAACAGAACAGTCCGTAAAGACGAATTTAGAAATGGAACCAGACTTGCTCAAATGGAAAAACTCAAAACTAATGAAAGTTGCGTACATATCTGAGGATCACGCTCGTAAATTGGCAGATTTTTTCGAATTTTCTACAGAGAATTGTGCCCAGATTCGTGACAGACAGCAATGCTGTTTCTGCGCAGCGATCCCAAATATAACATCAACTTTGACATAGAAACTTTACTTGGCACAAAAACATGATAAGGAGAGGTTGCTACAGTAGTAAACAACTTCCAAGACTCAACAAAACAAAAAATTGCTGTAGGTAAAAACATGGGTTGTCTCCCATAAGCGCTTTTCTTTAACGCCTTTCTAGCGCAGAAAGTACAAATCAAGTAACATCGAGAGTAGAAGCATCAACATTATTATTTTTCATGCAAACACAACTTGTTGCAGAGGGTGCTTTAGGTGCTCCATTATCTAAATTTTCTATGGTGGTGCTAGGGGTTTTAGCAATTTTAGGCCTATAGTAATTCTTTTGTTTAGGCACTTTAGAGGCATACATGAATTTTTGCTCTTTACCCACATAGGCTTTCTCATTATACTTGAAGAAGAAAAGGTTGAACCCAAGGTTCCCATAGCTTTTTCAAGTTCATCAATCCTATTGGTTTGATTATCATGGATAACACAAGTTCCTAGGACACTAATTCTTTCATCAATTCCTCCTAGGGATTTATCAAGTTCATCAGTTTTATCCAATAACATTTCTAATTTAGTTTCAATACTTGGAAAATTTTTCTCTATGGTTTCCAATTTTTTCATAACATCTTCAAGAGAGATTTCAATTTTAACTTCATTAACAGGTGGTATTCCAACTAGACTCTCAATGATGCAACTAGCTTCTAAAGCGGGAGTACCTAGGAAATTACCTCCCGAAAGAGTATCAAGAACATATCTATTCCAACTAGATAAACCAACATAAAAGTTCCTAAGAAGGATAGTGGTGGAGTGTTTCTTAATGCACCTTTGATGAGCATTACTAATTCTATACCAAGCATCTTTAAAACTTTCTCCACCTTGTTGCTTAAAAGAACGAACTTCAACTTCAGGATTACTCATGATAACAGTAATAAAGTAAACTAGGCAAATAAAGTAAAGATAAGTAACTAATTTTTTTGTGTTTCGATATAGAGAGCAAGACAGTAAATAAAGTAAAACTAGCAACTAATTTTTTTGTATTTTGTTTAGTGCAGCAAACAAAGTAATAAATAAAATAAAGCAAGACAATAACAAAGTAAAGAGATTGAGAAGTGGAGACTCACCTTGCAGCGTGTCTTGATCTCCCGGCAACGGCGCCAGAAATTTAGCTTGATACGCGTGGATGCACACGTCCGTTGGGAACCCCAAGTGGAAGGTATGATGCGTATAGAAGCAAGTTTCCCTCAGTATGAAACCAAGGTTTAATCGAACCAGTAGGAGCAAGAAGCACGTTGAAGGTTGATGGTCGCGAAATGTGATGCGGCGCAACACCAGGATTCCGGCGCCAACTAGAATGCTGCACAACACAACCAAGTACTTTGTCCCAACGAAGCAGTGAGGTTGTCAATCTCACCGGCTTGCTGTAACAAAGGATTAAACGTATCGAGTGGAAGATGTTTGCAAAGAAAAGTAAAACAAGTAGATTGTATGCTATGTAAAGAATAGGACCGGGGTCCACAGTTCACTAGAGGTGTCTCTCCCATAAGATAAAAGCATGTTGGGTGAACAAATTACAGTCGGGCAATTGACAAATAGAGAAAGGCATAACAATGCATATACATGACATGATAAATATAGTGAGATTTAATTGGGCATTACGACAAAGAACATAGACCGCCATCCAACTGCATCTATGCCTAAAAAGTCCACCTTCAGGTTATCGTCCGAACCCCCTCCAGTATTAAGTTGCAAAGCAACAGACAATTGCATTAAGTATGGTGCGTAATGTAATCAACAACTACATCCTTAGACATAGCATCAATGTTTTATCCCTAGTGGCAACAGCACATCCACAACCTTAGAACTTTCTGTCACTGTCCAGATTCAATGGAGGCATGAACCCCTAGCATAAATACTCCCTCTTGGAGTTAAGAGTAAAAACTTGGCCAGAGCCTCTACTAATAACGGAGAGCATGCAAGATCATAAACAACACATGAACAATAGATTGATAATCACCATAATCATAGTACTCTCTATCCATCGATCCCGACAAACACAACATATAGAATTACGATAGATGATCTTGATCATGTTAGGCAGCTCACAAGATCTAACAATGAAGCACAACAAGGAGAGACGACCATCTAGCTACTGCTATGGACCCATGGTCCAGGGGTGAACTACTCACTCATCACTCGGAGGCGACCATGGCGGTGTAGAGTCCTCCGGGAGATGAATCCCCTCTCCGGCAGGTGCCGGAGGCGATCTCGAGAATCCCCCGAGATGGGATTCGCGGCGGCGCGTCTCGTAAGGTTTTCCGTATCGTGGCTCTCGATGGGGGTTTCGCGACGGAAGCTTTAAGTAGGCGGAGGGTCAACGCGGGGGCCACACGAGGGGCCCAGGGGATAGGTCGGCGCGGCAGGGCTTGGGCGCGCGGCCTCCCTGGCGCCTCGTGGCCCCACTTCGTTAGGTCTTCGGTCTTCAAGCTTCGTGCAAAAATAGGACCCTGGGCGAAAGTTTCGTCCAATTCCAAGAATATTTCTTTACTAGGATTTCTGAAACCAAAAACAGCAGAAAACAGAACTGGCTCTTCGGCATCTTGTTAATAGGTTAGTTCCAGAAAATGCATAAATATGACATATAATGTGCATAAAACATGTAGATAACATCAATAATGTGGCATGGAACATAAGAAATTATCGATACGTTGGAGACGTATCATTCACCCCTGCATATTTTAAGAAGACTCAAGCGTCTAAGCTTGGGGATGCCCAAGGCATCCCCTTCTTCATCGACAACATCATCAGGTTCCTCCCCTGAAACTATATTTTTATTCAATCACATCTTGTGTTCTTTACTTGGAGCGTCGTTTTGTTTTTGTTTTTGTTTTTGTTTGAATAAAATGGATCCTAGCATTCACCTTGTGGGAGAGAGACACGCTCCGCTGTTGCATATGGACAAATATGTCCTTAGGCTTTACTCATAATGTTCAAGGCGAAGTTTCTTCTTCGTTAAATTGTTATATGGTTGGAATTGGAAAATGCTACATGTAGTAATTCTAAAATGTCTTGGATAATGTGATACTTGGCAATTGTTGTGCTCATGTTTAAGCTCTTGCATCATATACTTTGCACCCATTAATGAAGAAATACATAGAGCTTGCTAAAATCTGAATTGCATATTTGGTCTCTCTAAGGTCTAGATAATTCTAGTATTGAGTTTTGAACAACAAGGAAGACGGTGTAGAGCCTTATAATGTTTACAATATGTCTTTTATGTGAGTTTTGCTGCACCGGTTCATCCTTGAGTTTGCTTCAAATAACCTTGCTAGCCTAAACCTTGTATCGAGAGGGAATACTTCTCATGCATCCAAAATCCTTGAGCCAACCACTATGCCATTTGTGTCCACCATACCTACCTACTACATGGTATTTCTCCGCCATTCCAAAGTAAATTGCTTGAGTGCTACCTTTAAAAAATTCCATCATTCACCTTTGCAATATATAGCTCATGGGACAAAATAGCCTTAAAAACTATCGTAGTATCGAATATGTACTTATGCACTTTATCTTTTATTAAGTTGCTTGTTGTGCGATAACCATGCTTCTGGGGAACGCCATCAACTATTGTTGAATATCATGTGAGTTGCTATGCATGTCCGTCTTGTCTGAAGGATCTATCACCTTAATGATTGGAGCATGCAAATTGTTAGAGAAGAACATTGGGCCGCTAACTAAAGCCATGAATCATGGTTGAAGTTTCAGTTTTGGACATATATCCTCAATCTCATATGAGAATAATAATTGCTACATGCTTATGCATTTAAGAGGAGTCCATTATCTGTTGTCCATGTTGTCCCGGTATGGATGTCTAAGTTGAGAATAATCAAAAGCGAGAAATCAAAATGCGAGCTTTCTCCTTAGACCTTTGTACAGCGGCATGGAGGTACCCCTTTGTGACACTTGGTTGAAACATGGCATTGCAAAGATCCGGTAGTCCAAGCTAAGTAGGACAAGGTGCGGGCACTATTAGTATACTATGCATGAGGCTTGCAACTTGTAAGATATAATTTACATAACTCATATGCTTTATTACTACCGTTGACAAAATTGTTTCATGTTTTCAAAATAAAAGCTCTAGCACAAATACAGCAATCGATGCTTTCCTCTTTGAAGGACCATTCTTTTACTTTTATTGTTGAGTCAGTTTACCTATCTCTCTCCACCTTAAGAAGCAAACACTTGTGTGAACTGTGCATTGATTCCTACATACTTGCATATTGCACTTGTTATATTACTTTATGTTGACAATATCCATGAGATATACATGTTATAAGTTGAAAGCAATCGCTGAAACTTAATCCTCCTTTGTGTTGTTTCAACACCTTTACTTTGATTTATTGCTTTATGAGTTAACTCTTATGCAAGACTTATTGATGCTTGTCTTGAAGTACTATTCATGAAAAGTCTTTGCTTTATGATTCATTGTTTACTCATGTCATTACCATTGTTTTGATCGCTGCATTCATTACATATGTTTACAAATAGTATGATCAAGATTGTGATGGCATGTCACTTCAGAAATTATCTTTGTTATCGTTTTACCTGCTCGGGACGAGCAGAACTAAGCAGGGATGCGATACGTCTCCAACGTATCGATAATTTCTTATGTTCCATGCTACTTTATTGATGATACCTACATGTTTTATGCACATTATATGTCGTATTTACGCATTTTCTGAACTAACCTATTAACAAGATGCCGAAGAGCCAGTTTGCTTTTTTGCTGTTTTTGGTTTCGAAATCCTAGTAAGGAAATATTCTCGAATTGGACGAAATCACCGCCCAGGGGTCCTATTTTTGCACGGAGCTTCCGAAGACCGAAGGGAGTCGAAGTGGGGCCAGAGGCCAGGTGTGAGCGGCGCGGCCCGGGCCGGCCGCGCCACTCCCCTGGGCCCCTCGTGCCGCCTCTTGACCTGCCCTTCCGCCTACAAATAGCCTCCGTCGCGAAACCCCCGTGCCGAGAGCCACGATACGGAAAACCTTCCAGAGACGCCGCCGCCGCGAATCCCATCTCGGGGATTCAGGAGATCGCCTCCGGCACCCTGGGGAGAGGGATTCATCTCCCGAGGACTCTTCATCGCCATGATCGCCTCCGGAGTGATGAGTGAGTAGTTCACCATGGACTATGGGTCCATAGCAGTAGCTAGATGGTCGTCTTCTCCTAATTGTGCTTCATTGTTGGATCTTATGAGCTGCCTAACATGATCAAGATCATCTATCTGTAATACTATATGTTGTGTTTGTCGGGATCCGATGGATAGAGAATACTATGTTATGGTGATTATCAATCTATTGTTTATGTGTTGTTTATGATCTTGCATGCTCTCCGTTATTAGTAGAGGCTCTGGCCAAGTTTTTACTCTTAACTCCAAGAGGGAGTATTTATGCTCGATAGTGGGTTCATGCCTCCATTGAATGGGACGTGACAGAAGGTTCTAAGGTTGTGGATGTCTTGTTGCCACTAGGGATAAAACATTGATGCTATGTCTAAGGATGTAGTTGTTGATTACATTACGCACCATACTTAATGCAATTGTCGTTGCTTTGCAACTTAATACTGAATGGGGTTCGGATGATAACCTGAAGGTGGACTTTTTAGGCATAGATGCAGTTGGATGGCGGTCTACTTTGTCGTAATGCCCGGATTAAATCTCACTATATTTATCATATCATGTATATGCATTGTTATGCCTTCTCTATTTGTCAATTGCTCGACTGTAATTTGTTCACCCAACATGCTTTATCTTATGGGAGAGACACCTCTAGTGAACTGTGGACCCCGGTCCATTCTTTACATAGCATACAATCTACTGCAATACTTGCTTTCTTGTTTTCTTGCAAACAATCATCTTCCACACAATACGGTTAATCCTTTGTTACAGCAAGCCGGTGAGATTGACAACCTCAGTTTCGTTGGGGCAAAGTACTTTGGTTGTGTTGTGCAGTTCCACGTTGGCGGAATCCCTGTTGTTGCGCGCATCACATTTCGCCACCATCAACCTTCAACGTGCTTCTTGGCTCCCACTGGTTCGATTAAACCTTGGTTTCATACTGAGGGAAACTTGCTTCTATACGCATCATACCTTCCACTTGGGGTTCCCAACGGACGTGTGCATCTACGCGTATCACGGCGGCGGCCTCTCAGTAATGTTTTCCGTATCGTGGCTCTCGGTACAGGGGTTTCGCGACGGAGGCTTTAAGTAGGCGGAAGGGTAGGTCAGAGGGCGTCACGAGGCGCCGACACCACAGGGCCGCGCGGACCAGGGCTGAGCCACGCCGCCGGGTGTCGGCCACCTCGTGGCCCCACTTCGTCTCCTCTTCGGTCTTCTGGAAGCTTCGTGCAAAAATAGGACCCGGGCATTGATTTCGTCCAATTCCGAGAATATTTCCTTACTAGGATTTAAACCAAAAACAGAAAAACAGCAACGGCACTTCGGCATCTTGTTAATAGGTTAGTGCCGAAAATGTAAAATAATGTTGTAAAGTATGTATAAAACATTCAAGTATTGTAATAAAAGTAGCATGGAACATAAGAAATTATAGATACGTTTGAGACGTATGGAGATACGATGATCGAACCTCGGACAAGTAAAGTATCGCGTGGGAAATGGTATCGTATGTAAATGGTTCAATCGATCACTAAGTTATCGTTGCATATGTGGGAGCAATTATGAATCTTGATCCCGCTATTGGTTATTGCTCGGAGAGGAGTCTCGACCATGTTGCATAGTTCACGAACCGTAGGGTGACGCGCTTAAGGTTCGATGTCGCATAAGTAGATTTGGAATATGGTATGGAGACGAAGTTTGTTCGGAGTCTCGGATGGGATCCAGGACATCACGAGGAGGTCCGGAATGGTCCGGAGAATAAGATTCACATAAGGAAAGTTGATTTCTAGGTTTCGGAAAAGTTCGGGATTTTTCCGTGAAAGATCGGAAGGTTCTAGAAGGTTCCGGGGTCCCACCAGTGGGCCCACGACCCTAGGAGGCCTAGCATGGGCCGAGGGGATGCACCCTAGCCTAATGGGCCAGGGTCACATGCACCTCAAGGCCCAGGCCGGCCACCCTTAGGGTTTTCCCCAAAACCCTAAGGGGGATCAACTTGGGGGGAAAGAATTCCGCCTCCCCCCTTTGGCCGCCGGCCCTAGATGGGTTTGGGGCATTGGGGGGCCACCCAAACTGACCTCCCCCCTATATAAAGAGGGGAGGGGGCAGGGGGTGTTCACCCTTTCAGGCCTAGCTCTGGCCTCCCCCCTCTCTCCTCCACAGTGTTGTACCGGCTTGGCGAAGCACTGCAGCTTTTCTCCTCCACCACCACCACCACACCGTCGTGCTGCTGGGATTCCGAGGGGATCTACCACACCTCCGCTGCCTGCTGGAACGGGGAGGACGGGCTTCATCGACACCGTACGCACGACCGAGCGGAAGTGCTGGTGCAGCTGGATGATCGACTACATCAACAACGAGATCTAATCTCGTAGGCTTTGGAATCTTCGAGGGTTAGTCTCACATACATCTCGTTGCTTCGATCTTGATAGATTAGATCTTGCCTCATCCTAGATTGGACTTTGGTTTTGTTCTTATTCGCGGTAGGAAATTTTTTGTTTTCCATGCAACGAACCCATCAAAACTTTAGTGCATATAAAATCATGTTTCACTCGTATATTTTTCCCTACTTCTATCTATCCTTAGAATCATATAAATCCAAGAGTTCTTACAAGGAAAGTTAATTTACCATTGGATAGGTGGTTGAGAACATGAGTGGCTCACACACGCTCTTCCACTGCTATGTGCCCCGTGTTTCGCGAACGGGTTGGGCTTGGCTCGGATCCATGCAAACAATAGTTTTGATTTACTTGGATCGTGGGGTGTTACACGAACATCAACAATATAAGAAGGCAGACGCCCACTAGTAGAAACAAGGGCTTTCATTTTTTGCTCCAAAGAGGTTTTGCACCGGATTTGGCACCGGTTCGTGCGGTCTAGACGTCTAGGGGACCAGCCGCGGCATTAGCACCGGTTCGTGCGGGACCTTTAGCACCGGTTTGTGCGGGACCTTTAGCACCGGTGGATCACCTTTTTGAACATGGTAAAAGTAGAAAATAAAATGATACAAAATTCAAAAAATAAAATGTTTTCAAATTGTTGTATGTTATGCAACCTACTATTAGGGAAAATTAGCAAATTTGAATTTTCACTTTTTTTGCAAAAAAGGTTTGAAAAATGGTAAAACCGCATTAACTTTTGCATACCACGTCGGAAAAAAGCGCATAATATATCAAAATCATCGTGGGAAAAAGTTACATCCGAATTCACCAGGATTTACCTGGTTAGACAATTTTTAGATTCTCAAAATTCCAAATTAAAATATGAAAGCAGGAAGATTTTAGTTTTTTGCTAGAAATTTAGGATTTTATATATTTTTTATTTTTTAAAAGTAAAATTAATACTTGCATCCTGCATAAAGATTACTACTAATTTTAGCAAATTATAAGATTTTCAAATTTTCAGGTTTTAGGTTTGGCAAAAAAATAAAAAAAATTACAAAATTTAAAATAATTAAAAATAATACAAATTATAAAGTTAATGTTTATTTATTTATTCAAGATTATTATTACATCATTACTTTTGTTTATGAAAAGAATTATTTGAAATTCGAACAATAAAGAAATATGACATTGACCGACATGTTAATAGGATTGATATGATATTAGTATCACATACATGCGCGCGAAGCACTTGGATGTGGGACGGAAAGGAACTTGAAACTTAAGCATGCTAGTGCTAGAGTAGTGGGAGGATGGGTGACCGAGCGGGAAGTTTGAGCACGGGTAAGTAATTAGATTAGAAATAAGGGTAGTTACAGACTAAACTTGTGAAATAACTAAAATATTAGAAATTCTGAAAAAAATAAAGAAAAAAAGTGGGAGTGGAAAATAATTCGAAAAAAAATTATGGTAGCGGGGTTATATCGCGGCAGCGTTTGGGACGTTTTCCTGCCGTGGTAGACCCCTTTAGCACCGGTTCGTATTTACGAACCGGTGCTAAAGGTCCTCCGCCGAGCGCTCCACTGCGGGCCACGTGGTGCCCCTTTAGCACCGGTTCGCAACGGAACCGGTGCTAAATGGGGGCCTTTTGCACCGGTTGGACATCCGGTGCATATGGCCCTTACCAACCGGTACAAAAGGTTCATTTTCTACTAGTGGCCAATCCTAGCCATTGGTTTCTGCATCCAAATGAGAGGGCCGGTCCTGAGATTTCAGGGGCCTGGGGCGAACCTCAAATTCAGGGCTCTTAATATATTCGCTAAAATAAACAATATTTGTAGTATATATATTAACTAAGATGAATAAATATCTAGAGCGTATTCAAACTAATGTTTACATCAAATAACATACAAGAAAAATAATGCTCGATGAAAAAAAATGCGTTGACTTTTTTTACGGGGAAAAGGCATTGACCGGTGTCTATTGAAAAAAATGCTCGATGAAAAGAATGTGTCTACTTTTTTTTGCGGGAAAATGCATGGAATGATGTTGTATTTCTTTTTTATTTTTGAGAGTATGATGTTGTATTTCCTGGTCAGTCTTCTTCCAGCCTATTGGCACACCTAGCCCCTTCCTAGCTAATTAAAGTCCAGTCTAACCAATGAAATACGTGCAAGCTAAAGAGAGGGAGAAAAAAGAAGGCCAAGAGCCAAGCCACTAGAAGAAGCATACAATAGGGCCGCCACAAGATTCGTCCATAATAGGGCCCATAACTCTTCGTTCTGGAATTCTGGTCTGCCTCAACCATACGAGACGAACACCCTAAAACATACGAGAGGAAACCTCAATTGCTCTAATGGCATCACCACAAGATATCCGCCCCTGCATATGCCTATAGTTGGGACCTGGGGGGCCCTTGATTCCGGGGGCCTGGGGCCCCCCCCCCCCCCCCCCCCCCCAGGTCGGCCCTGCCTAATGGTCACGTGCACGGCTGGATGTCTGTGGAGTAGGCCTCCAAAACCACACCTGTTGTGTAATCACGCATTGGGAGAGAGGCAATAAGATTTTTTTGGGAGCGTCTTGGTGCGAGTGCTCATGTGATCGGTTACTTCCTCAAGTAGTACACCCTCATCACGATGATGGACAATCAGGGTCCGCGGATAATGGCGCCAAGACTCCTTATGCCAAGAAGACACCTCTTTTGGAGTTGTGGTCACACCATCAACCTTATGCAATTCTTACCCTACCATTGGTACCCCTTACGGTGATTAATTACTACATATGGAACGAGAACATATGTACTAGGTTTTTACCAACGATCTCACACTCTAGTTACTATGATAGTAAATTTGGAGAATTCCACCGCCATGGAATTTATTTGGCTTAAATTAAGTCAATAATTTATAATGTGAATAGATGACTATCCCTAAAATCCGCACTTAATGTTGGGAAAACTGAGCACTCATTTCTACCCGATTTAGAATTAGGACACACTTAACATAATCTAGAAAATACTAATTGGAAATAATGTATAACTTCAACATCCCTTTGTGTACTAAACCACAAATCGTTGCTCTTCACACAAAAAAACATGTGCCTCAAACATATGGGTGACACTAGGCAGGAATGATAAAGTTTTTTGGAAGCGGCTCGATGCAATGCTCAGGCCACACCCAAACTGAGATAATGGCTTTCCTTGTGATGGAAGTTCACATGGATTGATATAGTGAATGTGACATCCTGGCCCATGACTTAATAGGATTGATAGAATACTCATATTAACAAGTTGTAACTTTTTTCCGGGAGCTCGTCTCCAGAGAATTTCGAGGTTGAGCGTGCTTAACTTGAAGCTATTTGAGGATGGGTGACCAACCTGGAAGTGATTTCCGGGTTCTCACGAGTGACGATAAAGTGCGCAGAAAAGATAAGTGTTGGTATGTGGGGCTAGTCTAGGGATCCTACAGGGCTGCTAGGAGTAACAGGCCCGGCCCGGGGTGACCGGGTGTTATAGTGAACAACACTAACAAATCAACATACATGGACAACAATCCTTTTACATGGGAACACTTTAGCTTGAGTGAAAAACCTTGGCGGAAGCCACCTAATCTTCTTCCACTCTAATAGGTGATGGGATCTTGCACATGTTTGGGCTCGCAACCCACATGGAGGATATCCCCACACGTAGTGACTTAGGTCGGGTTTTCAATATGCTAGTAATAAATGTGTGCAAAGAATATATGCTCAGTTGCTCATACATTTTCCCAAAGAAAATAAAATGTATTTGGCTAGCTCAACAAACCTCATCTCCACACATAAACCAAATAACAGTTCACTTGAAGTGCTAAATGGCATGAGAAATAAAACGTAGAAAGAAAGAATGCCACATAAGCTACAGATAGGCCACATATGATAAGATAACTCATGCATGACAGGCATATGCCGAGAAAGTTAGGCTGAGAGTGGCAATATTTCTGGCCGCTCGTTCTTTCCTCCAAATTCTGTTTCCAATAGCTCCAATTCTGTTATACTACAAAGGTTAATTAGTTAGTCTTTCATCGTACATGACATGAAAGTTTGCATTTCGCGGCACTCCAAGGAGGGCAAAAGGCACATCAGTGCTCCTATGCCAGCTTGTCACTCTTCCATTCATCTCGGTATATATATACACACATACGTTTATAGTTAGATCCACCATCCCATCCTATTTGAAACAAGCTGTTCAAGAATGGCATCCAACCAGCTCATCCTCTTCGCCGCCGTCCTGCTCTCCATCCTGGCCGCAACCTCCGCCAGCGTCGGGAACCAGTGCGTTCCTGGGTGGGCGATCCCGCACAACCCGCTCCAAGCATGCCGAACATACGTGGTTAGTCAAATTTGCGGTGTAGGTCCTCGGCTCTATACCTGGGACATGAAGCGGCGGTGCTGCCGGGAGCTATCGGCCATCCCGGCGTACTGCCGTTGTGAGGCGCTGCGAATTCTCATGGACGGGGTGGTGACGGTGGAGGGCGTGTTCGAGGGCGGCCTCCAGGACATTCACATGCCCCATTTGCAGTGTCCTAGGCAGACGCAGAGGAACTACGCCGCCACCCTCGTTGCCCCGCAGGAGTGCAGCCTAACGACCATCCATGGCGGCCCCTATTGCCTCTCCCTAGTCGGCAGTCAAGTGGCCGTGTAACTTCTGTAGTAAATTGCTCCTGAATAAGCGTGTTCCATCGATGGAAGGACCGCATGCATGTATGTGCAATTGTGCATGCACCTGGCCTTATGCGTATGTGTCATATGTTGAATAATAATAAAGAGTACCCTAGTTTCTGGAGTACATCCCTTCTACAAATATAATGGACAAGGGTACTTTCGTGCAAAAAAAAAGTTTTAGGCATGGGAAAAAGATCAAACACGGTGTAATCAACTCAAGAGACGGCAATCTGAAATAACAATATGAGGTATATTGGTAAAGACTAGAGAGCTGAACACCGTGCCGCGGGCTAACTCAAGGCTAAATACAACCTACGTATATTACGAACTTCTTGCTATAAAAGGTAGCATACAAACCATAGAAGAAACAGCGAAATCGATTACTTGAGCCGGCGAGATTAATCAATTATGAAGTCTCATAGCTAGTTAGCTACTCAACCCTTGAGTCCATCCTTTGCCTTGTTACCAACGTGCGAAGTCGCCAACATGCCAAATTGTTTGAAGTTAGACCCGATCATCGACGCCCTCAATCCAACTCGAATTATCCCCTTTGTTTGTAGTTTATTTGATGTGTGCATACATATTTGTTATAAATATCTAGTATATCTCAAATTATTTATTTTATCTAGGGGGACCTATAACTTTTCTTGAAGCCTTGGCAAACATGCCTAAGATACCTATTTTTTGGATTCTTTTTTGTAAAAAGTCAGTATTACAAGTTGCGGCAGTGTCTACAAGCATGGGCGGCTACCCAGGATGTAGGGGCCTTAGGTCCCGCCCATGTGTACACAAACAAGTACCATTTGAAAAGAAAAGCTTCGTTGCAAGAACATATTTTGGTTAAAATGTTTCAAGTAGTTGTTAAATTGCTACAGTTTGTGGAAGGGAGACAATGACAAATCAAATAAAGAGCAATCAAGTGGTCTTCGGTACCTCTCTTGCGCATCTCATGTTGACTCCTAGTTAACAACAACACCGTGTCATTAGCATTCAAGGAAAGGACCAAGATATAGTGATGTTCACCTAAGTTGACTAGAGGGGGTGAACAGGTGATGATTAAAAATATGAAAGTGACGGCTTTCGGTAAAAAATAAGTATTAGTTGCCTACAACAAGCTACACATGCAAATCTACAACAATAAAACTTGCGGAAAAGTAGATTGTGAGGAAGTAAAGGAACTAGGAAAAGGGATCGCAAACACGAAGATGCATCTCAAATTTCAGATAGTACGTTGGCGCTATCTTACATCCTAATGGGATAAAGCTATGACACAAATTCCAAAATGACACCAAATCCTTGGTCACCAAGAGAACATATTCCCCTTGAGCAGGGACACTATATCCATTCCGAGCGACTAAGATGTAGATCTTCACATGTAGTTGACGATCTCCGTCCTTTAGAAACTCTTGGTTCCTCACAAGACATGACGAAGGTTTCTCCATACCAATGACCGCATGCACGACTATCAAAGAGAGTAGGTTTTCAAAACTATGCATCTTGCAATCTTGCACCAAGAGAGGGACGATAAAAAATTTGGGAAGCGTCTCGGTGTGAATGCACATAGGTTGGGATACTACCTTGACTACAATACCTTCATCATGATGAAAGGGAACATCGTACAACTGATCACATTATCGGTTGCTTCCTCGACTACGATACCTTCATCACGGTGATGGACAACGATGAAAAGATTGTTCATGCCACAGTCATTGCGGCCTTAGCCAGAAACGATGCCCCTCTTGTGGTTGTAACACCAGCCTTTCTTATCCTATTGTCTGTATCCGCAACTGAGGTAGATATGATAGTTATGTCTTGTTTGCCGAATGGTTATTTCTGATGTTGATATTGTCATCATATTTAGCTATATTAAATTAATAAAAACTAATTATTTTAATGGATGATTGTCTCGAAATCTGCAAGTAGTGACTTACGCCTGGTTTTCGATATGCCGGCAAGCAAGGTGTGCAAAGTATATATGTTTAGAAGCTCACATGTTTGCTCATCGAAAATAAAATAAAAGGTACTAATATTTGGTTATTTCAACAAACTTGATCTCCACACTAAACCAAATGACCGTTCACTTGAAGTGTTAGGTGACATGACAAATAAACGTAGATGGAAAGAATACCACATAAAACCAGCAGGGATACAGCTATTGGCCACGTATGATAAGATAACTCGTGTGATCATGTCATGCGCATGGTAAATAAGTTATGCTCGGTGTGGCATCATATGGCGCCGCTCTTCCACGCAAAACCTAACTTCCGTTCTCTCCAAATTCGGTTGCCACAAAGTTAATTATGTTACCGCAAAGGTGAATTAGCTAGTCTTTCATTGTACATGACACCGAAGTTATCATTTTGCGGGACTCCAACGGTAGCAAAAGGCATATCAATGCTCACTATGCCAGCCTGCCGCTCTTCCTTTTTTTCTTGGTACATATACATGTCATACATAGCCTAGCTCCTACATCACATCTATTCTATTATATACTAAAAGCACAATACAGGATATGTCTAATGAAGTCACCACATTAATCCACATCATCTTAAAAAATTATAACCATTGATTATTTTGTTTTTTGGTTGAGATTTAAACTTAACGTTTAAACACAATATCTCACACAAAGCGTACAAATATGTCATGGGCACGTGGTGTGTGAAGGGACACAATGGACTCATGCAGGCAAAGTTAAAATGATGTAGGATGTTAACCCGGATACACGGCCGTGGGCCCGATAGAAAAAAAACGTACGCACAAGTTTGTTTTCACTTGCAAAATGAACCGCTTATAGTCGTACTAGACCACGTGCTCACTCACCATACCTAGACGTGCGGACGATGGAGATGGACACATCCAAATGAAGGAGCATGTGTACAAATATAACCCTACTATGATTTGTGTCTCCGTCCAGAAAATACATGCTAAACTATTTCAGGCTAGTGTCAGATGAAAATCGTTCTAGACAACAAATTGTAAAGTTATTTAGTTATACTAAACAAAAAAATATTTTAATTTGGAAAATCAGATTTTTTTTGTTTCAACAAAATCTGCAAAAATACGTAGGCAATGTTGAGGAAATCACCTATCGGTTTCAACTCGGTTAGTTCACGATTAGCGATTAATGGACGAATCGGCCGGTAAATGAGTTAATCGGGCGATAAATGTGTTAATCGGCTAACCGGTGGCCCACCGAGTAGCGATTAATCGGCCGATTAATCGTTGAATCGGATGATTTTTTAAATAGTGGACGTAGCTACACATATACATCAAGATTGTATGCCAGAAATTTCTTTTTAAAATGCATTGTATTTTGGGAAATACAAAAGGAATTTGAAAAGTGGAGAGCTACTCATGAGGGACTCTGGTTTGTTTACAATACACACGTGTATCAATGTTTCCGATTAATATAGTTATAGCATGGCACGAAATTATTATGAACTATTGATGTATATAATAATAAATACATTTTATTATTGCCTCTAGGGCACTGTATCCAACACATGTTCTCACAAACCACATGAGGGACCAACGCATAGTGACTTAGGTCGGGTTTTCCATATGCTAGTAATCAAGGTATGCAAATAATATATGGCTGCTCACATGTTTGTTCAAAGAAAATGCAAGGTACTTGGCTAGCTCAGTAAACCTCATCTCTCCACACATAAGCCATAGATACTTGCCTAACTAAATAACAGTTCACTTGAAGTGCTAGATGGCATGAGAAACAAAGAGTAGACGGAAAGAATATCACATAAGCCAGAGATACAACTATTGGCCACGTATGATAAGATAACTCATGCAAGCCAGACGTGTGCCAAAAAGGTTAGGCTCGGAGTGGCAGTATTTCTGGCCGCTCGTCCATGTAAAACTCCAACTTGCATTTTCCTCCAAATTCTGTTACCGCAAAGCTCCAATTCTGTTATACTATACAAAGGCTAATTAGTTAGTCTTTATCGTACATGGCATTGAAGTTTGCATTTCGCGGGACTCCAAGGAGAGCAAAAGGCACATCAGTACTCCTATGCCAGCTTGCCACTCTTCCTTTCCTCTCGGTATATATACACCCATACGTCTATACTAGCTCCACCATCTCATCCTGTTTGGAACAAATTGTTCAAGAATGGCGTCCAACCAGCTCATCCTCTTCACCACCGTCCTGCTCTCTGTCCTGGCCGCAACCTCCGCCAGTGTCGGGAACCAGTGCATTCCTGGGTTGGCGATTCCGCACAACCCGCTCGGAAATTGTCGCACCTACGTGGTTAGTGAAATCTGCCATATAGGTCCTCGACTCCTTCCCAGTGATATGAAGCAGCGGTGCTGCTGGGAGCTGTCGGCCATCCCGGCGTACTGCCGGTGTGAGGCGCTGCGAATTCTCATGGACGGAGTGGTGACGGCAGAGGGCGTGTTCGAGGGCCACCCCTTCCAGGACATGCACTTGCCCCAGCGGGAGTGTTCCAGGCAGAGGCAGAGGAACTTCGCTGCCACCCTCGTTGTCCCGCAGGAGTGCAGCCTAACGACCATCCATGGCGGCCCGTTTTGCCTCAATCTCCCTAGTGTGCAGTAAAATGGCCGTGTAACTTCTGTACTAAATCGCTCGTGAATAAGTGTGTTGTGTCCATTGATGGAAGGACCGCATGCACGTATGTGCATGCACCTGGCTATATGCACATGTGTGATATGTTGAATCATAATACTAAAGAGCACCCCTAGTTTCTACATATTACCTCTATCTAAAAAAGGATGATGCAAGTTTGTCTAAACTTAGGTGTATCTAGACATTTTTAGTATATAGCTACATCTGAATTTAGATAATTCTCTGACATCTTTTTATGGATGGAGGGAGTACTATATTATGGAAGGGTGCGTTTGCTGGAA
The DNA here is from genome assembly GCA_030979885.1 of Lolium multiflorum. NCBI lineage: Eukaryota > Viridiplantae > Streptophyta > Magnoliopsida > Poales > Poaceae > Lolium > Lolium multiflorum. Next base: position 83,888,057 of record CM061750.1, read on the forward strand.
AAAATATGTTTCAGGCATGGAAAATGAAAAGATAAAATAAAAGCACGGTGTAATCAACTCAAGAGAGAACCATCTGAAATGACAATATGAGGTGTAATGGTAGAGACTAGAGAGCTGAAGAGCCACTGGCCAGCTCAAGGCTAAATACAACCTACATATATTACGAACTTCTGGCTATAAAAGGCAGCATAGAAACCATAGAAGAAACAGCAAATCGATCACTTGAGTTGGTGAGGTTAAACCAATTATGAAGTCTCATAGCTACTCAACCTTGGGTCCATCATTTGCCTTGTTACAGACGTACGAATCACTGACATGCCCAATTGTCGGACCCTCAATCTAACTCGAATTCTACCCTTTGTCCGTAGTTCATTTGGTGGGGGCGCATACATTTGTTATAAATAATTAGTTTAATAGCCCATCTTAGATCATAGGGCTTGCGCGTATCCCTAGATAGGGGCGGAGCTAGACGGGAAGTTTCACGTATGCATCTCTCAAACATAACACAGTTTTTCTAGATTTGTAGCCTTACAAGCTCGAATTATAGCCACACTGATGCACTATTCTCGGCATAACCTGATGCATTGACTTTATTAAGCTCATGCTAGTGTTACAAATATTTTTTTGACCCTGATGCCCGTGCATCAGGGACAACTCATGTAGTTCCGCACATATCCCTAGGTTTTCAATTTAGGCAACATAATATTAATTGTACAACATAAAAATTATATCATTGGAAAATAGAACATCTAAGTTTTCAAATAATGTATATTTAATAATATATATCATACATTATTATAGTTAAATTTGATAACCTAGAGATACTCGCAATCCCAATAATTCAAGACGGGGAGAGTATTTTAAATTATTTATTTTAGGTACGAGGAACCAAGATACTTTTTGAAATCTGAACCGAGTGCGCCTAAGATGTCTATTTTTTGGGTGGCCGCCCGAGCTGTAGGAACCTTAGATCGGCCCGTGTGTACATAGACAAGTACCAATTGAAAAAAAAGCGTCATTGCAAGAACATATTTCGGTTGAAATATTTCAAGTAGATGTCAAAGTTCTAGAGTTTGTGGAAGAAACACAAGGACAAATCAAATAAATATCAATCAAATGGTTTTCTAGTGTACCTCCAATCATTTGATTTTGTCTCCTTTTTGCATCTCATGTTGACTATCTTAATTATCAGCAACAACATGTCATTAGCATTATTATTTGCCTACAACACCATACGCTTGCAAATATATAAAAGATAAAACATGAGGAAAAGTAGATTCTGAGGAAGTAAAGGAACTAGGGAAAGGGATCGCAAACACGAAGATGTATCTCGACTTTTTGATAGTTAGTGCTATTTTATGTCCTTGTGGTCACCAAGACAAATATATCCCCCTTGAGCTAGAACACTAGATCCATGCCCAACCACTAAGAGTAGATCTTCACACGTAGTTGGCGATCTCCGTCCTTTAGAAACTCTTGGCTCCTCAGTCCTCACAACACATCGTGAAAGTTTCTAAGCAACTCTATAACCATCTAGGAGGCGCACACCCTCCAAGAAATAACACGACACTTAGTCGCACCTAGATTTTGAAACCCTCACAGAGAATCACAAACCTAGCCGTTGGCTTCTCCATCGAGACGCTTGCATGATTGTCTGAGAGAGCAGACTTCCAGAACCGTGCCTTTTGGGAAGCGTCTCGATGTGAATGCACATATGATAGGCTACTTCCTAGACTACAACACCTTCATCAGGATGACGAGCAACACCGCACGAATGATCACATGATCAGTTGCTTCCTCGACTACGACACTTTCATCACGGCGATTGGAAACGATGACAAGACTATTCAATCCATCGTCACTTCAACCTTTGCCGATAACGATGCACATCTTGTGGTCATACCACCGACCAATACATTTTTTTCGAAAAGGAGAATAGGCCCCGGCCTCAGCATCGATTGATGCATATTGCTTTTATTAATAAAAGCCACGCAAGTGTGCAAAAATAGCCATAAAGAAAGAAAGAAAAACAAGCTTGAGGCATCATGCCTAACGACAGTACCTCCACCAGACTACCACTAGCCCTATGGCACAAGTATAAAAAAAACACAACTCCTATGCAAAGCCTTCAACAAGAATTGCCGCGCGTGCACCGATGATGACAAGTCCAACTATAGGTCGATCTCGGGATTTTCATCCCCAGAGTGGAGGTTGGATCCACCACCTTAAACAAAGGCACAACACAGACGCATCGTCATTGCCAGATCGTAATCAAGTGTTTCCGTCGAAGTGTGCAATCTTGATGTTTTCTTCTATCATCATCACTTATTCAGCTAACAAATCATCGCTAACCGGATGCCACTAGAGGAGAAATTAGAAGTCGATGACGTGCCATACCGCCACGCCTCCAGGCATAGTTGCACCACCTGATCGAAATAACATGCATGACTTGAAGGCACTAGATGTGAGTTTGTGCGTAGCACTTGCCAGGATTAGGCATGCATCAACGCCTCCTCAAGAGACGTCGTGCTTACCCACCTCTGGCCAGCCATGACTTGGAACCTCCACCGCGTGAGTAGCACATACTGAGTAGAAACAAACCCGATCTCAATATGGTGGGGGATGTCCCATACCGCTGGCGACCTCAAACCCCGTGAACCACATTGATTGCGACCATCACCTCACCAAATCGAAGATCCAGCCACCACGTCATCCACATGACCATGATGTCCGCCACCGTATACGCTGGCAATCAAGGTGGGCAAAGTATACATGCTCATGTGCTCACATGTTTACTCACCGAAAATAAATAAAAAGGTACTAATATTTCGTTATATCACTACAGGAAATGCATAAGATGCCGACGGCCTTCGGCCATCGGCACAGACCCGTTTACCGCTGTCACAGGCTGGCCGTCAACAAAGGTCTTGTGTTTACGGCTTAGCCGTCGGCATAGAACTAACGGTCGTTTAGCGATTTTGGTTCAAACTTTTTCAAAAAAAATCAATTTTTTTAGTCTCTCACATGCATCATTTTTATTTCTAACTACACTTATCATAAGTTAAATTGCACTCATAGTCAAACTTCCCGATCAGTCACCCATGTCACACTAGTCTAGCCTACACTCATAGTTAAACTTATCGGTCAATCACCCATCCTCACACTACTCTAGCTCAAGCACGCTTAACTTTTCCATTCCTTTCGGTTGAGCTTCCATTAGAGAAAAATGACACCTTGAGAATTTCTAGCATAAACTAAAATCTTGCCGCTTTCATATTTCCCTTTGGAATTTTTAAGATCTAAAAAAATCCCAAACGGCCAGGACCGTTGAAATCGGATGTAACTTTTTGAGACGAAGATTTTGATAGGTTGTACTTTTTTCCAATGTCGTATCCAAAAGATAATGGCATTTTACCGACAAATAATCTTTTTTTGAAAAAAGGTTAAAATTCAAATTTATTAGTTTCTCCTAATAGTAGGTTGCGTAGCATACATGAATTTCAAAATATTTTATTTTTATTTTCTGCTATTCATTTGAAACTGAAAAGGCGATCCACAAGGGGGTGTGGACGGGCAAAAGTAAAAAGAAAAACATGTGCCGAGCCGTCGGCATAGATCTGAAGAGAGACAAAAAATTAAAAAACATATGCCAATGGGTAGGCCGTCGGCACATGCCTAACACCGTTGCCCGCTGTCACGGCGCACTCTCCCGGGTCCACACACCTGACCCTGTGCCGACGGCCCAAGTCACTGTTGGCACAAGAGACTCTGCGCCGACGGCTAAGTTGTGCCGACGGCCACGTCCGCGAACTGGATCAGGTTTTGTGCCGACGGCCCCGATAAAAATCCGTCGGCACAAGTTCTGGCCGTCGGCACCTTGACGTTTCGTAGTGTATCAACAAACTTGATCTCCACATGTAAAACCAAATGATAGTTCACTCGAAGTGTTAGATGACATGGCAAATAAACGTAGAAGGAAAGAATACCACATAAAACCAGGGATACAGCTATTGGCCACGTATGATAAGATAACTCATGCGGTCATATGCCATCCGCATGCTGAGTAATTAGTTAGGCTCACCGTCCGTTCTTCCACGCAAAACCACAACCTGCATTCCCCTCCGAATTCTGTTATCACAAAGGACATAATTTTGTTACCAGAAAGGTCAATTGGTTAGTCTCTCATCAAAGATGACACCGAAGTTTCCATTCTGCGGGGCGCCAACGACAGCAAAAAGCACATCAATGCTCACTATGCCAGCTTGCCGCTCTTCCTTTTCTCTCGGTATACATATATGCTACCATACATAGCCTAGCTCCAACACCTTACTTGAATGATAGTAACAGCTTAAAATGGCGTTCAAGAAGCCCATCCTCTTGGTTGCTGTTTTGCTCTCCATCCTGGCCGCCACCTCCGCTAGTGTCTTCAAAGATCAGTGCGTTCCAGGACGGAAGATCCCGGACAAGCTCAGAGCCTGCCATGGATACGTGGCCAGACAGGTCTGTGGCAGCACAGGGGGCCTCCAAACTCTCACCACGGAGGAGATGAAGGAGCGGTGCTGCCAGGAGCTATCGCCCATCCCAAAGTACTGTCGGTGTGAGGCGCTCCGCATCCTCATGGACCAGCTGGAGACTGTGGACGTGGAGGGCGGCGGCCGCCTCAAGGAGCTGACCCAGAAATGTCCCAGGCAGTGGCAAAGGGGCTTCGCCGCCACCCTCGCCGCCCCGGAGGAGTGCAACCTAAAGACCATCCATATCGACCCGTTCTGCATCTCCCTGGGCTATCAAGCAGTCGCGTGACTTCTACACTAGCTAAAGCGACCGGGAATAAGTGTTTTGCGTCGAGCATGTGTGGCATGCATTGAATGGTATTAATAAAGAGTACATGTTAATGTTGTGTAGTAAGAATGTTTGGTGAAAAAATTGTTTTAGACATGGAAAAAAATAAACATGATGTTATTAACTCAAGGGATGACCCATATCTTTGTATCTGGGAATAACAGTATGAGGTTTAATAGTAGAGAGCTAAACTGCCCGGAGCTACCCGATCGAAGCTAAAATCTAAACAGAGAACCAACATTCTGGCTATAAAATGTGGCATAAAACCCATAGGGATCTCTATGTTTTATTTACTTCGCGTTTTAGGTTTAGTTAAAGTTAAATTTTGCAAAGTTTAATCAAATATTAAGAAGAAAACATATGCATCATAAAATCGATGGTATTATAATCTACATAAAGTCTATTTTATATTATATGCTTTTGGTAGTATGGATATTGATATTTGCTCTTTTATTTTTGTCGAAGTTTTACAAAATTTGACATTGACTAAAGCAAGAACACAAAGTAAATAAGAACTCGGGTGGTACCAAAATCGACTAATTTAGCTAATCAGATAAACTAAATTATCAAATTTAATTATTCATCAAATTAATTAACCCTGCTTCTAGAATTCGCCTTGTTACTGACGCGAAGAGTCGCCAACAGTCATTTGGAGGCCAGACCGGTCTAGTCATGCACGTCCTCAACCTAATCGCCTCTCGTGGCCGCCGCCTCCTGATCGTCCCTCGTGGCTGCTCTCACGAATTAGAAATATCCTTTGTAAAATCAATATGGTTATAATTAAGCTACTTCCATTCGGATGTGAGACATACACTTTTTTCGAGTATCCGCATGAGAGCTGCACATTTTTTATTAAGCTTAAAAGAAGAAAAAGATTGCTCTAATTTATGAGGAACGGGAGCCAAAAATCTTACACATGAAGCCTTTCAGTGAACCACACACATCCAAAAGCACACAACCAGCGCCTTGACAAACCACCAGCCAAGAAGGCACGAGATTATGACACATGACCTCTAGACTGTGTCACAACTGAAAGAAAACAACTTGAAGCAGCCCAAACTTCAGGAAGGCACAGGTCGACGACAGTCCACCCATGGTGCTTAGAAGATCGGCGAGTGGACAGCAAGACCTGACCAGACTTGAGGATTGCACCGTCCAAGAGATGTCGAAGCCAATGTACATTTCGCCTGAGATGCCCACACTCCAATTTATGACCAACCTTGACTCCCATAGCCAACATGGGAGTCCACGAGCAACCTGAACAGCGCCTCCAAGAAGGGAGACAACGCCATAGCGATGCCCCTTTGCCCTGCATGAACCAATAAAGTGGGTCTAGTGTTTCCCCCTTTGCTCAGGAGGAGACTTGATGGAAGGGTCGGGACGATGCCTTCAAGAAGGTGGCGGCAACCAGAGGCGCCGACATCGCCCTGCAATAGCATAGGGATTTCTCCCAACCTTCCATTAGCCCCACAATCCACTGCGGACACTAGGAATCAATAGCCAAACATCACCAAGGAGAGGCCAACACACATGACACCAATGAGGGAGGTGTTGAACACCTTGAGCTCCACCACGGCCAGCCCTAGGACACTGTAGGTCTCCTTCCACTTCTCCGAGTTGGGAGGTAATCAATACAAGCACAAGCACCGGATAGCCCAGCCCAGTGCCGAGCGCTAGAGAAGAGCCTCCATGCGACCTGCAATGCCCTAGTCGGGCCCACATCAAACCCAGATTGAGTTGGCCATGCACTGGACGGCGTCTGTTGCACCACTACACCAGCTCCTCCCCATCGCGCCATCCCCAAGCGGGCGGTCCAGATCAGGCCTAGATTGAACCAGATCGAAGCCCGCCGCTACTCCGCTCCACGAGCCTCACATGTGTGGTCCAAATAGCCTAGCGTCGTCGCCTACCCAGCCGCACCGTTGTGCTCAACCGCAACTTTACCTTGCACAACCCACATGTCACCCATCCCCGCGTGAAGACGAGGAGTCGGGGGGTTTGTCCTCCACTCTGTCCGTCTTCGACGGTCAGGTGTCGGTTGTTGCCGGCAACGTCAGCTGCCAGGGGAGCACCGTGGCGGCGGCTTTTGCTAGGGTTTGTGACGCCTCCGGATTCGCTTGCGCGAGTGACCTAGGAGGCGAAGGGGGTTTCCTAAACATAGTCGCGCTTTCCGTGAGACACACACTTGATATCCATCGTATATAGAAGTGAAGTGTACATAATCAGTGGTAGATTTCCAATTGATCATGTTAAGAAATTCATCAAATTTGCAGTGGTTGGATATGAGAACATTCAGAAATACTCCTGGCCGTAAGAATTAAGAAACGATTGAGGGTTATATTGTCCTGCTGCTACTAACAGTCTCTTTTGGACTAGATAAAAAAGAAATATCATATGTACAAGAATGGATGTTAACAATGTGGCCACCACCGTCACTACAACTACTGCTTGGTTTCCCAGGTCCTGCCTGCCGCCGGTACAATATAGGATGCTGAATCATCAAATTTAAAGAAGCTATTGTAGCCACATGTTACGCCCTGGACGGTGCATATAGTAAAAGCTAGAAATACAGCGTCTTAATTAGGGAGCTAATTAACACCTTTGCCTCACCCACGAATCATGAGACCTTTGCCTCACATACACGAACCATGAGACAGCATACTCCTGCAAGAATACTAACAGAGATAGCAGGCTTGGACCGGGAGAGTACATGTTCAGAGTTCAGTAGAACCAGAGAAGAGATTTTTACAGATGATGGTTAGCAATAGTCACAAGACAAAAATCTAATAAAAACTTTTACCTTGTGTTCCTAGTGCATTCTATCCAATATCAAAAATGAACTACACGGTTTTTAATAGAACGAGCGGAGCAAAATACAACGGAAAACAAACTAGGCTTAGACAGTTCAGAACAAGTTTAGACAGTTCAGAACAGAGCAAAGCCAGGGACCAAAATTTAATTTCAAAGAATTAGCAGGGGCCGCGCGGACGCGTACCCCCTCTACCACAAATTATGACGTTCACTCTCCCACTTGGGGAGATGATAAGTCAACGCGTCCACCAAGTGCAATGTGCACCATTGACCTAGGCCACGAGCCTTCTTGATCGCTCGTAGACCCCGTCCAGGTAAGTATGTTGCAAGGTGGGCAGGGGGCTCATTATATAGGTTCGTACCCTTGCGAATCAGCTCCAGGGAGCGAGGTGGGACTAAAACATCAGGAAAGCCGCGCTCGTTGTGTCGCTGGTGCAGCAGGAGCGCGACTCCCTTGTTTCCTGGGCCGGTTGTATTTTGGAGGCCCGCAGAGGTTCAGCCCTGCCCGTTTTACGAATTAACGATGGCCCGTTCCTTTTGCAATGATCAAGTCACTGTCGCCATGGTTCTGTGGAACAGAAATCGCACTTCAGGGTCGTTCACTTATTCCTAGAAAAATATAGAAAAGTGAACTATCTTAACACGAGGATACAATCTCAAATCCTCCTACCGTGCCATTTGCGATATTGTACGGGCCACAGGTTGAATACTACATGCCACAGGTTGAAGAAGCTAACAGTCCCGACCGCAGGAGAAAACATGCTTCAGTACCAGCTTCCGTGCCCAAAAAATTACAGATTGATTTGCATGAATTTATCTCGACCGCTTCGAATACAATCACACCTCTAGGCATATTTCTTCTTCTTATGCGTGTTTTATTTTAAATCTAGTTTATTAAAAAATTGTGAAAATCATAATCAGTAGCAGTTCAAACAACCTAAAAATAATATAAATTATAGATAGGCCATTAGACCACCTAGCGACGACTACAAATACTAGGGCGAGCCAAAGGCATGCCACCATCCTCACCTCTCCATCACCGAAGCCGGGGAAAATTTGTCGTAGTAGAGCTTATTGTAGTACATAAACGAGAAATCATCTTGCTAACGCTCCAAAAGACCAGCGTACTAGAACAACAACCATCGGCAATAATGACAATTATAGATTGGAAGAGCAACAATCGTCTATAATGATAATCGTAGATCGGAAGAGACTGACATGAAACCACACCAATCAAAACGAAGACCGACTGAATCCCATGAGATCCGTCGGGCACACCACTCCACGCGCCCTCCGATGACGCTCGACACATCACCCGAGCGAGGATAGGGCGGGAGGACCTTATTGTGATTTCAGGATGTAGCTACCGCCTCACCATCCCAAAAAGGACACCGGAAAACAACCTACACAAAGAACAAAAACCCTCCCGCCAACGAGGGGCCATTATCCGTCACAGCTCCAAGGCCACCGAAGGCGGAGCGGACCAACGACATCGACCGAGAGGGGGGTGGAACCCTATATGGGTTTTCCTGGTCGCCCTTTCGATCGCCTGTGCTAGTCGTCCCATACCGGTTCATAAAAAACAGATAGTTCATTAAAATTATTGTCTATCTAGTCAATGGAGAAGATTATTTGGCCTTCATGGAACCTGGTGGCTTGTTTTCCTAACAGATAGATGTTCTATAGGCGACACACCTCGCCCGGGTTGTATCTATTTGAGGAGAATTGAGAGAGAACCAGCATAAGGACAAATGATATTGGTAGAAATGCTACTTGTTGGCACCTTTGTTATGTGAGGTGAATAGAGATAGAACCAGCACAAGGAGAGATGAAATGCGCAAAAAAGCTACTTGTATTTTGCACTTTTCTTCCATCCTCGAGTTACATTACCTAGTGTTTAATGTTGTTTACCAAAGAGGGTGAAAACGACATGGCTTATATATCGACTACCATAATTCACTAGTTTTGAACTAGGTCTGTAGCATCAATGATGATCGTTGATCTCCTAAATACAACGGATGAGATTGCACAGATGCGCATGAATAATAAACCACAGCTCTATCCACGTGGTTCTAGAACCATCACTACCTCTCCCCATTCCACAGCATGTTCGTTAGAGCAAGTACAACAAGGACTAGTTTATGTAGTACGTCAGAATCCTGTGAATTAGATTGTTTATGATATCCCAGGTATGTAGGTACATATAAAAACCTGACTTTACTAAGTAAGATAAATAGTTGAGAACCACACATATTAAGTCTTGTAATAATAAATGATACTGCATATTGACCATATTGTGATGCATGATCAAGTAGTAGCTTGAGAGATCAATGCAAAAAAATCATTGCATAGATGGAACCTAAATAGTAGCATGGATTGTTATGCTAGAAAGCAAAAGCTGATCTCATGAACCCCAAACTAATTGGGTCTTAAGTAGTTAAAGATAATACACCATATATGAAAACTCCGCATAAATATGTGCATATAGATATGAAATAGAATTTCATGGAAATCTTAGTCGATTTAGGATTTTTAGGAGTTTACCATATATATTTGAACAAAGAAAGCAAAGCATGACATAAGACATACACATAGTAAATATGCATGCAGAAGACTTTCAAGAACCAAAGCGAGATACAATTTAGAGAAAGCACCAAATAAAACAAGAAGTCACACTAGGCTTGGCAACCCGAATGGTTCGTTTCTTGACACCACTTTGAGTGCCAACATATTTGGCAAACACATTGATAGCCTCATCCTTACAGCGAGAATAAACATCATCAATTATGATAGTGTTGGATCAAGTATCAATAGTGCATGAAGATAAGATGTGGACTTGAAGTAAAAAAATCTTGGTCGATCTTTGACTTGTCCTTGGTCCCTCTTCTTCTTGTTAATCTTGGACTTTTTGTTGTTGGAGATAAATTCAAGTTCACTCTTGTCATTGGGGGATTGTTGTACACTCAACATATTGTTAAGTTTGGACTTCCCTTCATGACTCTTTACCAAATCTTTCTTCAAGAAAGTCACTTGGACCTTGAGCTTTTTGATTTTCTCTACATGGTTAGTAACAACAGAAGTACTAGAGGAAGTATAACCTTCATGGTTAGAGAAACAAGGCATAGAAGACAATTCACCACAAGATATAGCAATGGTATGAGTGGATGAATTACGAGGACAACCACATGGGCACATGGCAATATATTATTTTGAGAAGTAGTGATAGTGCCCACATGAGATTCAAAAGATGGTATGTTTGAAATAATAGCCTCATGAGCTAACTTTAGACTATCATGGGAGGCTAGAAGATCCTCATGGGAGCTATAGGTATTTCCATGACTTTCTTCCAATTTCCCATATTTGCTAGCAATTCAAGTTGAGCCCTTAGCTTAACATTATTCTTCAAAATGTATGTTTCACGAGAAGTAGAGTTAGTAGCACACGCATCATCATTAACATTAGAAGGCGACATGGCATGATCTTTTAGAGAAGCTTCAAGTAGCTCATGTGACTCGGTGAGTTTGATGAGCGCACTCCCAATGACCATAGAGTCATTATTTTAGATGCTCAAAATCCCCAAGGAGTTTTGCAGGAACAAACACGAGCTTATATTTTTTTATTTTGAAACCATTTGACACCTCAAGATCGATCTCTATCATGGTTTTATTTACTCTAGACAATTCTAGAGCGAAGGTCTCCTCAAGAGATTCTTTATTGGTTTGTTCTTATTCAAGATCATTCTTTAGGGTTGTGATACGTCTCAAATGTATCTATAATTTCTTATGTTCCATGCTACTTTTATGACAATACTTGAATGTTTTATACATACTTTACATCATTATTATACATTTTCGGCACTAACCTATTAACAAGATGCCGAAGCGCCAGTTCTGTTTCTGCTTGTTTTTGGTTTCAAATCCTAGTAAGGAAATATTCTCAATTGGACGAAATCAACGCCCAGGTCCTATTTTTCCACGAAGCTTAGGAAGACCGAAGGGATTACGAAGTGGGCCGACGAGGCGCCGCCACCATAGGGCCGCGCGGCCAGGGGGCGCGCCGCCTATGGTGTGGGCCCCTCGCGCCGCCCGACCTACCCTTCCGCCTACTTAAAGCCTTCGTCGCGAATACCCCCACGAGAGCCACGATACGGAAAACCTTCCAGAGACGCCGCCGCCAATCCCATCTCGGGGATTCGGAGATCGCCTCCGGCACCGAAGAGGGGAATCATCACGGAGGGCTCTACATCATCATGCCCGCCTCCGGATTGATGCGTGAGTAGTTCATCCTTGGACTATGGGTCCATAGCGTAGCTAGATGGTTGTATTCTCCGCATGTGCTATCATTGTTTAGATCTTGTGAGCTGTCTAACATGATCAAGATCATCTATTTGTAATGCTACATCTTGTGTTTGATGGGATCCGATGAATCTAGAATATTATGTCAAGTTGATTATCAATCTATCATATATGTGTTGTTTATGTTCTTGCATGCTCTCCGTTGCTAGTAGAGGCTCTGGCCAAGTTGATACTTGTAACTCCAAGAGGGAGTATTTATGCTCGATAGTGGGTTCATGCCTCCATTTAATCTGGGACAGTGCCAGAAGGTTCTAAGGTTGTGGATGTGTTGTTGCTATTAGGGATAAAACATCGATGCTTTGTCTAAGGATATTTGTGTTGATTACATTACACACCATACTTAATGCAATTATCTGTTGTTTACAACTTAATACGGAGAGGTGCGGATGCTAACCCGAAGGTGGATTATTTAGGCATAGATGCATGCTGGATAGCGGTCTATGTACTTTGTCGTAATGCCCTGATTAAATCTCATAGTAATCATCATTGATATGTATTGAATCTTTATTTGTCAATTGCCCATAATTTGTTCACCCAACATGCTAGTTATCTTATTGGAGAGACACCACTAGTGAGCTGTGGACCCCGGTCCATTCTTTTACATCTGAATACATTCTGCAATCATTGTTCTTACTGATCTTTGCAAACAAACACCATCTTCCACTCGATACGCTTAATCCTTTGTTTCAGCAGCCGGTGAGATTGACAACCTCACTTACGTTGGGGCAAAGTATCTTGATTGTGTTGTGCGGGTTCCACGTTGGCGCCGGTTTCACTGGTGTTGCGCCGCACTACACTCCTCCACCAACAACCTTCACGTGCTTCTTGGCTCCTGGTTCGATAACATTGGTTTCTTTCTGAGGGAAAACTTGCTGTGCGCATCACACCTTCCTCTTGGGGTTCCCAACGGACGTGTACATCTACGCGCATCAAGCTCTTTTTCGGCGCCGTTGCAGATCAAGACACGCTGCAAGGGAGTCTCCACATCCAATCTCTTTACTTTGTTTTTGTCTTGCTTTACTTTATTTTATTTACTGTCTTGTTTGCTTCATATTAAAAACACAAAAAAATTAGTTGCTTTACTTCCTGTCTTATTTACTAGCTCTATATCAAAAACACAAAAAAAATAGTTACTTGTCTTTACTTTATTATATTTGCTTAGTTACTTTTATTATTGCTAAAATGAGTAATCCTGAAGTTGAAGTTCGTTCTTTTAAGCAACAAGGTGGAGAAAGTTTTAAAGATGCTTGGTACAGAATTAGTAATGCTCATCATAGGTGCATTAAGAAACACTCCACTATTATCCTTCTTAGGAACTTTTATGTTGGCCTATCTAGTTGGAATATGTATGTTCTTGATACTCTTTCGGGAGGTAATTTCCTAGGTACTCCCGCTTTAGAAGCTAGTTGCATCATTGAGAGTCTAGTTGGAATACCACATGTTAATGAAGTTAAAATTGAAATCTCTCTTGAGGATGTTATGAAAAAATTGGAAACCATAGAGAAAAAGTTTCCAAGTGTTGAAACTAAATTGGGAATGTTACTTGATAATACTGATAAACTTGATAAATCCTTAGGAGGAATTGATGAAAGAATTGGTGTCCTAGAAACTTGTGTTGTCCATGATAATCAAATCAATAGGATTGGTGAACTTGAAAAAGCTATGGGAACCTTGGGTTCAACTTTTTCTTCTCTTAAGTATAAGGAGAAAGCTTATGTGGGTAAAGAGCAAAAATTCATGTATGCCTCTAAGGTGCCTAAACCAAAGAATTATTATAGGCCTAAAATTGATAAAACTCCTAGCACCACCATAGAAAATTTAGATAATGGAGCATCCAAGGTACCCCTTGCAACAAGTTGTGTTTGCAAGAAAAATAATGATGTTAACGTTTCTTCTCTTGATGTTACTTGATTTGCACTTTCTGCGCCTAGCTGAAAGGCATAAAAAAAAGCACTTCTTGGGAGATAACCCATATTTTATTTTGTTACTGTATTATTGAGTCTTGGAAGTTGTTTACTACTGTAGCAACCTCTCCTTATCATGTTTTTGTGCCAAGTAAAGTTTCTATGTAAAGTTGATGCTAGATTTGGATTGCTGCAACAAATTCATGTCACGCGCGCAAATCTCTCTATAAAAAAATTAAAAAAATCTGCAAATTTGCGTGATCAGATATGTACGCAACTTTCATTAGTTTTGAGTTTTTCCGTTTGAGCAAGTTAAGTGCCCCTGCAAAATTCGTCTTTACGGATTGTTGTTTTGACAGATTCTGCCTTTTATTTCGCATTGCCGCTTTTACTATGTTGAATGAGTTTCTTTGTTCCATTAACTTTCGAAGCTTTGTGCAATGTCCAAGTGTTAAGAATGATTGTGTCACCTCTGAATGTGTGAATTTTTAATTATGCACTAACCCTCTAATGAGTTTGCTTGAAGTTTGGTGTGGAGGAAGTTTTCAAGGGTCAAGAGAAGAGGATGATATACTATGATCAAGAAGAGTGAAAGGTCTAAGCTTGGGGATGCCCCGGGTTCATCCCTGCATATTTTAAGAAGACTCAAGCATCTAAGCTTGGGGATGCCCAAGGCATCCCCTTCTTCATCGACAACTTATCAGTCACTTCTAGTGAAAATATATTTTATTCCATCACATCTTATGTTCTTTACTTGGAGCGTCGGTTTGCTTTTATTTTCGTTTTGGTTTGAATAAAGTTGGATCCCACCATCCTTATATTGGAGATATTACGCTCCGCTTTTTCATATGGAACACTTGTGTTCTTAATTGTGCTTTAATGTTCATGGCGAAGACTGAAAATTGCTTCGTTAAATTGCTATTTGGTTGGAATCAGAAAATGCTGCATATGGTTTGGAAACTTGGCAATTGTTTGAGATCTCATAGATCATGTTTAGCTCTTGCATCATGTAGTTTAATCTATTAATGAAGAACTACCGTAGAGCTTGTTAAAATTTGGTTTGCATGATTGGTCTCTCTAAGTCTAGATATTTTCTCGTATAGTGTTTGAACAACAAGACAGGTGTAGAGTCTTATAATGCTTGCAATATGTTCTTGTGTAAGTTTTGCTTGTTCATACTTGTGTTTGCTTCAAACAACCTTGCTAGCCCAAACCTTGTACTGAGAGGAAATGCTTCTCGTGCATCCAAACACCTTGAGCCAAAACCCATGCCATTTGTGTCCACCATATCTACCTACTATGTGGTATTTTTCTGCCATTCCAAAGTAAATTACTTGAGTGCAACCTTTAAAATTTCATTCCTTTATCTTTGCAATATATATCTCATGGGACAAATAGCTTAAAAACTATTGTGGTGATGAATATGTAGTTATGTGTCTTAGTTCTTATAAGTTGCTTGTTGAGCGGTAACCATGTTTCTGGGGACGCCATCAACTTTTACCTTTGTTGGATATCATGTGAGATGCTATGCATGTTCGTCTTGTCTGAAGTAAGTGAGATTTCATGATCAAATGGTTTGAGTATGCATATGTTAGAGAAGAACATTGGGCGCTAACTAAAGCCATGTATCATGGTGGAAGTTTCAGTTTGGACATACAACCTCAATCTCTTATGAGAATATTATTTGTTGTTGAATACTTAAGCATTAAAAGAGGAGTCCATTATTTGTTGTCTATGTTGTCCCGGTATGGATGTCTAAGTTGAGAATAATCAAAGAGAAATCCAATGCGTGCTTTCTCCTTAGACCTTTGTACAGGCGGCATAGAGGTACCCCTTTGTGACACTTGGTTGAAACATATGTTATGCGATGATAATCCGTGTTATCCGAGCTGATTAGGACAAGGTGCGAGCACTATTAGTACTCTATGCATGAGACTTGCAACTTGTAGGAAGTATTATGCATAGCACATATAAATTATTACTACCGTTGACAAAATTGTTTCTATGTTTTCAAAACAAAAGCTCTAGCACAAAAATAGTAATCCATGC
The DNA here is from genome assembly GCA_030979885.1 of Lolium multiflorum. Classification (NCBI taxonomy): domain Eukaryota; kingdom Viridiplantae; phylum Streptophyta; class Magnoliopsida; order Poales; family Poaceae; genus Lolium; species Lolium multiflorum. The sequence continues at coordinate 83,904,015 of CM061750.1, forward strand.
TTCCCTCTGCGAAGGGTCATTCTTTTACTTTATGTCGAGTCAGTTTACCTACTTCTTTCTATCTTAGAAGCAAACACTTGTGTTAACTGTGTGCATTGATTCTTACATGTTTACTTATTGTACTTGTTATATTACTCTATGTTGACAAATATCGATGAGATATACATGTTACAAGTTGAAAGCAATTGCTGAAACTTAATCATCCTTTGTGTTGCTTCAATGCATTCTACTTTGAATTTATTGCTTATGAGTTAGCTCTTATGCAAGTCTTGTTGATGCTTGTCTTGAAAGTACTATTCATGAAAAGTTTTGCTATATGATTCATTTGTTTAGTCATTATCTTTGTTAGCAATCTTTTCTTCAGATCACTCCATTCATCTCATATGCTTTACAATAATGTTGATCAAGGTTATGTTGGTAGCATGTCACTTCAGAAATTATTTGTGTTATCGTTTACCTACTCGAGGGCGAGTAGGAACTAAGCTTGGGGATGCTTGATACGTCTCAAACGTATCTATAATTTCTTATGTTCCATGCTATTTTTATGACAATACTTGAATGTTTTATACATACTTTACATCATTATTATACATTTTCCGCACTAACCTATTAACAAGATGCCGAAGCGCGATTTTTGTTTCTTGTTTTGGTTAAATCCTAGTAAGAAATATTCTCGGAATTGGACGAAATCAACGCCCGGGGTCCTATTTTTCCACGAAGCTCCGGAAGACCGAAGGGATAACGAAGTGGGGCGACGGCGCCGCCACCATAGGGCCGCGCGGCCGAGGGGGCCGCGCCGCCTATGGTGTGGGCCCCTCACGCGCCCGACCTACCCTTCCGCCTACTTAAAGCCTTCGTCGCGAATACCCAGCGAGAGCCACGATACGGAAAACCTTCCGGAGACGCGCCGCCGCCAATCCCATCTCGGGTTCGGAGATCGCCTTCGGCACTGCCGGAGGAGGAAAATCATCACCGGAGGGCTCTACATCATCATGCCCGCCTCCGGATTGATGCGTGAGTAGTTCATCCTTGGACTATGGGTCCATAGCAGTAGCTAGATAGTTGTCTTCTCGCATGTGCTATCATTGTTTAGATCTTGTGAGCTGCCTAACATGAGCAAGATCATCTATTTGTAATGATACATGTTGTGTTTGATGGGATCCGATGAATCTAGAATATTATGTCAAGTTGATTATCAATCTATCATATATGTGTTGTTTATGTTCTTGCATGCTCTCCGTTGCTAGTAGAGGCTCTGGCCAAGTTGATACTTGTAACTCCAAGAGGGAGTATTTATGCTCGATAGTGGGTTCATGCCTCCATTTAATCTGGGAGTGCAGAAGGTTCTAAGGTTGTGGATGTCTTGTTGCTACTAGGGATAAAATATTGATGCTTTGTCTAAGGATATTTGTGTTGATTACATTACGCACCATACTTAATGCAATTATCTGTGTTTACAACTTAATAGGAGGGTGCGGATGCTAACCCGAGGTGGATTATTTAGGCATAGATGCATGTTTGGATAGCGGTGTATGTACTTTGTCGTAATGCCTGATTAAATCTCATAGTAATCATCATTGATATGTATTGAATCTTTATTTGTCAATTGCCCATGTAATTTGTTCACCCATGCTAGTTATCTTATTGGAGAGACACCACTAGTGAATGTGGACCCCGGTCCATTCTTTTACATCTGAATACATTCTATGCAATCATTGTTCTTACTGATCTTTGCAAACAAACACCATCTTCCACTCGATACGCTTAATCCTTTGTTTCAGCAAGCCGGTGAGATTGACAACCTCAGCTTACGTTGGGGCAAAGTATCTTGATTGTGTTGTGGGTTCCACGTTGGCGCCGGTTTCCGGTGTTGCGCCGCATGATGCGCGTAGATGTACACGTCCGTTGGGAACCCCAAGAGGAAGGTATGATGCGCACGGTGGCAAGTTTCCCTCAGTAAGAAACCAAGGTTTAATCGGACCAGTAGGAGTCAAGAAGCACGTTGAAGGTTGATGGTGGCGAAATGTGATGCGGCGCAACACCGGCGCCAACGTGGAACTGCACAACACAACCAAAGTACTTTGCCCCAACGAAGTGAGGTTGTCAATCTCACCGGCTTCTGTAACAAAGGATTAACCGTATTGTGTGGAAGATGATTGTTTGCGAAGAAAACGATAAAACAAGTATTGCGAGATTGTATTTCAGATGTAAAGAATAGGACCGGGGTCCACAGTTCACTAGAGGTGTCTCTCCCATAAGATAAAAGCATGTTGGGTGAACAAATTACAGTCGGGCAATTGACAAATAGAAAAGGCATAACAATGCATATACATGATATGATAAATATAGTGAGATTTAATCGGGCATTACGACAAAGTACATAGACCGCCATCCATGCATCTATGCCTAAAAAGTCCACCTTCGGGTTATCATCCGAACCCCATCCAGTATTAAGTTGCAAGCAGACAATTGCATTAAGTATGGTGCGTAATGTAATCAACAACTACATCCTTAGACATAGCATCAATGTTTTATCCCTAGTGGCAACATCACACCACAACCTTAGAACTTTGTCACAGTCCCGGTATCAATGGAGGCATGAACACACTATCGAGCATAAATACTCCCTCTTGGAGTTAAGAGCAAAAACTTGGCCAGAGCCTCTACTAATAACGGAGAGCATGCAAGATCATAAACAACATAGGTAATAGATTGATAATCACCATAACATAGTATTCTCTATCCATCGGATCCCGACAAACACAACATATAGTATTACAAATAGATGATCTTGATCATGTTAGGCACTCACAAGATCCAACAATGAAGCACATAGGAGAAGACGACCATCTAGCTACCGCTATGGACCCAGTCCGGTGAACTACTCACTCATCACTCCGAGGCGATCATGGCGATGAAGGTCCTAGGAGATGATTCCCTCTCGGCGAGTGCGGAGGCGATCTCCGAATCCCCGAGATGGATTGGCGGCGCCTCGCAAGGTTTTCCGTACGGTGGCTCTCTGCGGGGTTTGCGACGGAGGCTTTAAAGTAGGCGGAAGGCGAGGGCAACACGAGGGCCCCACACGCCAGGGCCGCGCGGCCAGGGGTGGGCCGCCGCCTGTTGTGGCGGCGCCTCGTGGCCCCACTTCCTTTCCCTTCGGTCTTCTCGGAAGCTTCGTGAAAATAGGACCTGGGCGTTGATTTCGTCCAATTCCGAGAATATTTGTTACTAGGATTTCAAACCAAAAACAGCAGAAAACAACAACTGGCTCTTCGGCATCTTGTTAATAGGTTAGTGCCGGAAAATGCGTAAATACGCTGTTACCACCCGATTTTGGCCAAATCAGGAGGTGGGCCGTAAGTGAAGATGGGCTTGAAGGACGTACACGTGGAGCATCAAGCGGCCTTGCGCTAAGAGTTTGGGCTAAATTGCCCATGTATCCGTAACATATTAGATCGCATTGTAATTTAGATTAAAGAGATATAATCTGGCCCGTGCACGGTGGTGCACGCCTCAATTAGAAAGTCCCTTGGACTATAAATATGTATCTAGGGTTATCGGAAAAGGAGGACAATCATCGTTCAACCAACACAAAATCAGGCGCATCGCCACCCCTTCTCTTCGAGGGTTTCTCCTGGTAAGACCATGCTGCCTAGATCGCATCTAGCGATCTAGGCGTATACGTTTATTCGTTATCCTTTGCTCGTGCTGAAGCCTTGTTGATGGCGAGCAGTACTATTTATCCTTAGGTGTTTAGGGGCTTGCATTGGTGCTTTCACGTGCATATCTGCGTGGCGATGCCGTCCCTAGACACCTTGCTGCCCTTACGTCGATCTAGACGTAAGGGCAGCATCCTGCTTGTTCTTACTTAGTAGATCCGATCCGTTATGGTTGCTCCTTGCTACGCAAGGATTAGTTTAATATCCTCATAGTTAGGCCTTATGTTGGGGTCGGAGGATCCGGTGGTGCGTTAGATGCTGTTTACCGTCCCTGGATGTTTCGGGGATCAACGTTATGTTGGTTTTAGGCCTCGTAGGGGTAGTTTGCATCGTCTTTGTAGCTGCTAGGCCCGATTGCACTTAGGACGTTCCGATTATGCGGTGAAAACCCTAAAATCGTGGATCGCTTTAGCTTGTCCGATCAAGCAGGATCCCCATGTTGTAAATCCAACGTGACATGGGGCGATCGGCTCCTTGAGCCGATCCACGAAGCTGAGAGCCGATAGGGCTCGTATTTAATGTTTACGTGTTACCATGCAGGAACAATCGAAGCACTAACACCTTCCCGACCAGGTCTAGGTCAGGTGGCACGCAGCCGCCGCCGCGCCGAAGATTTGCGGGACGACGCGAGGTGCCGAGGATCCACTAAGCGGCCCTAGGAGCCTCCGGCTCTTCGTGTTGCTTAACCAAAGCCCGTCGGGGGGTTTTGGAGGGTAACACATTCTGGCACGCCCGGTGGGACATCTTCTGCAACATCTACATCAACATCGGGAGATGGCGGGAGCAGATCACATACAAGGATCTCCCTGCGGAGCACAAGAAGAAATACGATGAGTGAAGGCCATCGCGAAAGCCGAACTCATCGGCTCCTCCGAGACAACCCGTTCTCGCAACATCAAGCTCAGAGGAAACACGGTCCGTCGCATGGCGTCGACGGTAGATCTCGACCACTCATAAGAGAACCAGGGTTCTCTTTCGATGCCAATATGGCAGGGTTCGTGATTCGCCATGGCGCGGACAAAGCAGAGAGCCACCCTCGTGGCAAAGATAAAGAGGAGTTCCACGCGACCGCCCAAGACGACGATAGACGATACCTGACCGAGGAGGAGGTGAGAAACATACGGTATCCACGCCCATTATCCGTGCATCTCCTCAGCAAATATGAACAGCAGTACGACGTCGTCGCTACGACAACGACGATGAAAGATATCGTCTGCCGATGCAAACAGGTATCGTCGGAGTGACAGTAACAACGACGGTACGAACGTCGCGCTAGAGGGAGAAGGAGCAAGACAACGTGGACAAGCACTGGACTGTCCTTCTTCAAACATTGGGACTCAGAATGAGCCGATTGCCAACAATCGAGAACGCCTGAATGCAAACAGCAAAGAAGGAGGAGGGCAAACGGTTTCGTGTTCGAGCGTCTAGGACCCCTCCCACCACAGAACAGCTGAGTCCTCTCAAGAAGAAGACTTCGAGGAGTCGATGGAGAAGAAGATAGGTATCACCGACCAAGGTGGTGCCCGGCGACTCAGCCATTCTGTAAGCGTAGAGTGCAGCGGTGCGAAACTGGAAGAAGCCGAGGCACAATACCTGTACACGTTGGAGAAGAGCACGGCCCGATCCGCCGTGAAAATCCAGCAAACAGGGAGACGAAGGCGCGCCGCCAAAGAAAGTATGGCGCCCAAACAGCGAAAGCCGGCCGTGCATCGGCTGATGCCGATGCAGGCATCGGCTGACACAAACATGGTGTCCGTGGTCCCGACGAGTAGCACGTCCAAGACATTGGACATACGTGGCAAGGCCGATCCTGCGATCGGCCCTCAAAAAATGAAAAGCAAAGGATCTTATCTCCAACATGTCACGTAGCTACGGTGGGAAACCAAGAAGTGCTAAACCTTCACGAAGCATTGCAATGGAAAGGGAGGCCGATTCCGCAATCGGCCAAAATCATCCTCAACATACCTTGTACGTGTTCAGCATTGATCCAACAGATACGAAGAGCCGATGCCATCAATTACTTGGAATCGCTCGGGGGCACATAGATGGATGAGATACGAGGATACGGAGCTGGGAACGGATGTCAAATGTCCAACAGAGCAGCTCAAGTATGGGGGCCGATACGTAAGCAAATCGGCCGCAAAAATCGAAAATACAGATTTTTAGCACAGCCGATGCGTAGACAGACTTAAGGATTGAAAGCGATGCACGGCCATCGACTCAAGGGATGCAATGTTACAAGCGGAAGCCTAATGGAGCATCACCAAGTCACGTGGCGAGGCTTTATTGGAGGAACCCCTCATTGGGATTGCTTGGTGACTCAGGCCCTCTCTTCAAGGACTTCCGACTCCTTCGCAGGCTTCATACTCGGCAGCACCGGCTGTGATCGCTTGGGCGTCGAGACGGCCCTTTTCTCATTTAAGCTGGGTATTTGCCGGCAAGTTTGAGATCGCAGCCCGGCCAGCAGCAAGAACGACATGGACGTGCGATCAGACTAGGATCACGAGAACGACGGTCGTCTAGTTGGACTGAATGCATTCTCACTAGAGGTTGCCTCATTGACCGAAGAAGCTCGGGGCGGTTCACGTTGAAGGTGCTCGCTTTTGAAAAGCCGATTTGGTTAGAATCGGCCGATGCCACCTGTTGACAGCTAATAGTGGCCCACTGCGGTGGTGCACTTTCATTCTCGCTTGACTAAGGCTCAGGGGGCAGCGATGAAGATTCTTCGCTAAAGCCGTCATTGTTGAAATTAGCCATCTCTGCATCGTAACCAGGGTGAAAGGTGGCAAGCTCTTGCAGAGGAAAACCATTAGGATGGCAGGAAGAGTTTGTAGAAGGAGCCATCATCGTTGATCAGGCTCTAAACCAGTTCGTTGCTGCGAAGAGACAAACATCACGAGGGAAGTGGAACGAGTGGCACCTGTTTTACGAGTATAGGCCGCATCAAGGTTGTCGGCCGGACTAAGGAGCTTTCTGGAAGCATTAATCCGGGAGTTTTGTCGGGACAAACATTACGATCGGATGATTTTAAAGTCCAAAGATCTAGGGGTCTCAAGGCTGTGCGCTGGACCTGTCCGGTTGGAAGTTTGGATATGAACTTCATGGGTTGCAAGTTAACATCTGAGAGGTAGATCGATCTGTTTTGCAATCTATTGGAAAAGCTGATGCTTTGCCATCGGCTCATTGAGCATCTACCGAATCGACAATCGGCAGACTCAGTACGAAGGGCAATCGGCTAAATCATCACCAAGGAATCAGTAAAATCAAATTGGGGAATTCTTCATTGATAAACAAGGATTTCTTACATAAAGAGTGGATTGCTCTCAAAAGGATGCTAGGGGAACATTGCCCCATCTACTACTCCTAGCTCTATCCTATCTAAGGGCCGTTGTCCTCATCGTCGCCCTTATCTATTCTCCGGCCGGCTCGTCGTCCGATGTAGTGACCACCGGGGACCTTCATTGTCCTCATCTTCTTCGCTAGCGTCGCCACGATCGTCGTCGGTCGCGGATGTTGCCCAGCCAGGGCGAGAGACGCTTGGCCGGCGGTTCGTCGGAGGAGGTGGTGTCCTCCTCCTCTTCCTTCACCTCCTCTGGAGGAGTAGCCGTCCCAGGAGAAGCCCGTCCGTCGCTTTCCTCCTCCGATTGCCCAATGGCAAGGAAGCGAAGGTCGCTCTCCCCGTCCGTTAAGGACGGTCGTCTTCGGACACGAAGGAGTCGTGGGTCGACTCGTCCCCGTCGGCTATGGCGCGGCGGATGTTGGCCGCGTGGGCCTCTGTGGGTCCCATTCGGGCGTTGGCTCGCGGGAGGTGGAGGATTGGGTGGAAAGACCCGATGAGGAAGAAGACGAAGAGGAAGACATGGCGGCGGAGGAGGGTTTTTTGCCGATGGCTACTGTGGAGCAGGGGGATGAAGAAAGAAACCACAAGTGGCCAAATAAAAGGGAGAATACATGGTTTAATGCCTAAGCGTTTCCGAGGACGTGGTGCCGAACCGTCAAGTCGTGCAGAGAAGGCGAGGAGGCAAGACGTCATCATGAAGAACTGACGGTTCGCACGACATGACCCTTCGAGGAAGACAGATGGTTTTGCAATTATCATTATCAAAACCAGGGCATGTGTTACCACCCGATTTTGGCCAAATCAGAGGTGGGCCGTAAGTGAAGATGGGCTTGAAGGACGTACACGTGGAGCATCAAGCGGCCTTGCGCTAAGAGTTTGGGCTAAATTGCCCATGTATCTGTAACATATTAGATCGCATTGTAATTTAGATTAAAGAGATATAATCTGGCCCGTGCACGGTTAGGTGCACGCCTCAATTAGAAAGTCCCTTGGACTATAAATATGTATCTAGGGTTATCGGAAAAGGAGGACAATCATCGTTCAACCAACACAATATACGGCGCATCGCCACCCCTTCTCTTCGAGGGTTTCTCCGGATAAGCATATACGCTGATCGCATCTGCATCTAGGCATCGTTTATCGTTATCCTTGTCTTGCTCGTGCGAAGCCTTGTTGATGGCGAGCGACTATTTATCCTTAGGTGTTTAGGGCTTGCATTGGTGCTTTCACGTGCATATCTGCGTGGCGATGCCGTCCCTAGACACCTTGTTGCCCTACGTCGATCTAGACGTAAGGCGGCATTGCCTGTTCTTACTTAGTAGATCCGATCCGTTATGGTTGCTCCTTGCTACGCAAGGATTAGTTTAATATCTGCATAGTTAGGCCTTATGTTGGGCCTGAGGATCCTGGTGCGTTAGATGCTGTTTACCGTCCGTGAGGATGTTCCGGGATCAACGTTATGTTGGTTTTTAGGCCTCTCGTAGGGGTAGTTTGCATCGTCTCTCGTAGCTGCTAGGCCCGATCGCACTAGGACGTTCGATTATGTGAAAACCCTAACCGTCGTGGATCGCTTAGCTTTGTCCCGATCAAGCGGATTCCCATGCCATTGTAAATCCAACGTGAAGCATGGGGCGATCGGCTCCTTGAGCCGATCTGAAGCACGAGAGCCGATAGGGCTCGTATTTAATGTTTACGTGTCTGCTGAACAATCGAAGCACTAACACCTTCCCGACCAGGTCTAGGTCGTGGCACGCCCAGCAGCGCCAGGACGCGCGCGAAGATTTGCGGAGACGACGAGGTGCCAGGATCCACTAAGCGGCCCTGGGAGCCTCCCGCTCTTCGTGTTGCTTAACCAAAGCCGTCGGGGGTTTTGGAGGGTAACAACGACATATAATGTGTATAAAACATGTAGATATTATCAATAATGTAGCATGGAACATAAGAAATTATCGATACGTTGGAGACGTATCAGCATCCCAAGCTTAGTTCGCTCGTCCGAGCAGTAAACGATAACAAGGATAATTTCGGGTGACATGCCATCATAACCTTGATCATACTATTGTAAACATATGTAATGAATGCAGCGATCAAAACAATGGTAATGACATGAGTAAACAAATGAATCATAAAGCAAAGACTTTTCATGAATAGTACTTCAAGACAAGCATCAATAAGTCTTGCATAAGAGTTAACTCATAAAGCAATAAATCAAAGTAAAGGTATTGAAGCAACACAAAGGAAGATTAAGTTTCAGCGGTTGCTTTCAACTTATAACATGTATATCTCATGGATAGTGTCAATGTAAAGTAATATACAAGTGCAATATGCAAGTATGTAGGAATCAATGCACAGTTCACACAAGTGTTTCCTTCTTAAGGTGGAGAGAGATAGGTAAAGTGACTCAACATAAAAGTAAAAGAAGGTCCTTCAAAGAGGAAAGCATCGATTTTTATTTGTGCTAGAGCTTTTATTTTGAAAACATGAAACAATTTTGTCAACTGGTAGTAGTAATAGCATATGAGTTATGTAAATTATATCTTACAAGTTGCAAGCCTCATGCATAGTATACTAATAGTGCCCGCACCTTGTCCTAATCAGCTTGGACTACCGGATCATCGCAATACACATGTTTCAACCAAGTGTCACAAAGGGGTACCTCCATGCCGCCTGTACAAAGGTCTAAGGAGAAAGCTCGCATTTTGGATTTCTCGCTTTTGATTATTCTCAACTTAGACATCCATACCGGGACAACATGGACAACAAATAATGGACTCCTCTTTAATGCATAAGCATGTGGCAACAATTAATATTCTCATATGAGATTGAGGATATATGTCCAAAACTGAAACTTCCACCATGATTCATGGCTTTAGTTAGCGGCCCAATGTTCTTCTCTAACAATATGCATGCTCCAACCATTAAGGTGGTAGATCTCTCTTACTTCAGACAAGACGGACATGCATAGCAACTCACATGATATTCAACAAAGATAGTTGATGGCGTCCCCAGAAGCATGGTTATCGCACAACAAGCAACTTAATAAGAGATAAAGTGCATAAGTACATATTCAATACCACAATAGTTTTTAAGCTATTTGTCCCATGAGCTATATATTGTAAAGGCGAATGATGGAATTTTAAAGGTAGCACTCAAGCAATTTACTTGGAATGGCAGAGAAATACCATGTAGTAGGTAGGTATGGTGGACACAAATAGCATAGTGGTTGGCTCAAGGATTTTGGATGCATGAGAAGTATTCCCTCTCGATAAAAGGTTTAAGCTAGCAAGTTATTTGAAGAAAACTCAAGGATGAACTGGTGCAGCAAAACTCACATAAAAGACATATTGTAAATATTATAAGACTCTACACCGTCTTCCTTGTTGTTCAAAACTCAATACTAGAAATTATCTAGACCTTAGAGAGACCAAATATGCAAACTAAATTTTAGCAAGCTCTATGTATTTCTTCATTAATGGGTGCAAAGTATATGATGCAGAGCTTAAACATGAGAACAAAAATTGCCAAGTATCACATTATCCAAGACATTTTAGAATTACTACATGTAGCATTTCCCGATTCCAACCATATAACAATTTAACGAAGAGTTTCAACCTTCGCCTGAATATTATGAGTAAAGCCTAAGGACATATTTGTCCATATGCAACAGCGGAGCGTGTCTCTCTCCCATACAAGAATGCTAGGATCCATTTTATTCAAACAAAAACAAAACAAAACAAACCGACGCTCCAAGTAAAGAACACAAGATGTGATCAATAAAAATATAGTTTGGAGGAACGATGATGTTGTCGATGAAGAAGGGGATGCCTTAGCATCCCCAAGCTTAGACGCTGAGTCCTCTTAAATATGCAGGGATGAACCACGGGGCATCCCCAAGCTTAGAGCTTTCCCTCTTGATCATAGTATATCATACTCCTCTTGACCCTTGAAAACTTCCTTCACACCAAACTTCAAGCAAACTCATTAGAGGGTTAGTGCACAATTAAAATTCACATGTTCAGAGGTGACACAATCATTCTTAACACTTCTGGACATTGCACAAAGCTACTGGACATTAATGGATCAAAGAAATTCATCCAACATAGCAAATACGGCAATGCGAAATAAAGGCAGAATCTGTCAAAACAGAACAGTCCGTAAAGACGAACCTGAAAGGGGCACTAGACTTGCTCAAATGGAAAAACTCAAAACTAATGAAAGTTGCGTACATATCTGAGGATCACGCTCGTAATTTTGCATATTTTTTCGAATTTTCTACAGAAACTAGTGCCAGAATTCGTGACAGACAGCAATGCTGTTTCTGCGCAGCGATCCCAAATATAACATCAACTTTAACATAGAAACTTTACTTGGCACAAAAACATGATAAGGAGAGGTTGCTACAGTAGTAAAACAACTTCCAAGACTCAAATATAAAACAAAGTACTGTAGTAAAAACATGGGGTTGTCTCCCATAAGCGCTTTTCTTTAACGCCTTTCAGCTAGGCGCAGAAAGTGTAAATCAAGTATTATCAAGAGTGAAGCATCAACATCATTACCAGGGGTGTTGGGAGTTTTCTCAACAATGCATGTTATCTCGTCTATGTAAGTTTCAGAGGCTCCTTTTTCATTATTCTTAGGCTTGCTATTCTCATCAAACAAATTTTCAGGAACAAGCCAACCATAGTTATTTTCTAGAGCTTCATGCATTCCTAGGAGTTTACAAGGTATTGTTGTCTTAACCTCCCCACCATCATTAATATCATTAGTGTACTTTACTCTCTCCATGTCCATCTTTTCAAGGAGACTAACAAAATTGGTGTAAGAACCAAGCATTTTATATTTAGCAAGGACTTTTCTAGCCTCTCTTGCTACACCACCAAATTCTTTAAGAAGGGTTTCTAAAACAAAGTCTTTCTTCTCTCCTTCCTCCATATCACCAAGTGTGAGAAACATGTGTTGGATTATAGGATTGAGATTAACAAATTTAGTTTCCAGCATGTGTACTAAAGAAGCAACAGCAATTTCATAAGTAGGAGCAAGTTCTACCAAGTGTCTATCTTCAAATCTTCAGCGGTGCTAACATGAGTGAAAAAATCTTCTATATTATCTCTTCCAATTGTAGACCCTCGGCCTACCGGTATGTCTTTTAGAGTGTACTTAGGAGGAAACATGATGAAATAAGCAAAAAGTAAACTAGGCAACCAAAGTAAAGACGAGTAACTAATTTTTTGTGTTTGATATAGAGCAAGACAAGAAATAAAGTAAAGTAAACTAATTATTTTGTGTTTTGTTTAGGTGCAGCAAACAAAGTAGTAAATAAAATTAAGCAAGACAAAAACAAAGTAAAGAGATTGGGAAGTGGAGACCTCTTGCAGCATGTCTGATCTCCTGCAGAATCCGCCAGAATTTGCTTGATGCGCGTAGATGTACACGTCCGTTGGGAACCCCAAGAGGAAGGTATGATGCACAAGGCAAGTTTCCCTCAAGAAAAACCAAGGTTTAATCGGACCCAGTAGGAGTCAAGAAGCACGATGAAGGTTGATGGTGGCGAAATGTGATGCGGCGCAACACCAGGGATTCCGGCGCCAACGTGGAACCTGCACAACACAACCAAAGTACTTTGCCCCAACGAAACAGTGAGGTTGTCAATCTCACCGGCTTGCTGTAACAAAGGATTAACCGTATTGTGTGGAAGATGATTGTTTGCTAAGAAAACAGTAAAACAAGTATTGCAGTAGATTGTATTTCAGATGTAAAGAATAGGACCGGGGTCCACAAGTTCACTAGAGGTGTTCTCCCATAAGATAAAAGCATGTTGGGTGAACAAATTACAGTTCGGACAATTGACAAATAGAAAAGGGCATAACAATGCATATACATGATATGATAAATATAGTGAGATTTAATCCTGGCATTAAGACAAAGTACATAGACCGCTATCCCATGCATCTATGCCTAAAAAGTCCACCTTCAGGTTATCATCCGAACCCATCCAGTATTAAGTTGTAAGCAATGACAATTGCATTAAGTATGGTGCGTAATGTAATCAACAACTACATCCTTAGACATAGCATCAATGTTTTATCCCTAGTGGCAACAGCACACCACAACCTTAGAACTTTCTCACTGTCCCAGGTATCAATGGAGGCATGAACCCACTATCGAGCATAAATACTCCCTCTTGGAGTTAAGAGCAAAAACTTGGCCAGAGCCTCTACTAATAACTGAGAGCATGCAAGATCATAAACAACACATAGGTAATAGATTGATAATCACCATAACATAGTATTCTCTATCCATCGGATCTCGACAAACACAACATATAGTATTACAAATAGATGATCTTGATCATGTTAGGCAGCTCACAAGATCCAACAATGAAGCACATAAGGAGAAGACGACCATCTAGCTACTGCTATGGACCCATAGTCCAGGGTGAACTACTCACTCATCACTCCTGGGCGATCATGGCGATGAAGAGTCCTCCGGGAGATGATTCCCCTCTCAGGTCGGAGGCGATCTCCTGAATCCCCGAGATGGGATTGGCGGCGGCGGCGCTCTAAGAAGGCCCGTATCGTGGCTCTCTTGGGGGTTTCTGCGACGGAGGCTTTAAGTAGGCGGAAGGGCAACGCGGGGCCACACGAGGCCCCACACGCCAGGCAGCGGCGGCGCGGCCGGGGCCGCGCCACCGTTGTGGCGGCGCCTGGCCCCACTTCCTTTCCCTTCGGTCTTCCTGGAAGCTTCGTGCGAAAATAGGACCGGGCGTTGATTTCGTCCAATTAGAATATTTCGTTACTAGGATTTCTGAAACCTAAAACAGCAAAACAAGAACGGCTCTTTCGGCATCTTGTTAATAGGTTAGTGCCGGAAAATGTAAATACGACATATAATGTGTATAAAACATGTAGATATCATCAATGTAGCATGGAACATAAGAAATTATCGATACGTTGGAGACGTATCTATCCCAAAGTTAGTTCGCTCGTCCCGAAGGTAAACGATAACAAGGATAACTGGAGGACATGCCATCATAACCTTGATCATACTATTGTAAACATATGTAATGAATGCAGCGATCAAAATAATGGTAATGACATGAGTAAACAAATGAATCATAAAGCAAAGACTTTTCATGAATAGTACTTCAAGACAAGCATCAATAAGTCTTGCATAAGAGTTAACTCATAAAGCAATAAATCAAAGTAAAGGTATTGAAGCAACACAAAGGAAGATTAAGTTTCAGCGGTTGCTTTCAACTTATAACATGTATATCTCATGGATAGTGTCAATGTAAAGTAATATAACAAGTGCAATATGCAAGTATGTAGGAATCAATGCACAGTTCACACAAGTGTTTGCTTCTTAAGGTGGAGAGAGATAGGTAAACTGAATCAACAATAAAAGTAAAAGAAAGGTCCTTAAAGAGGAAAGCATCGATTGTTGTATTTGTGCTAGAGCTTTTATTTTGAAAACATGAAACAATTTTGTCAACGGTAGTAATAAAGCATATGAGTTATGTAAATTATATCTTACAAGTTGCAAGCCTCATGCATAGTATACTAATAGTGCCCGCACCTTGTCCTAATCAGCTTGGACTACCTGATCAACATTGTTTCAACCAAGTGTCACAAAGGGTACCTCCATGCCGCCTGTACAAAGGTCTAAGAGAAAGCTCGCATTTTGGATTTCTCGCTTTTGATTATTCTCAACTTAGACATCCATACCGGGACAACATGGACAACAGATAATGGACTCCTCTTTAATGCAAGCATGTGGCAACAATTAATATTCTCATATGAGATTGAGGATATATGTCCAAAACTGAAACTTCCACCATCGATTCATGGCTTTAGTTAGCGGCCCAATGTTCTTCTCTAACAATATGCATGCTCCAACCATTAAGGTGGTAGATCTCTCTTACTTCAGACAAGACGGACATGCATAGCAACTCACATGATATTCAACAAAGATAGTTGATGGCGTCCCCAAAGCATGGTTATCGCACAACAAGCAACTTAATAAGAGATAAAGTGCATAAGTACATATTCAATACCACAATAGTTTTTAAGGCTATTTTGTCCCATGAGCTATATATTGTAAAGGCGAATGATGGAATTTTAAAGGTAGCACTCAAGCAATTTACTTTGGAATGGCGGAGAAATACCATGTAGTAGGTAGGTATGGTGGACACAAATAGCATAGTGGTTGGCTCAAGGATTTTGGATGCATGAGAAGTATTCCCTCTCGATACAAGGTTTAGGCTAGCAAGGTTATTTGAAGCAAACTCAAGGATGAACCGGTGCAGCAAAAATCACATAAAAGACATATTGTAAATATTATAAGACTCTACACCGTCTTCCTTGTTGTTCAAAACTCAATACTAGAAATTATCTAGACCTTAGAGAGACCAAATATGCAAACCAAATTTTAGCAAGCTCTATGTATTTCTTCATTAATGGGTGCAAGTATATGATGCAAGAGCTTAAACATGAGCACAACAATTGCCAAGTATCACATTATCCAAGACATTTTAGAATTACTACATGTAGCATTTCCCGATTCCATATAACAATTTAACGAAGAAGTTTCAACCGCCTTGAATATTATGAGTAAAGCCTAAGGACATATTTGTCCATATGCAACATGGAGCGTGTCTCTCTCCCATACAAGGAATGCTAGATCCATTTTATTCAAACAAAAACAAAAACAAAACAAACCGACGCTCCAAGTAAAGAACACAAGATGTGACCGAATAAAAATATAGTTTCAGGGGAGGAACCCGATGATGTTGTCGATGAAGAAGGGGATGCCTTGGGCATCCCAAGCTTAGACGCTTGAGTCCTCTTAAAATATGCAGGGATGAACCACGGGGGATCCCCAAGCTTAGAGCTTTCACCTCTTGATCATAGTATATCATACTCCTCTCTTGACCCTGAAACTTCCTTCACACCAAACTTCAAGCAAACTCATTAGAGGGTTAGTGCACAATTAAAATTCACATGTTCAGAGGTGACACAATCATTCTTAACACTTCTGGACATTGCAAAAGCTACTGGATATTAATGGATCAAAGAAATTCATCCAACATAGCAAATACGGCAATGCGAAATAAAAGGCAGAATCTCAAAACAGAACAGTCCGTAAAGACGAACCTGAAAGGGGCACTAGACTTGCTCAAATGGAAATCAAAACTAATGAAGTTGCTGCATATATCCGAGGATCACGCTCGTAATTTTGCAGATTTTTCGAATTTTCTTTAAAACTTGTGCCGAATTCGTGATAGACAGCAATGTCTGTTTCTGCGCAACGATCCCAAATATAACATCAACTTTAACATAGAAACTTTACTTGGCACAAAAACATGATAAGTAGAGGTTGCTACAGTAGTAAACAACTTCCAAGACTCAAATATAAAACAAAGTACTGTAGTAAAACATGGGTTGTCTCCCATAAGCGCTTTAACGCCTTTCAGCTAGGCGAGAAAGTGTAAATCAAGTATTATCAAGAGTTGAAGCATCAACATCATTACCAGGGGTGTTGGGAGTTTTCTCAAAAATGCATGTTATCTCGTCTATGTAAGTTTCAGAGGCTCCTTTTTCATTATTCTTAGGCTTGCTATTCTCATCAAACAAATTTTCAGGAACAAGCCAACCATAGTTATTTTCTAGAGCTTCATGCATTCCTAGGAGTTTACAAGGTATTGTTGTCTTAACCTCCCCACCATCATTAATATCATTAGTGTACTTTACTCTCTCCATGTCCATCTTTTCAAGGAGACTAACAAAATTGTGTAAGAACCAAGCATTTTATATTTAGCAAAGACTTTTCTTCTCTTCTACACCACCAAATTCTTTAAGAAGGGTTTCTAAAACAAAGTCTTTCTTCTCTCCTTCCTCCATATCACCAAGTGTGAGAAACATGTGTTGGATTATAGGATTGAGATTAACAAATTTAGTTTTCAGCATGTGTACTAAAGAAGCAACAACAATTTCATAAGTAGGAGCAAGTTCTACCAAGTGTCTATCTTCAAAATCTTCAAGGTGCTAACATGAGTGAAAAATTCTTCTATATTATCTCTTCCAATTATAGACCCTCGGCCTACCGGTATGTCTTTTAGAGTGTACTTAGGAGGAAACATGATGAAATAAGCAAAAGTAAACTAGGCAAACAAAGTAAGACGAGTAACTAATTTTTGTGTGTTTTTGATATAGAGAGCAAGACAATAAATAAAGTAAAACTAGCAACTAATTTTTGTGTGTTTTTTGTTTAGGTGCAGCAAACAAAGTAGTAAATAAAATTAAGCAAGACAAAAACAAAGTAAAGAGATTGGGAAGTGGAGACTCCCTTGCAGATGTTCTTGATCTCCCCACAACGGCGCTCAAATTTGATGCGCGTAGATGTACACGTCCGTTGGGAACCCCAAGAGGAAGGTATGATGCGCAAAGGGCAAGTTTCCTCAGAAGAAACCAAGGTTTAATCGGACCAGTAGGAGTCAAGAAGCACGTTGAAGGTTGATGGTGGCGAAATGTGATGCGGCGCAACACCAGGGATTCCGGCGCCAACGTGGAACCTGCACAACACAACCAAAGTACTTTGCCCCAACGAAACAGTGAGGTTGTCAATCTCACGGCTTGCTTGTAACAAATGATTAACCGTATTGTGTGGAAGATGATTGTTTGCGAAGAAAACAAAAACAAGTATTGCAGTAGATTGTATTTCGATGTAAAGAATAGGACCGGGGTCCACGCTTCACTAGAGGTGTCTCTCCCATAAGATAAAAGCATGTTGGGTGAACAAATTATAGTCTGGCAATTGACAAATAGAAAAGGGCATAATAATGCATATACATGATATGATAAATATAGTGAGATTTAATCCCATTACGACAAAGTACATAGACCGCTATCCAAGATGCATCTATGCCTAAAAAGTCCACCTTGGTTATCATCCGAACCCATCCAGTATTAAGTTGCAATATACAATTGCATTAAGTATGGTGCGTAATGTAATCAACAACTACATCCTTAGACATAGCATCAATGTTTTATCCCTAGTGGCACAAAGACACCACAACCTTTAGACTTTCTGTCACTGTCCCATGTATCAATGGAGGCATGAACCCAATATCGAGCATAAATACACCCTCTTGGAGTTAAGAGTAAAATCTTGGCCAGAGCCCTACTAATAACTAGGAGCATGCAAGATCATAAACAAAATACATAGGTAATAGATTGATAATCACCATAACATAGTATTCTCTATCCATCTGATCCCACAAACACAACATATAGCATTACAAATAGATGATCTTGATCATGTTAGGCAGGCTCACAAGATCCAACAATGAAGCACATATGAGAAGACCACCATCTAGCTACTGCTATGGACCCATAGTCCAGGTGAACTACTCACTCATCACTCCGGAGGCGTCATGGCGATGAAGATCCTCCGGGAGATGATTCCCCTCCCGGGCAGGGTGCCGAGGCGATCTCCTGAATCCTGAGATGGGATTGGCGGCGGCGTCTCTGCAAGGTTTTCCGTATCGTGGCTCGGGGACTGGGGGTTTCGCGACGGAGGCTTTGGCAGGCGGAAGGGCAACGCAGGGGGCCACGAGGGCCCCACACGCCTGAGCGCCAAGACGGGCCGCGCCGCCACGTTGTGGCGGCGCTCGTGGTCCCACTTTCCTTCCCCTTCGGTCTTGGAAGCTTCGTGCAAAAATAGGACCCTGGCGTTGATTTCGTCCAATTCCGAGAATATTTCGTTACTAGGATTTCTGAAACCAAAAACAGACAAAAACAAGAACGGTTTCGGCATCTTGTTAATAGGTTAGTGCCGGAAAATGCAAATACGACATATAATGTGTATAAAACATGTAGATATCATCAATAATGTAGCATGGAACATAAGAAATTATCGATACGTTGGAGACGTATCAGCATCCCCAAGCTTAGTTCTGCTCGTCCCGAGCAGGTAAACGATAACAAGGATAATTTCTGGAGTGACATGCCATCATAACCTTGATCATACTATTGTAAACATATGTAATGAATGCAGCGATCAAAACAATGGTAATGACATGAGTAAACAAATGAATCATAAAGCAAAGACTTTTCATGAATAGTACTTCAAGACAAGCATCAATAAGTCTTGCATAAGAGTTAACTCATAAAGCAATAAATCAAAGTAAAGGTATTGAAGCAACACAAAGGAAGATTAAGTTTCAGCGGTTGCTTTCAACTTATAACATGTATATCTCATGGATAGTGTCAATGTAAAGTAATATAACAAGTGCAATATGCAAGTATGTAGGAATCAATGCACAGTTCACACAAGTGTTTGCTTCTTAAGGTGGAGAGAGATAGGTAAACTGACTCAACAATAAAAGTAAAAGAAAGGTCCTTCAAAGAGGAAAGCATCGATTGCTGTATTTGTGCTAGAGCTTTTATTTTGAAAACATGAAACAATTTTGTCAATGGTAGTAATAAAGCATATGAGTTATGTAAATTATATCTTACAAGTTGCAAGCCTCATGCATAGTATACTAATAGTGCCCGCACCTTGTCCTAATCAGCTTGGACTACCGGATCATCGCAATACACATGTTTCAACCAAGTGTCACAAAGGGGTACCTCCATGCCGCCTGTACAAAGGTCTAAGGAGAAAGCTCGCATTTTGGATTTCTCGCTTTTGATTATTCTCAACTTAGACATCCATACCGGGACAACATGGACAACAGATAATGGACTCCTCTTTAATGCATAAGCATGTGGCAACAATTAATATTCTCATATGAGATTGAGGATATATGTCCAAAACTGAAACTTCCACCATGATTCATGGCTTTAGTTAGCGGCCCAATGTTCTTCTCTAACAATATGCATGCTCCAACCATTAAGGTGGTAGATCTCTCTTACTTCAGACAAGACGGACATGCATAGCAACTCACATGATATTCAACAAAGATAGTTGATGGCGTCCCCAGAAGCATGGTTATCGCACAACAAGCAACTTAATAAGAGATAAAGTGCATAAGTACATATTCAATACCACAATAGTTTTTAAGGCTATTTTGTCCCATGAGCTATATATTGTAAAGGCGAATGATGGAATTTTAAAGGTAGCACTCAAGCAATTTACTTTGGAATGGCGGAGAAATACCATGTAGTAGGTAGGTATGGTGGACACAAATAGCATAGTGGTTGGCTCAAGGATTTTGGATGCATGAGAAGTATTCTCTCGATACAAGGTTTAGGCTAGCAAGGTTATTTGAAGCAAACTCAAGGATGAACCTGCAAAAAAACTCACATAAAAGACATATTGTAAATATTATAAGACTCTACACCGCTTCCTTGTTGTTCAAAACTCAATACTAGAAATTATCTAGACCTTAGAGAGACCAAATATGCAAATCAAATTTTAGCAAGCTCTATGTATTTCTTCATTAATGGGTGCAAAGTATATGATGCAAGAGCTTAAACATGAGCACAACAATTGCCAAGTATCACATTATCCAAGACATTTTAGAATTACTACATGTAGCATTTCCCGATTCCAACCATATAACAATTTAACGAAGAAGTTTCAACCTTCGCCTTGAATATTATGAGTAAAGCCTAAGGACATATTTGTCCATATGCAACAGCGGAGCGTGTCTCTCTCCACAAGAATGCTAGGATCCATTTTATTCAAACAAAAACAAAAACAAAACAAACCGACGCTCCAAGTAAAGAACACAAGATGACCGAATAAAAATATAGTTTCAGGGGAGGAACCTGATGATGTTGTCGATGAAGAAGGGGATGCCTTGGGCATCCCCAAGCTTAGACGCTTGAGTCCTCTTAAAATATGCAGGGATGAACCACGGGCATCCCCAAGCTTAGAGCTTTCACTCCTCTTGATCATAGTATATCATACTCCTCTCTTGACCCTTGAAAACTTCCTTCACACCAAACTTCAAGCAAACTCATTAGAGGGTTAGTGCACAATTAAAATTCACATGTTCAGAGGTGACACAATCATTCTTAACACTTCTGGACATTGCACAAAGCTACTGGACATTAATGGATCAAAGAAATTCATCCAACATAGCAAATACGGCAATGCGAAATAAAAGGCAGAATCTGTCAAAACAGAACAGTCCGTAAAGACGAACCTGAAAGGGGCACTAGACTTGCTCAAATGGAAAAACTCAAAACTAATGAAAGTTGCCTACATATCTGAGGATCACACTCGTAATTTTGCAGATTTTTTCGAATTTACTACAGAAAATTGTGCCAGAATTCGTGACAGACAGCAATGCTGTTTCTGCGCAGCGATCCCAAATATAACATCAACTTTAACATAGAAACTTTACTTGGCACAAAAACATGATAAGGAGAGGTTGCTACAGTAGTAAACAACTTCCAAGACTCAAATATAAAACAAAGTACTGTAGTAAAAACATGGGTTGTCTCCCATAAGCGCTTTTCTTTAACGCTAGGCGCAGAAAGTGTAAATCAAGTATTATCAAGAGTTGAAGCATCAACATCATTACCAGGGGTGTTGGGAGTTTTCTCAACAATGCATGTTATCTCGTCTATGTAAGTTTCAGAGGCTCCTTTTTCATTATTCTTAGGCTTGCTATTCTCATCAAACAAATTTTCAGGAACAAGCCAACCATAGTTATTTTCTAGAGCTTCATGCATTCCTAGGAGTTTACAAGGTATTGTTGTCTTAACCTCCCCACCATCATTAATATCATTAGTGTACTTTACTCTCTCCATGTCCATCTTTTCAAGGAGACTAACAAAATTGGTGTAAGAACCAAGCATTTTATATTTAGCAAAGACTTTTCTAGCCTCTCTTGCTACACCACCAAATTCTTTAAGAAGGGTTTCTAAAACAAAGTCTTTCTTCTCTCCTTCCTCCATATCACCAAGTGTGAGAAACATGTGTTGGATTATAGGATTGAGATTAACAAATTTAGTTTCCAGCATGTGTACTAAAGAAGCAACAGCAATTTCATAAGTAGGAGCAAGTTCTACCAAGTGTCTATCTTCAAAATCTTCAGCGGTACTAACATGAGTGAAAAAATCTTCTATATTATCTCTTCCAATTATAGACCCTCGGCCTACCGGTATGTCTTTTAGAGTGTACTTAGGAGGAAACATGATGAAATAAGCAAAAAGTAAACTAGGCAAACAAAGTAAAGACGAGTAACTAATTTTTGTGTTTTTGATATAGAGAGCAAGACAAGTAAATAAAGTAAAACTAGCAACTAATTTTTTTGTGTTTTGTTTAGGTGCAGCAAACAAAGTAGTAAATAAAATTAAGCAAGACAAAACAAAGTAAAGAGATTGGGAAGTGGAGACTCCCTTGCAGCGTGTCTTGATCTCCCCGGAACGGCGCCGAAATTTGCTTGATGCGTAGGTGTACACGTCCGTTGGGAACCCCAAGAGGAAGGTATGATGCGCACAGTGGCAAGTTTCCCTCAGTAAGAAACCAAGGTTTAATCGGACCAGTAGGAGTCAAGAAGCACGTTGAAGGTTGATGGTGGCGAAATGTGATGCGGCGCAACACCAGGGATTCCTGCGCCAACGTGGAACCTGCACAACACAACCAAAGTACTTTGCCCCAACGAAACAGTGAGGTTGTCAATCTCACGGCTTGCTGTAACAAAGGATTAACCGTATTGTGTGGAAGATGATTGTTTGCGAAGAAAACAATAAAACAAGTATTGCAGTAGATTGTATTTCAGATGTAAAGAATAGGACCGGGTCCACGTCACTAGAGGTGTCTCTCCCATAAGATAAAAGCATGTTGGGTGAACAAATTACAGGGGCAATTGACAAATAGAAAAGGGCATAACAATGCATATACATGATATGATAAATATAGTGAGATTTAATCCGGCATTAAGACAAAGTACATAGACCGCTATCCAACATGCATCTATGCCTAAAAAGTCCACCTTCAGGTTATCATCCGAACCCCATCCAGTATTAAGTTGCAAGCAACAGACAATTGCATTAAGTATGGTGCGTAATGTAATCAACAACTACATCCTTAGACATAGCATCAATGTTTTATCCCTAGTGGCAACAGCACACCACAACCTTAGAACTTTCTGTCACTGTCCCAGTATCAATGGAGGCATGAACCCACTATCGAGCATAAATACTCCCTCTTGGAGTTAAGAGCAAAAACTTGGCCAGAGCCTCTACTAATAACGGAGAGCATGCAAGATCATAAACAACACATAGGTAATAGATTGATAATCACCATAACATAGTATTCTCTATCCATCGGATCTCGACAAACACAACATATAGTATTACAAATAGATGATCTTGATCATGTTAGGCAGCTCACAAGATCCAACAATGAAGCACATAAGGAGAAGACGACCATCTAGCTACTGCTATGGACCCATAGTCCAGGGTGAACTACTCACTCATCACTCCGGAGGCGATCATGGCGATGAAGAGTCCTCCGGGAGATGATTCCCTCCCAGCAGGGTGCGGAGGCGATCTCCTGAATCCCCCGAGATGGGATTGGCGGCGGCGGCGCCCGAAGGTTTTCCGTATCGTGGCTCTCTGTACTGGGGGTTCGCGACGGAGGCTTTAAGTAGGCGGAAGGGCAACGCGGGGGCCACACGAGGGCCCCACACGCCGCGGCCAAGGGCTGGGCCGCCGCCCTGTTGTGGCGGCGCCGTGGCCCCACTTCCTTCCCCTTCGGTCTCCGGAAGCTTCGTGCGAAAATAGGACCCCGGGCGTTGATTTCGTCCAATTCCGAGAATATTTCGTTACTAGGATTTCTGAAACCAAAAACAGCAGAAAACAAGAACTGCTCTTCGGCATCTTGTTAATAGGTTAGTGCCGGAAAATGCGTAAATACGACATATAATGTGTATAAAACATGTAGATATCATCAATAATGTAGCATGGAACATAAGAAATTATCGATACGTTGGAGACGTATCAGCATCCCCAAGCTTACTCGTCAGCAGGTAAACGATAACAAGGATAATTTCTGGAGTGACATGCCATCATAACCTTGATCATACTATTGTAAACATATGTAATGAATGCAGCGATCAAAACAATGGTAATGACATGAGTAAACAAATGAATCATAAAGCAAAGACTTTTCATGAATAGTACTTCAAGACAAGCATCAATAAGTCTTGCATAAGAGTTAACTCATAAAGCAATAAATCAAAGTAAAGGTATTGAAGCAACACAAAGGAAGATTAAGTTTCAGCGGTTGCTTTCAACTTATAACATGTATATCTCATGGATAGTGTCAATGTAAAGTAATATAACAAGTGCAATATGCAAGTATGTAGGAATCAATGCACAGTTCACACAAGTGTTTGCTTCTTAAGGTGGAGAGAGATAGGTAAACTGACTCAACAATAAAAGTAAAAGAAAGGTCCTTTAAAGAGGAAAGCATCGATTGCTGTATTTGTGCTAGAGCTTTTATTTTGAAAACATGAAACAATTTTGTCAACGGTAGTAATAAAGCATATGAGTTATGTAAATTATATCTTACAAGTTGCAAGCCTCATGCATAGTATACTAATAGTGCCCGCACCTTGTCCTAATCAGCTTGGACTACCGGATCATCGCAATACACATGTTTCAACCAAGTGTCACAAAGGGGTACCTCCATGCCGCCTGTACAAAGGTCTAAGGAGAAAGCTCGCATTTTGGATTTCTCGCTTTTGATTATTCTCAACTTAGACATCCATACCGGGACAACATGGACAACAGATAATGGACTCCTCTTTAATGCATAAGCATGTGGCAACAATTAATATTCTCATATGAGATTGAGGATATATGTCCAAAACTGAAACTTCCACCATGATTCATGGCTTTAGTTAGCGGCCCAATGTTCTTCTCTAACAATATGCATGCTCCAACCATTAAGGTGGTAGATCTCTCTTACTTCAGACAAGACGGACATGCATAGCAACTCACATGATATTCAACAAAGATAGTTGATGGCGTCCCCAGAAGCATGGTTATCGCACAACAAGCAACTTAATAAGAGATAAAGTGCATAAGTACATATTCAATACCACAATAGTTTTTAAGGCTATTTTGTCCCATGAGCTATATATTGTAAAGGCGAATGATGGAATTTTAAAGGTAGCACTCAAGCAATTTACTTTGGAATGGCGAGAAATACCATGTAGTAGGTAGGTATGGTGGACACAAATAGCATAGTGGTTGGCTCAAGGATTTTGGATGCATGAGAAGTATTCCCTCTCGATACAAGGTTTAGGCTAGCAAGGTTATTTGAAGCAAACTCAAGGATGAACCGGTGCAGCAAAACTCACATAAAAGACATATTGTAAATATTATAAGACTCTACACCGTCTTCCTTGTTGTTCAAAACTCAATACTAGAAATTATCTAGACCTTAGAGAGACCAAATATGCAAACCAAATTTTAGCAAGCTCTATGTATTTCTTCATTAATGGGTGCAAAGTATATGATGCAAGAGCTTAAACATGAGCACAACAATTGCCAAGTATCACATTATCCAAGACATTTTAGAATTACTACATGTAGCATTTCCCAATTCCAACCATATAACAATTTAACGAAGAAGTTTCAACCTTCGCCTTGAATATTATGAGTAAAGCCTAAGGACATATTTGTCCATATGCAACAGCGGAGCGTGTCTCTCTCCCAATGAATGCTAGGATCCATTTTATTCAAACAAAAAACAAAACAAAACAAACCGACGCTCCAAGTAAAGAACACAAGATGTGACTGAATAAAAATATAGTTCAGGGGAGGAACCTGATGATGTTGTCGATGAAGAAGGGGATGCCTTGGGCATCCCCAAGCTTAGACGCTTGAGTCCTCTTAAAATATGCAGGGATGAACCACGGGGGCATCCCCAAGCTTAGAGCTTTCACTCCTCTTGATCATAATATATCATACTCCTCTCTTGACCCTTGAAAACTTCCTTCACACCAAACTTCAAGCAAACTCATTAGAGGGTTAGTGCACAATTAAAATTCACATGTTCAGAGGTGACACAATCATTCTTAACACTTCTGGACATTGCACAAAGCTACTGGACATTAATGGATCAAAGAAATTCATCCAACATAGCAAATACGGCAATGCGAAATAAAAGGCAGAATCTGTCAAAAACAGAACAGTCCGTAAAGACGAATTTGAAAGGGGCACTAGACTTTCTCAAATGGAAAAACTCAAAACTAATGAAAGTTGCGTACATATCTGAGGATCACGCTCGTAATTTTACATATTTTTTCGAATTTTCTACAGAAACTTGTGCCAGAATTCGTGACAGACAGCAATGCTGTTTCTGCGCAGCGATCCCAAATATAACATCAACTTTAACATAGAAACTTTACTTGGCACAAAAACATGATAAGGAGAGGTTGCTACAGTAGTAAACAACTTCCAAGACTCAAATATAAAACAAAGTACTGTAGTAAAAACATGGGTTGTCTCCCATAAGCGCTTTTCTTTAACGCCTTTCAGCTAGGCGCAGAAAGTGTAAATCAAGTATTATCAAGAGTTGAAGCATCAACATCATTACCAGGGGTGTTGGGAGTTTTCTCAACAATGCATGTTATCTCGTCTATGTAAGTTTCAGAGGCTCCTTTTTCATTATTCTTAGGCTTGCTATTCTCATCAAACAAATTTTCAGGAACAAGCCAACCATAGTTATTTTCTAGAGCTTCATGCATTCCTAGGAGTTTACAAGGTATTGTTGTCTTAACCTCCCCACCATCATTAATATCATTAGTGTACTTTACTCTCTCCATGTCCATCTTTTCAAGGAGACTAACAAAATTGGTGTAAGAACCAAGCATTTTATATTTAGCAAAGACTTTTCTAGCCTCTCTTGCTACACCACCAAATTCTTTAAGAAGGGTTTCTAAAACAAAGTCTTTCTTCTCTCCTTCCTCCATATCACCAAGTGTGAGAAACATGTGTTGGATTATAGGATTGAGATTAACAAATTTAGTTTCCAGCATGTGTACTAAAGAAGCAACAGCAATTTCATAAGTAGGAGCAAGTTCTACCAAGTGTCTATCTTCAAAATCTTTACTAACATGAGTGAAAAAATCTTCTATATTATCTCTTCCAATTATAGACCCTCGGCCTACCGGTATGTCTTTTAGAGTGTACTTAGGAGGAAACATGATGAAATAAGCAAAAAGTAAACTAGGCAAACAAAGTAAAGACGAGTAACTAATTTTTTTGTGTTTTTGATATAGAGAGCAAGACAGTAAATAAAGTAAAACTAGCAACTAATTTTTTTGTGTTTTGTTTAGGTGCAGCAAACAAAGTAGTAAATAAAATTAAGCAAGACAAAAACAAAGTAAAGAGATTGGGAAGTGGAGACTCCCCTTGCAGCGTGTCTTGATCTCCCCGGCAACGGCGCCAGAATTTGCTTGATGCGCGTAGATGTACACGTCCGTTGGGAACCCCAAGAGGAAGGTATGATGCGCACAGTGGCAAGTTTCCCTCAGTAAGAAACCAAGGTTTAATCGGACCAGTAGGAGTCAAGAAGCACGTTGAAGGTTGATGGTGGCGAAATGTGATGCGGCGCAACACCAGGGATTCCGGCGCCAACGTGGAACCTGCACAACACAACCAAAGTACTTTGCCCCAACGAAAGGATTAACCGTATTGTGTGGAAGATGATTGTTTGCAGAAAACAGTAAAACAAGTATTGCAAGATTGTATTTCGATGTAAAGAATAGGACCGGGGTCCACAGTCACTAGAGGTGTCTCTCCCATAAGATAAAAGCATGTTGGGTGAACAAATTACAGTTGGGCAATTGACAAATAGAAAAGGGCATAACAATGCATATACATGATATGATAAATATAGTGAGATTTAATCCGGCATTACGACAAAGTACATAGACCGCTATCCAGATGCATCTATGCCTAAAAAGTCCACCTTCAGGTTATCATCCGAACCCCTTCCAGTATTAAGTTGCAAGCAACAGACAATTGCATTAAGTATGGTGCGTAATGTAATCAACAACTACATCCTTAGACATAGCATCAATGTTTTATCCCTAGTGGCAACAACACACCACAACCTTAGAACTTTCTGTCACTGTCCCAGGTATCAATGGAGGCATGAACCCACTATCGAGCATAAATACTCCCTCTTGGAGTTAAGAGCAAAAACTTGGCCAGAGCCTCTACTAATAACGGAGAGCATGCAAGATCATAAACAACACATAGGTAATAGATTGATAATCACCATAACATAGTATTCTCTATCCATCGGATCTCGACAAACACAACATATAGTATTACAAATAGATGATCTTGATCATGTTAGGCAGCTCACAAGATCCAACAATGAAGCACATAAGGAGAAGACGACCATCTAGCTACTGCTATGGACCCATAGTCCAGGGGTGAACTACTCACTCATCACTCCGGAGGCGATCATGGCGATGAAGAGTCCTCCGGGAGATGATTCCCCTCTCCGGCAGGTGCCGGAGGCGATCTCCTGAATCCCCCGAGATGGGATTGGCGGCGGCGGCGCGAAGGTTTTCCGTATCGTGGCTCTCGGCACGGGGGTTTCGCGACGGAGGCTTTAAGTAGGCGGAAGGGCAACGCGGGGGCCACACGAGGGCCCCACACGCCAGGGCCGCGCGGCCCGGCGGCGCCTCGTGGCCCCACTTCCTTTCCCCTTCGGTCTTCTGGAAGCTTCGTGCAAAAATAGGACCCTGGGCGTTGATTTCGTCCAATTCCGAGAATATTTCGTTACTAGGATTTCTGAAACCAAAAACAGCAGAAAACAGAACTGGCTCTTCGGCATCTTGTTAATAGGTTAGTGTCGGAAAATGCGTAAATACGACATATAATGTGTATAAAACATGTAGATATTATCAATAATGTAGCATGGAACATAAGAAATTATCGATACGTTGGAGACGTATCACCACACTACACTCCTCCACCAACAACCTTCACGTGCTTCTTGGCTCCTAGGTTCGATAGCCTTGGTTTCTTTCGAGGGAAAACTTGCTGCTGTGCGCATCACACCTTCCTCTTGGGGTTCCCAACGGACGTGTACATCTACGCGCATCAGGTTGCTATTTATTCGGCATACTCACACACACGAGAACCCATTTTTTATTGTGGTGTTATCATGCTACTCAATAAGTTTTTGGCTCTCAGTAGCAAAAGATAATATTTCAACGAAGTTATAGTAAGCAGTTTTATCTTTGCAATGAGCATGAAAAATGAACTCACCCATCATGTTTAAGGAAGCAACATTAATTTTCTTCCATATCATCATCCTCATCATCACTAGATAGATAGGGTTCCAAGGTAGGAGATAACTTAGAAGCCTTAGCCATAAGACATATATGGGAACCAAGAGAGACGATGGAGATGAAGAGCTACTTGAAGCTCCATTCAATATCTTGTTATTACCAATAGAACCTTTGTATTCATCTACATTGTTATACACATAACAACTAGAGGAAATAGAAGCATTTATATCATGGCAACAAGACAATGCAAGCATATCATCATGAGATTTATTCAAGCAACTTACACATGATATGCAAGGACTATCAACACAAGCATGTAAATCATTTCTAGTGCTAGATGTGTTTAAGTCCAAAGATGAAGCATTGCAATGAGATAGAGATGAAGAATCATCAATAGTAAGCTCAATATCAACATTGCAATTTTCATCACCACTCACCATATCATTACCTTGTGTCTTACCACACTTTGGTGAAGTGGATGAAGATGAGAACTCATCACGGCCGGAAGTGGAAGCAATACAATCATCCTCAATAATATTGGACACATCATATTTTTCTTGAAGCTTTGTCCATAAATCATGAAAGCTAGACATGATTGCGAAAGTAACTACATTGCTCAAAGCATTAATAAGCACACTAGAAGCTTGAGCATTGAGATATAAGTTTTTCTCATCCTCACAAGATAGATTTTGGTAATCCATTGGTGGAGGAAAACCTACATCTACAATTTGCTCCATATATGGGTCCATGGCCCGAAAATGACTAAGCACGTGGAATTTCCATACACCAGAATTTGTGCCATTAAATTTAAAAGTGTCATCGTGCACTAATCCTTGATGTCTACGCACGCTTCTATTCCTGTAGAGTGTTGGGCCTCCAAGAGCGGAGGTTTGTAGAACAGAGCAAGTTTCTCTTAAGTGGATCACCCAAGGTTTATCGAACTCAGGGAGGTAGAGGTCAAAGATATTCCTCTCAAGCAACCCTGCAATTAAGATACAAGAAGTCTTGTGTCCCCAACACACCTAATACACTTGTCAGATGTATATGTGCACTAGTTCGGCGAAGAGATAGTGAAATACAAGTAATATGGATGATTATAAGTAGTAATTGCAATCTGAAATAAAAATGGCAGCAAGCAAACATGTAGCAGAACTTGTTGGAAACGGTGTTTCAATGCTTAGAAACAAGGCCTAGGGATCATACTTTCACTAGTGGACACTCTCAACAATGATCACATAATTGAATAAATAAATGCTACTCTCAAACACTCTCTTGTTGGATGACAAACACCATTCATTGTGTAGGGCTACAAGAGCTCCCTCAAGCCGGAGTAAACAAGCTCCACAACGTCATAAAGGAATCACACACGATGCGCACACTGTCACCATCACACCGTGGAGAGTGAATCCGGAGTTCATATTAAAGTAACCTCTAGAGTGCATAATAGACAAGAGTAACATCTACATATTCAACTAGATTACAAAGCTCATGATCACATAAAGATCACACCATGGGAGAGAGATGAACCACATAGCTACCGGTAGAGCCCTCAGCCTCGGGGGAGAACTACTCCCTCCTCATCATGGGAGACAACAGCGGCGATGAAGATGGCGGTGGTGTCGATGGAGATGGATTCCGGGGGCACCCGTCCCGGCGGCGTGCCGGAACAGAGACTTCTGTCCCCCGAACTTGGCTTCGCGATGGCGGTGGCTACGGAACTCTTGGAATATGACTTGACGATTTAGGTTTTCGCGACGGAGAGAATATATAGGCGAAGGGCGGCCTCGAGGGCCAGGGGTGGCCTCCCCATAGGCTGGCGCGCTGGGGACCGGCCGCGCC
This sequence comes from Lolium multiflorum, assembly GCA_030979885.1. Classification (NCBI taxonomy): domain Eukaryota; kingdom Viridiplantae; phylum Streptophyta; class Magnoliopsida; order Poales; family Poaceae; genus Lolium; species Lolium multiflorum. Next base: position 83,935,195 of record CM061750.1, read on the forward strand.
GCCCGTGGTGTGGGCCCCTGCTGGCCGCCTCCGACTCTCCTTCGATGTTCTGGAACCCTCCGTGGAAAATAGGAAGTTTTGCTTTTGTTTCGTCCAATTCCGAGAATATTTCCTGTGTAAGATTTCTGAAACCAAAAATAGCAGAAAACAGAACTGGCGCTTCGGCATCTTGTTAATAGGTTAGTTCCAGAAAATGCATAAAACAATATAAAGTGTGAACAAAACATGTATGTATTGTCATAATATAAGCATGGAACATCAGAAATTATAGATACGTTGGAGACGTATCAAGCATCCCCAAGCTTAGTTCCTACTCGCCCTCGAGTAGGTAAACGATAAAAACAATAATTTCTGAAGTGACATGCTACCAACATAATCTTGATCAACAATATTGTAAAGCATATGAGATGAATGAAGTGATTCAAAGCAATGGTATATAGTTTGCTAACAAAAAGATAATGACTAAACAACTGAATCATATAGCAAAAACTTTTCATGAATAGTACTTTCAAGACAAGCATCAAAAAGTCTTGCATAAGAGCTAACTCATAAAGCAATAGATTCAAAGTAAGAGGTTTCGAAGCAACACAAAGGAAGATTAAGTTTCAACAATTGCTTTCAACTTGTAACATGTATATCTCATGGATAATTGTCAACATAAAGTAATATAATAAGTGCAATAAGTAAACATGTAAGAATCAGTGCACACAGTTGACACAAGTGTTTGCTTCTAAGATAGAAAGAAGTAGGTAAACTGACTCAACATAAAGTAAAAGAAAGGCCCTTCGCAGAGGGAAGCAGGGATTACTCATGTGCTAGAGCTTTTTATTTTGAAAGCATGGAAACAATTGTGTCAACGGTAGTAATAATTCATATGGGTTATGCATAAAACTTCCTATAAGTTGCAAGCCTCATGCATCGAATACTAATAGTGCCCGCACCTTGTCCTAATTAGCTCGGATTTCCATGGATTATCATTGCATTACATATGTTTCAACCAAGTGTCACAAAGGGGTACCTCTATGCCACCTGTACAAAGGTCCAAGGAGATAAATCGCATTTGATTTCTCGATTTTGATAGATCTCAACTTGAGGACATCCATACCGGGACAACATAGAAAACAGATAATGGACTCCTCTTTTTAATGCTTAAAGCATTCAACAACAAATAATATTCTCATAAGAGATTCTGAGGATTAATGTCCAAGCTGAAACTTCCACCATGATACATGGCTTTGGTTGGCGGCCCAATGTTCTTCTCTAACAACATGCATACTCAAACCATTCAACTCATGGCAAATCTCCCTTACTTCAGACAAGACGAACATGCATAGCAACTCACATGATATTCAACAAGGAGTGAGTTGATGGCGTCCCCAGAAACATGGTTACCGCTCAACAAGCAACTTATAAGAACTAAGATACATAGCAACATATTCATTACCACAATAGTTTTTAGGCTACTTTCCCATGAGCTATGTATTGCAAAGACAAGGAATGAAATTTTAAAGGTAGCACGCAAGCAATTTACTTTGGAATGGCAGAAAAATACCACATATAGGTAGTTATGGTGGACACAAATGGCATAGGTTTTGGCTCAAGGTTTTTGGATGCACGAGAAGCATTTCCTCTCAGTACAAGGCTTTGGCTAGCAAGGTTGTTTGAAGCAAACACAAGTATGAACCGGTACAGCAAAACTTACACAAGAACATATTGCAAGCATTATAAGACTCTACACTGTCTTCCTTGTTGTTCAAACACTTTTACCAGAAAATATCTAGACCTTAGAGAGACAAATCATGCAAACCAAATTTCAACAAGCTCTACGGTAGTTCTCCACTAATAGATTTAAACTACATGATGCAAGAGCTTAAACATGATCTACTTGAGAGCTCAAAACAATTGCCAAGTATCAAATTATTCAAGACAATATGAGGCATTTTCTGTTTCCAACCAAATAACAACAAGTACAAGTGCTGCGGCTTTCAGCTTTCGCCATGAATATTAAAGTAAAACGAAGAACACAAGTGTTCAAATGAAAAAGCGGAGCATGTCTCTCTCCCACAGAAGCATGCTAGGATCCGATTTATTCAGAGAATGAAAATAAAAAACGAAAATAAAAGCACACAGACGCTCCAAGTAAAGCACATAAGATGTGACGGAATTAAAATATAGTTTCACTAGAGGTGACCTGATAAGTTTGTTGATGAAGAAGGGGATGCCTTGGGCATCCCCAAGCTTAGACGCTTGAGTCTTCTTGAAATATGCAGGGATGAACCACGGGCATCCCCAAGCTTAGACTTTTCACTCTTCTTGATCATATCATATCATCCTCCTCTCTTGATCCTTGAAAACTTCCTCCACACCAAACTCAAAGCAATCTCATTAGAGGGTTAGTGCATAATCAAAAATTCACATGTTCAGCAAGGACACAATCATTACCAACACTTCTGGACATTACTCAAGGCTACTGAAATTTAATGGAGCAAAGAAATCCAATCAAACACAGTAAAAGAGGCAATGCGAAATAAAGAATCAAAAAGAACAGTCCGTAAAGACGGATTTTTTGAGGCACTTAACTTGCTCAGATGGAAAAACTCAAAACTAATGAAAGTTTACATATCTGAGGATCACACATGAATTTTCGCAGATTTTTCTGATTCTTCTAGAGAGAGAAAAACGCGAATTCCTGACAGATAAGAAATCCAGCAAATCCAAATCTAGCATCAACTTTCTATTAGAGACTTCACTTGGCACAAAAACGAAATAAACATGATAAGGAGAGGTTGCTACAGTAGTAACAACTTCCAAGACACAACAAAACAGTAGCAAAATAAAAACATGAGTTATCTTCCAAGAAGTGCTTTCTTTATAGCCATTAAGATGGGCTCAGAATTTTAATGATGCTCACATGAAAATAGAAAATGAAGCAAAAGGAGCATCAAGAAGCAAATTCAAAACACATTTAAGTCTAACCCACTTCCTATGCATAGGAATCTTGTACACAAATAAATTCATGAAGAACAAAGTGACAAGCATAGTAAGATAAAACAAGAGTAACTTCAAAAGTTTCAGCATATAGAGAGGTGTTTTAGTACCATGAAAATTTCTACAACCATATTTTCCTCTCTCATAATAATTTCCAGTAGCATCATGAATAAACTCAACAATATAACTATCACATGAAACATTCTTATCATGAGCTACATGCATAAAATTATTACTCTCCACATAAGCATAGTCATTACTATTAATTGTAGTGGGAGCAAATTCAATAAGATAGCTATCATTATTATTCTCATCACCATAATCATCATATATAGGAGGCATATTGTAATCATAATTAATTTTCTCCTCAATAGTAGGTGGACTGAAAATATGATAGTCATCATTGTAATCATCATATATAGGAGGTAAAGTATCATCAAAGTAAATTTTCTCCTCCATGCTTGGGGGACTAAAAATATCATGCTCCTCAAAACCAGCTTCCCCAAGCTTAGAATTTTCCATAGCATTAGCAACAATGGTGTTCAAAGCATTCATACTAATAACATTGCCATTAGCATGCATATAAAGTTCCATAGGTTTTTTAATTCTCTCTTCAAACACATCATGTCCTAATTCAAGATAAAGTTCATAAAGATCTCTAATTTTTTTGTTGTTTTCCATTAAGCCTAACTAGTGAAAATAAAAACAAGAAACAAAAAGATGCAATTGCAGAATCTAAAGGAAATAGCTTCGAGCACTCACACACCGGCAACAGTGCTAGGAAATAGCTTAGTAGTCGGAGGATGTGAATACCTTTTACCTTACCTCCCCGGCAACGGCGCCAGAAAATAGCTTGATGTCTACGCACGCTTCTATTCCTGTAGACAGTGTTGGGCCTCCAAGAGCAGAGGTTCGTAGAACAGCAGCAAAGTTTCCCTTAAGTGGATCACCCAAGGTTTATCGAACTCAGGGAGGTAGAGGTCAAAGATATTCCTCTCAAGCAACCCTGCAATTAAGATACAAGAAGTCTCTTGTGTCCCCAACACACCTAATACACTTGTCAGATGTATAGGTGCACTAGTTCGGCGAAGAGATAGTGAAATACAAGTAATATGGATGATTATAAGTAGTAATTGCAATCTGAAATAAAAATGGCAGCAAGCAAACATGTAGCAGAACTTGTTGGAAACGGTGTTTCAATGCTTAGAAACAAGGCCTAGGGATCATACTTTCACTAGTGGACACTCTCAACAATGATCACATAATTGAATAAATAAATGCTACTCTCAAACACTCTCTTGTTGGATGACAAACACCATTCATTGTGTAGGGCTACAAGAGCTCCCTCAAGCCGGAGTAAACAAGCTCCACAACGTCATAAAGGAAACACACGATGCGCACACTGTCACCATCACACCGTGGAGAGTGAATCCGGAGTTCATATTAAAGTAACCTCTAGAGTGCATAATAGACAAGAGTAACATCTACATATTCAACTAGATTACAAAGCTCATGATCACATAAAGATCACACCATGGGAGAGAGAGATGAACCACATAGCTACAAGAAAAGTTGCCATGGCCGACGAAGTTGAAGTCGCGCCGTGGTTGCTGGTGTACCATGGCCGACGATTTTGGTCCCTCCGTGGTGCATGTCAAAACTTTTTTTTTCTCGTTTTTGAGGCCACCTAGCCCGACGAAAGCGGCCAAAACGTGGCGTATGGTGGCCCGGGACGTGGTGCATCTCGAAATCTCGGGTTCGCCGGCCGAGTCAACGCAAATCCGCACCGCCGAGGGATGTAGGGCCCAGATGGCAGCCTCTCTGGCATTGTTTTTTTTCTACATCGCGCCATCTCGTTCAACGAGCCGTTTACGATGCAGGATCATGGGTCCCGCATGTCATCCTCTATGAACCAAAATTCTTTCTATTCTTGGATTTTTTTGACCCCCTGATTTCTGGCTACTTCCTTTTTCTTTTGATCCCTTGCCGCCTTGGAAACGTTGAGACCGCTGCTGCTAAATGGGACCCGCATGTCATCCTCTATGTGCAATCAACTTTCTTTTCTTGGAGTTTTTTTGGCACCTCAAATTTGGTCACTTGCCTTTTCTTTCGATCCCCTGCCGCCTCTCAAACGGTGATACCGCTGCTGCTAATGGACCCGCATGTCATCCTCTATGTACTATAAAACTTTCTTTTCATGGATTATTTTTGGCACCTCAAATTTGGTCACTTGCCTTTTTCTTTCGATCCCCTGCCGCCTCTCAAACGGTGATACCGCTGCTAACTGGGACCCGCATGTCATCCTCTATGTACTATAAAACTTTCTTTTCCTGGATTATTTTTGGCACCTCAAATTTGGTCACTTGCCTTTTTCTTTCGATCCCCCGCCTCTCAAACGGTGATACCGCTGCTGCTAAATGGACCCGCATGTCATCCTCTATGTACTATAAAACTTTCTTTTCCTGGATTATTTTTGGCTCCTCATATTTTTTCACTTGCCTTTTTCTTTCGATCCCCTGCCGCCTCTCAAACGGTGATACCGCTGCAAATGGGACCCGCATGTCATCCTCTATGTACTATAAAACTTTCTTTTCCTGGATTATTTTTGGCACCTCAAATTTGGTCACTTGCCTTTTTCTTTCGATCCCCTGCCGCCTCTCAAACGGTGATACCGCTAACTGGGACCCGCATGTCATCCTCTATGTACTATAAAACTTTCTTTTCTTGAATTATTTTTGGCACCTCATATTTGGTCACTTACCTTTTTCTTTCGATCCCCGCCGCCTCTCAAACAGATACCGCTGTTGCTAAATGGGACCCGCATGTCATCCTCTATGTACTATAAAACTTTCTTTTCTTGAATTATTTTTGGCTCCTCATATTTTTTCACTTGCCTTTTTCTTTCGATCCCCTGCCGCCTCTCAATACCGTGTTGCTAAATGGGACCCGCATGTCATCCTCTATGTACTATAAAACTTTCTTTTCTTGGATTATTTTTGGCTCCTCATATTTTTTCACTTGCCTTTTCTTTCGATCCCCCGCCTCTCAAACGCTGATACCGCTGCTGCTAAATGGGACCCGCATGTCATCCTCTATGTACTATAAAACTTTCTTTTCTTGAATTATTTTTGGCTCCTCATATTTGGGCACTTGCCTTTTTCTTTCGATCTCATGCCACGTTTGAAACGTTGAGGAACCTGCTGGCTCATGGGACCCGCATGTCATCCTCTATGTGCTATAAAAGTTTCCTTTGTTGGATTTTTTTTCACCCTCTGATTTTTGGCTTGCCTTTTTCTTTTGATCCCCTGCCCCCTTTGAAACGTTGAGTAAGCTGTTGGCTCAAGGGACCCGCATGTCATCCTCTATGTCCATCAACTTTCCTTTCTTGGATTTTTTTTCACCCCCTAATTACTAGCTACTTTCTTTTTCTTTTGATCTCAAGCCGCATTACAAACATTGAGACCGCTGCTGCAAAATGGGACCCACATGTCATCCTCTATGTACAATAAAGTTTCTTTTCTTGGATTATCTTTTGTTCCTGATATTTTGTCACTTGCCTTTTTCTTTCGATCTCATGCCGCCTTTGAAACGTTGAGTAAGCTGCTGGCTCATGGGTCCCGCATGTCATCCTCTACGAACAATAAAAGTTTCCTTTCTTGGAGTTATTTTTGACCCCTAATTTCTGGCTATTTGCCTTTTTCTTTGGATCTCCTGCCCCTTTGAAACGATGAGGACGCTGTTGGCAGGTCGGTCCCACAAGTCATCCTCTATGAACAATAAAAGTTTCCTTTGATGGATTTTTTTGAACCCCTAATTAATTTCTGGATATTTCCTTTTTTTTCTTTGATCCCCTGCCGCCTTGGAATCGTTGAGGATGCTGCTGCCTCATGGGTCCCGCATGTCATCCTCTCAGAACGGTAAATGTTTCTTTTCTTGGATATTGTTTACCAAATGATTTTTGGATTATTTTTTCTTTCGATATCCTGCCGCCTTTAAAACGTTGAGGACGCTGCTGGCTCACGGGTCCCACATGTCAGCCTCTATGAACAATAAGCGCTGAGGACGCTGCTGCCTCATGGGTCCCGCATGTCATCCTCTCAGAACGAAAATGTTTCTTTTCTTGGATTTTTTACCAACAGATTTTTGGTTTATTTTTTCTTTCCATCCCCTGCCGCCTTTAAAACGACGCTGCTGGCTCATGGGTCCACGATGTCAGCCTCCCCGTACAAGAAACATGTGATATCTTGATTATTTTGCAGACAATAAACAGTGTATTGCGCTCTGAGCTATTGCAAACGGATAAATTAAATCTTTATTTTTACAACATATATCTTGAATCTCCTTGTTTTTTGTTTTGGCGAAGCATAGGACTTTCCTGTTTTTTTTTTGAGAAAAATCCGAACTATCATGTTCTGGAGTGGGCTGAAATTGTACGTGTCAAAAGGCCCAGAAGGATAGTTCGAAGGCCCAGATGTCTAGATGCAGCCCAATTGAAATCTTTCTTTTCTTGGATTTTTTCACCCCCTGATTTCTGGCTACTTCATTTTTCTTTTGGTCCTGTGCCGCCTTTTGAAACGTTCAGACCGCTGCTGCAAAATGGGACCCGCATGTCATCCTCTATGTACAATAAAGTTTCTTTTCTTGGATTATTTTTGGCTCCTGATATTTGGTCACTTGCCTTTTTCTTTCGATCTCATGCCACGTTTGAAACGTTGAGGAATCTGCTGGCTCATGGGACCCGCATGTCATCCTCTATGTACAATAAAAGTTTGATTTCTTGGATTTTTTTCACCCTCTGATTTTTGGCTATTTCCTTTTTCTTTTGATCCCCTGCCGCCTTTGAAACGTTGAGTAAGCTGCTGGCTCATAGGTCCCACATGTCAGCATGTATGAACGATAAAGCTTTCCTTTCTTGGAGTTTTTTTTTTGACCCCCTAATTTCTGGCTACTTTCTTTTTCTTTTGATCTCAAGCCGCAATTGAAACGTTGGGACCGCTGCTGCAAAATGGGACCCGCACGTCATCCTCTATGTACAATCAAGTTTCTTTTCTTGGATTATTTTTGGCTCCTGATATTTGGTCACTTGCCTTTTTCCTTCGATCCCATGCCACGTTTGAAACGTTGAGGAACCTGCTGGCTCATGGGACCCGCATGTCATCCTCTATGTACTACAAAAGTTTATTTTCTAGGGTTTTTTTTCACTCTCTGATTTTTGGCTATTTCCTTTTTCTTTTGATCCCCTGCCGGCTTGGAAACGTTGAGTAAGCTGCTAACTCGTGGGTCCCGCATGTCATCCTCTATGTACAATCAACTTTCTTTTCTTCGAGTTTTTTTTATCCCCTAATTTCTGGCTACTTTCTTTTTCTTTTGATCTCAAGCCGCATTTGAAAAGTTGGGACCTCTGCTGCAAAATGGGACAGCATGTCATCCTCTATGTACAATAAAAGTTTCTTTTCTTCGATTATTTTTCACCCTCTGATTTTTGGTCACTTGCCTTTTTCTTTCGATCTCATGCCGCCTTTGAAAATGTTGCGGAACCTGCTGGCTCATGGGACCCGCATGTCATCCTCTATGTACTATAAAAGTTTCTTTTCTTGGATTTTTTTCACCCTCTGATCTTTAGCTATTTCCATTTTCTTTTGATCCCCTGCCGCCTTGGAAACGTTGAGTAAGCTGCTGACTGATGGGACCCGCATGTCATCCTCTATGTACAATCAAGTCTCTTTTCTTGGATTTTTTTCCCTCTTATTTTTGGTCACTTGCCTTTTTCTTTCGATCTCATGCAGCCTCTGAAACGTTGAGGAAGCTGCTGGCTCATGGGACCCACATGTCATCCTCTATACTATAAAAGTTTCTTTTCTTGGATTTTTTTTCACCCTCTTATTTTTGGCTATTTCCTTTTTTCTTTTGATCCCCTGCCGCCTTGGAAACATTGATTAAGCTGCTGACACATGGGGCCCGCATATCATCCTCTATGTACAATCAACTTGCAAGATCTTGGAGCGAAAGAGCTTGTATAAGTGGGACCCATATGTCATCCTCTATGTACAATAAAAGTTACTTTTCTTGGATTATTTTTTGCTCCTGATATTTGGTCAGTTTCCTTTTTCTTTTGATCTCATGCCGCCTCTGAAACGTTGAGTAAGGTGCTGGCTCATGGGACCCGCATGTCATCCTCTATGTACAATAAAGTTTCTTTTCTTAGATTTTTTTACCCCCTGATTTTTGCTAACTTGCCTTTTTCTTTTCGATCATATGCCGCCTTTGAAATTGAGGTCGCCGCTGGCTCATGGGTCCCACATGTCAGCCTCTATGGACAACAAACCTTTCCTTTGTTGGATTTATTTTTTACCCCTAATTTCTGGCTATTTGCCTTTTTTTTACACACTGGGACTGTACAATAAAGTTTCATTTCTTAGATTTTTTTACCCACTGATTTTTGCTAACTTGCCTTTTTCTTTTCGATCATATGCCGCCTTTGAAATTGAGGTCGCCGCTGGCTCATGGGTCCCACATGTCAGCCTCTATGAACAATAAACCTTTCCTTTGTTGGATTTATTTTTTACCCCTAATTTCTGGCTATTTGCCTTTTTCTTTTGATCCCCTGCGGCCTTTGAAACGATGAGGACGCTGCTGGCAGGTCGGTCCCACATGTCATCCTCTATTAAGAATAAAAGTTTCCTTTTTGGATTTATTTTTTACCCCTAATTTCTGGCTATTTGCCTTTTTCTTCTGATCCCTGCCGACTTCGAAATGATGAGGATGCAGCTGGCAGATCGGTCCCACATGTCAGCCTCTATGAACTATAAATGTTTCCTTTGTAGGATTTATTTTTTACCCCTATTTTCGGGCTACTTGCCTTTTTCTTTGAAACGTTGAGGACGCTACTGTCTCATGGGTCCCACATGGCATCCTCTCTGAACGATAAACCTTCATTTCTTGTTAACGACAGGTTTATCAGTATTATTTTCGCAGACTAATACAAGCTCTTTCGCTCCAAGATCTTGCAAGTTAATAGAATAAATCATGGAATTATTAGGATATGTTTTAAATTTCAAATCCACTTTATGAATTTTTGAAAATACCGTGATCTATGTGGGTATGGAGCGATCAAGGATTTTCATATTGGCCATGAGCAGTTTCAAAAATTGCAACCCAATAATTCAAAATAAATACAAACAACTTTTATGTAGAATCTCCGTGTTTTTGTTTTTTGCCAATCATAGGATCTGTGGTTCTTTAGAAAAGGGCCAACATTGCATGAGCAGAAAGGCCCATTTGTAGTTATTGGGCTTCGACAGCCGGAGCAAGTAGGCCTATAGCAAATACCTTGTAGATGGCCGTTGGAACCCAAAAGTATTTGTTGCCTAGACTTAGATGCCAAACTCAGCCTTATTGACATGAACCTTGCTATGCACACGACAATTTCAGTCCGATCCGTGTACGAAACACAAGATCCAACCCTTCGTGTGAGGAAGCAGGTGGCAGCACACCTCCAGATGCTCAATCGTACATACGCATATCATATAGGAGTTGTCGTATGTACATCAGTTCCGTATTGACATGTTTTTTTCTTTGGTTCACATGTGGGGTCCGCACAGTCACCTAGGTCGCACATCTACTTCCTTGCTCGTAGTTGATGCATGTTCGGTTTGGGGATGGGGTGGAACCCAACACACCCCCGTGCCAGTGGATGTACTTTACCCTTTAGCGGCGAAAAAATAGGAATGGTCCTCTCATGACTATGATCAACAAGAGGTGGCTATATTATAAAGGACGTACACACATTGTAATTATAGTGCTGAACGGCGAGGGATACTTTTTCCCTACATGGGTGGCAGCATAGTCTACGGATTGCAGCACCACCCACACCATAGGCGATTTATGATTCATCGTTCCGATATGTATTTCGCCTAGTTTTTTTTCTTTACATTGTTGGTTACAGACTCTTTGAACAGCTGTGTGCATCCTGGTTATGCAGAGGCTGGATGTAATTGCTTTCCAAAAGTAATAAAGCATCCTTTATCGAAAAAATTATAGTGCTGAAATAAAGTCAATCCTAAAACAGCCATGCATGGGTTATAATATGAAGGCAACACGAAATACAAAAGCAGGGCAGTGTTCAAATAAACTGATTCAAACTAGTACATACTAAAAACAGTGTACTACTTCTCAACACTTCAAGCATAATAAAAAAGTGTCACTGTTTTTTTAAAGGTAACACCGAACGGGCAATGTTTAAAGCAGGCTTAAACCACATAGCCGCTTGTCGGACACTATCCCAACCATCCTTGGGAAGGCTGATAACTCCCACAGTCTCACCTTCATCTGGCTGGAGGTTGCAGCGCAAAATTTTAGGGTATTGATTATAACGAATATTCCGGTATGCTGTGTAGACGCAGTTTTTCCTCATGAATGGAACCAATGTGCCATCAGGAGCTTTGGATTCACGCTTCTTCAGGTTGGCAATGATTGGGTAATTGAGTCCGAGGAACAGAGAGTGGTCGCTGAGGCTGTTAACCTGCCTCCAAAGAAAGTCCCCTGCACGTGCAGTAGATAAGGGATCCAGCTCAAAGACGTAGGTGGCAACAGGAGGATACTGCCGTAGCTGAAGCCCATTAGCAGCATAGGGAATGTCAGGAGGTACTTCAGCATTGGCAATCCCAATCTTGTTTACTGTAAGGATGATCATCAATCGCTTGCCATCAGCAGATGGAGCGAGGAACCATGCGTACTGCTGATCATCCACCACCGGTGGCGGGATTACAAACGGGAGCATCAGGTTTTCTGCAATATTAGAAATGGAGACGAATAGGGTGTTACTGGCAACCATATTCAAACAGCAGCATTGTTCATCGTTCATGCTCACAGTATAAATACGACTATGTAAGCTAAGGACATTGGTCATTCATGTGTTCAAATCAAGTGTCCAATATATCAGTTATACTGCATCCATCCCACGAAACTAGTCTAAACTTCGCCAAAACTAGACACTAGTTAGTGTATACACAGTTATATACTACCTCTGTCCCACCGAAAGTGTCTGAGATTTGTCCAAATTCAGATGTATCTAGACAGTGAAAGCATATAGATACATTCAAATTTTGACAAATATATATCATCTTAAGTTTAAGTCCTGTGCTGTAGTTAATTCCCTTTGTCTTAAGTGATCTATTAGAGAGCTTCCCTGTGACCACCCGAAGGGTAAGAAATGTTTAACTGTATAAGTGGATTGCCTAGACCTTTCCATCAGTTCGGACTTTTGGTTGCGTTGGCTAGTCCATGAAGCTTGACATGGTGTCAGAGCCAGGGTCTCGAGTTCGAGTCCTGGCTTTCGCAATTTATCCTAAAATTGTTGTTGCCCCCTCGGAGTCCACTTATATGCCTCTTGAGCTATACCTCTGAGTCTTTCCACATGTTGACTTGTCTCCCATCACATGTGACGGGGGGTGTTGAATTGTATAAGTGGATTGCCGCCCTTGCGATCAGTTCGGACTTTTGGTTGTGTTGGTAGTGCATGAAGCTTGACAAGAAAGAAATGCTCTTTATAGCTAACCCCAAGTCTGGTAACATTTGCAAAATAGGTATTAGATGCAGCTATCCATTCAGTAGAAGAATTTGCATTTTAGAGTTGAAGGTTCATAATCTCTTCTCTACTATTGATAGTAAAGGGTACACATGGTATTTGTTTACCTCATTTTCGCGTTCTAAAAAAGGTACGCTATATGGTTGTGCTAAGTTAAACTGATTTAAGTCTGTTCAAGTTTATCGAAAATTATACTACCAACATCTAAAACATCAATATAGGTTCATATATTACAAAAGATATTTAGATTTTCTTTTCTCGAACACATGCCTAGTCGTGCATCATTATATATTAGAGCATACAGGGTTGTAGCAAGGCTACGAAAAACTGAGAAAGCAAAAAGAAAGAACTATACAGGGGACTAGAGGCAGCTAACTTTGTTAGGCCTGCAGGTGCTAAATCTTATATATATATGAGGTTGTAGATATTAATCGTAAACTTACTCAAACTTAAATATCACTGAATTAGGAAAAAGATAACCTGAGTTATTTTGAATGAGGGGACGTCACAATCACTAATGAAAGATAATTGTGGGAAACTGAAATCTATTCAAGAAAATGGGAGAAAAAATGTATCAAAAACAAAATTAATTATACCATTCTGCAGATTGTTCACCGATATAAACAAAGAACTGTTTGATCTGCATGTAGGTACATCCAATCAAGGCTTTTTCCCCGATCTCTAGAAAATATAAGCTACGCATGTAATTACAAACGATTTTCTTCTATTTTTCTGTTTCTACGTTAACATTTGAGATACTTGTTAATTACATCCATATTCTGCAGTTGCATAGAGTTACTAATTCAGTAATGCATTCACATACGGAGTATACTATGTTTGCTGATGACTGACTAGTACTAATTCATTGCAAGCAACGGTTCATTCATATTCAGATAAAGGATGTGATCGTTAAGTCATATACTTATGAAAGTCCTTATGCATCTCTCTGATGCAGATGGCGGGGGTCTCCCGTCCTCCTTTTGGAGGCAAAATCAATTAGTTATATATGAAACAATGGGTGTAAAAGGTTATCAAAAAGGGTGCCTTCATAGTGCCACGTTATCTTTTGAGATACTGGTTAATTACACCCATATTCTGCAGTGGCGTAGAGTTACTAATTCAGGAATGCAATCACATACTGAGCATACTATGTTTGTTGGTGACTAATTAGTACTACTAATTCATTGCAAGCAACGGTTCATTCATATTCAGCAAAAGGGGGTGTGATCATTAAGTCATATAAGAAAGGTAAAATATAAACAAGGTAGTTCATGAATAACTTCATTGGTTAAGGCAGTGTATCATGCAATGCAACATAAGGACTGAAAAAATACCATTTGCGGTGTCCCAGAAGTACGTGGAGCCGTCAGTTTCGTCCACCGCAAAAACGTGGCCACGGAGTTCAATGGCATCACAGTAATTTGGATAATCAGGTGCAGGTGTAAGGGCCTCCAGCATTCTCCAGTCGCCACCCCCTTCAAGGTAGAAAATCGTTTTGTCGAACAAGGCGATGAGCTTGTAATCTGCGTACCTCCCACCTTTTGTGGGCACTTGGCAGATTACAATCTTCAACAAATCAATTGCTGGACCCCAGTTAAAAGAGTATGCAGGTTGATATGAAAAACTACTATGATCGATCTTCGAATCAGGTAGGGATGGAAGGGGGATATGTCGCTCGGTGTAGACGTTCACGAGGCACCACTCATGATGATCGGCGGCGGCGATCCAGTCACCGTTCGCGCCAAGCCATTTTCTGTCGTGCATGAACGGCAGGGCGACAGAACGGCGAGGATGGTCGAGGGGCACCAGGTCGTACACGGTATCATGCAGACGAGATGTTCTCGCCACGTCCCAGTGTTCATCGAACCAATAAGCAGGCGGAGGCATCAGCAGGCAGGGTTCATCCCAATGGTGCATCTTACCTTCATCCTTGCTGATCATGTCGTAGAGCTCCCTGGAACATGCGGCAAGTCGGACGGTGTAGGTAACGTCCAGATGCGCAGCGATGAGGTTGATGTTGTCGCCGGTGAGAGCCTCCAAGTGGCCGTCCCCGCCGCCCCGGCAAAGCCTAGAATAATCCATCACGTGAAGATGGATTTAGGTGGATGGCGGATGCAACTGCGCTTGGGGTTTTCGGAGGAGAGGGCGAGCGCTATGGAAGGAACGATGCGGCGCGCGGCCGGCCGGGGTAAGGAGAGAAAGGTATACGGAGTAGTACTAGTGATGCGGCGTGGTGGGGATCGAGATCCTGCGCGTGCGCGTGATTCTGGGAGGGTGAAGAAGAGTTTTTTTTTTTGTAACGGGGTGAAGAAGAAGATGATAGACATGCAAGGGGCAAAAACTAGGTAGTACTCTAGGCTGCTGCTGCGACTGGGCGCCGATTTGACTGTTGGTAGACTAGCACGCCACCCATCTATAAATTTGCGACGACGTTTGGTGCAGTGATGTCTCGTCACATCAGGTTGACCAGAGAGGGCTTTTTTTTACAGTTTCCATTTCGATATATTTTTCGCCAATAATCGTAGTTCTCTACATGCCAGAGACACGTACCTTAACACGTGGGCAGCATGCAACCGCGCGAGCACCAAAATGGAATGAGAAATGTTTTAGAGCAGAACTTCATTTTCAATGCCTTTCCTAGCTTGGTTTGGAAACCGGACAGAGCTTCAGTGACTTGATGCTTCCAAGATACATTGTGACTGTGTCCCACCATCTACCATCCATTTGAGATCCAACGTTCCAAACTATCTCTTATTTCGAAGCTAAAAAAGAAAAACTATTCAGAAAATTTTGAAAAAAAATCCAGTAATATGTAGATTCCTTGTTTTAAAATCTATGAATATTTCATCCCATTCGGATGACTAGCTTGTGATTAAATAGATTCTTACGTACTCGAGCACTAGTTTAAACTAAATATATATTTGCTCACAAACCTATGATTCAAATCGAATGAAACTTCACCAAAATATAAATCGAAATATGCATGATTTACTGGAAGTTTTTCAAAATTTTCATGGTCCATGGGGTCCTCCAAAGTGCAAGCTTTTTTTTTCTTGGTTGGTACTTCAAAACCGAGTTTGGATGGTGGCAAGACTTGCACAAAGAGGATGTCAAAATTTTGGCCTTTGTGAACTTTGCAATCAACATCAAGTGTCGGACTCTCGAGAAAAAAATATGAGTTGGCGCCCACCTTTCTTTCAACCGTTGGTTCTCAATCCGAGGGTGGTCCAACTAGCTAACAAAATTGGCTTGGTATTCATGGTCTTGAACCAACGATTTGGAATGGCTTTCAATCGGTATGAGAGGTGATGTATGGAGGAGATTCATACGAGAGGGCAATAAAGAAATGTTTTGTCATCCTCGCAAAGCTAGTCTATTTGGAAAGAAATGAATAATTGGTTTTTCGCAACATTGCATGATACTAATTCATGATACTATGCATTGAAGGTGTTGTATCATAGACTAGTATACTTCCCATTGTGACTAGTCTAAGTGCTTTTGCACCATGAACACTAGCTATGCACAGACCTCAAAAAACACTTCTCCATCATTCTACTATTCACACTTTCTTTTTCTAATAGAACTATGTACCATTGTTTTTAATATAATCTTGTGTCGAGAGTATATATTTCTAAAATAGTCATTTATGTTTCGCATAAGCTCAAAGAGGGGTACTTACTTATGAGAGATATCTTTCAACTAATACGTTGTAGGAGTACTTTAATTATGTGAGCTATAGTGTGAAATGCTTACTAGAACGAGTACAAAAGGTGTTTGATAACATTACAGGCCACACGCCCAGTGTAGCGTGCATTGTAGGAGCATTACATCAATTTAACAACTACGGAGGAGTAGCCTAGGTAGAGATAACATGCAAAGGAAATAGTTCAACAGATAGTACAACACAACTACGGAAAGGGAGTAGCCTAGGTAGAGATAAACATGCAAATGAAATAGTTCAACAGATACAAATCTTGCATTACAACACGAGTATTACATAAAGTACATCAGCCCTTCTTTCTGGACCTGTGACGCGAAGGCAGGTTCCATTGCCGGGCGTTGGCGAAGCTTGGGATGAGCCACAACGGAACCTGCCGCCATGTCCATCTAATGTTGGTTTGGAAACCAACAGTACAGTCTTCAGAATTCAAACTGAAGCGGCAAATTTCTGGAGAAGGAGGATATGCAAGGCCTACTGCATGGTGCGATGTGTAAACAGAGTTGCTTCTCGCCATATTTGGACGGTCATGTTCTGCCCCGTCTTCTACTGGAATGATAATCGGATAGTTCACTCCAAGGAAGAGAGAATATGATCCAAGGGAAATAATCCTCCTCCATGGCCTCGGTGGCATCAACTGACTGGTGTCCATGCTGTACACCTCGCAGCCAAGTAAACCCTTACCATACCCGCGAATAGTGCGACCATGACGACCCTCAGAGGTAGCAGCAGCAGGTAAAATCCGAACCAGTCCAGTATAATCCCGCCCGTCAGTAACGCCCCAGGTATGGACCAGAAAAAGTCTAGAACCATCAGGAGATCGTGCTAACCACCAGGAGCCAAGATTGTACCGACCTTGTTCATCAAGTTCTGGCGGAATAGGTGCCGTGCTGATCAACAAAGGACCTTGCAAAGGAAAGCACAGCTTGAAGTCAGTTCAGCAAAACTTGATTAGTTCATTACATACATGAATAATGATGTAGCTAAAATACTGCCTCCGATCCAAATTAATTGACTCAACTGGATGTGTCTAGCTAGATATGCACAAATTAATTGACTCAAGTTTGTCTAGCTAGATGCACTGGCTAGACAAAGCTGAGTCAATTTGATTTGGATCGGAGGGAGTACTTTATTTTGACTCAAAGGCATATCGCTGCTGATTTTGATTGAATATAGAGGGGGAAAGGTACAGGCATGACACGAAAACTGCACAACAAAAAGAAAAAGGCTAAAGCTAAATCTGAAACTAGCAGGTAATAGCGAAAACACATCATATGAGATGAGAAAAATTACCCCAAGAAAGTTGATTCCATGCATAAACTTCGCCTGTCTGAGTTACAGCAAATACAATACCCTTGTGGATGATTGCATCGGAGTAGCCGTACGCTAAGAACTGGTTGTCAAGAACTGTCCATCTGCTAGAAGCACAGTGAAGGACTGCAATTGCCGCGTTGAAGATGGCAAGAACAGAGAAACTAGTATAATTTGAAGCAGCTGTTGGAACTCGGCAAATAGCTATCTTCAGCAGTTGAAGATGTTGATCATTAGACTCGAACACAAGTTTATCCGGGGTGGATTTAAACTCACTTATTGGTGGTAGAGGAATCCGGCGACCAGTGTACACATTGACAAGCTCCCAATTCCAGGGGAAGCCAAGAAGGGCGATCCAATCTCCATTCGCGCCTGCCCACATGCCCGTACCACCATCTGGAATCACGGCATCGGAAGAGATCCTGTCCAGCGGCGTCAGTTGGCACAAGGTACCCTTGCGATCTTTTGCATCATGCTGCTTGTCCTTCTGCGCACCCTCCTGCTTGAACTTGTGGACGCGGTAGAAGGGATTGTGCGCGGGCGGTACCTCAGTTTGGTGAGTATGAAGAACACAGGGCATGCCAAACGGCTGAGATGCAGGCAGAGCTACACTTTGTGTTGCTGAATCATGATAAAACTTGCATGAACCGACGAGGCTCGCGGCGGTGATGACATCGCATCGGGATGCGATTTCTTCAAGGGGGCCATCAGGAAACACCCAAGAACTGCCACTCTCATTGATCGATCTCGCCATTGGAAGGATGCGGTCAAGTGGGTGTGGGGGTGTGGTAGTGGGACGCTGGCGTTTGGGTATGAGGTATTGGAGGACAGTGCGAGCGGCAGCTGGTAGAGCGATATGGATAAAAGTCAACAACTCCTACTAGTACCATCAAACAGGTGGCTCGAGATGATCCGAAAAAGGCATGGCGGCGGTGGTGCAGGGGCTGCTGGTGTAGGCGGGGTCGCCAGAGAAGATGGAGATGAAGAAGACGGAGAAGCAGGCAAAAAAAACAATTTGAATTGAAATCAATAATACGAGTACTACGGGCGTGCCTTCTCTCTCTGGTCTCTGCTGCACTACTGCACCTGGCGTGAAGGCGTGTGACCCGAGAAGAAGCTAATGTACTGTATACTGTCCTTGCACGCCGTGGAGCTGTATTTTGTCTCATCAAATCAGCTCTGGACAGTTTCAGCAGAGAAAAGATCCTTTGCCATCATCATGATATATTACCACGGGCCCACGGCAGTGCACATTCATCTTGGAGGCCTCTTCATCTTGTACTACCATATACTCTACTGCTCTATATGTTGCACAAACCACCACTTGGACATTTTTTTTGCAGTTTCCACCATGTGGTGGTCTAATATGTTGCAAATTTCACCACTTGGTTATCTAATCAGCTAGTTAGTCATGTTGATAGCAAAATCGACAAGTGGGTTCAACATGTCAATGCTCCAATTAATGTTTTAGAAAAAATAAATTTTTCAAAATTCTTACTTCTTTTATTTAGCTATTTAAAAATGCTTATTCATTTATTTCAACAAATATTGTGCGGTCTTGAATTTTTTTCAAACAAATATTATGGCATCGGGTTCGGGACTCCTGAAAAGGACTGGCCGTGGTACGGGAACCCGAAATGATGCCCACAACATGGTCGAAAGTGGCAAGGAACCCATCGAGGTGGATGAACTCGGGAAACCTTGGTAGAGGTAGGGATCTTGAGGAGGCCATTAGGGTTAGCCTACCCCCCAATAAGCGTATGAACGAAAAAAATTCACATAAGTAGTAGCTATTATTAAAATTTCACAAATATTACGCGCTTTTGAATATTTCAAAAGTATTGTGGCGTCACGCTGGCCTTGCCCGAATTTTACCTTTCAGGCTGGATGTCACGAGCATGATCACTCAACCAACCGGGTCCAAACATATATATACAATTGGCCTCCTCGAGCCTACACCGACCAGATTGTCGCTGAAACTGGATCATATAGTTTCTATTGGATTGATGTCCTAAGGAAATATTCCAACAACGGAAGTTGTTTGATTCGTTGTATTATATTCCTTTGGAATCTTGTTGGGCTTGTTTGGTTCGAAGAAAATTCATAGAAATTTTGTGGGATTCAAATCTCAGTGGCTCCTTTGATTCTTGAATACATGATAATTCATACTAATTCACGTGTTTTTTGTGTAGCACTACAACCAAAGAACATGCAATTCAAATTTGTGTGATTTCTCTCATATAGGATTAATTCAACATGCAATCATATTCAATTCCTACATTATTTCTATTTTAACATTATGTACACATCATGCATGCGACCCAAACAATGCGTACATGGTGGGGGGGTTGTTTCGTTGCAAAAGCAGTTGGTCACACCACAAACAAACATGCAACAATTAATCTAAATTCACGCGGTTTCCCCGCGATGCAACCAAACAATATTCGATGAAACTAAGCATGGCATAAACATATACAATACACACCATAGATTTTGGCTGCTTTGATTATTCGCAAGATTTTCAAAGTGCGGGAATATGAAAATTGTATGATTAGAGAGTGATGATCATCTCCAAATATATAGGATTGAGAAACAACGGTATTTGGATCCAATAACATTTGATTGCGTGTGAAAACCAAAAGAAATACTAGTAGTAACATACGGTTACACAATGAAGGATTTTTTGTTTTTGTATAAAAATGTATTGTCAATGAATTCTGAAAATTGCAATCCTATGAATTAAACAATCAGAAATCGTGTCAGACTAATTCCTACGTTTCGAGATTCTAGTACGGAGTATGATTTCTTTGAAGGGGCGCAGAGGGACGTGGGTAGCAATGTCTAGTCCCTGTCTTGTCTGTATACACTGTACTTACGTCAGACTAGTGTTGCTCATGAAGTCTTAATGTGGCGTACTCTGAAGCTAGATGCATCACCGTTTCCAGTCTCTGTCCTCGTTTTTTCGGCAAAATAGACAGAAATAACCCAAAGTCGAAAAGATTGGGAAAAACAAACTTTCGACATACTAGCAAGATTGGGTTATTTTTGTCCAAATTCTCGTTTTTTTCTCTTGGCTTCCCTACCCTTGAATCCATGTCACTTACGTGTGTTGCCCATGCATGCGTCATGTCCCACACTTCAGTGAGCACAAGTGACGTGATGTACGTACGCAAACTCCCAGCAATCTTCTTTGTCAAGAGAAGACGCATCAAGATTCAAGACCCGATCGCATTTCTTGCTTTCAGCCTGGGGTCCTCCATGTAAAAGTTAGGGATTTAGATGTAATTTCATGTTTATTTTGTGTGCTGTTGTAAACTGTTGATTTTTTATGTCCATTTGAATCTTGGTCAAATCCTAGGTTTGACCTAGATTTAAACAAGTTTAAAATATGAAAATGAAAAAGTAAGCCTGGATCCTCCTTAGTCAATCCAAAATGAAGCTTTTGGGAGGTTTTTTGAAATTTCCATGTTTGAAACCCAAAACCACTTCTTTTCATGCTAGACTTCATAAGACATAGTTTAGGGATAGGGGTAGATACATGATTTGTCTGGTTTCAGTATGTCTAGAGCTTGTTTATCCACTTGAATGCTTACTATATGACATAAGAAGACTATGTGCTATGGTTTTTCATTTATCTATTTTTTTGAATTTTATGCCCATTTGAATCTTGGTCAAATCCCAGGTTTGACGAGGTTTTAAACAAGTTTAAAACTTGAAAATGAAAAGGTGTAAGCATGGATCCTTCGTAGTCACTCTAAAATGAAGCTTTATTTTGGGAGGTTCTCGAAATTTCCATGCATGCTTGAAACTCAAAACCACTTTTCTTCAAGCTTGACTTCATAAGACAAAGTTTAATTAGGGTTAGGGGTAGATACACGATTTTTCTGGTTTGAATATGTCTAGACCTTGTTTATCAACTTGAATGTTTACTATATGACATAATTAAGAAGGCTATGTACGTGCTTTGGTTTTTCATTCTTTAATTAGATTTTTGTCTGAATTTTTATGCCCATTTGAATCTTGGTCAAATCCTAGGTTTGACCAAGATTTAAATAAGTTTAAAACATGAAAATGAAAAGATAAGCATCGATCCTTCTTACTCGCTCTAAAATGAAGCTTTTGGTTTTTTGAAATTTCCATGTTTGAAACCCAAAACCACTTCTCTTCATGCTTGACTTCATAAGACGAAGTTTAGGGTCGATAGGGGTAGATACATGATTTGTCTGGTTTGAATATGTCTAGACCTTGTTTATGAACTTGAATGCTTACTATATGACATAAGAAGACTATGTGCTTTGGTTTTTTTTATTTTTTTATTTTATGCCCATTTTAATATTGGTCAAATCCTAGGTTTGACCAAGATTTAAACAAGTTTAAAACATGAAAATGAAAAGGTAAGCCTGGATCCTTCTTAGTCACTCTAAAATGAAGCTTTTGGGAGGTTTTTGAAATTTCCATGTTTGAAACCAAAAACCACTTCTCTTCATGCTTGACTTCATAAGACAGAGTTTAGGGTTAGGGGTAGATACATGATTTGTCTTATTTGAATATGTATAGACCTTGTTTGTCAACTTTTGAATGCTCTTACTATATATATATGTGACATAAGAAGACTATGTGCTTTTGTTTTTCATTTTTCTGATTTTTTAAATTTTATGCCCATTTAAATCTTGGTCAAATCCTGGTTTGACAATGATTTTAACAAGTTTAAAATATGAAAATGAAAAGGTAAGCATTGATCATTCTTAGTCACTCTAAAATGAAGCTTTTGGTAGGTTTTTGAAATTTCCATATTTGAAACCCAAAACCACTTCTCTTCATGCTTGACTACATAAGACAAAGTTTAGGGTTAGGGAGTAGATACATGATTTTTCTTGTTTGAATATGTCTAGACCTTGTTTATCAACTTTAATGCTACTATATGACATAAGAAAACTATGTGCTTTGGTTTTTCATTTTTCTGATATTTTTTGGAATTTTGATGCACATTTGAATCTTGGTCAAATCCTAGCTAGGTTTGACCAAGATTTAAACAAGTATATATAGAACATGAAAATGAAAAGGGAAGCATGTATCCTTCTTAATTAGTCACCCCATGCATGTTTGAAACCTAAAACCACTTATCTTCATGCTTGACTTCGTCATAAGACAGAGTTTAGGGGTTTTAGGGGGTAGATACATGATTTGTCTAGCTAGTTTGAATATGTCTAGACCTTGATTATCAACTTTAATGCTTACTATATGACATATAAGAAGACTATGTGCGCTTTGGTTTTTCATTTTTCGGTTTTTTTATTTTATGCCCATTTGAATCTTGGTCAAATCCTAGATTTGACCAAGATTTAAACAAGTTTAAAACATGGAAATGAAAAGGTAAGCATCGATCCTTCTTAGTCGCTCTAAAATGAAGCTGAATTTTGGGAGGTTTTTGAAATTTCCATGTTTTTGAAACCCAAAACCACTTCTCTTCATGCTTGACTTCATAAGACGAAGTTTAGGGTCGATAGGGGGTAGATACATGATTTGTCTTGTTTGAATATGTCTAGACCTTGTTTATCAACTTGAATGCTTACTAGCTATATGACATAAGAGGACTATGTGCATTGGTATTTCATTTTTTGATTTTTATGCCCATTTGAGAATCTTGGTAAAATCCTAGGTTTGTTGAGCAAGATTTAAACAAGTTTAACATGTGAAAATGATAAGGTAATTAAGTCTGGATCTTTTTTGAAACCCAAAACCACTTCTCTTCATGCTTGACTTCATAAGACGAAGTTTAGGGTCGATAGGGGGTAGATACATGATTTGTCTTGTTTGAATATGTCTAGACCATGTTTATCAACTTGAATGCTTACTATATGACATAAGAAGGCTATGTGCTTTGGTCTTTCATTCTTTCGATTTTTTTCTGAATTTTTATGCCCATTTGAATCTTGGTCAAATCCTAGGTTCGACCAAGATTTAAACAAGTTTAAAACATGACAATGAAAAGGTAATTAATCATGGATCCTTCTTAATTAACCAGCCAGTCTAATTAAAATGAAGCTTTTTGGGAGGTTTTTGAAATTTCCATGTTTGAAACCCAAAACCACACTTCTCTGCTTCATGCTTGACTTCATATATAATTAAGACAAAGTTTAGGGTTAGGGGGTACATGATTTGTCTGGTTTGAATATGTCTAGACCTTGTTTATGAACTTTTGAATGCTTACTATATATATGTATGTGACATAAGAAAACTATGTGCTTTGGTTTTTCATTTTTCTGATTTTTTTGGAATTTTGATGCACATTTGAATCTTGGTCAAATCCTAGGTTTGACCAAGATTTAAACAAGTATAGAACATGGAAATGAAAATGGAAGCCTGTATCCTTCTTAGTCACCCTAAAATGAAGTTTTTGGGAGGTTTTTGAAATTTCCATGTTTGAAACCCAAAACCACTTATCTTCATGCTTGACTTCGTCATAAGACAGAGTTTAGGGGTTGGGGGTAGATACATGATTTGTCTAGCTAGTTTGAATATGTCCAGACCTTGTTTATCAACTTTAATGCTTACTATATGACATATAAGAAGACTATGTGCGCTTTGGTTTTTCATTTTTATGTTTTTTTTATTTTATGCCCATTTGAATCTTGGTCAAATCCTAGAGATTGACTTCATAATACAGAGTTTAGGGTTAGGGGTAGATATACACATGATTTTTCTGGTTTGAATATGTCTAGACCTTATTTATCAACTTGAGTGTTTACTATATGACATAATTAAGAAGGCTATGTGCTTTGGTTTTTCATTCTTTAGATTTTTTGTCTGAATTTTTATGCCCATTTGAATCTTGGTCAAATCCTAGGTTTGACCAAGATTTAAATAAGTTTAAAACATGGAAATGAAAAGGTAAAAGCATCGATCCTTCTTAGTCGCTCTAAAATGAAGCTGAATTTTGGGAGGTTTTTGAAATTTCCATGTTTGAAACCTAAAACCACTTATCTTCATGCTTGACTTCGTCATAAGACAGAGTTTAGGGGTTTTAATTAGGGGGTAGATACATGATTTGTCTAGCTAGTTTGAATATGTCTCTAGACCTTGTTTATCAACTTGAATGCTTACTAGCTATATGACATAAGAGGACTATGTGCATTGGTATTTCATTTTTTGATTTTTATGCCCATTTGAGAATCTTGGTAAAATCCTAGGTTTGTTGAGCAAGATTTAAACAAGTTTAACATTTGAAAATGATAAGGTAATTAAGTCTGGATCTTTCTCTTAGTAACTCTAAAATGAAGCTTTTGGGAGGTTCTTGAATTTACCATGTTTGAAACCCAAAACCACTTCTCTTCATGCTTGACTTCATAAGACATAGTTTAGGGGTTAGGGGTAGATACATGATTTGTATGGTTTGAATATGTCTAGACCATGTTTATCAACTTTAATGCTTACTATATGACATAAGAAGACTATGTGCTTTGGTTTTTCATTTTTCTGATTTTTTTAGAATTTTGATGCACATTTGAATCTTGGTCAAATCCTAGGTTTGACCAAGATTTAAACAAGTATATATAGAACATGAAAATGAAAAGGGAAGCCTGTATCCTTCTTAGTCACCCTAAAATGAAGTTTTCGGGAGGTTTTTGAAATTTCCATGTTTGAAACCCAAAACCACTTATCTTCATGCTTGAGCAAGATTTGACCAAGATTTAAACAAGTTTAAATCATGAAAATGGAAAGGTAAGCCTGGATCCTTCTTAGTCGCTCTAAAATGAAGCTTTTGGGATGTTCTTGAAATTTCCATGTTTGAAACCCGGCCAAAACGACTTTTCTTCATGCTAGACTTCATAAGATCGACACGGGGTACATATATACATGATTTGTCTGGTTTGGATATATCTAGACCTTGTTTATCAACTTGAATGCTTACGATATGACATAAGAACACTATGTGCTTTTTGTTTTTCATTTTTTGTGCCTATTTGTATCTTGGTCAAATCCTAGGTTTGACCAAGATTTAAACAAGTTTAAAACATGAAAATGAAAAGGGAAACATGTATCCTTCTTAGTCACTCTAAAATGAAGTTTTTGGGAGGTTTTTGAAATTTCCATGTTTGAAACCTAAAACCACTTCTCTTCATGCTTGACTTCATAAGACAGAGTTTAGGGTTAGAGGGGTAGATACATGATTTGTCTTATTTGAATATGTCTAGCTAGACCTTGTTTATCAACTTTTGAATGCTTACTATATATATATGTGACATAAGAAGACTATGTGCTTTTGTTTTTCATTTTTCCGATTTTTTAATTTTATGCCAATTTAAATCTTGGTCAAATCCTAGGTTTGACAATGATTTAAACAAGTTTCAAATATGAAAATGAAAAGGCAAGCATGGATCCTTCTTAGTCACTCTAAAATGAAGCTTTTGATAGGTTTTTGAAATTTCCATATTTGAAACCCAAAACCACTTCTCTTCATGCTTGACTACATAAGACAAAGTTTAGGGTTAGGGGGTAGATACATGATTTTTCTTGTTTGAATATGTCTAGACCCTTGTTTATCAACTTTAATGCTTACTATATGACATAAGAAAACTATGTGCTTTGCTTTGGTTTTTCATTTTTCTGATTTTTTTGGAATTTTGATGCACATTTGAATCATGGTCAAATCCTAGGTTCAACCAAGATTTAAACAAGTTTCAAGCATGAAAATGAAAACGTAATCCAAGATCCTTCTTAATTAGTCACTCTAAAATATATGAAGCTTTTGGGACGTACTTGAAATTTCCATGTTTGAAACCCAAAACCAATTCTCTTCATGATTGACTTCATAAGACAGAGTTTAGGGGTAGGGGTAGATATACACATGATTTTTCTGGTTTGAATATGTCTAGACCTTGTTTATCAACTTGAGTGTTTACTATATGACATAATTAAGAAGGCTATGTGCTTTGGTTTTTCATTCTTTAGATTTTTTGTCTGAATAATTTTTATGCCCATTTGAATCTTGGTCAAATCCTAGGTTTGACCAAGATTTAAATAAGTTTAAAACATGGAAATGAAAAGGTAAAAGCATCGATCCTTCTTAGTCGCTCTAAAATGAAGCTGAATTTTGGGAGGTTTTTGAAATTTCCATGTTTGAAACCTAAAACCACTTATCTTCATGCTTGACTTCGTCATAAGACAGAGTTTAGGGGTTTTAATTAGGGGGTAGATACATGATTTGTCTAGCTAGTTTGAATATGTCTCTAGACCTTGTTTATCAACTTGAATGCTTACTAGCTATATGACATAAGAGGACTATGTGCATTGGTATTTCATTTTTTGATTTTTATGCCCATTTGAGAATCTTGGTAAAATCCTAGGTTTGTTGAGCAAGATTTAAACAAGTTTAACATTTGAAAATGATAAGGTAATTAAGTCTGGATCTTTCTCTTAGTAACTCTAAAATGAAGCTTTTGGGAGGTTCTTGAATTTACCATGTTTGAAACCCAAAACCACCGTACTTCTTTTCATGCTTGACTTCATAAGACAGAGTTTAGGGTTAGGGGTAGATACATGATTTTTCTGGTTTGAATATGTCTAGACCATGTTTATCAACTTGAATGCTTACTATATGACATAAGAAGGCTATGTGCTTTGGTTTTTCATTCTTTCGATTTTTTCTGAATTTTTATGCCCATTTGAATCTTGGTCAAATCCTAGGTTCGACCAAGATTTAAACAAGTTTAAAACATGACAATGAAAAGGTAATTAATCATGGATCCTTCTTAATTAACCAGCCAGTCTAATTAAAATGAAGCTTTTTGGGAGGTTTTTGAAATTTCCATGTTTGAAACCCAAAACCACACTTCTCTGCTTCATGCTTGACTTCATATATAATTAAGACAAAGTTTAGGGTTAGGGGGTACATGATTTGTCTGGTTTGAATATGTCTAGACCTTGTTTATCAACTTTTGAATGCTTACTATATATATGTATGTGACATAAGAAAACTATGTGCTTTGGTTTTTCATTTTTCTGATTTTTTTGGAATTTTGATGCACATTTGAATCTTGGTCAAATCCTAGGTTTGACCAAGATTTAAACAAGTATAGAACATGGAAATGAAAATGGAAGCCTGTATCCTTCTTAGTCACCCTAAAATGAAGTTTTTGGGAGGTTTTTGAAATTTCCATGTTTGAAACCCAAAACCACTTATCTTCATGCTTGACTTCGTCATAAGACAGAGTTTAGGGGTTAGGGGGTAGATACATGATTTGTCTAGCTAGTTTGAATATGTCCAGACCTTGTTTATCAACTTTAATGCTTACTATATGACATATAAGAAGACTATGTGCGCTTTGGTTTTTCATTTTTATGTTTTTTTTATTTTATGCCCATTTGAATCTTGGTCAAATCCTAGAGATTGACTTCATAATACAGAGTTTAGGGTTAGGGGTAGATATACACATGATTTTTCTGGTTTGAATATGTCTAGACCTTATTTATCAACTTGAGTGTTTACTATATGACATAATTAAGAAGGCTATGTGCTTTGGTTTTTCATTCTTTAGATTTTTTGTCTGAATTTTTATGCCCATTTGAATCTTGGTCAAATCCTAGGTTTGACCAAGATTTAAATAAGTTTAAAACATGGAAATGAAAAGGTAAAAGCATCGATCCTTCTTAGTCGCTCTAAAATGAAGCTGAATTTTGGGAGGTTTTTGAAATTTCCATGTTTGAAACCCAAAACCACTTCTCTTCATGCTTGACTTCATAAGACGAAGTAGGGAGGGTAGGGGGTAGATACATGATTTGTCTGGTTAATTTGGATATATCTAGACCTTGTTTATCAACTTGAATGCTTATGATATGACATAAGAACACTATGTGCTTTTTTTTATTTTTTTTGTGCCCATTTGAATCTTGGTCAAATCCTAGGTTTGACCAAGATTTAAACAAGTATAGAACATGAAAATGAAAAGGGAAGCCTGTATCCTTCTTACTCACCCTAAAATGAAGTTTTGGGAGGTTTTTGAAATGTCCATGTTTGAAACCCAAAACCACTTCTCTTCATTCTTGACTTCTTAAGACATAGTTTAGGGGTTAGCGGGTAGATACATGATTAGTATGGTTTGAATATGTCTAGACCTTGTTTATCAACTTTAATGCTTACTACATGACATAAGAAGACTATGTGCTTTGGTTTTTCATTTTTCTGTTTTTTTTTTTGAATTTTCTGCCAATTTTGTTTGACCAAGATTTAGACAAGTTTTACACGTGAAAACGAATAAGTAAGCCTGGATCCTTCTTAGTCACTCCAAAATGTACCAATTGATAGGTGCGTTAACTTTGCTTCATGGAAAAAATAATGTCATGTAAATGAGTTAACTTGGATTTCCTACCCTTGAATCCATAGGAAACTTTGTTCTAATGCACTATAATAATCAACCGAGTTTTTACACCAACAGGTCTGTCACTTACGTGTGGTGCCCATGCGTGAGGTCCCACACTTCAGTGAGCACAAGTCACGTGCAATAGGTACGCAAACTCCCAGCCATTTTCTTTGTCAAGAGAAAGACGCATCAGGATGCGTATTGGAAGTCTGTGGGTCCTTCTGGATCCTTCGGTCGTCCCTCTAAAAAAAAAAAATCTCTCTCATTCTCGGCCTCGCTCGACTCGCTCGCTCGCTCGCTCGCACCTCCTGCTCACTGACAAACCCTGCACAAAAGTCAACATCATCACCCGAAAAAGGGGAGACACCATAATTCTCTCCCTTCTTCTCTCCTTCCGAGTGATCCCTCTTCCTCCGAGTTTCACTCGACGGGCAAACACACATGTGCTGCATAGTAATAATAAAAAGGTAGAAAAATCGACCTACGAATCTATAATTAAATAGGTTAAACTAGGGTTTTGCCCAGTACTACAGATCAAGGTTCAAAAAATCCAACTACGGGGTTCGAACAACCCCATTTCTAATCCAAGATTTTTTTCGACCTCATCCAATGGCCTCAAACTATAGGCCGGGTTAGCATCTAGTGCAGTATGTGTGAGAATGTATGCACTATGTGTGCTATAACTTGTGTGTCTTTCAAATTTGAACCAAATTTGAATAAGTTTGAAATATTTGAAATGGGGCTTTTGGCTTAAACGTTTGAAACCCAAAACGACTTCTCCTCATGCTAGACTTCATAAGACCGAGTTTAGGGTTAGGGGGTAGATACATGATTTGTCTGGTTTGAATATGTCTAAACCTTGTTTATCAACTTGAATGCTTACTATATGACATAAGAAGACCATGTGCTTTTGTTTTTCATTTTTCTATTTTTTTAAGAATTTTATGCACATTTGATTCTGGTCAAATCCTAGGTTCAACCAAGATTTAAACAAGTTTCAAGCATGAAAATGAAAACGTAATCCAAGATCCTTCTTAATTAGTCACTCTAAAATATATGAAGCTTTTGGGACGTACTTGAAATTTCCATGTTTGAAACCCAAAACCAATTCTCTTCATGATTGACTTCATAAGACAGAGTTTAGGGGTAGGGGTAGATATACACATGATTTTTCTGGTTTGAATATGTCTAGACCTTGTTTATCAACTTGAGTGTTTACTATATGACATAATTAAGAAGGCTATGTGCTTTGGTTTTTCATTCTTTAGATTTTTTGTCTGAATAATTTTTATGCCCATTTGAATCTTGGTCAAATCCTAGGTTTGACCAAGATTTAAATAAGTTTAAAACATGGAAATGAAAAGGTAAAAGCATCGATCCTTCTTAGTCGCTCTAAAATGAAGCTGAATTTTGGGAGGTTTTTGAAATTTCCATGTTTGAAACCTAAAACCACTTATCTTCATGCTTGACTTCGTCATAAGACAGAGTTTAGGGGTTTTAATTAGGGGGTAGATACATGATTTGTCTAGCTAGTTTGAATATGTCTCTAGACCTTGTTTATCAACTTGAATGCTTACTAGCTATATGACATAAGAGGACTATGTGCATTGGTATTTCATTTTTTGATTTTTATGCCCATTTGAGAATCTTGGTAAAATCCTAGGTTTGTTGAGCAAGATTTAAACAAGTTTAACATTTGAAAATGATAAGGTAATTAAGTCTGGATCTTTCTCTTAGTAACTCTAAAATGA
Organism: Lolium multiflorum; assembly: GCA_030979885.1. Lineage (NCBI taxonomy): Eukaryota > Viridiplantae > Streptophyta > Magnoliopsida > Poales > Poaceae > Lolium > Lolium multiflorum. Next base: position 83,965,909 of record CM061750.1, read on the forward strand.
AGCTTTTGGGAGGTTCTTGAATTTACCATGTTTGAAACCCAAAACCACCGTACTTCTTTTCATGCTTGACTTCATAAGACAGAGTTTAGGGTTAGGGGTAGATACATGATTTTTCTGGTTTGAATATGTCTAGACCATGTTTATCAACTTGAATGCTTACTATATGACATAAGAAGGCTATGTGCTTTGGTTTTTCATTCTTTCGATTTTTTCTGAATTTTTATGCCCATTTGAATCTTGGTCAAATCCTAGGTTCGACCAAGATTTAAACAAGTTTAAAACATGACAATGAAAAGGTAATTAATCATGGATCCTTCTTAATTAACCAGCCAGTCTAATTAAAATGAAGCTTTTTGGGAGGTTTTTGAAATTTCCATGTTTGAAACCCAAAACCACACTTCTCTGCTTCATGCTTGACTTCATATATAATTAAGACAAAGTTTAGGGTTAGGGGTACATGATTTGTCTGGTTTGAATATGTCTAGACCTTGTTTATCAACTTTTGAATGCTTACTATATATATGTATGTGACATAAGAAAACTATGTGCTTTGGTTTTTCATTTTTCTGATTTTTTTGGAATTTTGATGCACATTTGAATCTTGGTCAAATCCTAGGTTTGACCAAGATTTAAACAAGTATAGAACATGGAAATGAAAATGGAAGCCTGTATCCTTCTTAGTCACCCTAAAATGAAGTTTTTGGGAGGTTTTTGAAATTTCCATGTTTGAAACCCAAAACCACTTATCTTCATGCTTGACTTCGTCATAAGACAGAGTTTAGGGGTTAGGGGGTAGATACATGATTTGTCTAGCTAGTTTGAATATGTCCAGACCTTGTTTATCAACTTTAATGCTTACTATATGACATATAAGAAGACTATGTGCGCTTTGGTTTTTCATTTTTATGTTTTTTTATTTTATGCCCATTTGAATCTTGGTCAAATCCTAGAGATTGACTTCATAATACAGAGTTTAGGGTTAGGGGTAGATATACACATGATTTTTCTGGTTTGAATATGTCTAGACCTTATTTATCAACTTGAGTGTTTACTATATGACATAATTAAGAAGGCTATGTGCTTTGGTTTTTCATTCTTTAGATTTTTTGTCTGAATTTTTATGCCCATTTGAATCTTGGTCAAATCCTAGGTTTGACCAAGATTTAAATAAGTTTAAAACATGGAAATGAAAAGGTAAAAGCATCGATCCTTCTTAGTCGCTCTAAAATGAAGCTGAATTTTGGGAGGTTTTTGAAATTTCCATGTTTGAAACCCAAAACCACTTCTCTTCATGCTTGACTTCATAAGACGAAGTAGGGACGATAGGGGGTAGATACATGATTTGTCTGGTTAATTTGGATATATCTAGACCTTGTTTATCAACTTGAATGCTTATGATATGACATAAGAACACTATGTGCTTTTTTTTATTTTTTTGTGCCCATTTGAATCTTGGTCAAATCCTAGGTTTGACCAAGATTTAAACAAGTATAGAACATGAAAATGAAAAGGGAAGCCTGTATCCTTCTTACTCACCCTAAAATGAAGTTTTGGGAGGTTTTTGAAATGTCCATGTTTGAAACCCAAAACCACTTCTCTTCATTCTTGACTTCTTAAGACATAGTTTAGGGGTTAGCGGGTAGATACATGATTAGTATGGTTTGAATATGTCTAGACCTTGTTTATCAACTTTAATGCTTACTACATGACATAAGAAGACTATGTGCTTTGGTTTTTCATTTTTCTGTTTTTTTTTTTGAATTTTCTGCCAATTTTGTTTGACCAAGATTTAGACAAGTTTTACACGTGAAAACGAATAAGTAAGCCTGGATCCTTCTTAGTCACTCCAAAATGTACCAATTGATAGGTGCGTTAACTTTGCTTCATGGAAAAAATAATGTCATGTAAATGAGTTAACTTGGATTTCCTACCCTTGAATCCATAGGAAACTTTGTTCTAATGCACTATAATAATCAACCGAGTTTTTACACCAACAGGTCTGTCACTTACGTGTGGTGCCCATGCGTGAGGTCCCACACTTCAGTGAGCACAAGTCACGTGCAATAGGTACGCAAACTCCCAGCCATTTTCTTTGTCAAGAGAAAGACGCATCAGGATGCGTATTGGAAGTCTGTGGGTCCTTCTGGATCCTTCGGTCGTCCCTCTAAAAAAAAAAATCTCTCTCATTCTCGGCCTCGCTCGACTCGCTCGCTCGCTCGCTCGCTCGCACCTCCTGCTCACTGACAAACCCTGCACAAAAGTCAACATCATCACCCGAAAAAGGGGAGACACCATAATTCTCTCCCTTCTTCTCTCCTTCCGAGTGATCCCTCTTCCTCCGAGTTTCACTCGACGGGCAAACACACATGTGCTGCATAGTAATAATAAAAAGGTAGAAAAATCGACCTACGAATCTATAATTAAATAGGTTAAACTAGGGTTTTGCCCAGTACTACAGATCAAGGTTCAAAAAATCCAACTACGGGGTTCGAACAACCCCATTTCTAATCCAAGATTTTTTCGACCTCATCCAATGGCCTCAAACTATAGGCCGGGTTAGCATCTAGTGCAGTATGTGTGAGAATGTATGCACTATGTGTGCTATAACTTGTGTGTCTTTCAAATTTGAACCAAATTTGAATAAGTTTGAAATATTTGAAATGGGGCTTTTGGCTTAAACGTTTGAAACCCAAAACGACTTCTCCTCATGCTAGACTTCATAAGACCGAGTTTAGGGTTAGGGGGTAGATACATGATTTGTCTGGTTTGAATATGTCTAAACCTTGTTTATCAACTTGAATGCTTACTATATGACATAAGAAGACCATGTGCTTTTGTTTTTCATTTTTCTATTTTTTTAAGAATTTTATGCACATTTGATTCTGGTCAAATCCTAGGTTCAACCAAGATTTAAACAAGTTTCAAGCATGAAAATGAAAACGTAATCCAAGATCCTTCTTAATTAGTCACTCTAAAATATATGAAGCTTTTGGGACGTACTTGAAATTTCCATGTTTGAAACCCAAAACCAATTCTCTTCATGATTGACTTCATAAGACAGAGTTTAGGGGTAGGGGTAGATATACACATGATTTTTCTGGTTTGAATATGTCTAGACCTTGTTTATCAACTTGAGTGTTTACTATATGACATAATTAAGAAGGCTATGTGCTTTGGTTTTTCATTCTTTAGATTTTTTGTCTGAATAATTTTTATGCCCATTTGAATCTTGGTCAAATCCTAGGTTTGACCAAGATTTAAATAAGTTTAAAACATGGAAATGAAAAGGTAAAAGCATCGATCCTTCTTAGTCGCTCTAAAATGAAGCTGAATTTTGGGAGGTTTTTGAAATTTCCATGTTTGAAACCTAAAACCACTTATCTTCATGCTTGACTTCGTCATAAGACAGAGTTTAGGGGTTTTAATTAGGGGGTAGATACATGATTTGTCTAGCTAGTTTGAATATGTCTAGACCTTGTTTATCAACTTGAATGCTTACTAGCTATATGACATAAGAGGACTATGTGCATTGGTATTTCATTTTTTGATTTTTATGCCCATTTGAGAATCTTGGTAAAATCCTAGGTTTGTTGAGCAAGATTTAAACAAGTTTAACATGTGAAAATGATAAGGTAATTAAGTCTGGATCTTTCTCTTAGTAACTCTAAAATGAAGCTTTTGGGAGGTTCTTGAATTTACCATGTTTGAAACCCAAAACCACCGTACTTCTTTTCATGCTTGACTTCATAAGACAGAGTTTAGGGTTAGGGGTAGATACATGATTTTTCTGGTTTGAATATGTCTAGACCATGTTTATCAACTTGAATGCTTACTATATGACATAAGAAGGCTATGTGCTTTGGTTTTTCATTCTTTCGATTTTTTCTGAATTTTTATGCCCATTTGAATCTTGGTCAAATCCTAGGTTCGACCAAGATTTAAACAAGTTTAAAACATGACAATGAAAAGGTAATTAATCATGGATCCTTCTTAATTAACCAGCCAGTCTAATTAAAATGAAGCTTTTTGGGAGGTTTTTGAAATTTCCATGTTTGAAACCCAAAACCACACTTCTCTGCTTCATGCTTGACTTCATATATAATTAAGACAAAGTTTAGGGTTAGGGGGTACATGATTTGTCTGGTTTGAATATGTCTAGACCTTGTTTATCAACTTTTGAATGCTTACTATATATATGTATGTGACATAAGAAAACTATGTGCTTTGGTTTTTCATTTTTCTGATTTTTTTGGAATTTTGATGCACATTTGAATCTTGGTCAAATCCTAGGTTTGACCAAGATTTAAACAAGTATAGAACATGGAAATGAAAAATGGAAGCCTGTATCCTTCTTAGTCACCCTAAAATGAAGTTTTTGGGAGGTTTTTGAAATTTCCATGTTTGAAACCCAAAACCACTTATCTTCATGCTTGACTTCGTCATAAGACAGAGTTTAGGGGTTAGGGGGTAGATACATGATTTGTCTAGCTAGTTTGAATATGTCCAGACCTTGTTTATCAACTTTAATGCTTACTATATGACATATAAGAAGACTATGTGCGCTTTGGTTTTTCATTTTTATGTTTTTTTTATTTTATGCCCATTTGAATCTTGGTCAAATCCTAGAGATTGACTTCATAATACAGAGTTTAGGGTTAGGGGTAGATATACACATGATTTTTCTGGTTTGAATATGTCTAGACCTTATTTATCAACTTGAGTGTTTACTATATGACATAATTAAGAAGGCTATGTGCTTTGGTTTTTCATTCTTTAGATTTTTTGTCTGAATTTTTATGCCCATTTGAATCTTGGTCAAATCCTAGGTTTGACCAAGATTTAAATAAGTTTAAAACATGGAAATGAAAAGGTAAAAGCATCGATCCTTCTTAGTCGCTCTAAAATGAAGCTGAATTTTGGGAGGTTTTTGAAATTTCCATGTTTGAAACCCAAAACCACTTCTCTTCATGCTTGACTTCATAAGACGAAGTAGGGACGATAGGGGGTAGATACATGATTTGTCTGGTTAATTTGGATATATCTAGACCTTGTTTATCAACTTGAATGCTTATGATATGACATAAGAACACTATGTGCTTTTTTTTATTTTTTTGTGCCCATTTGAATCTTGGTCAAATCCTAGGTTTGACCAAGATTTAAACAAGTATAGAACATGAAAATGAAAAGGGAAGCCTGTATCCTTCTTACTCACCCTAAAATGAAGTTTTGGGAGGTTTTTGAAATGTCCATGTTTGAAACCCAAAACCACTTCTCTTCATTCTTGACTTCTTAAGACATAGTTTAGGGGTTAGCGGGTAGATACATGATTAGTATGGTTTGAATATGTCTAGACCTTGTTTATCAACTTTAATGCTTACTACATGACATAAGAAGACTATGTGCTTTGGTTTTTCATTTTTCTGTTTTTTTTTTGAATTTTCTGCCAATTTTGTTTGACCAAGATTTAGACAAGTTTTACACGTGAAAACGAATAAGTAAGCCTGGATCCTTCTTAGTCACTCCAAAATGTACCAATTGATAGGTGCGTTAACTTTGCTTCATGGAAAAAATAATGTCATGTAAATGAGTTAACTTGGATTTCCTACCCTTGAATCCATAGGAAACTTTGTTCTAATGCACTATAATAATCAACCGAGTTTTTACACCAACAGGTCTGTCACTTACGTGTGGTGCCCATGCGTGAGGTCCCACACTTCAGTGAGCACAAGTCACGTGCAATAGGTACGCAAACTCCCAGCCATTTTCTTTGTCAAGAGAAAGACGCATCAGGATGCGTATTGGAAGTCTGTGGGTCCTTCTGGATCCTTCGGTCGTCCCTCTAAAAAAAAAAAAAATCTCTCTCATTCTCGGCCTCGCTCGACTCGCTCGCTTCGCTCGCTCGCACCTCCTGCTCACTGACAAACCCTGCACAAAAGTCAACATCATCACCCGAAAAAGGGGAGACACCATAATTCTCTCCCTTCTTCTCTCCTTCCGAGTGATCCCTCTTCCTCCGAGTTTCACTCGACGGGCAAACACACATGTGCTGCATAGTAATAATAAAAAGGTAGAAAAATCGACCTACGAATCTATAATTAAATAGGTTAAACTAGGGTTTTGCCCAGTACTACAGATCAAGGTTCAAAAAATCCAACTACGGGGTTCGAACAACCCCATTTCTAATCCAAGATTTTTTCGACCTCATCCAATGGCCTCAAACTATAGGCCGGGTTAGCATCTAGTGCAGTATGTGTGAGAATGTATGCACTATGTGTGCTATAACTTGTGTGTCTTTCAAATTTGAACCAAATTTGAATAAGTTTGAAATATTTGAAATGGGGCTTTTGGCTTAAACGTTTGAAACCCAAAACGACTTCTCCTCATGCTAGACTTCATAAGACCGAGTTTAGGGTCGATAGGGGGTAGATACATGATTTGTCTGGTTTGAATATGTATAAACCTTGTTTATCAACTTGAATGCTTACTATATGACATAAGAAAACTATGTGCTTTGGTTTTTCATTTTTCTGATTTTTTTATTTTGATGCCCATTTGAATCTTGTCAAATCCTAGATTTGACCAAGATAATGTAAACAAGTTTAAAACATGAAAATGAAAAGGGAAGCATGTATCGTTCTTAGTCACTCTAAAATGAAGTTTTTGGGAGGTTTTTGAAATTTCCATGTAGGAAACCCAAAACCACTTCTCTTCATGATTGACTTCATAAGACAGAGTTTAGGGTTAGGGGTAGATATATTTATGATTTTCCTAGGTTTGACCAAGATTTAAACAAGTTTAAAACATGAATATGAAAAGTAAGCATGTATCCTTCTTAGTCACTCCAAAATGAAGCTCTTAATTAGGAGGGTTTTTGAAATTTCCATGTTTGAAACCAAAAACCACTTATCTTCACCATGCATGCTTGACTTTATAAGACAGAGTTTAGGGTTAGGGGTAGATACATGATTTTCAGGTTTAATATGTCTATACCTTGTTTATCAACTTAATTGATTGCGCGCATACTATATGACATAAGAAGATCTTGGTATTCATTTTTTTTGAATTTTTATGCCCATTTGAATCTTGGTCAAATCCTAGGTTTGACCAAGATTTGAACAAGTTTAAAACATGAATATGAAAAGGTAAGCATGTATGCTTCTTAGTCACTCCAAAATGAAGCTCTTGGAAGGGTATTTGAAATTTCCATGTTTGAAACCAAAAACCACATCTCTTCATGCTTGACTTCATAAGACAAAGTTTAGGGTTAGGGGTAGATACATGATTTGTATGGTTTGAATATGTCTAGACCTTGTGTTTATCAACTTTAATGCTTACTATATGACATAAGAAGATTATGTGCTTTGGTTTTTCATTTTTCTATTTTTAATGCCCATTTGAATCTTGGTCAAATCATAGGTTTGACCAAGATTTGAACAAGTTTAAATCATGAATATGCAAAATTAAGCATCTATATATCCTTCTTAGTCACTCCAAAATGTAGCTCTTGGGATGGTTTTTGAAATTTCCATGTTTGAAACCTAAAACCACTTCTCTTCATGCATGCTTGACTTCATAAAGATAGAGTTTAGGGTTAGGGGTAGATATATACATGATTTTCTGGTTTGAATATGTCTAGACCTTGTTTATCAACTTGAATGCTTACTATATGACATGCAAAGACTTGCTTTGGTTTTTGATTTTGTTTTTGAATTTTTATGCCCATTTAAATCTTGGTCAAATCCTAGGTTTGACCACGACTTAAACAAGTTTAAAACATGAATATGTAAAAGTAAGCATGTATCCTTCTTAGTCACTCCAAAATGAAGCTCTTAATTAGGAGGGTTTTTGAAATTTCCATGTTTGAAACCAAAAACCACTTATCTTCACCATGCATGCTTGACTTTATAAGACAGAGTTTAGGGTTAGGGGTAGATACATGCATGATTTTTTAGGTTTAATATGTCTAGACCTTGTTTATCAACTTAAGTGAATGCGCACATACTATATGACATAAGAAGACCTTGGTATTCATTTTATTTGAATTTTTATGCCCATTTGAATCTTTGTCAAATCCTAGGTTTGACCAAGATTTGAACAAGTTTAAAACATGAATATATATGAAAAGGTAAGCATGTATGCTTCTTAGTCACTCCAAAATGAAGCTCTTGGAAGGGGTTTTTGAAATTTCCATGTTTGAAACCAAAAACCACATCTCTTCATGCTTGACTTCATAAGACAGAGTTTAGGGTTAGGGGTAGCCACATACATGTTTTTTTTGGTTTGAATATGTCTAGACCTTGTTTATCAACTTAATTGTATGCTTATTATATGACATAAGAAGACTATGTGCATTGGGTTTTCATTTTTTTATCCCCATTTGTTGAATCTTGGTCAAATCCTAGGTTGGACCAAGATTTAAACAAGTTTAAAACATGAATAATATGAAACGTAACCTGCATCGATCCTTCTTAGTCACTCCAAAATGAAGCTCGTGGGAGGTTTTTGAAATTTCCATGATTTTTCTGGTTTGAATATGTCTAGACCTTGTTTATCAACTTGAATGCTTACTATATGACATACACAGACTATGTGCTTTGTTTTTTTTTCTTATGCCCATTTTAATCTTGGTCAAATCCTAGGTTTGACCAAGATTTGAACAAGTTTAAAACATGAATATAAAAAAGTAAGCATGTATGCTTCTTAGTCACTCCAAAATGAAGCTCTTGGGAGGGTTTTCGAAATTTCCATGTTTGAAACCAAAAACCACATCTCTTCATGCTTGACTTCATAAGACAGAGTTTAGGGTTAGGGGGTAGATACATGATTTTTCTGGTTCGAATATGTCTAGACCTTGTTTATCAACTTAATTGAATGCTTACTATATGACATAGGAAGACTATGTGCCTTGGTTTTTCATTTATTTTGATTTATTTTGAATTTTATGCCTATTTTTATGCCCATTTAAACAAGTTTAAATCATGAATATGAAAAATTAGTCACTCCAAAATGTAGCTCTTGAGAGGGTTTTTGAAATTTCCATGTTTGAAACCAAAAACCACTTCTCTTCATGCATGCTTGACTTCATAAAGACAGAGTTTAGGGTTTGGGGTAGACAGCACGCGCCGACGCGTGGACGAAATTTATTCTCTGTCCCCCTGACATGCACTTGCCAGTGTCTTCAACAGTCTGACACGAACAGTGAAGCTTTTATGGAGCCCAGCGGAGAGGGGCTCCATTTCTCGAGCGGTAGCGAGGTGACATGCGGCCTAAATCCAAATTTAAACATTGCGAAAAAAATCTGAAACAAATCATGCACGTTCACAGCTCATATTAAGATAACCCCTAAAAATTTCAGATCAAAATTCGAAACATACATCGAGAAACAAAAAAGAGAAACTCAGATGGGAATAGTCTACAGAGAAACTCAGATTTGAATTCGGGAACTATTCATGACAGATTTCTCTTTTTTGTTTCTCGATGTATGTTAGTGGCAGTTAATATGGACCGGAGGAAGTACTAATAATATGAGGCATATTTTTGAGCTGGCCCTGTTTAGTAGAGTTTACATTTGAGAGTTACATCTTTCTACCACCATTATTTTTGATTTAGCTTGTCTTTTTTTGCCCACCATTTTATCGAGCAGGGTTAATGCAAGATCCATAGCAAACTAGCTTGTCATGACATTTTGTTGGCGGAGTGCATCTTCTCATGGCGAGCTAGCGACTTTGCCTACTAGAGTTTTTTTTGTTGAACTACATTTTTTGGATTTTCCCATTTTATTTGTGCACAAGCTATGAGCCGCCCGCAATTCAGCACCATATATTGGCGGGATTTTCTAGTTCAGCACCATAAATTAGCAGGATGCTATCTTCCTACCTCGCTTTCATTTCCCCTATATCCAGCCCCACCCACGGACAAGCAAGGGCCTCTCTCCCTACCTCGCACCTAGTCCGTCTCGCTCCCTCTCAGTCCTCCATCCGTAGCCGACATCCACCGCACCGGAGCCAGCTCAGCGACGCCGTCAACCACACTCCGTCCGCTTCGTCGGATCTGCTTCCCCGACTCACTGGTTCATCTTACCGGCCGGCGAGATCGGTACACAAAGCGCCACCATGATCCACCGAACCAAACCGAACGGCCAACGCGCCACCTCCCCAGTCGACCAAGGTTGAACACTTTGTCCGGCAGCTTTTGTTATGTACTCCGTATTTGATTTCCGAGACTAGTTTATTGCTTGCTTCCACTGCTTGTTATTAGCATCTGTTTTTTTTGTAATGCCTGCTAGATATTCCCCTCGAGAATGCCTACGAAGAATCTCGGAGGCAAAATATCTTGCAGAATATGATAATTGCAGCCAAGCTCGGCATACTGTGGAATGGGACAAAATCACCGCACCCCAAGTCGTTGCCGAGATTTTTCAAACGTGTGATGTGCCGCCAAAAGGACGATTCCGTGGGGCAGCTGCTGAAGAAGGTATTTAGCCGCACTGCTCAAATTTCATATGTCTTGTTTGCTGATTGATTTGATGAACTTTGATTTGCAGCAGCTAGCCACTGCTCATGTTCCTAACAAAGACAGTGAGCGCGCCAGTGATGCAGACATTGGTAGAAAGGAGGCGGGATTTGGTCCTATTGTTCTAGCAAGCAATCATTTGAGTGGCCGCCTAGGATCAGCACATCTGGATCCTCCTGAGCTCAACATTAAGGAGGTAATTTTATAATAGTGTTTTAAACATGACATAATCTAATGTACTGAAAGAGATCAAACTGTCAACAGGAGTGGAGTGGTATAGATGGTAGAGATATAGATATAGATTTCAGATTTCCTAATTTTTTCTTGAAAATAGGGTCGCCCCGGCCTCTGCATCCAAATGATGCACCCACCCTTTTATTGCAATGTTTTAGACTCCATTTAAGGTTTAGAAACTCATGGGTTGCTGAAAGTGGTGACATGAATCAACCAACATATTTCCTTTTAATCTGCTGATTGATTTTATGCATGGCAAATCGCAGAAGCAAGTGACTGCTCATGTCCCTGCCAAGCAGCATTGTAGCACAGATGTCCAGAGTTCCAGTGATGCAAACGTTTGTAGGAACAAAACAGAAGGATGTGGCACTGGGGAAGCTAAGATTAGGCGTCTTCAAAAGGACTTGGATGTGGCCACTTGGCGGAACAAAGAAATGAACCGAGGATGGAATTCTACAATTCAAGATGGCCTACATGCTGTTGCTGATCTGCAGAAGCTAGTGGCTGGCAACTTGGTTACCGCTTTGGCTGATGCAGATGTCCATGAGATCAACTGGACGATCTTGGAACAGGTGAAAGCACGAGCAGAAACTCTGCACTCATCTTTGCAGGTAGATGATTTTCAAAGGGTGATGCAAGAGCCGCTATATGAATAGATTGTTGTTTTCAGTTGATGATGTCCCTGGTTCTTTTGTTTACTTATGTGCTGGTAGTACTTAGGGGAACTAGCTTGTACAAGTATTTTTTTCCGATAAAGTTGTACAAGTAAATGGCACATGCTTCGCATGTTTGACCAATTAAGTTAAAAAGCTTCACAAAATCCTGCTATCATGTAGGCGGGCTTGCATTGGCTTTCAACCCAAGTGACTATTGACTGCAATCTGTAATATGTACCCCTCTGTTGCACTTAATGGTATCCAAGCCCTTGGGCCCCCCTCCTTTGTTAAAAAAAGATCGAATTCTTATTGCGTCGAAGTTGTTTCACTAAAAAAAAGAGCCCTCACGTGCAAGGCACGTGTATATATACTAGTACTAGTAGAGATGGTACACCTAGACATAGAGATTTGTTTGTTTTAAAGATATTTTTAATTGTGTACAAGATGGAAAATATAACTTTAGGCTATCCACAATGTTGCTATTGCCAAATCTGATACGATGGTGAATTTGGCTTTGGTGTGAAATATAGCAATAGCTCCACAATGTAGTGGTTCCAAATATTTATAACGTGGGTCCCGCCATCAAGCTAAAACAACTCATAAAGCCAATATGGAACTACTCTCACAATGTAGGGAACTAGTTCCAAATGCCAAAAGTGAAATTTGGCATCGGAGCACCTATTTGCTCCGGTTCCCTGTTTTTCTGGTTTTGGAACTACCTCTACAATGTATGGAACTAGTTCAAAAAGCCAAAAATCAAATATGGAACCACTTTTGGCTACACGTTGTGGATGCTCTTAGCAAATTCCTAGTATTTTTCATGGTCGATGTAAAAAAAGTATTTTTCATGGTTGATGTAAAAAAACAAGTTTTTTTCATGGTCGATGTAAAAAAAGAGAGAAAACATGTCTCATAAAAAGCCTTATGGTTAGCACAATTTTTTTACGGAGTAACTCTTTTTTACATAGCCCAAATTACTATTCGATTTTTCCATTGAAATATTTTATGTGTATAAAGCAAGCGAAGAAGTACACATGCATTTTTCGTTTTATTCTTTTTTGACATTTCAAAATGTATAGAAGATGAATTTCGAAATAAAGAGATCATATGCACCCAAGAACCAACAAGCATATCCCCTTGAACCCGAACATACTCAGGGCCCTTTTGTTGTGCCTTTTTTTTTTTTGCCTTTTTGGCTTTTGGATTTTGGAAGCCAAAAACAAATATTATATTCTTTTGGCTTCCAAAATCCAAAAGCCAAAAAGCCACAGCAAAAGGGCCCTCAGCTTCAGACTTGGGATTTCGTAGGCTAGGGTTCCACAGTTTTCCAGCAACCAGTAATAATTTCAACTCTGCCCCAAAATTCCCGCCGAAATCCCCCCCCGCTTCCAAAATTCAAAGCGATGTGAAATAAGTACAGTGTCGATCTTATCCCCCCGGACCGCTCAATTCAGACCTATCACCGGCGGCGCCGAACCCCGCATCTCTCTCTCACGCTTCCACCCTGCATGACCCACCGGATCATCTCACACGCCGGCGCCGGCCCACTGTCCCACTCCCACACCAGCACTACTGCCTTCTCATCGGCCACCGTAGTGACCGACGACGTTCCGCCGTCTCCCTTGCTTTTTAGCAAGCCGGAGTAGCTTCCACCTCCCCCACCCCCACCGACGACCACTGTACCATACGAGCTCCTCCGTAGCCGACTTCCACCGCCGCCTTGTCAGCGACAGTCACCATCGCCGGGTTCTCGTATCTTAATCCCCGACTCCTTCCGTCCACCGGACTGGAGAGATGGGCGCTTCCATGGTCGACGGCAGGAAACCAAAGCGTACACGCGCCGACTTCCAAGAAGGTTGATATGGCCGCATTCGTTATGCATGTGATTTCGAAAAGTATTTTTTTGCTTACTTGCACCGCCATCTCATTAGCATTTTTTTTGTAATGCATGCTAGATATTATTGCAATACAGAAGAATGAATTAAAAGAGAAACGGATACGGAATATATGTATAAGATATGCAAGCCGTGTGGGCACAAACATGTGTAACGCTATTGCCTCTAGTGCAAACCTGAACAAAATCGGAGAAGAACCCTTTCCCCTTCCCAAAGATAAAGAACAATGTTATGATTCACAATTTGATCATGCTGAGCCTCTTGGAGAGCTGACTCAGGAAGATGCCTTGCCTGACCATTCTCCTCAACCCCACCAGGTGATTTCTGTGTTTTTTTACTTTGAGATATCTGTTTTGCAACTTCCATGTGTTGTATACTTGTATCCTGAATCCCACCAAACATGTTCACATGCCACCTCTAGGTCTCCTTAATGCATCATATATATGTTTCAGCATGCACGTCATCCTTTACTGTTCTTCATTCTATTCCATTTGCATATCATCATATATGGGACTTCTGTAGACTGAAATATCGTTTATGTGTGCTAGGAATCTGCAGCTTCAAGTAAGAATTTCGCAGGAACCACCAATGAGAGGAAGACCATTCAACAGGCACCTGAATCGGTGATAGAACAGCGGCAACCAAAAAAGAAACCTGCTTCTGCTACTAGACAGTCTCAGCGATTCATGGCACCAGTTGAAGAAAATAACGAAAATTCTAAGAGTACTGAAATAAAAAAACGTGGTGAACACCCCAAGCGGTTGAATCAGCCACCTGTTACCAATCCAGTCAACCAGCGACAATCGGCAGCAGAACCAGTTTCCACAGCAACTTCTCAGCCACAATTGGCAGCAGAACCAGTTTCCACAGCAACTTCTCAACAACAATTGGCAGCAGAACAAGTTTCCACGGCAACTTCTCAGCCACAATTGGGATCAGCAGTAGCTGTGGTAGGAAATACTGCCCAAGGACACACTGTACCAGTCCCAGCTGACACAACCACAACTGGCCAAACACTGCTAGCACAACATCAACAAACTGTTGATGATCTCCCACTGACCCATATTAGTCCTGCCATAGACAACTCCCCTGAGGATGAGCCCCACACCGAAGAAGGTACATTTTCCAATGCTTATAGTTTCATTCTCCGTTATAAAGTTATACTTTATAGAGATATATATATAATGCTTATAGTTTCATTCTCCGTTATACCTACCTTGATAGCTTGATGTAATGCTTAACTTTGTAGTTGCACCACGATCAAGAAAAACGAGGGGCCCAACAGTAGGGAAAATGTTCGTAGCTAAGCTTGCTGGGATGGAATCAAGATTTCGCCTTTCATCTATCGTAGGTGGCAGAAGGCCACTGGACCCAGAAGAATCTTGTAAATTAGCATCGGATGTAGGAATTTTCGTCAGGAATGAAATTCCTATCTTCCCAACATGGAAAGAGCACGTAGACACCTCTGCGCATTTTGAAAAATTAGTGCACAGGTTACACGTAAGTCATCTTTCTCTTGGTAATGTTACTCATACTAGTATACCACATTGGCACGTCCCGTTCCTTCTAGCTTGTTGTTGGATCTATGTATATCACACCAACGGTTTATATTGTTGTGAACAGTTAAGGTTCGAGTTCGATGAGGACCAAGAGGAAGTAAAGCATGTTCTCAACAGTCTATTCTCAGACTGTCTGCGCCAGTATCGCAGCAGGCTAAAGAAGAAATACTTCACTGGAAAGATTACTGGGAGTGTTCCAACTATATCTCCTTTTAAGCAAATGACTGACAAACAGTGGGGAGATCTTGTGAAGCACTGGTCTGATCCAAAGAATATGGTATGATTTGTAAGACTGAGACCAGATCACATCTTGGATTCTTATTTATAGCAGTGTCTCACTAGTCTCCTTTTTGCAGAATTTGGCTAAACAGAATCAGGAAAACCGCGGTAAACTACTTTTACCTAGCCGTACGGGATCTCGTAACCTTATAGTGCACATTCGGCAAAAAGTAAGGACATGTTGTTTTATACTGCTATTTAGAAATATTTTAGTAAAAGATCATGCAGAGTATATACACCAGTGTGCAGCTTATATTATGATCCTCCATTTCAACCACGTTATTCGATTTATAAATGGTAGTACTAAAATGCAGATGTTACATAATGCAAGTAAAAGGGAACCAAACAAAGAGATGACTCTGCCAGAGATTTTTGAAGCATGCCAGAAGAACAAACTTGAAGTGATTGGAGAAGTCGCACAGAGTGTTCTTGTAAGTCTTCTCAAAGATTGAAATTTTGTGACGACTCACATCCCAACTTATAGGAGTAGTAAAGTACATGTCAATATGATATTATATATGTTTATTAAAATTCATGTGATGTGAATCAGACATGCCAAACTGTAGGAATAAAAGTAGGTCATACACATGATAAATCTACTATCAGCAAGTTTCTCTGTAGTAACTATCATGTTTACACATGTGTACGAACTGAATTTTTTGCAGGAAGATATGAAATTAGAGATGGCAAAAACCGGTAAAAACGGTCTGGAAAAAACCGATGAAGAATGTGTGAAGGCATTTTCTATGGCAATAAAAAAGAAAGGCATTGCCAAAAACACTTTCTTACGGAATGCTGGACTGCTGAAGTGCAAGTCCATGTCCAAGTCAAAGTATTTGCATGCTCAAGTTCTAAAGGAGCAACTCCAAGTAGAACGAGCTGCATCAGCTGCGCTAAGACTAGAAGTCGACAATTTTAGAACGATAGCAGCACAGAAGGAGGCCCTACTGGAGCAGGTTAGGAATGCTAGTAAGTAGTAAGAAGAGTATCTGCTAGATAATTGGAGATGAACGGGGACAGTGACAGGTCATTACCTTTGTCTTGTAAAATGGTTCCTTAGTCTGAGCATATTTCGTAGGTGCATTTATCTGCAATTGCTATGATCTTGGTGGTCGTTTCCTTGTTGTGATGTGGATTTTTTTGAACCGGAACCCTGCTGATTGTTAATATTATAAGTGGATTGCCTAGCCCTTTCCATCAGTTCTGACTTTTGGTTCCGTTGGCTCGTGGATGAAGCTTGACGTGGTATCAGAGCCCATAGTCTCAAGTTCGAGTCATCGCTTTCACAAACCTTCTCTTCTCTTCTCCCGGTCTAGCCTTTTCTGTCAGTTTGGACTTTTTGTTGCGATGTATAAAGTGGATTGCCTAGCCCTTTCCATCAGTTCGGACTTTTGGTCGCGTTGGCTAGTGCATTAAAGCTTGACACTGATGATTTTCTGTGATCCATTGATTTCCATCTTTCTACATACTGGTCTAGAAGCTTGTCAACTGGTCTGGTTCATTCATCGCTGTATTGAGTGCAATGAACGGAACAGTGGCTTCTCCTTTGTGTTGTGCTGCAACACAACAGCTGTTCCTGCTTCTGTACAGGTGAGTTGTGAACAGAGATACTTATGTATGCTACCAAATTTCGACTCCATATAATCAATAGCTTAACAACCCTCTAATTCAAAATCTCAACATTATTTCACACACTGAAATATTTTGTACGCGTTTTGAATTGGAGAACATGGGAACCGACTTTGGTTTCTGATTATGACTTGATGTGACCCTAGGCCCTGGATTCCTGAGCAGAAGGTATGTGTAAAAACAAAGAGATTACAAAGTGCTAATTCCCTTTTTTTGTAAGTCCTGGTGGCATTGACACTCCTTTCTTACTTGCTATATTTTTTTGGTGTTTATATATAATAGAGAATTACCAGCTTATTGTCGAACCCGTTAGATTTTGGGCAATAATTGTTACGTGGCTGCTTCTTAATTAAAGTTTATCATGTCATGTAGATGGATTTGTGAAAGATGCAGCGGGTCGTTCTTCAGATCGTCTACATGGGATTCCCATCTACATGTATGTTCACGGTTTCATGGAGTACTTCAGCTCATAGCAGCCACATACGATCCTGCAAGATTTGCATTTTTTTTGACCTTGCAAGATTTGCATTCAATGTATCGCCAAGACGCGTCCGTGAGAACTCTAGAAACATCTTCGTCTGACTCGTTTTGGCGCGCGCTGTTCCCGAGCGAATCCAATGAATTTTGACCGTTCTCTTAAAAAAAAGGAGCTTTGACCGTTGGATCAAGCGTTGGAGAACTGTTGTGCCAACGGCCAATAATTATGATCGTCGTAACCGATTTTCAACGTGATGATGAATTGATGTGACATTTGGCCGTACTAGTACGGTCTCATATTTTTGTATTACTTGGACTGTAGCCAAATTCGAAATCTCATTCCAGCGGCAAAACTTCCCGCCCGAAAAATACAAATATTTCACACGCTTCTAACTTCCCATTCTACCCTCGTAAAGATGACAACAATGTCCATGTATAAGTCGGTTGGTGGGGGGTCTACCCGTCATTTTTTTCGATCACCACCTCCCTAGCTCCGGAAACTCCCCGAAAAAAAATTCATTTCCCTCACTCTCTCCTCTGAGACCACCCACCGGAACTTCCCAAGTCCCTCTCTCTCCCACCTCCACGACCACCGCACCGGAACATCCCCGCCGGACTTCCCTGGCCTACCCGAGGCCTCGCGATCCTCGTCATCCGGCTGCCTGCCGGAGCCGCTTCATCGACGCCGTCATCAACCGGACCGGATCATCCCCGCCGAACCTCGAAACCATATGCTCATCCAGCAGTCTACCGCAGTCGCTTCAGCTGCGGCATCGTCCACCCCACCGGAGCCGCTTCGCCGGATCCGTCGTCCACCGCATCGGATCTTGCTCACCGACACCGCTGTGCATGAACCGGATCTGCTTCACCGGCGCCGTGTATGATCTAAACTCTTCTACTGTCGCTTTTCTATTGCTTGCCTGCAAGTTCTTGTTTAATCTTGGGGGAACCTGTTTGTGCTAACGACGCGCCGTTACGTTTTTGCAGACGAGATGAGTAACCATGAAGTGTAATGGCCGTCTCTCCAACCCCAAGTAGCACATGTAGCGTACTTCATCACCGGATCTATCAACCCCAGGAAGATCTGCTGTGACTCCCACAGAGTGCTTCTCCTAATGTAAGTCCCTTGTTTTAGCGCCATGTTCTGGGTTCAGATGCTTGTTTGTCTGAAGCTCTTTTAGTTCATTCCTAGCTATGACCGTAACACCTTGCTATTTTCTACTTCATTGCTAACTTTAAGCGATTGAACATTTTGGTTTGCATTCCCTGCTCTGTAGATGTAGCCATCATAACTTCTATCTTGCTCAGTCGTTGTTACAAAAATTATACTGTAGGTATTATAGTAACATCCTGCTATTATTTAGTTCATGGCCAATTTTAAGTAATTGCACATGTTGGTTCGCATTCCCTGCTCTATAGCTTTTGGCATCGTAACTTCTATATTTGGTTTACATTCCCTGCTCTGTAGATCTAGCCATCATAACTTTATCTTGCTCAGTCGTTGTTACAAAAATTATGGCCTGCTACTATGTTGTTTGTGCCAATTTTTTACTCCATGAACATGTTGGCTTGCATTCCCTGTACTACAGGTGATGCCATTGTTTTGTATCTAGTTCATTGTAAGCTAACAAAGTAAGGACTTAGTTTGGCATGCTATCACTCTGCTATCTAGCCTGTAGTACAAATAAACTTGTCATACTACTAGATAATAATTTTGCGTGCCATCTTGTTCTTCAAAAGCTGCATTATTGACTTGTTTCTCTGACTTGGCATGACGCTCACATATGGAAAGCTGAACATATTGGTTTGCATTCCCTCTTATACAAGTTCACAGGTGATCCCACTATATTCTGTATCTGGTCCATCCTAAGCTCAAGCATTAACTATCCTCTATGTGTTGCTCATTACAAGTTTATATCCCGAAACATCTTGATTTGCATCCCCTTCACTATAAGTTCAGGAGTATTATTTAGTTCACTTGGCACATGTTGGTTCACATTCCCTCCTCTTTAGCTTTTGCCATCGTAACTTCTATTTTTGGTTTACATTCCCTGCTCTGTAGATGTAGCCATCATAACTTCATCTTGCTCAGTCGTTGTTACAAAATTTATAGCCTGCTACTATGTTGTTCATGCCAATTTTGTACTCCCTGAACATGTTGGTTTGCATGGGACTCGACAGTAGTAAGTCTGCTGTTTCATTCTAACATGCTCTGTTATATTGGCTGTTGGTATGCGGCATGCACTCTTTGTTTGCTTATTGTGCGCATTACAATGATCTTGTTATAACGACGAAATGATGAGTTCCAAATTCTTTGCCAAACAATATTGTAGTGTCATTGCCTTTCCATTGTTGCTGTCTTAACTTGTAATGTCTTTGTTTCAGATATAGGTGCTGCATGGACAACTTAAAAGATTGCCGGATCGCTTCATTGTATTGCTAGGTTTAATTACCATTCAATTTCTCTGGGTTCTGTAATATTTTTTCAATGCCTTGCAGCTGATGTAATATTTAGTTAGTTTTTATAGTTCTTTCGCGCATTTTTTCTTTGGTGCTTGTGGTAAGTGAGGCTATCCGACAGAAATCAATGCTGCGTAAATATTCTCAGTATCTAAATCACGAATTCCCATCCCTTAAACGGCCCAATTAAACGAAATCACATATGTGCCTGCCCGCAAAATCCTAAAGCGCATATTATGCCGGCATATAAACAGCAACTAAACGGGCTGGCCCACTTACTTCTTGGGCCAGCCCATTTGATTTACGGTGGACCCCACACACTAATTGGGCGGGCCCACTTGCTTTAAGGTGGACCCCACCAACTACTGGGCCGGCCCACTAATTAGTTGGGCCAGCCCATTTGCTTTTTTGGTGGACCCCACATAATAAATGGGCCGGCCCTTTAAGAGGAAAGTGGGACCCACTGTGTTTTTGGCCCGGCCCAATATCTTGTTGGCCGGCCCACTTGCTATATGGTGGACCCCACATACTAGTTGGGCCGGCCCTTTAACAGGAAAGTGGGACCCACATGTGTTTTTGGCCCGCCCTTGCTATATGGTGGTCCCACATACTAAATGGGCCCTTTAATAGGAAAGTGGGACCCACTGTGTTTTTGGCCCGCCCACTATCTTGTTGGGCCGGCCACTCTATATGGTGGACCCCACATACTAATTGGGCCGGCCTTTACCAGGAAAGTGGGACCCACCGTGTTTTTGGCCCGGCCACTATCTTGTTGGGCCCCACTTGCTATATGGTGGACCCCACATACTAAACGGCGGCCCTTTAACAGAAAGTGGGACCCACCTGTGTTTTTGGCCCGGCCCACTATTTTGTTGGGCCGGCCCACTTGCTGTATGGTGGACCCCACAAACGAAATGGGCCGACCCTTTAACGGAAAGTGGGACCCACTGTGTTTTTGGCCCGCCCACTTGCTCTACGGTGGACCCCACACACTAAATGGGCCGGCCCTTTAACAAAAGTGGGACCCACCTGTGTTTTTGGCCCGGTCCACTTGCTTCTTGGGCCGGCCCAGTTTGTAAGGTGGACCCCACATGTTAAATGGGCCGGCCCATTTAAGTTTTGACCAGTCAACCTTAGAGGTTAGGCCCGGCCCACGTAACTAATGGACCAGCCCAGCTATATAGTTGACCGGTCAAACTATGTCATCTGGCCCGGCCCGCTTAAGACGTGGCAGGCCTCGTGTGGGCCTACCATCTACCACGGGGTTTCAGCCGGTTAACGCCGTTAACGTTAACGGCGTCTGCCACGTGTCAGTTTGCATGACGTCAGCAGTCAACGGGCTCCCGAAAACACTTCCGCAACGGTCCGATTTTCCGTGGCGGAAGGGCGCCCAAGCGCGACGGACCGAAAAAATCGTCGTTGGACTTTGCCTGACGCAGTTTCCACAACGGAACCCATATCGTCGGGTTAGGCCCATAGGCGACGAAAAATACCCCTTAGCGGACGATTTTGAGACGTTGTCTATCAGAACTTTTCTTGTAGTGATAGCTACCGGTAGAGCCCTCAGCCTCGGGGGAGAACTACTCCCTCCTCATCATGGGAGACATCAACGGCGATGAAGATGGCGGTGGTGTCGATGGAGATGGATTCCGGGGGCAATTCCTCGTCCCGGTGGCGTGCCGGAACAGAGACTTCTGTCCCCCGAACTTGGCTTCGCGATGGCTGCGGCTACGAAACTCTTCGTGGAATATGACTTAACGATTTAGGGTTTTCGCGACGGAGAGAATATATAGGCGGAAGGGCGGCCTCAGAGGGGCCAGGGGGTGGCCTCCCCATGGGCGGGGGCCGGCCGCGCCGCCGTGGTGTGGGCCCTGCCTCCGACTCTCCTTCGATGTTCTGGAACCCTCCGTGGAAAATAGGAAGTTTGGCTTTTGTTTCGTCCAATTCCGAGAATATTTCCTGTGTAAGATTTCTGAAACCAAAAACAACAGAAAACAGGAACTGGCGCTTCGGCATCTTGTTAATAGGTTAGTTCCAGAAAATGCATAAAAATGATATAAAGTGTGAACAAAACATGTAGGTATTGTCATAATATAAGCATGAAACATCAGAAAATATAGATACGTTGGAGACGTATCAATCTTCTAGCCAATATCTTTACTCTCAAGGCGATGAAGCCTAAAATGAGAGATGTTGCTCTGATACCAATTGAAAGGACACGGATGCCGCCTTGGGGGTTGAATATGCGGTTTAAAACTTTACGATTCTTCCTAGTATAAGGTGTATAGTTTTTGAATAAATTAAGAAACACATGTGGAGATAAAACTAAACAAGGTTTTGACAGGATATATTCTGGACAATTAACATGATAAAGATAGAGGATTTTTGAAAATATAAGGAAACACAATCAAATCCCTAAAAACATTCCACATAGGTTGTCCAACGCAATATGCCTTCTATTTTTTATGTCTTTTCTCAAAACAACTATACAACTTATATATAGGAATGGAGGGAGTATGTGACAACAAGATATATAACTTCAAGCACGAAGGCTATCACAAATTATAGTGCTTAAGTAAAGAGCTCGGGTATATAAATAACAAAGACACGCGGAGACAACGATGTATCCTGAAGTTCACACTCTTAAGAACCCGCACAAATCTTGGGGAAATCTCCACAACTTAATTGGAGGCTCCCAAGAAATCGTCAAAAAGGTCTCATACTTGAGGAATCTCTATAAGTTATTTTGAGGCCCAAAGAACACCACAAAGATCACTAAGCCATCTAGGGTCCAAACACCCAAGAGGAACAAGATCTAGGTACAAACACCTAAGAGAAAGACTCACGAACTTTCACCTCCACATATCACCGTGGAGAACTCAAACCGATGCACCAAATGCAATGAAAAGAACACAAGATGTTCAAATCCATCAGTCTCAAATTCCACCAAAGATACAAAAGTTATTGGGAGAGTAAGAGAAGAACAAAGTGTCCAACCCCGGAGGTCAGGGCTAGACAAACCCAGATCTCCATCTGGCATAAGCCTAACCTAGATCTCTAGGGCCTACAGGGTGAGAATCGGTAACACAACAGTGACTCTACGACTCAAAGAGTAATACAAGCTCATAACTGAGCAAAGAACCAAAGTATTACAAGCAGAGGTCACTGACCTGACATTTCATCAATCAACGGAAGCGAAGTTATGCTATTCTAAATAGCAAGATAGCAAAAGGCCTAAGAGGCCAGGAGCATAACGGCGACGTCCCAGCCCATAGATTCCAGGCTGCCACCTGGGAATCCCAAGCTACTCGTCGATGTCGACCTAGAAACCACCATTTGTTGGAGCAACTTCGTCTGAAACAAAGCATGCAAAGCTGAGTACAGGGACTCAGCAAGACTTAGTACAACCTTTTAGCAAAGCTGGTATGCGAGGCTTTATGTGGAGCTTCATTTTGCGGAAAGCCAGTTTTCCTTTGTAAAACAAGAGGAGGAGAAGCTCGACTACTCAGATCATTTTAAAGGGGATAAGAGAGCGATATCTCTAGCTCTACTGATCATCATATTGAATCCACCGAATCTTCATTATTACCTGAACCTATCAACTAGGATCATCCCTGCTAGCGTGTAGAAGCTTCCTTGTGACGGTACAACACACGTCCGTTGGGAACCCCAAGAGGAAGGTATGATGAGCACAGCAGTAAGTTTTCCCTCAGTAAGAAACCAAGGTTTATCGAACCAGTAGGAGGCCACGTGAAGGTTGTTGGTGGAGGAGTGTAGTGCGGCACAACACCATTCCGGCGCCAACGTGGAACCTGCACAACACAATCAAAATACTTTGCCCCAACTTAACAGTGAGGTTGTCAATCTCACCGGCTTGCTGAAAACAAAGGATTAAACGTATGGTGTGGAGAATGATGTTTGTTTGCGAAGAACAACAAAGAACAGAGATTGCAGTAGATTGTATTTCAGATGTAAAAGAATGGACCGGGGTCCACAGTTCACTAGTGGTGTCTCTCCAATAAGATAAATAGCATGATGGGTGAACAAATTACAGGTGGGCAATTGACAAATAAAGATTCATATACATATCATGATGATCACTATGAGATTTAATCAGGGCATTACGACAAAGAACATAGACCGCCATCCAACATGCATCTATGCCTAAAAAGTCTAGCATCCGCACCCCTTCCAGTATTAAGTTGCAAACAACAGACAATTGCATTAAGTATGGTGCGTAATGTAATCAACACAAATATCCTTAGACAAAGCATCGATGTTTTATCCCTAGTGGCAACAACACATCCACAACCTTAGAACTTTCTGTCACTGTCCCAGATTCAATGGAGGCATGAACCCACTATCGAGCATAAATACTCCCTCTTGGAGTTACAAGTATCAACTTGGCCAGAGCCTCTACTAGCAACGGAGAGCATGCAAGAACATAAACAACACATATATGATAGATCAATAATCAACTTGACATAGTATTCCATATTCATCGGATCCCACCAAACACAACATGTAGCATTACAAATAGATGATCCTGATCATGATAGGCAGCTCACAAGATCTAAACATGATAGCACAAGAGGAGAAGACAACCATCTAGCTACTGCTATGGACCCATAGTCCAAGGATGAACTACTCACGCATCAGTCCGGAGGCGGGCATGGTGATGTAGAGCCCTCCGGTGATGATTCCCCTCTCCGGCAGGGTGCCGGAGGCGATCTCCTGAATCCCCCGAGATGGGATTGGCGGTGGCGGCGTCTCGAACTTTTTCCGTATCGTGGCTCTCGGTACTAGGGTTTTCGCGACGGGGAGATTATATAGGCGAAAGGGCAGAGTCGGAGGGCGCTCGAGGGCCCACCCCATAGGGCGCGCGCCCCTTGGCTGCGCCGCCTTGGTGGGGGCCCCTTGGCCCCTCTCCGTCTCTCCTTCGTTGCTCTGGAACCTTCCGCGGAAAATAAGACCGTGGGCTTTCGTTTCGTCCAATCCAAGAATATTTCCTGTGTAGGATTTCTGAAACCAAAAACAGCAGAAAACAGGAACTGGCGCTTCGGCATCTTGTTAATAGGTTAGTGCCGGAAAATGCATCAAAACATCATAAAGTGTGAACAAAACATGTAGGTATTGTCATAAAACTAGCATGGAACATAAGAAATTATAGATACGTTGGAGACGTATCAAGCATCCCCAAGCTTAGTTCCTACTCGCCCTCGAGTAGGTAAACGATAAAAACAATAATTTCTGAAGTGACATGCTACCATCATAATCTTGATCAACATTATTGTAAAGCATATGAGATGAATGAAGTGATTCGAAGCAATAGATTGCTAACAAAGAGATAATGACTAAACAACTGAATCATATAGCAAAACTTTTCATGAATAGTACTTTCAAGACAAGTATCAAAAAGACTTGCATAAGAGCTAACTCATAAAGCAATAGATTCAAAGTAAGAGGTTTCGAAGCAACACAAAGGATGATTAAGTTTCAGCAATTGCTTTCAACTTGTAACATGTATATCTCATGGATAATTGTCAACATAAAGTAATATAACAAGTGCAATAAGTAAACATGTAAGAATCAATGCACACAGTTGACACAAGTGTTTGCTTCTAGGATAGAAAGAAGTAGGTAAACTGACTCAACATAAAGTAAAAGAAAGGCCCTTCGCAGAGGGAAGCAGGGATTACTCATGTGCTAGAGCTTTTTATTTTGAAAACATGGAAACAATTTTGTCAACGGTAGTAATAATTCATATGTGTTATGCATAAAACTTCCTACAAGTTGCAAGCCTCATGCATCGAATACCAATAGTGTTCGCACCTTGTCCTAATTAGCTCGGATTTCCATGGATTATCATTGCATTACATATGTTTCAACCAAGTGTCACAAAGGGGTACCTCTATGCCGCCTGTACAAAGGTCCAAGGAGATAGATCGCATTTGATTTCTCAGTTTTGATAAATCTCAACTTGTGGACATCCATACCGGGACAACATAGAAAACAGATAATGGACTCCTCTTTAATGCTTAAGCATTCAACAACAGATAATATTCTCATAAGAGATTGAGGATTAATGTCCAAACTGAAAACTTCCACCATGATACATGGCTTTGGTTGGTGGCCCAATGTTCTTCTCTAACAATATGCATACTCAAACCATTTAATCATGATAAATCACCCTTACTTCAGACAAGACGAACATGCATAGCAACTCACATGATATTCAACAAAGGTGTAAAAAGTTGATGGCGTCCCCAGAAACATGGTTACCGCTCAACAAGCAACTTATAAGAACTAAGATACATAGCAACATATTCATCACCACAATAGTTTTTAAGCTATTTTCCCATGAGCTATGTATTGTAAAGACAAAGGAATGAAATTTTAAAGGTAGCACGCAAGCAATTTACTTTGGAATGGCAGAA
This sequence comes from Lolium multiflorum, assembly GCA_030979885.1. Taxonomy (NCBI): domain Eukaryota; kingdom Viridiplantae; phylum Streptophyta; class Magnoliopsida; order Poales; family Poaceae; genus Lolium; species Lolium multiflorum. The sequence goes on from CM061750.1 coordinate 83,992,047, forward strand.
AAATACCACATATAGGTAGTTATGGTGGACACAAATGGCATGGGTTTTGGCTCAAGGTGTTTGGATGCACGAGAAGCATTTCCTCTCAGTACAAGGCTTTGGCTAGCAAGGTTGTTTGAAGCAAACACAAGTATGAACAGGTACAACAAAACTTACACAAGAACATATTGCAAGCATTATAAGACTCTACACTGTCTTCCTTGTTGTTCAAACACTTTACCAGAAAATATCTAGACCTTAGAGAGATCAACGAATGAAGCCCGGTGATCAGGGGGATACGTGAGCACCCCCTAACTGATCAACACGTGTCTAACGCCATCCATTAATCCGTTAACACTCTTTGCTGTTGTCGCGCTGCCGCAAATCGAGTCCGGCTCCTCCACAGCGAGCCCCAAATCGAGCGACTCCCAAATCGAGCGCCTCTACTCTTCTGCCAGACAAAAATCAGAGCGCCACCGCTGATACGTCTCAAACGTATCTATAATTTCTTATGTTCCATGCTACTTTTATTACAATACTTGAATGTTTTATACATACTTTACATTATTATACATTTTCCGGAACTAACCTATTAACAAGATGCCGAAGTGCCATTTGTTTTCTGCTGTTTTTGGTTTCAGAAATCCTAGTAAGGAAATATTCTGGACGAAATCAACGCCCAGGGGCCTATTTTTACACGAAGCTTCCAGAAGACCGAGGGAGGTACGAAGTGGGGCCACGAGGCGCCGACACAACAGGGCGGCGCGGCCCTGGTGTGTGGGGCCCTCGTGCCGCCACTTGACCTACCCTTCCGCCTACAAATAGCCTCCATCGCGAAACCCCCTGTACCGAGAGCCACGATACGGAAAACATTACTGAGAGGCCGCCGCCGCCAATCCCATCTCGGGGGATTCAGGAGATCGCCTCCGGCACCCTGCCGGAGAGGGGAATCATCACCGGAGGGGCTCTACATCATCATGCCCGCCTCCGGATTGATGCGTGAGTAGTTCATCCATGGACTATGGGTCCATAGCAGTAGCTAGATGGTTGTCTTCTCCGCTTGTGCTATCATTGTTATAGATCTTGTGAGCTGCCTAACATGATCAAGATCATCTATTTGTAATGCTACATGTTGTGTTTGGCGAGATCCGATGAATAGAGAATATTATGTTAAGTTGATTATCAATCTATCATATATGTGTTGTTTATGTTCTTGCATGCTCTCCGTTGCTAGTAGAGGCTCTGGCCAAGTTGATACTTGTAACTCCAAGAGGGAGTAATTATGCTCGATAGTGGGTTCATGCCTCCATTGAATCTGGGACAGTGACAGAAAGTTCTAAGGTTGTTGATGTGTTGTTGCTACTAGGGATAAAACATTGATGATTTGTCTAAGGATATTTGTGTTGATTACATTACGCACCATACTTAATGCAATTATCTGTTGTTTACAACTTAATACCGGAAGGGGTTCGGATGATAACCTGAAGGTGGATTATTTAGGCATAGATGCATGCTGGATAACGGTCTATGTACTTTGTCATAATGCCCTGATTAAATCACATAGTAATCATCGTTGATATGTATTGAATCTTTATTTGTCAATTGCTCGCCTGTAATTTGTTCACCCAACATGTTAGTTATCTTATTGGAGAGACACCACTAGTGAACTGTGGACCCCGGTCCATTCTTTTACATCTGAATACATTCTACTGCTTTTACTGTTCTTTGCAAACAAACACCATCTTCCACTCGATACGCTTAATCCTTTGTTTTCAGCAAGCCGGTGAGATTGACAACCTCACTGTTACGTTGGGGCAAAGTACTTTGATTGTGTTGTGCAGGTTCCACGTTGGCGCCGGTTTCACTGGTGTTGCGCCGCACTACATTCCTCCACCAACAACCTTCACGTGCTTCTTGGCTCCTACTGGTTCGATAACCTTGGTTTCTTTCTGAGGGAAAACTTGTCACTGTGTGCATCATACCTTCCTCTTGGGGTTCCCAACGGACGTGTACATCTACGCGCATCAAGACCGTTTTCTGGCGCCGTTCAAGACACGCTGCAAGGGGAGTCTCCACTTTCAATCTCTTTACTTTGTTTTTGTCTTGCTTTATTTTATTTACTACTTTGTTGCACTTAAACAAAACACAAAAAAATTAGTTGCTAGCTTTACTTTATTTACTGTCTTGTTCTCTATATCAAAAACACAAAAAAATTAGTTACTTGTCTTTACTTTATTTGCCTAGTTTACTTTTTGTTTATTTCATCATGTTTCCTCCTAAGTTTACTCTGGAAAAGATACCGGTAGGACGAGGGTGTATCATTGGAAGAGATAATATAGAAGAATTTTTCACCCATGTTAGTATGGATGAAGATTTTGAAGATATACCATTATTAAAAACTGCTCCTACTTATGAAAGTGCTTCTGCCTGTTTAATACACATGTTGGAAACTAGATTTGTTAATCTCAATCCCATAATACAACATATGTTTCTTACACTTTCGGATATGGAGATGGGAGAAAAGAGAAATTTTGTTTTAAAAGTCCTTGTTAGAGAATTTGAGGATATAGCTAAAGAAGCTAGAAAAGTTTTTATCAAGCATAAGAGGCTTGGTTTCTTTCCTGATTTTAAACAAATACTTGAAACGATGGATATGGATAGAATTAAGTACACTAATAATGTTAAGGGATTTCTATTTTCGTGCCCCTGGTTCGTTAGTTGTACTCAGTTTTCCCCAGTCCCTTAGTTTTTCCTCAGTTTTCCCCTCCTCTAGTTTGAAACACGCACAAGTGCTGGAACGGCCGGTAGCCGTCAGGTCAGAGGCCTTGACCGTTAGTCTGACCGGGTGGGGCCGCACAGGGGCAGCTCCTCCCTGACCGTCTCGTGCTGACGGGTAGGGTCAGGAGACACGTCGGAGCAGCCATCCATCTATCGCTGACGTGTGGGCCGTTTTATTTCATGATTTTATACGCGGTGCTGCCAATGACAAATGGGGCCGCTCTATAGGGCTGCCGCAGCCAATGACCAGTGGGGTCGTATATTTTTCAGGAAAAGACATATATTGCCGCTCTGTGGGGCTGCCGCAGCCAATGACCAGTGGGGTCGTCTATTTATTTAGGGAAACTCATATATTGCCGCTCTGTGGGGCCTCCGCAGCCAATGACCAGTGGGGTCGTCTATTTTTCAGGAAAAGACATATATTGCCGCTCTGTGGGGCTGCCGCAGCCAATGACCAGTGGGGTCGTCTATTTATTTAGAGAAACTCATATATTGCCGCTCTGTGGGGCCTCCGCAGCCAATGACCAGTGGGGTCGTCTATTTTTCAGGAAAAGACATATATTGCCGCTCTGTGGGGCTGCCGCAGCCAATGACCAGTGGGGTCGTCTATTTATTTAGAGAGAAAAAATCATATATTGCCGCTCTGATATATGTCTTTAGAGAATATCATAGAGAGAAGCAACAAGTTCGCTAATTAATTATTCTTAAGCTAGACCGGAGAACCGCTGGCAGCTCGTTCCCCACCGTCGGACGGAGCAGCCATCGCCGGCGCCTCGTCGCGCCGCCGGCTCTGTCCCCCGGCGGCGTCGGACGAACTGCGGCGCTGCACGTCAACCACGGCTCCAGCACTTGTTTCGTCCGCACGCATTGTACCCACCGCAGGAAAGTCCGCCGCAAGCAGATCCGCCGCCCACGACGACCGGGATTTGTTCCGCGCACCAATTGGTAGACCTCCGCTTCTGCCTCCCCCGCCCCCTAATCGATTCGGTTCCCGTAATTTATTGGAGTTTGCAGGTACGAAATAGTCCTCAATGTCTCGTCGTAGCGGGTACACCGGCGAGGGTGGGGATTCGATCATGTCGTGGCCACGTTCTACTTCTCCTACCTCGTCGGAAGTGCGGGTATATAGCTTCAGCTCTCTGTACTACCGTTGAATTTGAAGTTCCGCCATGGCCTGTTGGGGTGATTTCAGTTGTTCTTTTTTCCATTATTGTTACAGTTAGCCAGGCAAGCCGATGATCCATGGTACATTGCATACCAAGATGAATCAACCCAGTGGTGTAGCCAGAGGATGGATTTGGAGGAGAAGGTGGCCAATTTAGGTGATGAATTGGCCCGTAAAAACCTGATGATATTCGAGCTGAAGCGTATTGTGGAGGAAGAAAAGAAGAATTCAGAGCTTATTCGCAAGGAGAAGTTGAGAGTTGAGACAGATCTTGCCGTATTTGATCAAGTGGTAGAAAATCTAGAACATGAACTTAAAGTGATGGGAGAGGAGAAAAGTATATTCATCTGTGCAGTTTTATTAGGTGTCATCCCTGTCCTAGCAGTTATGTGGTTCTGGTAGACGATTTAGTATAGAATTGTTATTCAGTAGATGGCTCTAACCACTGTATTTTGTTGTGGCTCTAAGCACTGTATTTCGGTGTACAATTTCCTACTTGTGCTAAGTAATGCGCACGATAATTTTAGCATGCATGAACATTTTATAAAAGTGAAGGGATCCCAAAAGTGAAAGCATGTACCAGCCTCCGGATCAAATACATATCAATATCTTCCCAATCAAGTTGGGATAGAATTCAAATCATACATACGGATGTACATGGACACATCAAGAACGTGAAGAAGCTTTTTTTGAGACGGAGGTAGTAGTTCGAACAATTTTATCCCATTTGGAAATTGAAAAATACAAATTTATAATAATTTATCCCAATTTGCGGCGTCGAACACGGCCGCGCAGCGATGGGCAAGAAAGGCCGGGACGACGGGCGGCTGAGGGGTGGTCATCTGCGCCATCAAACGTTGAAGCGATGTTATCGGCGATGGCTTCAATGTTCGTGGCATCGATGACCAGTGTCGGAACCGCCGCTGTCTTGGTGTACTTCATCAGCGACGGATCTGCGGAGGGCTGGATCGGCGGCTTTGCAGCGCGGTTGTAGACGATGGCTTCAATCGTCTTGGCATCGATTCGCACTCTCGGCACCGGAAGTGAGACATCAACAGGCTCCGACATTGAAGGCTGGGTCTGCGCCGTCGAAGCGATGTTGTAGGCGATGGCTTCAATGTTCGTGGCATCGATGACCACTGTCGGCACGGCCGCCGTCTTGGTGTTCTTCATCATTCAACAGATCTGAGAATAGAATCGAAAGTGAGACAGAGAGAGACATTTCAACTATTTCTGACGGTTAGATCCTCACCGGCACTCTTAGATCCACGGCGCACGCACGGTTAGATGCACGCCGCCGCACGCACGGTTAGATCCGCGCCGCCGCACGCCGCCGCACGCACCGCCGCACGCCGCCGCAGCGCCGTTAGATCCGCGCCGCCGCACGCCGCCGCACGCACGGTTAGATCCGCGCCGCCGCACGCACGGTTAGATCCGCGCCGCCGCACGCCGCCGCACGCACGGTTAGATCTGCGCCGCCGCACGCACGGTTAGAGAGAGGAGGATGCGACTGGAATATGCGACTGCCAGGGTTGGTAGGTATGTGCTCTGCTCTTGTCTCCGTATGCGTCCATCGTGGTAGAGAGAGATATACAGGCCGTCCGATCATAAATGATCGAACGGTGCAAGCGTTCGTTGAGCTTTCATCCAACCAAGATCCGTGTGACATACATCTCGACCAATCAGAGATCAGCCAGTGAGTACAAGTTAGGAAAACTGAGTAGAACTGAGAGGGGGAAAAGTGAGGAAATGTTTATCGGAAGGGCAAAACTGAGTATGACTGAGTAAAACAAGTGGGCCCGGAGGGGAAAACTGAGTAACACTAAGTAAAACAGGGGCACCCAAATAATAAACGGACTAAGGGAAATTGAAGCTTTTGGCATAAAAATTGTAAAATTGTGTTATTTGAACAATATATTACATTTTGGCCGACTAGATATTGTTTGCAACTCAAAGATACACAAGTGTGACGAATTTGGACTCATTTGGACAAAGTTTGTAAGCATAGTGGGTATTTGGGAGGTGTATTGAGCAGAAAGCCCTGCATCTTCATATCTAGTAGCTCATGGACTAGGAAGTGGTTTTGAAGCTTTTGGCATAAAAACTTCATATCTCTATATTTCCTTTTCCATTATTATTTCTCTAGGTTGTAGGTAACATAACAAGGCTCCATGGGAAGGTTCCACCATGTTTTGAATTATTTTGAATTGAACCCTAAAATGTTAAAACCCTAAAACCCTAAAACCCTAAAACCCTAAAATGATAAATGTGGCTTAAATGTGGCTTAAATGTGGCATACAAATTGTTCATACAAATTCAAATTGTTCAACACAAAGGGATCCCCAATACAAAGGGAACCACAATACAAATTGTTCATACAAATTCAAATTGTTCAACACAAAGGCATCCCCAATACAAAGGGAACCCCAATACAAATTGTTCAACACAAAGGGATCCCCAATACAAAGGGAACCCCAATACAAAGGGAACCCCAATACAAAGGGATCCCCAATACAAAGGGAACCCCAATACAAATTGTTCATACAAATTCAAATTAGTTGTTCAGAATAAAATCTTTCTCTTGCTCCTGGTGTGACTCGCCGGGGCCACCACCTTACTCCGGGTAACCCTACCAGGGATATTACCGGTGTCTACCTTCCTTTTGCCCTCTTTCTTGTTCTTCTTCTTCTGCGAAGCTTGTGCTTTTTCTTCTGCCATGAGCTCTTCGAAGTGTGCATCACACATGGCCTTACAACTATCGAGGCAATCTCGATAATACTGTTCACTCTCCTCTGGACTCATCGGTTGAAGCCTTTCTACATCCATCTGTTCCCTCTGCTCTCGATCCATCGGTTCAATCTCCTCATGTTGAACTGCTGCTTCAATCTCCTCTGCATTTGCTGCTTCAATCTCCTCATGTTGAACTGCTGCTTCAATCTCCTCTGCATTTGCTGCTTCAATCTCCTCATGTTGAACTGCTGCTTCAATCTCAAGTTGAATTGCTGCTTCATTCTCCTCTGCATTTTCTGCTCCCGCCTGATCTTCCATTCCAAAAGCCGGATCAACTCCATTTTTACAAAGCCTAGCAATGTGTCCAGGGATTCCACAACGTTTGCACTTACGTTTTCGAATCGGTGCACCACCCTCTGCACTAGCTCTGATCCTATTCTTCCTCGGCCTACCTGCCGGTCTAGTCAATACTGGAGAGTACAGTTTGAAGCCTGGATCGACTTTCATCCATTGGTCTTTTCCCAACAAGGTAGGAACATTCATAGCATATGCAGCCCTAAATTTTGCAACAGAGAAATACTCTGACACATACTGATCAACTTCACCATCTTCACCCCCTATAACACTCATGAAAAACAATGCGTGTATGCAGGGTATCCCACGGATCTGCCATCCCCTACAATGGCATGTCCTATCAACCAAACTCACTGGATACCTCCACTGCATGTTTTTACTGTCAGTGTAGGTTACCTCAGCCTCCATTCCTTTTCTGACGCATTGCATCCTCAATTGTTTTGCCCTCTCATGCAAAGACTTAATCAAAGATGGGAGCATGAGATGGCCAACATAATTTGTGGATGCAATTCTTTGACGCAGATCGATCTTTATCATGATCATCTGCCTAATCTTATCAAATATTTGCCACAACATAAGCCCTTTCAATGACTTGACCTTTGAGTTGAAACTCTCCGCAAGGTTACTTGTTACATAGTCTACCTTGCAAATTTCATTGAATTGGCTTCTTGACCACACCCTACCATGATGTTCATCCAAGTACTCCTTCACCCCAGGTTTTTGTTTATACAACACATCCAAATGAAACATATGCTTCCTAGAGCTGCATGTGTATGAAGCTGGCCATAGGTTGTCAGTAAAAACTTTACCCTTGAATTTCTTTGTAAAATTCTGTACCAAGTGTCGCATACATTCCCTATGCTCCACTCCAGGGAATACTGCTTCTACCGCACTCTCCAAACCTTTGCAAGCGTCTGTGTGGATAACAAGTCCTGGTGGATGACCTATAAGGTCGCGCAAATTCTGCAGAAACCAAGTCCAACTTTCCTCTGACTCAACCTCCAAAACTCCATAAGCAACAGGGAACATCCAATTATGTCCATCAACTGCAGTAGCAGCAACTAGCTGTCCTTTAAACCTACCATGAAGAGCTGATGCATCCACGGCCAAATAAGGCCTGCAACCGTCCAAAAAGCCTTTCCAGCAAGCTTTGAAACAAACAAAAGCCCTTCTAAAACATTCCTTGTGCATTACCTTCCCGCTTTTCAATTTGTAGGGAACTGTATGCTTGTCTATTGCTACAACACTGCCTGGACTAGCCATCTCCACTTCAGCTTTGAAAGTGTAAAGCAACTGAAAGCTTTCATTCCATGGACCATTGATCTTGTCAAGAGCCATTTCCTTTGCATAGAACATCCTCATGTAAGGTACTTTCATCCCTTTATACTTCTCAGCCACCTTTTTCTGGAGTGCCGTTGGACCAAGTGAAGGAGTTTCTCTCAGCCAATCTAGGATTATATCTGCCAACCACCTAGTCTTCGCTAGCTTTGTTTTCAGGTCTGGCTCTCCCCCTAGAGGTGGACACCTATGGATCTCCTTATTAACCTTTATCTGAAACATAATGATAAGGGATGTCAGTAATAGATAACAAATTTTACACCGTGATCTAAATACACAACTGGTTGGCGTAGTACCTGAACCAAGCTGCTTCTGCGCATTGTGGATGCATGCAGCCTAAACCTACACCTTGGGTATGGGCATTTAATTGTGAACCTACCTGGCTCACTTTTAATAACCTCATAATTATTCTTAGTGAGAATGTGATATGTAGTAATTGCATTACGGCAGTCCATCATCGTTTGAAACACGGTGCCTTTTGCAAGCTGAGGATCCTCCCTGTTCCACTCAATTGTTGGCAAGTCTTCACCTTCGTAATCGGCTAAAACGAGGCTGTCATCGTTCTCATTCTTCTCTTCATCATCAGTCTCATCAAATCTGGCACCAAAAGCAATATCTTCCATGTATTGATCCTCCATTGCCTGCTTACTGCATCGATCTACCAATTCAGGAAACATTAACTCATCCTCATCATCTTCAGGAGACTGATCCCCAATCTCTGCATCGTCCTCCACATTGACCACAGGAACGATCTGGCTACCACTCGCACTGGGGACAGATGGTGCTGCTGTGGACCTACAAGGATCGCCGCGGCGCACACTATTAGCAGAGGCAGCAGCAGTAGAGAGACATGATGCCCGACCACCTGATGATGCCCGACCACCTGATGATGCCCCAACACCAGATGATGCCTGGCCCCTGTCCACATGGACACGAATTTTACCGAAATGGCAAGAAGCATTCAAAGCAAAAAGAATTCCCAGATCATCGTCGGAAATTAGTGGAACCAATCTTCGCTCCGTGCTGTTGAAATATTCGAAATGAACTGCATCGCGAGGGCTCCAGGAGTACTTATCGAAGATGTTAGCTTTCAAATCCCTCAACGAGATGGTGGTTGCAACCACCGCAGGGAAGTAAAACCCATTCATTTGGCGTTTAGAATCACGCGTAAAGCTAGAATCCAGCCTAACCACCAGCCGAAAAGCCAGCGCTGGATCAATCCTATTCGAAAAGCAACGCAGTTAGTTGAGCAACAACGATTGGCGCTCAAAAACTGCCTACTGTTAATTCACATAGGCAGACGATGCTTACCCAGATGGAATCCATGCGTTAGATCCCTCCGATTCCCAATCTTCTCCGCGGCTGACGGGAAGAGTCGGTACACCAGACGGATATACAAACTCTACCGCGACAGGGGTAGATCTAGATCTGGTGGAGGCGGATCCCTCTCCGCCTCCCGGGGGTGGTGGTGGGGGCGGGGGCGGCTCGGCGGCGGACGACGCCATAAGGTAGGAGGGCAGGACGGCGTGGCGGCGGAGGGGCGGTGTGTGAGCTCCTCCAGTATCGGGCGGAGTGGAAAGCTTTGGGTGAGCTCCTCGAGTCAACAGTCAACATAGTTCGAAAGAAACGGTCAATTCAACACCAACGCGGCTCCCTAGCCGTCACCGGTAACGGTGAAGGCCTCTGACCAGACGGCAACCCTCCCGTCTGAGCGTCTGCGACGGGTTTCAAACTAGAGGGAGGGGAAAACTGAGGAAAAACTAAGGGGCTGGGGAAAACTGAAAAGATGGATATGGATAGAATTAAGTATACTAATAATGTTAATGATGGTAGGGAAATTAAAGCGCCAATACCTAGTAAGCTCCTAGGGATGCATGAAGCTTTGGAAAATAACTATGCTTGGCTTGTTCCTGAAAATTTGTTTGATGAGAATAGTAAGCCTAGGAGCAATGAGAGAGGAGTTACTTATATAGACCAGATACAATGCATTGTTGAGAAAACTCCCAACTCCCAAGGTAATAGTGTTGATGCATCTTCTCTTGAAAACACTTGATTTGCACTTTCTGCGCCTAGCTGAAAGACGTTAAAGAAAAGCACTTCTTGGGAGATAACCCATGTTTTATTTTATTTACTGTATTGTTGAGTCTTGGAAGTTGTTTACTACTGTAGCAACCTCTCCTTATCATGTTTTTGTGCCAAGTAAAGTTTCTATGCTAAAGTTGATACTATATTTGGGATCGCTGCGCAGAAACAGCATTGCTGTCTGTCACGAATTCTGGCATAAGTCTCTGTAAAAAAATCGAAAAAATCTGCAAATTTACGAGCGTGATCCTCAGATATGTACGCAACTTTCATTAGTTTTGAGTTTTTCCATTTGAGCAAGTTAAGTGCCCCTTCCAGATGCATCTTTACGGACTGTTCTGTTTTTGACAGATTCTGTCTTTTATTTCGCATTGCCGCTTTTGCTATGTTGAATGAGTTTCTTTGTTCCATTAACTTTCAGAAGCTTTGTGCAATGTCCAGAAGTGTTAAGAATGATTGTGTCACCTCTGAATATGTGAATTTGTGGTTATGCACTAACCCTCTAATGAGTTTGCTTGGAGTTTGTGTGAAGGAAGTTTTCAAGGGTCAAGAGAAGAGGATGATATACTATGATCAAGAAGAGTGAAAGGTCTAAGCTTGGGGATGCCCCGGTGGTTCATCCCTGCATATTTTAAGAAGACTCAAGCATCTAAGCTTGGGGATGCCCAAGGCATCCCCTTCTTCATCGACAACATTATCAGGTCACTTCTAGTGAAACTATATTTTTATTCCATCACATTCTTATGTTCTTTACTTGGAGCGTCGGTTTGTTTTTATTTTTGTTTTGTTTTGAATAAAGTTGGATCCCGCCATTCTTATATTGGAGATATTACGCTCCGCTTTTTCATATGGAACACTTGTGTTCTTAATTGTGCTTTAATGTTCATGGCGAAAGCTAATTGCTTCGTTAAATTGCTATTTGGTTGGAATTGGAAAGTGCTGCATATGGTTTGGCAATTTGGCAATTGTTTGAGCTCTCATAGATCATGTTTAAGCTCTTGCATCATGTAGTTTAATCTATTAATGAAGAACTACTGTAGAGCTTGTTTAATTTGGTTTGCATGATTGATCTCTCTAAGTCTAGATATTTTCGGGTAAAGTGTTTGAACAACGAGGAAGACAGTGTAGAGCCTTATAATGCTTGCAATATGTTCTTGTGTGAGTTTTGCTGTACCTGTTCATACTTGTGTTTGCTTCAAACAACCTTGCTAGCCCAAACCTTGTACTGAGAGGAAATGCTTCTCGTGCATCCAAACACCTTGAGCCAAAACCCATGCCATTTGTGTCCACCATATCTACCTATTATGTGGTATTTTTCTGCCATTCCAAAGTAAATTACTTGAGTGCTACCTTTAAAATTTCATTCCTCTACCTTTACAATATATAGCTCATGGGACAAATAGCTTAAAAACTATTGTGGTGATGAATATGTAGTTATGTGTCTTAATTCTTATAAGTTGCTTGTTGAGCGGTAACCATGTTTTCTGGGGACGCCATCAACTTTATCTTTGTTGGATATCATGTGAGATGCTATGCATGTTCGTCTTGTCTGAAGTAAGTGGACTTCATGATCAAATGGTTTGAGTATGCATATGTTAGAGAAGAACATTGGGCCGCTAACTAAAGCCATGTATCATGGTGGAAGTTTCAGTTTGGACATACAACCTCAATCTCTTATGAGAATATTAACTATTGTTGAATGCTTATGCATTAAAAGAGGAGTCCATTATCTGTTGTCTATGTTGTCCCGGTATGAATGTCTAAGTTGAGAATAATCAAAAGCGAGAAATCCAATGCGTGCTTTCTCCTTAGACACTTGTACAGGCGGCATAGAGGTACCCCTTTGTGACACTTGGTTGAAGCATATGTCATGCGATGAGAATCCGTGTTTCCGAGCTAAGTAGGACAAGGTGCGAGCACTATTAGTACTCTATGCATGAGACATGCAACTTGTAGGAAGTATTATGCATAGCACATATGAATTATTACTACCGTTGACAAAATTGTTTCTATGTTTTCAAAACAAAAGCTCTAGCACAAAAATAGTAATCCATGCTTCCCTCTGCGAAGGGCCAATCTTTTACTTTATTGTTGAGTCAGTTTACCCACTTCTTTCTATCTTAGAAGCAAACACTTGTGTTAACTGTGTGCATTGATTCTTACATGTTTACCTATTGCACCTGTTATATTACTCTATGTTGACAAATATCCATGAGATATACATGTTACAAGTTGAAAGCAATTGCTGAAACTTAATCATCCTTTGTGTTGCTTCAATGCATTCTACTTTGAATTTATTGCTTATGAGTTAGCTCTTATGCAAGTCTTGTTGATACTTGTCTTGAAAGTACTATTCATGAAAAGTTTTGCTATATGATTCATTTGTTTAGTCATTATCTTTGTTAGCAATCTTTTGTTCAGATCACTCCATTCATCTCATATGCTTTACAATAATGTTGATCAAGATTATGTTAGTAGCATGTCACTTCAGAAATTATTTGTGTTATCGTTTACCTACTCGAGGGCGAGTAGGAACTAAGCTTGGGGATGCTTGATACGTCTCAAACGTATCTATAATTTCTTATGTTCCATGCTACTTTTATTACAATACTTGAATGTTTTATACATACTTTACAGCATTATTATACATTTTCCGGCACTAACCTATTAACAAGATGCCGAAGTGCCAGTTGCTGTTTTCTGCTGTTTTTGGTTTCAGAAATCCTAGTAAGGAAATATTCTCGAAATTGGACGAAATCAACGCCCAGGGGCCTATTTTTACACGAAGCTTCCAGAAGACCGAGGAGGTATGAAGTGGGGCCACGAGGCGCCGACACAACAGCGGCGCGGCCTGGCCTGGCCGCGCGGCCCTGGTGTGTGGGGCCCTCGTGCCGCCACTTGACCTACCCTTCCGCCTACAAATAGCCTTCGCGAAACCCCCCCGAGAGCCACGATACGGAAAACATTCTGAGGCCGCCGCCGCCAATCCCATCTCGGGGGATTCAGGAGATCGCCTCCGGCACCCTGCCGAGAGGGGAATCATCACCGGAGGGGCTCTACATCATCATGCCCGCCTCCGGATTGATGCGTGAGTAGTTCATCCTTGGACTATGGGTCCATAGCAGTAGCTAGATGGTTGTCTTCTCCGCTTGTGCTATCATTGTTATAGATCTTGTGAGCTGCCTAACATGATCAAGATCATCTATTTGTAATGCTACATGTTGTGTTTGGCGAGATCCGATGAATAGAGAATATTATGTTAAGTTGATTATCAATCTATCATATATGTGTTGTTTATGTTCTTGCATGCTCTCCGTTGCTAGTAGAGGCTCTGTGCTGTTGCTACTAGGGATAAAACATTGATGCTTTGTCTAAGGATATTTGTGTTGATTACATTACGCACCATACTTAATGCAATTATCTGTTGTTTACAACTTAATACCGGAAGGGGTTCGGATGATAACCTGAAGGTGGATTATTTAGGCATAGATGCATGCTGGATAGCGGTCTATGTACTTTGTCGTAATGCCCTGATTAAATCACATAGTAATCATCGTTGATATGTATTGAATCTTTATTTGTCAATTGCTCGCCTGTAATTTGTTCACCCAACATGTTAGTTATCTTATTGGAGAGACACCACTAGTGAACTGTGGACCCCGGTCCATTCTTTTACATCTGAATACATTCTACTGATTTTACTGTTCTTTGCAAACAAACACCATCTTCCACTCGATACGCTTAATCCTTTGTTTTCAGCAAGCCGGTGAGATTGACAACCTCACTGTTACGTTGGGGCAAAGTACTTTGATTGTGTTGTGCAGGTTTCACGTTGGCGCCGGTTTCACTGGTGTTGCGCCGCACTACATTCCTCCACCAACAACCTTCACGTGCTTCTTGGCTCCTACTGGTTCGATAACCTTGGTTTCTTTCTGAGGGAAAACTTGTCACTGTGCGCATCATACCTTCCTCTTGGGGTTCCCAACGGACGTGTACATCTACGCGCATCAACCGCCCTGGCCGGAAAGGCCGCCGCCGGCGCTGACATGTCCTCGGCGTTGCTCCCCCTGACCTTTAGCTCCTCCATACCTCGCCGGCTCCGTCCTCCCCTACTCCCTTATACCTCGCCGTGGTACCATCAAAGCGTCGAGCTATTCTGCGGATGGTCTGCGCCATGCTCCATCGACGGGATCTCGAGGGGCGGCCATACGGCCCAAATTGAGACTCAAGGTCGAGGTGCTGTTGCTGGCCTGCGCGCCCGCCTGCTGCGCCCTCCGCCGGCTCCAGCGTGCCGCCCTGGCCGACAGCGCCCCACGCGCCTGCCTATCGTGCCCTCTGCCTGCTCCCGTAGGCCACCCTTGCTGGCAACGCCCCGCCTGTCGACCGGCCAGGCTCGTCGTGCTTGCCGTCCACGATTCCCCCGAGGCCGTTGCCGCCCGCGCCGCACGGAAGGAGCTCGGCGAGCGCGCCCGGATTCTGGGGCAGGGAGGGACGCCCACGTGGAGGAGCGAACATCCCCCGAGGCCGCCGGCGCCGTTTGGATCTTGGGGCAGGCTGCAGCCCCGAATCGAGGAGCGGGGCGGACGTGCTCTGCGGGAGGTCGCGGCGGGTCGAGACGGCCGTGCTCTGCTCGCGGCAAGTCAGGGACGAGCTCTATGTCATCGGCGACTGGCCGGAGGATGCGTCGAGCGCGGGTCAGTCAAGGCCAAGCCCGTGGTGTACATCCCGCTCGCGAGGGCATTGAGGAAGGTAGCGACGATGCGGAGGCATGTGCTAGATAGGCAGTGGGCGCCGATGGATGCCCAAGAACGCCACGCTGCACTTCATCGAGAGGATGCCAGATCTCCATGTCTGTTTTCTTAATTTCTCTGTTCTGATTCTCTCAGAATCTTGCCACGGTGAACACTATTGATGGTGAACACTGCTCGTCTTGCTGCCGGGACCTCCTAGTCGACGGCGCCGGGAGGGGCGGCCACGGAGCGTGATACGTCTCAAACGTATCTATAATTTCTTATGTTCCATGCTACTTTTATTACAATACTTGAATGTTTTATACATACTTTATAGCATTATTATACATTTTCCGACACTAACCTATTAACAAGATGCCGAAGTGCCGTTCCTGTTTTCTGTTTTTGGTTTCAGAAATCCTAGTAAGGAAATATTCTCGGAATTGGACGAAATCAACGCCCAGGGGCCTATTTTTACACGAAGCTTCCAGAAGACCGAAAGGGAGAAGTGGGGCCACGAGGGCCACACACCAGGCGGCGCCGCCCAAGCCCTGGCGCGCCGGCCTGTTGTGTGGGGCCCTCGCGTCGCCCCTGACCTACCCTTCCGCCTACAAATAGCCTTCGTCGCGAAACCCCCTGTACCTAGAGCCACGATACGGAAAACATTGAGAGGCCGCCGCCAATCCCATCTCGGGATTCAGGAGATCGCCTCCGGCACCTGCCGGAGGGGAATCATCACCGGAGGGGCTCTACATCATCATGCCCGCCTCCGGATTGATGCGTGAGTAGTTCATCCTTGGACTATGGGTCCATAGCAGTAGCTAGATGGTTGTCTTCTCCGCTTGTGCTATCATTGTTTAGATCTTGTGAGCTGCCTAACATGATCAAGATCATCTATTTGTAATACTACATGTTGTGTTTGGCGGGATCCGATGAATATAGAATATTATGTTAAGTTGATTATCAATCTATCATATATGTGTTGTTTATGTTCTTGCATGCTCTCCGTTGCTAGTAGAGGCTCTGGCCAAGTTGATACTTGTAACTCCAAGAGGGAGTATTTATGCTCGATAGTGGGTTCATGCCTCCATTGAATCTGGGACAGTGACAGAAAGTTCTAAGGTTGTGGATGTGCTGTTGCTACTAGGGATAAAACATTGATGCTTTGTCTAAGGATATTTGTGTTGATTACATTACGCACCATACTTAATGCAATTATCTGTTGTTTACAACTTAATACTGGAAGGGGTTCGGATGATAACCTGAAGGTGGATTATTTAGGCATAGATGCATGCTGGATAGCGGTCTATGTACTTTGTCGTAATGCCCTAATTAAATCACATAGTAATCATCATTGATATGTATTGAATCTTTATTTGTCAATTGCCCGCCTGTAATTTGTTCACCCAGCATGCTAGTTATCTTATTGGAGAGACACCACTAGTGAACTGTGGACCCGGTCCATTCTTTTACATCTGAATACATTCTACTGTTTTACTGTTCTTTGCAAACAAACACCATCTTCCACTCGATACGCTTAATCCTTTGTTTTCAGCAAGCCGGTGAGATTGACAACCTCACTGTTACGTTGGGGCAAAGTACTTTGATTGTGTTGTGCAGTTCCACGTTGGCGCCGGTTTCACTGGTGTTGCGCCGCACTACATTCCTCCACCAACAACCTTCACGTGCTTCTTGGCTCCTACTGGTTCGATAACCTTGGTTTCTTTCTGAGGGAAACTTGCTGCTGTGCGCATCACACCTTCCTCTTGGGGTTCCCAACGGACGTGTACATCTACGCGCCATCAAGCATTTTTGGCGCCGTTGCCGGGGGATCAAGACACGCTGCAAGGGGAGTCTCCACTTCCAATCTCTTTACTTTGTTTTTGTCTTGCTTTACTTTATTTTATTTACTGTCTTGTTTGCTTCATATTAAAAACACAAAAAAATTAGTTACTTTATTTACTGTCTTATTTACTAGCTCTATATCAAAACACAAAAAAAATTTAGTTACTTGTCTTTACTTTATTTGCCTAGTTTACTTTATTACTGTTATAATGGGTACTCCTGAAAATACTAAGTTGTGTGACTTCACTAGCACAAATAATAATGATTTTATATGTACTCCTATTGCTCCACCTGCTACTACAGCAGAATTCTATGAAATTAAACCTGCTTTACTAAATCTTGTTATGAGAGAGCAATTTTCTGGTGTTAGTACTGATGATGCTGCTGCCCATCTTAATAATTTTGTTGAACTTTGTGAAATGCAAAAGTATAAGGATATACATGGTGATATTATAAAACTGAAATTGTTTCCTTTCTCATTAAGAGGAAGAGCTAAAGATTGGTTGCTTTCTTTGCCTAAGAATAGTATTGATTCATGGACTAAATGTAAAGATGCTTTTATTAGTAAATATTATCCTCCTGCTAAGATTATATCTTTGAGAAGTAGCATAATGAATTTTAAACAATTTGATAATGAACATGTTGCTCAAGCATGGGAGAGAATGAAATCTTTGGTAAAGAATTGCCCAACCCATGGACTGACTACTTGGATGATCATCCAAACCTTTTATGCAGGATTGAATTTTTCCTCGAGGAACCTATTGGATTCAGCTGCTGGAGGTACTTTTATGTCCATCACCCTGGGCGCCGCAACTAAACTACTTGATGATATGATGATCAATTACTCTGAATGGCACACTGAAAGAACTCCTCAAGGTAAGAAGGTAAATTCTGTTGAAGAAACCTCTTCTTTGGGTGATAAGATTGATGCTATTATGTCTATGCTTGCAAATGGTAGATCTCATATTGATCCTAATAATGTTCCTTTAGCTTCATTGGTTGCTCAAGAAGAAAATGTTGATGTGAATTTCATTAAGAACAATAATTTCAACAACAATGCTTATAGGAATAATTATGGTAACAACAACTTTAGGCCATATCCTTCTAATAATGGTAATGGTTATGGTAATTCTTATGGTAATTCTTACAAAAATAATAAGAGTGTACCCTCTGGTCTTGAAGTGATGCTTAAAGAATTTATTAGTACACAAACTGCTTTCAATAAAACTGTTGAAGAAAAGCTTGGTAAAATTGATATTCTTGCTTCTAAGGTTGATAGTCTTGCTCTTGATGTTGATCTTTTAAAATTGAAAGTTATGCCTGAGGAAGTTAAAGATGCTAGGTTTGCTAAAACAAATGCCATCCAAGTTCGAATTAATGATAATATTAGATTGTTGGCTGAATTGCATGCTAGGTGGGATAGAGAAGAAAAAGAAAAACTTGCTAAAGAAAATAATGTAGCTAAAGTATGGACTATTACCACCACTAGTAATGTTGATTCTTCACATGTTGCTGCACCTCCTACTATCAATGGTAAAATAATTGGTGTTGGCAATGTTTCTACTCCTAGTGCAAAGCGCACAAAATTGCCTGAAACTGCTGAAACTGCTGTTTGTGATAAAACTGCTGAAATTTTTCAAAATATTGGTGACAATGATTCCATTGCTGTAGAACATAATGGTTTAGATTTTGATGATTGTCATATTACTGAAGTTATAAAGTTCTTACAAAAACTTGCTAGAAGTCCCAATGCTAGTGCTATAAATTTAGCCTTTACAAAACACATTACAAATGCTCTCATTAAAGCTAGGGAAGAGAAATTAAAACTTGAAGCTTCTATTCCTAGGAAGTTAGAAGATGGTTGGGAGCCCATCATTAAAATGAAATTCAATGACTTTGAATGTAATGCTTTATGTGATCTTGGTGCAAGTATTTCTGTTATGCCTAAAAAGATTTATGATATGTTTGACTTGCCACCATTGAAGAATTGTTATTTGGATGTTAATCTTGCCGATAATGTTAAAAAGAAACCTTTGGGGAGGATTGATAATGTGCGCATTACGGTTAACAATAACCTTGTCCCCGTTGATTTTGTTGTCTTGGATATCGAATGCAATGCATCTTGTCCTATTGTGTTGGGAAGACCTTTTCTTCGAACCGTTGGTGCTGTTATTGATATGAGGGAAGGTAATATTAAATATCAATTTACTCTCAAGAAAGGTATGGAACACTTCCCTAGAAAGAGAATGAAGTTGCCTTTTGATTCTATTATTAGAACAAGTTATGATGTTGATGCTTCTACTCTCATTAATAAAAAACCAAGTTACATGAAGCAACACATGTGGAAACTAAAAGACAAACCGGGATAAAATGATTATCCTGAATTTGCAGATAAAATCCTAAAAGATCGAGAAATACAAAACGATCCCTAGGGTTTCCTGCAACCACCGTAGCCAGCGGCCGCCGTCCAATTCCAACGCCGCCGAGACGAACGCAAGAAGAGACGCCGAGCCTCCACCATTGCAAGATCCAAAAAAGCACCATCGCCAACGAGGCTTTGTGAGTCGATGAACAGGCCTGCTGCAAGCAGCGAGGCACATGTCGCTGTGGCACGTCGACCGGGGGACGTCCCCGTGCTGTCTTGGACCAAGATACGCCGCCTCCCATCGACGAAGTCGGAGAAGAACCGCATACCAACCACCTCCGGACCAACATCTTCGCTCCAGAAGAACCACCTCGCCCCGGCCCCCAGCGCCGTCGTGGACAACGACAAGCGCCAGTGACACGTCGAGAAACAGATCTCGCCAGATCTGAAGACCGGCGAGAAAACCAAGCTGCCAACCTGAAAGATCGACAAGCACACGTTGCCAACAACTCCGAGACGCCGCCGTGAAGGTCGCCGCCGGTGTGGGAGTGGAGTTGAGGCAGATTTATTTTCCCGGGCGCCGCTCCCACCACCCCAACGATGCACCACAGCAGCCAAGCCCTAACTACAAAACGGAGGAGGAACGAGGTCCCCTCCCCTCCTGCCGCCGGAGCGGCAATCGGAGGGAGAGGGGCCCAGATCTCACGCCGGTAGAGATTGGATCTGGCCGCCGCCTGGTCTCCAGAGAGTTGGGCGATGGAGACGATGACGGTTATTCGGGCCGATATGGACTGATGTTGACTGCCCCATCCACAACAAGTTATGATGTTGATGCTTCTTCTCTTGATGTTACTTGATTTGCACTTTATGCGCCTAGCTGAAAGGCGTTAAAGAAAAGCACTTCTTGGGAGATAACCCAAGTTTTATTTTTGTTACTGTATTGTTGAGTCTTGGAAGTTGTTTACTACTGTAGCAACCTCTCCTTATCATGTTTTTGTGCCAAGTAAAGTTTCTATGCTAAAGTTGATGCTATATTTGGGATTGCTGCGCAGAAACAGCATTGCTGTCTGTCACGAATTCTCGCAGAAGTCTCTGTAAAAAAATCGAAAAAATCTGCAAATTTACGAGCGTGATCCTCATATATGACCGCAACTTTCATTAGTTTTGAGTTTTTCTATTTGAGAAAGTTAAGTGCCCCTGCCAGATTCATCTTTACGGACTGTTCTGTTTTTGACAGATTCTGTCTTTTATTTCGCATTGCCGCTTTTGCTATGTTGAATGAGTTTCTTTGTTCCATTAACTTTCAGAAGCTTTGTGAAATGTCCAGAAGTGTTAAGAATGATTGTGTAACCTCTGAATATGTGAATTTTTGGTTATGCACTAACCTTCTAATGAGTTTGCTTGAGGTTTGTGTGAAGGAAGTTTTCAAGGGTCAAGAGAAGAGGATGATATACTATGATCAAGAAGAGTGAAAGGTCTAAGCTTGGGGATGCCCCGGTGGTTCATCCATGCATATTTTAAGAAGACTCAAGCATCTAAGCTTGGGGATGCCCAAGGCATCCCCTTCTTCATCGACAACATTATCAGGTCACTTCTAGTGAAACTATATTTTTATTCCATCACATCCTATGTTCTTTACTTGGAGCGTCGGTTTGTTTTTATTTTTGTTTTGTTTGAATAAAGTTGGATCCCACCATTCTTATATTGGAGATATTACGCTCCGCTTTTTCATATGGAACACTTGTGTTCTTAATTGTGCTTTAATGTTCATGGCGAAAGCTAATTGCTTCGTTAAATTGCTATTTGGTTGGAATCAGAAAATGCTGCATATGGTTTGGAATAACTTGGCAATTGTTTGAGCTCTCATAGATCATGTTTAAGCTCTTGCATCATGTAGTTTAATCTATTAATGAAGAACTACCGTAGAGCTTGTTTAATTTGGTTTGCATGATTGGTCTCTCTAAGTCTAGATATTTTCGGGTAAAGTGTTTGAACAACAAGGAAGACAGTGTAGAGTCTTATAATGCTTGCAATATGTTCTTGTGTGAGTTTTGCTGTACCTGTTCATACTTGTGTTTGCTTCAAACAACCTTGCTAGCCCAAACCTTGTACTGAGAGGAAATGCTTCTCGTGCATCCAAACACCTTGAGCCAAAACCCATGCCATTTGTGTCCACCATATCTACCTACTATGTGGTATTTTTCTGCCATTCCAAAGTAAATTACTTGAGTGCTACCTTTAAAATTTCATTCCTTTATCTTTGCAATATATAGCTCATGGGACAAATAGCTTAAAAACTATTGTGGTGATGAATATGTAGTTATGTGTCTTAATTCTTATAAGTTGCTTGTTGAGCGGTAACCATGTTTCTGGGGACGCCATCAACTTTACCTTTGTTGGATATCATGTGAGATGCTATGCATGTTCGTCTTGTCTGAAGTAAGTGCGATTTCATGATCAAATGGTTTGAGTATGCATATGTTAGAGAAGAACATTGGGCCGCTAACTAAAGCCATGTATCATGGTGGAAGTTTCAGTTTGGACATACAACCTCAATCTCTTATGAGAATATTAACTGTTGTTGAATGCTTAAGCATTAAAAGAGGAGTCCATTATCTGTTGTCTATGTTGTCCCGGTATGGATGTCTAAGTTGAGAATAATCAAAAGCGAGAAATCCAATGCGTGCTTTCTCCTTAGACACTTGTACAGGCGGCATAGAGGTACCCCTTTGTGACACTTGGTTGAAACATATGTTATGCGATGATAATCCGTGTCTTCCGAGCTAAGTAGGACAAGGTGCGAGCACTATTAGTACTCTATGCATGAGACTTGCAACTTGTAGGAAATATTATGCATAGCACATATGAATTATTACTACCGTTGACAAAATTGTTTCTATGTTTTCAAAACAAAAGCTCTAGCACAAAAATAGTAATCCATGCTTCCCTCTGCGAAGGGCCATTCTTTTACTTTATGTTGAGTCAGTTTACCACTTCTTTCTAGCGTAGCATAGAAAACAAAAATTTTCCTACGGCGAACACGCAATCCAAGCCAAGATGCAATCTAGAAGACGGTAGCAACGAGGGGATTATCGAGACTCACCCTTGAAGAGATTCCAAAGCCTACAAGAGGAGGCTCTTGTTGCTGCGGTAGACGTTCACTTGCCGCTTGCAAAAGCGCGTAGAAGATCTTGATCACGATCGGTTCCGGCGCCACGAACGGGCAGCACCTCCGTACTCGGTCACACGTTCGGTTGTTGATGAAGACGACGTCCACCTCCCCGTTCCAGCGGGCAGCGGAAGTAGTAGCTCCTCTTGAATCCGACAGCACGACGGCGTGGTGTCGGTGGCGGTGGAGAAATCCGGCGGAGCTTCGCTAAGCGTGCGGGATATGGTGGAGGAGCGGGGCGCTAGGGTTTGGGGAGAGGGGGTGGCCGGCCACTATAGGGGGCGGCCAAGCTTGTGGCTTTGGTGTGGCCGGCCCCCTCCCCTTGGCCCCTCATTATATAGGTGGAACCCCAAGAGGTGGTGTCCAAGTCTTCGAATAAGACCCGAACCAAAAACCTTCCATAGGAGGGGGAAACCTAGCCCAACTAGGACTCCCACCCAAAGGTGGGATTTCCACCTCCCATGTGGGGGGTGGCCGGCCCCCTATGGTGGAGTCCACTTGGGACTCCACCCCATCTAGGGCTGGCCGGCCATGGAGGTGGAGTCCCTTGTGGACTCCACCTTCCTTGGTGGTTTCTTCCGGACTTTTCTAGAACCTTCTAGAACCTTCCATAGAACCTTCCGCGACATTTTATTCACATAAAATGACATCCTATATATGAATCTTATTCTCCGGACCATTCCGGAACTCCTCGTGATGTCCGGGATCTATTCGAACTCCATTCCATATTCAAGTTCTACCATTTCAACATCCAACTTTAAGTGTGTCACCCTACGGTTCGCGAACTATGTGGACATGGTTGAGTACTCACTCCGACCAATAACCAATAGCGGGATCTGGAGATCCATAATGGCTCCCACATATTCAACGATGACTTTAGTGATCGAATGAACCATTCACATACGATACCAATTCCCTTTGTCACGCGATATTTTACTTGTCCGAGGTTTGATCATCGGTATCACACTATACCTTGTTCAACCTCGTCTCTTGACAAGTACTCTTTACTCGTACCGTGGTATGTGGTCTCTTATGAACTTATTCATATGCTTGCAAGATGATACGTCCAAAACGTATCTACTTTCCCGAACACTTTTGCTATTGTTTTGCCTCTAATTTGTGTATTTTGGATACAACTAACACGGACTAACGCTGTTTTCAGCAGAACTGCTCTGGTGTCTCGTTTTTGTGCAGAAATCCAACTTTCGGGAAAATCCTCGGAATTTCTTCAGATGGCCCTATTTTACCAAAATATTGACGGAGCCAGAAGGGCAAAGGAGGTGGAGGCCCGAGGGCCCCACACCACATGGCGGCGCGGCCCAGGGGGGCCCGCGCGGCCATGTGGTCTGGCCCCCTCGGCCGGCCTCCGACGCCCCCCTTCGGACTACTTATTGGTTTCGACCCGAAAACGCACGGAGAGAAGTCGACATCGCCAGAAACCCTCCAGAGAGCCGCCACATCGCGAAACTCCGTCGCGGGAGCCAGAAGTCTCCGTTCTGGCACTCCGCCGGGACGGGGAATTGGAGGAGATCTTCACCGCCATCACCGCCAACGCCTCTCCATCAACCAGCAATGTTTCCCCCATCCATGTGTGAGTAATTCCCCCGCTGTAGGCTGAAGGGGATGGTAGGGATTGGATGAGATTGGTCATGTAATAGTCATAAGATTGTTAGGGCATAGTGCCTAGTATCCGTAGATGTCACTTTTATGATATTGTTGCAACTTGTTATGCTTAATGCTTGTCACTAGGGCCCGAGTGCCATGATCTCAGATCTGAACATGTTATTTATTCATGAAGATATTCGTTGTTTATGATCTTACCTGCAAGTTGTATACACATGTCGCTGTCCGGAACCAATGGCCCCGAAGTGACAGAAATCGGGACAACCGGAGGGGATGGTAGTGATGTGAGGATCACATGTGTTCACGGAGTGTTAATGCTTTGCTCCGGTACTCTATTAAAAGGAGTACCTTAATATCCAGTAGTTTCCCTAGAGGCCCGGCTGCCACCGGCTGGTAGGACAGAAGATGTTGTGCAAGTTTCTCATTGCGAGCACGTACGACTAAATATGGAACACATGCCTATTGATTGATTAGTACTTGGATACCGTTTTATTATTATCTGCAAATGCCCATGCTTTGATTGTTACATGAGTTTCTCTCATCCATGCAACGCCCGTTAAATCCGTCCCTGTGCCTACAGTATTTTAATCCTGCTGTTTACTATAATCACTACTGCTGTCTTTATTTCACTGCTGCTGTTATTTCACTATTTCCACTGCCATAAAACCGTTACTACTGATAAACTCTTGCGAGCAAGTCTGTTTCCAGGTGCAGCTGAATTGACAACTCCGCTGTTAAGGCTTACAAGTATTCTTTGTCTCCCCTTGTGTCGAATCAATAAATTGGGTAATACTTCCCTCGAAGACTGTTGCGATCCCCTATACTTGTGGGTCATCAAGACTATTTTCTGGCGCCGTTGCCGGGGAGCATAGCTTTATTTGGAAGTTCACTTGGATTGATATTGTTCGCTGCAAATTCTCCATTATGGGTAAACCTCGCGATACTAAGATCGCCATATTACCATCCACTACAAGAAAAGGTACAACTCTGAGTACCTCTGCTGCTCTTGATTCACCCTCTGTGATTGATAAACTTGTTTCACCGCCACATGCTTCGCGTGCTGGTACTTCTGCTGAATCTGAAAATTCTCATAATATTGATAATGTTTCTGCTGTGCTTGATGATAGTGGTTCATTGGGATCTTTTCTAGATGCTACAATTGCTAAGTCTAGACAAATTGAAAATACTGAAACTCCTAATGCTGCTACACCTGTTAATTCACCTGAGTCTGTTGAATATTCTAGTGATGATCTTGATGAAGATTATGTAGAGCTTGATAATGATTTTATTGAAAAATGCAAGGCTACTACTGATGCAAGAAAAATTAAAAAGTTGCTTGCAGAACATGCTGTTAGATATAAACCATCTCCTGATCCTAAATTTGCCACATCTCCTATAAACATTAGGGATAAAGATTATGATTTTTCTCTTGATTTATCTCATATAGCTATTGTTGAGAAAACACCCTTTTGTGGTACTGAAAAAGAAAGTGCTGTTGAACACTTGACTGAGTTATCTACTCTTAGTGGCGTGTTTTCTGATGATGTCAAGATGCGTACTTATTTTGTCGCTAAAATTTTTCCGTTCTCATTAAAGGATGATGCTAAAACTTGGTATAATAATTTGCCTCCTGGTTCTATTAAAAGTCCAACTGACTTGCGTGATGTTTTCTTTCGAAAATACTTTCCTGCTAGTGCTCAACATGCTGCTTTGCAGAGAATTTATAATTTTGACCAGGAAGATGGAGAGAAATTGCCTGAGGCTTGGGCGAGATTTTGCTCTCTTATTAGAGCTCAGCCTGACCATGATTTGGAAAAGCATGATTTACTTGATATATTTTATAGTGGACTAACTATTGAGTCTAGGGCATACCTGGATAGTTGTGCTGGTTGTGTTTTCAGGAAAAGAACTCCAGAAGACGCTGAAGAATTATTGGCTAAAATAGGCCGGAATCATGATGATTGGTCTACACCTGAACCAACCCCGACACCGATAGTGAAGAAGAGGGGTATGATTAAATTAAATGATGAAGATATGAGGGAAGCCAAGAAGTCTCTTAAGGAGAAGGGTATTAAACCTGAAGATGTGAAGAATTTACCTCCTATTGAAGATATATGTGAGACAATTCCCCCTTCATCCATGATTGAGGTACACTCGCTTCAACACTTTACTAGGGAAGATATTCCGTATTCAAAATCTCCTGCTCAATGCTTAGATGAATTTGATAATTATATTGTTAAGCAAGAAAACTTTAATATGAGAGTAGAGAATCATTTAATGGAAAATTCCCGAGCTATTAGTGAATTGCATGGTATTGTGGAGAGAACCTCCAATGATGTTAAGATACTTGTTAAACATTTTCAAATGGTTCAAACTCAAATTGATCAACTTACTAAAGTGCAAAATGACTTGTTGGGAAATAATTCTAAAGAAAAACATGCTTGTGAGGTAACAACTAGAGGTGGTGCTTCTACCCAGGATCCTCTATATCCTGAAGGGCATCCCAAAAGAGTTGAACAAGATTCTCAACTAATTAAAACTAGTGCTCCATCTAAGAAAAAGAAAAAGAAACATAAGAATGTTGTAGAATCCTCTGAACCTGTTAATGATCCTAATAGTATTTCTATTTCTGATGCTGAAACTGAAAGTGGTAATGAACATGAGGAAGATAATGATAAGAATGATACTCCTGATAAAGAAGAAATTGAAAAGGAACCTGAAAAGCATGCTAAAAATAAAAAGTACACTAAAGAAGATTTTATTACTGAGAAACATGGTAATGAAAGAGAACCTTGGGTTCAAAAGCAAATGCCTTTTCCTGCTAAGAAACTAAAATCAAAGGAAGAGGAACATTATAATAAATTTTGTGATTGGATGAAACCTTTATTTCTGCAAATCCCTTTGACTGATGCTATTAAATTGCCTCCTTATTCAAAGTATATGAAAGATATTGTTACTAACAAAAGGAAAATCCCCAATGAGGAAATTTCTACTATGCTCGCTAATTACTCCTTCAATGGTAAGATTCCAAAGAAGTTGGGCGACCCAGGTATACCGACTATTCCTTGTTCCATCAAGAATAATTATGTTAGAACTGCTCTATGTGATTTGGGAGCAGGTGTGAGTGTGATGCCTTTTTCTCTTTATAAGAGACTTGATTTAGATAAATTGATACCTACTGATATATCTTTGCAAATGGCTGATAAATCTACTGCTATTCCTGTTGGTTTATGTGAAAATGTTCCTGTTCAAGTTACTCAGCATTGCTTGATATTAACTGATTTCGTTGTGTTGGAAATGCCTGAAGATGATAATATGTCCATTATTCTTGGAAGACCCTTTCTTAATACTGCAGGGGCTGTTATTGATTGCAATAAAGGCATGGTTACTTTCAATGTTGATGATAAGGAACACACTGTCTATTTTCCCAAGAGGATTGATAAAGTATGTGGAGTCAATACAATTTTTAATGTGAAAACTATCAAAGTGGGATCCATTGATTGTCCTATATATGAGCCTAAAGAAGAATATCAAACTCTTGTGATTGGATCCATATCAATTCAATATAAGGTAACATGATTGATTTGAGGTTTATTTCTTCTTATGTCATATAAAATTTATTTGATAGCAAGACTTGATCAACCTTGTTAACAAGTATATTTTATTGCATAAAGGAGCTAAACAACATTTCTTTCTTTCTCTCTCCCTTCACCTATTTTACTTGCTGTAGCACTTTTATTTTGCAATATGCTTTAGTCATTTAAGATTTTAGAAATCATTTTCCTGCGCAGTAATCATTAATTTAATACCCAGAAATGTGCATTTTTCAAAGTTCTCTAAAAATTACAAAAATTACACCGTTGGTCCTATTTTTCGACGAGGCACCTGGGAGCACCAGAGGATGACCTGTGGGGCACCAGGGGGTGCCACACCATAGGGCGGCGCGGCCAGCAAGGGGGCCGCGCCACCATGTGGTGTGGGCCACCCCTTGCCCCACTACACCATCTCTTTCTCCCAGCACCTTCTCTCTCCCGAAAAAACTCGTACCAAGTTTCTCTCACTCGTGTTTCTGCTCAAGAACTCGCGATTTTTCGATCTCCTTGCTCAGCCCAGATTTCTGTCTGAAATTTGGCACATTTACTCCTTGGTATGTGACTCCTTTGATTGTCCAATTAGAATTTCATTTGGTTGAGTATATCTTGAATATTTTGCTGCTGTAGATAACATGTTTAGTGAGCTTGCATGCTTGTTCTAAGTGGTAGAAATTAGTTTTGATGCATGTGTAGTACTCTAGCAAGTTCCTATAGTAGTTCCCTTCAATTACACACCTTGAAATCAAATTTTATAATGATTGTTGAAAATTTCAGAAGGGGAAGATGAAGAAATTCAAGTTTGGAGAGTTGTTCAAGAAAGCAACAACCAGCACCGGTAGGCCCTCAAGGGCGTCTACTCAAATTAGGCGATCCTACAATGAGGATGTCATCGCGCCTAGCTTCGCGCCCGAGGAGGACCATGGGGCTCCTAATGCTTCATCCTTCCCTTGTTATGAGTTTCTGACCAATGCAGGGATATTGGATGACTTCTTCACCCTCGTCAACAGGGCAGGCCTAGCCACCTACGTGGGAGACGAGAGGGGACAATATTACAGGCTCACCAAAGTTTTCGTTGAGAGCTTCAAGTTCCACAACACGGAATATGAGCCGACAGTCGCATTCAAGATTTATGATATTCCTGTTACCATGAAATTGGAGGAATTTTGTTTTGCATTGGGTATTGCCCCTGTAGGTACAGCAAGGAGGATTGATGACAACCCTCGGGACTTGTTGGAGCTCTACCGAGGGATCACCGGGGATGATTGCCGCACCATCCAGCGAGGGAAGATAAGAAACATTCAACTCCCCGCTATTAAGTATTTCGCATATTACATTAGTACTAGCATTTTGGGTAGAGAAAATACTAGTAACATCTCTAGCTACCATCTTGCTTTCTTGAATGTCGCACTTACTGGAGAGACACCTTATCATCTTGGTTCTCTTATTGCTCGCCGCCTGTCTAGCAGGGGGCCTATTTTTGGAGGAACTATTGCACTGCGCATTTTAACACATCTAGATATTCCTCTTGATTCTAATGATGTACCATTAACCCCTAGGAAGCTAGATATTGCTGCTATGAAGAGCCATCGTTTTGTTACTACTAACTCCACTATAGATAATATTGTCTATAAAATGTTGTTTGCTGATGGGAATGAGAAAGAAATCCCTCTTCCCCAGCAGGGTTTGTTTAATATTGACAGGCAATCATGGTCGCTAACAAAGGAGGTGGTGGAGGAACATATGAAGATACAAGAGTTCCACCAGCAACATGACTCCGAGAACGCCGAGCCCTCCTACGACTACACCGTCACGTACCCCGACGTTTCCTCCAGCACATACATGGAACCGGGTCGTTCTTCGTCATATTACGAAGACACCACTTCATGGGGACCGTGGGAATGAACTCCACTTAGGCCAAAAGCCTAAGCTTGGGGGAGGTATACCGGCATCACTCATTCTTTGCATATTATGGTTGCTGGATACTTGTACATATTTGTTTAGTCTCTAGAGTGGTTTTCTAATGAGAGGGAGATGATATTTGGGGAAGTGCTGTCCAAAAACAGATTCTGTGCTGTTACCAAAAAAATTCGTACGCACAGCCAGAACGTTATTTTGAGTTGCCAATTTTTGAGCATGTTCCCCAGGTTGTTATCTAACTTTCATTAGTTGAACACTTTTTGGTCTGAGCAATGGAAGATTTTTGTTAAATTCGATTTCTGTACTGCTGTCAGGATTTGGCAGATTTCTGTCATCCTGCTTTTCTGTGTTTCTGTTAGTTTGCATTCTTTTGTTTTCGCTTTGTTTCTTTCCTAAAACACAAAAAGACCAAAAATATTTCTGTTGTTTCTCTTCACCATTTGTTTATTTGGTTCTTTGCTCTTAGTTTATTTCGTTTGCTATCGTTGGTTTGCTATGAGAAAACCCAAAAAGATTTTGCTTTGTTTGCTTGTTTTCTTTCGTTCTTGTTTCTAATTTGAAAACACCAAAAATATTTGCTGTTCTTCTTTGGTTTGTAAAGTTCATCATGAGTTCAATGGTCTTCGGTGGCTGGAGCGTGGTTTTCATTTCATATTATCCAAGCTACACAAGTGAAAAGGGCAATAATGACGATCTACGACAATCTGATTGTGGTGAGAGGCTGGTATGAACTCTATTTGCTTTCATTTTTGTACATATACTCATCCATATGAGCATGCTTAGTTGGTTCATGTGAGGTATATGTTATTTGAGAAAGTCTAGTAGCTCATGATCTCTCATGTTTAGTTCCAATCTATTAATATGAGTAGCATGTCATGGATGTTCGCTTGCATTGTTTTATTCATAAGTAAGTATGGCATTGTGGTATCCTCCTCTGAATAATTCATTTATATCGACTTGGCACATGCTCACGCATGCATATGACTGAACAAAAAGTCAATTAAGCCTCGATGATTTATATTGCTTCAGAGTTCTTGTATCACTTTTATGCCTCCGTTAATTTATTTTGCCGCAAGCATGATTATGACAGTTACTGCTCTCTTGATTTGTCGCTCCCTAGTCTTTTGCTAGCCTTCACTTGTACTGAGCGGTGACGCCGCTCGTGCTTCCAAACACCTGAAAACCAAGTTGTTCCAAAAGTGTCCACCATAAATACCTATGCATGGCATTTCAAACCATTCCAAGTAAATTCTCATGCGCTACCTTTAAAACTTTCAAAATGCTTCTCAATTTGTGTTAATGTTTCATAGCTCATGAGGAAGTACGTGGTGTTTAGCTTTCAACCTTGTCATTTACTTTTGACGGACTCTCATATGGACTAGTGGCACATCCGCTTATCCAATAATTTTGCAAAAAGAGCTGGCAATGGGATTCCCAGTCCCGAATTAATTAACTTAAATAGACACTCCTCCATGGTTTGTGATTGTTGGACGGCACCCGAAGGATTCGGTTAGCCATGGCTTGTGTAAGCAAAGGTTGGGGGAGTGTCATCATCATAATAAAACTTAAATAAAAAGGCACTCCTTCATGGTATGTGATTGATGGCAGGCACCCGAGGATTCGGTTAGCCATGGTTTGTGAAAGAAAGGTTGGAAGGAGTGCCAACCAAAAATAAATAAATGGGAGCCGCTCTTGTGAGTCCGGTTGATGAGGTAGTTAGTGTACCCATTACCATTCGTTGACAACAACAAACACCTCTCAAAATAATTTTACTCCTGCTTTACAAATGAAAAGCTCTAGCGCATGTTAATCCCTGCTTCCCTCTGCGAAGGGTCAATCTTTTACTTTTTATGTTGTGTCTCCATTCTTTCTTTGAGCACTATCTTGAGAGCACGACTGTCATTCTTAGTATAATATGCTTGTCTCAAAATATGATTAATTGTGGTATAACTTTGATGCTTTTATCTTTGACAATCACTAATTCTAGTCTTTCTATGAACTCAAGAGGTGCCTCGGCATTTATGTTTTGCCGATCAAATACAGGCAAGCGAGATACCACTTTATCATACTCTCTTATGAACATTGCAATCTTGCTTATATACATGATTCATGGTGCTTATTATTAATTGTTGGTACCTCTCCATGATTGACATAGCTGTTGGATGATCTTATTTGCATGTATCTCATTATGAACTGCTTAAGTATTAGCCATAGCATGAGAATATATACATCATATGAGCAAATGTGTTCGTGAAAGTTCTTTTATCGCTCAGTTGTTAACTGAATTGCTTGAGGACAAGCAATAAGCTAAGCTTGGGGGGAGTTGATACGTCCAAAACGTATCTACTTTCCCGAACACTTTTGCTATTGTTTTGCCTCTAATTTGTGTATTTTGGATACAACTAACACGGACTAACGCTGTTTTCAGCAGAACTGCTCTGGTGTCTCGTTTTTGTGCAGAAATCCAACTTTCGGGAAAATCCTCGGAATTTCTTCAGATGGCCCTATTTTACCAAAATATTGACGGAGCCAGAAGGGCAAAGGAGGTGGAGGCCCGAGGGCCCCACACCACATGGCGGCGCGGCCCAGGGGGGCCCGCGCGGCCATGTGGTCTGGCCCCCTCGGCCGGCCTCCGACGCCCCCCTTCGGACTACTTATTGGTTTCGACCCGAAAACGCACGGAGAGAAGTCGACATCGCCAGAAACCCTCCAGAGAGCCGCCACATCGCGAAACTCCGTCGCGGGAGCCAGAAGTCTCCGTTCTGGCACTCCGCCGGGACGGGGAATTGGAGGAGATCTTCACCGCCATCACCGCCAACGCCTCTCCATCAACCAGCAATGTTTCCCCCATCCATGTGTGAGTAATTCCCCCGCTGTAGGCTGAAGGGGATGGTAGGGATTGGATGAGATTGGTCATGTAATAGTCATAAGATTGTTAGGGCATAGTGCCTAGTATCCGTAGATGTCACTTTTATGATATTGTTGCAACTTGTTATGCTTAATGCTTGTCACTAGGGCCCGAGTGCCATGATCTCAGATCTGAACATGTTATTTATTCATGAAGATATTCGTTGTTTATGATCTTACCTGCAAGTTGTATACACATGTCGCTGTCCGGAACCAATGGCCCCGAAGTGACAGAAATCGGGACAACCGGAGGGGATGGTAGTGATGTGAGGATCACATGTGTTCACGGAGTGTTAATGCTTTGCTCCGGTACTCTATTAAAAGGAGTACCTTAATATCCAGTAGTTTCCCTAGAGGCCCGGCTGCCACCGGCTGGTAGGACAGAAGATGTTGTGCAAGTTTCTCATTGCGAGCACGTACGACTAAATATGGAACACATGCCTATTGATTGATTAGTACTTGGATACCGTTTTATTATTATCTGCAAATGCCCATGCTTTGATTGTTACATGAGTTTCTCTCATCCATGCAACGCCCGTTAAATCCGTCCCTGTGCCTACAGTATTTTAATCCTGCTGTTTACTATAATCACTACTGCTGTCTTTATTTCACTGCTGCTGTTATTTCACTATTTCCACTGCCATAAAACCGTTACTACTGATAAACTCTTGCGAGCAAGTCTATTTCCAGGTGCAGCTGAATTGACAACTCCGCTGTTAAGGCTTACAAGTATTCTTTGTCTCCCCTTGTGTCGAATCAATAAATTGGGTAATACTTCCCTCGAAGACTGTTGCGATCCCCTATACTTGTGGGTCATCACAAGACATTAGACGACATTCCACCGAGAGGGCCCAGAGTATATCTATCCGTCATCGGGATGGACAAATCCCACTATTGATCCATATGCCTCAACTCATACTTTCCGGATACTTAATCCCACCTTTATAACCACCCATTTACGCAGTGGCGTTTGATGTAATCAAAGTACCTTTCCGGTATAAGTGATTTACATGATCTCATGGTCATAAGGACTAGGTAACTATGTAATAAAAGCTTATAGCAAATAACTTAATGACGTGATCTAATGCTACGCTTAATTGGGTGTGTCCATTACATCATTCATATAATGATATAACCTTGTTATTAATAACATCCAATGTTCATGATTATGAAACTAATCATCTATTAATCAACAAGCTAGTTAAGAGGCTTACTAGGGACTCTTTGTTTGTTTACATATCACACATGTATCAATGTTTCAGTTAATACAATTATAGCATGGTATATAAACATTTATCATAAACATAAAGATATATAATAACCACTTTTATTATTGCCTCTTGGGCATATCTCCAACAGTCTCCCACTTGCACTAGAGTCAATAATCTAGATTACATTGTAAGGTACCTAACACCCATGGCATTCTGGTGTTGGTCATGCTTTGCCCTAGGGAGAGCTTTAGTCAACGGATCTGCTACATTCAGATCAGTGTGTACTTTGCAAATCTTTACTTCTCCATCTTCGATGTACTCGCGAATCGAATGATAACGCAGCTTGATATGCTTCAGCCTCTTGTGTGACCTTGGTTCTTGTGCATTGGCGATGGCACCATGGTCACAGTAATGACTAGTGGGTCCAGCCTCAGAGCGACGGCCCGCAAAGCCTCCTGGTCGCGCGCCGATGCTGGGTCGCAAGGGCGTGCCACCTGACCTATACCTGGTCAGGAAGGTGTGGATGATGCCTCGCTTAGTTTCCTGCAGGGCACACACGTACACGTTAAATACGAGCCTCGATCGGCTCTCAGGTTGTCCTGTGAATCGGCTCATGGAGCCGATCCACCCATGATTCGTCCAAGGTGGCCGAATATATGGTGGTCCTGCTTGATCAAGATAAAGCATATGAGATCCACGACGATCTAGGGTTTTCACCGCATAATCGGATCATCCTACTCACGATTGGGCCTCGCGCTCACGCACGGTAAACGTAAGCCAGCCCTAGACAAGGCCTAAAAACCAACACTAGGTTGATCCTCGGAACGTCCTGTCTAGGGGCAGCAAACTACACCCTGCATGCCGCTGGATCCTCCAACCCTTTGTAAGGCCTAACTATTGCAGATATTAAACTAATCCTTGATGAATCAAGGAGCGACCATAACGGATCAGATCTACTAAATAAAGATCAAGCGGGGTGCCGCCCCTGCACCCATGATGAGGCACAAGGACGGCTAGACGCGCAAGGGTTGCACTACGCGAGCATATGATGCTAAGAACGATGCTAACCCTAACGCGTCTACGATAACTACGTTGCTCGCCATCAAAAAGGCTTCAGTACGAGCAACGCATGAACAACTAGGCAGGCTTGTGCTGCCTAGATCGCGAGATGCGATCTAGGCAGCATGATGCTTACCGGAGGAACCCTCGAGACGAAGGAGTTGGCGATGCGCCGAGATTGGTTTGTGTTGAACGTTGGTTGTTGTTTATTCCATAAACCCTAGGTACATATTTATAGTCCAGCGGACTTTCTAATGTGGACGTGCACCAAACCGTGCACGAGATAGATTCTAACTTTTACGTAACCTACTATACAAAGATACATGGGCTAACTAGCCCAACTTGATACACAAGGCCGATTCTCTATGTGTCTCCACGCATATATCTTCAAGCTCGTCTTGATCGCGGCCCACCTCTGACTTGGTCAAATTCTGGTGATAACACATGCCCCCCTGGTTTTGGAAATGACATTTCCAAAATCATTACGCTTTTTTTTTCTCGCCGGGTCACGTCGTGGCAGAGCAGAACTGCCGCAGTATACCTCATGATGACGTCTTGCCTCCACACCTTCTCTGCACGATTTGACGGTTCGGGCACCACGTCCTTGGAAACTGCTTGGGCATTAAACTCCCACTATATCCCCGTTATTTAACCACTCCGCACAGTTTATTCCTGCATCTCCTTCGCATCAGCCCCAAAAAACCCTCCTGCGCCACCATGTCCTCTTCTTCCTCTGCCTCATCGGGCTCTCCCATCGAGTATTCCTCTTCCCGCGAGCCGACGCCGGAATGGAATCCGGAGGAAGCTCACGCGGCCAACATTCGCCGCGCCATCGAGGCCGGGGATGAGCCAAGCCACGACTTCTCCACCTGGTCAGAGGACGACCAGTCCCTGACCGACGGGGAGAGCGACCTCTCCTTCCTTGCCAGGGAGGAGGCGGTGGAGGAAAGCGACGACGACCACCTTCCCTGGGACGGGGCCCCCTCCTCCGAAGAGGAGAGGCCGGAGGAGGAGGAAGAAGATGACAGCTCCTCCGACGAGCCGCCGGCCAAGCGCCACTGCCCCTGGCCCGGCAATCTCAGCGATTTCGACAGCGACGACGACGACGCTGATGAAGAAGACGAGGACAACGAAGGTCCTGCCGGCGGTCGCTACAGCAGCGACGACGAGCCGGCTGGGAGCAGCGCCGACGACGGTGATGATGGCGACGACGACGAAGGCAGCAACGGCCCCTAGATAGGATCTTAGCTCAGGGCCATCAGTAGTAGATGGGCAATGTAGCCCCTAGGATCTTCTTTTGAGAGCAATCAGCTCTTTATGTAAGAACTCTAGTTAATCAATGGAGAACTTCCCCAACTCGATCCTGTCGTCCTTTTTTATGATAATTTAGCCGATTGCTCTTTATACCGTACTTGCCGATGCCAAACTGGTCGGCGCTTTAAGGAGCCGATGGCAACGCATCGGACTCTCATGATAAACTCGAGGTAGATCCATCCAGACCTCCACCCCTAGGACGAGCCGCAATCGCGCAAATCCTAGATCCTGGAAATGCAAACTCAACCACACGGACTAATGGACCTCAGCGGCATTCTCATCTACCAGAACCTTTTCGCCACTGTCCTAATAATGCCTCATCTCTTCGTAGTCTCGCCTGGTCCAAAGTCCGTCAGCGATCGTTGCTTCCTCCCATTACCTCCAGCCCTTCCCGTCTGCAATAACTCACCCCCTCTTGACGAGTTACGATGCAGAGCAAGCCGATTTTAACCAAATCGGCTCCATAGAACAAGGAATCCTTAAAGGGCGAGCTGCCCCCCGAGCCTTAGCTCAGGCGAGGATAAAAGCAGACAAGCTGATTGAGCCATTATCGGTTTCCCAACTGTATCACTGTGTTAGGCTCAAGGAGCCAGCCTTTGGCAAATTTTGGAAGGGTCAGCAGTTCCCTTGAACCGAGGATCCACCTTGCTGTCTTAATTAGCTCATCCTCTTGGGCGAACTGATGCAGCTTCTGGTGCGAATAGCTCGGCTAGAATGATTCGGCTCTTCAAGATCATCGGCTGTTCTCATGACCCTAGACTGATCCGCAAGCTTGCGCTAACACTGCCGATTTGGTGATGGATGCTCTGTGAAACTCACCAAACCCCTTGAGTCGTTGGCCAAGCGTCGGCTTTGCCCCATGAGTCCTCAACAAGATTACGAGCCCTACTAGCCAATCCAGCGGGCTGGCCATCTGGTTCCGGTAGGTGCCCATCACAAAGCCCCGTGCGTGTCGCTCAATTGGTTTGTATGTAGACACTGATGTTTCTGGTGACCACAGCATCATTCTTCAGGCAAGCTGAGATGTAGGGCTAGCCGACTGGGAAAAAATCGGCTTCCTATAATGAAGGACCCTTCAGGGTCAACTGTCTCCCTGAGCTTCTTCCGTTCAAGTCCCGCGTCTTTGACAGGCTGATGCAGCCCTTGGTGAAGATGTTTCCCAACGTTTTCCCCCCTTTCGGCCGTGACATGCCGCAGCCAATCGCCCCATCATTGACTATTCTCCTGATTCCAGAAGAGACATACTGCTTCACGGGGCTGCGACCCGACATTGTCAACACCATGATCCGCTTGGGGTATCAATCATTCTATTGAGAAGAGCCCTCAGTGGAGCCTCGCTGCCTGATGACTGCCCGATGGCCGTGCATCGGCTGTGCTCAGAAGTTTTGATGTCTTCGATTTTTTGTGGCCGATTTGTTTATGTATCGGCCCCCACACTTGAGCTGTTCTGCTGGAAACTTGACATCCGTCCCCAACTCCGTACCATCCCTCTGTGTGCCCCCCGAGCCGATTTTGTCAAGTAATTGATGGTATCGGCTCTTCAGGCAGTCCCTGCTGGGTCAAATATCAATCCCAGGCCGAATAGGTGGTGGGGATAATTTTGGCCGATTGCTGGAATCGGCCTCCACATTGCTTGCCCGGTGAAGGTTTTATGATGTTCTTCCACAAACCCTTGGGGCCGATCGCAAGGATCAGCCTCGACACATTTGTCCATCGATGTTGTTCCCGTTATACGGTCAGCCCGGTGGATAGAACTAATCTTACCCCGTTCTTTGTCACATCGATGCGTTCGCAGTCGTCCAAATTGATGCCCGAGAGCGGTTCTTGACCTGATGCCTCCCAAATGCCCATGCCGGCTGTTGAAATCTCGGCTGAATCATCGGCGTGGACGACCTCCACTTCATCTCCATCCCACTGTATTAGGCATTGGTGCATCGTGGATGGGATGCAACAGTTGGCGTGGATCCAATCCCTCCCTAATATTACAGCATAGGTGCTTTTGCTGTCGACAACAAAGAACGTCGTAGGGATAGTCTTCCTTCCTACGGTCAGATCCACGTTTAGAACACCTTGCGCGTCAGATGCTTGGCCGTTGAAATCGCTCAATGTCACATTGGTTTTGATTAAATCCGAGCTGGAGCGTCCCAACCGCCGTAGCATGGAGTATGGCATAATGTTGACTGCCGCTCCGGTGTCCACCAACATCTTATTGACAAGCTGCCCATTGATGTAACCTCGTAAGTACAGGGCCTTCAGATGCCTGTAACTCCTTTCTCGCGGCTTCTCGAAGATGACCGGCCGTGGGCCGCAGTCCAATTGTGCCACATTTGAAGATTTCGGCTCTCCAATCATCTTGTTCCAGGAATTGGACCTGGACTTCTGACCCTTCAGGGGTCTCTATGTAGCCTGACGCCATTTGCGCGAGATTGTTGGCCTCGGTATTCTGGGATCTCGGGACCCAATTGAAGTTGATGTATCTAAACTGTGTCATTAGCTCACGGCATTCCATCCAATGTGGGAAAAGCGATTCACTTTCGCACTTATATTCATCCGTGAGCTGGTTAATCACCAACTTGGAGTCTCCAAAAAGCTCTACTGCTTCCGCTCCAGCTTCTAGTAGCAACTCCATCCCCTTTCGTATCGCTTCATACTCCGCCACATTGTTGGTGCAGGGGGTCGACAACCTGATGGAGAAGGAGTACTCCGCCCCCCTAGGCGATACGAGCAGAATGCCGATGCCGCAACCACCTCGCCATCCACATCAGAGATGGCGGAAGAAACTCCGGTCACCTACGAGGAGCTCACTGGCGAGCTCAAGAAGAAGTACGACGAGGTCAAGTCTGCCCTCGAAGCCTAATCGGCTCTTCCCACTACACCCGCTCCCCTGGCATCGGCACCAACGTGGTGGAGCTGGGGTACCACCCCGGTGAGGGTAGTGATGACGGCGGCTGCTCCCACAGCAAGGGTGAGGAAGGAGCCGATCCCGGCGGTCGGACCATACCACGCGCACCACCAGCTCTCCCAGTATTCGGCGTCGACCTCTCAGGTGACGGGAAGCTAGGATTCGGGTTCACATCGGCTGACGAGCTAGAGGAAGTCGACATTGGCCCCGGGGATAAGCCGCGGCCAACTTTTATCAGCAGGAAGTTAGACCCGCAGCTCAGGGGTCAGATGATTGCTCTCTTGAAAGAGTACCCAGATTGCTTCGCATGGGACTACACTGAGATGCCTGGGCTGGACAGGAGCATCATCGAGCATCGCTCCCCCTGAAGAAAGGATTCCGGCCCTTCCAGCAACGAGCACGACAAATGAAGGCCGAAATCCTAGAAGAGGTCAAGAAAGAGATCGAGAAGATGTTGGCTGCCGGATTTATCAGACCATGCAGGTACGCGGAATGGATATCCAGTATCGTTCCAGTGGAAAAGAAGGACGGCCGGTGGCGGGTGGCTATCGATTTCCGCGACCTTAACAGAGCTACGCCAAAAGATGAATACCCGATGCCTGTGGCGGAGACGTTGATCAATGCAGCTGCTGGTCATAAGGTTTTAAGCTTCATGGATGGCAACGCCGGCTATAACCAGATCTTCATGGCCCCAGAACTTCATCGGCTTCATGGATGACATCGACTGGCCAACACGGTAGAGCCGGGAATGACTAGGGCTGCGGCTGGCCCCAGTCCCTCAGAGCGACGGCCCGCAAAGCCTCCTGGTCGCGCGCCGATGCTGGGTCGCAAGGGCGTGCCACCTGACCTATACCTGGTCAGGAAGGTGTGGATGATGCCTCGCTTAGTCTCCTGCAGGGCACACACGTACACGTTAAATACGAGCCTCGATCGGCTCTCAGGTTGTCCTGTGAATCGGCTCAGGGAGAGGTCCTGCTTGATCAATATAAAGCGTATGAGATCCACGACGATCTAGGGCTTTCACCGCATAATCGGATCATCCTACTCACGATTGGGC
The DNA here is from genome assembly GCA_030979885.1 of Lolium multiflorum. Taxonomy (NCBI): domain Eukaryota; kingdom Viridiplantae; phylum Streptophyta; class Magnoliopsida; order Poales; family Poaceae; genus Lolium; species Lolium multiflorum. Next base: position 84,032,165 of record CM061750.1, read on the forward strand.
CTCGCGCTCACGCACGGTAAACGTAAGCCAGCCCTAGACAAGGCCTAAAAACCAACACTAGGTTGATCCTCGGAACGTCCTGTCTAGGGGCAGCAAACTACACCCTGCATGCCGCTGGATCCTCCAACCCTTTGTAAGGCCTAACTATTGCAGATATTAAACTAATCCTTGATGAATCAAGGAGCGACCATAACGGATCAGATCTACTAAATAAAGATCAAGCGGGGTGCCGCCCCTGCACCCATGATGAGGCACAAGGACGGCTAGACGCGCAAGGGTTGCACTACGCGAGCATATGATGCTAAGAACGATGCTAACCCTAACGCGTCTACGATAACTACGTTGCTCGCCATCAAAAAGGCTTCAGTACGAGCAACGCATGAACAACTAGGCAGGCTTGTGCTGCCTAGATCGCGAGATGCGATCTAGGCAGCATGATGCTTACCGGAGGAACCCTCGAGACGAAGGAGTTGGCGATGCGCCGAGATTGGTTTGTGTTGAACGTTGGTTGTTGTTTATTCCATAAACCCTAGGTACATATTTATAGTCCAGGGGACTTTCTAATGTGGTCGTGCACTAAACCGTGCACGAGATAAGTTCTAACTTCTAGGCTACCACGCGATCTAATGCATTACAGATACATGGGCATTTTAGCCCAATTTGGTATAAAAGGCCGATTCACATATCTCTTCTATGTATAATCTTTACATCCATCTTGATCGCGGCCCACCTCTGGCTTGGTCCTCCGGCCTGGTCACATTATGGTGATAACACATGCCCCCCTGGTTTTGGAAATGACATTTCCAAAATCATTATGCTTTCTTTCGTCAGGTCATGTCGTGGCAGAACTGCTGCAGCAACCGTCATCATGACGCCTTGTCTTCCCCACTCCTCTGTGAGATTTGACAGCTTCAGCACCACTTCCTCGGAAACTGCAATGGCATTGAAACTCCACTAGGCTCCTCATTATTTAATCACGCCAACTGACCAGTCCTCTTCATCCCCTTCCTCCGTTCTAGCGGTTAACACCAAAAAACCCTCTTCTTCCGTGGCAATGTCTTCCTCTTCCTCCTCCGCTTCCAGCCTCTCCATCCAATCGGCGCCGAAGAACAAGAAAGGGGACGATCCCCGTCCCGGGGCAAATCCCATTCCATCCGACAAGGAGAAGAAAGAAGAAAGAGCGGAAGGGACTGAAGTCCCTCCCTCCACCAAGCTCCCTCTGAAGAAGCGCTCCCGCATGTGGGCGGACAGCGAGGACGACGAGGACGACGAGGAAGAGGAGGATGAGGAGGAGGAAGATGATTCCTCCTCCGCGGGATATCCTCCAACGAAGCGCCTCCGCACCTGGGCGGATAGCGAGGATGATGATGATGACGAGGAAGAGGAAGCTCCAGCCGACAGCTGGGACAGCGATGGCGAGGAGCTTCCGGGGAGCAGCGCCGACGATGACGGCGATGATGAAGACGGCGACGACTGGTAGAGTAGGAATAGTAGTGCACTAGGCACTAGATCCCTCTTTTGGGAGCCCTCGGCTCTTCTTGTAAAGCCGTATCTTTGAATTAGTAAGAATTGTTCGTTCAATCTTTCTTTCATTAATTCAATCTCCATCTTCCTGCTCGCCACACCAGGGCCGATAGCAAACGAACCGGATTATCATTTTTTCCCTGACCATGGACTTTTGCAATTCCATAGCCGATAATTGTTCATCGGCTAAATCCGAGCAACTCCAATCGGCTCTTGAAAATACCGAGCATCCACTAGATTAACTGCCCCCCGAGCCTTAGTCAAGGCGAGGACACCAGCAAGGACGTGCTCCAGGGCACTCGTGAGGCCAAACTGAACACCATAATTGTTCTAGAGTCGATGGCGGCGACATCGGCTTTTGCGTTTTTGTGATGAGGACATCCCATCTATTGATACAACCGCTGTACCTACAGCCACACAAATACAAGGACCAATCACTCGAGCTCGTGCCAAACAACTTAACTATCAGGTACTTTCGTTTCTTGGAACTGTTCCTCATATACATGAGAATATGATGCTGCCTAAATCAGATATGTTTGTTACTCTTAGGAATGATGGACCTAGCATGGATGAGGAGAACAAGCATTGGAGCATGATCACACATGGAGGAGATGGCAGCAAGCACTTGAGGATTGAAGATGACGCCACAAGTGGAGATTTCAGAACTTTGAAGCCACCATAAGAAGAGATGAAGACATGGACGAAATATAGAGTTCTCCACTTCATAATTTCGTCCATAGCATAATATGGTGCTGCGTCACCTTTAGTTTTGGGCCAGGCCCATGTCATTTTCGCAGGAATTAAGTCAGCCACTTTTTAGAGTCCGTATTGAAGGGGGAAAGGCCTTCTAGGGTTTGGTTCGGCCACCATATGCATGGCTGGCCGAAACCCCACCTTTTCCTCCTTTAAATACCCCCATAGCCGTCACGTTTAGACTCGGATTTTGATTAGACTAAAAGTTAGCCAATTGTTGCAACTCTCGTGTACTTCTTTTGAGGCCAACGCCCAGAACAAGACCGACTATTCGGAATCCCACCTTTATCAATAAAGCTTTCATCTATATCCGCAATATTCTGATTGCATTATTAGTTCTTACTTGTTCTCGATTTCAGGTAGGAATTAAGACCCTCGCTGGTCAGGCTGATCGTGCATCCGCAAGATCAGTAACTCCCGGAGATTGTCCTAGCGATTGCATTGGCGCACGAGCTTTGCACGTGTAGTCGGATCGTCAAGCACGAACTCCACCAACAAATCGAATTATCCTCGTCTCATCGAAAGATCGGCCACCTTTGCCCTATCAAGTGGTATCAGATTTCAGGTTGCTCGGTGAGATTTTACTGTTTTCCTAGTGTAGATTGCATCTGCCATCATACCCATAAACCACGAAAAAGCCAAAAATACTGTTAGGGTTTTTAGATCATAGTCCCATAAACCCCTGCCACGCCTTGCATTGTCTTTTCAGTTTTGCATAGTTGAATTTGTGTCTGCATCTTCGTGTCGAGTTGCTGGTCTTAGCGTCTAGTTCCTTTAGAGTTTCGAGTTCTGGTCATATTAGTCACGCCGCCGCCGCCACTCGCACCATACGCAGATCACCGCCATATACCACCACCATATACTTCCGCCACTGCCATATACACCCTGCCATATACTTCCGCCACTGCCATATACACCCTGCCATATACTTCCGCCACTGCCATATACACCCTGCCACATACATCCGTATCCGCCATATACCCTGTCTCCTACCGCGACACGGATTGTTGCTGTTTCTCTGCCGTGACAGAGTCCGAGTAGAATTAGGTTTTATTTGTTTTCCCCTCTTAGCTGTTGCCTTCTAATTCCATCTGTGCTGTAGAAAAAATTTCCGTGAGATCAGTTTCGGCCGCCAGGGAAAAATTGTGAAGGATAGCAAAAAAAAAAAAAAAAAAAAAAAGTCTGGAACCGTCTCCGAAAAAATTTTCTGGCTACATTGGTTTTTCACCTTGGCGATCACTTTTCGCCACTGGCCGTTATAGCGACATTTTTTTGGCGCCTGCGCGCTTTCCGGAGCACTTTCCAGAAATTTCGACAAAAAATTTTCTGAGGCTATACTGTTTTTAGACCTTGGGGATCAGTTTGAGACACTTGCCATCATAGTGATTTTTCGCACCTCGCGTCGCCACATCATCGCCACCTCATCGCTGCTAGTTGCTTGTGTGCCGCGCCGTGACCTCGTTAGTGTTCTAGGCTCGCGTCTCTAGTACGGTCTAGCCTAGGACCAGCACAGTACCGTTGTTGAGCATACTTTCAATACTGCATCGCTGTTTTGACAATTGCTGTTTTGCTACCATATTAGCCATCCTACAGCTCCACATATTGTCTCCACGTGCTTGGTGTCGACCCCAGGTAATCGCTTTGGCAATCCTTGGAGACGCTGATTCCTTGCTGGTTGTTACATCGCCTTCCTCCTGTTTGGTAAGGACTTGTAAGAGCTTTGTATTTTGCTTGACGAATTGCGCGTGAACCACCATATTCCGTAGTTTGTAGGCATATACATTTGTGCTTTTTCTGTACTAACCATGACAGGCACAGAGTCGGCGAACGTTGACCCGGATAAGATGACGAATGCAGAGATGCATGCTCACTTCCTCCACCTTTTGAGCGGGCATGCAACCGACGTGGATGGGCGCCTCGGTGATGTTGACGCCAAACTCACCGACGCGCTGGACAAGATCGATGGCCTCGAGGCAGCTTTCAACTCCAAGCTCGACGCCAAGTTTCAGGAGCTCTTGACTCGGTTGCCGCCACCTCGCGTCCACGTCCTAGACAAGATCACCGAGTCCTAGACAAGGCCTAAAAACCAACACTAGGTTGATCCTCGGAACGTCCTGTCTAGGGGCAGCAAACTACACCCTGCATGCCGCTGGATCCTCCAACCCTTTGTAAGGCCTAACTATTGCAGATATTAAACTAATCCTTGATGAATCAAGGAGCGACCATAACGGATCAGATCTACTAAATAAAGATCAAGCGGGGTGCCGCCCCTGCACCCATGATGAGGCACAAGGACGGCTAGACGCGCAAGGGTTGCACTACGCGAGCATATGATGCTAAGAACGATGCTAACCCTAACGCGTCTACGATAACTACGTTGCTCGCCATCAAAAAGGCTTCAGTACGAGCAACGCATGAACAACTAGGCAGGCTTGTGCTGCCTAGATCGCGAGATGCGATCTAGGCAGCATGATGCTTACCGAAGGAACCCTCGAGACGAAGGAGTTGGCGATGCGCCGAGATTGGTTTGTGTTGAACGTTGGTTGTTGTTTTATTCCATAAACCCTAGGTACATATTTATAGTCCAGGGGACTTTCTAATGTGGGCGTGCACCAAACCGTGCACGAGATAGATTCTAACTTTTACGTAACCTACTATACAAAGATACATGGGCTAACTAGCCCAACTTGATACACAAGGCCGATTCTCTATGTGTCTCCACGCATATATCTTCAAGCTCGTCTTGATCGCGGCCCACCTCTGACTTGGTCAAATTCTGGTGATAACACATGCCCCCCTGGTTTTGGAAATGACATTTCCAAAATCATTATGCTCTCTTTCGTCGGGTCATGTCGTGGCAGAGCAGAACCGTCGCAGAGTCCTTCATCATGACGACTTGCCTTCCCAACTTCTCTGCGCGATTAGACAGTTTGGCACCACCTCCTCGGAAACTGCTGTGGCATTGAATTTCTACATGCCCTCTTTTATTTAACCGCCCCAAACAGTTCCCCTCTGCATCTCCTTCGCATTAGCACCCAAAAACCCTCCTGCGCCACCATGTCCTCTTCCTCCTCTGCCTCATCGGATCTTTCCACCCAGTCCTCTTCATCTCGCGAGCCGACGCCGGAGCACAACCCGGCGGAGGTCCATGCGGCCAACATCCGCCGTGCCATTGCGGCCGGGGAGGAGTCAGATCATGACTTCTCCATCTGGTCAGAGGACGACAAGTCCCTGACTGATGGGGAGAGCGATCTCCGCTTCCTCGTCGACAAGGAAGCGGTGGAAGAAAGCGATGATGATCTTCCCCTGGGATGGGGCCACCTCTGAAGAGGAGGAAGAGGTGGATGACGACGATGACGATGACTCCCTGGAGGGTTATCCGCCGGCGAAGCGCCTCCGCATGTGGTGGGACGACGACAGCAGCGACGATGAAGACGGGGATGAGGCTCCCGTAGAGGACTATGGGAGTAGCGGCGAGGAGCCCATCGGCAGCAGTGCCGATGAGGGTTCGAAGGCGACGACGAGGGCAGTGATGGTCCATAGACTAGGATCTACTAGCATAGGCCTATCAGTAGTAGATTGGTCAATAGACCTTTCCTTTATTCCCTCCTCTTTGAGCAATCGGCTCTCCCTTTGTAAGAAATCTGGTCCATTAATGAAGAACTTCCCTTAACTTGATTTTGCCGATTTCTTTTATGCTGAGTCTGCCGATCGTCAACCCGGTAGCTTCTTAATGAGCCGATGGCAAGACATCAGCTTCCAAATAAATCGCAACAAGATCGATCTGGTTGACTCCTCAGATATCAACCTGCAGTCCCGGGATTCAGATCCACACTTTCCATCTAACAGGTCCGACGCGTCGCTTTGGGATCCCAAGGCCCTTAGGCTTTTATCATCATCCGAATATGACGTTCGTCCGATAACACAACTCCTGGGCTAATGCTTCCAGAACCCGACGACCCGGACGTTGAAGCTGACACCTCTGCTCAACAAGCGTTTGCCCACAGCTTCTCCAACGATGTCACGCTCCTGTGCCGTAATGACCTGGTCTGAGGCCTAACCACTGATGATGGCCCCTCCTTCAAACTTCTCTTGTTCAACCTGGTTACGATGCAGAGCCAACCAATCTCAACCCCATTGGTTCGCTGCCCCCCGAGCCTTTGATCAAGGCGAGAGTGAAGTTGTACCGCCGCATTGGGCCACTATCAGTCCCTCCACTGTGGTACAGCGTCAGCCGATTCTGACCGACTCGGTTGTTAACAACAGAGAGCTTCCGTGGTGAGCTGCCTGGCCGTGTAATCCAGGTACTGCAATCTTGCTTGGGCAACCTTTGGTGAAAATGACATTCAACCCACCTGGATGACCGTCGGTTGTTTTCTCGTGATTCTAGCCTGATCTGCACATCCATGCTATTCCTGCTATTTGGCCAGGGTTGGAAGTCGCCAGGCAACCTCGATGAAAGGCTTGTTCTGGTTAGGCTTCCACTTAAATTCCTTGAGTCGATGGCTGTGCATCAGCTTTGAATCCTTAAGTCGATGATTACACATCGGCTGTGCTCAAAAATTTCTGTATTTTCGATTTTATTTTTTAGCCGGCCGATCCATGAATCGGCCTCCCTTGGGTACATACTTCGAGCCTCGTGCCTTCTCCGTGTGCATGCCCCCCGAGCCGAATCCTTCAAGGATTGAAGATACCGGCTTTTTCAGCCACCCACCATGCGAAATAGCACATAGTAAACAAGGGTGGTGTGAGTAATTTCAGCCGATCGCTGGAATCGTCTTCCCTTGTGGTTGTCGATCCGACTATTCACAGAATGTTGAGGCTTCGAAAGTCTATGGCAACGCGCCACCGGCCATCCTTTTTCTCCATAGGTATTACGTTGGGAATTCCTTCGGCGTACCTGCATGGCCTGATGGACTCGGTGTCTAACAACTTCTTAATCTCTTTCTGAATTCCCTCAACCTCTTCTAGTTGGTCAGCTGACGCAAACCCGTTCCCTAGTTTTCCATTTCCTTCTAGGCTAATGCGGAAAATAGGTAAAGCGTCCGTTGAGGACGATATCGGCCAATCGCTGTAGTCAGCGTTCCTTTTCATCGTTTGGGGCCGATCGTGTGGATCGGCCTCTTCTTCGCCTTTTTGCGGGAGCGAATGCCCTCGGGCTTATCCGTGCACCGGCGATCTGCAAGCCCTGCCCTATCGATATCAGACGAACCACCTGGCTCGCGTTTTATGCAATGGCCGAGATCGACCATGTTGACCTCCGGGGATAGCTGCGCGTCAACTTTCATGGCAAACTGATCGAAGAGTAACCGGCCTTGCTCTATCGCCATCTGAATCTGTCCGCGCAAGCCTCACAGTCATTGGTGGCATGGGTGAACGTGTCATGCCATTTGCAGTATGGTCTGCCGGTTTCTCTTGTAATGTGGGGATTTCATGGCCGTCGGGCAACTTCAGCTGTTTTTTCTTCAGGAGCCAATCAAAAATTTGCTCCGTTTTGCTCAAATCGAAGTCGAATCCCTTCACCGGCCCTGGTTGCTTTGCCCCCTTGCAGGACACGGGTCTTGCCCCCCGGGTCCACTCAACATTGGTAAACTCCTGATCTCTTGCAGAACCTTCATCTTTGTCCTTCTCGATCAGGGTGACGCGCTCGTGCTTGTCTTGGTACAATTTTGGATGGCGCTGTTCGTGTGCTGCCCACTTCTGGGCCATGTCTGTGTGTACCGTGCGTCTGCCGTGGCATCAGCCGATGCCGGTGCATCGGCTTTAACCTGTTTGGGGCGCCATACCTTCGTTGGCGGGTGTGCCTTTGCCCCACTATTTGCTGGATTTTCGCGGCCAGATCGGGCCGTGCTATCCTCAACATGTATAAGTACTGTGCCTCGGCCTCTTCCAAGCTTCGCGGCCGCTGCACCCGGCGCTCCCGAGACTGGCTGAGTCCATCAGGGCACCGCCTTGGTTGGCGGCACCTATCTTCTTCTCTACCCGACTCCTCGAAGTCTTCTTCTTGAGACGACTCAGCCGTTTGCTCTGAGGTGGGAGAGGTCCTAGACGTCGAACACTGCAACTTGGTTCGTCCTTCCCTTTGTTGTGTGCATCTTGGGCAATTGCCGATTGTTGGTAATCGGCTCATTCCTGAATCCCAGCAGTGTCTGAAGAAGGGACAGTTCCAGTGCTTGTCCATGTTGTCTTGCTCTTCTGACCTTCCCCTGGCGCGACGATCGTACCCGTCGTTGTTCCGACGATACCTCCCGTCTGCATCAGACCGATGATCTCTGTGATCGCCCTCGCCGTAGCGGTGACGTCGGTCGTATGGCTGGTCGTATTTGCTGAGGAGATGCTCGGATAGTGGGCGTGGATACCGCATGCTTCTCGCCTCCTCCTCGGCCAGGTACCGTTTATCGTCGTCTTGGGGCCGGTCACGTGGAGCGGCCTCGTCTTTCTCTTTGCCACGAGTGTGGCTGCTTTCCGCTTTGTCCGCGTCATGGCGAATCACGAACCCCGCCATATTGGCATCGAAAGAGAACCCTGGTTCCCTTATGGAGTGCCTGAGGTCGACCGCGTGGACACCAGGCAACGGACGTGTGTCTCCGTCGAGCTTGCCGTGCGAACGGGTCTTCCCACAGGAGCCGACGAGTTCGGTTTCGAGGGCCGCCTTGGCCTTGTTATGCTTCCTCTTGAGGTCGTCAGCCAGGCCCTCGTGCTTGACCGGAGTGCTTTCCGCCATCTCGATGTAGATGGCGATGTGGTGGATGTTGATGATTTGTCGCGAGATTTGTCGTTGAAGATTGTCCCACCGGGCGTGCCAGAATGTGTTGGCGTCAGAAACCCACCGGCGGGCAGCGACTGGCCAACACGGTAGAGCCGGGAATGACTAGGGCTGCGGCTGGCCCCAGTCCCTCAGAGCGACGGCCCGCAAAGCCTTCTGGTCGCGCGCCGATGCTGGGTCGCAAGGGCGTGCCACCTGACCTATACCTGGTCAGGAAGGTGTGGATGATGCCTCGCTTAGTTTCCTGCAGGGCACACACGTACACGTTAAATACGAGCCTCGATCGGCTCTCAGGTTGTCCTGTGAATCGGCTCATGGAGCCGATCCACCCATGATTCGTCCAAGGTGGCCGAATATATGGTGGTCCTGCTTGATCAAGATAAAGCATATGAGATCCACGACGATCTAGGGTTTTCACCGCATAATCGGATCATCCTACTCACGATTGGGCCTCGCGCTCACGCACGGTAAACGTAAGCCAGCCCTAGACAAGGCCTAAAAACCAACACTAGGTTGATCCTCGGAACGTCCTGTCTAGGGGCAGCAAACTACACCCTGCATGCCGCTGGATCCTCCAACCCTTTGTAAGGCCTAACTATTGCAGATATTAAACTAATCCTTGATGAATCAAGGAGCGACCATAACGGATCAGATCTACTAAATAAAGATCAAGCGGGGTGCCGCCCCTGCACCCATGATGAGGCACAAGGACGGCTAGACGCGCAAGGGTTGCACTACGCGAGCATATGATGCTAAGAACGATGCTAACCCTAACGCGTCTACGATAACTACGTTGCTCGCCATCAAAAAGGCTTCAGTACGAGCAACGCATGAACAACTAGGCAGGCTTGTGCTGCCTAGATCGCGAGATGCGATCTAGGCAGCATGATGCTTACCGGAGGAACCCTCGAGACGAAGGAGTTGGCGATGCGCCGAGATTGGTTTGTGTTGAACGTTGGTTGTTGTTTTATTCCATAAACCCTAGGTACATATTTATAGTCCAGGGGACTTTCTAATGTGGGCGTGCACCAAACCGTGCACGAGATAGATTCTAACTTTTACGTAACCTACTATACAAAGATACATGGGCTAACTAGCCCAACTTGATACACAAGGCCGATTCTCTATGTGTCTCCACGCATATATCTTCAAGCTCGTCTTGATCGCGGCCCACCTCTGACTTGGTCAAATTCTGGTGATAACAGTGACCTTGGTTCTTGTGCATTGGCGATGGCACCCATGTTGTCACAGTAGATGACTAGTGGGTCCAATGCACTAGGAACCACACCGAGCTCTACAATGAACCTCTTCATCCATACCGCTTCTGATGAAGCCTCTGAAGCCGCTATGTACTCCGATTCTGTTGAGGATTTCGCCACCGTGCACTGCTTCGAGCTTGCCCAGCTTACTGCAGCACCATTCAATATAAACACGTACCCAGATTGTGACTTAGAGTCATCAGGATCAGTGTTCCAACTTGCATCGGTGTAACTTGTTACAACGAGCTCTTGGTCACCTCCATAACAAAGAAACATATCCTTAGTTCTTTTCAAGTACTTCAGGATATTCTTGACCGCTGTCCAGTGTTCCATTCCTGGATCACTTTGATATCTGCTAGTCAAACTAACAGCATGTGCTATATCCGGTCTTGTACATAGCATGGCATACATGATAGAGCCTACTGCCGAGGCATAGGGGATCTGACTCATCCTTTCTCTTTCTTCTGCCGTAGCCGGTCCTTGAGTCTTACTCAAGACCTTGCCTGGTAACATAGGTAAGAATCCTTTCTTACTTTCGTCCATTCTAAACTTCTTCAGAATCTTGTCCAGGTATGTACTCTGTGATAGCCCTATTAGACGTCTTGATCTATCTCTATAAATCTTGATGCCTAATATGTATGATGCTTCACCAAGGTCTTTCATTGAAAAACTATTATTCAAATAACCCTTTACACTGCTTAATAGTTCTATATCATTCCCAATCAATAATATGTCATCTACATATAATATCAGGAATGCTACAGAGCTCCCACTCACTTTCTTGTAAATACAGGCCTCTCCATGACACTGTATAAACCCGAAGTCTTTGATCACCTTATCAAAACGTCGGTTCCAACTTCTCGATGCTTGCTTCAGTCCATAGATTGAACGCTGAAGTTTGCATACTTTGTCAGCATTTTTAGGATCGACAAAACCTTTGGGTTGTACCATATACAACTCTTCCTCAATGTCTCCATTAAGGAACGCCGTTTTGACATCCATCTGCCAAATCTCATAATCGAAAAATGCAGCTATTGCTAACAAAATCCTCACAGATTTTAGCTTCGCTACAGGTGAGAAAGTCTCATCATAGTCAACACCTTGAATTTGTCGGAAACCCTTTGCGACAAGTCGAGCTTTATAGACAGTAATATTACCATCAGCATCTGTTTTTCTTTTGAAGATCCATTTATTCTCGACAGCCTTGCGGCTATCAGGTAAGTCTACCAAAGTCCATACTTTGTTATCATACATGGATCCCATTTCGGATTTCATGGCTTCTTGCCATTTGTTGGAATCTGGGCTCATCATCGCTTCTTCATACGTCGCAGGGTCTTCATCATTGTTATCCACAATCATGACATTTAGACAAGGATCATACCAATCTGGAGTGGCACGATCCCTTGTCGATCTGCGAGGTTCAGTAGCTGTCTCATTTGAAGTTTCATGATCATTATCATTAGCTTCCTCTGTTGCCGGTGTAGGTGGTACAGGAACATTTTCCGGTACTGCGCTACTCTGATCAACGAGTAGAGATTCTTCAATCTCATCGAGTTCTACTTTTCTTCCAGTCACTTCTTTAGTGAGAAATTCTTTCTCAAGAAAGGTTCCGTTCTTAGCAACAAAGATCTTGCCTTCGGATCTGTGATAGAAAGTGTACCCTATAGTTTCCTTAGGGTATCCTATGAAGACGCATTTCTCCGCTTTGGGTTCTAGCTTGTCCGGTTGTAACTTTTTTACATAGGCTTCGCAACCCCAAACTTTTAGGAACGACAGCTTAGGTTTCTTATTAAACCATAATTCATACGGCGTCGTTTCAACGGATTTTGATGGTGCTCTATTTAAAGTGAATGCGGCTGTCTCTAATGCATAACTCCAAAATGATAACGGCAAATCAGTAAGAGACATCATAGAACGAACCATATCTAAGAGAGTTCGATTACGACGTTCGGACACACCGTTTCGTTGTGGTGTTCCCGGCGGTGTCAATTGTGAAAGTATTCCGCATTTCTTTAAATGCATGCCAAACTCATAACTCAGATATTCACCTCCACGATCAGATCGTAGAAATTTAATCTTCTTGTTACGTTGATTTTCTACTTCACTTTGAAATTCCTTAAACTTCTCGAAAGTTTCGGATTTATGTTTCATTAAATAGATATACCCATATCTACTCAAATCATCTGTGAAGGTTAGAACATAACGATAACCACCGCGCGAGGCTACACTCATTGGTCCGCATACATCGGTATGTATGATTTCCAATAAGTCTGTAGCTCGCTCCATAATACCAGAAAATGGAGTCTTAGTCATTTTTCCCATTAGACATGCTTCACATCTATCAAGTGACTCAAAGTCAAGTGATTCAAGTAATCCATCAGTATGGAGTTTCTTCATGCGTTTCACTCCAATATGACCAAGACGACAGTGCCACATATAAGTAGAATTATCATTCAATTTAATTCGCTTAGCATCAATGTTATGTATATGCGTATTACTACTATCGAGATCTAACAGAAATAAGCCATTCTTTTGTGGTGCTCGACCATAAAAGATATTATTCATAAAAATAGAACAACCATTATTCTCAGACTTGAATGAATAACCGTCTTGCATTAAACAAGATCCAGATATAATGTTCATGCTCAACGCAGGTACATAATAACAATTATTTAGGCTTAAAACTAATCCCGAAGGTAGATGTAGAGGAAGTGTCCCGACTGCGATCACATTGACCTTGGATCCGTTTCCAACGCGCATCGTCACTTCATCTTTCAGCAGTTGTCGTTTATTCTTTAGTTCCTGTTTCGAGTTACAAATATGAGCAACCGAACCAGTATCAAATACCCAGGTACTAGAACGAGAACTAGTGAGATAAACATCTATAACATGTATATCAGATATACCTTCTTTCTTCTTCTTGACAAGGCCGCTCTTCAGATCCGCCAAATACTTGGAGCAATTACGCTTCCAGTGTCCCTTCTCCTTGCAGTAATAGCACTCAGCATCAGGCTTAGGGCCGTTCTTAGGTTTCATAGGAGGCGTGGCAGCTTTCTTGCCACCCTTCTTGAATTTTCCCTTAGACTTGCCCTGTTTCTTGAAACTGGTGGTCTTGTTGACCATCAACACTTGGTGCTCTTTCTTGATCTCAATCTCAGCAGCTTTTAGCATGCCAAAGAGTTCAGGAAACTCCTTGTTCATGTTCTGCATATTGTAGTTCATCACAAAGTTCTTGTAACTTGGTGGCAGTGATTGAAGGACACGATTAATCCCCAGTCTGTTAGGAATCACTATTCCCAAGTCACTGAGTTTCTTCGCATGCCCGGTCATGACGAGCATGTGCTCACTAATGGAGCTGCCTTCTTCCATCATACAGCTGAAAAAATGTTTCGATGCTTCATAGCATTCCACGGCCGCATGAGTCTCAAAAATAGTCTTCAACTCTTTCATCAACTCATGAGGATCGTGGTGCTCAAAACGTTTTTGAAGATCGGATTCCAGACTGCATAAGATGGCACACTGAACTTGAGAGTACCGAGTTTTCCGAGTCGCGTAAACATTCTTTACTTCATCGGTTTCAGTTTCTGCTGGAGGGTCACCTAGCGGTGCATCAAGCACATATTGCAGATTTCCGCCATTGAGGAAGATCCTCACATGACGGAACCAGTCGGTGAAGTTGCTACCGTTGCTCTTAAGCTTTTCTTTCTCTAGGAACTGGTTAAAATTGATTGGGGACGCCATATCTACAACATATTTGCAATAGTTTAGACTAAGTTTATGACAAATTGAGTTCAAATTTTAATTCAACATAATTAAAAATCTAGGTGAACTCCCACTCAAAACAATATCCCTCGCATTGTCTTAGTGATCACACGAACCAAATCCATCACACCTATGCCCGATCATCACGAGACAAGATGTAATTTCAATGGCGAACACTCAAAGTGTTCATCATATCAATCATATGATTCATGCTCTACCTTTCGGTATCACGTGTTCCGAGACCATGTCTGTACATGCTAGGCTCGTCAAGGCCACCTTAGTATCCGCATGTGCAAAACTGTCTTGCACCCGTTGTATGTACTTATCGAATCTATCACATCCGATCATCACGAGATGCTTCGAAACGATAAGACTTGATAACGGTGCTACTAAGGATGAACACTTTATTATCTTGAGATTTTAGTGAGAGGGATCATCTTATAATGCTACCGTCGCGATCTAAGCAAAATAAGATGCATAAAAGGATTAACATCACATGCAGTTCATATGTGATATGATATGGCCCTTTTGTCTTTGCGCCTTTGATCTTCATCTCCAAAGCACGGACATGATCTCCATCATCAACGGGCATGATCTCCATCATCGTCGGCGAAGCACCAAGGTCAATGGCGCCGTCTTCATGATCGTCCTCCATGTAGCAACTATTACAACTACTTTGAAATACTACTCAACATGAAATTTAAAGACAACCATAAGGCTCCTGCCGGTTGCCACAATACAATAATGATCATCTCATACATAGTCATCATCACATTATGGCCATATCACATCACCAAACCCTGCAAAAACAAGTTAGACGTTCTCTAATTTGGTTTGCATATTTTACGTGGTTTAGGGTTTTCGAGCAAGATCCAATCTACCTACGAACATGAACCACAACGGTGATACTAGTGTTGTCAATAGAAGAGTAAATTGAATCTTCACTATAGTAGGAGAGACAGACACCCGCAAAGCCACTTATGCAATACAAGTTGCATGTCAAGCGTGGAGCAAATCTCATGAACGCGGTCATGTAAAGTTAGCCCGAGCCGCTTCATCCCACTATGCCACAAAGATGCAAAGTACTCAACTAAAGATAACAAGAGCATCAACGCCCACAAACCATTGTGTTCTACTCGTGCAACCATCTATGCATAGACACGGCTCTGATACCACTGTAGGATAACGTAGCATAGAAAACAAAAATTTTCCTACGGCGAACACGCAATCCAAGCCAAGATGCAATCTAGAAGACGGTAGCAACGAGGGGATTATCGAGACTCACCCTTGAAGAGATTCCAAAGCCTACAAGAGGAGGCTCTTGTTGCTGCGGTAGACGTTCACTTGCCGCTTGCAAAAGCGCGTAGAAGATCTTGATCACGATCGGTTCCGGCGCCACGAACGGGCAGCACCTCCGTACTCGGTCACACGTTCGGTTGTTGATGAAGACGACGTCCACCTCCCCGTTCCAGCGGGCAGCGGAAGTAGTAGCTCCTCTTGAATCCGACAGCACGACGGCGTGGTGTCGGTGGCGGTGGAGAAATCCGGCGGAGCTTCGCTAAGCGTGCGGGATATGGTGGAGGAGCGGGGCGCTAGGGTTTGGGGAGAGGGGGTGGCCGGCCACTATAGGGGGCGGCCAAGGTGGTGGCTTTGGTGTGGCCGGCCCCCTCCCCTTGGCCCCTCATTATATAGGTGGAACCCCAAGAGGTGGTGTCCAAGTCTTCGAATAAGACCCGAACCAAAAACCTTCCATAGGAGGGGGAAACCTAGCCCAACTAGGACTCCCACCCAAAGGTGGGATTTCCACCTCCCATGTGGGGGGTGGCCGGCCCCCTATGGTGGAGTCCACTTGGGACTCCACCCCATCTAGGGCTGGCCGGCCATGGAGGTGGAGTCCCTTGTGGACTCCACCTTCCTTGGTGGTTTCTTCCGGACTTTTCTAGAACCTTCTAGAACCTTCCATAGAACCTTCCGCGACATTTTATTCACATAAAATGACATCCTATATATGAATCTTATTCTCCGGACCATTCCGGAACTCCTCGTGATGTCCGGGATCTCATCCGGGACTCCGAACTCCATTCCATATTCAAGTTCTACCATTTCAACATCCAACTTTAAGTGTGTCACCCTACGGTTCGCGAACTATGTGGACATGGTTGAGTACTCACTCCGACCAATAACCAATAGCGGGATCTGGAGATCCATAATGGCTCCCACATATTCAACGATGACTTTAGTGATCGAATGAACCATTCACATACGATACCAATTCCCTTTGTCACGCGATATTTTACTTGTCCGAGGTTTGATCATCGGTATCACACTATACCTTGTTCAACCTCGTCTCTTGACAAGTACTCTTTACTCGTACCGTGGTATGTGGTCTCTTATGAACTTATTCATATGCTTGCAAGACATTAGACGACATTCCACCGAGAGGGCCCAGAGTATATCTATCCGTCATCGGGATGGACAAATCCCACTATTGATCCATATGCCTCAACTCATACTTTCCGGATACTTAATCCCACCTTTATAACCACCCATTTACGCAGTGGCGTTTGATGTAATCAAAGTACCTTTCCGGTATAAGTGATTTACATGATCTCATGGTCATAAGGACTAGGTAACTATGTAATAAAAGCTTATAGCAAATAACTTAATGACGTGATCTAATGCTACGCTTAATTGGGTGTGTCCATTACATCATTCATATAATGATATAACCTTGTTATTAATAACATCCAATGTTCATGATTATGAAACTAATCATCTATTAATCAACAAGCTAGTTAAGAGGCTTACTAGGGACTCTTTGTTTGTTTACATATCACACATGTATCAATGTTTCAGTTAATACAATTATAGCATGGTATATAAACATTTATCATAAACATAAAGATATATAATAACCACTTTTATTATTGCCTCTTGGGCATATCTCCAACACTTTCTATCTTAGAAGCAAACACTTGTGTTAACTGTGTGCATTGATTCTTACATGTTTACTTATTGCACCTGTTATATTACTCTATGTTGACAAATATCCATGAGATATACATGTTACAAGTTGAAAGCAATTGCTAAAACTTAATCATCCTTTGTGTTGCTTCAATGCATTCTACTTTGAATTTATTGCTTATGAGTTAGCTCTTATGCAAGTCTTATTGATACTTGTCTTGAAAGTACTATTCATGAAAAGTTTTGCTATATGATTCATTTGCTTAGTCATTATCTTTGTTAGCAATCTTTTGTTCAGATCACTCCATTCATCTCATATGCTTTACAATAATGTTGATCAAGATTATGTTGGTAGCATGTCACTTCAGAAATTATTTGTGTTATCGTTTACCTACTCGAGGACGAGTAGGAACTAAGCTTGGGGATGCTTGATACGTCTCAAACGTATCTATAATTTCTTATGTTCCATGCTACTTTTATTACAATACTTGAATGTTTTATACATACTTTACAACATTATTATACATTTTCCGGCACTAACCTATTAACAAGATGCCGAAGTGCCGGTTGCTGTTTTTGGTTTCAGAAATCCTAGTAAGGAAATATTCTCGGAATTGGACGAAATCAACGCCCGGGGGCCTATTTTTACACGAAGCTTCCGAAGACCGAAAGGGAGACGAAGTGGGGCCACGAGGGGCCACACACCAGGGGCGCGGCCCAAGCCCTGGCGCCCGGCTGTTGTGTGGGGCCCTCGCGTCGCCCCGACCTACCCTTCCGCCTACAAATAGCCTTCGTCGCGAAACCCCGTACCGAGAGCCACGATACGGAAAACATTCGAGAGGCGCGCCGCCAATCCCATCTCGGGGGATTCAGGAGATCGCCTCCGGCCCGCCTCCGGATTGATGCGTGAGTAGTTCATCCTTGGACTATGGGTCCATAGCAGTAGCTAGATGGTTGTCTTCTCCGCTTGTGCTATCATTGTTTAGATCTTGTGAGCTGCCTAACATGATCAAGATCATCTATTTGTAATGCTACATGTTGTGTTTGGCGGGATCCGATGAATATAGAATATTATGTTAAGTTGATTATCAATCTATCATATATGTGTTGTTTATGTTCTTGCATGCTCTCCGTTGCTAGTAGAGGCTCTGGCCAAGTTGATACTTGTAACTCCAAGAGGGAGTATTTATGCTCGATAGTGGGTTCATGCCTCCATTGAATCTGGGACAGTGACAGAAAGTTCTAAGGTTGTGGATGTGCTGTTGCTACTAGGGATAAAACATTGATGCTTTGTCTAAGGATATTTGTGTTGATTACATTACGCACCATACTTAATGCAATTATCTGTTGTTTACAACTTAATACTGGAAGGGGTTCGGATGATAACCTGAAGGTGGATTATTTAGGTATAGATGCATGCTGGATAGCGGTCTATGTACTTTGTCGTAATGCCCTGATTAAATCACATAGTAATCATCATTGATATGTATTGAATCTTTATTTGTCAATTGCTGTAATTTGTTCACCCAGCATGCTAGTTATCTTATTGGAGAGACATCACTAGTGAACTGTGGACCCCGGTCCATTCTTTTACATCTGAATACATTCTACTGTTTTTACTGTTCTTTGCAAACAAACACCATCTTCCACTCGATACGCTTAATCCTTTGTTTTCAGCAAGCCGGTGAGATTGACAACCTCACTTTATTACGTTGGGGCAAAGTACTTTGATTGTGGTGTGCAGGTTCCACGTTGGCGCCGGTTTCACTGGTGTTGCGCCGCACTACATTCCTCCACCAACAACCTTCACGTGCTTCTTGGCTCCTACTGGTTCGATAACCTTGGTTTCTTTCTGAGGGAAACTTGCTGCTGTGCGCATCACACCTTCCTCTTGGGGTTCCCAACGGACGTGTACATCTACGCGCCATCAGAGCGCAGGAGCACGGCTTCTCCAGTCTCCTGTCAGCGAGTCCGTTTGCACGCTCCTAGATGGAGGTCACGCCGCCGCCGCCGTAGCTTGCTCCGCCCGCGACTGGGAAACAGCGGAGCGCCCACGCAGCCTGCAGCCACAACGGGAGTAATGCGCCCATGCTCCTCCTCCGCCGGCGCGAGGCAACTGCCGGCCGTGCGTTCGCCGTACAGCCCTGGGCGGCTCCGAGGCGCGCACTCCCTTCCTCGCCGTCGACCTGCTCCGCGGTCGTACACCTCAACCACCTCTGGCTGCTCCTCTTGCCCACCTTTCTCTCGGCGCTTGTCAGTCGTCACCGTCCTTCCTGGGGAAGACGACCAGGATGGGAGTGGGGAGACGACCCCGCGTGCTGCCCATGCCCAGCTGGGAAGCCGACAGGGACCTGGTCTGGGACTGCTTTTTTAATAATACATAACAGCCAAAAAAGGTACTAACTCCGTATGGTGGCTCGTGAGTCAGAAATCAAATCTCGACGTTGATCCAACGGTGGCTAGGGGGTGCTCACGTATCCCCCTGATCACCAAATCCACTCTCGAGAGATCAATCATGCAAACCAAATTTTAACAAGCTCTACGGTAGTTCTCCACTAATAGATTTAAACTACATGATGCAAGAGCTTAAACATGATCTATGAGAGCTCAAAACAATTGCCAAGTATCAAATTATTCAAGACCATATGAAGCATTTTCTGATTCCAACCAAATAGCAATCAACGAAGCAGTTTTCAGCCTTCGCCATGAACATTAAAGCAAAACTAAGAACACAAGTGTTCAAATGAAAAAGCGGAGCGTGTCTATCTCCAATACAAGGATTGCTGGGATCCAAATTTATTCAAACCAAAACAAAAACAAAAACAAAAAGACGCTCCAAGTAAAGAACATAGGATGTGACGGAATAAAAATATAGTTTCACTAGAAGTGACCTGATAAGTTGTCGATGAAGAAGGGGATGCCTTGGGCATCCCCAATCTTAGATGCTTGAGTCTTCTTGAAATATGCAGGGATGAACCACGGGGGCATCCCCAAGCTTAGACTTTTCACTCTTCTTGATCATATTATATCATCCTCTTCTCTTGACCCTTGAAAACTTCCTCCACACCAAACTTAAAGCAAACTCATTAGAGGGTTAGTGCATAATCAAAATTCACATGTTCAGAGAGGACACAATCATTCTTAACACTTCTGGACATTACCCAAGGCTACTGAAAGTTAATGGAACAAAGAAATCCACTCAACACAGCAAAAGAGGCAATGCGAAATAAAAGGCAGAATCTGTCAAAACAGAACAGTTCGTAAAGACGAATTTTTATGAGGCACTTAACTTGCTCAGATGGAAAAACTCAAAACTATTGAAAGTTGCGTACATATCTGAGGATCATGCATGATTTTTCGCTGATTTTTTTGATTCTTCTACAGAGAGAAGGACGCGAATTCGTGACAGACAGCAAATCTGTTTCTGCGCAGAAATCCAAATCTAGTATCAACCTTCTATCAGAGACTTTACTTGGCACAATAACATGATAAGGAGAGGTTGCTACAGTAGTAACAACTTCCAAGACTCAACAAAACAGTAGTAAAAATAACATGGGTTATCTCCCAAGAAGTGCTTTTCTTTAACGCCTTTCAGCTAGGCGCAGAAAGTGCAAATCAAGTAACATCAAGAGAAGAAGCATCAACATCATAATTTGTTCTAATAATAAAATCAAAAGGAAACTTCATTCTCTTTCTAGGGAAGTGTTCCATACCTTTCTTGAGAGGGAATTGATACTTAATATTTCCTTCTTTCATATCAATAATAGCTCCAACAGTTCGAAGAAAGGGTCTTCCCAAAACAATAGGACAAGATGCATTGCATTCAATATCCAAGACAACAAAATCAACGGGGACAAGGTTATTGTTAACCGTAATGTGAACATTATCAATTCTCCCCAAAGGTTTCTTTATAGAATTATCAGCAAGATTAACATCTAAATAACAATTTTTCAATGGTGGCAAGTCAAGCATATCATAAATTTTCTTAGGCATAACAGAAATACTTGCACCAAGATCACATAAAGCATTACAATCAAAATCATTGACTTTCATCTTAATGATGGGCTCCCAACCATCTTCCAACTTCCTAGGAATAGAAGCTTCAAGTTTTAATTTCTCTTTCCTAGCTTTAATGAGAGCATTTGTAATAAACTCGATGGCACTGACATGGGCATACCCTTCGGGTACCCATTATTAGTATACCCGGCTCGGCCCAATATGGAGAAGACTCAATATGGAGAAGGCCCAACAAGGCAACCCGAAGAAGTAGTCGACTAGGACTCTTGTAAAACCCTAGGCTGGTTGCATATATAAAGCTAGCCAGGGCACCCGAAATAGAGAGGCCAACAGATAGACAGAATATAGACAGCATAGTTTCGCCTACGGCGGCACCCTGTAAACATACTTGTGATCATATAGTGGATTGCTAGCAGCACGTAGGGATCCTCCACCGAGGGGACCCGAAGCTGGGTACGTCGTGTGCCTAATCTCGTTCCCGGAATCTCCATCGTCGCTATTCTCGAAACCCAAGTCTACAATATGTAGGCATTGGCGAGGTGATCCCTCGTCAATTGGCGCCGTCTGTGGGAACGCGACGATTGGATTTTGTGATCCAGGCGAGATCCGTCGAATTCATCAACACCATCAGCGAGATTGAAGACTAGAAAAGGTAGATCTAATCACAAATAGTACAGCCGCCGCGGCCAATTCGGCAAGCATGCGTGTATGCGGAGGATACGCGGCGCGATCAGCCAGTCGACCGGCTCGTGAGCTGAGCACACAACGTGACAAGACCGGATCGGACACAGCGGCCGGGGGACATGCATCGCCGCAGCACCATGTCTCAGATTCCAGAACAGGATTGAAGTTAAGGAAAAAGAAGCAGATCGACCCTGAAAAGTACGAGTAGAAGGCAGTCTACGGGAGATCGTCGAGCAAATCAATCAAGGTGCTCACGCTCGGAATTGGTCGCACGAAGGAAATCACAAGGAGGCTGCTCCGTATAAGATAAAGAAAGAAGAGACAGCCTATTTTCATGCAAGATTTCAAATTTAAAGGATGTTCACGAGAAACTACTTCAACACGTTCGATCTACAACCAGCAGGGGGCGACGCATCCGATCAAGATGTCTTACGCGGATTGTCGAGTGCTCACGAGACAAACCGACAGGACGCTCGTACGCCGTTCATCCATCGTTGTGATTGCGCACAGGCACGTGCACGTACCAGACGTACGTATGGACAAAGCGTCTGATAAAACAGATCGGTGATGCACTTCTCTCTCTTCTCTTTAACGCTTCTTTGCTAAAAAAAAGAAAAAGGGGTCGCAGAGAAGACACTAGTACTAGCAAGTCTGGAAATTGTACTTAATTGGTCATACGTGCTAATCCTTTTACGTATTGGATATATGGCCGAGAGCTCGACAAGATTTCTACAGGTCGGCGGTAACCACCTCAAAAGCAGGTCATGAAGTCGTCATATGGATCCGCCAACACGGATCAGCCATCGCGCGCCCGCCGTTGCGGAATTGACATCGCGCGGTCGCCGCCCTCGGAGGCTTGCTTGTCGAGGATTCGTCACACGGTTTACATCCATCACATCGACTGCGTCCGCCGCGACAACTACTTCAGGACAACTACATCGTCCCAGTCGACGACCAACATCAACCAGCATACCGACTTCGCCATCTGATAAAATAAACCAGGTGCTATATTTTCAGTTAACAAATTTTATTGTGCCGATATTTTTCGGCTCGTGCTATTATTTGCGTCGCAGATTTTGTTCGTTCCAATACAATTGTAGATCGGAATAAGCTCCGGCGAATAATCGTTGACTTAATACACCCGGGTGTTCACCCGTGTACTGTGCCATTACTTCGTTACCGGAAATATACTCGGATACTTAGTGAATTTTTTTTTCTTCGGCTTACTGGAATTATCTTCTACGAAATATATCTTCTCGGCTCAGTGGAATTATCTTCTCCGGCTCAGTGGAATTATTTTCTTCGGCTCACTGGATTTATTTTATTCGACTTAGTGGATTTATTTTCTTCGGCTCGGTGAATTTATTTTCTTCAGATTACTGGATTGGTTTTCTTTGGGTTATTATTGGTTCACTTATACAATATTACCCGATGCGTTTCAATGGATTCATCTTCTATGGTTATTACTGGAACTATTTTCTTCGGCTCAATGGATTCATCCTCTATGATATCAAGTTATCAACAGATTCATCTTTTATGGTTATTAATGGATTCTTCGGATCAATGGATTCATTCTCTATGATATCAATGGATTCATCTTTTATGGTTATTCTGGATTCTTCGGATCAATGGATTCATCCTCTATGATATTGGCGAATTCATCTTCAATATATGATTCATATTTGATGGTGTAATCTTTAATATGGATTCATCTCAAGTACTTCATCTCGGACTTCATCTTCAGTATTTCATCCTTAATGGCCTTCTTTCGGCGACACGGATAATACTCGGGGGCTCGACAACAACTTCGCCTCGGGTCACAATTGCAACACGGCGTCTAAGCAACAATCATGACATCACCCCAGCAGCGCTCGGGGGCTCGGCTATTTCTTCATCAACAATTTGGCGGCATCTATTTTCGCTATTTGGTGGTTTCTACTTCGGCTCGACTTCTTCTCCGCACTCGAAGACTTCATCGCGCCGACTCCGTCGTGCCCAATAAGCTAAGTGATTCCTTTGTTTTACATAAAGTTAATTATCATTTACTTTCGCCGCACCCACTCGGGGGCTGCGCCATACTTCTTCACTATACATCTCAGGTTCGTAAAAGAAGAACTGTGCCTACAAAAATTGTCCTCAAGAGAGAACCCGAAGAAATCTTCTTCAGGGAGGACCCGACGAAATTGTCTTCAAAAGAGAACTCGATGAAATCTTCTTCAGAGAGAAACCGACGAAATCAAAAGAGAACCCGATGAATCTTCTTCAGGGAGGAACCAGACGAAATCTTGAGAGAACCCGACGAAATTGTCTTCAAGACAGAACTCGATGAAATCTTATTCAAGGAGGACCCGAAAAATTATCTTCAAGGAGGTCCCGAAAAATTATCTTCAAGGAGGTCTCGAAGAATTATCTTCAAGGAGGTCCCGAAAAATTATCTTCAAGGAGGTCCCGAAAAATTATCTTCAAGGAGGTCCCGAAAAATTATCTTCAAGGAGGTCTCGAAGAATTATCTTCAAAGAGGACCCGAAGAATTGTCCTCAAAGAGGACCCGAAGAAATTTTCTTCAAGAAAGAACTCGACGAAATTTTCATCAAGGAGGAACAAAAAAAAAGAGGTGGACAAATCTTCGGGTCCATTGACTCGTCATATTCTTCCGAGCAAGAGCATCGGTGATGAACCCGACAATATAGAAGAATCCAATATATTCGGCTGTCTCATCACGCCCGAGAAAAATATAGAAGAGCCCGTAAAATGGGTCATTGCATCAGCCGAACAAGGCACTCGACAATATATTCTCAGAGCGCTAAAAGTCGCGAATAATCTCTGAATGCCGCAAAACTTTGCGAAGGTAAGACCCCGGATCCGTTCTGAGCGGCGTGGCACCGTCTCTGACGTCGGTTTGCTACTTTTTCCGTATCAACAGATACGAAGAAAAATCCTAACGGACGCGTTAGGTACCCGATAAAACATGACTGGGACTCGACAGAATGGTAAGACCTTAAGCGGCACCTGTCGAGTTAACACCAGTATCCCGGGATCATGTCCAGGGACGTGATCTTGAAGTAGGTTTTTGCGGATTGCCACTAGAGCAGTTAACTAGTACCTGATCCGTCAGATGAACTAGCCCCAATTACCATTATCCCTGTACAATATAGATATGGATGTCAAATAAAAATAGCAACGGCCTGGAGTCGATAAAAAGAGGGGCTGCGCCCAGAAATATAGTTTCTTTATCGAGTAGTACAACTTGAGCCTATGCCTAGGTGCAAGCACCTGCCCATAGGCTCGGGGGCTACTCTTATCGAGAGTATTGTTCACCCTCTCAATAAGATACAAGAAAGAGGAAAAATTGTGGAGTCGATTAAAAGCAAGTTGAGCCTACACCCAAGTGCAAACACTTGGCTGTAGCCTCGGGGGCTACTCCCATCGGGAGCGCTGGTCGCGCACCCGATAGAAAAATAACTTCGACAGCATCTACGACAATCAAGCTTTGTAGACTCAACTCGATTCTACGATTCGAGTGGAGCCTACTCCCATCGGGAGCCCATGGATTTCATCAAGTCCTCCAGAAATATAGTTAAGTTCTTCATCGAGTAGTACAACTTGAGTCTATGCCCAAGTGCAAGCACTTGCCCATAGACTCGGGGGCTACTCCCATCGGGAGCGCTGCCGCGCACCCGATAATTTCAAGAATCGTCGACATCATCTACGCTACACATGATCTACGACATGGACCTCGCCTTGTATTTCTTCGACTTCGGAGATGGTTATGCTTGGAGTTTCTACGCAAGTCTTCGACTTCCCTATAAACTCGGGGGCTACTGACATGGGCATACCCTTCGGGTACCCATTATTAGTATACCCGGCTCGGCCCAATATGGAGAAGACTCAATATGGAGAAGGCCCAACAAGGCAACCCGAAGAAGTAGTCGACTAGGACTCTTGTAAAACCCTAGGCTGGTTGCATATATAAAGCTAGCCAGGGCACCCGAAATAAGGAGGCCAACAGATAGACAGAATATAGACAACAAAGCTCCGCCTATGGCGGCACCCTGTAAACATACTTGTGATCATATAGTGGATTGCTAGCAGCACGTAGGGATCCTCCACCGAGGGGACCCGAAGCTGGGTACGTCGTGTGCCTAATCTCGTTCCCGGAATCTCCATCGTCGCTATTCTCGAAACCCAAGTCTACAATATGTAGGCATTGGCGAGGTGATCCCTCGTCAACAGGGCCCATTATTTTCAGGGGCCCCATAATTTGTAGCGACCAGGCCTTCAAACTTAGTGAACAGGCCCGCTAATTCCGCTACCTACAGCGAGAGAAGAAAATCGGTCATCAAATATTAATGTCCTTTCACCAAGTTTCGAACTCAAAACCTGGAGCACAAACAAAAGGCAAGTTGAGCAAGCCAACTTTCCAAGGTTACGTTCGTGTCACAATAGCATACTAACTGGTTATTATTTATAACGTGTAATTATAATCTGTTTTTGTTTTCAAAAAGTAGGGCCCATTTTAGAATTTGGCACCGGGCCCCGAACTTTGCCGGCCCGGCCCTGAATGAGAGCATTTGTAATATGTTTTGTAAAGGCTAAATTTATAGCACTAGCATTAGGACTTCTAGCAAGTTTTTGTAAGAACTTAATAACTTCAGAGATATGACAACTATCAAAATCTAAACCATTATGATCTACAGCATTCTGAAAAATTTCAGCACTATTATCACAAACAGTTTCAGCAGTTTCAGGCAATTTTGCACGCTTTGCAGTAGAATTAGAAACATTGCCAACACCAATTATTTTACCATTGATAGTAGGAGGTTTAGCAACATGTGAAGTATCAACATTACTAGTGGTGGTAATAGTCCAAACTTTAGCTACATTATTCTCTTTAGCAAGTTTTTCTTTTTCTTCTCTTTCCCACCTAGCATGCAATTCAGCCATCATTCTAATATTGTCATTAATTCGAACTTGGATAGCATTTGTTTTAGCAAACTTAGTATCTTTAACTTCATCAGGCATAACTTTCAGTTTCAAAAGATCAACATCAAGAGCAAGACTATCAACCTTAGAAGCAAGAACATCAATTTTACCAAGCTTTTCTTCAACAGATTTATTAAAAGCAGTTTGTGTACTAATAAATTCTTTAAGCATGACTTCAAGACCAGAGGGTACACTCTTATTATTGTTGTAAGAATTACCATAAGAATTACCATAACCATTACCATTATTAGAAGGATATGGCCTATAGTTGTTGTTACCATAATTATTCCTATAAGCATTGTTGTTGAAATTATTATTCTTAATGAAATTCACATCAACATGCTCTTCTTGAGCAACCAATGAAGCTAAAGGAACATTATTAGGATCAACATGAGATCTACCATTAACAAGCATAGACATAATAACATCAATCTTATCACTCAAAGAAGAGGTTTCTTCAACAGAATTTACCTTCTTACCTTGAGGAGTTCTTTCAGTATGCCATTCAGAGTAATTGATCATCATATCATCAAGAAGCTTTGTTGCAGCACCCAAAGTGATGGACATAAAAGTACCTCCAGCAGCTGAATCCAATAGGTTCCTCGAAGAAAAATTCAATCCTGCATAAAAGGTTTGGATGATCATCCAAGTAGTCAGTCCATGGGTAGGGCAATTCTTTACCAAAGATTTCATTCTCTCCCATGCTTGAGCAACATGTTCATTATCTAATTGCTTAAAATTCATAATGCTACTTCTCAAAGATATAATCTTAGCAGGAGGATAATATTTACCAATAAAAGCATCTTTACATTTAGTCCATGAATCAATACTATTTTTAGGCAAAGACAGCAACCAATCTTTAGCTCTTCCTCTTAAGGAGAAAGGAAACAATTTCAGTTTTATAATATCACCATCTATATCCTTATACTTTTGCATTTCACAAAGTTCAACAAAATTATTAAGATGGGCAGCAGCATCATCAGTACTAACACTAGAAAATTGCTCTCTCATAACAAGATTCAGTAAAGCAGGTTTAATTTCATAAAATTCTGCTGTAGTAGCAGGTGGAGCAATAGGAGTACATATAAAATCATTATTATTTGTGCTAGTGAAATCACACAACTTAGTATTTTCAGGAGTATTCATTTTAACAATAATAAAAATAAACTAAACAAACCGAATTAAAATAAAGTAAAAACAAGTAACTAATTTTTTTGTGTTTTTGATATAAAGAAAGCAAACAAGACAGAAAATAAAATAAAGTAAAGCAAGACAATAAACAAAGTAAAGAGATTGGATGTGAGAGACTCCCCTTGCAGCGTGTCTTGATCTCCCCGGCAACGGCGCCAGAAAAAGTAGCTGCTAGCGTGTAGAAGCTTCCTTGTGACGGTACAGCACACGTCCGTTGGGAACCCCAAGAGGAAGGTATGATGAGCACAGCAGTAAGTTTTCCCTCAGTAAGAAACCAAGGTTTATCGAACCAGTAGGAGATGAAGGCCACGTGAAGGTTGTTGGTGGAGGAGTGTAGTGCGGCACAACACCAGTGATTCCGGCGCCAACGTGGAACCTGCACAACACAATCAAAATACTTTGCCCCAACTTAACAGTGAGGTTGTCAATCTCACCGGCTTGCTGAAAACAAAGGATTAAACGTATGGTGTGGAAAATGATGTTTGTTTGCGAAGAACAACAAAGAACAGAGATTGCAGTAGATTGTATTTCAGATGTAAAAGAATGGACCGGGTCCACAATTCACTAGTGGTGTCTCACCAATAAGATAAATAGCATGCTGGGTGAACAAATTACAGGTGGGCAATTGACAAATAAAGATTCATATACATATCATGATGATCACTATGAGATTTAATCAGGGCATTACGACAAAGAACATAGACCGCCATCCAACATGCATCTATGCCTAAAAAGTCCACCTTCAGGTTAGCATCCGCACCCCTTCCAGTATTAAGTTGCAAACAACAGACAATTGCATTAAGTATGGTGCGTAATGTAATCAACACAAATATCCTTAGACAAAGCATCGATGTTTTATCCCTAGTGGCAACACATCCACAACCTTAGAACTTTCTGTCACTGTCCCAGATTCAATGGAGGCATGAACTCACTATCGAGCATAAATACTCCCTCTTGGAGTTACAAGTATCAACTTGGCCAGAGCCTCTACTAGCAACGGAGAGCATGCAAGAACATAAACAACACATATATGATAGATCAATAATCAACTTGACATAGTATTCCATATTCATCGGATCCCACCAAACACAACATGTAGCATTACAAATAGATGATCCTGATCATGATAGGCAGCTCACAAGATCTAAACATGATAGCACAAGAGGAGAAAACAACCATCTAGCTACTGCTATGGACCCATAGTCCAAGGATGAACTACTCACGCATCAGTCCGGAGGCGGGCATGGTGATGTAGAGCCCTCCGGTGATGATTCCCCTCTCCGGTAGGGTGCCGGAGGCGATCTCCTGAATCCCCGAGATGGGATTGGCGGTGGCGGCGTCTCTGGAAATTTTTCCGTATCGTGGCTCTCGGCACTAAGGTTTCCGCGATGGAGAGATTATATAGGCGAAAGGGCAGAGTCGGAGGGCGCTCGAGGGCCCACCCCATAGGGCGCCTACCCTTGGCCGCGCGCCTTGTGGGGTGGGGCCCCTTGGCCCCTCTCCGTCTCTCCTTCGGTGCTCTGGAACCATCCGCGGAAAATAAGACCGTGGGCTTTTGTTTCGTCCAATTCCGAGAATATTCCTGTGTAGGATTTCTGAAACCAAAAACAGCAGAAAACAGGAACTGGCTCGGCATCTTGTTAATAGGTTAGTGCCGGAAAATGCATCAAAACATCATAAAGTGTGAACAAAACATGTAGGTATTGTCATAAAACTAGCATGGAACATAAGAATTATAGATACGTTGGAGACGTATCACCCCCTCGATACCCTGAGAAGGGATCCTTATCACACATTTGTCAAGTTTTACGATTAGGTTCATGTTGTCTATGATCACAGAATCCATCACCAAGTCGTCCATAACCGTGGACACGGCTTTTCGAAAAGATTTAACCCTGCAGGGGTGTACAACTTTACCCACACGCGCCGACCGACTCTTAATGCCAGAACATTAGCACACTTCCTTGGTGTGCCGGCAGAGGGTGGTCGACCAAAACCTTTCCCTTACTTCGCCTATTCCATGAGTCAAACTAACTGGGGAGCTCCGTCATCGTAGGTAGCCATTCTCCGAGGCGGTCCCGGTCATTGTGCGCAGGGGATCCAGTTCAATGCCTCCAGCATCCTTCACCCCGGCCACGCCCTGTATGATGCACTTTGAAAACCTTTTCCACCTTTTCCCCATGCGTATGGCAAATGGAACTCGCAAACTAATTGACTCATGGGTAAGCTAGGCAAGTTCGGGCCAAGGGGTTCCCATGGGCCCCGTGTGGTTGTACGCTCAGTCTTGGTTCCGAAGGCGAGAACTCAGGTCCTAGTATCGGCGAGAACGAGTCAAATCACCACATCCCCATGTGGCGGCCCATCCAAGCCTTTAAGCATGTTTAATTATCATCACTGATCTTACCACGTCATCCTGCCATACTAGGTTCAATCGCAGCTCTGATTCATCAACCGGATGGATCAGAATTCGTCAACTAAGCATGGCTAAGCATATTCGATATAACGGCTCTAGCGATGCACACGCTCAAACCTAGTCTTGCTGGGAGCAGTGGATCAGAGTATTTAGGCTACAAGGATGGTAAATGCAACACACATAGGATAACTATATCTGCCGATAAAACATATTGGAATCGTATGCAATATGTAGGAACCAGAAGTAAAAGCATTTCGAAACCATATATGAACCAGGTTAGGGCTTGCCTTTGTCCCTGACAAACCAATATGGATCTTCGGAGATCTTCATCGCTTGGGGACTTGCTCTCTCGATCGTGAAGGCAAGGTAGAGCAACAATCAACACATGGCATTGATGCAATGCACATACAAGGATGATGACATGACATGTTAATTAGGTACTGAAATAACCCTAAGACATCATCAATTTAACTGGGGTTCGACAGAATTAGGGTTAACAGTTCCGGAGCCCTCATAGGGGTACAATTAGTTATTCTAAAACAACTAGGGTTCAAAGTTGTTTAACAATGCATGATTTTGTAACCAAAATGTAGATCTCATTTTTCTGAAAATTTTGATATATTATACATATTTTTCTGATTTAAAATGAATAAGTTATGAATTTTACAAGTTTTATTCATTTTAAATCATTTTTGAAAAATCCTAGAAAATATTAAAAGTCTGACAGCTCGGACCCACTGTCAGGGTTTTATTCTTTTCCTAAATATTTTGGAAATTATTAAATTCCTGACCAGCGGGACCCACATGTCAGGGATTTCCTATTTATAGAAAAAATAAAAGAAATCAAAAAGGAAAAAGGAGCGGTGGGCCCCACGGCTACAAGGCTACAAAAAATGAGCATAAAAAATTATAGATACATTTGCAACGCATCAGCATCCCCAAGCTTAACTCCTGCTCGTCCTCGAGTAGGTAAGTGATAACAAAAATAATTTTTGAGGTGACATGAAGCCAACACAATCTTGATCAAGTTATTGTAAAAGCATTGTGAGCTGGGATCAAAGTACTCTAAACATAGGCATGATAGATATAATTCTAACAATATAACTTAGCAACTATGTTATAACATGAGAAGTAACTCAAACAAAAGATCATGAATAATAATGCACTGAAAGCAACTGTTTGTTTTTTAGCATAGAGAAAACATAGCAAAATGGTACTCGGCTTGTCCTTTATGGAATAGCAAAACATAAATGCCAGGACACCTTTAAAGTTCAAAGGGTGACTAGATACAAATAATTTGAGAACAAGCAATAACATAATCATGAATCAATCAATAATAAATTTTGGGACTATGCACATTATACTCAGAATGACAACTATGCTCTCTTAATTGGTGCATAAAGTAAGAAGATGAAGACTCAACATAAAAGTAAAAGAAAGGCCCTGCGCAGAGGGAAGCAAGATTACTCATGTGCTAGAGCTTTTTATTTTGAATACAATAGAGGTGTTGAAAATATATTTTGAGAGGTATGCATGTCTATGTCAACGAATGGCATCAAATGATCTATCATCCTTTCATGTTTAATGGCTTTAAGAGCGGCTCCCATAGAGAGAACAA
The DNA here is from genome assembly GCA_030979885.1 of Lolium multiflorum. Lineage (NCBI taxonomy): Eukaryota > Viridiplantae > Streptophyta > Magnoliopsida > Poales > Poaceae > Lolium > Lolium multiflorum. The sequence continues at coordinate 84,064,099 of CM061750.1, forward strand.
TAAAGTTCTTCTTCTCCTTTGTTTGAACAAGCTAAGTTCATGATTTCTCAATTACATAGTGTTAGGAGATTTTTGTTATTGGTTCATGACACGCGTGAAGCACACGTCCGTTGGGAACCCCAAGAGGAAGGTGTGATGCGTACAGCAGCAAGTTTTCCCTCAGTAAGAAACCAAGGTTATCGAACCAGTAGGAGTCAAGGAACACGTGAAGGTTGTTGGTGGAGGAGTGTAGTGCGGCGCAACACCAGTGAAACCGGCGCCAACGTGGAACCTGCACAACACAATCAAGATACTTTGCCCCAACGTAACAATGAGGTTGTCAATCTCACCGGCTTGCTGAAAACAAAGGATTAAACGTATAGTGTGGAAAATGATGTTTGTTTGCAAAGAACAGTAGAGAACAATGATTGCAGTAGATTGTATTCAGATGTAAAAGAATGGACCGGGGTCCACAGTTCACTAGTGGTGTCTCTCCAATAAGATAAATAACATGCTGGGTGAACAAATTACAGGCGGGCAATTGACAAATAAAGATTCAATACATATCATGATGATCACTATGAGATTTAATCAGGGCATTACGACAAAGAACATAGACCGCCATCCAGCATGCATCTATGCCTAAATAGTCCACCTTCGGGTTAGCATCCGCACCCCCTCCAGTATTAAGTTGCAAACAACAGACAATTGCATTAAGTACGGTGCGTAATGTAATCAACACAAATATCCTTAGACAAAGCATTGATGTTTTATCCCTAGTAGCAATAGCACATCCATAACCTTAGAACTTTCTGTCACTGTCCCAGATTCAATGGAGGCATGAACCCACTATCGAGCATAAATACCCCCTCTTGGAGTTACAAGTATCAACTTGGCCAGAGCCTCTACTAGCAACGGAGAGCATGCAAGAACATAAACAACACATATATGATAGATTGATAATCAACTTGACATAATATTCTATATTCATCGGATCCCGCCAAACACAACATGTAGCATTACAAATAGATGATCTTGATCATGTTAGGCAGCTCACAAGATCTAAACATGATAGCACAAGAGGAGAAGACAACCATCTAGCTACTGCTATGGACCCATAGTCCAAGGATGAACTACTCACTCATCAATCCGGAGGCGGACATGGTGATGTAGAGCCCTCCGATGATGATTGATACGTCTCCAACGTATCGATAATTTCTTATGTTCCATGCTACTTTATTGATGATACCTACATGTTTTATGCACATTATATGTCATATTTATGCATTTTCTGGAACTAACCTATTAACAAGATGCCGAAGAGCCATTCTTGTTTTCTGCTGTTTTTGGTTTCAGAAATCCTAGTAAAGAAATATTCTCGGAATTGGACGAAACTTTCGCCCAGGGTCCTATTTTTGCACGAAGCTTCCAGAAGACCGAAGACCTAACGAAGTGGGGCCACGAGGCAGCCGGGGGTGGCCGGCGCGGCCCAGCCCTTGGCGGCCCTGCCCCCTGGGCCCCTCGTGTGGCCCCTCGCGTTGACCTTCCGCCTACTTAAAGCTCCCGTCGCGAAACCCCCAGTACCGAGAGCCACGATACGGAAAACCTTACAGAGACGCCGCCGCCGCGAATCCCATCTCGGGGGATTCGGAGATCGCCTCCGGCACCCTGCCGGAGAGGGGATTCATCTCCCGGAGGACTCTTCATCGCCATGATCGCCTCCGGAGTGATGAGTGAGTAGTTCACCCCTGGACCATGGGTCCATAGCAGTAGCTAGATGGTCGTCTTCTCCTTGTTGTGCTTCATTGTTGGATCTTGTGAGCTGCCTAACATGATCAAGATCATCTATCTGTAATACTATATGTTGTGTTTGTCGGGATCCGATGGATAGAGAGTACTATGATTATGGTGATTATCAATCTATTGTTTATGTGTTGTTTATGATCTTGCATGCTCTCCGTTATTAGTAGAGGCTCTGGCCAAGTTTTTGCTCTTAACTCCAAGAGGGAGTATTTATGCTCGATAGTGGGTTCTTGCCTTCATTGAATCTGGGATCGTGACAGAAGGTTCTAAGGTTGTGATGTGCTGTTGCCACTAGGGATAAAACATTGATGCTATGTCTAAGGATGTAGTTGTTGATTACATTACGCACCATACTTAATGCAATTGTCTGTTGCTTTGCAACTTAATACTGGAGGGGGTTCGGACGATAACCTGAAGGTGGACTTTTTAGGCATAGATGCAGTTGGATGGCGGTCTATGTTCTTTGTCGTAATGCCCGAATTAAATCTCACTATATTTACCATGTCATGTATATGCATTGTTATGCCTTTCTCTATTTGTCAATTGCCCGACTGTAATTTGTTCACCCAACATGCTTTTATCTTATGGGAGAGACACCTCTAGTGAACTGTGGACCCCGGTCCTATTCTTTACATAGCATACAATCTACTTGTTTTACTGTTTTCTTTGCAAACATCTTCCACTCGATACGTTTAATCCTTTGTTACAGCAAGCCGGTGAGATTGACAACCTCACTGTTTCGTTGGGACAAAGTACTTTGGTTGTGTTGTGCAGGTTCCTAGTTGGCGCCGGAATCCCTGGTGTTGCGCCGCATCACATTTCGCGACCATCAACCTTCAACGTGCTTCTTGGCTCCTCCTGGTTCGATTAAACCTTGGTTTCTTTCTGAGGGAAAACTTGCTACTGTGTGCATCATACCTTCCTCTTGGGGTTCCCAACGAACGTGTGAGTTACACGCCATCAAGCTCTTTTTCTGGCGCCGTTGCCGGGGAGATCAAGACACGCTGCAAGGGGAGTCTCCACTTCTCAATCTCTTTACTTTGTTTTTGTCTTGCTTTATTTTATTTACTACTTTGTTTGCTGCACTAAATCAAAACACAAAAAAATTAGTTGCTAGTTTTACTTTATTTATTGTCTTGCTCTCTATATCGAAAACACAAAAAAATTAGTTACTTGTCTTTACTTTGTTTGCCTAGTTTACTTTTTGCTTATTTCATCATGCTTAATCCTAAGTTTACTTTGGAAGAGATACCGGTAGGACGAGGGTGTATCATTGGAAGAGATAATATAGAAGAATTTTTCACCCATGTTAGTATGGATGAAGATTTTGAAGATATACCATTATTAAAAACTGCTCCTACTTATGAAAGTGCTTCTGCCTGTTTGATACACATGTTAGAAACTAGATTTGTTAATCTCAATCCCATAATACAACATATGTTTCTTACACTTTCGGATATGGAGATGGGGGAAAAGAGAAATTTTGTTTTAAAAGTCCTTGTTAGAGAATTTGAGGATATAGTTAAAGAAGCTAGAAAAGTTTTTATTAAGCATAAGAGGCTTGGTTTCTTTCCTAATTTTAAACAAATACTTGAAAAGATGGATATGGATAGAATTAAGTATACTAATAATGTTAATGATGGTAGGGAAATCAAAGCACCAATACCATGTAAACTCCTAGCTATGAATGATGCACTAGAAAATAACTATGCTTGGCTTGTTCCTGAAAATTTGTTTGATGAGAATAGTAAGCCTAGGAGCAATGAGAGAGGAGTTACTTATATAGACCAGATACAATGCATTGTTGAGAAAACTCCCAGCTCCCAAGGTAATGATGTTGATGCTTCTACTCTCGATGTTACTTGATTTGCACTTTCTGCGCCTAGCTGAAAGGCGTTAAAGAAAAGCGCTTATGGGAGACAACCCATGTTTTTTACCTACAGCAATTTTTTGTTTTATTGAGTCTTGGAAGTTGTTTACTACTGTAGCAACCTCTCCTTATCATGTTTTTGTGCCAAGTAAAGTTTCTATGTCAAAGTTGATGTTATATTTGGGATCGCTGCACAGAAACAGCATTGCTGTCTGTCACGAATCTGGGCATAATTCTCTGTAGAAAATTCGAAAAAATCTGCCAATTTACGAGCGTGATCCTCAGATATGTACGCAACTTTCATTAGTTTTGAGTTTTTCCATTTGAGCAAGTCTGGTGCCATTTATAAATTCGTCTTTACGGACTGTTCTGTTTTTGACAGATTCTGCCTTTTATTTCGCATTGCCTCTTTTGCTATGTTGGATTTATTTCTTTGATCCATTAATGTCCAGTAGCATTATGCAATGTCCAGAAGTGAAAAGAATGATTGTGTCACCTCTGAATGTGTGAATTATTAATGATGCACTAACCCTCTAATGAGTTTGCTTGAAGTTTGGTGTGAAGGAAGTTTTCAAGGGTCAAGAGAGGAGAATGATATACTAAGATCAAGAGGAGTGAAAGCTCTAAGCTTGGGGATGCCCCGTGGTTCATCCCTGCATATTTTAAGAAGACTCAAGCATCTAAGCTTGGGGATGCCCAAGGCATCCCCTTCTTCATCGACAACATCATCAGGTTCCTCCCCTGAAACTATATTTTTATTCAATCACATCTTGTGTTCTTTACTTGGAGCGTCGGTTTGTTTTCGTTTTTGTTTTTGTTTGAATAAGATGGATCCTAGCATTCACTTTGTGGGAGAGAGACACGCTCCGCTGTTGCATATGGACACATGTGTCCTTAGGCTTTACTCATAATGTTCAAGGCGAAGTTTCTTCTTCGTTAATTTGTTATATGGTTGGAATTGGAAAATGCTACATGTAGTAATTCTAAAAATGTCTTGGATAATGTGATACTTGGCAATTGTTGTGCTCATGTTTAAGCTCTTGCATCATATGCTTTGCACCCATTAATGAAGAAATACATAGAGCTTGCTAAAATTTGATTTGCATATTTGGTTTCTCTAAGGTCTAGATAATATCTAGTATTGAGTTTTGAACAACAAGGAAGACAGTGTAGAGTCTTATAATGTTTACAATATGTCTTTTATGTGAGTCTTGCTGCACTTGTTCATCCTTGAGTTTGCTTCAAATAACCTTGCTAGCCTAAACCTTGTATCGAGAGGGAATACTTCTCATGCATCCAAAATCCTTGAGCCAACTACTATGCCATTTGTGTCCACCATACCTACCTACTACATGGTATTTACCCGCCATTCCAAAGTAAATTGCTTGAGTGCTACCTTTAAAATTCCATCATTCACCTTTGCAATATATAGCTCATGGGACAAAATAGCCTTAAAAACTATCGTAGTATTGAATATGTACTTATGCACTTTATATTTTATTAAGTTGCTTGTTGTGCGATAACCATGTTTCTGGGGAACGCCATCAACTATTGTTGAATATCATGTGAGTTGCTATGCATGTCCGTCTTGTCTGAAGGTCTATCATTTTAGTGGTTGGAGCATGCAAAATTGTTAGAGAAGAACATTGGGCCGCTAACTAAAGCCATGAATCATGGTGGAAGTTTCAGTTTTGGACATATATCCTCAATCTCATATGAGAATAATAACTTTGCTACATGCTTATGCATTAAAGAGGAGTCCATTATCTGTTGTCCATGTTGTCCCGGTATGGATGTCTAAGTTGAGAATAATCAAAAGCGAGAAATCCGAAATGCGAGCATTCTCCTTAGACCTTTGTACAGGCGGCATGGAGGTACCCCTTTGTGACACTTGGTTGAAACATGGCATGCGAAGACCCGGTAGTCCAAGTTAAGTAGGACGAGGTGCGGGCACTATTAGTATACTATGCGTGAGGCTTGCAACTTGTAAGATATAATTTACATAACTCATATGCTTTATTACTACCGTTGACAAAATTGTTTCATGTTTTCAAAATAAAAGCTCTAGCACAAATACAGCAATCGATGCTTTCCTGCGAAGGACCATTCTTTTACTTTTATTGTTGAGTCAGTTTACCTATCTCCTTCCACCTTAAGAAGCAAACACTTGTGTGAACTGTGCATTGATTCCTACATACTTGCATATTGCACTTGTTATATTACTTTATGTTGACAATATCCATGAGATATACATGTTACAAGTTGAAAGCAACCGCTGAAACTTAATCTTCTTATGTGTTGCTTCAACACCTTTACTTTGATTTATTGCTTTATGAGTTAACTCTTATGCAAGACTTATTGATGCTTGTCTTGAAGTACTATTCATGAAAAGTCTTTGCTATATGATTCAGTTGTTTACTCATGTCATTACCATTGCTTTGATCGCTGCATTCATTACATATGTTTACAAATAGTATGATCAAGATTATGATGGCATGTCACTTCAGAAATTATCTTTGTTATCGTTTTACCTGCTCGGGACGAGCAGAACTAAGCTTGGGGATGCTGATACGTCTCCAACGTATCGATAATTTCTTATGTTCCATGCTACTTTATTGATGATACCTACATGTTTTATGCACATTATATGTCATATTTATGCATTTTCGGAACTAACCTATTAACAAGATGCCGAAGAGCCGTTCTTTGTTTCTTTTTGGTTTCAGAAATCCTAGTAAAGAAATATTCTCGAATTGGACGAAACTTTCGCCCAGGGTCCTATTTTTGCACGAAGCTTCCAGAAGACCGAAGACCTAACGAAGTGGGGCCACGAGGCAGCCAGGGGGTGGCCGGCGCGGCCCAGCCGGCGGCCCTGCCCTGGCCCCTCGTGTGGCCCCTCGCGTTGACCTTCCGCCTACTTAAAGCTCCGTCGCGAAACCCCCAGTCGAGAGCCACGATACGGAAAACCTTACAGAGACGCCGCCGCAATCCCATCTCGGGGGATTCGGGAGATCGCCTCGGCACCTGCCGGAGAGGGGATTCATCTCCCGGAGGACTCTTCATCGCCATGATCGCCTCCGGAGTGATGAGTGAGTAGTTCACCCCTGGACCATGGGTCCATAGCAGTAGCTAGATGGTCGTCTTCTCCTTGTTGTGCTTCATTGTTGGATCTTGTGAGCTGCCTAACATGATCAAGATCATCTATCTGTAATACTATATGTTGTGTTTGTCGGGATCCGATGGATAGAGAGTACTATGATTATGGTGATTATCAATCTATTGTTTATGTGTTGTTTATGATCTTGCATGCTCTCCGTTATTAGTAGAGGCTCTGGCCAAGTTTTTGCTCTTAACTCCAAGAGGGAGTATTTATGCTCGATAGTGGGTTCTTGCCTTCATTGAATCTGGGATCGTGACAGAAGGTTCTAAGGTTGTGATGTGCTGTTGCCACTAGGGATAAAACATTGATGCTATGTCTAAGGATGTAGTTGTTGATTACATTACGCACCATACTTAATGCAATTGTCTGTTGCTTTGCAACTTAATACTGGAGGGGGTTCGGATGATAACCTGAAGGTGGACTTTTTAGGCATAGATGCAGTTGGATGGCGGTCTATGTTCTTTGTCGTAATGCCCGGATTAAATCTCACTATATTTACCATGTCATGTATATGCATTGTTATGCCTTTCTCTATTTGTCAATTGCCCGACTGTAATTTGTTCACCCAACATGCTTTTATCTTATGGGAGAGACACCTCTAGTGAACTGTGGACCCCGGTCCTATTCTTTACATAGCATACAATCTACTTGTTTTATTGTTTTCTTTGCAAACATCTTCCACTCGATACGTTTAATCCTTTGTTACAGCAAGCCGGTGAGATTGACAACCTCACTGTTTCGTTGGGACAAAGTACTTTGGTTGTGTTGTGCAGGTTCCTAGTTGGCGCCGGAATCCCTGGTGTTGCGCCGCATCACATTTCGCGACCATCAACCTTCAACGTGCTTCTTGGCTCCTCCTGGTTCGATTAAACCTTGGTTTCTTTCTGAGGGAAAACTTGCTACTGTGCGCATCATACCTTCCTCTTGGGGTTCCCAACGAACGTGTGAGTTACACGCCATCAATGATTCCCCTCTCCGGCAGGGTGCCGGAGGCGATCTCCTGAATCCCCCGAGATGGGATTGGCGGCGGCGGCGTCTCTGGAAGTATTTCCGTATCGTGGCTCTCGGTACAGGGGTTTTCGCGACGAAGGCTTTAAGGCGGAAGGGTAGGGTTGGAGGGGCACGGGCCCCACCATAGGCCGGCGCGGGGCCGCGCCGCCTATGGTACGGGCCCTCGTGGCCCCACTTCGTATCTCCTTCGGTCTTGGAAGCTTCGTGGAAAAATAAGACCCTGGGCGTTGATTTCGTCCAATTCCAAGAATATTTCCTTTGTAGGATTTCTGAAACCAAAAACAGAAACAGCAACTGGCGCTTCGGCATCTTGTTAATAGGTTAGTGCCGGAAAATGCATAATAATGATGTAAAGTATGTATAAAACATGTGAGTATTGTCATAAAAGTAGCATGGAACATAAGAAATTATAGATACGTTGGAGACGTATCAAGCATCCCCAAGCTTAGTTCCTACTCGCCCTCGAGTAGGTAAACGATAACAACAAATAATTTCTGAAGTGACATGCTACCAACATAATCTTGATCAACATTATTGTAAAGCATATGAGATGAATGGAGTGATCTGAAGCAATAGATTGCTAACAAAGAGATAATGACTAAACAAATGAATCATATAGCAAAACTTTTCATGAATAGTACTTTCAAGACAAGTATCAACAAGACTTGCATAAGAGCTAACTCATAAAGCAATAGATTCAAAGTAGAAGGCATTGAAGCAACACAAAGGATGATTAAGTTTCAGCAATTGCTTTCAACTTGTAACATGTATATCTCATGGATATTTGTCAACATAGAGTAATATAACAGTGCAATAAGTAAACATGTAAGAATCAATGCACACAGTTAACACAAGTGTTTGCTTCTAAGATAGAAAGAAGTAGGTAAACTGACTCAACATAAAGTAAAAGAATGGCCCTTCGCAGAGGGAAGCATGGATTACTATTTTTGTGCTAGAGCTTTTATTTTGAAAACATAGAAACAATTTTGTCAACGGTAGTAATAATTCATATGTGTTATGCATAATACTTCCTACAAGTTGCAAGCCTCATGCATAGAATACCAATAGTGCTCGCACCTTGTCCTAATTAGCTTGGATTTACATGGATTATCATTGCATAACATATGTTTCAACCAAGTGTCACAAAGGGGTACCTCTATGCCGCCTGTACAAAGGTCCAAGGAGATCAATCGCATTTGATTTCTCGTTTTTAATAGATCTCAACTTAGGACATCCATACCGGGACAACATAGACAACAGATAATGGACTCCTCTTTAATGCATAAGCATTCAACAACAAATAATATTCTCATAAGAGATTGAGGATGAATGTCCAAACTGAAAACTTCCACCATGATACATGGCTTTGGTTAGCGGCCCAATGTTCTTCTCTAACGAAAAGTCTGATAGACAACGTCCCAAAATCGTCAACTAAGGGGCATTTTTCGTCGCCTATGGGCCTAACCCGACGATATGGGTTCCGTTGTCGAAACTGCGTCAGGCAAAGTCCAACGACGATTTTTTCGGTCCGTCGCGCTTGGGCGCCCTTCCGCCACGGAAAATCGGACCGTTGCGGAAGTGTTTTCGGGAGCCCGTTGACTGCTGACGTCATGCAAACTGACACGTGGCAGACGCCGTTAACTGCCAGTTAACGGCGTTAACCGGCTGAAACCCCGTGGTAGATGGTAGGCCCACACGAGGCCTGCCACGTCTTAAGCGGGCCGGGCCAGATGACATAGTTTGACCGGTCAACTATATAGCTGGGCTGGTCCATTAGTTACGTGGGCCGGGCCTAACCTCTAATGTTGACTGGTCAAAAGTTAAATGGGCCGGCCCATTTAACATGTGGGGTCCCCCTTACAGCAACTGGGCCGGCCCAAGAAGCAAGTGGGCCGGGCCAAAAACACAGGTGGGTCCCACTTTCCGTTAAAAGGCCGGCCCATTTAGTGTGTGGGGTCCACCATATAGCAAGTGGGCCGGCCCAACAAGCTAGTGGGCCGGGCCAAAAACACATGGTGGGTCCCACTATCCTGTTAAAGGGCCGGCCCATTTAGTATGTGGGGTCCACCATATATCAAGTGGGCCGGCCCAACAAGATAGTGGGCCGGGCCAAAACCACAGGTGGGACCCACCTTCCTGTTAAAGGGCCGGCCCATTTAGTATGTGGGGTCCACAATATAGCAAGTGGGCTGGCCCACCAAGATAGTGGGCCGGGCCAAAAACACATGTGGGTCCCACATTCCTGTTAATGGGCCGGGCCATTTGTTATGTGGGGTCCACCATGTAGAAAGTGGGCCGGCCCAACAAGATAGTGGGCCGGGCCAAAAAACACAGGTGGGTCCCACCTTACTATTAAAGGGCCGGCCCATTTACCATGTGGGACCACCATATAGCAAGTGGGCTGGCCCAACAAGATAGTGGGCCGGGCCAAAAGCACAGGTGGGCCCCACTTTCCTGTTAAAAGGCCGGCCCAATTAGTATGCGGGGTCCACCATACTGCAAGTGGGCCGGCCCAACAAGATAGTGGGCCGGGCCAAAAACACAGGTGGGTCCCACTTTCCTCTTGAAGGGCCGGCCCGTTTAGTATGTGGGGTCCACCACAAAAGCAAATGGGCTGGCCCAACTAATTAGTGGGCCGGCCCAGTAGTGGGTGGGGTCCACCTTAAAGCAAGTGGGCCAGCCCAATTAGAGTGTGGGGTCCACCGTAACTCACATGGGCTGGCCCAAGAAGTAAGTGGGCCAGCCCGTTTAGTTGCTGTTTATATGCCGGCATAATATGCGCTTTAGGATTTTGCGGGCAGGCACATATGTGATTTCGATTAATTGGGCCGTTTAAGGGATGGGAATTCGTGATTTAGATACTGAGAATATTTACGCAGCATTGATTTCTGTCGGATAGCCTCACTTACCACAAGCACCAAAGAAAAAATGCGCGAAAGAACTATAAAAACTAACTAAATATTACATCAGCTGCAAGGCATTGAAAAAATATTACAGAACCCAGAGAAATTGAATGGTAATTAAACCTAGCAATACAATGAAGCGATCCGGCAATCTTTTAAGTTGTCCATGCAGCACCTATATCTGAAACAAAGACATTACAAGTTAAGACAACAACAATGGAAAGGCAAAGACACTACAATATTGTTTGCCAAAGAATTTGGAACTCATCATTTCGTCGTTATAACAAGATCATTGTAATGCGCACAATAAGCAAACAAAGAGTGCATGCCGCATACCAACAGCCAATATAACAGAGCATGTTAGAATGAAACAGCAGACTTACTACTGTCGAGTCCCATGCAAACCAACATGTTCAGGGAGTACAAAATTGGCATGAACAACATAGTAGCAGGCTATAAATTTTGTAACAACGACTGAGCAAGATGAAGTTATGATGGCTACATCTACAGAGCAGGGAATGTAAACCAAAAATAGAAGTTACGATGGCAAAAGCTAAAGAGGAGGGAATGTGAACCAACATGTGCCAAGTGCAATTACTTCATTTTGCCCGTGAACTAAATAATACTCCTGAACTTATAGTGAAGGGGATGCAAATCAAGATGTTTCGGGATATAAACTTGTAATGAGCAACACATAGAGGATAGTTAATGCTGGAGCTTAGGATGGACCAGATACAGAATATAGTGGGATCACCTGTGAACTTGTATAAGAGGGAATGCAAACCAATATGTTCAGCTTTCCATATGTGAGCGTCATGCCAAGTCAGAGAAACAAGTCAATAATGCAGCTTTTGAAGAACAAGATGGCACGCAAAATTATTATCTAGTAGTATATGACAAGTTTATTTGTACTACAGGCTAGATAGCAGAGTGATAGCATGCCAAACTAAGTCCTTACTTTGTTAGCTTACAATGAACTAGATACAAAACAATGGCATCACCTGTAGTACAGGGAATGCAAGCCAACATGTTCATGGAGTAAAAAATTGGCACAAACAACATAGTAGCAGGCCATAATTTTTGTAACAACGACTGAGCAAGATAAAGTTATGATGGCTAGATCTACAGAGCAGGGAATGTAAACCAAATATAGAAGTTACGATGCCAAAAGCTATAGAGCAGGGAATGCGAACCAACATGTGCAATTACTTAAAATTGGCCATGAACTAAATAATAGCAGGATGTTACTATAATACCTATAATTTTTGTAACAACGACTGAGCAAGATAGAAGTTATGATGGCTACATCTACAGAGCAGGGAATGCAAACCAAAATGTTCAATCGCTTAAAGTTAGCAATGAAGTAGAAAATAGCAACGTGTTACGGTCATAGCTAGGAATGAACTAAAAGAGCTTCAGACAAACAAGAAACTGAACCCAGAACATGGCGCTAAAACAAGGGACTTACATTAGGAGAAGCACTCTGTGGGAGTCACAGCAGATCTTCCTGGGGTTGATAGATCCGGTGATGAAGTACGCTACATGTGCTACTTGGGGTTGGAGAGACGGCCATTACACTTCATGGTTACTCATCTCATCTGCAAAAACGTAACGGCGCGTCGTTAGCACAAACAGGTTCCCCCAAGATTAAACAAGAACTTGCAGGCAAGCAATAGAAAAGCGACAGTAGAAGAGTTTAGATCATGCACTGCGCCGGTGAAGCAGATCCGGTTCATGCACAGCGGTGTCGGTGAGCAAGATCCGATGCGGTGGACGACGGATCCGGCGAAGCGGCTCCGGCGGGGTGGACGATACCGCAGCTGAAGCGACTGCGGTAGACTGCTGGATGAGCATATGGTTTCGAGGTTCGGCGGGGATGATCCGGTCCGGTTGATGACGGCGTCGATGAAGCGGCTCCGGCAGGCAGCCGGATGACGAGGATCGCGAGGCCTCGGGTAGGCCAGGGAAGTCCGGCGGGGATGTTCCGGTGCGGTGGTCGTGGAGGTGGGAGAGAGGGACTTGGGAAGTTCCGGTGGGTGGTCTGAGGGAAATGAATTTTTTTGGGAGGGTTTCCGGGCTAGGGAGGTGGTGATCCAAAAAATGACGGGCAGACCCCCCCACCAACCGACTTTGCTGCCATCTCCACAGGGGTAGAATGGGAATTTGGAAGCGTGTGAAATTTTTGTATTTTGTGGGCGGGAAGTTTTGCCGCTATGAGATTTTGAATTTGGCCACCGTCCAAGTATAATGATAAAAAATTGTGAGACCGTACTAGTACCTCTGTTCAAGGCCGAGTGCAAAATCAAATCATCATCACGTTGAAAATTTGTTACCAACTTACCATGATCATGATCTACCTCTGAAAATGGGCGCATCCACTAAAACTTGCAAAGTATAATGATACAAATTTGTGAGACCGTACTAGTACTTATGTTCAAGGTCGAGTGCAACATCAAATCATCATTATATTGAAAATTGTGTTACCATGATCATGATATTTCTCTGAATTTGGCGCAACCGCTAAATCTCGCAAAGGATAATGATAAAAAAAGGTGAGATTGTACTAGTTCTTATGTTCAAGGCCGAGTACAAGATCAAATCATCATCACGTTGAAATTTGTTACAATGATCATGACATATCTCTAAAATTAGTGCATCCGCTAAATCTTGCACGTGGCGCATCTCGGTGCGGAGCAACAAGTCGGTGCTATCAAGGTTGAGGCGTCGGTAGCGTCATCGGGCTCTCATCTCTTGATAGATCTTCTACATGGCGCGGCGCACCACCCGCCGATAAGCAGTCACATGTGAGACCGAGGTGGAGACGTCCCCGGCATCCTCGAGGCGCGGCCGCCCTTCTACGAGCCAGCGTCGACTCAAGGTATGAATCCATGTGGTGTCTTAGATTTATTGTTCTTCTCTTATGATTATTTTGAGCCGAACATGTGTGCTCTTTCTCTGAATATATTGCTTGAAAAGCTTACCAAGTTACTTAAATTCACTTTGTTCTTAATCTTGCGAGCTAATATTGTTATTTTTAATGAACGGTGGTGTGCGCAAGCAGAGTTATTTGTGGATGTGTTGAGCTGTTAGGCATAAGTCGAAATCCTCATCTAAACGAGGCCTCAGATTAACACATAAAAAAGGTGTTCAATCTCGCCCACAATACCCTCTTCTTTCCTCTCCCTTTATTGGAACTTGTTTTGCAGACAAGGAAAGTGGCACGTGTAATGTGAGTAAAACCCTCTTAGCCAAAATCATCTACGAGCAAGATTTTCTATATTGTAGATGCCCCAATTGACTCTCATCCCCAAAGTAGTTTTTTTATGTCAGTATAGACTTCTTTACTGGATGTATACTATCGTACATGGCATGCATTTGCCTAATGAGCAACATTGTATTGCTATTCTAGCCAACCTGATCGATATGTCAAGCTTCATGCACGAGATGCCATGTTTAATTTACTCCCTCGCTCTGATCCATATTTCTTGATGTGAAATGAATGTGAATCGGAGGGAGTACTTTTCTTAGATAGTACTATATCATTTCAAAAAAAAGTACTACTACATCACAAATGCATCAAAAGAGTACTACATCACAAGACCACCACGGTTGTACTAGTAGAGTTTAATGCTGAACTTCCAAAGGGATTAAGATTACACATATGAACTTTAAACATGACCAGGAGCATGAGGGCCAGCAGCAGGGGCGTTGACGTGGAGCAAGCTAGGCAAGACGTAATTCTGGAGGAAGAGGCCATATGATGCGTACTTGGCCTTGGTTGCAGGGCGGTGTTTCCCCCTATGTACTTAGGCCTACACCCATCGCATGTTGGATCAGGCTGTGGATGTCCTTCTAGAGAAATTTGCCACATAATGGGCAAAATAGCTCCCCGCGCGTATGCAGAAACGAATTTCACCACCCTTCAGCCGCTTGAGAACATAGCGGCTTTTCCGGTCCCTGCGCACCTTGTTGTTGTCCATGTCATCAGAATACTCCTATGAATTATTAAGTACTACATAATCAAGTTTTTATGACAGATCGAATAAATACTCCACTAACATAATCAAACCTTAGAAACCCTAAAATTAAATGTGTAGAACAAGTAAATGGCAGAAGAAATCGTAATAAATCATGAGAAACCCTATGAACAACCATGAACATTAGCCACAACAATTGCAAGTCCACTAAGTATGAACACATAAATTGATTATATGACTACATGGCAGATTAGTCGAAATTAAACTAGAATCTGATCTTACGAATCGTAGAATCAATTACATCTACAAGAACAAGGTAGGATATCAAATCAATCAAGAACCAGGCTCGTGCAAACCATGTGAACAGCAATATGACACAAAGAGGGTTGGGACAGTTTCGGTAAAAGAGAAGTACCTCCTCGTCATCACCCTCAACATCCTCCTGGAACTGAACGTTTGGGCCGAAATCATCGAAGGGGTCGAGGTTCGCGTCCAGCATCGGGCCTAGGAAGACCTCGCCGTGGTGGCCTGCAACGCCGTGCACATCTTCGGCGGGATAAACAACGTTGGTATCCACCTTCTGCTCGACGGCCAGGACGCCCGTTTCGACCGAGGTCGAAGAACCAGACAAGCAGAGGAGACGAGCGGCATGGGTGCCCGGTGAAGCCTCACCCGTCGTGACGGCCAGGATGCCCATTTCGACCGAGGTTGAAGAATCCGACAAGCAGAGGAGACGAGCGGCTTGGGTGCCCGGTGAAGCCTCACCCACCACGACGGCCACTACCGTAGAGGCATCCTCTGCGTGGGCGGTCGCCTATTGCTCCGCCTCGTATGCAATACCTATCTTCATGCTGTTGTGGTTGGAAACGGGAAAGTCGATGCCTCAGAGGTGCGGTGAGTGGATGGGGGTTTTCACAGTGTGGGGGAGGCAAGTTGGGGGAGTGGAGAGGACGAGCTCGCGAGAGATGATGAGGCCGATTATGTTATAGCCTCCGACCCCCTGTATCCAGTAGTGGACGCGTGAAGTCATGCATGTACTCGACTTTCCACTTTCTGGGAGACGTGTACGAAACTTTTTTTTGGACCATTTAACTTCATGTGGGACTCATGTATACCAATACTTCCAAACGTCATAAGTAATTCAAAATCATTCAGAATAATATGAGACCTTAACATTTTATTTTTTGTGTCAGATATTGTCTATGAAAAATAACATCCTTCAAAAAATAAATCGCCTATGCCAATCCGATCATGCCCGTCTACTCCAACTAGCTTCCTCGAGTAATTTGTCACCTTACATTCTTAAAATGAACCAAAATTTGGCACAGGGGTGCATCATCACATGGAAAATGATGTTACCATTCTGTCTTCCCATTTTTTTTTGAATTTTTCAAAATTGTCATGCCCTAACGGAAAAAATGTACTCCTTCTAAGAAGCATGTATCAGAATGGCATTACCAAAACCTAGGGGTGGGGTGGGGGGAGGGGGGCACATGGTGGTGTGATGATACATCACATTTGGACCACACAACACCATTTGGACCAACCAAAAAAAAACACCCTACACAAACCCTGGTCAAAACTAGTTTGACCAATATTACAAAAGTTGTACGGAGTACATAATTCAGAAACCGTCAGAAATATACGAAGCATTCACGAGTCCCCAAAGTCAGTGACTTTGAGTCACTTACAACTGTGGTCCACATATCAGTCACCCAAAGTCATGGCAAAGTCAGCTTGGCAAAGTCACCGACAGACAAAGCAAGCAGTGAACAGACAACTCCGTAGCACTGAAAAGACATCTCACAGAAAAGGCTAGTACTACCTTTTCTTCCCGGATAAGCAAAAATAGCTGATCGGTACTGACGAAATGCACCAGGTCCGCAATGTACTCCAGCTATAAGTGAAGCATGCCTACCACTGAAGAGGAAATTCAAGATTCCACCAGATCCCCATATCACTCTTTTGCATAAAACACGGACATATCTTTTGCACAATTCACCACTTGTTGGTCTAATCTATCGCAGCTTCCATCAGTTGGTCATCCAATTAACGATTTAACGGATTAGAAAAATAAGCGGTGGAATTAGAAGTACTAGTAGCGAAATGTGCAAAATATACCGCCCTTCCCGAGGGGGTTTGTCCAGAAGAGGGCCGGATGACAATGTCCCGGGTGCATCCAGAAACGAGAGGGGTAGTTTCTAATACATGTAAGAAATTATTTTACAAAAAGGTACATATTAAGTAGTACAACTATTAGTACAGTACTACTATTTCGAGGGAAAATGCCATGTCGTGCGACCTCTAATCAATGAGTAGAAGTTGTAGGTGCGCCTAACATGCATTGCTGAAAGCTGGTTCCGCTGGAATTTGAGCTCAGCCGGGGCGGATTCTGCGAAGTACGCCCGACGTCACTCATGTATCCCACCAAACTGCTCACTTCTTTCAATGTCTCTTCTCTTTCACTGCAGCTCTCCAACATCAGGTGCATCAACTTATCTTGTGCCTTCTGCCTCTCGAGAAGGGCAAGGATGGCGATGTCAGCATATTCAAGGTTCAACTTTTGGAGCTGTACTTTATCCTGAAGAAGGATTTTGTACTCTATATCAGACTTGTCTCTGTCGAGGCACACAGTCTTGAGTATGCTGCTGGCTTTCTCCGCTGATGCTTTCTGCTTAATCAGCTCGTTCTTCAACATATCGCGCTCATTTCGAAGGCTGCAAATGAGCTCCACAAGAGTTTTCGAATTCTTCTTCTTGGCAGCCAAATCGTCTCGGAGGCGATCACACTCTAAGCTGAGCTCCTCGTTTTTTTCCATCAAGATGGCGACAGTGGTGTCGATAGTCGGCGCCGCTTCCTTCAGGGCGAAATCATCGGTAGCAAGTAAGCGCAAAGGAAGAAGAAGAAGAAGAAGAAGAAGAAGAAGATAACTACACAGTGCTTGGTGCTACCTCATTTCGCCGGGGTAGGGCCGGGTTGAAATCATCGGACGACGATGATTCCTTGGTCGTGGAAGTTGGTGCAGTAGGGGCGTCGTTGGAACTTCCAACCCTTTAAGATGTATAACCATAGAGACTCTTAAAGAGCTTGAGCCCGGGCAAGAAGAAACGAAAGTACATGGCGAAGGAAACTAACCCGGTGAGCACAGCACGGACGCGTTTCGGCGGCGGCGGCAGCGGCGGCGACGGCGAGCCCACTTGGTTTCTGGAACCGTCTCTCGAAATTTCGAGCCGGCGTTTTTTATCCGCGTACTTGACCGCCGGCGACCTGAAGTTTGAACACATTAATTGCTGGAGGAGAGAGCGACGAAAGAAACGAAAGTACATGGCGAAGGAAACTAACCCGGTGAGCACAGCACGGACGCGTTTCGGCGGCGGCGGCGGCGACGGCGAGCCCACTTGGTTTCTGGAAGCGTCTCTCGAAATTTCGAGCCGGCGTTTTTTCTCCGCGTACTTGACCGCCGACGACCTGAATTTTGAAGACATTGCTGGAGGAGAGAGCGACGAACAAATGTTTGTTAGGTGGAGAGAGGAAGAAAGTGAATGGAACGAGAGAGTTTAGCGTTTTGCCCTTATAGTCATAGTCGCTAACCGTGACGCGGGAAGGTTGGTCGTCGGCGTTTAATGGTCTCCCGCGTGGAAACCGAGGCGGCCACGAGGCAGCGGCTGGCCACGCGGCGTCCAGTCGCCTACGCCGCCGTAAATAAGGGTAGTTGCCTACCACCACCAGGTGACATGCACCTTTTGCATGTCACCGTGTGACATGCGGCCTAAATTCAAATTTAAAACATTGCGAAAAAAATCATGCATCCGGTGACATGCCCATGGCATGCCACCGATGAAGAGTTCCGTGCCATGCACTCTGGCACTCTGCGCCGTCTTGGATCAGAAAATGAGCGAAGAACGAGGACGAGGCACTAGTTCAAATTTAGGATGAAGTTTAAGTTTTATTTTGGTTTAAATTAGATTAGAGGGAGTAGTACTCTTACTTTATTACTCGTACTTGTGTTAATGTAGTAGTATTATTATGGTGGTGTACTTGCGTTCGTGTACTGCTTGTTTCAGCTGTTTTGGTGAAGGAGACATGCATCACCTTTTTTGGTGATATATCTAGTCGTCATGTAGCCCTCTACCATGTACTATTTTTGCTATGAATATATGTGGTATTGATTGTCAAAAAAAAAACCCCAAGATCCTGAAAAACTGTTGGTCTATCCCGAGAAACGAGGAGGTTTAAGGAAACGAGGAGTCCAGCGCGTGCGGAAGGAGCTTTAATCGTGCGAGCATGCAGGGGCAAAATGAGGAAACTAGCGATTACTTTCTCTCCTGCCAGTCTTATACCTTAATAAATGGGCAAACTGAGCACGTTGTAGCTAATCCTTTTATTAATTAAACAGCTATATTAGTCAATAAGATTGCCTTATGTTTTTCCTCAGTTTTCGCCAAGCCCTTATTTGTTACCCGCAGAAGGAGCTCAGACGGGAGGATTCCAGTTTAGTTGACCGTTCCGTGCTGACGTGTGGGGCTAGTAGAAAGGGACCGCGTGGGACAGGACGAGACCGCGTTTGGTTGTACGTGAGCAGGAGCTGGGTTCTGTCTCTCTCGGCGCGAATTGGCATTTTTAAGAGCACCTTTTCCCCCTCTGTCTCTTTGTCTTTATTAACCAAATTAGTATCAAATCTAGAGAAGCTTGCATTTCTGTCTTTCTTCAATTATTTGTGCCTTTTGGCCCTCGTTGTTTGCCCAATATGGCAGCAAATCTAGTACTCCCTCTGGTCCATATGTATGTAGTTAAATCTAGAAGCAAATCTCCAGGGTAATGTACTCCGTACGACAAATTCGCAGTAATAGTAAATCGAGAAAACAAAGTAGGGCCAACAAAATATACTCCAGTAGAATAGGGATAGATAATAGGGATCCCTCCCTAGATAATAAGCTGCATACACAGCAGCCAACAGGTTCGAGGTTCTTCACAACACCATCATACTAACAACATAACAACAAGGGATCCCTAGCTAACAACAAAATAGAAGCTGCTTTGCAGCAGCAGCAGCACACGTCCGGGACTCCGCCTACCCCATCTGCCTCCACTTGTTGCTCCCCTTGGGAGCCTTGGGCTTGAGCGGAGGCATGCGCCCGGCGGAGATCTCCACCCGCTGGATGCTGCGGAGGTGCATGCCGAGCGCCATGTGCTTGGCGCGGAAGGAGTGGGGGTTCACCGACGCGCCGACCTTGGGGTTGGTGTTGCCGATGTTCTCGGCATGCGTGAGGAGGCAGTTGAAGTCAGTGCGGCCGAGCCTCCTAGTGCAGAAGGGGCACCTGTAGACACCCTTGGCGAAGTAGGAGACGTACTGGCCGACCTGCAGCCTCCGCAGCACCTGGCGAGTCTTGACGTCATGGTGCTCGTCGTCGCTGCCGACGTCGCTGCCAGACAGCTGATCCATATCAAACGGGAACTATTAGTGAATGAGATGCAACGATGACTAACGTGCATGATAACAAAGTAAGGAAAAACAGAGCCAGCCTCAGTTAGAGTGGACACGATTATATGTCTACAGGGATGGTGTTAGCGAACCATAGCTCATGCACAACAGATTTGTACACAGCAATGGTTCGCTGAACCCACTCTGTAAAAATTTGTGCCCAACGATTCATCATAGGCAAAGAAACAGATTCCAGATCTGATTTTGAACAGATTCCAGAATATTTGCAAAATTAAACGGTTGATATCTTTTGATTCCTGCATAAAATAACTGACTGAGATCCCATAAATTAACTGATTGAGATCCCATTATTACTTGCATAAATTAACCGAACGGCCGAACTCCAAATCTTAAACGAAATCAAGAAGGGATCAAAGCAAAATGGAATAAAATCGATCGGCGCAAATATTAACCCAATACTCAACCATCTACAGATCGGCACTAATAGTTACTAGGGAACCAGCAAAAATAGGGTTCAAAAAGGAATGGGCGAAGAAAAAAGGGAGCAAACCATAGTTACCTCGTTCCATGGGTCGTCCATGAAGGTGTCGTAGGGGTTCGGAGGCGAGATGTACGGCACCGGCTCATAGGGGTCCCATCCCGGCGGGATACGACCGCCACCGGCGGCGGCGACGGCCTTTGAGGGGACGACGTCGAAGAGGGAGGCGTCGCGCTTGGAGCCGACGGCGTCATGGACGATGGGATTCGCATTCTCCATGTCCATCTCGCCTGCAGAGAGGGAGAGGGTTTTTGCTTTGGAGAAGATGATGGGACGTGAGAGGCGGCGTTGCATGAGCGAGTGAGAGTGACAGAGATAGTGCGAGGAGGCGTCTATAAAGGCGAGGGGTGGTTAATGCGACCCGCGTCCTACGCGTCCACCATTTAACGTCTGCACGTCTTGGGCTTCTGCAACGCGACACGCGTCCACAATTGCACGTCTTCGACTTCTGCACCGCGACTCGCGTCAGTACCCGTCAACAATTGCACGTCTTCCACTTCTGCACCGCAACACGCGTACTCGAGTCTAACCCTGGAAATTTAGATATACTCTCGAGTCTTATACTGTAGCATTTTTTGTGTGCTCGGTTTTCCCCTTGAGTACTAATACTGGCTAGTGCAATATACTCAGTTTTACCTCAAGTGCCTGGTCAACAGAGAGTCAACAAATGGGATTAACTAGTTAAATGAGTCAACAAATGGGATTATCAGTTCGTTTTCACGTGTTAAACTTGTCTAAATATTGGTCAAACCAAGGATTTGACCAAGATTCAAATGGGCAGAAAATTAAAAAAAATCAGAAAAATGAAAAACCAAAGCACATAGTCTTCTTATGTCATATAGTAAGCATTAAAGGTGATAAACAAGGTCTACACATATTCAAACCATACAAATCATGTATCTACTCCCTAACCCCTAAACTCTGTCTTATGAAGTCAAGCATGAAGAGAAGTGGTTTTGGGTTTCAAACATGGAAATTTCAAAAACCTCCCAAAAACTTCATTTTAGAGTGACTAAGAAGGATACATGCTTCCCTTTTCATTTTCATGTTTTAAACTTGTTTAAATCTTGGTCAAACCTAGGATTTGACCAAGATTCAAATGGGCATTAAAATTTAAAAATCAGAAAAATGAAAAACCAAAGCACATAGTGTTCTTATGTCATATAGTAAGCATTAAAGTTGATAAACAAGGTCTAGACATATTCAAACCATACAAATTATGTATCTACCCCCTAACCCCTAAACTCTGTCTTATGAAGTCAAGCATGAAGAGAACTGGTTTTGGGTTTCAAACATGGAAATTTCAAAAACCTCCCAAAAAATTCATTTTAGAGTGACTAAGAAGGATACATGCTTCCCTGGTCATTTTCATGTTTTAAACTTGTTTAAATCTTGGTCAAACCTAGGATTTGACCAAGATTCGATGGGCATCAAAATTTAAAAAAATCAGAAAAATGAAAAACCAAAGCACATAGTTTTCTTATGCCATATAGTAAGCATTCAAGTTGATAAACAAGGTCTATACATATTTAAACCAGACAAATCATGTATCTATAACCCTAAACCTTAAACTCTGTCTTATGAAGTCTAGCATGAAGAGAAGTCGTTTTGGGTTTCAAACATGGAAATTTCAAGAACATCCCAAAAGCTTCATTTTAGTGTGACTAAGAAGGATCAAGGCTTACCTTTTCATTTTCATGTTTTAAACTTGTTTAAATCCTGGTCAAATATAGGTTTGACCAAGATTCAAATGGGCATAAAATAAAAATATAGAAAAATGAAAAACCAAAGCACATAGTCTTCTTATGTCATATAGTAAGCATTAAAGTTGATAAACAAGGTCTAGTCTTATTCAAACTAGACAAGTCATGTATCTACCCGCTAACCCCTAAACTCTGTCTTATGAAGTCTAGCATGAAGAGAAGTCGTTTTGGGTTCAAACATGGAAATTTCAAGAACATCCCAAAAGCTTCATTTTAGTGTGACTAAGAAGGATCAAGGCTTACCTTTTCATTTTCATGTTTTAAACTTGTTTAAATCCTGGTTAAATCTAGGATTTGACCAAGATTCAAATGGGCATAAAATAAAAAAATAGAAAAATGAAAAACGAAAGCACATAGTCTTCTTATGTCATATAGTAAGCATTAAAGTTGATAAACAAGGTCTAGACTTATTCAAACTAGACAAATCATGTATCTATCCGCAAACCCCTAAACTCTATCTTATGAAGTCAAGCATGAAGAGAAGTGCATGGTTTTGGGTTTCAAACATGGAAATTTCAAAAAACTCCCAAAAAATTCATTTTAGAGTGACTAAGAAGGATACATGCTTCCCTTTTCATTTTCATGTTATATACTTGTTTAAATCTTGGTCAAACCTAGGATTTTACCAAGATTCAAATGTGCATCAAAATTCCAAAAAAATAAAAAAATGAAAAAACAAAGCACATAGTTTTCTTATGTCATATAGTAAGCATTAAAGTTGATAAACAAGGTCTAGACATATTCAAACAAGAAAAATCATGTGTCTACCCCCTAACCCTAAACTCTGTCTTATGTAGTCAAGCATGAAGAGAAGTACTTTTGGGTTTCAAACATGGAAATTTCAAAAACCACCCAAAAGCTTCATTTTAGTGTGACTAAGAAGGATCAAGGCTTACCTTTTCATTTTCATGTTTTAAACTTGTTTAAATCCTGGTCAAATATAGGTTTGACCAAGATTCAAATGGGCATAAAATAAAAATATAGAAAAATGAAAAACCAAAGCACATAGTCTTCTTATGTCATATAGTAAGCATTAAAGTTGATAAACAAGGTCTAGAAACTTGTCTAAATATTGGTCAAACCAAGGATTTGACCAAGATTCAAATGGGCAGAAAATTAAAAAAATCAGAAAAATGAAAAACCAAAGCACATAGTCTTCTTATGTCATATAGTAAGCATTAAAGGTGATAAACAAGGTCTACACATATTCAAACCATACAAATCATGTATCTACTCCCTAACCCCTAAACTCTGTCTTATGAAGTCAAGCATGAAGAGAAGTGGTTTTGGGTTTCAAACATGGAAATTTCAAAAACCTCCCAAAAACTTCATTTTAGAGTGACTAAGAAGGATACATGCTTCCCTTTTCATTTTCATGTTTTAAACTTGTTTAAATCTTGGTCAAACCTAGGATTTGACCAAGATTCAAATGGGCATTAAAATTTAAAAATCAGAAAAATGAAAAACCAAAGCACATAGTGTTCTTATGTCATATAGTAAGCATTAAAGTTGATAAACAAGGTCTAGACATATTCAAACCATACAAATTATGTATCTACCCCCTAACCCCTAAACTCTGTCTTATGAAGTCAAGCATGAAGAGAACTGGTTTTGGGTTTCAAACATGGAAATTTCAAAAACCTCCCAAAAAATTCATTTTAGAGTGACTAGGAAGGATACATGCTTCCCTGGTCATTTTCATGTTTTAAACTTGTTTAAATCTTGGTCAAACCTAGGATTTGACCAAGATTCGATGGGCATCAAAATTTAAAAAAATCAGAAAAATGAAAAACCAAAGCACATAGTTTTCTTATGCCATATAGTAAGCATTCAAGTTGATAAACAAGGTCTATACATATTTAAACCATACAAATCATGTATCTATAACCCTAAACCTTAAACTCTGTCTTATGAAGTCTAGCATGAAGAGAAGTCGTTTTGGGTTTCAAACATGGAAATTTCAAGAACATCCCAAAAGCTTCATTTTAGTGTGACTAAGAAGGATCAAGGCTTACCTTTTCATTTTCATGTTTTAAACTTGTTTAAATCCTGGTCAAATATAGGTTTGACCAAGATTCAAATGGGCATAAAATAAAAATATAGAAAAATGAAAAACCAAAGCACATAGTCTTCTTATGTCATATAGTAAGCATTAAAGTTGATAAACAAGGTCTAGTCTTATTCAAACTAGACAAGTCATGTATCTACCCGCTAACCCCTAAACTCTGTCTTATGAAGTCTAGCATGAAGAGAAGTCGTTTTGGGTTCAAACATGGAAATTTCAAGAACATCCCAAAAGCTTCATTTTAGTGTGACTAAGAAGGATCAAGGCTTACCTTTTCATTTTCATGTTTTAAACTTGTTTAAATCCTGGTTAAATCTAGGATTTGACCAAGATTCAAATGGGCATAAAATAAAAAAATAGAAAAATGAAAAACGAAAGCACATAGTCTTCTTATGTCATATAGTAAGCATTAAAGTTGATAAACAAGGTCTAGACTTATTCAAACTAGACAAATCATGTATCTATCCGCAAACCCCTAAACTCTATCTTATGAAGTCAAGCATGAAGAGAAGTGCATGGTTTTGGGTTTCAAACATGGAAATTTCAAAAAACTCCCAAAAAATTCATTTTAGAGTGACTAAGAAGGATACATGCTTCCCTTTTCATTTTCATGTTATATACTTGTTCAAATCTTGGTCAAACCTAGGATTTTACCAAGATTCAAATGTGCATCAAAATTCCAAAAAAATAAAAAAATGAAAAAACAAAGCACATAGTTTTCTTATGTCATATAGTAAGCATTAAAGTTGATAAACAAGGTCTAGACATATTCAAACAAGAAAAATCATGTGTCTACCCCCTAACCCTAAACTCTGTCTTATGTAGTCAAGCATGAAGAGAAGTGCTTTTGGGTTTCAAACATGGAAATTTCAAAAACCACCCAAAAGCTTTATTTTAGAGTGACTAAGAAGGATCCATGCTTATCTTTTCATTTTCATATTTTAAACTTGTTTAAATCATTGTCAAACCTAGTATTTGACCAAGATTCAAATGGGCATAAAATTAAAAAATCAGAAAATTGAAAAACTAAAGCACATAGTCTTCTTATGTCATATATATAGTAAGCATTTAAAAGATGATAAATAAGGTCAAGACAATTCAAATAATACAAATCATGTATCTACCCCTAACCCTAAACTCTATCTTATGAAGTCAAGCATGAAGAGAAGTGGTTTTTGGTTTCAAACACAAAAATTTCAAAAACCTCCCAAAAGCTTCATTTTAATTAGACTAACTTATTAATTATGAAGGATCCAGGATTGATTACCTTTTCATTGTCATGTTTTAAACTTGTTTAAATCTTGGTCAAACCTGGGATTTGACCAAGATTCGAATGGGCATAAAAATTAAGAAAAAAATCGTAAGAATGAAAAACCAAAGCACATAGCCTTCTTATGTCATATAGTAAGCATTCAAATTGATAAACAAGGTCTAGACATGTTCAAACCAGAAAAATCATGTATCTACCCCTAACCCTAAACTATGTCTTATGAAGTCAAGCATGCATGAAGAGAAGTGGTTTTGGGTTTCAAACATGAAAATTTCAAAAACCTCCCAAAAGCTTCATTTTAGAGCGACTAATAAGGATCGATGCTTACCTTTTCATTTTCATGTTTTTACTTATTTGAATCTTGGTCAAATCCTAGGTTTGACCAAGATTTAAACAAGTTTAAAACATGAAAATGAAATGGGAAGTGTGTATCCTTCTTAGTCAGTCTAAAATGAAGCTTTTGGGATGTTCTTGAAATTTCCATGTTTGAAACCCAAAACCACTTAAGACAGAGTTTTTGGTTAGGCGTAGATACATGATTTTTCTTGTTTGAATATGTCTAGACCTTGTTTATCAACTTGAATGTTTATGACATAAGAAGGCTATATATGTGCTTTGGTTTTCCATTTTTTTCATTTTTTCGAAGTTTTTATGCCCATTTAAATATTGGTCAAATCCTAGGTTTGACCAAGGTTTAATCAAGTTTAAAACATGACAATGAAAAGGTAAGCATGAATCCTTTCTCAGTCACTCTAAAATGAAGGTACTTGAAATTTTTATGTTTGAAACACAAAACCCCAGTTCTCTTCATATGTTTGACTTCATAAGACAAAGTTTAGGGTTAGGGGTAGATATGATACATGATATTTCTGGTTTGAATATGTCTAGACCTTGTTTATCAACTTGAATGCTTACTATATGACATAAGAAGGCTATATATGTGCTTTGGTTTTTATTTTTTTTATTTTTTTTGAATTTTACGCCCGTTTGAATCTTGGTCAAATCCTAGGTTTGACCAAGGTTAAAACAAGTTTAAAAAATGGCAATGAAAAGGTAAGCATGGATCCTTCTTAGTCACTCTAAAATGAAGCTTTTGGGAGGTTTGTGAAATTTCCATGTTTGAAACCCAAAATCACTTCTCCTCATACTTAACTTCATAAGACAGAGTTTAGGGTTAGGGGGTAGATACATGTTTTGTGTGTTTTGAATATGTCTAGACCTTGTTTATCAACTTGAATGCTTACTATATGACATAAGAATACTATGTGCTTTGGTTTTTCATTTTTCTGATTTTTTTAATTGTTAAACCCATTTGAATCTTGGTCAAATCCTAGGTTTGAGCAAGATTTAAACAAGTTTAAAACATGAAAATGGAAAGCTAAGCATGAATCATTCTTAGTCACTCTAAAAATCTTTCGGTCTGCAGAAGAGTCGAATCTGCAATCAGTAGTTACAAAAGCGACCCACCTTAGGGATGGATAATAAGACTTGGGCAATATAAACGTTGATACTACTTACTTTGTGATACTAAAATATATGTATCTAGACATATTTCAGTTGTAGATACATCCATTTTAACATCAAGTAATATGGATCGGAGGACTAGCTAAAGAACAATGAGAGGCAGTGTTTCTCTCCCCCAGCCTACTTGGCGGAGTGGCCCTCCATCAGGACAGGTGGTGATTCCGCTTCTCTCGTTGGAATTCCTTATCCCCCAGCCTACTCGGCGACGTGCGCTCCTCAGTGACCTGCGCGAGGGCGCCTCGGCGACCTACGCAAAGGTGGCTGGACTCGGAGCGCATCGACTTCCTTCTGCGGTGCCTGGATTGGATCGACCATCCCGCGCGTGTCCTCCACCATATTGTTTTTCTTCAAGATGCTGTTATCCATCATCTTCTTCACCGCATCATGTTGGGTGTTGAGGCTCCCGTTGAGAGCTTGAACGCACCTGTTTGATAGCTCGACGTTTTCTTCGCGAAGAAAGCCGCACTCGATCTTAAGCATCAAATTCTCGCCCTTGAGCTTCTTGATGACAGAGTTCGTTTCCTCACTTGATGGAACCCTCACATCATGCAGCTTGCCCCGGCCGGTGACCTCGTCCTTCAAAGTATCGACATCATCGCGAAAGTTGGAGGCGAGTTCCACGAGAGTTTTAAGCTCATCTCTGAAACACGCCGATGCTTCCTGCATGGCAATATCATCAGTACCGAAACAAAGTGACGAGAGGAAGACGAAAATGTCCAATCAGTGGTAACCTCTAAGCGCAGGAGACAGGGGTTGAAGTCGTCATGAGAAGATGTCAGGGTGCGTCGTGGGGCACTGAGATATGTATAAAAAGGATTAATACGGAATAAAGAGTTGGGACCTCCGGGCCAGGAAGAATCAAGAAACATGGCGATGGAAACCAACCAGGAATCTTCGACCGCACGACTGACGCCGTTCCGAGACGAGCGCGAAGCAGGGCCTTCGTTTTCTGGCGGGCCCTTTCTCGCGGCCAGCATCTGGATAGACCGCCGGCGGGAACTCTCCGCGTCCTTGGTCAACACTAGATGGTGCTTCTTCAAGCGAGATGGTGGCCTTGACTTCGGAGGCATCGCTGGAAGTGGAAGGAGACTGGAAGTGAAGCAAGAAGGGGATGGAAGAAGTACTCCCCCCTATTAAAACCAGACAACCGTCTCCTGCCCTCGCTTCGAGCAACCTGGTCCGCCCATCCTAAATCAACGGCCGAGAGGGGGCTCAAGGGTCAGGACGCGGGAGCAGAAGCAAATGAATCGAGAGCGGTCCGGAGTATCCTGTCCGTCCACCGTAAATCAACGGGACAGAGCGGCTACCTTCTCTTCGAAGGCTCTGGCGCGCAACCCGAGGAATGGACATCTGTCGGCTAGTATAGAATTTTATAGCACGCCATTAATCGAGCTAGCAGTACTGTACTACTGACTACAACTCTGATGGACGTCCAAAGCTCTGAATAGTCAGGGGAAACAATGAATGCGAGCCAGGGTAGTACTACTGTAGTAGTGAAGCAATGGGGATTATCTGGAGCAAGTACGGAGTACCGAGTACAGTACTACAAAAGTGCTGTTCGTTGTTTTCGCAGTTCATTTTAGCGTAACGTCCAGGTTGTTGTCGAACCAGCTGTTAGATTTTGGGTAATTATTGTTAAGTTGCTGCTTCTTAATTAAAATTTATCAAAGTCATGTAGACTAGATCGATTTGTGAGAACATCCCAAAAGCTTCATTCATTTTAGAATGACTAAGAAGGATCCATTCTTACCTTTTCTTTTCATGTTTTAAACTTGTTTAAACCTTGGTCAAACCTAGGATTTGACCAAGATTTAAATGGGCATAAAAATTCGGAAAAAAATCAACAAATGAAAAACCAAAGCACATATATAGCCTTCTTATGTCATATAGTAAGCACTCGAGTTGATAAAAACTCTGTCTTATGAAGTCAAACATATGAAGAGAACTGGTTTTGGGTTTCAAACATGGAAATTTCACAAACCTCCCAAAAGCTTCATTCTACAGTGACTAAGAAGGATCCAGGATTACCTTTTTCATTTTCAATTTCTTAACTTGTTTAAATCTTGGTCAAACCTAGGATTTGACCAAGATTCAAATGGGTATAACAATTCAAAAAAAACGGAAAAAAACCAAAGAACATAGTCTTCTGATGTCATATAGTAAGCATTCAAGTTGATAAACAAGGTCTAGACATATTCAAACCAAACAAATCATGTATCTACCCCCTAACCCTAAACTCTGCCTTATGAAGTCAAGCATGAAGAGAAGTGATTTTGGGTTTCAAACATGGAAATTTCAAAAACCTCCCAAAAGCTTCATTTTAGAGTGACTAAGAAGGATCCATGCTTACCTTTTCATTGCCATGTTTTAAACTTGTTTTAACCTTGGTCAAACCTAGGAATTGACCAAGATTCAAATGGGAGTAAAAATTCAGAAAAATTCAAAAAAAATGGAAAACCAAAACACATATATAGCCTTCTTATGTCATATAGTAAGCATTCAAGTTGATAAACAAGGTCTAGACATATTCAAAGCAGAAATATCATGTATCATATCTACCCCTAACCCTAAACTCTGTCTTATGAAGTCAAACATATGAAGAGAACTGGGGTTTTGGGTTTCAAATATAAAATTTTCAAGTACCTTCATTTTAGAGTGAGTAAGGAAGGATTCATGCTTACCGTTTCATTTTCATGTATTAAACTTGTTTAAACCTAGGATTTGACCAAGATTTAAATAGGCATAAAAAATTCGAAAGAAATCAAAAAATGAAAAACCAAAGCACATATATAGCCTTCTTATATCATATAGTAAAAAATTCAAGTTGATAAACAAGGTCTAGACATATTCAAACAAGAAAAATCATGTATCTACACCTAACCATAAACTCTGTCTTAAGTGGTTTTGAGTTTCAAACATGGAAATTTCACAAACCTCCCAAAAGCTTCATTTTACAGTGACTGAGGAGGATCCATGCTTACCTTTTGGCTTAAACGTTTGAAACCAAAAACCACTTCTCTTCATGCATGCTTGACTTCATAACACAGAGTTTAGCTAGGGTTAGGGGGTAGATACATGATTTTCCTGGTTTGAATATGTCTAGACCTTGTTTATCAACTTAATTGATTGCTTACTATATGACATAAGAAGACTACGTGCCTTGGTTTTCATTTTTTGTTTTTTTTGAATTTTATGCTCATATATTTGAATCTTGGTCAAATCTTAGGTTTGACCAAGATTGAAACAAGTTTAAAACATGAAAATGAAAAGGGAAGCATGTATCCTTCTTAGTCACTCTAAAATGAAGCTTTTGGGATGTTCTTGAAATTTCCATGTTTGAAACCCAAAACGACTTCTCTTCATATGCTAGACTTCATAAGATCAACAGGGGGTAGATACATGATTTTTCTGGTTTGGATATACCTAGACCTCGTTTAACTTGAATGCATACGATATGACATAAGAAGACTACGTGCTTTTGTTTTTCATTATTCTGTTTTTTTGAATTTTGTGCCCACCCATTTGTATCTTGGTCAAATCCTAGGTCTGATAATGATTTAAACAAGATTAAAATATGAAAATGCAAAGGTAAGCATGGATCCTTCTTAGTCACTCTAAAATGAAGCTTTTGGGAGCAAAACCACTTCTCTTCATATGCTTGACTTCATAAGACGGAGTTTAGGGGTTAGGGGGTATAGATACATGATTTGTCTAGTTTGAATATGTCTAGACCTTGTTTATCAACTTAATTGGCTTACTATATGACATAAGAAAACTATTTGCTTTGGTTTTTCTTTTTCTGATTTTTTTCAATTTTGATGCCCATTTGAATCTTGTCAAATCCTAGGTTTGACCAAGATAATTTAAACAAGCTTAAAACATGAATATGAAAAGAGGAGCATGTATCCTTCTTAGTCACTCTAAAATGTAGTTTTTGGGAGTTTTTTGAAATTTCCATGTTTAAAACCCAAAACCACTTCTCTTCACATGCTTGACTTCATAAGACAGAGTTAATTAATTTAGGGGTTAATTAGGGGGTATAGATACATGATTTGTGTGGTTTGAATATGTATGGACCTTATTTATCAACAACTTTAATGCTTACTATATGACATAAGAAAACTATTTGCTTTGGTTTTTCTTTTTTCAATTTTTTTTTCAATTTTGATGCCCATTTGAATCTTGTCAAATCCTAGGTTTGACCAAGATAATTTAAACAAGTTTAAAACATGAATATGAAAAGGGAAGCATGGATCCTTCTTAGTCACTCTAAAATGAAGCTTTTGGGAGGTTTTTGAAATTTCCATGTTTGAAATCCAAAACCACTTCTCTTCACATGCTTGACTTCATAAGACAGAGTTTAGGGGTTAGGGGTATAGATACATGATTTGTCTGGTTTAATATGTCTAGACCTTGTTTATCAACTTTAATGCTTACTATATGACATAAGAAGACTATGTGATTTGGTTTTTCATTTTTCTGTTTTTATTTTTCTGCCCATTTGAATCTTGGTCAAATCCTAGGTTTGACCAAGATATAGACAAGTTTAACACGTAAATGAGTTAACTTGGATTTCCTACCCTTGAATCCATAGGAAACTTTGTTCTAATGCACTATAATAATCAACCGAGTTTTTACACCAACAGGTCTGTCACTTACGTGTGGTGCCCATGCGTGAGGTCCCACACTTCAGTGAGCACAAGTCACGTGCAATAGGTACGCAAACTCCCAGCCATTTTCTTTGTCAAGAGAAGACGCATCAGGATGCGTATTGGAAGTCTGTGGGTCCTTCTGGATCCTTCGGTCGTCCCTCTCACAAAAAAAAACAAATCTCTCTCATTCTCGGCCTCGCTCGACTCGCTCGCTCGCTCGCTCGCACCTCCTGCTCACTGACAAACCCTGCACAAAAGTCAACATCATCACCCGAAAAAGGGGAGACACCATAATTCTCTCCCTTCTTCTCTCCTTCCGAGTGATCCCTCTTCCTCCGAGTTTCACTCGACGGGCAAACACACATGTGCTGCATAGTAATAATAAAAAGGTAGAAAAATCGACCTACGAATATATAATTAAATAGGTTAAACTAGGGTTTTACCCAGTACTACAGATCAAGGTTCAAAAAATCCAACTACGGGGTTCGAACAACACGATTCTAATCCAAGAATTTTTTCGACCTAGGTCACCCAAATGGCCTCAAACTATAGGGTTAGCATCTAGTGCAGTATGTGTGAAAATGTATGCACTATGTGTGCTATAACTTGTATGTCTTTCATATTTGAACCAAATTTGAATAAGTTTGAAATATTTGAAAAGGGGCTTTTGGCTTAAACGTTTGAAACCAAAAACCACTTCTCTTCATGCATGCTTGACTTCATAAGACAGAGTTTAGCTAGGGTTAGGGGATAGATGCATGATTTTCCTGGTTTGAATATGTCTAGACCTACTTTATCAACTTAATTGAATGCTTACTATATGACATAATAATACTATGTGCATTGTTTTTTATTTTTTTGATTTTTTTAAAATTGTATGCCCATTTGAATCTTGGTCAAATCCTAGGTTTGAACATGGTTTAAACAAGTTTAAATCATGAATATGAAAAATTAAGCATCTATATATCCTTCTTAGTCACTCCAAAATGTAGCTCTTGGGAGGTTTTTTCGAAATTTCCATGTTTGAAACCAAAACCACTTCTCTTCATGCATGCTTGACTTCATAAGACAGAGTTTAGCTAGGGCGTTAGGGGGTAGATACATGATTTTCCTGGTTTGAATATGTCTAGACCTGGTTTATCAACTTAATTAATTGATTGTTTACTATATGACATAAGAAGACTATGTGCCTTGGTTTTAAATTTTTCTGTTTTTTTTGAATTTTACGCCCATATATTTGAATCTTGGACAAATCCTAGGTTTGACCAAGATTTAAACAAGTTTAAACATAAAAATAAAAAGGGAAGCATGTATCCTTCTTAGTCACTCTAAAATGAAGCTTTTTGGATGTTCTTGAAATTTCCATTTTTGAAACCAAAAACGACTTCTCTCTTCATGCTAGACTTCATAAGATCGACAGGGGGCAGATACATGATTTGTCTGGTTTGGATATGTCCAAACCTTGCTTGTTTATCAACTTGAATGCTTACTATATGACATAAGAATGCTTACCATATGTTTGAATTTTAAAAGCATATAGTCTTCTTATGTCATATAGTAAGCATTCAAAAGTTTTTCTTTGAGAGAGTAGCATGCATTCAAAAGTTGATAAATAAGATTTGTACATATTCAAACCAGACAAATCATGTATCTACCCATATGCATATATATATAACCCTATACTTTTGTCTTATGAAGACGTCAAGGATGAAGAGAAGTGGATTTGGGTTTCAAACATGGAAATTTCAAAAACCTCCCAAAACATGTATATATCTACCCCTAAACCCTAATCTTTGTCTTATGAAGCCAAGCATATGAAGAGAAGTGATTTTGGGTTTCAAACATGGAAACTTCAAAAACCTCCCAAAAGCTTCATTTTAGAGAGACTAAGAATGATCCATATGCTTACCTTTTCATTGCCATGTTTTAAACTTGTTTTAACCTTGGTCAAACCTAGGATTTGACCAAGATTCAAATGGGAGTAAAAATTCAGAAAAATTCAAAAAAAATGAAAAACCAAAGCACATATATATATAGCCTTGATCTTATGTCATATAGTAAGCATTCAAGTTGATAAACAAGGTCGATCTCTAGACATATTCAAAGCAGAAATATCATGTATATATCATATCTACCCCTAACCCTAGCTAAACTCTGTCTTATGAAGTCAAACATATGAAGAGAACTGGGGTTTTGGGTTTCAAACATAAAATTTTCAAGTACCTTCATTTTAGAGTGAGTAAGGAAGGATTCATGCTTACCGTTTCATTTTCATGTTTTAAACTTGTTTAAACCTAGGATTTGACCAAGATTTAAATAGGCATAAAAAAATCGAAAGAAATCAAAAATTGAAAAACCAAAGCACATATATATAGCCTTCTTATATCATATAGTAAAAAATTCAAGTTGATAAACAAGGTCTAGACATATTCAAACAAGAAAAATCATGTATCTACACACCTAACCATAAACTCTGTCTTAAGTGGTTTTGGGTTTCAAACATGGAAATTTCACAAACCTCCCAAAAGCTTCATTTTACAGTGACTATATAAGGAGGATCCATGCTTACCTTTTGGCTTAAACGTTTGAAACCAAAAACCACTTCTCTTCATGCATGCTTGACTTCATAATATAAGACAGAGTTTAGCTAGGGTACGTTAGGGGGTGTAGATACATGATTTCCTGGTTTGAATATGTCTAGACCTTGTTTATCAACTTAATTGATTGCTTACTATATGACATAAGACGACTACGTGCCTTGGTTTTCATTTTTGGTTTTTTTTTGAATTTTATGCTCATATATTTGAATCTTGGTCAAATCCTAGGTTTGACCAAGATTTAAACAAGTTTAAAACATGAAAATGAAAAGGGAAGCATGTATCCTTCTTAGTCACTCTAAAATGAAGCTTTTGGGATGTTCTTGAAATTTCCATGTTTGAAACCCAAAACGACTTCTCTTCATGCTAGACTTCATAAGATCAACATGGGGTAGATACATGATTTGTCTGGTTTGGATATACCTAGACCTCGTTTAACTTGAATGCATACGATATGACATAAAAAGACTACATGCTTTTGTTTTTCATTATTCTGATTTTTTTGAATTTTGTGCCCACCCATCTGTATCTTGGTCAAATCCTAGGCTTGATAATGATTTAACAAGATTAAAATATGAAAATGCAAAGGTAAGCATGGATCCTTCTTATTAGTCACTCTAAAATGAAGCTTTTGGGAGCAAAACCACTTCTCTTCATATGCTTGACTTCATAAGACGGAGTTTAGGGGTTAGGGGGTATAGATGCATGCATGATTTGTCTAGTTTGAATATGTCTAGACCTTGTTTATCAACTTAATTGGCTTACTATATGACATAAGAAAACTATTTGCTTTGGTTTTTCTTTTTCCTGATTTTTTTCAATTTTGATGCCCATTTGAATCTTGTCAAATCCTAGGTTTGACTGAGATAATTTAAACAAGCTTAAAACCTGAATATGAAAAGGGAAGCATGTATCCTTCTTTGTCACTCTAAAATGAAGTTTTTGGGAGGTTTTTCAAATTTCCATGTTTGAAACGACCCAAAACCACTTCTCTTCATATGCTTGACTTCATAAGACAGAGTTCAGGGGTTAGGGGGTATAGATACATGATTTGTCTAGTTTGAATATGTCTAGACCTTGTTTATCAACTTAATTAATTGGCTTACTATATGACATAAGAAAACTATTTGCTTTGGTTTTTCTTTTTCCTGATTTTTTCGATGCCCATTTGAATCTTTGTCAAATCCTAGGTTTGACTGAGATAATTTAAACAAGCTTAAAACATGAATATGAAAAGGGAAGCATGCATCCTTCTTAGTCACTCTAAAATGTAGTTTTTGGGAGGTTTTTGAAATTTCCATGTTTGAAACCCAAAACCACATCTCTTCATGCTTGACTTAATTTATAAGACATAGTTTAGGGGTTAGGGGTAGATACATGATTTGTATGGTTTGATATTTCTAGTCCTTGTTTATCAACTTTAATGCTTACTATATGACATAAGATGACTATGTGATTTGGTTTTTCATTTTTCTGTTTTTTATTTTATTTTTCTGCCCATTTGAATCTTGGTCAAATCCTAGGTTTGACCAAGATTTAGACAAGTTTAACACGTGAAAACGAATAAGTAAGCCTGGATCCTTCTTAGTCACTCAAAAATGTACCAATCGATAGATGTGTTAACTTTGCTTCATGGAAATAATAATGTCATGTAAATGAGTTAACTTGGATTTCCTACCCTTGAATCCATAGGAAACTTTGTTCTAATGCACTATTATAATCAACCGAGTTTTTACACCAACAGGTCCGTCACTTACGTGTGGTGCCCACGCTTGAGGTCCCACACTTCAGTGAGCACAAGTCACGTGCAATAGGTACGCAAACTCCCAGCCATCTTCTTTGTCAAGAGAAGACGCATCAGGATGCGTTTGGAAGTCTGTGGGTCCTTCTAGATCCTTCGGTTGTCCCTCTCACAAAAAAAAACCTCTCTCATTCTCGGCCTCGCTCGACTCGCTCGCTCGCTCGCTCCTCCTGCTCACTGACAAACCCTGCACAAAAGTCAACATCATCACCCGAAAAAGGGGAGACACCATAATTCTCTCCCTTCTTCTCTCCTTCCGAGTGATCCCTCTTCCTCCGAGTTTCACTCGACGGGCAAACACCCATGTGCTGCATAGTAATAATAAAAAGGTAGTACTCGTAGAAAAATCGATATACGAATCTGTAATTAAATAGGTTAAACTAGGGTTTTGCCCAGTTCTACAGATCAAGGGTTCAAAAAAATCCAACTACGGGGTTCGAACAACACGATTCTAATCCAAGAATTTTTTCGACCTAGGTCACCCAAATGGCCTCAAACTATAGGGTTAGCATCTAGTGCAGTATGTGTGAAAATGTATGCACTATGTGTGCTATAACTTGTATGTCTTTCAAATTTGAACCAAATTTGAATAAGTTTGAAATATTTGAAAATGGGCTTTTGGCTTAAACGTTGGAAACCAAAAACCACTTCTCTTCGTGCATGCTTGACTTCATAAGACAGAGTTTAGCTAGGGTTAGGGGGTAGATGCATGATTTTCCTGGTTTGATTATGTCTAGACCTTGTTTATCAACTTAATTGAATGCTTACTATATGACATAAGAATACTATGTGCCTTGTTTTTTTATTTTTTTATTTTTTTAAAATTTTATGCCCATTTGAATCTTGGTCAAATCCTAGGTTTGAACATGGTTTAAACAAGTTTAAATCATGAATATGAAAAATTAAGCATCTATATATCCTTCTTAGTCACTCCAAAATGTAGCTTGGTCTTGGGAGGGTTTTCGAAATTTCCATGTTTGAAACCAAAAACCACTTCTCTTCATGCATGCTTGACTTCATAAGACGGAGTTTAGGGTTAGGGGTAGATATATACATTATTTTCTGGTTTGAATATGTCTAGACCTTGTTTATCAACTTGAATGCTTAATTACTATATATATATGACATAAGAATGTTATGTCCTTTGGTTTTTCATTCTTTTGATTTTTTATGAATTTCTATGCCCATTTGAATCTTTTGGTCAAATCCTAGAGGTTTGACCAAGATTTAAACAAGTTTAAAACATGAAAATGAAAAGGGAAGCTTGTATATCCTTCTTAGTCACTCTAAAATGAAGTTTTTTGGAGGTTTTTGAAATTTCCATGTTTGAAACCCAAAACCACTTCTCTTCATGCTAGACTGCTTCATAAGACAATTTAATTAGGGGTTAGGGGGTAGATACATGATTTGTCTGGTTTGAATATGTCCAAACCTTGCTTGTGTATCAACTTGAATGCTTACTATATGACATAAGAATGCTTACCATATGTTTGAATTTTAAAAGCATATAGTCTTCTTATGTCATATATATAGTAAGCATTCAAAAGTTTTTCTTTGAGAGAGTAGCATGCATTCAAAAGTTGATAAATAAGATTTGGACATATTCAAACCAGACAAATCATGTATCGATCTACACCCCCTAACCCTAAACTCTGTCTTATGAAGTCAAGCATGAAGAGAAGTGCTTTTAGGTTTCAAACATGGAAATTTCACAAACCTCCCAAAAGCTTCATTTTACAGTGACTAATTAAGGAGGATCCATGCTTACCTTTTGGCTTAAACGTTTGAAACCAAAAACCACTTCTCTTCATGCATGCTTGACTTCATAAGACAGAGTTTAGCTAGGGCGTTAGGGGGTAGATACATGATTTTCCTGGTTTGAATATGTCTAGAACTGGTTTATCAACTTAATTAATTGATTGTTTACTATATGACATAAGAAGACTATGTGCCTTGGTTTTAAATTTTTCTGTTTTTTTTTGAATTTTATGCCCATATATTTGAATCTTGGTCAAATCCTAGGTTTGACCAAGATTTAAACAAGTTTAAACATAAAAATGAAAAGGGAAGCATGTATCCTTCTTAGTCACTCTAAAATGAAGCTTTTGGGATGTTCTTGAAATTTCCATTTTTGAAACCAAAAACGACTTCTCTCTTCATGCTAGACTTCATAAGATCGACAGGGGGTATAGATACATGATTTGTCTGGTTTGGATATACCTAGACCTCGTTTATCAACTTGAATTCATACGATATGACATATGAAGACTATGTGCTTTAATTTGTTTTCATTTTTCTGATTTTTTTGAATTTTGTGCCCACCCATTTGTATATTGGTCAAATGCTAGGCTTGATAATGATTTAAACAAGTTTAAAATATGAATATGCAAAGTTAAGCATGGATCCTTCTTAGAAACTCTAAAATGAAGTTTTTCGGAGGTTTTTGAAATTTCCATGTTTGCAACCCAAAACAACTTCCTCTTCACATGCTTGACTTCATAAGACAGAGTTTAGGGGTTAGGGGGTATATATAGATACATGATTTGTCTAGTTTGAATATGTCTAGACCTTGTTTATCAACTTTAATGCTTACTATAAGACATAAGAAAACTATTTCCTTTGTTTTTTCTTTTTTTTTGATTTTTTTCAATATTGATGCCCATTTGAATCTTGTCAAATCCTAGGTTTGACCAAGATAATTTAAACAAGCTTAGAACATGAATATGAAAAGGGAAGCGTGTATCCTTCTTAATTAGTCACACTAAAATGAAGTTTTTGGGAGGTTTTTGATATTTCCATGTTTGAAACCCAAAACCACATCTCTTCATGCTTGACTTAATTTATAAGACATAGTTTAGGGGTTAAGGGGTAGATACATGATTTGTATGGTTTGATATTTCTAGACCTTGTTTATTATCAACTTTAATGCTTACTATATGACATAAGATGACTATGTGATTTGGTTTTTCATTTTTCTGTTTTTTATTTTATTTTTCTGCCCATTTGAATCTTGGTCAAATCCTAGGTTTGACCAAGATTTAGACAAGTTTAACACGTGAAAACGAATAAGTAAGCATGGATCCTTCTTAGTCACTCAAAAATGTACCAATCGATAGATGTGTTAACTTTGCTTCATGGAAATAATAATGTCACGTAAATGAGTTAACTTGGATTTCCTACCCTTGAATCCATAGGAAACTTTGTTCTAATGCAGTATAATAATCAATCGATTTTTTACACCAACATGTCTGTCACTTACGTGTGGTGCCCACGCGTGAGGTCCCACACTTCAGTGAGCACAAGTCACGTGCAATAGGTACGCAAACTCCCAGCCATCTTCTTTGTCAAGAGAAGACGCATCAGGATGCGTATTGGAAGTCTGTGGGTCCTTCTGGATCCTTCTTAGTCAC
The DNA here is from genome assembly GCA_030979885.1 of Lolium multiflorum. Lineage (NCBI taxonomy): Eukaryota > Viridiplantae > Streptophyta > Magnoliopsida > Poales > Poaceae > Lolium > Lolium multiflorum. Next base: position 84,103,865 of record CM061750.1, read on the forward strand.
TCTAAAATGAAGCTTTTGGGAGGTTCTTGAAATTTCCATGTTTGAAACCCAAAACCACTTCTCTTCATGATTTACTTCATAAAACATAGTTTAATTAGAGTTTTAGGGGTAGATATATACATGATTTTTCTGGTTTGAATATATATGTCTCTAGACCTTTGTTTATCAACTTGAATGCTTAATATACATATGACATAAGAAAACTATTTGCTTTGGTTTTCTTTTTTCTGAATTTTTTTCAATTTTGATGCCCATTTGAATCTTGTCAAATCCTAGGTTTGACCAAGATAATTTAAACAAGCTTAAAACATGAATATGAAAAGAGGAGCATGTATCCTTCTTAGTCACTCTAAAATGTAGTTTTTGGGAGTTTTTTGAAATTTCCATGTTTGAAACCCAAAACCACTTCTCTTCACATGCTTGACTTCATAAGACAGAGTTAATTAATTTAGGGGTTAATTAGGGGGTATAGATACATGATTTGTGTGGTTTGAATATGTATGGACCTTATTTATCAACAACTTTAATGCTTACTATATGACATAAGAAAACTATTTGCTTTGGTTTTTCTTTTTTCAATTTTTTTTTCAATTTTGATGCCCATTTGAATCTTGTCAAATCCTAGGTTTGACCAAGATAATTTAAACAAGTTTAAAACATGAATATGAAAAGGGAAGCATGGATCCTTCTTAGTCACTCTAAAATGAAGCTTTTGGGAGGTTTTTGAAATTTCCATGTTTGAAATCCAAAACCACTTCTCTTCACATGCTTGACTTCATAAGACAGAGTTTAGGGGTTAGGGGTATAGATACATGATTTGTCTGGTTTAATATGTCTAGACCTTGTTTATCAACTTTAATGCTTACTATATGACATAAGAAGACTATGTGATTTGGTTTTTCATTTTTCTGTTTTTATTTTTCTGCCCATTTGAATCTTGGTCAAATCCTAGGTTTGACCAAGATATAGACAAGTTTAACACGTAAATGAGTTAACTTGGATTTCCTACCCTTGAATCCATAGGAAACTTTGTTCTAATGCACTATAATAATCAACCGAGTTTTTACACCAACAGGTCTGTCACTTACGTGTGGTGCCCATGCGTGAGGTCCCACACTTCAGTGAGCACAAGTCACGTGCAATAGGTACGCAAACTCCCAGCCATTTTCTTTGTCAAGAAAAGACGCATCAGGATGCGTATTGGAAGTATGTGGGTCCTTCTGGATCCTTCGGTTGTCCCTCTCACAAAAAAAACAAATCTCTCTCATTCTCGGCCTCGCTCGACTCGCTCGCTCGCTCGCTCGCACCTCCTGCTCACTGACAAACCCTGCACAAAAGTCAACATCATCACCCGAAAAAGGGGAGACACCATAATTCTCTCCCTTCTTCTCTCCTTCCGAGTGATCCCTCTTCCTCCGAGTTTCACTCGACGGGCAAACACACATGTGCTGCATAGTAATAATAAAAAGGTAGAAAAATCGACCTACGAATCTATAATTAAATAGGTTAAACTAGGGTTTTGCCCAGTACTACAGATCAAGGTTCAAAAAATCCAACTACGGGGTTCGAACAACCCCATTTCTAATCCAAGAATTTTTTCGACCTCATCCAATGGCCTCAAACTATAGGGTTAGCATCTAGTGCAGTATGTGTGAAAATGTATGCACTATGTGTGCTATAACTTGTATGTCTTTCATATTTGAACCAAATTTGAATAAGTTTGAAATATTTGAAAAGGGGCTTTTGGCTTAAACGTTTGAAACCAAAAACCACTTCTCTTCATGCATGCTTGACTTCATAAGACAGAGTTTAGCTAGGGTTAGGGGATAGATGCATGATTTTCCTGGTTTGAATATGTCTAGACCTACTTTATCAACTTAATTGAATGCTTACTATATGACATAATAATACTATGTGCATTGTTTTTTATTTTTTTGATTTTTTTAAAATTGTATGCCCATTTGAATCTTGGTCAAATCCTAGGTTTGAACATGGTTTAAACAAGTTTAAATCATGAATATGAAAAATTAAGCATCTATATATCCTTCTTAGTCACTCCAAAATGTAGCTCTTGGGAGGTTTTTTCGAAATTTCCATGTTTGAAACCAAAACCACTTCTCTTCATGCATGCTTGACTTCATAAGACAGAGTTTAGCTAGGGCGTTAGGGGGTAGATACATGATTTTCCTGGTTTGAATATGTCTAGACCTGGTTTATCAACTTAATTAATTGATTGTTTACTATATGACATAAGAAGACTATGTGCCTTGGTTTTAAATTTTTCTGTTTTTTTTGAATTTTACGCCCATATATTTGAATCTTGGACAAATCCTAGGTTTGACCAAGATTTAAACAAGTTTAAACATAAAAATAAAAAGGGAAGCATGTATCCTTCTTAGTCACTCTAAAATGAAGCTTTTTGGATGTTCTTGAAATTTCCATTTTTGAAACCAAAAACGACTTCTCTCTTCATGCTAGACTTCATAAGATCGACAGGGGGCAGATACATGATTTGTCTGGTTTGGATATGTCCAAACCTTGCTTGTTTATCAACTTGAATGCTTACTATATGACATAAGAATGCTTACCATATGTTTGAATTTTAAAAGCATATAGTCTTCTTATGTCATATAGTAAGCATTCAAAAGTTTTTCTTTGAGAGAGTAGCATGCATTCAAAAGTTGATAAATAAGATTTGTACATATTCAAACCAGACAAATCATGTATCTACCCATATGCATATATATATAACCCTATACTTTTGTCTTATGAAGACGTCAAGGATGAAGAGAAGTGGATTTGGGTTTCAAACATGGAAATTTCAAAAACCTCCCAAAACATGTATATATCTACCCCTAAACCCTAATCTTTGTCTTATGAAGCCAAGCATATGAAGAGAAGTGATTTTGGGTTTCAAACATGGAAACTTCAAAAACCTCCCAAAAGCTTCATTTTAGAGAGACTAAGAATGATCCATATGCTTACCTTTTCATTGCCATGTTTTAAACTTGTTTTAACCTTGGTCAAACCTAGGATTTGACCAAGATTCAAATGGGAGTAAAAATTCAGAAAAATTCAAAAAAAATGAAAAACCAAAGCACATATATATATAGCCTTGATCTTATGTCATATAGTAAGCATTCAAGTTGATAAACAAGGTCGATCTCTAGACATATTCAAAGCAGAAATATCATGTATCATATCTACCCCTAACCCTAGCTAAACTCTGTCTTATGAAGTCAAACATATGAAGAGAACTGGGGTTTTGGGTTTCAAACATAAAATTTTCAAGTACCTTCATTTTAGAGTGAGTAAGGAAGGATTCATGCTTACCGTTTCATTTTCATGTTTTAAACTTGTTTAAACCTAGGATTTGACCAAGATTTAAATAGGCATAAAAAAATCGAAAGAAATCAAAAATTGAAAAACCAAAGCACATATATATAGCCTTCTTATATCATATAGTAAAAAATTCAAGTTGATAAACAAGGTCTAGACATATTCAAACAAGAAAAATCATGTATCTACACACCTAACCATAAACTCTGTCTTAAGTGGTTTTGGGTTTCAAACATGGAAATTTCACAAACCTCCCAAAAGCTTCATTTTACAGTGACTATATAAGGAGGATCCATGCTTACCTTTTGGCTTAAACGTTTGAAACCAAAAACCACTTCTCTTCATGCATGCTTGACTTCATAATATAAGACAGAGTTTAGCTAGGGTACGTTAGGGGGTGTAGATACATGATTTCCTGGTTTGAATATGTCTAGACCTTGTTTATCAACTTAATTGATTGCTTACTATATGACATAAGACGACTACGTGCCTTGGTTTTCATTTTTGGTTTTTTTTTGAATTTTATGCTCATATATTTGAATCTTGGTCAAATCCTAGGTTTGACCAAGATTTAAACAAGTTTAAAACATGAAAATGAAAAGGGAAGCATGTATCCTTCTTAGTCACTCTAAAATGAAGCTTTTGGGATGTTCTTGAAATTTCCATGTTTGAAACCCAAAACGACTTCTCTTCATGCTAGACTTCATAAGATCAACATGGGGTAGATACATGATTTGTCTGGTTTGGATATACCTAGACCTCGTTTAACTTGAATGCATACGATATGACATAAAAAGACTACATGCTTTTGTTTTTCATTATTCTGATTTTTTTGAATTTTGTGCCCACCCATCTGTATCTTGGTCAAATCCTAGGCTTGATAATGATTTAACAAGATTAAAATATGAAAATGCAAAGGTAAGCATGGATCCTTCTTATTAGTCACTCTAAAATGAAGCTTTTGGGAGCAAAACCACTTCTCTTCATATGCTTGACTTCATAAGACGGAGTTTAGGGGTTAGGGGGTATAGATGCATGCATGATTTGTCTAGTTTGAATATGTCTAGACCTTGTTTATCAACTTAATTGGCTTACTATATGACATAAGAAAACTATTTGCTTTGGTTTTTCTTTTTCCTGATTTTTTTCAATTTTGATGCCCATTTGAATCTTGTCAAATCCTAGGTTTGACTGAGATAATTTAAACAAGCTTAAAACCTGAATATGAAAAGGGAAGCATGTATCCTTCTTTGTCACTCTAAAATGAAGTTTTTGGGAGGTTTTTCAAATTTCCATGTTTGAAACGACCCAAAACCACTTCTCTTCATATGCTTGACTTCATAAGACAGAGTTCAGGGGTTAGGGGGTATAGATACATGATTTGTCTAGTTTGAATATGTCTAGACCTTGTTTATCAACTTAATTAATTGGCTTACTATATGACATAAGAAAACTATTTGCTTTGGTTTTTCTTTTTCCTGATTTTTTCGATGCCCATTTGAATCTTTGTCAAATCCTAGGTTTGACTGAGATAATTTAAACAAGCTTAAAACATGAATATGAAAAGGGAAGCATGCATCCTTCTTAGTCACTCTAAAATGTAGTTTTTGGGAGGTTTTTGAAATTTCCATGTTTGAAACCCAAAACCACATCTCTTCATGCTTGACTTAATTTATAAGACATAGTTTAGGGGTTAGGGGTAGATACATGATTTGTATGGTTTGATATTTCTAGTCCTTGTTTATCAACTTTAATGCTTACTATATGACATAAGATGACTATGTGATTTGGTTTTTCATTTTTCTGTTTTTTATTTTATTTTTCTGCCCATTTGAATCTTGGTCAAATCCTAGGTTTGACCAAGATTTAGACAAGTTTAACACGTGAAAACGAATAAGTAAGCCTGGATCCTTCTTAGTCACTCAAAAATGTACCAATCGATAGATGTGTTAACTTTGCTTCATGGAAATAATAATGTCATGTAAATGAGTTAACTTGGATTTCCTACCCTTGAATCCATAGGAAACTTTGTTCTAATGCACTATTATAATCAACCGAGTTTTTACACCAACAGGTCTGTCACTTACGTGTGGTGCCCACGCTTGAGGTCCCACACTTCAGTGAGCACAAGTCACGTGCAATAGGTACGCAAACTCCCAGCCATCTTCTTTGTCAAGAGAAGACGCATCAGGATGCGTTTTGGAAGTCTGTGGGTCCTTCTAGATCCTTCGGTTGTCCCTCTCACAAAAAAAAATCTCTCTCATTCTCGGCCTCGCTCGACTCGCTCGCTCGCTCGCACCTCCTCTCTCACTGACAAACCCTGCACAAAAGTCAACATCATCACCCGAAAAAGGGGAGACACCATAATTCTCTCCCTTCTTCTCTCCTTCCGAGTGATCCCTCTTCCTCCGAGTTTCACTCGACGGGCAAACACCCATGTGCTGCATAGTAATAATAAAAAGGTAGTACTCGTAGAAAAATCGATATACGAATCTGTAATTAAATAGGTTAAACTAGGGTTTTGCCCAGTTCTACAGATCAAGGGTTCAAAAAAATCCAACTACGGGGTTCGAACAACACGATTCTAATCCAAGAATTTTTTCGACCTAGGTCACCCAAATGGCCTCAAACTATAGGGTTAGCATCTAGTGCAGTATGTGTGAAAATGTATGCACTATGTGTGCTATAACTTGTATGTCTTTCAAATTTGAACCAAATTTGAATAAGTTTGAAATATTTGAAAATGGGCTTTTGGCTTAAACGTTGGAAACCAAAAACCACTTCTCTTCGTGCATGCTTGACTTCATAAGACAGAGTTTAGCTAGGGTTAGGGGGTAGATGCATGATTTTCCTGGTTTGATTATGTCTAGACCTTGTTTATCAACTTAATTGAATGCTTACTATATGACATAAGAATACTATGTGCCTTGTTTTTTTATTTTTTTATTTTTTTAAAATTTTATGCCCATTTGAATCTTGGTCAAATCCTAGGTTTGAACATGGTTTAAACAAGTTTAAATCATGAATATGAAAAATTAAGCATCTATATATCCTTCTTAGTCACTCCAAAATGTAGCTTGGTCTTGGGAGGGTTTTCGAAATTTCCATGTTTGAAACCAAAAACCACTTCTCTTCATGCATGCTTGACTTCATAAGACGGAGTTTAGGGTTAGGGGTAGATATATACATTATTTTCTGGTTTGAATATGTCTAGACCTTGTTTATCAACTTGAATGCTTAATTACTATATATATATGACATAAGAATGTTATGTCCTTTGGTTTTTCATTCTTTTGATTTTTTATGAATTTCTATGCCCATTTGAATCTTTTGGTCAAATCCTAGAGGTTTGACCAAGATTTAAACAAGTTTAAAACATGAAAATGAAAAGGGAAGCTTGTATATCCTTCTTAGTCACTCTAAAATGAAGTTTTTGGGAGGTTTTTGAAATTTCCATGTTTGAAACCCAAAACCACTTCTCTTCATGCTAGACTGCTTCATAAGACAATTTAATTAGGGGTTAGGGGGTAGATACATGATTTGTCTGGTTTGAATATGTCCAAACCTTGCTTGTGTATCAACTTGAATGCTTACTATATGACATAAGAATGCTTACCATATGTTTGAATTTTAAAAGCATATAGTCTTCTTATGTCATATATATAGTAAGCATTCAAAAGTTTTTCTTTGAGAGAGTAGCATGCATTCAAAAGTTGATAAATAAGATTTGGACATATTCAAACCAGACAAATCATGTATCGATCTACACCCCCTAACCCTAAACTCTGTCTTATGAAGTCAAGCATGAAGAGAAGTGCTTTTAGGTTTCAAACATGGAAATTTCACAAACCTCCCAAAAGCTTCATTTTACAGTGACTAATTAAGGAGGATCCATGCTTACCTTTTGGCTTAAACGTTTGAAACCAAAAACCACTTCTCTTCATGCATGCTTGACTTCATAAGACAGAGTTTAGCTAGGGCGTTAGGGGGTAGATACATGATTTTCCTGGTTTGAATATGTCTAGAACTGGTTTATCAACTTAATTAATTGATTGTTTACTATATGACATAAGAAGACTATGTGCCTTGGTTTTAAATTTTTCTGTTTTTTTTTGAATTTTATGCCCATATATTTGAATCTTGGTCAAATCCTAGGTTTGACCAAGATTTAAACAAGTTTAAACATAAAAATGAAAAGGGAAGCATGTATCCTTCTTAGTCACTCTAAAATGAAGCTTTTGGGATGTTCTTGAAATTTCCATTTTTGAAACCAAAAACGACTTCTCTCTTCATGCTAGACTTCATAAGATCGACAGGGGGTATAGATACATGATTTGTCTGGTTTGGATATACCTAGACCTCGTTTATCAACTTGAATTCATACGATATGACATATGAAGACTATGTGCTTTAATTTGTTTTCATTTTTCTGATTTTTTTGAATTTTGTGCCCACCCATTTGTATATTGGTCAAATGCTAGGCTTGATAATGATTTAAACAAGTTTAAAATATGAATATGCAAAGTTAAGCATGGATCCTTCTTAGAAACTCTAAAATGAAGTTTTTCGGAGGTTTTTGAAATTTCCATGTTTGCAACCCAAAACAACTTCCTCTTCACATGCTTGACTTCATAAGACAGAGTTTAGGGGTTAGGGGGTATATATAGATACATGATTTGTCTAGTTTGAATATGTCTAGACCTTGTTTATCAACTTTAATGCTTACTATAAGACATAAGAAAACTATTTCCTTTGTTTTTTCTTTTTTTTTGATTTTTTTCAATATTGATGCCCATTTGAATCTTGTCAAATCCTAGGTTTGACCAAGATAATTTAAACAAGCTTAGAACATGAATATGAAAAGGGAAGCGTGTATCCTTCTTAGTCACACTAAAATGAAGTTTTTGGGAGGTTTTTGATATTTCCATGTTTGAAACCCAAAACCACATCTCTTCATGCTTGACTTAATTTATAAGACATAGTTTAGGGGTTAAGGGGTAGATACATGATTTGTATGGTTTGATATTTCTAGACCTTGTTTATTATCAACTTTAATGCTTACTATATGACATAAGATGACTATGTGATTTGGTTTTTCATTTTTCTGTTTTTTATTTTATTTTTCTGCCCATTTGAATCTTGGTCAAATCCTAGGTTTGACCAAGATTTAGACAAGTTTAACACGTGAAAACGAATAAGTAAGCATGGATCCTTCTTAGTCACTCAAAAATGTACCAATCGATAGATGTGTTAACTTTGCTTCATGGAAATAATAATGTCACGTAAATGAGTTAACTTGGATTTCCTACCCTTGAATCCATAGGAAACTTTGTTCTAATGCAGTATAATAATCAATCGAGTTTTTACACCAACATGTCTGTCACTTACGTGTGGTGCCCACGCGTGAGGTCCCACACTTCAGTGAGCACAAGTCACGTGCAATAGGTACGCAAACTCCCAGCCATCTTCTTTGTCAAGAGAAGACGCATAAGGATGCGTATTGGAAGTCTGTGGGTCCTTCTGGATCCTTCTTAGTCACTCTAAAATGAAGCTTTTGGGAGGTTCTTGAAATTTCCATGTTTGAAACCCAAAACCACTTCTCTTCATGATTTACTTCATAAAACATAGTTTAATTAGAGTTTTAGGGGTAGATATATACATGATTTTTCTGGTTTGAATATATATGTCTCTAGACCTTTGTTTATCAACTTGAATGCTTAATACACATATGACATAAGAATGCTATGTGCTTTGGTTTTTCATTCTTTTGATTTTTTTTCTGAATTTTTAGGGCCATTTGAATCTTGGTCAAATCCTTGGTTTGACCAAGATTTAAACAAGTTTAAAACATAAAAATGAAAAGGGAAGTCTGTATCCTTCTTAGTCACTCTAAAATGAAGCTTTTGGGAGGTTTTTAAAATTTCAATGTTTGAAACCCAAAACCACTTCTCTTCACATGCTTGACTTCATAAGACAGAGTTAATTAATTCAGGGGTTAATTACGGGGTATAGATACATGATTTGTGTGGTTTGAATATGTATGGACCTTATTTATCAACAACTTTAATGCTTACTATATGACATAAGAAAACTATTTGCTTTGGTTTTTCTTTTTTCAATTTTTTTCAATTTTGATGCCCATTTGAATCTTGTCAAATCCTAGGTTTGACCAAGATAATTTAAACAAGTTTAAAACATGAAAATGAAAAGGGAAGCATGGATCCTTCTTAGTCACTCTAAAATGAAGCTTTTGGGAGGTTTTTGAAATTTCCATGTTTGAAACCCAAAACCACTTCTCTTCACATGCTTGACTTCATAAGACAGAGTTTAGGGGTTAGGGGTATAGATACATGATTTGTCTGGTTTAATATGTCTAGACCTTGTTTATCAACTTTAATGCTTACTATATGACATAAGAAGACTATGTGATTTGGTTTTTCATTTTTCTGTTTTTATTTTTCTGCCCATTTGAATCTTGGTCAAATCCTAGGTTTGACCAAGATATAGACAAGTTTAACACGTAAATGAGTTAACTTGGATTTCCTACCCTTGAATCCATAGAAAACTTTGTTCTAATGCACTATTATAATCAACCGAGTTTTTACACCAACAGGTCTGTCACTTACGTGTGGTGCCCACGCTTGAGGTCCCACACTTCAGTGAGCACAAGTCACGTGCAATAGGTACGCAAACTCCCAGCCATTTTCTTTGTCAAGAGAAGACGCATCAGGATGCGTATTGGAAGTCTGTGGGTCCTTCTGGTTCCTTTGGTCGTCCCTCTCACAAAAAAAAACAAATCTCTCTCATTCTCGGCCTCGCTCGACTCGCTCGCTCGCTCGCTCGCTCGCACCTCCTGCTCACTGACAAACCCTGCACAAAAGTCAACATCATCACCCGAAAAAGGGGAGACACCATAATTCTCTCCCTTCTTCTCTCCTTCCGAGTGATCCCTCTTCCTCCGAGTTTCACTCGACGGGCAAACACCCATGTGCTGCATAGTAATAATAAAAAGGTAGTACTCGTAGAAAAATCGATATACGAATCTGTAATTAAATAGGTTAAACTAGGGTTTTGCCCAGTTCTACAGATCAAGGGTTAAAAAATATCCAACTACGGGGTTCGAACAACACGATTCTAATCCAAGAATTTTTTCGACCTAGGTCACCCAAATGGCCTCAAACTATAGGGTTAGCATCTAGTGCAGTATGTGTGAAAATGTATGCACTATGTGTGCTATAACTTGTATGTCTTTCATATTTGAACCAAATTTGAATAAGTTTGAAATATTTGAAAAGGGGCTTTTGGCTTAAACGTTTGAAACCAAAAACCACTTCTCTTCATGCATGCTTGACTTCATAAGACAGAGTTTAGCTAGGGTTAGGGGATATATGCATGATTTTCCTGGTTTGAATATGTCTAGACCTTGTTTATCAACTTAATTGAATGCTTACTATATGACATAAGAATACTATGTGCCTTGTTTTTTATTTTTTGATTTTTTTAAAATTTTATGCCCATTTTAATCTTGGTCAAATCCTAGGTTTGAACATGGTTTAAACAAGTTTAAATCATGAATATGAAAAATTAAGCATCTATATATCCTTCTTACTCACTCCAAAATGTAGCTCTTGGGAGGGTTTTTCGAAATTTCCATGTTTGAAACCAAAACCACTTCTCTTCATGCATGCTTGACTTCATAAGACAGAGTTTAGGGTTAGGGGTAGATATATACATGATTTTCTGGTTTGAATATGTCTAGACCTTGTTTATCAACTTGAATGCTTACTATATATATATGACATAATAATGTTATGTCCTTTGGTTTTTCATTCTTTTGTTTTTTTATGAATTTCCATGCCCATTTGAATCTTTTGGTCAAATCCTAGAGGTTTGACCAAGATTTAAACAAGTTTAAAACATGAAAATGAAAAGGGAAGCTTGTATATCCTTCTTAGTCACTCTAAAATGAAGTTTTTGGGAGGTTTTTGAAATTTCCATGTTTGAAACCCAAAACCACTTCTCTTCATGCTAGACTTCATAAGACAATTTAATTAGGGGTTAGGGGTAGATACATGATTTGTCTGGTTTGAATATGTCCAAACCTTGCTTGTTTATCAACTTGAATGCTTACTATATGACATAAGAATGCTTACCATATGTTTGAATTTTAAAAGCATATAGTCTTCTTATGTCATATAGTAAGCATTCAAAAGGTTTTCTTTGAGAGAGTAGCATGCATTCAGAAGTTGATAAATAAGATTTGGACATATTCAAACCAGACAAATCATGTATCTACACCCCCTAACCCTAAACTCTGTCTTATGAAGTCAAGCATGAAGAGAAGTGCTTTTGGGTTTCAAACATGGAAATTTCACAAACCTCCCAAAAGCTTCATTTTACAGTGACTAAGAAGGATCCAGGCTTACCTTTTCATTTTCATGTTTTAAACTTGTTTAACTCTTGGTCAAACCTAGGATTTGACCAAGATTTAAATGGGCATAAAAAATCAGAAAAAAACAGAAAAAATGAAAAACCAAATAACATAGCCTTCTTATGTCATATAGTAAGCATTCAAGTTGATAAACAAGGTCTAGACATTTTCAAACCAGAAAAAGCATGTATCTACCCCTAACCCTAAACTCTGTCTTACGAAGTCATGAAGAGAAGTGGTTTTGGGTTTCAAACATGGAAATTTCAAAAACCTCGCGAAAGCTTCATTTTAGAGTGACTAAGAAGGATCCATGCTTACCTATTCATTTTCATGTTTTAAACTTGTTTAAACCTTGATAAAACCCAGGATTTTACCTATTTAATCATAGATTCATAGGTCGATTTTTTACTTTTTTATTTTTACTATGCAGCACATGTGTGTTTGCCCGTCCAGTGAAACTCGGAGGAAGAGGGATCACACGGAAGGAGAAGAAGGGATAGCAGTCACGGGGCCCCTCTTATTATTTATGGTGTATATCTTTTTTCTGGTGATGTTGACTGTTGTGCAGCGTTTGTCAGTGCGCAGGAGGTGCGAGGCTGCGAGCGAGCGAGTCGAGCGAGGCCGAGAATGAGAGAGATGTTTTTTTCTTTTTCTTTTCCGTGAGAGGGACAACAGAAGGATCCAGAGACGACTTCCACTACGCATCCTGGTGCGCGTCTTCTCTTGACAAAGAAGATGGATGGGAGTTTGCGTACCTACTAATCTACTATAGTACTACTACTACACAAGAACCATATACATGTCAAACTTTTCAATCATGACCCACATGCATTTTATGTATATATTCAGAACTTTTAATGCATGCATGAAAACTCAGCAAAATATGTGCATTTTGGGTTGTCGCACATAAATGTGCTTTTACTTGTCTGCCACCAATCCAATTTTCATGTTAGGGGGAAACACGACACACGATGGACATTTCCAATGTTTCACGAATTAATTATCTCAATTTGCATCCATATATATATGCGCCTGGTTACTGAAAGATCGAACCAAAGGTGAACTTGAAACGTTTTAATTTTCATGTTTTAAACTTGTTTAAATCTTGGTCAACCCTTGGATTTGACCAAGATTCATAAAAAATTCAAAAACATAGTCTTCTTATGTCATACAGTCAACATTCAACTTGATAAAACAAGATCTAAACATATTAAAAGAAGAATCATGTATCTACCCCCTAACCCTAAACTCTGTCTTTTGAAGTCAAACATGAAGATACGTGGTTTTGGGTTTACAAAATGGAAATTTCAAAAACCTCCGAAAAGCTTAATTTTGGAGTGACTAAGAAGGATACATGCTTACTTTTTCATTTTCATGTTTTAAACTTGTTTAAAGCTTGGTCAAACCTAGCTAGCTTGGATTTGACCAAGACTCAAGTGCGCATAAAAAATTCGAAAAAACCCCCAAAAATGAAAAACCATAACACATAGTCTTCTTGCGTCACATATATTGTAAGCATTCAAGTGTTGATAAACAATATCTAGACATATCAAACAAGAAAAATCATGTATCTATACCCCTAACCCTAAATTTGTCTTATGAAGTCAAGCATGAAGAGAAGTGGTTTGGGTTTTCAAACATGGAAATTTCGAAAACCGCCCAAAAGCTTCATTTCGGACTGACTAAGAAGGATCCATGCTTACCTTTTCATTTTCATGTTTTAAACTTGTTTAAATTCTTGTTCAAACCTAGGATTTGGCCAAGATTCAAATGGGCATAAAAACAATCGAAAAAATCAAAAATGAAAAACCAAAGCACATAGTCTTCTTATGTCACATAGTAAGCCATTCAACTTGATAACAAGGTCTAGACCTATTCAAACCAGAAAAATCATGTATCTACCCCTAACCCTAAACTCATCTGTCTTATGAAGTCAAGCATGAAGAGAAGTGGTTTTGGGTTTCAAACATAGACATTTCAAAAGCCTCCCAAAAGCTTCATTTTGGAGTGATTGAGAAGGATCCATGCTTAATTTTTCATTTTAATGTTTTAAACTTGTTTAAATCTTGGTTAAACCTATGATTTGACCAAAATTTGATTCGGCATGAAAATTCAAAACAAATCAAATAAATAAAAAACCAATGCACATAGTACATCTTCTTATGTCATATACTAAGCATTCAAGTTGATAAGCCAGGTCTAGACATATTCAAACTAGAAAAATCATGTATCTACCCCTAACCCTAAACTCGATTTGTCTTATGAAGTCAATCATGAAGAGGTGTTTTGGGTTTCAGACATGGAAATTTCAAAAACCTTCCAAAAGCTTCATTTTGAAGTTACTAATTAAGAAGGATCACTACAAGAAAAGTTTGGCAAATTTTCTTGTAGTGGATCCAGGCTTAATTTTTCATCTTCATGTTTTAAATTTTGGTCAAACCTAGGATTTGTCCAAGATACAAATGGGCATAAAAATTCAGGGTAGCATCATACCCCCCTCCTTCCCGCGTAGAAAAAGTGTTAGGCGAGTAGTAGAATGGCATGACCAACAAGTTTCAAGTAAAATTTTGAATATGACCAAAATATACCAATTGATAGATGTGTGTGACCCAAGATTGAGCCATGGTACATTTTGCCAACAAAGTAGCAATTGAGTTGGCTTTCTACCTTAGTAGGCGTGCATTGGAAGGATGCATTATGCCGGCAAAGTTTTCAAACGTTCAAACTTTTCCGGTTTCTCATACAGTATTTGGCTCCTTGAGAAGCATTGATGTGATCATATAAGGTTATCCAAAACTTCGCCTTTCCCGTATTTGCCCGAGCACTCGACACCCCTCGTCCCATGGCGACTCCTCCAGCCATAGCCCCGTGCACCCAGGCTCCACGACTCAGCCTCGGAGGGGTGTGCGCTAAAAGCTCGCAAATGTCTGTGTGCCATTGGTGTGCGATGAAGCAGGCGGCTCTGTGTCTTGCTGTGGCTAGACTCCTGGCGCCCTTTGATCTAGGAGAGGGAGAGGAGGGAGGGGGTCCCATGAAGCGGCGGTGGCCCAGGTATCGGCGGCAGCCCAGGCAGCAGCGGCAAAGTGGGCTGGTCGGAGCATAGGCATGCGCCGGGGGCGAACCTCGCCGGGTGAGGATGCTTCCATTGTGAAGAAGCACTTGCCATCCAGGGCTTCGGGTTCGCCAACAAACTCAGCGCCTCGGTCCATGGCGTTGCCGTCGTGGGGACGTCGGGGGCGGCGGCGACGTGCTGCAGCCCCAGCCTTTAGTGGGGACCAAAGTGCGACCGACCACATCACGGCGTCGGCAGCATTGGGGATGCCGATGGGCATCCACTGCCACACACAGATTTGGGAGGTTCTGGCCGGGCCGAGTTCCAAACTTCCATCATCGGAGCCGAGGGCTTGGTACTTCAAATTCCGAATCAGGCAATCCTTCGACCCCAATCAGCTTCTGCCTGTGGTCCAAATCCGAGATATCTTGGCGGCAGCTATGCTGGTTAAGCTTAGCCGGACAGCGGCAATCGACGATCTGCAAAACCTAGATGCCTTCCGAGGATTTGCAGCAGCCGTCAATGCACTCGTGGAGGCATCGCATGCTGGTAGCAGCGGCGAATGCGGGTATGTTGTTTTACTCCCTTTGTATGCTTTTGTCATAAAAATCAATTTGCTAATTCTCATTCGATTGAAAATCAGACCCATTCACCATCAACTCTCAAACAGTGGACACTAGTAATATGTAGAACTAGAAATTACACAAGATTTCTGTACTGCTAGTACTATTACTTCGACGCTACATGTTGTTTACACGAGGAAATTGCACAAACTACCGCTTATTGCTGCCTTCGTTGCTTAAAACACTTTTTAAAACTGTAATTTTTTTCCGCACAAACCACCAACTATCGTGTTCTGTTGCAGGGAATTTCAAATTTAGGATTGAGCTGTTTAAGAGCAAATCAGATGATCGGGGACCACCAACTACTATAGTTTTAATTGCAAATAGAATAGATTTTGCAAAATTATGAAACGCACATAACGTTTGAATTACTACAATTTTTTTGAAGGTTTGATATTTTCATCATTTTTGTGTGAATCTTACACCAAGTAACACAACTTTCAGACGGAATACAAAATATTTTCAAACTTCCTAGATTTGATAGCTCAAATATTTTTAATTACTAGTTTTTCAGTATTTTAAAAAGTCGAAACACTATATTTTGGCTGAATGTTAGAAAATATATTTCATGATTATCCCATATTAGTTAAGAAGTACATAAACTAGTAGTAGTAATAAAGAACAGAGGGAGTTTATGGAGATACATCCATTAAGGGCATGTTAGTGTGTGTTGGTGTATTACTTATGCCTTCTTTGGTTAATACACTTCTCAAGTGATCCCCGCAAACCCTCTATTCTTGCCTAGAATACAAAAACTCCCCATCAAAGTATTAGTGCATTTTTTGGATGAGTATTCGAGAGGATTGGGTGAACACCAAGGATTTGCATAGGGAATTGGTACAATTGAATCCTTGGCTGTTTGATTTGTAGGATTGTTTCCGATAGGAATTTTTCCTAAGGATTTCTTTGCACAGATTCCATAGAAAATTAAACATCTACTCATACCTCTTTTTAAGAATGCTTTAGGGCTCCTTTGATTCAAAGGATTTGCATAGGAATTGTGTAGGATTTGATTCCTATGGGAAAAATTCCTATACATGTTGTTTGATTCATAGGAACGTATCCTATAGGAAAAATTCCTATAGGAATCTTGTAGTGTGATTCCTATAGGAAAAAAGCATTAGCTCATACCTCATGGAAAAATTCCTTTGCTACAATCAAACAAACTTCATCTTCCTATAGGTTTCAAGTAGACATGCCATTCCAATCCTATACCTTTCCTATTCCTATGTTTTTCCTATCCTTTAAATCAAAGGAGCCCTTACTTTTCCTATGGTGGAATCAAACAAAGTTTGGATTCTATGAATTCCTATAGGATTGGAGTGGACATGACATTGCAATCCTACATTTCCCTATTCCTACATCTTTCGGTAGGCATTTGCCTAGAATAAATAACCATGTGTATTACGGAGTAGCAATAAAATATAGGTTTATTTCTCTAAAGCATCTTGCACTGTACTAGTACATGGCTTAAGAGACAATATTTTTACCATTTTTTTGCGAGAAGACAATATTATTACCATAGTTACTAAGTACATTTTATTGGATGATGAAGTGATAGCCCTCATCAATGCATTGTGAATTATTAGGGCATGGGTCACACGTGATTTACGAGTACACCGCACGATCGAGAGCCGCCGTCCCTCTTTGCTTTTTACCGATGCGGCGGAGCTCCTCCCCACACCCACGAATAACTGAAAGCCACAACTGCTGGGGAAAAGTCTTGCGCCGAGAAAATCTACAACCGTGGTTGAGTACATGTGTTTCTTAAGATACGAGTGCTCCAATGCATTTTTTCTTTCCTTTTACTAATTTACCTTGAAAATCCTGCACGTCCACTTATTTGTGGACGGAGGGAGTATCACGCCAAGAGGAAGTAGGACAATACTTTTGCCAGCTGTTGGCTCTTCTATTGTTCTTGCTCTAAAGAAACCCCGATTGTGAAAGGCCAAGGCGTACTTCTTTTGGTCACGCAAAATTCAAAATACTGCCATGGACATTGAATTGACATGACAACACATAGCTTGGGATGTCCAAATTTGCACGTTAGACCAGTGACTTGTTCTTCACCTTTTCAGAGGGAACAGTGACTTTTTATTATGGGTCTATACACTTTCCAAGAAACAGGAGGAGATGCTGTAGAGTGTAGAGGAGCGAAGTCAAGCGCCCCGCCCCCACCTGCCCTATTTCTGTTCACCTCCATCGTCTACCTCCGCCCCCGCCCGCACCAATCGACCACCTTCCATAGCACACGCCAGTGCCGCCGCCATGCAGCTTTAGAATCAATTCCACCGCCCAGTTTGAGAGCCTCCGTTCTTCATCTTCCCCGCCACCTGCCGCCATCGAACCCAAATTAAACTCCAATCAGTTGAACCCAAACCTCATAGACCCACCCCCTGCCCTGCGATGGCGGCATCGAACAAGGAAAATGATGACTCTGAACTGTTTCAGAAGGTCTTTTCCGAAGGTCCCCTTGAAGAACTCGTAACAAGATGCGACGTCATCACCGCCGCGAGCCTCGTCGGTTCGTCCAAACTATTTTTCGACTCTGCAAATGATAGTGCAACTCTATCTTTTTCTCTCCCGTTTGGCCTCCCATGTGTTCTTCATTCTCACCCGACGAAGGTAGCACGGGATTGCAAGCTGACGCCGCTGGACAGGTTCTCCTCCGACGCTGTGATGCCAGACGGTACGGGTAAGCAGTGGGTAGGTGCCAATGGAGATTGGGTTGCCATGGTTGACACTGGCTTTCCTGCTTGCAAATGGAAACTTGTCAACGTCTACACTCGCCGTGAAATTCCTCTCCCTGTGCCGTTTGAAACCACCCACATTCCAAATATATACCACCACAACCTTCGTGCTATTATATTTCACAAGATATATATTTGCCAAGTTCCCACAGCTGCTGGGGGGTACAAAAATTTCTCTCTTGTTGCTGTTTTTGACATCAGAGTTGCCCTCCTTTGCGGCGAAGATTCTGGATGGACAGTTCTTACAGAGCCCAAGTCCCACATCTTTTACAATTACAGCGATGCAATTCTCCACAATGGGCTTGTGTTTGCCACAACTCATACTGGCACTGTTCACGCATGGAATCCTCAGCAAGCTGGTAATTTTCCTCCGGACGTAAGTAGTGTATGATGAGCTTCATTATTCATGGCTGTAAAGATAATTTTAATGCACAAACTTATTAATTTTCGAACCTGACTGATCTGACTTGGAGGCTTGGGGCATATTTGCTTCGGATGAAATTTCATTGGTATTTAGACTTTTTATTCGAGATGATTACCATAGAAAAATTTGAGGATTGTATAATTAGGAGTTTTATTCTCAGATTGAATTATGTTGGATTTTGACCTCTACTTGAACTTCTTGAAATGAATCCTTTGGTTTCCCATGTGATGTACTGAAATACACCAATATGCTGTATTATTGAATGGAAATGCCATTATATCATCCCATCTGAATCCTAATGCGTTTTCCCAATTCTTACGTTTTCAGATTTGTGCAAACCAAACATACCCTTCTTAACAGTAATTTCGTTTTCAAGCAGGTCCTCCGCTGATCGTAGAGCCACCGCCCATTGTGTTTGAATGGCGGTGTGCACTTGATGATGCTCTTGGCCATGATCACGAGGTCGATTATGGCATGTGGTGGTTAGCAAGATCTATAGATGGTTCTAGACTTCTTCTGATCCATACACTGGGCATTGCTGATGAAAGGGAATATTCCTGTAAAGTTTGCCATACTGCTTCTGATCGTCGTGTTCATCATGGTCGCACTGTTGGCAACTATGCTTCTGGGTTTGGTTGCCTGGTGTTCACGAAGGACACTAGTAAGTTAAATGAAGGTATTCCATGGGAAAAGATTGATGACCTTGGAGAATATTCTCTTTTCCTTGGAGTGAACTATCCGATTATGCTGCCATTAGGCGGTGCAGATGTTGTCCCAGGATGTCTGACGAGAAGAAATTGTGTGTACACCTTGCCGAATGAAGCATGGCTTCGCAATTCGCAGCTGCCTGAAATATGCCGATTCAGTCTGAATCGTGAAGATTGCGCCGTTGGTTTCCAAACCAACGCCTTGGAGAAAACATGCAAAACAAAAAAAGATAGGTACCTGGTAAAGACACCGCTTTGGTTCATCCCAAACTTCGCCAACGCCCCGGATTGGAACAAGTGTGATGTTTAATTCTGAAACAGGGCCTGCAGCCATTGTAGCTACTGATAGTATGTAATTTCATAGCTAATGAACGAGGCAATTGTGGTCTACTAGTTACAACTGTTTTGTAAAGAGGTGGTCTATAAGTATACCCCTCTCTTCATTGATGCATTTGTGGTCTACTTGATGGTACTCTTAAATATATGGGTGTGGCTCCTCAACACATAATGTGGGGGTATTATTGTGTTAAAGTTGAAGGCTTGATCAACTATAGGTTCACTTCTCTAGTTACATTACTAGGTACTCCGGTTGGCTATGTTGTGATGAAATTGTGTTCTGTTGTTCGGTGAAGACAAAAGTAGAACTATGGTATGCTTATGTTTAAGAGCAAGCGAGGGTTTAGCTTGAGATGTTAAAATTCAGATTTGAACTATTTTTTGATATGGAAATTTGAAATATATATGGTACTGTATATGATTATGTGTAACAACAAGCGACGAAAGGGCTGATGCTCCTATTCCTTGTCGGCGGGAGGACTATGTGTGCGGCGACTTGAGCCAAATTAGAAGGCCATAGCTATGTTGATTGGTCCTTGAAGTTGGAGGGGCTAGGATTTCGGATGAGCGGAGTGGGGGAAGTTGTTGCTCATGGAACATAAGTCCTTAAAATAGTAATGTTAGTATATAGGAGTACAAGGTATATACTTGTACTATTTTAGTACTATAATAAGTATATCGGGTTCATCAAAAAGAATTATCTCGGGTTCACAACCACGTGGGGTCAAGGTGAGGGAAAGTTGGTCAATACCTCTTACCGCTATATCCCCGCCCCAAGTTCTAATGCGCAAGTGCTGTTATTTTTTTTAAGGGAAATAGTGGTTCCTCTCTCCCGGAAACATGCCCCGCATCTCCACCTCCTAGTATCGTAGTACTACTACTGCATCTTCTCCAAAAAAAACCCTCTTCTGTCTCTTTCTCCCGTTCACCCCTCTCTCCCTTGCATTGGATTACCGACTCCAATGAAGCAGAAGCGTAAGATTGAGGAGATTCCTGATTGCTACCACCAGTCCATGGGGTGGGGCAACCTCCACTACCCACTGGTGGAGAACATAGCCGAGCGGGCGGATATCCTCAGCACTGGTCGCCTCGCTCGAGGCATGATCGGCATGCGGCATGCCATCCGCGGAGCGCATAAGGTTCCGTTCGGTTTACCGAGCCTGCTCCACTGCGACCCCGAGACATGGCCAGACGACCGCGACAATACTGTAAGAGTATTTATTTATTTACTCATCTCGTTTCAGCTTGTGTTTTTTCAATCAACTTTTCTTATTGCCAAACATCATGCATGAATTTAGACTCAACATAATCACCTGATTTGGGAGTACTGTAAGGTTTGCTGCCTTCACTATGCACATGTACTCTTCGGAATTGCTTTATTTATCCATTCACTACAAGAAAAGTTCTGATAGACAACGTCCCAAAATCGTCAACTAAGGGGCATTTTTCGTCGCCTATGGGCCTAACCCGACGATATGGGTTCTGTTGTGGAAACTGCGTCAGGCAAAGTCCAACGACGATTTTTTCGGTCCGTCGCGCTTGGGCGCCCTTCCGCCACGGAAAATCGGACCGTTGCGGAAGTGTTTTCGGGAGCCCGTTGACTGCTGACGTCATGCAAACTGACACGTGGCAGACGCCGTTAACTGCCAGTTAACGGCGTTAACCGGCTGAAACCCCGTGGTAGATGGTAGGCCCACACGAGGCCTGCCACGTCTTAAGCGGGCCGGGCCAGATGACATAGTTTGACCGGTCAACTATATAGCTGGGCTGGTCCATTAGTTACGTGGGCCGGGCCTAACCTCTAAGGTTGACGGTCAAAACTTAAATGGGCCGGCCCATTTAACATGTGGGGTCCACCTTACAACAACGGGCCGGCCCAAGAAGCAAGTGGACCGGGCCAAAACACGGTGGGTCCCACTTTCGTTAAAGGGCCGGCCATTTAGTGTGTGGGTCCACCGTAGCAAGTGGGGCCCAACAAGCTAGTGGGCGGGCCAAAAACAGGTGGGTCCCACTTTCCGGTTAAAGGGTCGGCCCATTTCGTTTGTGGGGTCCACCATACAGTGGTGGCCCAACAAAATAGTGGGGAAAAAACAGGTGGGTCCCACTTTCCATTAAGGGGCCCATTTAGTATGTGGGGTCCACCATATAGCAAGTGGGTGGCCCAAGATAGTGGGCGGGCCAAAAACACAGTGGGTCCCACTTTCTGGTAAAGGGCGGCCCAATTAGTATGTGGGGTCCACCATATAGCGTGGGCCCAACAAGATAGTGGGCGGGCCAAAAACACAGTGGGTCCCACTTTCCTCTTAAAGGGCCCCATTTAGTATGTGGGACCACCATATAGCAAGTGGGCGGCCCAACAAGATAGTGGGGCCAAAAACACATGTGGGTCCCACTTTCCTGTTAAAGGCCGGCCCAACTAGTATGTGGGGTCCACCATATAGCAAGTGGGCCGGCCCAACAAGATATTGGGCGGGCCAAAAACACAGTGGGTCCCACTTTCCTCTTAAAGGGCCGGCCCATTTATTATGTGGGGTCCACCAAAAAAGCAAATGGGCTGGCCCAACTAATTAGTGGGCCGGCCCAGTAGTTGGTGGGGTCCACCTTAAAGCAAGTGGGCCCGCCCAATTAGTGTGTGGGGTCCACCGTAAATCAAATGGGCTGGCCCAAGAAGTAAGTGGGCCAGCCCGTTTAGTTGCTGTTTATATGCCGGCATAATATGCGCTTTAGGATTTTGCGGGCAGGCACATATGTGATTTCGTTTAATTGGGCCGTTTAAGGGATGGGAATTCGTGATTTAGATACTGAGAATATTTACGCAGCATTGATTTCTGTCGGATAGCCTCACTTACCACAAGCACCAAAGAAAAAATGCGCGAAAGAACTATAAAAACTAACTAAATATTACATCAGCTGCAAGGCATTGAAAAAATATTACAGAACCCAGAGAAATTGAATGGTAATTAAACCTAGCAATACAATGAAGCGATCCGGCAATCTTTTAAGTTGTCCATGCAGCACCTATATCTGAAACAAAGACATTACAAGTTAAGACAGCAACAATGGAAAGGCAATGACACTACAATATTGTTTGGCAAAGAATTTGGAACTCATCATTTCGTCGTTATAACAAGATCATTGTAATGCGCACAATAAGCAAACAAAGAGTGCATGCCGCATACCAACAGCCAATATAACAGAGCATGTTAGAATGAAACAGCAGACTTACTACTGTCGAGTCCCATGCAAACCAACATGTTCAGGGAGTACAAAATTGGCATGAACAACATAGTAGCAGGCTATAAATTTTGTAACAACGACTGAGCAAGATGAAGTTATGATGGCTACATCTACAGAGCAGGGAATGTAAACCAAAAATAGAAGTTACGATGGCAAAAGCTAAAGAGGAGGGAATGTGAACCAACATGTGCCAAGTGAACTAAATAATACTCCTGAACTTATAGTGAAGGGGATGCAAATCAAGATGTTTCGGGATATAAACTTGTAATGAGCAACACATAGAGGATAGTTAATGCTTGAGCTTAGGATGGACCAGATACAGAATATAGTGGGATCACCTGTGAACTTGTATAAGAGGGAATGCAAACCAATATGTTCAGCTTTCCATATGTGAGCGTCATGCCAAGTCAGAGAAACAAGTCAATAATGCAGCTTTTGAAGAACAAGATGGCACGCAAAATTATTATCTAGTAGTATGACAAGTTTATTTGTACTACAGGCTAGATAGCAGAGTGATAGCATGCCAAACTAAGTCCTTACTTTGTTAGCTTACAATGAACTAGATACAAAACAATGGCATCACCTGTAGTACAGGGAATGCAAGCCAACATGTTCATGGAGTAAAAAATTGGCACAAACAACATAGTAGCAGGCCATAATTTTTGTAACAACGACTGAGCAAGATAAAGTTATGATGGCTAGATCTACAGAGCAGGGAATGTAAACCAAATATAGAAGTTACGATGCCAAAAGCTATAGAGCAGGGAATGCGAACCAACATGTGCAATTACTTAAAATTGGCCATGAACTAAATAATAGCAGGATGTTACTATAATACCTACAGTATAATTTTTGTAACAACGACTGAGCAAGATAGAAGTTATGATGGCTACATCTACAGAGCAGGGAATGCAAACCAAAATGTTCAATCGCTTAAAGTTAGCAATGAAGTAGAAAATAGCAAGGTGTTACGGTCATAGCTAGGAATGAACTAAAAGAGCTTCAGACAAACAAGCATCTGAACCCAGAACATGGCGCTAAAACAAGGGACTTACATTAGGAGAAGCACTCTGTGGGAGTCACAGCAGATCTTCCTGGGGTTGATAGATCCGGTGATGAAGTACGCTACATGTGCTACTTGGGGTTGGAGAGACGGCCATTACACTTCATGGTTACTCATCTCGTCTGCAAAAACGTAACGGCGCGTCGTTAGCACAAACAGGTTCCCCCAAGATTAAACAAGAACTTGCAGGCAAGCAATAGAAAAGCGACAGTAGAAGAGTTTAGATCATACACGGCGCCGGTGAAGCAGATCCGGTTCATGCACAGCGGTGTCGGTGAGCAAGATCCGATGCGGTGGACGACGGATCCGGCGAAGCGGCTCCGGTGGGGTGGACGATGCCGCAGCTGAAGCGACTGCGGTAGACTGCTGGATGAGCATATGGTTTCGAGGTTCGGCGGGGATGATCCGGTCCGGTTGATGACGGCGTCGATGAAGCGGCTCCGGCAGGCAGCCGGATGACGAGGATCGCGAGGCCTCGGGTAGGCCAGGGAAGTCCGGCGGGGATGTTCCGGTGCGGTGGTCGTGGAGGTGGGAGAGAGAGGGACTTGGGAAGTTCCGGTGGGTGGTCTCAGAGGAGAGAGTGAGGGAAATGAATTTTTTTTCGGGGAGTTTCCGGAGCTAGGGAGGTGGTGATCGAAAAAAAATGACGGGTAGACCCCCCACCAACCGACTTATACATGGACATTGTTGTCATCTTTACGAGGGTAGAATGGGAAGTTAGAAGCGTGTGAAATATTTGTATTTTTCGGGCGGGAAGTTTTGCCGCTGGAATGAGATTTCGAATTTGGCTACAGTCCAAGTAATACAAAAATATGAGACCGTACTAGTACGGCCAAATGTCACATCAATTCATCATCACGTTGAAAATCGGTTACGACGATCATAATTATTGGCCGTTGGCACAACAGTTCTCCAACGCTTGATCCAACGGTCAAAGTTCCTTTTTTTTAAGAGAACGGTCAAAATTCATTGGATTCGCTCGGGAACTGCGCGCGCCAAAACGAGTCAGACGAAGATGTTTCTAGAGTTCTCACGGACGCGTCTTGGCGATACATTGAATGCAAATCTTGCAAGGTCAAAAAAAATGCAAATCTTGCAGGATCGTATGTGGCTGCTATGAGCTGAAGTACTCCATGAAACCGTGAACATACATGTAGATGGGAATCCCATGTAGACGATCTGAAGAACGACCCGCTGCATCTTTCACAAATCCATCTACATGACATGATAAACTTTAATTAAGAAGCAGCCACGTAACAATTATTGCCCAAAATCTAACGGGTTCGACAATAAGCTGGTAATTCTCTATTATATATAAACACCAAAAAAATATAGCAAGTAAGAAAGGAGTGTCAATGCCACCAGGACTTACAAAAAAAGGGAATTAGCACTTTGTAATCTCTTTGTTTTTACACATACCTTCTGCTCAGGAATCCAGGGCCTAGGGTCACATCAAGTCATAATCAGAAACCAAAGTCGGTTCCCATGTTCTCCAATTCAAAACGCGTACAAAATATTTCAGTGTGTGAAATAATGTTGAGATTTTGAATTAGAGGGTTGTTAAGCTATTGATTATATGGAGTCGAAATTTGGTAGCATACATAAGTATCTCTGTTCACAACTCACCTGTACAGAAGCAGGAACAGCTGTTGTGTTGCAGCACAACACAAAGGAGAAGCCACTGTTCCGTTCATTGCACTCAATACAGCGATGAATGAACCAGACCAGTTGACAAGCTTCTAGACCAGTATGTAGAAAGATGGAAATCAATGGATCACAGAAAATCATCAGTGTCAAGCTTTAATGCACTAGCCAACGCGACCAAAAGTCCGAACTGATGGAAAGGGCTAGGCAATCCACTTTATACATCGCAACAAAAAGTCCAAACTGACAGAAAAGGCTAGACCGGGAGAAGAGAAGAGAAGGTTTGTGAAAGCGATGACTCGAACTTGAGACTATGGGCTCTGATACCACGTCAAGCTTCATCCACGAGCCAACGGAACCACAAGTCAGAACTGATGGAAAGGGCTAGGCAATCCACTTATAATATTAACAATCAGCAGGGTTCCGGTTCAAAAAAATCCACATCACAACAAGGAAACGACCACCAAGATCATAGCAATTGCAGATAAATGCACCTACGAAATATGCTCAGACTAAGGAACCATTTTACAAGACAAAGGTAATGACCTGTCACTGTCCCCGTTCATCTCCAATTATCTAGCAGATACTCTTCTTACTACTTACTAGCATTCCTAACCTGCTCCAGTAGGGCCTCCTTCTGTGCTGCTATCGTTCTAAAATTGTCGACTTCTAGTCTTAGCGCAGCTGATGCAGCTCGTTCTACTTGGAGTTGCTCCTTTAGAACTTGAGCATGCAAATACTTTGACTTGGACATGGACTTGCACTTCAGCAGTCCAGCATTCCGTAAGAAAGTGTTTTTGGCAATGCCTTTCTTTTTTATTGCCATAGAAAATGCCTTCACACATTCTTCATCGGTTTTTTCCAGACCGTTTTTACCGGTTTTTGCCATCTCTAATTTCATATCTTCCTGCAAAAAATTCAGTTCGTACACATGTGTAAACATGATAGTTACTACAGAGAAACTTGCTGATAGTAGATTTATCATGTGTATGACCTACTTTTATTCCTACAGTTTGGCATGTCTGATTCACATCACATGAATTTTAATAAACATATATAATATCATATTGACATGTACTTTACTACTCCTATAAGTTGGGATGTGAGTCGTCACAAAATTTCAATCTTTGAGAAGACTTACAAGAACACTCTGTGCGACTTCTCCAATCACTTCAAGTTTGTTCTTCTGGCATGCTTCAAAAATCTCTGGCAGAGTCATCTCTTTGTTTGGTTCCCTTTTACTTGCATTATGTAACATCTGCATTTTAGTACTACCATTTATAAATCGAATAACGTGGTTGAAATGGAGGATCATAATATAAGCTGCACACTGGTGTATATACTCTGCATGATCTTTTACTAAAATATTTCTAAATAGCAGTATAAAACAACATGTCCTTACTTTTTGCCGAATGTGCACTATAAGGTTACGAGATCCCGTACGGCTAGGTAAAAGTAGTTTACCGCGGTTTTCCTGATTCTGTTTAGCCAAATTCTGCAAAAAGGAGACTAGTGAGACACTGCTATAAATAAGAATCCAAGATGTGATCTGGTCTCAGTCTTACAAATCATACCATATTCTTTGGATCAGACCAGTGCTTCACAAGATCTCCCCACTGTTTGTCAGTCATTTGCTTAAAAGGAGATATAGTTGGAACACTCCCAGTAATCTTTCCAGTGAAGTATTTCTTCTTTAGCCTGCTGCGATACTGGCGCAGACAGTCTGAGAATAGACTGTTGAGAACATGCTTTACTTCCTCTTGGTCCTCATCGAACTCGAACCTTAACTGTTCACAACAATATAAACCGTTGGTGTGATATACATAGATCCAACAACAAGCTAGAAGGAACGGGACGTGCCAATGTGGTATACTAGTATGAGTAACATTACCAAGAGAAAGATGACTTACGTGTAACCTGTGCACTAATTTTTCAAAATGCGCAGAGGTGTCTACGTGCTCTTTCCATGTTGGGAAGATAGGAATTTCATTCCTGACGAAAATTCCTACATCCGATGCTAATTTACAAGATTCTTCTGGGTCCAGTGGCCTTCTGCCACCTACGATAGATGAAAGGCGAAATCTTGATTCCATCCCAGCAAGCTTAGCTACGAACATTTTCCCTACTGTTGGGCCCCTCGTTTTTCTTGATCGTGGTGCAACTACAAAGTTAAGCATTACATCAAGCTATCAAGGTAGGTATAACGGAGAATGAAACTATAAGCATTATATATATATCTCTATAAAGTATAACTTTATAACGGAGAATGAAACTATAAGCATTGGAAAATGTACCTTCTTCGGTGTGGGGCTCATCCTCAGGGGAGTTGTCTATGGCAGGACTAATATGGGTCAGTGGGAGATCATCAACAGTTTGTTGATGTTGTGCTAGCAGTGTTTGGCCAGTTGTGGTTGTGTCAGCTGGGACTGGTACAGTGTGTCCTTGGGCAGTATTTCCTACCACAGCTACTGCTGATCCCAATTGTGGCTGAGAAGTTGCCGTGGAAACTTGTTCTGCTGCCAATTGTTGTTGAGAAGTTGCTGTGGAAACTGGTTCTGCTGCCAATTGTGGCTGAGAAGTTGCTGTGGAAACTGGTTCTGCTGCCGATTGTCGCTGGTTGACTGGATTGGTAACAGGTGGCTGATTCAACCGCTTGGGGTGTTCACCACGTTTTTTTATTTCAGTACTCTTAGAATTTTCGTTATTTTCTTCAACTGGTGCCATGAATCGCTGAGACTGTCTAGTAGCAGAAGCAGGTTTCTTTTTTGGTTGCAGCTGTTCTATCACCGATTCAGGTGCCTGTTGAATGGTCTTCCTCTCATTGGTGGTTCCTGCGAAATTCTTACTTGAAGCTGCAGATTCCTAGCACACATAAACGATATTTCAGTCTACAGAAGTCCCATATATGATGATATGCAAATGGAATAGAATGAAGAACAGTAAAGGATGACGTGCATGCTGAAACATATATATGATGCATTAAGGAGACCTAGAGGTGGCATGTGAACATGTTTGGTGGGATTCAGGATACAAGTATACAACACATGGAAGTTGCAAAACAGATATCTCAAAGTAAAAAACACAGAAATCACCTGGTGGGGTTGAGGAGAATGGTCAGGCAAGGCATCTTCCTGAGTCAGCTCTCCAAGAGGCTCAGCATGATCAAATTGTGAATCATAACATTGTTCTTTATCTTTGGGAAGGGGAAAGGGTTCTTCTCCGATTTTGTTCAGGTTTGCACTAGAGGCAATAGCGTTACACATGTTTGTGCCCACACGGCTTGCATATCTTATACATATATTCCGTATCCGTTTCTCTTTTAATTCATTCTTCTGTATTGCAATAATATCTAGCATGCATTACAAAAAAAATGCTAATGAGATGGCGGTGCAAGTAAGCAAAAAAATACTTTTCGAAATCACATGCATAACGAATGCGGCCATATCAACCTTCTTGGAAGTCGGCGCGTGTACGCTTTGGTTTCCTGCCGTCGACCATGGAAGCGCCCATCTCTCCAGTCCGGTGGACGGAAGGAGTCGGGGATTAAGATACGAGAACCCGGCGATGGTGACTGTCGCTGACAAGGCGGCGGTGGAAGTCGGCTACGGAGGAGCTCGTATGGTACAGTGGTCGTCGGTGGGGGTGGGGGAGGTGGAAGCTACTCCGGCTTGCTAAAAAGCAAGGGAGACGGCGGAACGTCGTCGGTCACTACGGTGGCCGATGAGAAGGCAGTAGTGCTGGTGTGGGAGTGGGACAGTGGGCCGGCGCCGGCGTGTGAGATGATCCGGTGGGTCATGCAGGGTGGAAGCGTGAGAGAGAGATGCGGGGTTCGGCGCCGCCGGTGATAGGTCTGAATTGAGCGGTCCGGGGGGATAAGATCGACACTGTACTTATTTCACATCGCTTTGAATTTTGGAAGCGGGGGGATTTCGGCGGGAATTTTGGGGCAGAGTTGAAATTATTACTGGTTGCTGGAAAACTGTGGAACCCTAGCCTACGAAATCCCAAGTCTGAAGCTGAGGGCCCTTTTGCTGTGGCTTTTTGGCTTTTGGATTTTGGAAGCCAAAAGAATATAATATTTGTTTTTGGCTTCCAAAATCCAAAAGCCAAAAAGGCAAAAAAAAAAAGGCACAACAAAAGGGCCCTGAGTATGTTCGGGTTCAAGGGGATATGCTTGTTGGTTCTTGGGTGCATATGATCTCTTTATTTCGAAATTCATCTTCTATACATTTTGAAATGTCAAAAAAGAATAAAACGAAAAATGCATGTGTACTTCTTCGCTTGCTTTATACACATAAAATATTTCAATGGAAAAATCGAATAGTAATTTGGGCTATGTAAAAAAGAGTTACTCCGTAAAAAAATTGTGCTAACCATAAGGCTTTTTATGAGACATGTTTTCTCTCTTTTTTTACATCGACCATGAAAAAAACTTGTTTTTTTACATCAACCATGAAAAATACTTTTTTTACATCGACCATGAAAAATACTAGGAATTTGCTAAGAGCATCCACAACGTGTAGCCAAAAGTGGTTCCATATTTGATTTTTGGCTTTTTGAACTAGTTCCATACATTGTAGAGGTAGTTCCAAAACCAGAAAAACAGGGAACCGGAGCAAATAGGTGCTCCGATGCCAAATTTCACTTTTGGCATTTGGAACTAGTTCCCTACATTGTGAGAGTAGTTCCATATTGGCTTTATGAGTTGTTTTAGCTTGATGGCGGGACCCACGTTATAAATATTTGGAACCACTACATTGTGGAGCTATTGCTATATTTCACACCAAAGCCAAATTCACCATCGTATCAGATTTGGCAATAGCAACATTGTGGATAGCCTAAAGTTATATTTTCCATCTTGTACACAATTAAAAATATCTTTAAAACAAACAAATCTCTAATGTCTAGGTGTACCATCTCTACTAGTACTAGTATATATACACGTGCCTTGCACGTGAGGGCTCTTTTTTTTAGTGAAACAACTTCGACGCAATAAGAATTCGATCTTTTTTTAACAAAGGAGGGGGGCCCAAGGGCTTGGATACCATTAAGTGCAACAGAGGGGTACATATTACAGATTGCAGTCAATAGTCACTTGGGTTGAAAGCCAATGCAAGCCCGCCTACATGATAGCAGGATTTTGTGAAGCTTTTTAACTTAATTGGTCAAACATGCGAAGCATGTGCCATTTACTTGTACAACTTTATCGGAAAAAAATACTTGTACAAGCTAGTTCCCCTAAGTACTACCAGCACATAAGTAAACAAAAGAACCAGGGACATCATCAACTGAAAACAACAATCTATTCATATAGCGGCTCTTGCATCACCCTTTGAAAATCATCTACCTGCAAAGATGAGTGCAGAGTTTCTGCTCGTGCTTTCACCTGTTCCAAGATCGTCCAGTTGATCTCATGGACATCTGCATCAGCCAAAGCGGTAACCAAGTTGCCAGCCACTAGCTTCTGCAGATCAGCAACAGCATGTAGGCCATCTTGAATTGTAGAATTCCATCCTCGGTTCATTTCTTTGTTCCGCCAAGTGGCCACATCCAAGTCCTTTTGAAGACGCCTAATCTTAGCTTCCCCAGTGCCACATCCTTCTGTTTTGTTCCTACAAACGTTTGCATCACTGGAACTCTGGACATCTGTGCTACAATGCTGCTTGGCAGGGACATGAGCAGTCACTTGCTTCTGCGATTTGCCATGCATAAAATCAATCAGCAGATTAAAAGGAAATATGTTGGTTGATTCATGTCACCACTTTCAGCAACCCATGAGTTTCTAAACCTTAAATGGAGTCTAAAACATTGCAATAAAAGGGTGGGTGCATCATTTGGATGCAGAGGCCGGGGCGACCCTATTTTCAAGAAAAAATTAGGAAATCTGAAATCTATATCTATATCTCTACCATCTATACCACTCCACTCCTGTTGACAGTTTGATCTCTTTCAGTACATTAGATTATGTCATGTTTAAAACACTATTATAAAATTACCTCCTTAATGTTGAGCTCAGGAGGATCCAGATGTGCTGATCCTAGGCGGCCACTCAAATGATTGCTTGCTAGAACAATAGGACCAAATCCCGCCTCCTTTCTACCAATGTCTGCATCACTGGCGCGCTCACTGTCTTTGTTAGGAACATGAGCAGTGGCTAGCTGCTGCAAATCAAAGTTCATCAAATCAATCAGCAAACAAGACATATGAAATTTGAGCAGTGCGGCTAAATACCTTCTTCAGCAGCTGCCCCACGGAATCGTCCTTTTGGCGGCACATCACACGTTTGAAAAATCTCGGCAACGACTTGGGGTGCGGTGATTTTGTCCCATTCCACAGTATGCCGAGCTTGGCTGCAATTATCATATTCTGCAAGATATTTTGCCTCCGAGATTCTTCGTAGGCATTCTCGAGGGGAATATCTAGCAGGCATTACAAAAAAAAACAGATGCTAATAACAAGCAGTGGAAGCAAGCAATAAACTAGTCTCGGAAATCAAATACGGAGTACATAACAAAAGCTGCCGGACAAAGTGTTCAACCTTGGTCGACTGGGGAGGTGGCGCGTTGGCCGTTCGGTTTGGTTCGGTGGATCATGGTGGCGCTTTGTGTACCGATCTCGCCGGCCGGTAAGATGAACCAGTGAGTCGGGGAAGCAGATCCGACGAAGCGGACGGAGTGTGGTTGACGGCGTCGCTGAGCTGGCTCCGGTGCGGTGGATGTCGGCTACGGATGGAGGACTGAGAGGGAGCGAGACGGACTAGGTGCGAGGTAGGGAGAGAGGCCCTTGCTTGTCCGTGGGTGGGGCTGGATATAGGGGAAATGAAAGCGAGGTAGGAAGATAGCATCCTGCTAATTTATGGTGCTGAACTAGAAAATCCCGCCAATATATGGTGCTGAATTGCGGGCGGCTCATAGCTTGTGCACAAATAAAATGGGAAAATCCAAAAAATGTAGTTCAACAAAAAAAACTCTAGTAGGCAAAGTCGCTAGCTCGCCATGAGAAGATGCACTCCGCCAACAAAATGTCATGACAAGCTAGTTTGCTATGGATCTTGCATTAACCCTGCTCGATAAAATGGTGGGCAAAAAAAGACAAGCTAAATCAAAAATAATGGTGGTAGAAAGATGTAACTCTCAAATGTAAACTCTACTAAACAGGGCCAGCTCAAAAATATGCCTCATATTATTAGTACTTCCTCCGGTCCATATTAACTGCCACTAACATACATCGAGAAACAAAAAAGAGAAATCTGTCATGAATAGTTCCCGAATTCAAATCTGAGTTTCTCTGTAGACTATTCCCATCTGAGTTTCTCTTTTTTGTTTCTCGATGTATGTTTCGAATTTTGATCTGAAATTTTTAGGGGTTATCTTAATATGAGCTGTGAACGTGCATGATTTGTTTCAGATTTTTTTCGCAATGTTTAAATTTGGATTTAGGCCGCATGTCACCTCGCTACCGCTCGAGAAATGGAGCCCCTCTCCGCTGGGCTCCATAAAAGCTTCACTGTTCGTGTCAGACTGTTGAAGACACTGGCAAGTGCATGTCAGGGGGACAGAGAATAAATTTCGTCCACGCGTCGGCGCGTGCTGTCTACCCCAAACCCTAAACTCTGTCTTTATGAAGTCAAGCATGCATGAAGAGAAGTGGTTTTTGGTTTCAAACATGGAAATTTCAAAAACCCTCTCAAGAGCTACATTTTGGAGTGACTAATTTTTCATATTCATGATTTAAACTTGTTTAAATGGGCATAAAAATAGGCATAAAATTCAAAATAAATCAAAATAAATGAAAAACCAAGGCACATAGTCTTCCTATGTCATATAGTAAGCATTCAATTAAGTTGATAAACAAGGTCTAGACATATTCGAACCAGAAAAATCATGTATCTACCCCCTAACCCTAAACTCTGTCTTATGAAGTCAAGCATGAAGAGATGTGGTTTTTGGTTTCAAACATGGAAATTTCGAAAACCCTCCCAAGAGCTTCATTTTGGAGTGACTAAGAAGCATACATGCTTACTTTTTTATATTCATGTTTTAAACTTGTTCAAATCTTGGTCAAACCTAGGATTTGACCAAGATTAAAATGGGCATAAGAATTCAAAAAAAAACAAATAGTCTGTGTATGTCATATAGTAAGCATTCAAGTTGATAAACAAGGTCTAGACATATTCAAACCAGAAAAATCATGGAAATTTCAAAAACCTCCCACGAGCTTCATTTTGGAGTGACTAAGAAGGATCGATGCAGGTTACGTTTCATATTATTCATGTTTTAAACTTGTTTAAATCTTGGTCCAACCTAGGATTTGACCAAGATTCAACAAATGGGGATAAAAAAATGAAAACCCAATGCACATAGTCTTCTTATGTCATATAATAAGCATACAATTAAGTTGATAAACAAGGTCTAGACATATTCAAACCAAAAAAAACATGTATGTGGCTACCCCTAACCCTAAACTCTGTCTTATGAAGTCAAGCATGAAGAGATGTGGTTTTTGGTTTCAAACATGGAAATTTCAAAAACCCCTTCCAAGAGCTTCATTTTGGAGTGACTAAGAAGCATACATGCTTACCTTTTCATATATATTCATGTTTTAAACTTGTTCAAATCTTGGTCAAACCTAGGATTTGACAAAGATTCAAATGGGCATAAAAATTCAAATAAAATGAATACCAAGGTCTTCTTATGTCATATAGTATGTGCGCATTCACTTAAGTTGATAAACAAGGTCTAGACATATTAAACCTAAAAAATCATGCATGTATCTACCCCTAACCCTAAACTCTGTCTTATAAAGTCAAGCATGCATGGTGAAGATAAGTGGTTTTTGGTTTCAAACATGGAAATTTCAAAAACCCTCCTAATTAAGAGCTTCATTTTGGAGTGACTAAGAAGGATACATGCTTACTTTTACATATTCATGTTTTAAACTTGTTTAAGTCGTGGTCAAACCTAGGATTTGACCAAGATTTAAATGGGCATAAAAATTCAAAAACAAAATCAAAAACCAAAGCAAGTCTTTGCATGTCATATAGTAAGCATTCAAGTTGATAAACAAGGTCTAGACATATTCAAACCAGAAAATCATGTATATATCTACCCCTAACCCTAAACTCTATCTTTATGAAGTCAAGCATGCATGAAGAGAAGTGGTTTTAGGTTTCAAACATGGAAATTTCAAAAACCATCCCAAGAGCTACATTTTGGAGTGACTAAGAAGGATATATAGATGCTTAATTTTGCATATTCATGATTTAAACTTGTTCAAATCTTGGTCAAACCTATGATTTGACCAAGATTCAAATGGGCATTAAAAATAGAAAAATGAAAAACCAAAGCACATAATCTTCTTATGTCATATAGTAAGCATTAAAGTTGATAAACACAAGGTCTAGACATATTCAAACCATACAAATCATGTATCTACCCCTAACCCTAAACTTTGTCTTATGAAGTCAAGCATGAAGAGATGTGGTTTTTGGTTTCAAACATGGAAATTTCAAATACCCTTCCAAGAGCTTCATTTTGGAGTGACTAAGAAGCATACATGCTTACCTTTTCATATTCATGTTTTAAACTTGTTCAAATCTTGGTCAAACCTAGGATTTGACCAAGATTCAAATGGGCATAAAAATTCAAAAAAAATGAATACCAAGATCTTCTTATGTCATATAGTATGCGCGCAATCAATTAAGTTGATAAACAAGGTATAGACATATTAAACCTGAAAATCATGTATCTACCCCTAACCCTAAACTCTGTCTTATAAAGTCAAGCATGCATGGTGAAGATAAGTGGTTTTTGGTTTCAAACATGGAAATTTCAAAAACCCTCCTAATTAAGAGCTTCATTTTGGAGTGACTAAGAAGGATACATGCTTACTTTTCATATTCATGTTTTAAACTTGTTTAAATCTTGGTCAAACCTAGGAAAATCATAAATATATCTACCCCTAACCCTAAACTCTGTCTTATGAAGTCAATCATGAAGAGAAGTGGTTTTGGGTTTCCTACATGGAAATTTCAAAAACCTCCCAAAAACTTCATTTTAGAGTGACTAAGAACGATACATGCTTCCCTTTTCATTTTCATGTTTTAAACTTGTTTACATTATCTTGGTCAAATCTAGGATTTGACAAGATTCAAATGGGCATCAAAATAAAAAAATCAGAAAAATGAAAAACCAAAGCACATAGTTTTCTTATGTCATATAGTAAGCATTCAAGTTGATAAACAAGGTTTATACATATTCAAACCAGACAAATCATGTATCTACCCCCTATCGACCCTAAACTCGGTCTTATGAAGTCTAGCATGAGGAGAAGTCGTTTTGGGTTTCAAACGTTTAAGCCAAAAGCCCCATTTCAAATATTTCAAACTTATTCAAATTTGGTTCAAATTTGAAAGACACACAAGTTATAGCACACATAGTGCATACATTCTCACACATACTGCACTAGATGCTAACCCGGCCTATAGTTTGAGGCCATTGGATGAGGTCGAAAAAAATCTTGGATTAGAAATGGGGTTGTTCGAACCCCGTAGTTGGATTTTTTGAACCTTGATCTGTAGTACTGGGCAAAACCCTAGTTTAACCTATTTAATTATAGATTCGTAGGTCGATTTTTCTACCTTTTTATTATTACTATGCAGCACATGTGTGTTTGCCCGTCGAGTGAAACTCGGAGGAAGAGGGATCACTCGGAAGGAGAGAAGAAGGGAGAGAATTATGGTGTCTCCCCTTTTTCGGGTGATGATGTTGACTTTTGTGCAGGGTTTGTCAGTGAGCAGGAGGTGCGAGCGAGCGAGCGAGGCCGAGAATGAGAGAGATTTTTTTTTTTAGAGGGACGACCGAAGGATCCAGAAGGACCCACAGACTTCCAATACGCATCCTGATGCGTCTTTCTCTTGACAAAGAAAATGGCTGGGAGTTTGCGTACCTATTGCACGTGACTTGTGCTCACTGAAGTGTGGGACCTCACGCATGGGCACCACACGTAAGTGACAGACCTGTTGGTGTAAAAACTCGGTTGATTATTATAGTGCATTAGAACAAAGTTTCCTATGGATTCAAGGGTAGGAAATCCAAGTTAACTCATTTACATGACATTATTTTTTCCATGAAGCAAAGTTAACGCACCTATCAATTGGTACATTTTGGAGTGACTAAGAAGGATCCAGGCTTACTTATTCGTTTTCACGTGTAAAACTTGTCTAAATCTTGGTCAAACAAAATTGGCAGAAAATTCAAAAAAAAAACAGAAAAATGAAAAACCAAAGCACATAGTCTTCTTATGTCATGTAGTAAGCATTAAAGTTGATAAACAAGGTCTAGACATATTCAAACCATACTAATCATGTATCTACCCGCTAACCCCTAAACTATGTCTTAAGAAGTCAAGAATGAAGAGAAGTGGTTTTGGGTTTCAAACATGGACATTTCAAAAACCTCCCAAAACTTCATTTTAGGGTGAGTAAGAAGGATACAGGCTTCCCTTTTCATTTTCATGTTCTATACTTGTTTAAATCTTGGTCAAACCTAGGATTTGACCAAGATTCAAATGGGCACAAAAAAAATAAAAAAAAGCACATAGTGTTCTTATGTCATATCATAAGCATTCAAGTTGATAAACAAGGTCTAGATATATCCAAATTAACCAGACAAATCATGTATCTACCCCCTATCGTCCCTACTTCGTCTTATGAAGTCAAGCATGAAGAGAAGTGGTTTTGGGTTTCAAACATGGAAATTTCAAAAACCTCCCAAAATTCAGCTTCATTTTAGAGCGACTAAGAAGGATCGATGCTTTTACCTTTTCATTTCCATGTTTTAAACTTATTTAAATCTTGGTCAAACCTAGGATTTGACCAAGATTCAAATGGGCATAAAAATTCAGACAAAAAATCTAAAGAATGAAAAACCAAAGCACATAGCCTTCTTAATTATGTCATATAGTAAACACTCAAGTTGATAAATAAGGTCTAGACATATTCAAACCAGAAAAATCATGTGTATATCTACCCCTAACCCTAAACTCTGTATTATGAAGTCAATCTCTAGGATTTGACCAAGATTCAAATGGGCATAAAATAAAAAAAACATAAAAATGAAAAACCAAAGCGCACATAGTCTTCTTATATGTCATATAGTAAGCATTAAAGTTGATAAACAAGGTCTGGACATATTCAAACTAGCTAGACAAATCATGTATCTACCCCCTAACCCCTAAACTCTGTCTTATGACGAAGTCAAGCATGAAGATAAGTGGTTTTGGGTTTCAAACATGGAAATTTCAAAAACCTCCCAAAAACTTCATTTTAGGGTGACTAAGAAGGATACAGGCTTCCATTTTTCATTTCCATGTTCTATACTTGTTTAAATCTTGGTCAAACCTAGGATTTGACCAAGATTCAAATGTGCATCAAAATTCCAAAAAAATCAGAAAAATGAAAAACCAAAGCACATAGTTTTCTTATGTCACATACATATATATAGTAAGCATTCAAAAGTTGATAAACAAGGTCTAGACATATTCAAACCAGACAAATCATGTACCCCCTAACCCTAAACTTTGTCTTAATTATATATGAAGTCAAGCATGAAGCAGAGAAGTGTGGTTTTGGGTTTCAAACATGGAAATTTCAAAAACCTCCCAAAAAGCTTCATTTTAATTAGACTGGCTGGTTAATTAAGAAGGATCCATGATTAATTACCTTTTCATTGTCATGTTTTAAACTTGTTTAAATCTTGGTCGAACCTAGGATTTGACCAAGATTCAAATGGGCATAAAAATTCAGAAAAAAATCGAAAGAATGAAAAACCAAAGCACATAGCCTTCTTATGTCATATAGTAAGCATTCAAGTTGATAAACATGGTCTAGACATATTCAAACCAGAAAAATCATGTATCTACCCCTAACCCTAAACTCTGTCTTATGAAGTCAAGCATGAAAAGAAGTACGGTGGTTTTGGGTTTCAAACATGGTAAATTCAAGAACCTCCCAAAAGCTTCATTTTAGAGTTACTAAGAGAAAGATCCAGACTTAATTACCTTATCATTTTCACATGTTAAACTTGTTTAAATCTTGCTCAACAAACCTAGGATTTTACCAAGATTCTCAAATGGGCATAAAAATCAAAAAATGAAATACCAATGCACATAGTCCTCTTATGTCATATAGCTAGTAAGCATTCAAGTTGATAAACAAGGTCTAGACATATTCAAACTAGCTAGACAAATCATGTATCTACCCCCTAATTAAAACCCCTAAACTCTGTCTTATGACGAAGTCAAGCATGAAGATAAGTGGTTTTAGGTTTCAAACATGGAAATTTCAAAAACCTCCCAAAATTCAGCTTCATTTTAGAGCGACTAAGAAGGATCGATGCTTTTACCTTTTCATTTCCATGTTTTAAACTTATTTAAATCTTGGTCAAACCTAGGATTTGACCAAGATTCAAATGGGCATAAAAATTATTCAGACAAAAAATCTAAAGAATGAAAAACCAAAGCACATAGCCTTCTTAATTATGTCATATAGTAAACACTCAAGTTGATAAACAAGGTCTAGACATATTCAAACCAGAAAAATCATGTGTATATCTACCCCTACCCCTAAACTCTGTCTTATGAAGTCAATCATGAAGAGAATTGGTTTTGGGTTTCAAACATGGAAATTTCAAGTACGTCCCAAAAGCTTCATATATTTTAGAGTGACTAATTAAGAAGGATCTTGGATTACGTTTTCATTTTCATGCTTGAAACTTGTTTAAATCTTGGTTGAACCTAGGATTTGACCAGAATCAAATGTGCATAAAATTCTTAAAAAAATAGAAAAATGAAAAACAAAAGCACATGGTCTTCTTATGTCATATAGTAAGCATTCAAGTTGATAAACAAGGTTTAGACATATTCAAACCAGACAAATCATGTATCTACCCCTAACCCTAAACTCGGTCTTATGAAGTCTAGCATGAGGAGAAGTCGTTTTGGGTTTCAAACGTTTAAGCCAAAAGCCCCATTTCAAATATTTCAAACTTATTCAAATTTGGTTCAAATTTGAAAGACACACAAGTTATAGCACACATAGTGCATACATTCTCACACATACTGCACTAGATGCTAACCCGGCCTATAGTTTGAGGCCATTGGATGAGGTCGAAAAAAATCTTGGATTAGAAATGGGGTTGTTCGAACCCCGTAGTTGGATTTTTTGAACCTTGATCTGTAGTACTGGGCAAAACCCTAGTTTAACCTATTTAATTATAGATTCGTAGGTCGATTTTTCTACCTTTTTATTATTACTATGCAGCACATGTGTGTTTGCCCGTCGAGTGAAACTCGGAGGAAGAGGGATCACTCGGAAGGAGAGAAGAAGGGAGAGAATTATGGTGTCTCCCCTTTTTCGGGTGATGATGTTGACTTTTGTGCAGGGTTTGTCAGTGAGCAGGAGGTGCGAGCGAGCGAGCGCGCGAGTCGAGCGAGGCCGAGAATGAGACAGATTTTTTTTTTTGAGAGGGACGACCGAAGGATCCAGAAGGACCCACAGACTTCCAATACGCATCCTGATGCGTCTTTCTCTTGACAAAGAAAATGGCTGGGAGTTTGCGTACCTATTGCACGTGACTTGTGCTCACTGAAGTGTGGGACCTCACGCATGGGCACCACACGTAAGTGACAGACCTGTTGGTGTAAAAACTCGGTTGATTATTATAGTGCATTAGAACAAAGTTTCCTATGGATTCAAGGGTAGGAAATCCAAGTTAACTCATTTACATGACATTATTTTTTCCATGAAGCAAAGTTAACGCACCTATCAATTGGTACATTTTGGAGTGACTAAGAAGGATCCAGGCTTACTTATTCGTTTTCACGTGTAAAACTTGTCTAAATCTTGGTCAAACAAAATTGGCAGAAAATTCAAAAAAAAACAGAAAAATGAAAAACCAAAGCACATAGTCTTCTTATGTCATGTAGTAAGCATTAAAGTTGATAAACAAGGTCTAGACATATTCAAACCATACTAATCATGTATCTACCCGCTAACCCCTAAACTATGTCTTAAGAAGTCAAGAATGAAGAGAAGTGGTTTTGGGTTTCAAACATGGACATTTCAAAAACCTCCCAAAACTTCATTTTAGGGTGAGTAAGAAGGATACAGGCTTCCCTTTTCATTTTCATGTTCTATACTTGTTTAAATCTTGGTCAAACCTAGGATTTGACCAAGATTCAAATGGGCACAAAAAAATAAAAAAAGCACATAGTGTTCTTATGTCATATCATAAGCATTCAAGTTGATAAACAAGGTCTAGATATATCCAAATTAACCAGACAAATCATGTATCTACCCCCTATCGTCCCTACTTCGTCTTATGAAGTCAAGCATGAAGAGAAGTGGTTTTGGGTTTCAAACATGGAAATTTCAAAAACCTCCCAAAATTCAGCTTCATTTTAGAGCGACTAAGAAGGATCGATGCTTTTACCTTTTCATTTCCATGTTTTAAACTTATTTAAATCTTGGTCAAACCTAGGATTTGACCAAGATTCAAATGGGCATAAAAATTCAGACAAAAAATCTAAAGAATGAAAAACCAAAGCACATAGCCTTCTTAATTATGTCATATAGTAAACACTCAAGTTGATAAATAAGGTCTAGACATATTCAAACCAGAAAAATCATGTGTATATCTACCCCTAACCCTAAACTCTGTATTATGAAGTCAATCTCTAGGATTTGACCAAGATTCAAATGGGCATAAAATAAAAAAAAACATAAAAATGAAAAACCAAAGCGCACATAGTCTTCTTATATGTCATATAGTAAGCATTAAAGTTGATAAACAAGGTCTGGACATATTCAAACTAGCTAGACAAATCATGTATCTACCCCCTAACCCCTAAACTGTCTTATGACGAAGTCAAGCATGAAGATAAGTGGTTTTGGGTTTCAAACATGGAAATTTCAAAAACCTCCCAAAAACTTCATTTTAGGGTGACTAAGAAGGATACAGGCTTCCATTTTCATTTCCATGTTCTATACTTGTTTAAATCTTGGTCAAACCTAGGATTTGACCAAGATTCAAATGTGCATCAAAATTCCAAAAAAATCAGAAAAATGAAAAACCAAAGCACATAGTTTTCTTATGTCACATACATATATATAGTAAGCATTCAAAAGTTGATAAACAAGGTCTAGACATATTCAAACCAGACAAATCATGTACCCCCTAACCCTAAACTTTGTCTTAATTATATATGAAGTCAAGCATGAAGCAGAGAAGTGTGGTTTTGGGTTTCAAACATGGAAATTTCAAAAACCTCCCAAAAAGCTTCATTTTAATTAGACTGGCTGGTTAATTAAGAAGGATCCATGATTAATTACCTTTTCATTGTCATGTTTTAAACTTGTTTAAATCTTGGTCGAACCTAGGATTTGACCAAGATTCAAATGGGCATAAAAATTCAGAAAAAAATCGAAAGAATGAAAAACCAAAGCACATAGCCTTCTTATGTCATATAGTAAGCATTCAAGTTGATAAACATGGTCTAGACATATTCAAACCAGAAAAATCATGTATCTACCCCTAACCCTAAACTCTGTCTTATGAAGTCAAGCATGAAAAGAAGTACGGTGGTTTTGGGTTTCAAACATGGTAAATTCAAGAACCTCCCAAAAGCTTCATTTTAGAGTTACTAAGAGAAAGATCCAGACTTAATTACCTTATCATTTTCAAATGTTAAACTTGTTTAAATCTTGCTCAACAAACCTAGGATTTTACCAAGATTCTCAAATGGGCATAAAAATCAAAAAATGAAATACCAATGCACATAGTCCTCTTATGTCATATAGCTAGTAAGCATTCAAGTTGATAAACAAGGTCTAGAGACATATTCAAACTAGCTAGACAAATCATGTATCTACCCCCTAATTAAAACCCCTAAACTCTGTCTTATGACGAAGTCAAGCATGAAGATAAGTGGTTTTAGGTTTCAAACATGGAAATTTCAAAAACCTCCCAAAATTCAGCTTCATTTTAGAGCGACTAAGAAGGATCGATGCTTTTACCTTTTCATTTCCATGTTTTAAACTTATTTAAATCTTGGTCAAACCTAGGATTTGACCAAGATTCAAATGGGCATAAAAATTATTCAGACAAAAAATCTAAAGAATGAAAAACCAAAGCACATAGCCTTCTTAATTATGTCATATAGTAAACACTCAAGTTGATAAACAAGGTCTAGACATATTCAAACCAGAAAAATCATGTGTATATCTACCCCTACCCCTAAACTCTGTCTTATGAAGTCAATCATGAAGAGAATTGGTTTTGGGTTTCAAACATGGAAATTTCAAGTACGTCCCAAAAGCTTCATATATTTTAGAGTGACTAATTAAGAAGGATCTTGGATTACGTTTTCATTTTCATGCTTGAAACTTGTTTAAATCTTGGTTGAACCTAGGATTTGACCAGAATCAAATGTGCATAAAATTCTTAAAAAAATAGAAAAATGAAAAACAAAAGCACATGGTCTTCTTATGTCATATAGTAAGCATTCAAGTTGATAAACAAGGTTTAGACATATTCAAACCAGACAAATCATGTATCTACCCCTAACCCTAAACTCGGTCTTATGAAGTCTAGCATGAGGAGAAGTCGTTTTGGGTTTCAAACGTTTAAGCCAAAAGCCCCATTTCAAATATTTCAAACT
Organism: Lolium multiflorum; assembly: GCA_030979885.1. Lineage (NCBI taxonomy): Eukaryota > Viridiplantae > Streptophyta > Magnoliopsida > Poales > Poaceae > Lolium > Lolium multiflorum. Next base: position 84,147,189 of record CM061750.1, read on the forward strand.
TATTCAAATTTGGTTCAAATTTGAAAGACACACAAGTTATAGCACACATAGTGCATACATTCTCACACATACTGCACTAGATGCTAACCCGGCCTATAGTTTGAGGCCATTGGATGAGGTCGAAAAAAATCTTGGATTAGAAATGGGGTTGTTCGAACCCCGTAGTTGGATTTTTTGAACCTTGATCTGTAGTACTGGGCAAAACCCTAGTTTAACCTATTTAATTATAGATTCGTAGGTCGATTTTTCTACCTTTTTATTATTACTATGCAGCACATGTGTGTTTGCCCGTCGAGTGAAACTCGGAGGAAGAGGGATCACTCGGAAGGAGAGAAGAAGGGAGAGAATTATGGTGTCTCCCCTTTTTCGGGTGATGATGTTGACTTTTGTGCAGGGTTTGTCAGTGAGCAGGAGGTGCGAGCGAGCGAGTCGAGCGAGGCCGAGAATGAGAGAGATTTTTTTTTTAGAGGGACGACCGAAGGATCCAGAAGGACCCACAGACTTCCAATACGCATCCTGATGCGTCTTTCTCTTGACAAAGAAAATGGCTGGGAGTTTGCGTACCTATTGCACGTGACTTGTGCTCACTGAAGTGTGGGACCTCACGCATGGGCACCACACGTAAGTGACAGACCTGTTGGTGTAAAAACTCGGTTGATTATTATAGTGCATTAGAACAAAGTTTCCTATGGATTCAAGGGTAGGAAATCCAAGTTAACTCATTTACATGACATTATTTTTTCCATGAAGCAAAGTTAACGCACCTATCAATTGGTACATTTTGGAGTGACTAAGAAGGATCCAGGCTTACTTATTCGTTTTCACGTGTAAAACTTGTCTAAATCTTGGTCAAACAAAATTGGCAGAAAATTCAAAAAAAAACAGAAAAATGAAAAACCAAAGCACATAGTCTTCTTATGTCATGTAGTAAGCATTAAAGTTGATAAACAAGGTCTAGACATATTCAAACCATACTAATCATGTATCTACCCGCTAACCCCTAAACTCTATCTTATGACGAAGTCAAGCATGAAGATTAAGTGGTTTTGGGTTTCAAACATGGAAATTTTGAAAACCTCCCAAAAACTTCATTTTAGGGTGACTAAGAAGGATACAGGCTTCCCTTTTCATTTTCATGTTCTATACTTGTTTAAATCTTGGTCAAACCTAGGATTTGACCATGATTCAAATGTGCATCAAAATTCCAAAAAAATCAGAAAAATGAAAAACCAAAGCAAAGCACATAGTTTTCTTATGTCATATAGTAAGCATTAAAGTTGATAAACAAGGGTCTAGACATATTCAAACAAGAAAAATCATGTATCTACCCCCTAACCCTAAACTTTGTCTTATGTAGTCAAGCATGAAGAGAAGTGGTTTTGGGTTTCAAATATGGAAATTTCAAAAACCTATCAAAAGCTTCATTTTAGAGTGACTAAGAAGGATCCATGCTTGCCTTTTCATTTTCATATTTGAAACTTGTTTAAATCATTGTCAAACCTAGGATTTGACCAAGATTTAAATTGGCATAAAATTAAAAAATCGGAAAAATGAAAAACAAAAGCACATAGTCTTCTTATGTCACATATATATATATAGTAAGCATTCAAAAGTTGATAAACAAGGTCTAGCTAGACATATTCAAATAAGACAAATCATGTATCTACCCCTCTAACCCTAAACTCTGTCTTATGAAGTCAAGCATGAAGAGAAGTGGTTTTAGGTTTCAAACATGGAAATTTCAAAAACCTCCCAAAAACTTCATTTTAGAGTGACTAAGAAGGATACATGTTTCCCTTTTCATTTTCATGTTTTAAACTTGTTTAAATCTTGGTCAAACCTAGGATTTGACCAAGATACAAATAGGCACAAAAAATGAAAAACAAAAAGCACATAGTGTTCTTATGTCATATCGTAAGCATTCAAGTTGATAAACAAGGTCTAGATATATCCAAACCAGACAAATCATGTATATATGTACCCCGTGTCGATCTTATGAAGTCTAGCATGAAGAAAAGTCGTTTTGGCCGGGTTTCAAACATGGAAATTTCAAGAACATCCCAAAAGCTTCATTTTAGAGCGACTAAGAAGGATCCAGGCTTACCTTTCCATTTTCATGATTTAAACTTGTTTAAATCTTGGTCAAATCTTGCTCAAGCATGAAGATAAGTGGTTTTGGGTTTCAAACATGGAAATTTCAAAAACCTCCCGAAAACTTCATTTTAGGGTGACTAAGAAGGATACAGGCTTCCCTTTTCATTTTCATGTTCTATATATACTTGTTTAAATCTTGGTCAAACCTAGGATTTGACCAAGATTCAAATGTGCATCAAAATTCTAAAAAAAACAGAAAAATGAAAAACCAAAGCACATAGTCTTCTTATGTCATATAGTAAGCATTAAAGTTGATAAACATGGTCTAGACATATTCAAACCATACAAATCATGTATCTACCCCCTAACCCCTAAACTATGTCTTAATTATGAAGTCAAGCATGAAGAGAAGTGGTTTTGGGTTTCAAACATGGAAATTTCAAAAACTGCCCAAAAACTTCATTTTAGAGTGACTAAGAAGGACACATGCTTTTCATTTTCATGTTTTAAACTTGTTTAAATCTTGGTCAAACCTAGGATTTGATGAACATGGTCTAGACATATTCAAACCAGACAAATCATGTATCTACCCCTATCGACCCTAAACTTCGTCTTATGAAGTCAAGCATGAAGAGAAGTGGTTTTGGGTTTCAAACATGGAAATATATTTCAAAAACCTCCCAAAATTAAAGCTTCATTTTAGAGTGACTAGTTAAGAAGGATCCAGGCTTACCTTTTCATTTTCATGTTTTAAACTTGTTTAAATCTTGTTCAAACCTAGGATTTAACCAATATTCAAATGGGCATAAAATAAAAAATAAATAAAATAAAAAACCAAAGCACATAGTCTTCTTATGTCATATAGTAAGCATTCAAGTTGATAAACAAGGTCTAGACATATTCAAACCAGACAAATCATGTACCCCTAACCCTAAACTTTGTCTTAATTATATATGAAGTCAAGCATGAAGCAGAGAAGTGTGGTTTTGGGTTTCAAACATGGAAATTTCAAAAACCTCCCAAAAAGCTTCATTTTAATTAGACTGGCTGGTTAATTAAGAAGGATCCATGATTAATTACCTTTTCATTGTCATGTTTTAAACTTGTTTAAATCTTGGTCGAACCTAGGATTTGACCAAGATTCAAATGGGCATAAAAATTCAGAAAAAAAATCGAAAGAATGAAAAACCAAAGCACATAGCCTTCTTATGTCATATAGTAGTAAGCATTCAAGTTGATAAACATGGTCTAGACATATTCAAACCAGAAAAATCATGTATCTACCCCTAACCCTAAACTCTGTCTTATGAAGTCAAGCATGAAAAGAAGTACGGTGGTTTTGGGTTTCAAACATGGTAAATTCAAGAACCTCCCAAAAGCTTCATTTTAGAGTTACTAAGAGAAAGATCCAGACTTAATTACCTTATCATTTTCACATGTTAAACTTGTTTAAATCTTGCTCAACAAACCTAGGATTTTACCAAGATTCTCAAATGGGCATAAAAATCAAAAAATGAAATACCAATGCACATAGTCCTCTTATGTCATATAGCTAGTAAGCATTCAAGTTGATAAACAAGGTCTAGACATATTCAAACTAGCTAGACAAATCATGTATCTACCCCCTAATTAAAACCCCTAAACTCTGTCTTATGACGAAGTCAAGCATGAAGATAAGTGGTTTTAGGTTTCAAACATGGAAATTTCAAAAACCTCCCAAAATTCAGCTTCATTTTAGAGCGACTAAGAAGGATCGATGCTTTTACCTTTTCATTTCCATGTTTTAAACTTATTTAAATCTTGGTCAAACCTAGGATTTGACCAAGATTCAAATGGGCATAAAAATTATTCAGACAAAAAATCTAAAGAATGAAAAACCAAAGCACATAGCCTTCTTAATTATGTCATATAGTAAACACTCAAGTTGATAAACAAGGTCTAGACATATTCAAACCAGAAAAATCATGTGTATATCTACCCCTACCCCTAAACTCTGTCTTATGAAGTCAATCATGAAGAGAATTGGTTTTGGGTTTCAAACATGGAAATTTCAAGTACGTCCCAAAAGCTTCATATATTTTAGAGTGACTAATTAAGAAGGATCTTGGATTACGTTTTCATTTTCATGCTTGAAACTTGTTTAAATCTTGGTTGAACCTAGGATTTGACCAGAATCAAATGTGCATAAAATTCTTAAAAAATAGAAAAATGAAAAACAAAAGCACATGGTCTTCTTATGTCATATAGTAAGCATTCAAGTTGATAAACAAGGTTTAGACATATTCAAACCAGACAAATCATGTATCTACCCCTAACCCTAAACTCGGTCTTATGAAGTCTAGCATGAGGAGAAGTCGTTTTGGGTTTCAAACGTTTAAGCCAAAAGCCCCATTTCAAATATTTCAAACTTATTCAAATTTGGTTCAAATTTGAAAGACACACAAGTTATAGCACACATAGTGCATACATTCTCACACATACTGCACTAGATGCTAACCCGGCCTATAGTTTGAGGCCATTGGATGAGGTCGAAAAAAATCTTGGATTAGAAATGGGGTTGTTCGAACCCCGTAGTTGGATTTTTTGAACCTTGATCTGTAGTACTGGGCAAAACCCTAGTTTAACCTATTTAATTATAGATTCGTAGGTCGATTTTTCTACCTTTTTATTATTACTATGCAGCACATGTGTGTTTGCCCGTCGAGTGAAACTCGGAGGAAGAGGGATCACTCGGAAGGAGAGAAGAAGGGAGAGAATTATGGTGTCTCCCCTTTTTCGGGTGATGATGTTGACTTTTGTGCAGGGTTTGTCAGTGAGCAGGAGGTGCGAGCGAGCGAGCGAGCGAGCGCCGAGAATGAGAGAGATTTTTTTTTTTTAGAGGGACGACCGAAGGATCCAGAAGGACCCACAGACTTCCAATACGCATCCTGATGCGTCTTTCTCTTGACAAAGAAAATGGCTGGGAGTTTGCGTACCTATTGCACGTGACTTGTGCTCACTGAAGTGTGGGACCTCACGCATGGGCACCACACGTAAGTGACAGACCTGTTGGTGTAAAAACTCGGTTGATTATTATAGTGCATTAGAACAAAGTTTCCTATGGATTCAAGGGTAGGAAATCCAAGTTAACTCATTTACATGACATTATTTTTTCCATGAAGCAAAGTTAACGCACCTATCAATTGGTACATTTTGGAGTGACTAAGAAGGATCCAGGCTTACTTATTCGTTTTCACGTGTAAAACTTGTCTAAATCTTGGTCAAACAAAATTGGCAGAAAATTCAAAAAAAAACAGAAAAATGAAAAACCAAAGCACATAGTCTTCTTATGTCATGTAGTAAGCATTAAAGTTGATAAACAAGGTCTAGACATATTCAAACCATACTAATCATGTATCTACCCGCTAACCCCTAAACTCTATCTTATGACGAAGTCAAGCATGAAGATTAAGTGGTTTTGGGTTTCAAACATGGAAATTTTGAAAACCTCCCAAAAACTTCATTTTAGGGTGACTAAGAAGGATACAGGCTTCCCTTTTCATTTTCATGTTCTATACTTGTTTAAATCTTGGTCAAACCTAGGATTTGACCATGATTCAAATGTGCATCAAAATTCCAAAAAAATCAGAAAAATGAAAAACCAAAGCAAAGCACATAGTTTTCTTATGTCATATAGTAAGCATTAAAGTTGATAAACAAGGGTCTAGACATATTCAAACAAGAAAAATCATGTATCTACCCCCTAACCCTAAACTTTGTCTTATGTAGTCAAGCATGAAGAGAAGTGGTTTTGGGTTTCAAATATGGAAATTTCAAAAACCTATCAAAAGCTTCATTTTAGAGTGACTAAGAAGGATCCATGCTTGCCTTTTCATTTTCATATTTGAAACTTGTTTAAATCATTGTCAAACCTAGGATTTGACCAAGATTTAAATTGGCATAAAATTAAAAAATCGGAAAAATGAAAAACAAAAGCACATAGTCTTCTTATGTCACATATATATATAGTAAGCATTCAAAAGTTGATAAACAAGGTCTAGCTAGACATATTCAAATAAGACAAATCATGTATCTACCCCTCTAACCCTAAACTCTGTCTTATGAAGTCAAGCATGAAGAGAAGTGGTTTTAGGTTTCAAACATGGAAATTTCAAAAACCTCCCAAAAACTTCATTTTAGAGTGACTAAGAAGGATACATGTTTCCCTTTTCATTTTCATGTTTTAAACTTGTTTAAATCTTGGTCAAACCTAGGATTTGACCAAGATACAAATAGGCACAAAAAATGAAAAACAAAAAGCACATAGTGTTCTTATGTCATATCGTAAGCATTCAAGTTGATAAACAAGGTCTAGATATATCCAAACCAGACAAATCATGTATATATGTACCCCGTGTCGATCTTATGAAGTCTAGCATGAAGAAAAGTCGTTTTGGCCGGGTTTCAAACATGGAAATTTCAAGAACATCCCAAAAGCTTCATTTTAGAGCGACTAAGAAGGATCCAGGCTTACCTTTCCATTTTCATGATTTAAACTTGTTTAAATCTTGGTCAAATCTTGCTCAAGCATGAAGATAAGTGGTTTTGGGTTTCAAACATGGAAATTTCAAAAACCTCCCAAAACTTCATTTTAGGGTGACTAAGAAGGATACAGGCTTCCCTTTTCATTTTCATGTTCTATATATACTTGTTTAAATCTTGGTCAAACCTAGGATTTGACCAAGATTCAAATGTGCATCAAAATTCTAAAAAAATCAGAAAAATGAAAAACCAAAGCACATAGTCTTCTTATGTCATATAGTAAGCATTAAAGTTGATAAACATGGTCTAGACATATTCAAACCATACAAATCATGTATCTACCCCCTAACCCCTAAACTATGTCTTAATTATGAAGTCAAGCATGAAGAGAAGTGGTTTTGGGTTTCAAACATGGAAATTTCAAAAACCTTCATTTTAGAGTGACTAAGAAGGACACATGCTTCGCTTTTCATTTTCATGTTTTAAACTTGTTTAAATCTTGGTCAAACCTAGGATTTGATGAACATGGTCTAGACATATTCAAACCAGACAAATCATGTATCTAACCCCTATCGACCCTAAACTTCGTCTTATGAAGTCAAGCATGAAGAGAAGTGGTTTTGGGTTTCAAACATGGAAATATATTTCAAAAACCTCCCAAAATTAAAGCTTCATTTTAGAGTGACTAGTTAAGAAGGATCCAGGCTTACCTTTTCATTTTCATGTTTTAAACTTGTTTAAATCTTGTTCAAACCTAGGATTTAACCAATATTCAAATGGGCATAAAATAAAAAATAAATAAAATAAAAAACCAAAGCACATAGTCTTCTTATGTCATATAGTAAGCATTCAAGTTGATAAACAAGGTCTAGACATATTCAAACCAGACAAATCATGTACCCCTAACCCTAAACTTTGTCTTAATTATATATGAAGTCAAGCATGAAGCAGAGAAGTGTGGTTTTGGGTTTCAAACATGGAAATTTCAAAAACCTCCCAAAAAGCTTCATTTTAATTAGACTGGCTGGTTAATTAAGAAGGATCCATGATTAATTACCTTTTCATTGTCATGTTTTAAACTTGTTTAAATCTTGGTCGAACCTAGGATTTGACCAAGATTCAAATGGGCATAAAAATTCAGAAAAAATCGAAAGAATGAAAAACCAAAGCACATAGCCTTCTTATGTCATATAGTAAGCATTCAAGTTGATAAACATGGTCTAGACATATTCAAACCAGAAAAATCATGTATCTACCCCTAACCCTAAACTCTGTCTTATGAAGTCAAGCATGAAAAGAAGTACGGTGGTTTTGGGTTTCAAACATGGTAAATTCAAGAACCTCCCAAAAGCTTCATTTTAGAGTTACTAAGAGAAAGATCCAGACTTAATTACCTTATCATTTTCAAATGTTAAACTTGTTTAAATCTTGCTCAACAAACCTAGGATTTTACCAAGATTCTCAAATGGGCATAAAAATCAAAAAATGAAATACCAATGCACATAGTCCTCTTATGTCATATAGCTAGTAAGCATTCAAGTTGATAAACAAGGTCTAGAGACATATTCAAACTAGCTAGACAAATCATGTATCTACCCCCTAATTAAAACCCCTAAACTCTGTCTTATGACGAAGTCAAGCATGAAGATAAGTGGTTTTAGGTTTCAAACATGGAAATTTCAAAAACCTCCCAAAATTCAGCTTCATTTTAGAGCGACTAAGAAGGATCGATGCTTTTACCTTTTCATTTCCATGTTTTAAACTTATTTAAATCTTGGTCAAACCTAGGATTTGACCAAGATTCAAATGGGCATAAAAATTATTCAGACAAAAAATCTAAAGAATGAAAAACCAAAGCACATAGCCTTCTTAATTATGTCATATAGTAAACACTCAAGTTGATAAACAAGGTCTAGACATATTCAAACCAGAAAAATCATGTGTATATCTACCCCTACCCCTAAACTCTGTCTTATGAAGTCAATCATGAAGAGAATTGGTTTTGGGTTTCAAACATGGAAATTTCAAGTACGTCCCAAAAGCTTCATATATTTTAGAGTGACTAATTAAGAAGGATCTTGGATTACGTTTTCATTTTCATGCTTGAAACTTGTTTAAATCTTGGTTGAACCTAGGATTTGACCAGAATCAAATGTGCATAAAATTCTTAAAAAAATAGAAAAATGAAAAACAAAAGCACATGGTCTTCTTATGTCATATAGTAAGCATTCAAGTTGATAAACAAGGTTTAGACATATTCAAACCAGACAAATCATGTATCTACCCCTAACCCTAAACTCGGTCTTATGAAGTCTAGCATGAGGAGAAGTCGTTTTGGGTTTCAAACGTTTAAGCCAAAAGCCCCATTTCAAATATTTCAAACTTATTCAAATTTGGTTCAAATTTGAAAGACACACAAGTTATAGCACACATAGTGCATACATTCTCACACATACTGCACTAGATGCTAACCCGGCCTATAGTTTGAGGCCATTGGATGAGGTCGAAAAAATCTTGGATTAGAAATGGGGTTGTTCGAACCCCGTAGTTGGATTTTTTGAACCTTGATCTGTAGTACTGGGCAAAACCCTAGTTTAACCTATTTAATTATAGATTCGTAGGTCGATTTTTCTACCTTTTTATTATTACTATGCAGCACATGTGTGTTTGCCCGTCGAGTGAAACTCGGAGGAAGAGGGATCACTCGGAAGGAGAGAAGAAGGGAGAGAATTATGGTGTCTCCCCTTTTTCGGGTGATGATGTTGACTTTTGTGCAGGGTTTGTCAGTGAGCAGGAGGTGCGAGCGAGCGAGCGAGCGAGTCGAGCGAGGCCGAGAATGAGAGAGATTTTTTTTTTAGAGGGACGACCGAAGGATCCAGAAGGACCCACAGACTTCCAATACGCATCCTGATGCGTCTTTCTCTTGACAAAGAAAATGGCTGGGAGTTTGCGTACCTATTGCACGTGACTTGTGCTCACTGAAGTGTGGGACCTCACGCATGGGCACCACACGTAAGTGACAGACCTGTTGGTGTAAAAACTCGGTTGATTATTATAGTGCATTAGAACAAAGTTTCCTATGGATTCAAGGGTAGGAAATCCAAGTTAACTCATTTACATGACATTATTTTTTCCATGAAGCAAAGTTAACGCACCTATCAATTGGTACATTTTGGAGTGACTAAGAAGGATCCAGGCTTACTTATTCGTTTTCACGTGTAAAACTTGTCTAAATCTTGGTCAAACAAAATTGGCAGAAAATTCAAAAAAAAACAGAAAAATGAAAAACCAAAGCACATAGTCTTCTTATGTCATGTAGTAAGCATTAAAGTTGATAAACAAGGTCTAGACATATTCAAACCATACTAATCATGTATCTACCCGCTAACCCCTAAACTATGTCTTAAGAAGTCAAGAATGAAGAGAAGTGGTTTTGGGTTTCAAACATGGACATTTCAAAAACCTCCCAAAACTTCATTTTAGGGTGAGTAAGAAGGATACAGGCTTCCCTTTTCATTTTCATGTTCTATACTTGTTTAAATCTTGGTCAAACCTAGGATTTGACCAAGATTCAAATGGGCACAAAAAAATAAAAAAAGCACATAGTGTTCTTATGTCATATCATAAGCATTCAAGTTGATAAACAAGGTCTAGATATATCCAAATTAACCAGACAAATCATGTATCTACCCCCTATCGTCCCTACTTCGTCTTATGAAGTCAAGCATGAAGAGAAGTGGTTTTGGGTTTCAAACATGGAAATTTCAAAAACCTCCCAAAATTCAGCTTCATTTTAGAGCGACTAAGAAGGATCGATGCTTTTACCTTTTCATTTCCATGTTTTAAACTTATTTAAATCTTGGTCAAACCTAGGATTTGACCAAGATTCAAATGGGCATAAAAATTCAGACAAAAAATCTAAAGAATGAAAAACCAAAGCACATAGCCTTCTTAATTATGTCATATAGTAAACACTCAAGTTGATAAATAAGGTCTAGACATATTCAAACCAGAAAAATCATGTGTATATCTACCCCTAACCCTAAACTCTGTATTATGAAGTCAATCTCTAGGATTTGACCAAGATTCAAATGGGCATAAAATAAAAAAAACATAAAAATGAAAAACCAAAGCGCACATAGTCTTCTTATATGTCATATAGTAAGCATTAAAGTTGATAAACAAGGTCTGGACATATTCAAACTAGCTAGACAAATCATGTATCTACCCCCTAACCCCTAAACTCTGTCTTATGACAAGCATGAAGATAAGTGGTTTTGGGTTTCAAACATGGAAATTTCAAAAACCTCCCAAAAACTTCATTTTAGGGTGACTAAGAAGGATACAGGCTTCCATTTTCATTTCCATGTTCTATACTTGTTTAAATCTTGGTCAAACCTAGGATTTGACCAAGATTCAAATGTGCATCAAAATTCCAAAAAAAATCAGAAAAATGAAAAACCAAAGCACATAGTTTTCTTATGTCACATACATATATATAGTAAGCATTCAAAAGTTCATAAACAAGGTCTAGACATATTCAAACCAGACAAATCATGTACCCCCTAACCCTAAACTTTGTCTTAATTATATATGAAGTCAAGCATGAAGCAGAGAAGTGTGGTTTTGGGTTTCAAACATGGAAATTTCAAAAACCTCCCAAAAAGCTTCATTTTAATTAGACCGGCTGGTTAATTAAGAAGGATCCATGATTAATTACCTTTTCATTGTCATGTTTTAAACTTGTTTAAATCTTGGTCGAACCTAGGATTTGACCAAGATTCAAATGGGCATAAAAATTCAGAAAAAAATCGAAAGAATGAAAGACCAAAGCACATAGCCTTCTTATGTCATATAGTAAGCATTCAAGTTGATAAACATGGTCTAGACATATTCAAACAAGACAAATCATGTATCTACCCCCTATCGACCCTAAACTTCGTCTTATGAAGTCAAGCATGAAGAGAAGTGGTTTTGGGTTTCAAAAAAGATCCAGACTTAATTACCTTATCATTTTCACATGTTAAACTTGTTTAAATCTTGCTCAACAAACCTAGGATTTTACCAAGATTCTCAAATGGGCATAAAAATCAAAAAATGAAATACCAATGCACATAGTCCTCTTATGTCATATAGCTAGTAAGCATTCAAGTTGATAAACAAGGTCTAGACATATTCAAACAAGACAAATCATGTATCTACCCCCTATCGACCCTAAACTTCGTCTTATGAAGTCAAGCATGAAGAGAAGTGGTTTTGGGTTTCAAAAACATGGAAATTTCAAAAACCTCCCAAAATTCAGCTTCATTTTAGAGCGACTAAGAAGGATCGATGCTTACCTTTTCATTTCCATGTTTTAAACTTGTTTAAATCTTGGTCAAATCTAGGATTTGACCAAGATTCAAATGGGCATAAAATAAAAAAACCGAAAAATGAAAAACCAAAGCGCACATAGTCTTCTTATATGTCATATAGTAAGCATTAAAGTTGATAATCAAGGTCTAGACATATTCAAACTAGCTAGACAAATCATGTATCTACCCCCTAAAACCCCTAAACTCTGTCTTATGACGAAGTCAAGCATGAAGATAAGTGGTTTTAGGTTTCAAACATGCATGGGGTGACTAATTAAGAAGGATACATGCTTCCCTTTTCATTTTCATGTTCTATATATACTTGTTTAAATCTTGGTCAAACCTAGCTAGGATTTGACCAAGATTCAAATGTGCATCAAAATTCCAAAAAATATCAGAAAAATGAAAAACCAAAGCACATAGTTTTCTTATGTCATATAGTAGCATTAAAGTTGATAAACAAGGTCTAGACATATTCAAACAAGAAAAATCATGTATCTACTCCCTAACCCTAAACTTTGTCTTATGTAGTCAAGCATGAAGAGAAGTGGTTTTGGGTTTCAAATATGGAAATTTCAAAAACCTACCAAAAGCTTCATTTTAGAGTGACTAAGAATGATCAATGCTTACCTTTTCATTTTCATATTTTAAACTTGTTAAAATCATTGTCAAACCAGGATTTGACCAAGATTTAAATGGGCATAAAATTTAAAAAATCAGAAAAATGAAAAACAAAAGCACATAGTCTTCTTATGTCACATATATATATAGTAAGAGCATTCAAAAGTTGACAAACAAGGTCTATACATATTCAAATAAGACAAATCATGTATCTACCCCTAACCCTAAACTCTGTCTTATGAAGTCAAGCATGAAGAGAAGTGGTTTTTGGTTTCAAACATGGAAATTTCAAAAACCTCCCAAAAGCTTCATTTTAGAGTGACTAAGAAGGATCCAGGCTTACCTTTTCATTTTCATGTTTTAAACTTGTTTAAATCTTGGTCAAACCTAGGATTTGACCAATATTAAAATGGGCATAAAATAAAAAAATAAAAAAACCAAAGCACATAGTCTTCTTATGTCATATAGTAAGCATTCAAGTTCATAAACAAGGTCTAGACATATTCAAACCAGACAAATCATGTATCTACCCCCTATCGACCCTAAACTTCGTCTTATGAAGTCAAGCATGAAGAGAAGTGGTTTTGGGTTTCAAACATGGAAATTTCAAAAAACCAAAAGCTTCATTTTAGAGCGAGTAAGAAGGATCGATGCTTATCTTTTCATTTTCATGTTTTAAACTTATTTAAATCTTGGTCAAACCTAGGATTTGACCAAGATTCAAATGGGCATAAAAATTCAGACAAAAATCTAATTAAAGAATGAAAAACCAAAGCACGTACATAGCCTTCTTAATTATGTCATATAGTAAACATTCAAGTTGATAAACAAGGTCTAGACATATTCAAACCAGAAAAATCGTGTATCTACCCCTAACCCTAATTAAACTTTGTCTTATGAAGTCAAGCTTGAAGAAAAGTGGTTTTGAGTTTCAAGCATGCATGGAAATTTCGAGAACCTCCCAAAATAAAGCTTCATTTTAGAGTGACTACGAAGGATCCATGCTTACACCTTTTCATTTTCAAGTTTTAAACTTGTTTAAAACCTCGTCAAACCTGGGATTTGACCAAGATTCAAATGGGCATAAAATTCAAAAAAATAGATAAATGAAAAACCATAGCACATAGTCTTCTTATGTCATATAGTAAGCATTCAAGTGGATAAACAAGCTCTAGACATACTGAAACCAGACAAATCATGTATCTACCCCTATCCCTAAACTATGTCTTATGAAGTCTAGCATGAAAAGAAGTGGTTTTGGGTTTCAAACATGGAAATTTCAAAAACCTCCCAAAAGCTTCATTTTGGATTGACTAAGGAGGATCCAGGCTTACTTTTTCATTTTCATATTTTAAACTTGTTTAAATCTAGGTCAAACCTAGGATTTGACCAAGATTCAAATGGACATAAAAAATCAACAGTTTACAACAGCACACAAAATAAACATGAAATTACATCTAAATCCCTAACTTTTACATGGAGGACCCCAGGCTGAAAGCAAGAAATGCGATCGGGTCTTGAATCTTGATGCGTCTTCTCTTGACAAAGAAGATTGCTGGGAGTTTGCGTACGTACATCACGTCACTTGTGCTCACTGAAGTGTGGGACATGACGCATGCATGGGCAACACACGTAAGTGACATGGATTCAAGGGTAGGGAAGCCAAGAGAAAAAAACGAGAATTTGGACAAAAATAACCCAATCTTGCTAGTATGTCGAAAGTTTGTTTTTCCCAATCTTTTCGACTTTGGGTTATTTCTGTCTATTTTGCCGAAAAAACGAGGACAGAGACTGGAAACGGTGATGCATCTAGCTTCAGAGTACGTCAGATTAAGACTTCATGAGCAACACTAGTCTGACGTAAGTACAGTGTATACAGACAAGACAGGGACTAGACATTGCTACCCACGTCCCTCTGCGCCCCTTCAAAGAAATCATACTCCGTACTAGAATCTCGAAACGTAGGAATTAGTCTGACACGATTTCTGATTGTTTAATTCATAGGATTGCAATTTTCAGAATTCATTGACAATACATTTTTATACAAAAACAAAAAATCCTTCATTGTGTAACCGTATGTTACTACTAGTATTTCTTTTGGTTTTCACACGCAATCAAATGTTATTGGATCCAAATACCGTTGTTTCTCAATCCTATATATTTGGAGATGATCATCACTCTCTAATCATACAATTTTCATATTCCCGCACTTTGAAAATCTTGCGAATAATCAAAGCAGCCAAAATCTATGGTGTGTATTGTATATGTTTATGCCATGCTTAGTTTCATCGAATATTGTTTGGTTGCATCGCGGGGAAACCGCGTGAATTTAGATTAATTGTTGCATGTTTGTTTGTGGTGTGACCAACTGCTTTTGCAACGAAACAACCCCCCCACCATGTACGCATTGTTTGGGTCGCATGCATGATGTGTACATAATGTTAAAATAGAAATAATGTAGGAATTGAATATGATTGCATGTTGAATTAATCCTATATGAGAGAAATCACACAAATTTGAATTGCATGTTCTTTGGTTGTAGTGCTACACAAAAAACACGTGAATTAGTATGAATTATCATGTATTCAAGAATCAAAGGAGCCACTGAGATTTGAATCCCACAAAATTTCTATGAATTTTCTTCGAACCAAACAAGCCCAACAAGATTCCAAAGGAATATAATACAACGAATCAAACAACTTCCGTTGTTGGAATATTTCCTTAGGACATCAATCCAATAGAAACTATATGATCCAGTTTCAGCGACAATCTGGTCGGTGTAGGCTCGAGGAGGCCAATTGTATATATATGTTTGGACCCGGTTGGTTGAGTGATCATGCTCGTGACATCCAGCCTGAAAGGTAAAATTCGGGCAAGGCCAGCGTGACGCCACAATACTTTTGAAATATTCAAAAGCGCGTAATATTTGTGAAATTTTAATAATAGCTACTACTTATGTGAATTTTTTTCGTTCATACGCTTATTGGGGGGTAGGCTAACCCTAATGGCCTCCTCAAGATCCCTACCTCTACCAAGGTTTCCCGAGTTCATCCACCTCGATGGGTTCCTTGCCACTTTCGACCATGTTGTGGGCATCATTTCGGGTTCCCGTACCACGGCCAGTCCTTTTCAGGAGTCCCGAACCCGATGCCATAATATTTGTTTGAAAAAAATTCAAGACCGCACAATATTTGTTGAAATAAATGAATAAGCATTTTTAAATAGCTAAATAAAAGAAGTACGAATTTTGAAAAATTTATTTTTTCTAAAACATTAATTGGAGCATTGACATGTTGAACCCACTTGTCGATTTTGCTATCAACATGACTAACTAGCTGATTAGATAACCAAGTGGTGAAATTTGCAACATATTAGACCACCACATGGTGGAAACTGCAAAAAAAATGTCCAAGTGGTGGTTTGTGCAACATATAGAGCAGTAGAGTATATGGTAGTACAAGATGAAGAGGCCTCCAAGATGAATGTGCACTGCCGTGGGCCCGTGGTAATATATCATGATGATGGCAAAGGATCTTTTCTCTGCTGAAACTGTCCAGAGCTGATTTGATGAGACAAAATACAGCTCCACGGCGTGCAAGGACAGTATACAGTACATTAGCTTCTTCTCGGGTCACACGCCTTCACGCCAGGTGCAGTAGTGCAGCAGAGACCAGAGAGAGAAGGCACGCCCGTAGTACTCGTATTATTGATTTCAATTCAAATTGTTTTTTTTGCCTGCTTCTCCGTCTTCTTCATCTCCATCTTCTCTGGCGACCCCGCCTACACCAGCAGCCCCTGCACCACCGCCGCCATGCCTTTTTCGGATCATCTCGAGCCACCTGTTTGATGGTACTAGTAGGAGTTGTTGACTTTTATCCATATCGCTCTACCAGCTGCCGCTCGCACTGTCCTCCAATACCTCATACCCAAACGCCAGCGTCCCACTACCACACCCCCACACCCACTTGACCGCATCCTTCCAATGGCGAGATCGATCAATGAGAGTGGCAGTTCTTGGGTGTTTCCTGATGGCCCCCTTGAAGAAATCGCATCCCGATGCGATGTCATCACCGCCGCGAGCCTCGTCGGTTCATGCAAGTTTTATCATGATTCAGCAACACAAAGTGTAGCTCTGCCTGCATCTCAGCCGTTTGGCATGCCCTGTGTTCTTCATACTCACCAAACTGAGGTACCGCCCGCGCACAATCCCTTCTACCGCGTCCACAAGTTCAAGCAGGAGGGTGCGCAGAAGGACAAGCAGCATGATGCAAAAGATCGCAAGGGTACCTTGTGCCAACTGACGCCGCTGGACAGGATCTCTTCCGATGCCGTGATTCCAGATGGTGGTACGGGCATGTGGGCAGGCGCGAATGGAGATTGGATCGCCCTTCTTGGCTTCCCCTGGAATTGGGAGCTTGTCAATGTGTACACTGGTCGCCGGATTCCTCTACCACCAATAAGTGAGTTTAAATCCACCCCGGATAAACTTGTGTTCGAGTCTAATGATCAACATCTTCAACTGCTGAAGATAGCTATTTGCCGAGTTCCAACAGCTGCTTCAAATTATACTAGTTTCTCTGTTCTTGCCATCTTCAACGCGGCAATTGCAGTCCTTCACTGTGCTTCTAGCAGATGGACAGTTCTTGACAACCAGTTCTTAGCGTACGGCTACTCCGATGCAATCATCCACAAGGGTATTGTATTTGCTGTAACTCAGACAGGCGAAGTTTATGCATGGAATCAACTTTCTTGGGGTAATTTTTCTCATCTCATATGATGTGTTTTCGCTATTACCTGCTAGTTTCAGATTTAGCTTTAGCCTTTTTCTTTTTGTTGTGCAGTTTTCGTGTCATGCCTGTACCTTTCCCCCTCTATATTCAATCAAAATCAGCAGCGATATGCCTTTGAGTCAAAATAAAGTACTCCCTCCGATCCAAATCAAATTGACTCAGCTTTGTCTAGCCAGTGCATCTAGCTAGACAAACTTGAGTCAATTAATTTGTGCATATCTAGCTAGACACATCCAGTTGAGTCAATTAATTTGGATCGGAGGCAGTATTTTAGCTACATCATTATTCATGTATGTAATGAACTAATCAAGTTTTGCTGAACTGACTTCAAGCTGTGCTTTCCTTTGCAAGGTCCTTTGTTGATCAGCACGGCACCTATTCCGCCAGAACTTGATGAACAAGGTCGGTACAATCTTGGCTCCTGGTGGTTAGCACGATCTCCTGATGGTTCTAGACTTTTTCTGGTCCATACCTGGGGCGTTACTGACGGGCGGGATTATACTGGACTGGTTCGGATTTTACCTGCTGCTGCTACCTCTGAGGGTCGTCATGGTCGCACTATTCGCGGGTATGGTAAGGGTTTACTTGGCTGCGAGGTGTACAGCATGGACACCAGTCAGTTGATGCCACCGAGGCCATGGAGGAGGATTATTTCCCTTGGATCATATTCTCTCTTCCTTGGAGTGAACTATCCGATTATCATTCCAGTAGAAGACGGGGCAGAACATGACCGTCCAAATATGGCGAGAAGCAACTCTGTTTACACATCGCACCATGCAGTAGGCCTTGCATATCCTCCTTCTCCAGAAATTTGCCGCTTCAGTTTGAATTCTGAAGACTGTACTGTTGGTTTCCAAACCAACATTAGATGGACATGGCGGCAGGTTCCGTTGTGGCTCATCCCAAGCTTCGCCAACGCCCGGCAATGGAACCTGCCTTCGCGTCACAGGTCCAGAAAGAAGGGCTGATGTACTTTATGTAATACTCGTGTTGTAATGCAAGATTTGTATCTGTTGAACTATTTCATTTGCATGTTTATCTCTACCTAGGCTACTCCCTTTCCGTAGTTGTGTTGTACTATCTGTTGAACTATTTCCTTTGCATGTTATCTCTACCTAGGCTACTCCTCCGTAGTTGTTAAATTGATGTAATGCTCCTACAATGCACGCTACACTGGGCGTGTGGCCTGTAATGTTATCAAACACCTTTTGTACTCGTTCTAGTAAGCATTTCACACTATAGCTCACATAATTAAAGTACTCCTACAACGTATTAGTTGAAAGATATCTCTCATAAGTAAGTACCCCTCTTTGAGCTTATGCGAAACATAAATGACTATTTTAGAAATATATACTCTCGACACAAGATTATATTAAAAACAATGGTACATAGTTCTATTAGAAAAAGAAAGTGTGAATAGTAGAATGATGGAGAAGTGTTTTTTGAGGTCTGTGCATAGCTAGTGTTCATGGTGCAAAAGCACTTAGACTAGTCACAATGGGAAGTATACTAGTCTATGATACAACACCTTCAATGCATAGTATCATGAATTAGTATCATGCAATGTTGCGAAAAACCAATTATTCATTTCTTTCCAAATAGACTAGCTTTGCGAGGATGACAAAACATTTCTTTATTGCCCTCTCGTATGAATCTCCTCCATACATCACCTCTCATACCGATTGAAAGCCATTCCAAATCGTTGGTTCAAGACCATGAATACCAAGCCAATTTTGTTAGCTAGTTGGACCACCCTCGGATTGAGAACCAACGGTTGAAAGAAAGGTGGGCGCCAACTCATATTTTTTTCTCGAGAGTCCGACACTTGATGTTGATTGCAAAGTTCACAAAGGCCAAAATTTTGACATCCTCTTTGTGCAAGTCTTGCCACCATCCAAACTCGGTTTTGAAGTACCAACCAAGAAAAAAAAAGCTTGCACTTTGGAGGACCCCATGGACCATGAAAATTTTGAAAAACTTCCAGTAAATCATGCATATTTCGATTTATATTTTGGTGAAGTTTCATTCGATTTGAATCATAGGTTTGTGAGCAAATATATATTTAGTTTAAACTAGTGCTCGAGTACGTAAGAATCTATTTAATCACAAGCTAGTCATCCGAATGGGATGAAATATTCATAGATTTTAAAACAAGGAATCTACATATTACTGGATTTTTTTTCAAAATTTTCTGAATAGTTTTTCTTTTTTAGCTTCGAAATAAGAGATAGTTTGGAACGTTGGATCTCAAATGGATGGTAGATGGTGGGACACAGTCACAATGTATCTTGGAAGCATCAAGTCACTGAAGCTCTGTCCGGTTTCCAAACCAAGCTAGGAAAGGCATTGAAAATGAAGTTCTGCTCTAAAACATTTCTCATTCCATTTTGGTGCTCGCGCGGTTGCATGCTGCCCACGTGTTAAGGTACGTGTCTCTGGCATGTAGAGAACTACGATTATTGGCGAAAAATATATCGAAATGGAAACTGTAAAAAAAAGCCCTCTCTGGTCAACCTGATGTGACGAGACATCACTGCACCAAACGTCGTCGCAAATTTATAGATGGGTGGCGTGCTAGTCTACCAACAGTCAAATCGGCGCCCAGTCGCAGCAGCAGCCTAGAGTACTACCTAGTTTTTGCCCCTTGCATGTCTATCATCTTCTTCTTCACCCCGTTACAAAAAAAAAACTCTTCTTCACCCTCCCAGAATCACGCGCACGCGCAGGATCTCGATCCCCACCACGCCGCATCACTAGTACTACTCCGTATACCTTTCTCTCCTTACCCCGGCCGGCCGCGCGCCGCATCGTTCCTTCCATAGCGCTCGCCCTCTCCTCCGAAAACCCCAAGCGCAGTTGCATCCGCCATCCACCTAAATCCATCTTCACGTGATGGATTATTCTAGGCTTTGCCGGGGCGGCGGGGACGGCCACTTGGAGGCTCTCACCGGCGACAACATCAACCTCATCGCTGCGCATCTGGACGTTACCTACACCGTCCGACTTGCTGCATGTTCCAGGGAGCTCTACGACATGATCAGCAAGGATGAAGGTAAGATGCACCATTGGGATGAACCCTGCCTGCTGATGCCTCCGCCTGCTTATTGGTTCGATGAACACTGGGACGTGGCGAGAACATCTCGTCTGCATGATACCGTGTACGACCTGGTGCCCCTCGACCATCCTCGCCGTTCTGTCGCCCTGCCGTTCATGCACGACAGAAAATGGCTTGGCGCGAACGGTGACTGGATCGCCGCCGCCGATCATCATGAGTGGTGCCTCGTGAACGTCTACACCGAGCGACATATCCCCCTTCCATCCCTACCTGATTCGAAGATCGATCATAGTAGTTTTTCATATCAACCTGCATACTCTTTTAACTGGGGTCCAGCAATTGATTTGTTGAAGATTGTAATCTGCCAAGTGCCCACAAAAGGTGGGAGGTACGCAGATTACAAGCTCATCGCCTTGTTCGACAAAACGATTTTCTACCTTGAAGGGGGTGGCGACTGGAGAATGCTGGAGGCCCTTACACCTGCACCTGATTATCCAAATTACTGTGATGCCATTGAACTCCGTGGCCACGTTTTTGCGGTGGACGAAACTGACGGCTCCACGTACTTCTGGGACACCGCAAATGGTATTTTTTCAGTCCTTATGTTGCATTGCATGATACACTGCCTTAACCAATGAAGTTATTCATGAACTACCTTGTTTATATTTTACCTTTCTTATATGACTTAATGATCACACCCCCTTTTGCTGAATATGAATGAACCGTTGCTTGCAATGAATTAGTAGTACTAATTAGTCACCAACAAACATAGTATGCTCAGTATGTGATTGCATTCCTGAATTAGTAACTCTACGCCACTGCAGAATATGGGTGTAATTAACCAGTATCTCAAAAGATAACGTGGCACTATGAAGGCACCCTTTTTGATAACCTTTTACACCCATTGTTTCATATATAACTAATTGATTTTGCCTCCAAAAGGAGGACGGGAGACCCCCGCCATCTGCATCAGAGAGATGCATAAGGACTTTCATAAGTATATGACTTAACGATCACATCCTTTATCTGAATATGAATGAACCGTTGCTTGCAATGAATTAGTACTAGTCAGTCATCAGCAAACATAGTATACTCCGTATGTGAATGCATTCCTGAATTAGTAACTCTATGCAACTGCAGAATATGGATGTAATTAACAAGTATCTCAAATGTTAACGTAGAAACAGAAAAATAGAAGAAAATCGTTTGTAATTACATGCGTAGCTTATATTTTCTAGAGATCGGGGAAAAAGCCTTGATTGGATGTACCTACATGCAGATCAAACAGTTCTTTGTTTATATCGGTGAACAATCTGCAGAATGGTATAATTAATTTTGTTTTTGATACATTTTTTCTCCCATTTTCTTGAATAGATTTCAGTTTCCCACAATTATCTTTCATTAGTGATTGTGACGTCCCCTCATTCAAAATAACTCAGGTTATCTTTTTCCTAATTCAGTGATATTTAAGTTTGAGTAAGTTTACGATTAATATCTACAACCTCATATATATATAAGATTTAGCACCTGCAGGCCTAACAAAGTTAGCTGCCTCTAGTCCCCTGTATAGTTCTTTCTTTTTGCTTTCTCAGTTTTTCGTAGCCTTGCTACAACCCTGTATGCTCTAATATATAATGATGCACGACTAGGCATGTGTTCGAGAAAAGAAAATCTAAATATCTTTTGTAATATATGAACCTATATTGATGTTTTAGATGTTGGTAGTATAATTTTCGATAAACTTGAACAGACTTAAATCAGTTTAACTTAGCACAACCATATAGCGTACCTTTTTTAGAACGCGAAAATGAGGTAAACAAATACCATGTGTACCCTTTACTATCAATAGTAGAGAAGAGATTATGAACCTTCAACTCTAAAATGCAAATTCTTCTACTGAATGGATAGCTGCATCTGATACCTATTTTGCAAATGTTACCAGACTTGGGGTTAGCTATAAAGAGCATTTCTTTCTTGTCAAGCTTCATGCACTACCAACACAACCAAAAGTCCGAACTGATCGCAAGGGCGGCAATCCACTTATACAATTCAACACCCCCCGTCACATGTGATGGGAGACAAGTCAACATGTGGAAAGACTCAGAGGTATAGCTCAAGAGGCATATAAGTGGACTCCGAGGGGGCAACAACAATTTTAGGATAAATTGCGAAAGCCAGGACTCGAACTCGAGACCCTGGCTCTGACACCATGTCAAGCTTCATGGACTAGCCAACGCAACCAAAAGTCCGAACTGATGGAAAGGTCTAGGCAATCCACTTATACAGTTAAACATTTCTTACCCTTCGGGTGGTCACAGGGAAGCTCTCTAATAGATCACTTAAGACAAAGGGAATTAACTACAGCACAGGACTTAAACTTAAGATGATATATATTTGTCAAAATTTGAATGTATCTATATGCTTTCACTGTCTAGATACATCTGAATTTGGACAAATCTCAGACACTTTCGGTGGGACAGAGGTAGTATATAACTGTGTATACACTAACTAGTGTCTAGTTTTGGCGAAGTTTAGACTAGTTTCGTGGGATGGATGCAGTATAACTGATATATTGGACACTTGATTTGAACACATGAATGACCAATGTCCTTAGCTTACATAGTCGTATTTATACTGTGAGCATGAACGATGAACAATGCTGCTGTTTGAATATGGTTGCCAGTAACACCCTATTCGTCTCCATTTCTAATATTGCAGAAAACCTGATGCTCCCGTTTGTAATCCCGCCACCGGTGGTGGATGATCAGCAGTACGCATGGTTCCTCGCTCCATCTGCTGATGGCAAGCGATTGATGATCATCCTTACAGTAAACAAGATTGGGATTGCCAATGCTGAAGTACCTCCTGACATTCCCTATGCTGCTAATGGGCTTCAGCTACGGCAGTATCCTCCTGTTGCCACCTACGTCTTTGAGCTGGATCCCTTATCTACTGCACGTGCAGGGGACTTTCTTTGGAGGCAGGTTAACAGCCTCAGCGACCACTCTCTGTTCCTCGGACTCAATTACCCAATCATTGCCAACCTGAAGAAGCGTGAATCCAAAGCTCCTGATGGCACATTGGTTCCATTCATGAGGAAAAACTGCGTCTACACAGCATACCGGAATATTCGTTATAATCAATACCCTAAAATTTTGCGCTGCAACCTCCAGCCAGATGAAGGTGAGACTGTGGGAGTTATCAGCCTTCCCAAGGATGGTTGGGATAGTGTCCGACAAGCGGCTATGTGGTTTAAGCCTGCTTTAAACATTGCCCGTTCGGTGTTACCTTTAAAAAAACAGTGACACTTTTTTATTATGCTTGAAGTGTTGAGAAGTAGTACACTGTTTTTAGTATGTACTAGTTTGAATCAGTTTATTTGAACACTGCCCTGCTTTTGTATTTCGTGTTGCCTTCATATTATAACCCATGCATGGCTGTTTTAGGATTGACTTTATTTCAGCACTATAATTTTTTCGATAAAGGATGCTTTATTACTTTTGGAAAGCAATTACATCCAGCCTCTGCATAACCAGGATGCACACAGCTGTTCAAAGAGTCTGTAACCAACAATGTAAAGAAAAAAAACTAGGCGAAATACATATCGGAACGATGAATCATAAATCGCCTATGGTGTGGGTGGTGCTGCAATCCGTAGACTATGCTGCCACCCATGTAGGGAAAAAGTATCCCTCGCCGTTCAGCACTATAATTACAATGTGTGTACGTCCTTTATAATATAGCCACCTCTTGTTGATCATAGTCATGAGAGGACCATTCCTATTTTTTTCGCCGCTAAAGGGTAAAGTACATCCACTGGCACGGGGGTGTGTTGGGTTCCACCCCATCCCCAAACCGAACATGCATCAACTACGAGCAAGGAAGTAGATGTGCGACCTAGGTGACTGTGCGGACCCCACATGTGAACCAAAGAAAAAAACATGTCAATACGGAACTGATGTACATACGACAACTCCTATATGATATGCGTATGTACGATTGAGCATCTGGAGGTGTGCTGCCACCTGCTTCCTCACACGAAGGGTTGGATCTTGTGTTTCGTACACGGATCGGACTGAAATTGTCGTGTGCATAGCAAGGTTCATGTCAATAAGGCTGAGTTTGGCATCTAAGTCTAGGCAACAAATACTTTTGGGTTCCAACGGCCATCTACAAGGTATTTGCTATAGGCCTACTTGCTCCGGCTGTCGAAGCCCAATAACTACAAATGGGCCTTTCTGCTCATGCAATGTTGGCCCTTTTCTAAAGAACCACAGATCCTATGATTGGCAAAAAACAAAAACACGGAGATTCTACATAAAAGTTGTTTGTATTTATTTTGAATTATTGGGTTGCAATTTTTGAAACTGCTCATGGCCAATATGAAAATCCTTGATCGCTCCATACCCACATAGATCACGGTATTTTCAAAAATTCATAAAGTGGATTTGAAATTTAAAACATATCCTAATAATTCCATGATTTATTCTATTAACTTGCAAGATCTTGGAGCGAAAGAGCTTGTATTAGTCTGCGAAAATAATACTGATAAACCTGTCGTTAACAAGAAATGAAGGTTTATCGTTCAGAGAGGATGCCATGTGGGACCCATGAGACAGTAGCGTCCTCAACGTTTCAAAGAAAAAGGCAAGTAGCCCGAAAATAGGGGTAAAAAATAAATCCTACAAAGGAAACATTTATAGTTCATAGAGGCTGACATGTGGGACCGATCTGCCAGCTGCATCCTCATCATTTCGAAGTCGGCAGGGATCAGAAGAAAAAGGCAAATAGCCAGAAATTAGGGGTAAAAAATAAATCCAAAAAGGAAACTTTTATTCTTAATAGAGGATGACATGTGGGACCGACCTGCCAGCAGCGTCCTCATCGTTTCAAAGGCCGCAGGGGATCAAAAGAAAAAGGCAAATAGCCAGAAATTAGGGGTAAAAAATAAATCCAACAAAGGAAAGGTTTATTGTTCATAGAGGCTGACATGTGGGACCCATGAGCCAGCGGCGACCTCAATTTCAAAGGCGGCATATGATCGAAAAGAAAAAGGCAAGTTAGCAAAAATCAGTGGGTAAAAAAATCTAAGAAATGAAACTTTATTGTACAGTCCCAGTGTGTAAAAAGGCAAATAGCCAGAAATTAGGGGTAAAAAATAAATCCAACAAAGGAAAGGTTTGTTGTCCATAGAGGCTGACATGTGGGACCCATGAGCCAGCGGCGACCTCAATTTCAAAGGCGGCATATGATCGAAAAGAAAAAGGCAAGTTAGCAAAAATCAGGGGGTAAAAAAATCTAAGAAAAGAAACTTTATTGTACATAGAGGATGACATGCGGGTCCCATGAGCCAGCACCTTACTCAACGTTTCAGAGGCGGCATGAGATCAAAAGAAAAAGGAAACTGACCAAATATCAGGAGCAAAAAATAATCCAAGAAAAGTAACTTTTATTGTACATAGAGGATGACATATGGGTCCCACTTATACAAGCTCTTTCGCTCCAAGATCTTGCAAGTTGATTGTACATAGAGGATGACATGCGGGCCCCATGTGTCAGCAGCTTAATCAATGTTTCCAAGGCGGCAGGGGATCAAAAGAAAAAGGAAATAGCCAAAAATAAGAGGGTGAAAAAAATCCAAGAAAAGAAACTTTTATAGTATAGAGGATGACATGTGGGTCCCATGAGCCAGCTGCTTCCTCAACGTTTCAGAGGCTGCATGAGATCGAAAGAAAAAGGCAAGTGACCAAAAATAAGAGGGAAAAAAATCCAAGAAAAGAGACTTGATTGTACATAGAGGATGACATGCGGGTCCCATCAGTCAGCAGCTTACTCAACGTTTCCAAGGCGGCAGGGGATCAAAAGAAAATGGAAATAGCTAAAGATCAGAGGGTGAAAAAAATCCAAGAAAAGAAACTTTTATAGTACATAGAGGATGACATGCGGGTCCCATGAGCCAGCAGGTTCCGCAACATTTTCAAAGGCGGCATGAGATCGAAAGAAAAAGGCAAGTGACCAAAAATCAGAGGGTGAAAAATAATCGAAGAAAAGAAACTTTTATTGTACATAGAGGATGACATGCTGTCCCATTTTGCAGCAGAGGTCCCAACTTTTCAAATGCGGCTTGAGATCAAAAGAAAAAGAAAGTAGCCAGAAATTAGGGGATAAAAAAAACTCGAAGAAAAGAAAGTTGATTGTACATAGAGGATGACATGCGGGACCCACGAGTTAGCAGCTTACTCAACGTTTCCAAGCCGGCAGGATCAAAAGAAAAAGGAAATAGCCAAAAATCAGAGAGTGAAAAAAACCCTAGAAAATAAACTTTTGTAGTACATAGAGGATGACATGCGGGTCCCATGAGCCAGCAGGTTCCTCAACGTTTCAAACGTGGCATGGGATCGAAAGAAAAAGGCAAGTGACCAAATATCAGGAGCCAAAAATAATCCAAGAAAAGAAACTTGATTGTACATAGAGGATGACGTGCGGGTCCCATTTTGCAGCAGCGGTCCCAACGTTTCAATTGCGGCTTGAGATCAAAAGAAAAAGAAAGTAGCCAGAAATTAGGGGGTCAAAAAAAACTCCAAGAAAGGAAAGCTTTATCGTTCATACAGGCTGACATGTGGGACCTATGAGCCAGCAGCTTACTCAACGTTTCAAAGGCGGCAGGGGATCAAAAGAAAAAGGAAATAGCCAAAAATCAGAGGGTGAAAAAAATCCAAGAAATCAAACTTTTATTGTACATAGAGGATGACATGCGGGTCCCATGAGCCAGCAGATTCCTCAACGTTTCAAACGTGGCATGAGATCGAAAGAAAAGGCAAGTGACCAAATATCGAGCCAAAAATAATCCAAGAAAAGAAACTTTATTGTACATAGAGGATGACATGCGGGTCCCATTTTGCAGCAGCGGTCGAACGTTTCCAAAGCGGCACAGGACCAAAAGAAAAATGAAGTAGCCAGAAATCGGGGGTGAAAAAATCCAAGAAAAGAAAGATTTCAATTGGGCTGCATCTAGACATCTGGGCCTTCGAACTATCCTTCTGGGCCTTTTGACACGTACAATTTCAGCCCACTCCAGAACATGATAGTTCGGATTTTTCTCAAAAAAAAAAACAGGAAAGTCCTATGCTTCGCCAAAACAAAAAACAAGGAGATTCAAGATATATGTTGTAAAAATAAAGATTTAATTTATCCGTTTGCAATAGCTCAGAGCGCAATACACTGTTTATTGTCTGCAAAATAATCAAGATATCACATGTTTCTTGTACGGGGAGGCTGACATCGTGGACCCATGAGCCAGCAGCGTCGTTTTAAAGGCGGCAGGGGATGGAAAGAAAAAATAAACCAAAAATCTGTTGGTAAAAAATCCAAGAAAAGAAACATTTTCGTTCTGAGAGGATGACATGCGGGACCCATGAGGCAGCAGCGTCCTCGGCGCTTATTGTTCATAGAGGCTGACATGTGGGACCCGTGAGCCAGCAGCGTCCTCAACGTTTTAAAGGCGGCAGGATATCGAAAGAAAAAATAAGCCAAAAATCATTTGGTAAACAATATCCAAGAAAAGAAACATTTACCGTTCTGAGAGGATGACATGCGGGACCCATGAGGCAGCAGCATCCTCAACGATTCCAAGGCGGCAGGGGATCAAAGAAAAAAGAAGGAAATATCCAGAAATTAATTAGGGGTTCAAAAAAAATCCATCAAAGGAAACTTTTATTGTTCATAGAGGATGACTTGTGGGACCGACCTGCCAACAGCGTCCTCATCGTTTCAAAGGGGCAGGAGATCCAAAGAAAAAGGCAAATAGCCAGAAATTAGGGGTCAAAAATAACTCCAAGAAAGGAAACTTTTATTGTTCGTAGAGGATGACATGCGGGACCCATGAGCCAGCAGCTTACTCAACGTTTCAAAGGCGGCATGAGATCGAAAGAAAAAGGCAAGTGACAAAATATCAGGAACAAAAGATAATCCAAGAAAAGAAACTTTATTGTACATAGAGGATGACATGTGGGTCCCATTTTGCAGCAGCGGTCTCAATGTTTGTAATGCGGCTTGAGATCAAAAGAAAAAGAAAGTAGCTAGTAATTAGGGGGTGAAAAAAAATCCAAGAAAGGAAAGTTGATGGACATAGAGGATGACATGCGGGTCCCTTGAGCCAGCACTTACTCAACGTTTCAAAGGGAAGGGGATCAAAAGAAAAAGGCAAGCCAAAAATCAGAGGGTGAAAAAAAATCCAACAAAGGAAACTTTTATAGCACATAGAGGATGACATGCGGGTCCCATGAGCCAGCAGTTCCTCAACGTTTCAAACGTGGCATGAGATCGAAAGAAAAAGGCAAGTGCCCAAATATGAGGAGCCAAAAATAATTCAAGAAAAGAAAGTTTTATAGTACATAGAGGATGACATGCGGGTCCCATTTAGCAGCGGTATCAGCGTTTGAGAGGTGGCAGGGATCAAAAGAAAAAAAGAAATTGCCAAAAATCAGATGGTGAAAAAAAACCAAGAAAAAGAACTTTTATAGTACATAGAGGATGACATGCGGGTCCCATGAGCCTGCAGGTTCCTCAACGTTTCAAACGTGGCATGAGATCGAAAGAAAAAGGCAAGTGAAAAAATATCAGGAGCCAAAAATAATTCAAGAAAAGAAAGTTTTATAGTACATAGAGGATGACATGCGGGTCCCATTTAGCAGCAGCGGTATCACCGTTTGAGAGGCGGGGGATCGAAAGAAAAAGGCAAGTGAAAAAATATGAGGAAAAATAATTCAAGAAAAGAAAGTTTTATAGTACATAGAGGATGACATCGGGTCCCATTTAGCGCAGGGTATCACCGTTTTGAGAGGCAGGGGATCGAAAGAAAAAGTCAAGTTACCAAATATGAGGTGCCAAAAAAATCAAGAAAAAAGTTTTATAGTACATAGTGGATGACATGCGGGTCCCATTTAGCAGCAGCGGTATCACCGTTTGAGAGGCGGGGGATCGAAAGAAAAAGTCAAGTGACCAAATATGAGGTGCCAAAAAAATCCAAGAAAAGAAAGTTTTATAGTACATAGAGGATGACATGCGGGTCCCATTTAGCAAACGGTATCACTTTGAGAGGCAGGAGTGATCGAAAGAAAAAGTCAAGTGACCAAATATGAGGTGCCAAAAAAATCCAAGAAAAGAAAGTTTTATAGTACATAGAGGATGACATGCGGTCCCATTTAGCAGCAGCGGTATCACCGTTTGAGAGGCGGCGATCGAAAGAAAAAGGTAAGTGACCAAATATGAGGTGCCAAAAATAATTGAAGAAAAGAAAGTTTTATAGTACATAGAGGATGACATGCGGGTCCCGTTAGCAGCTTATCACCGTTTGAGAGGCGGCAGGATCGAAAGAAAAAGGCAAGTGACCAAATTTGAGGTGCCAAAAATAATCCAGAGAAAGAAAGTTTTATAGTACATTGAGGATGACATGCGGGTCCCAGTTAGCGTGGCAATTTGAGAGGCGGCAGGATCGAAAGAAAAAGGCAAGTGACCAAATTTGAGGTGCCAAAAATAATCCAGAAAAGAAAGTTTTATAGTACATTGAGGATGACATGCGGGTCCCAGTTAGCAGCGGTATCACCGTTTGAGAGGCGGAGGGATCGAGAAAAAGGTAAGTGACCAAATATGAGGTGCCAAAAAAATTCAAGAAAGAAAGTTTTATAGTACATAGAGGATGACATGCGGGTCCCATTAGCAGACGGTATCACCGTTTGAGAGGCGGCGAGGATCGAAAAAAAAAGGCAGTGACCAAATTTGAGGTGCCAAAAAAAAAGAATTGATTGCACATAGAGGATGACATGCGGGTCCCATTTAGCAGCAGCGGTCTCAACGTTTCCAAGGCGGCAAGGGATCAAAAGAAAAAGGAAGTAGCCAGAAATCAGGGGGTCAAAAAAATCCAAGAATAGAAAGAATTTTGGTTCATAGAGGATGACATGCGGGACCCATGATCCTGCATCGTAAACGGCTCGATCGGAGAACGTTGAACGAGATGGCGCGATGTAGAAAAAAAACAATGCCAGAGAGGCTGCCATCTGGGCCCTACATCCCTCGGCGGTGCGGATTTGCGTTGACTCGGCCGGCGAACCCGAGATTTCGAGATGCACCACGTCCCGGGCCACCATACGCCACGTTTTGGCCGCTTTCGTCGGGCTAGGTGGCCTCAAAAACGAGAAAAAAAAGTTTTGACATGCACCACGGAGGGACCAAAATCGTCGGCCATGGTACACCAGCAACCACGGCGCGACTTCAACTTCGTCGGAATTGCTTTATTTATCCATTACATCTGTGCTTCAGTTCTGCACAATCCGCTCTTCATTCTGTCGAATACCTTGCATGCATAGACAATTTTGAAACAAATCCTATTTGCAGGGCATTCACGCGTTGCTGATGCCATTAGACAAGCCGACAGTTCCAGCATTTATCCATACCAAGGAGGAACTGGATGGACATGGACCCATGCACTGGGTGGGTTGTAACGGCGACTGGGTGGCATTTGTCCAGCAGGACGGGCACTTGACGATCCGCAACATATACATATCAGATACTATTATACCTCTTCCATCTCTGCAAGATGCAGGAATTTCTTTGGGCCCTACTAGTGAATGGTGGCATGGCAGCCCACCATTCCTGTTCAAATACAAAATAGATAAAAGTTTGGAACTGCTCAAAGTACGGATCGTCAAGAGGCCGTACAAAGATGATCTAGCAGGGCCATGGCATTACGAGGTAATCGTTGTATTTGACGAATTGATTGCTATCCTACAAGCGCCCCTAGAAAAGGAGTGGAATATCCTGAGAAACCCTGAATTCTTTGATAGAAACAGCTATGTCGATGCCATGGGCATTCCTGGATATGGTACAAGTTCACACCTACATCGTGTATACGCAGTTACATATCCGTATGGAGATGTTCTGGTTTGGGAACCATATACCTGTGGTGAGTCTTTGTTTTATGTCTTAACTAGTAAATGGCATGCTGCACATGTTGGACCAATTACGATTCGCAATACTGATGTATAAAAGTTGCGTTCTAAATGTTGTTCAAACTTTCAATACAACTAATAATTTGGTTATACCATCAAAATAAGTGTGAGCATACAGTTTATAAATATGAACAAAAATTTGGAACCTTTCTTAATCACTATCAAGTGGGACGTGTGATATCGGTGTGAGACTGCTCTGATTTTTCTTCATAATGGAAACATGACGGTTCTAGAAACACGTGGACACTGGTGTGGTATTTTTTTCACGCGAATACCTCTAATCCCAACCGTTAGATTTTGGACACCAACAGTTGGAATTGCTGCGACATGTCTTGTTAAAAACTGGTGCCTTATAGTAGTAGAAAATAGAAGATAGAAGAGAAGAGATAATTTTCAGTGTAGTTCCTACTTGCTGCATTGTGGTTGATCTTTGTGCATTGCAGGGACACATGCAGCCCCGCGTCTCATTGACGCCCCTGTCATTGAAGATGAAGAAGCAGAAGTGGCTGCAATTTTCGCTCAAATCGAGGGAGATGCTGTCATGGAAGATGATGAAGCAAATGTGGCTCAAGGCGATGGAGGTGCCGATGAAGATAATGATGCTGATGAAGAAGAATTAGAAGAAGAAGAATTAGAAGAAGACGAATTTGATGATGAAGAATTAGATGATGAAGAATTAGATGATGATGGTGATAATCATAATTATGAAGATGAAGATGTATTTCTTGGATTTTCTGACCAGCGCACTTGGTTCCTGGCACCAATGAGAGCAGAGTCCATTACTGGTGAATCTGATCTCGCGTGGATTCAGGTTAAAGGTTATCGGCCCATCCTCGGTCCTCCAATATTACATATGGGTAACAAGCTGAGGTCTTATCCTTTGGTACGGTGCTACGTTTTCTTGAGATCTGCCCATACCTTGGACCCTGTAGAAGAGGCAAGGTGGGAAAGATTGAACAATTTGAAGGGGCGTTCTTTATTTCTTGGACTCAATCACCCAATTTTCATGCTACCCCCGCCAGTCGACGCAGAGGCTGCAGAACCAGATTTCCAATTGTTCAAACCTGACTGTGTCTTTGCTACCCACAATCGCGCCCGTGATACATGGATACGTCCAAGGCCAAATTGGTGCAGAATGCACGTCAATGGAGGTCCTGCCATAGGCTCAAGATTGCAGTACAAAAAAGAGAAGACTGAACATAGAGCCGAAGCACCCATGTGGTTCGTCCCAACACTTCCACCTGTTTTTCCTTGAGAAATAAGAGACAGATGGTGACCTTATTTTATAGAGAAAACATAGTGTTCGTGAACTTAACCTCATGAACATTCGCTGTTCGGTTTTTGCTGAAATCAAAATTTTGCAGAGATGAAGATCTTTGTTTGAATCCCGTGCTGAACATATTTTTCACAAATTAGCTACCCGTATTGTGATGAATACATGCTGGTTTGTTGTTTGGTGCAGTAGCAGACATGAAGATCTTTGTCCTGAATACCACAATGGACATCTTTTTTTTCTTCAAAAATTAGCTAAGCTCACGCTATTAGGCGCAAATGCCTATTAAGAGATTTGGTGCTCTTGGGCACCATTGCTCCTGCTATTTTAGAAAAAAATAAAAAATATATTTATTTGTTCAAAAAATTAGAAAACAAATCATGGAGTAGCTAATGAATTGTCCCATAAACGTGCAAAATTTCAGTTTCAAATACAAAAAATTCTGGGCTACACAAAAGTAACAAACGTGTGGATCTGGGTATGCATATTTCAAATCTCCAAATTTCAACAGATTTTGTCTTTTTTGTGTAGTCTACAATATAAAGAATATCATATTAAAATTTTACACGCTTGTAGGTTACTTTATTTATTATGTCTACATTCATTTTCAGATTTTTTTGAAACAAATATGTATGCTATTTGATTTTTTTTAAACAGCAGAGCACTGGTGCCCATTAGCCAAAGACACTTTTCGCAAATGCCTACAATAAAGGAACGGATGGTGACCTTATTTTATAGAGAAACCATAGTGTTTGTGAAGTTAAAGTCATGAACACACGCTGTTCGGTTTTTGGTGAAATCAAAATTTAGCAGAGATGAAGATCTTTGTTTGAATCCCGTGATGAACACATTTTTCCTAAATTAGCTACCAGTATTGTGATGAATACATGCCGGTCTGTTTTTCGGTGGAGTAGCAGACATGCAGGGGATCGAAAGAAACGGCAAAGTAGCCAGAAATCAGGGGTCAAATATAAATTCGAGAAAGGAAACGTTTATTCAACAGTCAGGCTGACATGTGGGACGTATCTTGCAGCCGCGGCCCCAACATTTATCATTCAGAGAGGATGACATGTGGGACCCACGAACCAGTATCGTTCTCGGCGTTTCTCAAAGGGGGCAGGAGATCGAAAGAAAAAGGCAAGTAGCTCGAAATCAGGTGTCCAAAAAATCCAAGAAAGGAAAGGTTTATCGCACAAAGAGGCTGACATATTGTACCCAGTTTGCAGCAGCGTCATCAACGTTTCAAAGGCGGTGGAGTTCGAAAGAAAAAGGCAAATAGCCAGAAATTAGGGGTCAAAAATAAATCCAGCAAAGGAAACTTTTATCGTACAAAGAGGCTGACATGTGGGACCCAGCCAGCAGCGTCCTCAACGTTTCTAAGGTGGCAGGCAATGGAAAAAAGGCAAATAGCCAGAAATTAGGGGTCAAAAATAAATGCAACAATAGAAACTCTTATTGTTCATAGAGGCTGACATGTTGGACCCATGAGCCAGCAGGGCCCTCAACGTTTCAAAGGCGTCACGGGATCAAAAGAAAAGAACCAAGTAGTCATTAATTAGGTGTCAAAAATAAATCCAAGAAAGTAAATGTTTTACTTTTCATAGAGGCTGTCATATGGGACCCATGAGCCAGCAGCGTCCTCAACGTTTCTAAGGCGGCTGGGGATCGAAAAAAAAGCGAAGTAGCCATTAATTAGGGGTCAACTATAAATCCAAGAAAAGAAATGTTTATTGTTCTTAGAGGCTGACATGTGGGAGCTATGCGCCAGCAGCGTCCTCATCGTTTCAAAGGCGGTCGGGGATCCAAAGAAAAAGGCAAATAGCCAGAAATCAGGGGTAAAAAAATCCAAGAAAAGAAATATTATTGTTCATAGAGGCTGGCATGTGGGACCCATGAGCCAGCAGCGTCCACAATTTCAAAGGCGGCACAGGATCGAAAGAAAAAGGCAAGTGACCAAAAATCAGGGGGTAAAAAATCCAAGAAAAAAACTTTATTGTACATAGAGGATGACATGCGGGTCCCATGAGCCAACAACTTACTCGTCGTTTCAGAGGGCCGAGGCGGCATGAGATCGAAAGAAAAAGGAAAGTGACCAAATATCAGGAGCAAAAAATAATCCATGAAAAGAAACTTTCATTGTACATAGAGGATGACATAGGGTCCCATGTTGTAGCAGCGGTCTGAACGTTTCAAGGACGGCATGAGATCGAAAGAAAAAGGCAAGTGACCAAATATCGGGAGCCAAAAATAATCCAAGAAAAGAAACTTTTATTGTACCTTTGAGAGTCGGCATGAGATTGAAAGAAAAAGGCAAGTGACCAAATATCAGGAGCCAAAAACCTAGAAAAGAAACTTTTATTGTACATAGAGTATGACATGCGGGTCCCATGACGCTGCAGCATCCTCAACGTTTCCAAGGCGGCAGGGGATCAAATGAAAAGGAAATAGCCAAAAAGCAGAGGGTGAAAAAAATCGAAGAAAAGAAACTTTTATTGTTCATAGTGGATGACATGTGGGACCCATGAGGCAGCAGCATCCTCAACGTTTCCAAGCAGCAGGGGATCGAAAGAAAAAGGAAATAGCCAAAAATCAGAGCGTGAAAAATAATCCAAGAAAAGAAACTTTTATTTTACATAGAGGATGACATGTGGGTCCCATTTTGCAGCAGCGGTCTCAATGTTTCATATGCGGCTTGAGATCAAAAGAAAACGAAAGTAGCCCGAAATTAGGGGGAATAAAACTCCAAGAAAAGAAAGTTTTTTGTACATAGAGGATGACATACGGGTCCCAAGGCGGCAGGGGAACAAAAGAAAAAGGAAATAGCCAAAAATCAGAGGGGTGAAAAAAAATCCAAGAAAAAAGAAACTTTTAGAGTTCATAGTTCATAGAGGATGACATGCGGGTCCCATGAGGCAGCAGCGTCCACAACGTTTCCAAGGCGGCACACAGGACCAAAAGAAAAAGGATGTACCCCTGCTGGGCCTTTTGATCAAAAAATAATCCAAGATAAGGAAGATATAAATTGGGGCTGCCTGGCCATCTGGGCCTTCTAACCTGCTGGACGTCTTTTGACTCGTACAATTTCAGCCCACTCCAAAACAAGAAAGTCCTATGCTTCGCAAAAACAAAACAAAAACAAGGAGATTCATATTAGTTCGTTTATGTAAAAATAAAGATTTAATTTATCCGTTTGCAATAGCTCAGAGCGAAATACACTTTTTATTGTCTGCAAAATAATCAAGATATCACATGTTTCTTGTACGGGAGGCTGACATCGGGACCCATGAGCCAGCAGCGTCGTCAAAGTTTTAAAGGCGGCGAGGATCGAAAGAAAAAATAAATCAAAAATCAGTTGGGTAAAAAAATCGAAGAAAAGAAACATTTATCGTTCGAGGATGACATGCGGGACCCATGTGGCACAGCATCCTCAACGTTTCCAAGGCACACGGGATCCAAAAAAAAAAATAGCCAGAATTGGGGTCAAAATAACTCCAAGAAAAGAAAGGTTTATCGTCCATAGAGTCGACATGTGGGACCCATTAGCGAGCAGATTCTTCAACGTTCAAAGGCGGCAGGGATCAAAAGAAAAAGGAAGTAGCCAGAAATTAGGGGTAAAAAATAACTCCAACAATGGAAACTTTTATTGTTCATAGAGGATGACATGCGGGACCCATGAGCCAGCAGCTTCCTCAACGTTTCAAAGGCGGCATGGGATCGAAAGAAAAAGGCAAGTGACCAAATATCAGGAGCCAAAATAATCCAAGAAAAGAAACTTTATTGTACATAGAGGATGACATGCGGGTCCCATTTAGCAAGCGGTATCACCGTTTGAGATGCGGCAGGAGGTCTCGAAAGAAAAAGGCAAGTGACCAAATATCAGAAAAAAAATCCAAGAAAAGAAAGTTTTATAGTACATAGAGGATGACATGCGGGTCCCATTTAGCATCAGCGGTATCACCGTTTGGGAGGCGGCAGGGGATCGAAAGAAAAAGGCAAGTGACCAAATATGAGGTGCCAAAAATAATCAAAGAAAAGAAAGTTTTCAACGTTTCAAAGGCGGCGGGGGATCAAAAGAAAAAGGAAGTAGCCAGAAATTAGGGGCAAAAATAACTCCAAGAAAGGAAACTTTTATTGTTCGTAGAGGATGACATGGGGGACCCATGAGCCAGCAGCTTACTCAACGTTTCAAAGGTGGCATGAGATCGAAAGAAAAAAACGCAAGTGACCAAATATGAGGTGCCAAAAATAATCAAAGATTTATTGTACATAGAGGATGACATGCGGGTCCCATTTTGCAGCAGCGGTCTCAATGTTTGAAATGCGGCTTGAGATCAAAAGAAAAAGAAAGTAGCTAGAAAGTAGGGGGTCAAAAAAATCCAAGAAAAGAAAGTTGATGGACATAGAGGTTGACATGCGGGTCCCATGTGCCAGCAGCTTACTCAACGTTTCAAAGGGGCCAGGGGATCAAAAGTAAAAGGCAAGTGACGAAATATCAGAGCCAAAAATCAGAGGTGAAAAAAAATCCAAGAAAACAAACTTTTATAGCACATAGAGGATGACATGCGGGTCCCATGAGCCAGAGGTTCCTCAACGTTTCAAACGTGGCATGAGATCGAAAGAAAAAGGCAGTGACGAAATATCAGGAAAAATAATTCAAGAAAAGAAACTTGATTGTACATAGAGGATGACATGCGGGTCCCATGTGGAAGCTTACTCAACGTTTCCAAGGCGGCAGGGCATCAAAAGAAAAAAGGAAATAGACAAAAATCAGAGAGTGAAAAAAAACCATAGAAAATAAACTTTTATAGCACATAGAGGATGACATGCGGGTCCCACGAGCCAGCAGGTTCCTCAAAGTTTCAAACGTGGCATGAGATCGAAAGAAAAAAAGGCAAGTGACCAAATATCAGGAGCCAAAAATAATCCAAGAAAAGAAAGTTTATTGTATGTAGAGGATGACATGCGGGTCCCATTTTGCAGCAGCGGTATCACCGTTTGAGAGGTGCACGGGATCGAAAGAAAAAGGCAAGTGACCAAATATCGGGAGCCAAAAATAATCCAAGAAAAGAAATTTTATTGTACGTAGAGGATGACATGCGGGTCCCATTTTGCAGCAGCGGTCTCAACGTTTCCAAGGCGGCACAGGACCAAAAGAAAAATGAAGTAGCCAGAAATCGGGGGTGAAAAAAATCCAAGAAGAAAGATTTCAATTGGGCTGCATCTGGACATCTGGGCTTTCGAACTATCCTGCTTGGCCTTTTGACTCGTACAATTTCAGCCCACTCCAAAACAGGAAAGTTCCGAATTTTCTAAAAAAACAGGAAAGTCCTATGCTTCGCAAAGACAAAAAAACAAGGAGATTCAACATATAAGTTTGTTTATGTAAAAATAAAGATTTAATTATCCGTTTGAAATAGCTCAGAGCGCAATACATTGTTTATTGTCTGCAAAATAATCAAGATATCATATGTTTCTTGTACGGGGAGGCTGACATCGGGGACCCATGAGCAAACAGCGTCGTCAACGTTTTAAAGGCGGCAGGGGATGGAAAGAAAAAATAAACCAAAAATCTGTTGGTAAAAAATCCAAGAAAAGAAACATTTTCGTTCCGAGAGGATGACATGCGGGACCCATGAGGCAGCAGCATCCTCAGCGTTTATTGTTCATAGAGGTTGACATGTGGGACCCGTGAGCCAGCAGCGTCCTCAACGTTTTAAAGGCTGCAGGTGATCGAAAGAAAAAATAAGCCAAAAATCGTTTGGTCAACAAAATCCAAGAAAATAAACATTTACCGTTCTGAGAGGATGACATGCGGGACCCATGAGGCAGCAGCATCCTCAACGATTCCAAGGCGGCAGGGGAAATATCCAGAAATTAATGAGGGGTTCAAAATAAATCCATCAAAGGAAACTTTTATTGTTCATAGAGGATGACATGTGGGACCGACCTGCCAACAGCGTCCTCATCGTTTCAGAGGGGGCAGGAGATCAAAAGAAAAAGGCAAATAGCCAGAAATTAGGGGTAAAAAATAACTCCAAGAAAGGAAACTTTTATTGTTCGTAGAGGATGACATGCGGGACCCATGAGCCACAGCTTACTCAACGTTTCAAAGGCGGCATGAGATCGAAAGAAAAAGGCAAGTGACAAAATATCAGGAGCCAAAGATAATCCAAGAAAAGAAACTTTATTGTACGTAGAGGATGACATGCGGGTCCCATTTAGCAGCAGCGGTCTCAGCGTTTCAAATGCGGCTTGAGATCAAAAGAAAAAGAAAGTTGATTGTACATAGAGGATGACATGCGGGTCCCATGAGTCAGCAGCTTACCATACGTTTCCAAGGCGGCAGGGGATCAAAAGATAAAGGAAATAGCCAAAAATCAGAGGGTGAAAAAAATAAAGAAAATAAACTTTTATAGTACATAGAGGATGACATGCGGGTCCCATGAGCCAGCAGGTTCATCAACGTTTCAAACTTGGCATGAGATCGAAAGAAAAAGGCAAGTGACCAAATATGAGGAGCCAAAAATAATTCAAGAAAAGAAAGTTTTATAGTACATAGAGGATGACATGCGGGTCCCATTTAGCAGCAGCGGTATCAGCGTTTGAGAGGCGGCAGGGGATCAAAAGAAAAAAGAAATTGCCAAAAATCAGATGGTGAAAAAAACCAAGAAAATGAACTTTTATAGTACATAGAGGATGACATGCGGGTCCCATGAGCCAGCAGGTTCCTCAACGTTTCAAACGTGGCATGAGATCGAAAGAAAAGGCAAGTGAAAAAATATCAGGAGCCAAAAATAATTCAAGAAAAGAAAGTTTTATAGTACATAGAGGATGACATGCGGGTCCCATTTAGCAGCAGCGGTATCACCGTTTGAGAGGCGGCAGGGATCGAAAGAAAAAGGTAAGTGACCAAATATGAGGTGCCAAAAATAATTCAGGAAAAGAAAGTTTTATAGTACATAGAGGATGACATGCGGGTCCCAGTTAGCAGCAGTATCACCGTTTGAGAGGCGGCGGGGGATCGAAAGAAAAGGCAAGTGACCAAATTTGAGGTGCCAAAAATAATCCAGAAAAGAAAGTTTTATAGTACATAGAGGATGACATGCGGGTCCTTTAGCAGCAGCGGTATCACCGTTTGAGAGGCGGCAGGGGATCGAAAGAAAAAGGCAAGTGACCAAATTTGAGGTGCCAAAAAAACTCCAAGAAAAGAAAGTTGATTGCACATAGAGGATGACATGCGGGTCCCATTTAGCAGCAGCGGTCTCAACGTTTCCAAGGCGGCAAGGGATCAAAAGAAAAAGGAAGTAGCCAGAAATCAGGGGGTCAAAAAATCCAAGAATAGAAAGAATTTTGGTTCATAGAGGATGACATGCGGGACCCATGATCCTGCATCGTAAACGGCTCGATCGGAGAACGTTGAACGAGATGGCGCGATCTAGAAAAAAACAATGCCAGAGAGGCTGCCATCTGGGCCCTACATCCCTCGGCGGTGCGGATTTGCGTTGACTCGGCCGGCGAACCCGAGATTTCGAGATGCACCACGTCCCGGGCCACCATACGCCACGTTTTGGCCGCTTTCGTCGGGCTAGGTGGCCTCAAAAACGAGAAAAAAAAGTTTTGACATGCACCACGGAGGGACCAAAATCGTCGGCCATGGTACACCAGCAACCACGGCGCGACTTCAACTTCGTCGGCCATGGCAACTTTTCTTGTAGTGAACATATGCATACTCAAACCATTTGATCATGATAAATCACCCTTACTTCAGACAATACGAACATGCATAGCATCTCACATGATATCCAACAAAGGTAAAAAGTTGATGGCGTCCCCAGAAACATGGTTACCGCTCAACAAGCAACTTATAAGAACTAAGACACATAGCTACATATTCATCACCACAATAGTTTTTAAGCTATTTTCCCATGAGCTATATATTGCAAAGATAAAGGAATGAAATTTTAAAGGTAGCACTCAAGTAATTTACTTTGGAATGGCAGAAAAATACCACATAGTAGGTAGATATGGTGGACACAAATGGCATGGGTTTTGGCTCAAGGTGTTTGGATGCACGAGAAGCATTTCCTCTCAGTACAAGGCTTTGGCTAGCAAGGTTATTTGAAGCAAACACAAGTATGAACAGGTACAACAAAACTTACACAAGAACATATTGCAAGCATTATAAGACTCTACACTGTCTTCCTTGTTGTTCAAACACTTCACCAGAAAATATCTAGACCTTAGAGAGACCAATCATGCAAACCAAATTTCAACAAGCTCTATGGTAGTTCTCCACTAATAGATTAAACTACATGATGCAAGAGCTTAAACATGATCTAATGAGAGCTCAAAACAATTGCCAAGTATCAAGTTATTCCAAACCATATGAAGCATTTTCTGATTCCAACCAAATAGCAATCTACGAAGCAATTTTTAGCCTTCACCATGAACATTAAAGCACAAATAAGAACACAAGTGTTCCATATTAAAAAGTGGAGCGTAATATCTGCAATACAAGGATGGTGGGATCCAACTTTATTCAAACCAAAACAAAAATAAAAGCAAACAGACGCTCCAAGTAATTTTTATCAAGCATGCTTTCCATGATCTACAAACACATAATTTTTAGATCTACAAACACATAATTTTTATCACATACAGCATGCTTTCCATGATCTACAAACACATAATTTTTATCA
The DNA here is from genome assembly GCA_030979885.1 of Lolium multiflorum. Classification (NCBI taxonomy): domain Eukaryota; kingdom Viridiplantae; phylum Streptophyta; class Magnoliopsida; order Poales; family Poaceae; genus Lolium; species Lolium multiflorum. Next base: position 84,188,602 of record CM061750.1, read on the forward strand.
AGCCCAAATATAGTGGAATCAAAACTTTCAAGCCCACTTTTATCAATAATATAACAAGATGATTGATCAATCTCAAAAGATATGGGACTCATAGATAAAGTCAAGAACTCTCCAATCCCATTTTCATTAGTAGTACAATTAATATTATCAAGTAACATAGGACCATCATCTAGAGATTTATCATAAACATTTGCCAAGCAAAATTCTTTAGTACCATGCATTTCGACATCAGGCACAAACAAAGCATTATCAATAGATTTATCAAAATAGCATGAATTATCATAGATAACAGTAGCATAATTATTCTCACAAGTTGTACTCATAGGGAATATTTCGAGAGAATCCACAGGAACATAACATTCATCCTCTTTCGGTAAGAATGGAGGACAATCAAATAGTGTAAGAGATAAAGAGTTACTCTCATTAGAAGGTTGGCATGGGTAGCTAATCTATTCTTCCTCCTTTTGTTCATCACTCTCCTCTTCTTTTTCATCCAATGAGCTTTCAGGTTCATCAATTTCCTCCTCTTTTTCATCCAATGAGCTTTCAGGTTCATCAATTTCTTCTTCCACCGGTTCCTGCAAATTGTGAGTGCATTCTTGTGCATTAATGAGTCTCTCTTTATAATCAATGATATAAGGATTATCGTTGTAACTTTCTATGCAAAAATTAAGGATAGAAGAGACATAATCTTTAAGGTCCTTACAAACAACACAAGTTTCATAATTTTTAGACATGAATGATTCTATCTCAGAGGCTCCCATAAATAAGACAAATTGTTCTACCTCTTCGAACCCAAAATGAATATAGCTATTCCAATTATAGTTCTTAATTAAAATTTCCTCACTAAAGCCACATTGAAATTTAAGATGTTTAGTATCCTGTTTAGAGCAACAGTTTATATCATGGCGTTTAAGCAAGATTTTAGCAATTGTATTTAATTTTTCTATCACAGCACTCATAACTTTCCCCTTTCTTGATTCTCTATAATTATTATATAATTCTATAAGCTCCAAATAGGTTGTAGGTTCTCCCATAATAGCAGTTTTTAATTTTTAGGTTTTTCAAATTTTTATGGATTTTTGGGTATATAGGGAAAATAAAACAAGACAAAAATAAACTAGACAAAAGTAAACTAAGCAAAATAAAACTAGACAGAAATAAACTAGCAAGACAAAATAAAATAAAAGCAGAGAGAGAGGTAGAGTGTACTCCCCAGGTGAACTTATGAGTAGAGCTATGCCTCCCCGGCAACGGCGCCAGAAAATAGTCTTGATAACCCACAAGTATAGGGGATCGCAACAGTCTTCGAGGGAAGTAAAACCCAAATTTATTGATTCGACACAAGGGGAGGTAAAGAATACTTATAAGCCTTAACAACTGAGTTGTCAATTCAGCTGCACTGGAAAAGCACTAGTAACAGGGGTGATGTGAAAGCAGCAGTAATATGAGAGCAATAGTAACAGTAACACAGAGGCAATGGCACCAGAAAATAGTTGATACTACTTCCAATGACATAAAGAACGAGTATATGATGATGAGAGATGGACCGGGGTTCCCAGCTATCTACACTAGTGGTAACTCTCCAATAACAAGTGTTGGGTGAACAAATTATAGTTGGGCAATTGATAGGATTGAAATAGCATTAAGACAGAACATCAAGTCTATTAATCATGTAGGCATGTTTTCCATATATAGTCATACGTGCTCGCAATGAGAAACTTGCATAACATCTTTTGTCCTACCAGCCGGTGGCAGCCGGGCCTCAAGGGAAACTACTGGTAATTAAGGTACTCCTTTTAATAGAGCACCGGAGCAAAGCATTAACACTTGGTGAAAACATGTGATCCTCATATCTAAGCCTTCCCCTCCAGTTATCCCAGTTGCTGTCACTCTGGGGCCTCGGGTTCCGGACATAGACATGTGCAAACAACTTGTAGATACAATCTAAGCAATAATTATAGAGCTTAAATCTAAGATCATGCCACTCGGGCCCTAGTGACAAGCATTAAACACAACAAGATTGCAGCAACAATAACTTCACAAACTTATATAGATAGACTAATCATAATGTAACAATCCATCGGATCCCAACAAACACAACACCGATTACATCAGATGGATCTCAATCATGTAAAGGCATCGAAGCAACACAAAGGAAGATATAAGTTTCAGCAATTGCTTTCAACTTTCAACATGCATATCTCATGGATATTTGTCAACACAAAGTAATATGATGAATGCAAATAAGCAAGTATGTAAGAATCAATGCACAGTTGACACAAGTGTTTGCTTCTAAGATGGAAGGAAGTAGGTAAACTGACTCAACATAAAGTAGAAGAAAGGCCCTTCGCAGAGGGAAGCAGGGATTAAATCATGTGCTAGAGCTTTTTAAGTTTTGAAATCATATAGAGAGCATAAAAGTAAAGTTTTGAGAGGTGTTTGTTGTTGTCAACGAATGGTAATGGGTACTCTAACTACCTCATCAACCAGACTTTCAAGAGCGGCTCCCATGAAGGACGTTATTTCTACCAGCAAGGTAGATCATCCCTCTTCTCTTTTGTTTACACATGTACTTTAGTTTTATTTATTAGATGACACTCCTCCCAACCTTTTGCTTACACAAGCCATGGCTAACCGAATCCTCGGGTGCCTTCCAACATTCACATACCATGGAGGAGTGTCTATTTGCAAAATTAAGTTGCTTGATGAATCAGGGCAAAACATGTGAAGAGAATTATTAATGAAAGTTAATTAATTAGGGCTGGAAACCCCATTGCCAGCTCTTTTTGCAAAATTATTGGATAAGCGGATGAGCCACTAGTCCATTGTGAAAGTCTGTCAGAAGTAAATGATAAGATCGAAAGATAAAACACCACATACTTCCTCGTGAGCTATAAAACATTGACACAAATAAGAGATAATAGCTTTTGAATTGTTTAAAGGTAGCACATGAAGTATTTACTTGGAATGGCAGGAAATACCACATAGTAGGTAGATATGGTGGACTCAAATGGCATAGGTTTTGGCTCAAGGTTTTGGATGCACGAGAAGCATTCCCTCTCACAAGACTTTGGCTAGCAAGGTTGTTTGAAGCAAACACAAGTATGAACCGGTACAGCAAAACTTACATAAGAACAAATTGCAAGCATTATAAAACTCTACACTGTCTTCCTTGTTGCTCAAACACTTTTACCAGAAAATATCTAGACCTTAGAGAGACCAATCATGCAAACCAAATTTCAACAAGCTCAACGGTAGTTCTCCACTAATAGGTTTAAACTACATGGTGAATGAGCTTAAACATGATCTACTTGAGAGCTCAAAACAATTGCCAAGTATCAAATTATTCAAGACAATATGAAGCATTTTCTGTTTCCAACCAAATATCAATAAGTGCAACGGTTTTCAACTCCGCCATGAATATTAAAATAAAGTCAAGAACACCAGTGTTCATATGAAAAAGCGGAGCGTGTTTCTCTCCCACACAAGGATTTCTAGGATCCGAATTTATTCAAACACAAACAAAAATAAAAGCACACAGACGCTCCAAGTAAAGCACATATGATGTGACTGAATAAAAATATAGTTTCACTAGAAGTGACCTGATAAGTTGTTGATGAAGAAGGGGATGCCTTGGGCATCCCCAAGCTTAGACGCTTGAGTCTTTCTTGAAATATGCAGGGATGAACCACGGGGGCATCCCCAAGCTTAGACTTTTCACTCTTCTTGATCATATATCATCCTCCTCTCTTTACGCTTGAAAACTTCTGCCACACCAAACTTCTCATAAACTTCATTAGAGGGGTTAGTGATGGGGTTCGTTGCATAGAAAACAAAAAATTTCCTACCGCAAAGCGAATAAAACCAACAGATCTAATCTATGGAACACCCAAGATCCAATCTACTAGATCTAAGCAACGAGATGGAGATGAGACTAACCCTCGAAGATTCCAAAGCCTACGAGATTAATCTCGTTGTTGGTGTAGACGATCGTCCCCGGTGCTGCAATCCGGCAGCACTTCCGTACTCGGTCGCGCGTACGGTGTCGATGAAGCTCCTTCCTCTCCCGTTCCAGCGGGCAGCGGAGGTGTGGTAGATCTCCTCCAACGTCCAGCAGCACGACGGCGTGGTGGTGGTGGTGGAGGAAGAAAACTGCAGGGCTTCGCCTAAGCCCGGACAGCGTATGGTGGAGGGAGAGGCGGCCAGAGAAGGAGGCAATGGGGGGATGGTATGGCCGGCCACCCCCTCCCCTCTTTATATAGGGGGCTGGCCGGCCAAGGTGGCCCCCTTCCCATCTAGGGTTGGGGGGCGGCGGCCAAGGGGGGAGAGGGGCTTTCCCCTCCCCCAAGTTGATCCCCCCAGGGAAACCCTAGGGGGTTGGCCGGCCTGGGCCTTGGGGGCCAAGTGCCCCTGGCCCATTAGGCCAGGGAGCATCCCCTCGGCCCACGGTGGGCCTCCCGGGTCGTGGGCCCCATGGTGGACCCTTCCGGAACCTTCTAGAACCTTCCAGTCAACACCGGAACAATCCCGAACATTTCCGAAAACCCAGAAATCAACTTCCCTTATATGAATCTTATTCTCCGGACTCTTCCGGACCTCCTCGTGACATCCTGGATCACATCCGAGACTCCGAACAAACTTCGTCTCCATACCATACTCAAATCTACTTATGCGACATCGAACCTTAAGCGCGTCACCCTACGGTTCGCGAACTATGCAGACATGGTCGAGACTCCTCTCCGAGCAATAACCAATAGCGGGATCTGGAGATCCATAATGGCTCCCACATATTCAACGATGACTTAGTGATCGATTGAACCATTTACATACGATGCCAATTCCCTTTGTCTCGCGATATTTTACTTGTCCGAGGTTTGATCATCGGTATCTCCATACCTTGTTCAACCTCGTTACCGACAAGTACTCTTTACTCGTACCGTGGTATGTGATCTCTTATGAACTATTCATATGCTTGCAAGCTAATCAGATGACATTCCACCAAGAGGGCCCAGAGTATATCTATCCGTCATCAGGATGGACAAATCCCACTGTTGATCCATATGCCTCAACTCACACTTTCCAAATACTTAATCCCACCTTTATTGTCACCCATTTACGCAATGACGTTTGATGTAATCAAAGTACCCTTTCGGTGTAAGTGATTTACATGATCTCATGGTCGAAGGATTAAGACAACTATGTATTGAAAGCTTATAGCAAATGAACTTAATGACTTGATCTTATGCTACGCTCATTTGGGTGTGTGTCCATTATATCATTCAACTAATGACATAACCTTGTTATTAATAACATCCAATGTTCATGATCACGAAACCATGATCATCTATTAATCAACAAGCTAGTTATACAAGAGGCTTACTAGGGACTCCTTATTGTTTACATAACACACATGTATCAATGTTTCGGTTAATACAATTATAGCATGGTATATAAACATTTATCATAAACACAAAGATATTATAATAACCACTTTATTATTGCCTCTTGGGCATATCTCCAACAGTCTCCCACTTGCACTAGAGTCAATAATCTAGATTACATTGTAAGGTACCTAACACCCATGGTATTCTGGTGTTGGTCATGCTTTGCCCTTGGGAGAGCTTTAGTCAACGGATCTGCAACATTCAGATCCGTGTGTACTTTGCAAATCTCTACTTCACCATCTTCGATGTACTCGCGAATCGAATGAAAACGCAGCTTGATATGCTTCAGCTTCTTGTGTGACCTTGGTTCCTTTGCATTGGCGATGGCACCCGTGTTGTCACAATAAATGACTAGCGGGTCCAATGCACTAGGAACCACACCAAGCTCAACAATGAACCTCTTCATCCATACCGCTTCCGATGAAGCCTCTGAAGCCGCTATATATTCAGATTCTGAAGATTTCGCCACCGTGCATTGCTTGGAACTGCTCCAGCTTACTACCGCACCATTCAATATAAACACGTACCCAGACCGAGACTTAGAGTCATCAGGTCGGTGTTCCAACTTGCATCGGTGTAACTGGTTACAACGAGCTCTTGGTCACCGCCATAACAAAGAAACATATCCTTAGTCCTTTTCAAGTACTTCAGGATATTCTTGACCGCTGTCCAGTGTTCCATCCCTGGATCACTTTGATATCTGCTGGTCAAACTAACAGCATGTGCGATATCCGGTCTAGTACACAGCATGGCGTACATGATAGAGCCTACTGCCGAAGCATAGGGGATTTTGCTCATCCTCTCTCTTTCATCTGCCGTAGCCGGACCTTGAGTCTTACTCAAGACCTTACCTGGCAACATAGGCAAGAACCCTTTCTTGCTTTCATCCATTCTAAACTTCTTTAGAATCTTGTCCAGATATGTACTTTGTGAAAGGCCTATTAGGCGTCTTGATCTATCTCTATAAATCTTGATGCCTAAAATGTATGCTGCTTCACCAAGGTCTTTCATTGAAAAAGACTTATTCAAATAACCTTTAACGCTGCTTAATAGTTCTATATCATTCCCAATCAATAATATGTCATCTACATATAATATCAGGAACGCTACAGAGCTCCCACTCACTTTCTTGTAAATACAGGCCTCACCATGAGTCCGTATAAAACCAAAATCTTTGATCACTCTATCAAAGCGTAGGTTCCAACTCCGGGATGCTTGCTTCAGTCCATAAATGGAACGCTGAAGTTTGCATACCTTGGATCGACAAAACCTTTGGGTTGTACCATATACAACTCTTCCTCAATGTCACCATTAAGGAACGCCGTTTTGACATCCATCTGCCAAATCTCATAATCGAAAAATGCAGCTATTGCTAACAAAATCCTCACAGACTTTAGCTTCGCTACAGGTGAGAAAGTCTCATCGTAGTCAACTCCTTGAATTTGTCGGAAACCCTTTGCGACAAGTCGAGCTTTATAGACAGTAATATTACCATCAGCATCTGTTTTTCTCTTGAAGATCCATTTATTCTCGACAGCTTTGCGGCTATCAGGTAAGTCTACCAAAGTCCATACTTTGTTATCATACATGGATCCCATTTCGGATTTCATGGCTTCTTGCCATTTGTTGGAATCTGGGCTCATCATCGCTTCTTCATACGTCGCAGGGTCCTCATCATTGTTGTCCACAATCATGACATTTAGACAGGGATCATACCAATCAGGAGTGGTACGTTCCCTCGTCGATCTGCGAGGTTCAGTAGCTTCCTCGTTCGAATTTTCATGATCATCATCATTTGCTTCCTCTCCTATCGGTGTAGGCTGCACAGGAACTTCTTCCGGCACTGCGCTACTCTGATCTATGAGAGAAGGTTCATCAACCTCGTCGAGTTCTACTTTTCTTCCAGTCACTTCTTTAGTGAGAAACTCCTTCTCAAGAAAGGATCCGTTCTTGGCAACAAAGATTTTGCCTTCGGATCTGTGATAGAAAGTATACCCAATTGTTTCTTTAGGGTATCCTATGAAGACGCATTTCTCCGCTTTGGGTTCTAGCTTGTCGGTTGTAACTTCTTTACATAAGCATCGCAACCCCAAACTTTAAGGAACGACAGCTTAGGTTTCTTCCCAAACCATAATTCATACGGTGTCGTTTCAACGGATTTAGATGGTGCCCTATTTAAAGTGAATGCGGCTGTCTCTAAAGCATAACCCCAAAACGATAGTGGCAAATCGGTAAGAGACATCATAGAATGAACCATATCTAAGAGAGTTCGATTACGACGTTCGGACACACCATTGCGCTGTGGTGTTCCCGGCGGTGTCAACTGTGAAAGTATTCCGCATTTCTTTAAATGCATGCCAAACTCATAACTCAGATATTCGCCTCCGCGATCAGAACGCAGAAACTTAATCTTCTTGTTACGTTGATTTTCTACTTCACTTTGGAATTCCTTGAACTTCTCAAAAGTCTCGGACTTGTGTTTCATAAAGTAAATATACCCATATCTACTCAGATCATCCGTGAAGGTTAGAACATAACGATAACCACCGCGCGATGCTACACTCATTGGTCCGCACACATCGGTATGTATGATTTCCAATAAGTCTGTAGCTCGCTCCATTGTGCCAGAAAATGGAGTCTTAGTCATTTTTCCCATTAGACATGCTTCGCATCTGTCAAGTGACTCAAAGTCAAGTGACTCAAGAAGTCCATCGGAATGGAGTTTCTTCATGCGCTTCACTCCAATATGACCAAGACGACAGTGCCACATATAAGTAGAATTATCATTCAATTTAATTCGCTTAGCATCAATGTTATGAACATGTGTATCACTACTATCGAGATTTAACAAGAATAAACCATTCATCTCAGGTGCATGGCCATAAAAGACATTACTCATATAAATCGAACAACCATTATTCTCAGACTTAAACGAATAACCGTCTTGCATCAAACAAGATCCAGATATAATGTTCATGCTCAACGCAGGTACCAAATAACAATTATTGAGGTTTAAAACTAATCCCGAAGGTAGATGTAGGGGAGCGTGCCGACGGCGATCACATCGACCTTGGATCCATTTCCAACGCGCATCGTCACCTCGTCCCTTGCCAGGCTTCGTTTATTCCGCAGTTCCTGTTTCGAGTTACAAATGTGAGCAACCGAACCAGTATCAAATACCCAGGCACTACTACGAGAACCAGTAAGATAGACATCTATAACATGTATATCAAATATACCTTTCTTCTTGGCGTGGCCGCTCTTCAGATCGGCCAAGTATTTGGTGCAGTTCCGCTTCCAGTGCCCCTTCCCCTGGCAGTAGTAGCACACAGTCTCAGGCTTGGGACCAGCCTTAGGCTTCTCAGGAGGCGCTGCAACTTTCTTGCCGCCCTTCTTGAAGTTGCCCTTGTTAGGCTTGCCCTGCTTCTTGAAACTGGTGGCCTTGTTGACCATCAACACTTGGTTCTCCTTCTTAATTTCTACTTCAGCAGACTTCAGCATGGAGAAGAGTTCAGGTAACTCTTTGTTCATGTTCTGCATGTTGTAGTTCATCACGAAGTTCTTGTAACTTGGTGGCAGTGATTGGAGGACACGATGAATACCCAGCTTGTTAGGGATCACAATCCCCAAGTCACTGAGCTTCTTCGCATGTCCGGACATGGCGAACATGTGCTCACTAACGGAGCTGCCCTCTTCCATCATGCAGTTAAAGAACTGTTTCGAGGCCTCATAGCTCTCCACGGCCGCATGAGTCTCAAAGATAAGTTTGAGCTCACGCATCATCTCACATGGGTCGTGGTGCTCAAAACGCTTTTGGAGCTCTGCCTCTAAACTGCACAAGATGGCACACTGAATTTCGGAGTACCGAGTTACCCGAGTCTCATAAACATTCTTTATGTCCTCGGACACTACAGGAGGTGGTGGGGGACCTAGCGGTGCTTCGAGCACATATTGCATGCTCACGCCAGTGAGGAAAATCCTCACATGACGGGACCAGTCAGTGAAGTTGCTACCATTGCCCTTAAGCTTTTCTTTCTCTAGGAACTGGTTAAAATTGATGGAGGGGGCGCCATGATCTACAACATATTTGCAAAGAGTTTAGACTAAGTTTATGATAAAATGAGTTCAGTTTTAATTCTTAAATTAACTAGGTGAACTCCCACTCAAAACAACATCCCTCGCATTGTCTTAGTGATTGCACGAACCAAATCCACTACACCAAGTCCGATCTTCACGAGAAAAGATGTAGTTTCAAAGGCGAACACTCAAAGTGTTCATCATATCATTCATATGACTCATGCTCTACCTTTCGGTATCCCGTGTTCCGAGACCATGTCTGTACATGCTAGGCTCGTCAAGGCAACCTTAGTATCCGCGTGTGCAAATCTGGCTTGCACCCGTTGTATGCACATGTAGAGTCTATCACACCCGATCATCACGAGATGCTTCGAAACGACAAGTCTTAGCAACGGTGCATACTAAGGATGAACACTTTATTATCTTGATATTTAGTGAGAGGGATCATCTTATAATGCTACCGTCGCGATCTAAGCAAAATAAGATGCATAAAAGGATTAACATCACATGCAATTCATAATGTGTGATATGATATGGCCTTTCTTCTTGTGCTTTTGATCTCCATCTCCAAAGCACGGACATGATCTCCATCATCACCAGCATGGCGTCAAGGTCAGTGGCGCCGCTTCATGGTTGTCCATCACTTATAGCTACTATAACAACTACTTGGAATAAAGCTATTACATGATGAATAGACACGCAGGTCTTTAACAAAAATTAAAGACAACCATTAGGCTCCTGCCGGTTGCCATAATACATCAATGGACATCTCATACATCGAATATAATCATCATCACATTATGGCCATATCACATCACCAAACCCTGCAAAAACAAGTTAGACGCCTCTAATTTGGTTTGCATCTTTTACGTGGTTTAGGGTTTTCGAGTAAGATCCAATCTACCTACGAACATGAACCACAACGGTGATACTAGTGTTGACAATAGAAGTGCAAATTACAATCTTCACTATGGTGGGAGAGACAGACACCCGCAAAGCCACTTATGCAATACAAGTTGCATGTCAAGCGTGGAGCAAGTCTCATGAGACGCGGTCATGTAAAGTTAGCCCGGGCCGCTTCATCCCACCATCCCGCAAGAAGCAAAGTACACAAACTAAAGCAACAAAAGCATCACCGCCCACAAACCATTGTGTTCTACTCGTGCAACAGATCTATGCATAGACGTGGCTCTGATACCACTGATGGGGTTCGTTGCATAGAAAACAAAAATTTTCCTACCGCAAAGCGAATAAAACCAACAGATCTAATCTATGGAACACCCAAGATCCAATCTACTAGATCTAAGCAACGAGATGGAGATGAGACTAACCCTCGAAGATTCCAAAGCCTACGAGATTAATCTCGTTGTTGGTGTAGACGATCGTCCCCGGTGCTGCAATCCGGCAGCACTTCCGTACTCGGTCGCGCGTACGGTGTCGATGAAGCTCCTTCCTCTCCCGTTCCAGCGGGCAGCGGAGGTGTGGTAGATCTCCTCCAACGTCCAGCAGCACGACGGCGTGGTGGTGGTGGTGGAGGAAGAAAACTGCAGGGCTTCGCGGACAGTGGTGGAGGGAGAGGCGGCGAGAAGGAGGCAATGGGGGGGATGGCCGGCCGTCCCCTCTTTATATAGGGGGCTGGCTGGCCAAGGTGGCCCCCTTCCCATCTAGGGTTGGGGGGGCGGCCAGGGGGGGAGGGGCTTTCCCCTCCCAAGTTGATCCCCCGGAAACCCTAGGGGTTGGCCGGCCTGGGCCTTGGGGGCCAAGTGCCCCTGGCCCATTAGGCCAGGGAGCATCCCCTCGGCCCACGGTGGGCCTCCCGGGTCGTGGGCCCCATGGTGGACCCTTCCGAAACCTTCTAGAACCTTCCAGTCAACACCGGAACAATCCCGAACATTTCCGAAAACCCAGAAATCAACTTCCCTTATATGAATCTTATTCTCCGGACTCTTCCGGACCTCCTCGTGACATCCTGGATCACATCCGAGACTCCGAACAAACTTCGTCTCCATACCATACTCAAATCTACTTATGCGACATTGAACCTTAAGCGCGTCACCCTACGGTTCGCGAACTATGCAGACATGGTCGAGACTCCTCTCCGAGCAATAACCAATAGCGGGATCTGGAGATCCATAATGGCTCCCACATATTCAACGATGACTTAGTGATCGATTGAACCATTTACATACGATGCCAATTCCCTTTGTCTCGCGATATTTTACTTGTCCGAGGTTTGATCATCGGTATCTCCATACCTTGTTCAACCTCGTTACCGACAAGTACTCTTTACTCGTACCGTGGTATGTGATCTCTTATGAACTATTCATATGCTTGCAAGCTAATCAGATGACATTCCACCGAGAGGGCCCAGAGTATATCTATCCGTCATCGGGATGGACAAATCCCACTGTTGATCCATATGCCTCAACTCACACTTTCCAAATACTTAATCCCACCTTTATTGTCACCCATTTACGCAATGACGTTTGATGTAATCAAAGTACCCTTTCGGTGTAAGTGATTTACATGATCTCATGGTCGAAGGATTAAGACAACTATGTATTGAAAGCTTATAGCAAATGAACTTAATGACTTGATCTTATGCTACGCTCCTTTGGGTGTGTGTCCATTATATCATTCAACTAATGACATAACCTTGTTATTAATAACATCCAATGTTCATGATCACGAAACCATGATCATCTATTAATCAACAAGCTAGTTATACAAGAGGCTTACTAGGGACTCCTTGTTGTTTACATAACACACATGTATCAATGTTTCGGTTAATACAATTATAGCATGGTATATAAACATTTATCATAAACACAAAGATATTATAATAACCACTTTATTATTGCCTCTTGGGCATATCTCCAACAGTTAGTACTCAAAAAACTTTAATCCACTTTGGTCATGTAGTGACACATTGCAAGAACTCAATAAAACATTAGCTACAGCTCTCCACGTCTAGAAAGCTTTACTTAAAGTCCACAAGAGACAATGCAAAAAACAGAGACAGAATCTGCCAAAACAGAACAGCCAGTAAACACGAATTTTTAAGAGGTACTTTCGTTGCTCAAATCAGAAAACTTAAAACTAATGAAAGTTGCGTACATATCTGAGGATCACGCATGTAAATTGGCAGATTTTTCTGAGTTTCCTACAGAGAGACCTACTCAAATTCGTGATAGATAGAAATCTGTTTCTGCGCAGAAATCCAAATCTAGCATCAACCTTCTATTAGAGACTTTACTTGGCACAACAATGCAATAAAATAAAGATAAGGAGAGGCTGCTACAGTAGGAGTACCTAGGAAACTCCCGAAAGAGTATCAAGAACATACCTATTCCAGCTAGATAGACCAACATAAAAGTTCCTAAGAAAGATAATAGTGGAGTGCTTCTTAATGCACCTATGATGAGCATTACTAATTCTGTACCAAGCATCTTTAAAACTTTCTCCACCTTGTTGCTTAAAAGAACGAACTTCAACTTCAGGATTACTCATTTTAGCAGTAATAAAAGTAAACTAAGCAAATAGAATAAAATAAAGTAAAGACAAGTAACTAATTTTTTTGTGTTTTTGATATAGAGCAAGTAAACAAGACAGAAAGTAAAGCAACTAATTTTTTTGTGTTTTTGATATAGAGCAAACAAAACAGTAAATAAAATAAAGTAAAGCAAGACAAAAACAAAGTAAAGAGATTGGATGTGGAAGACTCCCCTTGCAGCGTGTCTTGATCTCCCGGCAACGGCGCCAGAAAAAGAGCTTGACACGCGTGAAGCACACGTCCATTGGGAACCCCAAGAGGAAGGTGTGATGCATACAGCAGCAAGTTTTCCCTCAGTAAGAAACCAAGGTTATCGAACCAGTAGGAGTCAAGGAACACGTGAAGGTTGTTGGTGGAGGAGTGTAGTGCGGCGCAACACCAGTGAAACCGGCGCCAATGTGGAACCTGCACAACACAATCAAGATACTTTGCCCCAATGTAACAGTGATGTTGTCAATCTCACCGGCTTGCTGAAAACAAAGGATTAAACGTATAGTGTGAAAAATGATGTTTGTTTGCAAAGAACAGTAGAGAACAATGATTGCAGTAGATTGTATTCAGATGTAAAAGAATGGACCGGGATCCACAGTTCACTAGTGGTGTCTCTCCAATAAGATAAATAACATGTTGGGTGAACAAATTACAGCGGGCAATTGACAAATAAAGATTCAATACATATCATGATGATCACTATGAGATTTAATCAGGGCATTACGACAAAGAACATAGACCGCCATCCATGCATCTATGCCTAAATAGTCCACCTTCGGGTTAGCATCTGCACCCCCTCCAGTATTAAGTTGCAAACAACAGACAATTGCATTAAGTACGGTGCGTAATGTAATCAACACAAATATCCTTAGACAAAGAGTTGGTGTTTTATCCCTAGTAGCAACAGCACATCATAACCTTAGAACTTTCTGTCACTGTCCCAGATTCAATGGAGGCATGAACCCACTATCGAGCATAAATACCCCCTCTTGGAGTTACAAGTATCAACTTGGCCAGAGCCTCTACTAGCAACGGAGAGCATGCAAGAACATAAACAACACATATATGATAGATTGATAATCAACTTGACATAATATTCTATATTCATCGGATCCCGCCAAACACAACATGTAGCATTACAAATAGATGATCTTGATCATGTTAGGCAGCTCACAAGATCTAAACATGATAGCACAAGAGGAGAAGACAACCATCTAGCTACCGCTATGGACCCATAGTCCAAGGATGAACTACTCACGCATCAATCCGGAGGCGGGCATGATGATGTAGAGCCCTCCGGTGATGATTCCCCTCTCCGGCAGGGTGCGGAGGTGATCTCCTGAATCCCCGAGATGGGATTGGCGGCGCGGCGTCTCTCAAAGTATTTCCGTGTGGCTCTCGGTACGGGGTTTTCGCGACGAAGGCTTTAAGTAGGCGGAAGGGTAGGGTTGGAGGGCACGGGGCCCCACACCATAGGTCGGCGCGCCAAGGGCCAGCCGCGCCGCCCTATGGGTACGGGCCCTCGTGGCCCCACTTCGTATCTCCTTCGGTCTTCGGAAGCTTCGTTGAAAAATAAGACCCGGCGTTGATTTCGTCCAATTGAGAATATTTCCTTTGTAGGATTTCTGAAACCAAAAACACGACAATGGCGCTTCGGCATCTTGTTAATAGGTTAGTGCCGGAAAATGCATAATAATGATGTAAAGTATGTATAAAACATGTGAGTATTGTCATAAAAGTAGCATGGAACATAAGAAATTATAGATACGTTGGAGACGTATCAGTTCATTATATATTTTAGTGGGCTAGGCACCCGCTTGTTTTTTTACAATATTAAGGACTAGCACATTATCCATGCTAGTCAAAGTGTGAAGCCAAAATAAACATGAAAGAGACAATAAAGCATTCAACACTTCTTCATGAGCTAAAAGAAGAACACAAAACATGTAATAATTTTTGAAGGTATAAAGGTAGCACACAAACAATTCACTTTGGAGTGGTGGTGAAATACCACATATAGGTAGGTATGGTGGACATAATTGGCAACTTTAGTTTTTTAGTAGTTGGATGCACGAGTAGAGCTCTGAGAGCGACCAACTAAGAGAGCAATAATGGTCATAATCATGCACAACGATAAAACATTATTAATCAAAACATATGTAACCAATGCGTGTAGACATAGGGTACCTCACCGCCACATCGATCACATACTGTAGAGAGAAAAGAAAGAACCACACAGAGGATAATGAAACCGACCGACAGTTCGTGCGAAACCAAAAACAAAGAGAGAAAATAACGACCGGATAGGTCACATTGACAATCAAATGCATGCCCCACATTGATGCACCTTTTCAGGACCATAGCTACTACATCCACACCAACAACATATAAAAGAACACCACTCGAGGCTCTATGAAAGAAATGATGCAAATACATATACATGTCAGCACCATATTAGCGTTAGACTACATAGTAAATGGTACATATCATAAGCATGCACAGGAAATCCTAGATGAAAATCAAACCGGATAGAGAACCACGTGTCACACCCTCGTTAATCCTCATCCGATCTAAAAGAAAAATTAAGAATATGAGAAAATTGCGATCTCTTCAACTTTAAGAACTGTATGTATGTGTTCCACGTGAAACAATATAAATTCTATCTTATTTGGCATTGTTGTTCAGTTGAAAGCAGCGGCTCGGTGCACGAAAATTGATCATATTGTCGAAGCTAACTACAAATCTAGGCGGCTTGTAGACGATCTCAAGTCCACGATGAATGGGTGGAGGCAGTCTGAGCAGCCCCTGACATTTGTACATGATATTGTGACATGCCTAGGTGACGAGCAAATTCACACATTGACACGACATAACGAGATGCCAACGTCGACCGCTGACGAAGCCTCTCCACGCCATTTTGTCCTCAGTGTAGCATGGGGCCCACCGCCCTTGTTGTTGCTTCTGATGGTCAAGCGTAACCTTTCGAGCCTGACCGTTTTCTGGGTCAAAGACGCCTATGCGGCTTACACCTTCAAGTAGTGCGCCGTGGTTGTGTGCCACGTCATCCTGACAAGCAAATCCCATCCGATAGAGATGGTAAATTCTTAAGGGGGCTAAAAATTGGATACAAAGTAGCTTAAAATAGGGTAATATGGAAGAATTTCACATAATTGGATATATCCACACCTATAGGCATATTATTCTTATACATATTTAGTTTTAAATATTGTTCATTATAATTAGGGTATACCAAATAATCAACGGAGATGATTGTTTGGCTTATTACGATGAACGATATCTTCCTTTTCAGTATTTAATAGTGTAAATAAGTAAATGCTCGCACTTACGTTACGAGCGACTCAAGATAAATCCTATCCTATTTAGCATTGCTATTCAATTCAATGCATGAAGGAAAAAATAATAATCATCTCATCAAAAGTAGCTGCAAATTCAGGTGGCTTGCATGCGATCTACCGCCGACGAACAAGCGAGTCCCATCTAATAGAAGCAAGAAGTTCCTAAGAGGGATAAAATTGGACACAAAATTGCTTAAATAGGGCATTATGGAAGAATTTTCACATAATGGGCTAATTTGTGTCACAAAATGCCAAAGAAAAAAGGGTAAAAGAAAGTTGTGGCATAATTTATTATGGCAGTATTAATGGCCACATATTTTTGTAGAGAATAGCCCTGATTAGCATTAATTAAAATTAAAGAATGGCCACTGATTTAAGAAGCGAACAGACAAGATAACCAGAGCCAGCTTCCGTGCCCAGAAAATTCAGAATACTGCCCACAAAATAACGACGAGATCTTAATTCCTTGTAGCCGTTGCAGCGGGATCCCACACCAACGGCTCTATTCCCCCCACCGCCCGCTCCACGTTGACCGTTCCGTCTCCACCTTTAAAACCTCCGCTCTCATCTCCCCCCAAATCCCCACTTCGCTCCTCCTGCACACCAACAAACACATCCATCCGCTTCCTCTCCGACCACCGCTACAGGAGAGAATCGGCGCCATGAACGACCTCATGACCAAGTCCTTCATGAGCTACGTCGACCTGAAGAAGGCGGCGATGAAGGACCTGGAGGCGGGCGACGGGACCGAGCTCACGGAGGCGGGCGGCGCCACCGACGAGCGCCTCAAGGGCTTCTTCGTGGAGGTGGAGGTGGTCAAGGAGGAGATGTCCGCCATCCGCGACGCGCTCGCCCGCCTCCACGAGGCCAACGAGGAGGGCAAGTCGCTGCACCAGCCCGACGCGCTGCGCGCCCACCGCGGCCGCGTCAACGCCGAC
Source organism: Lolium multiflorum (assembly GCA_030979885.1). Lineage (NCBI taxonomy): Eukaryota > Viridiplantae > Streptophyta > Magnoliopsida > Poales > Poaceae > Lolium > Lolium multiflorum. The sequence continues at coordinate 84,205,964 of CM061750.1, forward strand.
ATCGTGGCCGTGCTCCGCCGCGCCCGCGAGATCCGCGTCAGGATCGAGGCCCTGGACCGCGCCAACGCCGCGCAGCGCAGGCTCTCCGCCGGCTGCGGCGAGGGCACCACCCTCGACCGCACCCGCACCTCCGTCACCGCCGGGCTCCGGAAGAAGCTCAAGGACATCATGCTCGACTTCCAGGCGCTGCGCCAGCGGATGATGGCCGAGTACAAGGACACCGTCGAGCGCCGCTACTACACGCTCACCGGGGAGGTGCCCGAGGACGAGGTCATCGAGCGCATCATCTCCGAGGGCAAGGGCGAGGAGATCATGGGCGCCGCCGTCGCCGAGCACGGCAAGGGCGCCGTGCTCGCGGCGCTGCACGAGATACAGGACCGACACGACGCCGCGAGGGAGGTCGAGCGCAGCCTGCTCGAGCTCCACCAGGTGTTCCTCGACATGGCCGTCGTCGTCGAGTCGCAGGGGGAGAAGCTCGACGACATCGTCACCCACGTCGACAACGCCAGGGACTACGTCCACACCGGAAACAAGGAGCTCGGAAAGGCACGCGAGCACCAGCGCGGCAGCCGCAAGTGTCTCTGCATCGGAATCATCCTGCTGCTACTCCTCATCCTCATCGTCATCGTCCCCATCGCCACCAGCCTCAAGAGATCCTAAATTCGTACTAATTCGCAAGCAAGGAAGAGGACCAACCACACCACCACCACCACCACCGAAACGTGTGCCGATGATCTAGACACTTGCAGTTGTGTCTATGTTGTTTCGATTTTTTCGTACTCTGCTACCTAGTAGTAATTCGTCAATTCATTTCTGCCCCAATGTTGTTCTGTGTATCGTCAGGATTTATCTGATGATGAATAGCAATATAATATATCTGTTCCGTTAATTTGCAACTGCCGATTGATTCTTGAATCTGTGCATGAGATGAGATTTGATACTACATTGTTTGCCTGTGTTAATTTGCGATATGAGACAGCAGTACTTGCCAATTGGTGATATGAGATTTCGTGAATCAAGGGTTGCCAGTTGGATGATACATTCTGTGCCTCTGTTGTGCCTCTGTCAATTTGTTAAGTGAGAATCAGGTTGCTGTATCTTCTGAATTCATGAGATGGATCTTCTGAACTCATGATTGCATTGTTCATACTACAGTTCGCTTGTGCTAATTGATTCTGTATCTTCTGAACTCATGAATGCATTTGCTAAATGATGAGGAATTAGCTTGCTGGCATCTGATGTTGTGATCTGATTGATATCATCTTACATTCGTACCTCGATCCAATGGTTATGCCTGCTCCAGGGTGATACATTCTTTGCCTATTTTAATTTGTTAAAGAGAATCAATTGGCTGTATCTCCTGAACTCATGACTCCATGGTGGATTCTTGATACTACTACAGTATGCCTGTGTTAAAAAAAATACTTAGCTGTATCTTCACACATTGTTTGCAGGCGTTAATTTTTTGAATGATGGTAAATTAGTTAGCTGGCATCGAAACTGGTGTTGTTCCCGCATTGATATCATCGTTACATTCGAACCTCAGAGGTGCTCCACGGCGAGGAGTTGATGATGTTCGCCATTGATGGTATGAAGGATTGGAATTTTTCAGATATTTGTGAGATATGGATTTGTTGCTGCTGTACTTTGCAGGTGTAATGTGTTTGCTGCTGGGTTAAGAACGCTCTGCAGTGTTAGATTCAGAACAAGGCTGCCTGATCAGTGATCACTGTATATCTCTCCAGGTACCAGCACTACAAGATAGGCAAGCAGGGTTTCAGGCTCAGGTATCCAGTTTATTTGTGCCTCCGGAACATCCTTCAGGAGGACATTTTAGTTGGTGTCTGTACCGAGCCATCAGCCATACCTTGCTGGTGGGGGACAAGCACAGACAAAAAAGAGGAGATGTGAGATAGGTTGGATTGTTCATTCCAAGAACCGATGGAATTTTCTCACTTGAGTGGATTCAGTTGAATACCATTATTTTGTCTTTGCTCTTGTCTCTGCAGTTGATAAGTGAACTGATTTGCAGTACTGAAGTTGACTATGTATACTGTAGAACTGCCACTTTCTTTTCAGTCTCTGACTTATGATAGTAATACTTAACATGGAAGTAATACTTATGATAGTACTTAAAACTAGTTGCAAATGGAAGTTTCCCTACTTAACATTAGTTCACGAGCAAGCCTGGTTTGTGTGGTTAATTAGCACAAAATGAATACAATACCTGCTTGATATCAAAATCATATTGGTAAATCTGTATTTTTAGTCCTGTTTTATGTAGTATTACAGGTAGAATCTGAACTTTGTCTCGGAATACAGATGAAGCTATTTAGCATCTTCACTTCCCTTGGCAGAGGTTCATGTTAAGAAAGTAAAGAAACACTGCTACTACCCTGGTGTAGCAGAGATAGAATTTTTTTTTTCTGGGGCCTGGAAATGGAACACAAAGAAACAGCAGTTCAACCGAAGCAGCGTATGAGGTTTATTATGCTCTTGTTTAGCGATCACGGTGTTTTCCTATTTATGACCACCGAAGGAGTGTTGCTACCAATCGTGATGTTTTTTTAGGGATACTAATCCTGCTGTTGAGGTAGCAGTTGTTCATTAGTTACAACTCACATTTGTTTGGTGGGAAATTACAACTTAATTTCGGTGTCGATGTTCAGTGTGCGTTTAATACTTATAAATTTTCGCTGGATGAGAAATGTAGGCACATGATCGTCTTCAAATCCGAAATCAGTGATATAGCGCATTTGCATCAAGCAGCCCAAACAAATGTGAGTATTGTAGCTCACTGATAGATCCTGTGCCCCATTCCTCCAAGTTCTCATATCTCCAATTTTCGTATGTCACCCAATAGGATTTCAACTGATGATGTAGCACTACAACTGAGCTGGCATTCCATCATCTTTGGATCCATGTTCTTGACATTGCGATGAAAATGGTCAAGTGATTTTTACTGCATGTCGCCATCTTTTGCATTGTGAGGATGCCTTGGAGGCGGAGGCGTATGCAGTCGCGGAAGGTTTGAAGTTATCCTTGCAACGAAGTAATCTTCCTATCATAGTGGAGACAGACTGTGTTGGCCTCATCACGGCGATTAACAACGGGTCTGAAGACCGCTCCTCCATCAGGCATATTACCTCTGAAATCAAACTACTAGCTAATGGCACTACAAACGTATCCTTTGTAAAAGTGGATCGCTCGCAGAATAGGGTTAGCCACTGTCTTGCAAATTTTGCAAGAACAAAATCTAGAACTATGGTTTGGATCGGCTCTGGACCTGACTGTTTGGCTCAGGCTCTGGTTTACGACCAAGATGTAATCCCTGCTGCTTAATATATCCTCTTTTACCCGCAAAAAAAAAGTTAACAGTAACTTACAAAAGTGTCACAGTTGTTTTCAGAGAAGTACATATGACATCACAGAGAAACCTACCATTGAAGCACATAACTTGAGTTACAACCCATATGTTATTAATAAACCAAGGTATAAGAAACGGGAACTTGGACTCTCTCTGGAGAGGGCGACTTTTCAGCGACACCGGTCGAACCACCTCACCGGCGCAGATCTGCTGGTTCCCCTTCCCTCCGCCGGCCGCTCCGGCGGCGGGAGGGTGGGGGAATCCTGGTTCTCGCCCGTATATAGCGTAGGTTTGAGTGGTACTGCCCCCGACGGCGTTGTGGAGGCGGCGAGGCTGTCGGTGTGGCGTATGAAGGCGGTGGGTTTCCTCTCTGGTGGCGGCGCTCCGACGAGCTCTGCTGCCTGCCGCGTACTCCGTGCTCTCTGGAGCTGGTGTGCGCGTTATCCCTCCACCGGGATCCGACGAGCGGCGGATCTGGGATTATGAGAATAAAGAACATGGTGCTATGTTGTTGCAAGGCGATGGAGACGAATGTGCAGGGTGGAGGCGATTTGCACAAAAATAACCCAAAAGTGAAAGAAAAGCACAGACTGACCCTCCGGCGAAACTATTTCACCCATCTAACCCTTTTGTGTGGCGCCCATCACGTCGGCGCCACACATGCATGTGTGGCGCCCCTCTTGCCGGCGCCACACACCCAGCCGACGTGGCGCCCTCGACGCTATGGCGCGCCGATCCGACGTGGCAGCATGTGTGACGCCCCTCACGCCGGCGCCACACATGCACTTGTAATTGGCCACACCATACTGTAAGACAAAGCGTCTGTGACTTAGCCGTTTTGGCGAGGCTTTTTGTGTGGCGCCGATGCCACGGGCGCCACACAGTGAGGTGTGGCGCCAACGCCACCGGCTCCACACAAACAGCCTCGCCAAAACGGCTAAGGACTAAACTTCCGAAGCCCCTGGATGTTTTGGACATATAAGTTGCATCGTGTGGCGCCGGTGCCATGGGCGTGTGAGGTGTGCGCCGGCCTGAGGGGCGCCACACGTTGACTTGTGTTAAATACATGAAAATTCTTGCCTTAATTAAACAGTTTTCAACACAACAATAGCAATTTCATACACATAGAACATACACATAGCACACATCATAGATCACATCTTAGCACATAGATTCAAACAACACGTAGGCGTAGAGACATGGTTCGTATCCAGTGGCTCGCCCTGAATAGGCAGTCCAAGTATCATTGAGACATCCTGAAGAGTAGGGGTCATCTCGCCGGCCCTCAAGTGGAAGGTGTGCGTCTCCGGCCTCCACCGGTCGACAAGGGCGGTGAGTGCCGCGGCGTTCATGTTCCCCCCCGTCTTACAAGCGTGATGAACGGGAGAAGACCGGTGGGCTGGATGAACTCCGTGTACCTCTCGTCATACGGCATATCAGCTGTGCCATGGTACCGAATCTTCAAAGGTTGAAGATCCGTTCCCCTCTCCGTCATATGAAAAGCCCGGTGATTCCTGTCATACTCTTGATCCAGGAGCCACACCATCCTACATGTTTACACAAATACAACATATTATGAGCAACACATACATGAGAATATATCCAAATAAGGCATCACAAATACATACATATACATTCATATCTAGGATAGAACACCATATGAGTTATTCCTTCACATACACATTCCTGAAATTTGATGCCTAGGGTTCCTCCACAAATCTAGGATACATACATATCTAGGGTTCCTACACATACATAGCCATTTCAAACATCTTTGGATACAATGCATACAATCTAGCAAAATTTAACATCTATGGTTCAAACACATGCATACAATCTATGGTTCCAACAAAACTATGGTTCAAATCTATGGTTCAAACACATGCATACAAATCTATGGTTCAAACACAACCAACATTTCCAATCTAGGCAAAACGGGTAAATCGAATTAAACCGGAGCAAATCTTGCATGAATCGAAGGGGAACGAAGGGGAATACCTTGAGGATTGTATGGGGATGGATTTGGCCGGCCAGATCTGTCCAATCCGTGGAGGATTTGGTGGGGGCGCGGAGAGACCGGCGGCGGCGGTTGGAGGAGAGAAAGAGAGGGTCGGGCCGGGGCGGGCGCGGACGCCACACTTAAGTGGATGTGTGGCGCCCGTGGCATCGACGCCACACATGCTAGTGTGGCGCCCGTGTCATCGGCGCCACACATGAGGCTCGCCAAACGGCTAAGTCCCAGACGTCCGAGCCCCTGGATGTTTTCGACCGAAAATTTGATATAAGGCGGCATGTGTGGCGCCGGCATGAGGGCCCACACATGCTGCCCACGCGGCCCGCGCGCCCGTCGAGGGCGTCACGCGCGCGGGTGGGGGCCACACGTGGCATGTGGCGCCGGCAGGAGGGGCGCCACACAGGCATGTGTGGCGCCGACGTGATGGGCGCCACACAAAAGGGTTAGATGGGTGAAATAGTTTCGCCGGAGGGTCAGTATGTGCTTTTCTTTCACTTTTGGGTTATTTTTGTGCAAATCGCCCAGGGTGGAGGCTCCGTGGAGCCGAGGATTGTCGACTTCCCGTTCGCAGGAGGGCTCCTTCTGTTCCAAGTCATCAGGGAAGGAGTAGCGGCGGTGCGCCGGCAGCACGGCCTGTTCTTCTCCGTCTGCGTCGGGGTCCTGTAGGACTTTTTTGTTATTTCTGTTTGTTTCGGGATCTTTCTGTAATGGACCTTGTTGCAATATAGTTCCTCTTCTCCCCGCAAAAAAAAATAAACCAAGGTATAGCAGGTAAAAATATTTAGTTGTACTGTTGTTAAATGGTGCCTTCATGGCAGTATGCCACGGACACATAGCACTAAAATGTTAAACTCGTAGGAATGTAATGCCATATATTTGACACCTACACGAGAAGACCAAAGAGATAATACAATGAAACTATGAAGCCAAAATTACCATGATTTAGTTTCAGTGGAACTACTGAACAAATAGATAGGAGACCCTCAGAAATCTGTACGCTGGTCAAAAAAGCACTTCCCGTTTCAGGCAGTACTTGAACATGTACTGTAGATGAATTGCTTCGTGTTTAGGTGCTTGTGCGGTTGTGCCTCAAATTAGCTGGACATCGCAGCGCAGCGGAGGCTCGATACCTTATCCTGCGCCTCTGTTTTTTCTGTTCCAATTTGGAAGCTATGTGAAGGGGACGTGAGAGTTATTCTTTGACTTAGACGAGGTTCTTTCTGCAAATCTCAAAGGTGCCGGATCCATCCTGTACCTACGTTTCTCATCCAACGGCTCGCCTAGAGCCGGTGCAACACAACCCCTCGCCAAGAGCTACAAAGCCACCCAGAAAATCCCCTCCCCACCCTCAAATCGACAGCCCCCATCTCCCACAAACCCTAGCTGAGCTCCACACCGGCGGCGGCGAAGAAGAAGCGGAAGAAGCAAGATGATCTACGACGTGAACTCTCCCCTGTTCCGCTCCTTCCTCAGCCAGAAGGGCGGCCCGTCCTCCGACAAGAGGTAACCTCTCCCTTTCCCCTTCGCAAACCCGTCTCGATTCGGCTACACCGGCGGTTCTTTCTTGCTGATTAGTGCGATCTGAATACCCTTATAGAGGCTGTGTTTGTTGTCGATTTGTGCCGGATCTCTCGTCAAGAGACGTGCCGTAGCGTTCCGATTTGTTTTCCATAGAAGTCGGTGTGAGGCCGTATGATTACGGGGCGTAAGTTCATTTCTGCGGTAAGCGTCTGGACGATTGGTACTTGCTAGACTAGCTTGGTCCGTATAGGTGGTGTGGGTTGTCGATCCATAGAGAATTGAAGGCGTGTTTGGGGATTGCTGGTATGCATGGAACAAACTGGTCATAACTGAAAACATGAAGAATAAGCTTGGATTGCTATATGAGAAATTGTTTTATTTGAGGATTATTTTTTAACCGGAGGTTCAATTACAATAATGGAGATAAAAGATAACACAAAAATAGTTTCGCTGTCTTCAACCCTTTCCTGGAACTTGCGGTGTTTCTTAGCATACAGCACTTGTTTGGTTGCAGCAACTTATTATCTTGATGATTGTATTAACCGTTTCCTGGAACATGGGGGTGTTTTTTAGCAGACAGCAATCGTTTCGTTGCAGCAACTTATTATCGTGATGATTGCAGCACTTATAAAATTAGCTCGAAAACAGATACAACTGTTTGCAAAACATAATGTTGCTGTAATCGTGTTATATAAATATATTGTCCTAATTTAGATGGCAAGTCTCCTAGCCCTAAGTGAGTTATTGAGTGCTCCTGTAGATATTTCCTCTGTTCTTTGAATGCAAAATGGCTGGTCATTCATAAATAACTTAATTGTTAGCCTGTTATTTGAGGAAATTGCTGAGAGATCAAAAAACTTGTGTCTATGTTGTAGGGGCTGTATAAATGTCCTTTTCAGCTGTCTATCCTAAACGAGCCCACATGATAGTCTTGTGATTGATAGTGTTCAGGACTACAGACATACAATGATACAGAGCCATCTTGTATTGAGGAAACTGGGCTTTTCTTACTGATTGATCAGTCAAATAGCCTATGTTCCCTAATCTTGTGCTGGGTTATGTTTAGGTGGTCCATCCAACATACTTGGTACGCATGAACAGTTGCAACGCATTTCTGAAAGACCCATTTTTCACTTAAAGAAATAATGGTTAATTGTTGAAAGATGCATTTTATTTTGTTGAACTCTGAGGTTTCGCTTTATTACCTTAGAATGCATATTAACGAATGAAATTTGCTGTTTGCTATCCTGTCGTTCTAAGGCTTTTGTTTCTTTATTGTGTGTGCAAGCTGAATCTAGTCAATACTTTTGTTGTGTTTCCTGGGGTTTAACATGAAGCCAACGTGATGGGTGCTAAATTCAAGTGTTACAAGTCTCTGAATTTGTGTTGTATTTGTTTTTGACCCTCCCCTTTATTGATGACAGGAAAATGGAAGAGCAAAAGCCAAAGGACCAGAGGTTCAAGGCCAACGAGAACAAGCCTGTGATGAATGAATGAGCGCTGTCTGAACAGTCTGCTTTGCAAGGAATAGTTGCCAATCATGTGACTCCTACTATGTTAAAACCTATTCTGTGCTACCTAAGTTGTTTTAGCTGAGCTTCTTGTGTGAAATGGTAACTCAGGGCACGTTTGTCACATGATCTGTTATGGTATGGATATCATACCCTGTTTTGCTTGATGGCACTTTGTCTCTTGAGTTTTTTCATGCATTTCAATTGATTTGCCATAGAGTGTGCTGTGAGGCCGTTGGTCTCTTTTTCAGGATGATGGATTTACAGCATCGAATTTTTTTTTGACTGCATGTAGATCTCATCTTACAACGTTGCAGTAACTTGATGTACGCTCCTGTCGTTGTGGGGGGTGTTCTACTTGATCTAAACTTACGATTAGGAATCGTTCTTCCATTGCAAGTTGACTGCCAAACTGATTTAGTGGTATACTTGACTTTGAAATGCAAAATAGAGATAGTTTCAGAAACTTAGACTGGAAAGAACATGCAGGCAAAAACACGAGAGGGGTAGAACATTTTATACTCACAATGATGATTATTGCTATAGGAAATGAACATGAAATGTTGCATTATACATTTCCCAGTTAAATAGTATAAATAAAATAAAACTCCTTAAGATATATGTACCTTTCGGATGATCTCTTGAAGGTGCCCCTAAGAAAGGGGTCCTCATTTATTTGGCAAAGCTTAATGGCCGGGATGGATACATTCAAATGGGGATGCATTTGGAGAATTTGTAATAGAGCCAGCACTAATGGGTGGGCAGATCCATGGCTACCCAATAACCCGACGACGGAGATTTTTACACCTGGAGGGGAGATCATGATCAGCAATGTGGACGAGTTGGATAAACTCTCACGGACTTAGGGCATCTCCAGCGGAGCGACGCAAATGGACGTTTTTCGTTCGTTTGCGTCTGCGCGGACAAAAAACGCCCTCCAGCGGGGCGACGCAAAACGTTCGCAGTGTCCGTCCTGACGCAAACGTGGATCAAATATGCGCCAGGAATGCGTCTCTGCGGACGCGTCCGCGCGTCTGTTTGTGTCCGGTTGTGCTGCATGCAGCCCTCTCTCTCCTCCTTTAATCACGCGCGCTTATTTCTAGCCGCCAAACAGAATCTTTCTCCTCTCTAATCGCATGCGGTGAATAAATGCGTCCGCCTGGAAGAGGGCAGACATGCGGACATGCGGACGTTTTATGTCGTGTAACGGACATAAATATGCGTCGCCCCGCTGGAGATGCCCTTATGAAACATAAAGGTGGTTCACATAAGTCCCTTGGCAAGCAGATTGGCCCTATCGATCAAAGCCATGGTTGCTAATTGCTTGGTGAAGAAGAATAAACAAGGGATGCCAAAGATGGGTTGGACAAGATCATCGGATGGTCTGGTGAAGTTGAACACCGGTGCGGCAGTAAACCTTGACTCAAGGAGGGCAATTTCAGGTTCAGTCAGATATGCAGATGCTAGTGGACAATTTCTAGCAACCTGACAGGTAGAGATTGATGGAGTTGTTAATGTAGCCACAACTAAGACATAAGCTTTGCGAGACGGGTATTGCCTAGCGGAACAAATTGGATGCAAGAGGATCTATATCGAAGCGGACTATCTAGATATTGTAAATGCTCTATCTCAACTGATCAACCATAGGATAGTGAGAACGACTATTTTGGATGAATGTCGGCTAATCATGGCAATATTTGAGTTGACACGATTGGCCCATGGTGCAAAAGAAGCAAACAAGATGTCACACTTACTTTCTACTAGTATAGATGAGAATAATGTATGCTTCGATGAACCGCCTGCATTCATGTATCCACAACTTGTGGATGATGTAACCGATATTGCTTAACGAATAAGGGTCACAGATTTTCTTAAAAAATTCAAGTAAATTTATATATATTTAAATTGATAGCTTGTGGTTTGTCTAAGTAAAAAAAATCAGGACAAATATGCAATGCATAATCTCCTCATATTGCTAAAATAATACTCCCTCCGTCCAAAAAGAAGCGTCTTAATTATTTTCTAGATATGGATGTATCTATAACTAAGGTGTGTCTAGATACGTCTATATGTAGAAAAAAACTAAGAAACCTATTTTTAGACGAAGGTAGTAGGAAAACAAGCTGCCAGATTCCACAAATGCTAAATAATCTTATGTGCCGACTATAAATTTAGTCAAAAGTTAATATTTTAGAGAAAGATATGAACATTATGATACCAAACCAAAACAGATTCATAATTTTTTTTATAATATATTATTTAATATTGTAGGTAATGAGTTTTTTTTGCTTTTATAAATTGAGTCAAGCCAAGGAAGGTTTGATGTTTGACTAAATTTATGCATCATACTTATTGAAACGGGGTTGTAAAACCAAATACACGAAGAAGAAAATATGTCTATAGGTGTGATTGTATCCGAACTGTTAGACATAAATTCATCCAAATCAATTTCTATTTTTTTGTATGCATTAATTTTGAATTTTTGGGCACGAAGCATGGTTGCTCTTGCCATCTGGACTGTTCGCTTCGTTAAATATGTGGCCAGTAGCACTGACTACACTATCACATATGGCACGATAGAAGGATTTATCCAGCTTTTTTTTTTTTGAGGGAATGAAGGATTTATCCAGCTGTTAGGATAGTTCACTTCTGTACTAGAAAATTTTGTAAGTGGGGTGCCCGTGCAAGATCATTGCAAAAAACAAAAGTAAGAACGGGGCCATCGTTGATTCGGAAAGCGGGCAGGGTTGAGCCTCTATGGATTTCCAGAAAACAAACGGCCCAGTAAACAAGGAGTGGCTCTCCTGCCGCACCATCGACACAACGAGCGCAGCGTTCGTGATGGTTTAGTCCCACCTCGCTCCCTGAAGATGATTCGCAAGGGTACGAGCCTATATAATGAGCCCCCCTGCCCACCGTGCAACATACTTACCTGGACGGGGTCAACGAGCGATCAAGAAGGCTCGTGGCCTAGGTTAATGGTCCACATTGCACTTGGTGGACGCGTTGGCTTATCATCTCCCCAAGTGGGAGAGTGAACGTCATAATTTGTGGTAGAGGGGGTACGCGTTCGCGCGGCCCCTGCCAATTCTCTGAAATTAAATTTTGGTCCCTGTCTTTGCTTTGGTCTGTGCTTATCGAACTCAGTTGGTAAACTGTAACATGACATTCAGCTCCCTACGAAACTCTTTCGGTGCCTACCCTGATGGCCTGATTCTTTTCCAGGCCTTGCAGATATTCTGATATTTAAAATAATCTTGGTCCTTTATTCTGTTCTGTCCGAGTCTTTGTTTGAAATTTTTTAGGCGAACTTTAACTGGACATTGAAGTCCAACGGAATCTGAATGTGGACACCTAACCTATTTCCCCTATTAATTTTGTTCTGCTGTTTCTTTTCTTGGGCGTGCAGGTTTGCAAGTACAGTTTAAAACTTCAGCACCAGCTAAATGCACTAAAATAGCGTATCTGCTTAATATGAATATCATTTTGGATAAATATGATGTGATTTCTATTCTGTTTTGGGTGGGTACTATTAACAAGTAAAAGCAGATATTAACCAACATGAATCTGAACTTCTCGATCAGAATACTGACGCAGGTACCTAGTATCTTCATTTGGCAGGATTATGTTAAGCAAAAGACAATGGTAGTATAGTTAAGAGGTGAACTTGTTTACTGAAGTAATGAAGTTGATCTACCGATTGTTGTCGATGTAACATTTGTCCCTTCAAGTTGATCTTCACTTAATTTTGTTGAAGTTTTCCTTTTCTAGAGTTTTCAGTGTCAGTTGTGCACCGTGTGTTTATTACCGCAGTCTGTCCATCTTGCGCTTTCATCGTTTTGGTTCAAAATGTATGACGGCAGATCATCCTTACTAGGATTTGTACAAATAAATTCAAAATTTAGTGCGCATAATCTTCCATCTTAAGAAATGTTGGTAGCATAGAAGATGATATAGTTTTTTTCTGTCCTCTTAAGAAAATATTACTCCGCACTACACCATAGCCGAGCAATGTTTCACGAAGGAAATTAGTTTTCCATTCAAACTTTCCATTCCATCGGCGTGGTAAAAATCAGTACCGTCCTGGCCCGATGTGGAGAACTCGAGTGATGGGGGTGGAGAGCGATGAGGGGTTTTGCTTCAATGGCAGATTTTCATGGCTAGGAATTGTGCAAATCAGTGCAGATTTCAGTAGTCATGGCATTTCCATGTATTGCCTAAAAAAAGGTTTGTAAATTCAAAATTCTCTCTCTATCATGAGATGCAAAAAAAGGTTGGCAACATAGGGTACAAAAGGCAAGTTGTTTTTCATTCAAACTTTCCATTCAGCCGGTGTGGTAGAAACCAGTACTGTGCCCTCTCTTCTCCTACCTCCTCCTGCTTTTGTGGAGACCAGTATCTAGGCACTCGGACGACCACTGGCCCGCCCGCCCGCTTGGATCAGTGGCAGCGCAGCCGGCGTGCATCGCCCAATAAGGCCAGGCAGCGCACGAGGTCGAGCCTTTCTTGTGTGCCGTCATTCGCTTCCTGTGTGCCGTGGCCACCTCACCAGCAACTCTTTCGTTTTCTAGTGTCAGTTCATCACAGCTCAAGCGCAGTATCCTCCAAGCTAGTACAATCCATGTTGTCTCGGATTGTCTGAAACAAACAGACACGGTAGCACGGCAGGGCAGCCACGGCTCTTGGTGGATCGTCTGTTTATTAATGCAGTCTGTCCTTCTTGTGCTTCTTTCGTTTATCTTCAAAAAATATGAATATGATGGAAGATGTTTGATCGTCCTAACTAGGAATCGTACGAACACATTTAAATTTCAGTATGTGTAATATTTCCTCTTAAGAAAAGTTGGTGGTATAGAAGATGATATTGTTCTTTTCTCTCCTCGTAAGAAAATGTTACTACACCAATGTCGAGTAATGTTTCATGAACGCAAGCAGTTTTCCATTCAAACTTTCCATTCCGCCAGTGTGGTAAAAATCGGTACTGTCATGGCCCTGGCCCGGATAGGGGTTTTGCTTGAAAACGTATAATGGCAGATCGCTCTGACTAGGAATCGTGGGAATTAATTCAGGTTTTAGTATGCATGACATTTCGGCTTTGCTTGGAAACGTATAATGGCAGATCGCCCTGACTAGGAATCGTGGGAATTATTTCAGGTTTTAGTATGCATGACATTTCCTATATGTGTGACTTGATTTTTAGACATTTTGAAATACAAAATTTAGGCAATGATCTACACTTATGAGCCAGCGTGCATTTCCTTTGCGAAGTTTGTTTTTTATTCAAACTTTCCATTCCGTTGCTGAGGTAAAAACCAGTAATAGCAATGAGTTATGTTTTGGCTGTTGGATGCATATGCTTCCTTTATTTTGAAATGCATCTTTAATATACTTTCAATACAACTTTTACTATGATTGGAGAATTTAGGAGCCGTTCAGGCTAGTTAATCCAACGGTGGGAAAACCAGTAGCACCGAAAAGTAGTGAAAAGAAAGTACCGGAAAGTACTGGTAAGTACTGTAATTATCTATTTATTTTAATTTAATAGAAGGGTAGTTACGTAATTTCGTGTTCAGATGTCATCCCACCTCTGACTTCACCACTCCCCGCATCGTGCCATGAAGGCGGCCGCCGTCCTGTCGCCTCCCCTCGTCGCCGCCCCTCTCCGTGCTCCACCGGCATACCGCCTCAACACCACCCCCTCTCCGCCGGCATACTGCCTCGCCGCCCGTCCGCGCTCGCTCACCACCGCCATTCCCTAGCCCCTGCAAAAATTCCCCTTTCCGGCCGCCACTCTGGCACCGTGGTGGTGGGCATCGGCGACTCATGCCGGGCCGTGCAGATACATACGGGACTCGCCGCCCAGGACGACGTGCTCCACCCGCGAGACGTGGAGCTCTCCAACGACCTCCAGTCTCCTCCGGTGACCGTCGGGGCGAGGCAGAGGAGTTGGCGCTGCCGTAGAGCGCGGCGTAGAAGCTGCAGGTGTACATGCCTGCTACAGAACTAGACGCCGGCGCTACACGTCGGAGGCAAAGCGCTCTCAGATGGTGTCCCGGTGCGGCGCTGGCCCAAGGCAAAGGAGCCGGCGGTAGCCTCCAAGCACGGCGTCGAAGCTGCGGGTGGCCGGCACGGCGCGTGACCAGATGCTGGTGCGACGTTTCGGAGGCACTGGTGGCGTTGAACATGATGGACATGCGCAGTAAGAATCGTTGCTTGGCCAAGGTGAATGGATCCACGTCCATTTTTGATTTCTCATGTATCTTGAATTATAAATTCAGTAGGATTTTTGCTGCTTGGGTTAGCCTGCTACATAAACTTACTTGGCAGCCTATTGAATAGCTGTGCACAGAACTGAAGATAGTAACAAGATTCAACTTGTGCAATTAAATATTTTCATAGTAACTCAGTGTTGAAAATTCAGTTTGATTATCCAGCAGAAGTTGCTGATGCTAGCTCCTGCAGCCACATGCCCCTTCTCAGTTTGAAATATAGAGCTTCGGCACATAGAAGGAAATAGTTAATCAATTTGTTGACCTTAATCATATCTTTGTTGCATGCATCACTTTAAAATATTGTTCACTTATTGCTGTATGACTAAAGCCGTAAGAGCATACATATGTTGTTTCGTCATCTACAGACCCGAGCAAGTTTTTCATGTGCCTGGTGCTAAATTCCCTCTTTTCATGTGTCCTGGATCATTGATTCTTAATATCAAATTTCAGATGATGCTATGATGCTATTTCCAAGTTTTCATGTCAAAGAAACTATTCTCAAGTTATTAAGCTCTTGATGAATTATTTTGGTGGTCACACCCTGTTTGATTTGTCGTCAAACTTGTTAAAGGTTTCTCACGTTTCAGATTTCCTTCACTGGCAAAGGGAGAAACAAAGTCCATGATACAGTTGTCCGGAGGACAGAAGACAGTGGTTAGACAGTGGTGGCACTAAACTGTTATTTTTTTGAACGAATAGCTCCATTCTACCTGTTCCAGAAGATAGATATCGCTCTGCAGTCTGGATCCTCAGTAGCTACTTCTTTGTAAGCAATTCTCAGTACCTAGTTCACTTGGTTCAGTGTTTGGAAGTCAACACCAGTGTAAGCAACCTAGGCCTGGTGCGGTGCAACGTTCATCATCTGATCAGCTGTTCTGTAGCTTTTCACATATTGGAATTGCTGATAAAAAATGTGTGTAACTTTTACGAGATACTTGTAGCCTGTTTGTTTAGAGTGTTGAGGATCAGAAATGTTCAACTCTAAATTATTGAACCTGTGTAGCCTGTCCTATTTGTTCCAAGTGCTCACTTGTGCTTCAGAAGGTTATATTACATCTTTTCACATACAAGTATGCTTCAGAATGGTTATGTGTTGTTTTTGAACTAACTGAATGGTACATTCAGCTGCTATTGCAAAGGACAAAACAGATAATGTAACGTATCCATGTGCTCCTCCCCCGCCTCCCCGCCGGCGGCGGCCGCCGAGCGGCGACGCTGTCTTCCGCACGGCCGCACGGACGCCGCCTTTAGGACCACGCCGCTCCACATGGACGTTTTGTAACAATGCCAACATTTTAATCTATCATATCATCGGATTAATATTGGTTTCTCGAATTCAACCCTTTTCTCCAATTGACCTGTTTGGGCACATGGTTTGGTCAATTCGTGGTTGAAATATTCACTAGCATGTACATGTGCATATTCCTTAAAAAGCATGTACATGCGCATGGCTTACATGCATGCGTCAAAACCTAGCCGTCGACTGAGTTAGTTCAAGCTTACATATGACTCAGTTTGAATCCATAAGCATCATCAGCAACGTCACGTCATCCCAGCGCGTCTTAGGTATAAGAAAATCAATACCCCATGCAACTGAATGTATCTGAACATAATTCCTTTGGCTGTTGTACAATTAATTATGATGAGAACAACATAACTCTCGAGCGCACAGCCAAGGACATTTGGGAGCTGAAACTGGTGGTCGTAGTGCGCAGGTGTTCTGAAACTGTGGCAGATGTAAAGTGAAAGGGCAGACGCATCACTGCCTGTTGTTTTCCTGAACTTCCCCGTGAGTTCTTGATCATGACGAATGATCACCTTATGCTTTAGAAGATACAAGGCCAGCCAGCCTGAAGAAATACCAATTCAGTTTTCACAAGAAAAAACTGATGTCATTTCACAAAACTTTCCTAAGCTAGAATTTAACTTTCTACTTTACAAGACTTGGTTAATTACTGAGACAAAAAAATACTGCTGCGGGCACTCTTTTGTTTTCTGGAGGTTCATTGGCTTAGACAAAGAATCCATGCCTGCAGCAAAGCACCCATCAGCGATCTCCGAAAACAAATTTGTTGTCATCTGCAAGGCATCATCTAGTAAGAAGTAAAGTCCCATGGCCAGAAAAACACTGAAAAGTCTCCACGAAAATTAGCTTCTCATGTGAGTCATGTGATACAATATTTTTATCGTACATATTACTACGCATTAGGCGAACCATCAAGACCTCTGTAGATTTCATCTAGTATACTACAAATGTAATGTCTGGGAGCACTTATTGACATTATGAAAAAAAAAAAAAAATTCTCTGTGTCAGCAACTACAACAGCTAGACACCCTAACAGTTTAACCAGGAGGCATATTCCATCCAATATAGTACCTAGCTAGCCAAAATTTACTAAATTGGGAAATTGCAGTGAGTTCAAGAGTTTTTTTCTAAAAAAAACAGGACATAGCCAAAGACAAGCAGCAGGCTAAGCTTTGCAATCAGCATACAATGAGTGCAGCTACGCCTTTCATCATTTTCAGCAGAATGTTCACACGCATGTTCATAAGTGAAATTATCTATTGCAGTTACTAAGAAGTAATCATTTCAGTGATCGTGAAGTAATCATCAAGCAATATTCAACAGCATGAGCAACTGTTGGCTGTTGCTACCACCACCATCAGCAGTCAGTAAGAAGCTAGCAGATGTGAACTTAACCACAATACTCCCTCCGTCCCAAAAAAAAGCTGCTCAATTTTTTCTAGATAGGAATGTATCTATAACTAAAATGTGTTTATATACCTCCGTATCTAGACAAAGTTGAGCAGCTTTTTTAGGGACGGAGGGAGTATCTTTTTCATAACGGACTTGACAAGCTAGAATGACTTGACTTGTTGAAACAAAGCAATCAGCGCACACACATATTTTTGGGGAGAACATACCAACTATCAAGGTATTCCAATTGCAGTTGGAATTGAATCTATGGCCAGTTATCAAACATCAGTTTCTTGATTCAGAGGAGCTAAAGTTTCTAGTGGTAGTCAATTCATGTGGCCCATGTGAATATTAACCTTAAAATAATTAAGTTCTTTGGACCCAAAAGAGAGATATCCCATAATATTGAGATGATACAAGTTCAACAAACATCTCGCCGGCCAATGAAATTTGGAATAGTAACCCATGGCGAATCTCCGGCATGACATACTTCCACTGATTGGCTTATATATTTTAAGGGAATTAGCAGTATTACAAACATCTAGCTAGAAGATTATAAGTTTTACTATAATCTTGAGAATTTAGGAACAGTCCATTCAAGGCTAAGCTTTGCAGTTGCAGGTATTATGGATAAATAGCTCAGCGACATAGATTTTTTAATAGGATAAAGTGACAGCCTTTCAACTGGAATTGGAACAAAAAAGGCAATTAAATCAATGAGTTGCAATATACTACTCCGTATTTCATTCATGTTAGAAGGTCGTGCTGATTCGGGTGGAAGAGTATGTGTACCTTAGCTGTGTTTGAGGTGCTCTCAACTGTCAGCTGTAGATCACCGGCGAGGAGGTGGAGTGGTGGACAGGTGGTGGTGGAGTGCAGGGACGATGCCGCCGCGGGGTTTCGGAGTGTGAGTCCCGGGCGGTTCAGGTGCCGTGCATCTGCCGACAGGTGCAGAAGTCTCGGGCGGTTCCTGGAGGACGCCGGCGAGCTCGAGTGCGAGCAGGCGAGGCGGCCGAGGTACAGAAATTGAGTGCAGGGGGGGGGGGAGCTGATTCGGCGGCGCGTCCGGCGAGCGGCGGCGGCGTATATTTGCGCCGGGATTAGGGTAGGCACCGTGGCGTGTCCGGCACCGGCGAGGGTTTCAGATCGTGGTCGCCAGGTGGTGCCGTGGTGGTCGCTACTCCGGAACGAGGCTGGTCGTGCGGGGTGGTCTGCAGGCGAAGTTACAAAAATACCCCAGTGAGGTAAATTAAATTCTAAAATCATTAGGACAGATCGGACGGACACAATAAATCGGACCGGCAGTACTGGAAAGTACTCGGTAGCACTCCCCAATCACCGTAACAGAGCTCTACTTTCAAATGTGAAAAAAAATTAAACGAAAAATTCATGCGTACATCTTCACATGCTACGTGCGCACAAAGGCTTTCCATGAAAAAAAATAGAATTGTCGTTTGGGCTATGTAAAAAGACAAAACTTGATGCTAAAAATAAGACTTTTTTGCGAAAATTTCTATGATCTATTAGTAATCGTCAACAACAAGGAAGCCTAAAAATAATAAAAATTTCAAATATGTCATTGGATCACCCAACAACGACTTCATACACTACTGTGAGCCGAAGGAGCGCCGCTGTTCTCGCGCCTCCATCACCATAGTCAGGCAAAATTTGTCGTAGCAGATTATCAGAAAATCTTCATTCTAAGAGATCAGTGCACTAGAGCAACAACCATCACTAGTGACGACAACCGTAGAAACCACACTAGCCAACATGGCTTCAAACAATATTGGTTTTTCGTGAAACTGTACAAACGCACATTGATTGTCGAGAATTTAAGATCTACATGGATTTTTTTTGTTAGAATCTTTTAATAATTGGAAATATATTTTTTAGTGGAGGGAGCCGGTAGCATTGTTCTGTTCTTACCTTCTCCGATGAACATTCCGGAATCGGCTCTAGTTGTGCTTTTGTGGAGACATGTATCTTGGCACTCGGACGACCACGGGGTCGCCCGCTTGGATCTGTGGCGGCGCAGCAGCCGTGCAACGCCGGAAAAGGCCAGGCAGCGCACGAGGCCGAGCCTTTGCGTCCGCGTCGTCCGTTGGTTCATCCCGACACTCGCTCACCAACTATCGATTCGTTCGTTCTCTTGTGTCAGTTCATCACAGGTCAAGCGCAGTATACTCCAAGCTACAATCCATGCATGTGTGTGTGCCGCGGAAGTGTAGAGCTGAGCTGGTGTCCGGGAGATTGTCGTAAACAAGACGCCCGAATTGTCTTTTGCTTCGTAGGACAGGCACGAAATCGCTGGCTACTGCCACTACCGGTGAAGTGGAGGCAGAGCGTCTCGTGCGTCGCTAGCGACGGTAAAAATTAGTCCGCACGGGCACGGCGGGGCAGGGTAGCCACGGCTCTTGGTGGATCGCTGGCGGTGAGCCGTCGCCAGCAGCACGGCATGTGGTGGCCACGAAAAAGCACCGCGTCGTGCCGCTCATGTTCTCTCTCTCGTGTCCGCGAAAAATCGGAGCTGGCTGGCTCGTACGAAGGGAGAAAAAACGTGACGGCTCGTCGCGGGGCGCGAGGGCCAGGCTTGGCAGAGCACACGGGATTGCGCGCAGATTCTTCCGGATGGGGCGTGTGCGGCTGCCGCGCCCGCATCGTGTGCGCGCCAAATTCTCTCCTCGATCCGCCTCGCTGCTCTGAGTCTTCTCTCCCCTATCTTATCTCCACCCCGCTGGCCCCTCACCTGTGGCTACCAGCTAGCTACTATCGGCATCACCCTCGCGTCTCTCCCCTGCTTCAAAACCTCCATTCTTGTTCCTTTCCCTTGTCCTTCCACCATACCCGACCCCAGCAGCACCACTGCCGACTGCCGAGGTCGAGCTCCACCCACAATGAACATCTTGAACCAACCAGCCGGCGCCCACCCGGCGTTCCCGGCAGCCAAGGAAACCGGCGCCTTCCATCTCATGCCGGCGTCCCTCCGCTTCGACGGCCCAAGCACCGCCCACACCCACCGCACCCCACGGTGGCAGGCACAGACCCTGCGCCGGTCCAGCAGCTACGTCGGCTCCCCCGGCGCCGACGAGAGCGCGGCGCCGTCCGCCAACCAGCCGCAGGCGGCCCCGTTCCAGCCGGTCACGCTCAACTTCCTGCGCTCGCTGCTCGACAAGGGCAGCATGACCGCCATCGCGGCGGACGAGGGCGGCGGCAAGGGCGCCGGCGCCGAGGCGGCCCCGCCCCCGCCGCTGTGCGCGCTGCGCGTGGTCGTGTCCTCCGCCGTCGCGCTCGACGCGCGCCAGACGGAGCTCATCGCGCGCAAGATGCGCCGCATCACCGGCTTCGTCCACCTCCTCGTCGAGAACGTGGTGGACCCCTCCCTCATCGCCGGCTTCGTCATCTCCTACGGCCTCGACGACTCCCACGCCATCGACCTCAGCGTCAGGGCGCGCCTCGCCGCGCTCAAGAACCGGGTCGACTCCTTCGACCGCCACCACGACGACCGGCTCCACCCGCCGCGGCCGCACACGCCGCTGCACTGATCCGTTCCGCCCGGCCGACGCATCCGTTCCGTTATACCCACAGACGCACTTACCATGCGCGTCAGCGCCACCGCTTCATCGGAGACGAGCAGCTCCGCCGTACCGCCATGATGAACTCTATACAGAAGATCGATCGATCGCCGCAAGGCCGCCGCCGCCGACGACAACAGTTTTGCTATGTAATCGTTGTTGTAAATTGTGAGACAAATAGCTGCTACTACACCTTTCATGTTTGTATCAAACTGTACTGTAATGATATGGTACTGTAAAACTTGCAGATTGTAATTGTATGCGAGGTTCAGTGTTACAGCTCTGTAACGCGAGTGAAAAGCCTGATGCGAGAAACCTAGCTAAATTGGACAAAGCACACCACTACTGTATCCAGGAATATAGTTTATGATAGAGCTGGCGCTTGTGGATTCAGCGTTCTGCACTGATAACTGATACTACTGCATCAGTGTTCATATTTCTGGCAGGCAACCGAGACCTATCTATCTAGTAGTATAAGTCATCGCGAAGAAAACTGTAGAAGCTAAGTCATTCCTACTGGATGATCTGATACTGACAGCAACGTAGTTTAATTGGTGTCTTGATTATTCCAGAGCAACAACTGTTGCAGTATACAGGTAAGAAGTGCAAACACTGTCTGACTGACACTAAATGACAAGCAGTTATCAGACAATGCGGCGGAACTGGAGCTTAGCTGCGGTGGTGCAGTGCACACGGACGTGGATCACGCACGGTGGTGCAGGGCCTCGGAGAGGTTCCTGAGCGCCTTGTCGTAGGAGACGAAGCCCATGAACCAGAACTCGTGGTTGTCCATGGTGGCGATCTGGATGTACCTCTCGGCCGGCTTCCACGCGCTGGCGGACGGGCTCACGGTCCTCACCTGACTCAGTGGAAGCACCACCTGCAATTCAAGTCCATCGACGGATGATTCCCAGCTGCCAGGTGAATTAAACATGACTGAACTTGCAGTGCGAAGCGAACTGAAGCTGATCAAACCAATGCATGTGTATGTGACTATGTGCAGACATGGCTGAACTAGTTGCAGAATTGCAGCACGAAGTGAACTGAATCTTATGAAGTGTATGTTCAGAGAAGGGAGAGAGCAGAGGTTTTTGCTTGCCTTGTAGTACATGGGCTCCGGCGGCTGGGCGGCGGGCCCGTGGTAGGGGAGCGGTGAGTCGCTGCAGAAGGCGAGGCGCGCGGTGGAGAGGTAGAGCGTGCCGATGACGGGGCCGGAGGAGGTGGAGAGGTAGCATGCGTAGGCCTTGCGGAGCTGCTCCCCGGGCACGGCGCCGAACACCTGGTGGAACACCCTGTCGTGGCCGCCCTCCGCGTACACCTTGGTCCCCTGCGCCAGCCGC
Source organism: Lolium multiflorum (assembly GCA_030979885.1). Classification (NCBI taxonomy): domain Eukaryota; kingdom Viridiplantae; phylum Streptophyta; class Magnoliopsida; order Poales; family Poaceae; genus Lolium; species Lolium multiflorum. The sequence goes on from CM061750.1 coordinate 84,228,259, forward strand.
GCCACCGCCGCGTCCGCCATGTTCGGGGCCGTCCGGACTGCTCTCCACACACAGCGCGGGTGTCAGTGACTCAGTGCAGTGGGCGTGCACGACGGATCGAAGCAGGGTGAGTGGGTGTGAGTGTGATACGTACGGTGGTGCCAGATGTTGCCGGTGGTGTCGGCGGCCCGGCGGGTGCCGTCCTCCAGCAGCTTGCCGTACCGCCCGAGCGCCTTCCGGATGGCTGCGAGAACGCGCGAGCGGCATGAGGGAGCCGTCCAGAGAGGATCGAATCAGTCGAGAAGTTTAAGATGGGGCTTTGGTCACTCACACTGGCAGGTGGACGGGGCCGCGCTGGCCGGGGTGACGAGCACGTAGGGGTTGCCGGCGCCGTTGCTCGCCGCCGTGACGGCGACGGCCGTGTGCTGCGGAAGCGGCGCCTGGTTGCCGTGCGGCGGATACCCCGGCGGCGCCTGGTTGCCGTGCGGCGGATACCCCGGCTGCGCCTGGTTGCCGTGCGGCGGGTATCCCGCCGGCGCCGGGGCAGGGGCAAACGAGGATGTCATGGATCCGACGCGCAAATCGATCTGGTCCTGGAGCGGGCTGGAGTAGGCTTCCGCCGGTTGCCGATCGATCGGAGAGTCTGGCTGGACTTGGAATGATGGCGGCGCGGGGAAGAATCGGGGGTAGTGGCGATGAGGCGAAGGTTCTCGGGCGCGTTTACTTTTGGTTGGGGAAGGGTAGAAGGAAAGGGAAAGGAAGGTTTGCAGTGCAGTGCAGCTGACCAGAGATATGCGAGTAGACAAGTGGAATATGTGGGGCTCCGCTTCCGGGATTCTGCGTACGTTGGCCGCTGCAGGCACACGCTGAAATAGTCAAATCCACCGGTCGGTGCGCCGATGCACCGTGCCCGAACGACGGTGCCTTCGCGGCAAAGTAAGAGCATATGTAGCATATTTAACTGATACCGTAAACCGCGGCCTGTAAAAACACGTTTACAGATCGCGAAAAACGGTCCCTAATTGCAGTTTAAGTTTATGGAATCTGACTGCAAACAAAAACCATAAACATCATTTTGCACATCTAAATTGAGCATGACTCAAACATAGGCTAAATAAGCGAATGTTTCAAATATCACAACACATAATAATCATCCAAATTATAATATTCTTCAAATCAAATTACAACAAAAGTTCAAATCAAGGCGGGGGCAATGGATGAGGAGGAAGAAGAAGCTCCGGCGAGGTCGAATCCGGCGGCATGGATCGAGGGCGCGGCCAAATTAGACCTTCACGGCGCATACATGGCGGCCACCATCTTGGTTAAATAAGACTTCATCTTGGTTTGCCACAAAGAAAAAGCATTAGGATTAAGTGACGGTGGATCTCCTCGTGGATTAATGCGAGGGTGAGGAATGGGAGGATCCGGAGAATACACGAGCGGAGGAGCAGCCGTCGAGTACACTCCGGTGGCATTAGGATCTAACTTGGGAAGAGTCTCACTACTACACTCTCCATCCTTGGTTTCGGCCTCCGTAGAGGCACCAAGGGAGGTTTTATCAACAACGGGGGTGACAACTCGGTAGTGGTGGTAGGAGGGATAGGAGGTTTATTGGCTTGCATAAAGCTCATCATCATCTCCCTTAATTCACTTATAGAGTCATTCATCGAGGAGATTAACGATTTCAATTCCTTGATGTCTTCCATGGATGCGGGCTCCCCCTCATCGGCCATACTCTCTTAGGCGGTAAAACCCGAAACAAGAGCCGAGGCTCTGATGCCAATTGAAAGGATCGTATGACACCTAGAGGGGGGGGGGGTGAATAGGTGTAATCTCAAATTTTAATACTTTTTTAAATTAGGTTTGACACAAAGGTAAATTCTCTAGATATGCAACTAAGTGAATTCGCCTATATGACAAGATAGCAAGCAACAATACAAGATACACGTAGTAAAGGCGGTGAGAGGATAGAGGTAACCGAGGTGGAGCACACGGAGAGACGGAGATGATTCCCGTAGTTCCTTCCTTTGCAAGAAGGTACGTCTACGTTCGGAGGGGTGTGGTGCGAAGTCCAACCAACGCCATGAAGGCTCACCCTATTCTCCTGTGAGCAACGCCACAAAGGCCTAGCCCACGCTCCACTAAGCGGTTGCCTTGAGGTCGCAACCGGCACCTTTACACGAAAGCTTGGGGCACACATCCACAACCAAATTGGAGGCTCCCAAGATGTAACCACGAAGCTTTACACGAAGAGTAGCTTCGAGGTCACCTCACAAAGATCCACTAAGAATGTTGATGAAACACAAATCCCTTTGGTGGAAGAGTAGATCTAGGTCACCTCTACCAAATCCTCAAGTATGGTGAAGTTTGGGTGGAGGAGTAGAGAGATCTAGAGAAAATGGAGCTCAACAATGGTGTCTCAGATTTTTGGGGAAGAAGAGCTAGCTCAACCATTGGGGAAGAAGGGTATTTATACCCCCTGCAGAAAATGGCCGTTGGAGGGCTAACCGGTAGTACCGGCCAGGTTGGGCCGGTACTACCGGCCGTGGTCGACCGGCGCGGGCCAACAGGAGCAGGCCGCGTGGCCATGGTTGAGCCGGGCCGAAGGGGGGGGAGCCTCCGGAGGGGTACCGGCCGTGGTACCGCCGGGGCTCTAACCCCCTGGCATCTTTACTGTGGCGCGGAGTGCGTTTCCGGTACCTTGGGCGGTACCAAGGCCGGAGCCTCCGGCCGTGGCCAGGCCGGCGGTACCGCTTAAGCCTCTGGCCTCCTTTTCTCTTCTCCTTTTCTTCTTTCCTTTTCTTCTTTCCTTTTCTTCTTTCCTTCATTTCTTCCTCTTTTCTTCTTTGTTCTTCTTCTTTACTACTTGATCTTCTATTCTTTCTTCCAACAAGAACCACCCAAGAATAGCATAGCATATCTTCAAAACTCTTCTACTTTTTGGGCATACCGATCAACACTACATCATACAAATCTTATAAAATTGTTATCACCAGATTTTGGCCAAATCAAGAGATGGGCCGTAAGTGAAGATGGGCTTGAAAGATACACGCGTGGAGCATCTTTGAAGCGGCCTTGCACGAAGAGTTTGGGCTTAATTGCCCGTGTATCTGTAATATAGTAGATCACATCCTAGTTTAGAATTAAAAGATAGAGTTTATCTCGTGCACGGTTAGGTGCACGCCCGAATTAGAAAGTCCCTTGGACTATAAATATGTATCTAGGGTTATCGGAAAAGGAGGACAATCACGTTCACAACAAACACAAATCAGGCGCATCGCCACCCCTTCTTTCGAGGGTTTCTCCCGGGTAAGCATCATGCTGCCTAGATCGCATCTTGCGATCTAGGCAGCACACGTTTATTCATTTACCTTGTGTTGCTCGTGCTAAATCGTTGTTGATGGCGAGTAGCACTACTTATCGTAGATGTTTTGGGGCTTGCATAGATGCTTTTCTTACGCATATCTGCTTAGCTGTGCCGTCCCTCGATATCTAGCTGCCCTTACACCTATCCAGGTGTAAGGGCAGCATCTTGCTTGTTCGTTGTTTAGTAGATCCGATCCGTTATAGTTGCTCCTTGATCCTTCAAGGATTGGTTTAATATCCGTATGGTTAGGCCTTGCAAACGGGTTGAACGATCCGGTAGTGCGTTAGGTATGTTTGTTAGTCCTAAGAGGGATGTTCCGGGAATTAACTTAATGTTGGTTTTTAGGCCTCTTTTAGGGTTACTTTTCCATTATCTTTCGTGTCTATTAGGCTCAACTACGCGTAGGATGTTCCGATCATACGGTGAAAGCCCTAAACTGTCGTAGATTGGTTTAACTTTATTATGATCAAGCAGGAGCCCCATGTCAGCGTTAACCCTACGTAGACCATGGGGCGATCGGCTTTGTGAGCCGATCACACAGGGCAACCTGAGCGATCGGGCTCGTATTTAATGTTTACGTGTATGCCATGCGAACTAATCGAAGCAATCCAACACCTTCCGACCAGGTATAGGTCGAGGTGGCACGCCACAAACGCCGGGACGTGTGCCGGAGCATTTGCGGGACGACGTCGAGGGACCAGGGCCCACTGCAGCCTTGGAAGCCTCCCGGCTCTTCGTGTTGCTTAACCACTGCTCGCCGGTGGGTTTTGGCAGGCAACACATTCTGGCACGCCCGGTGGGACAATCTTCCGCAACAACCACGTCGACATCCGAGATGGCGGAAGAACCGGTCAAGTACGAAGATCTGCCTCCTGAGCATAAGAAGAAATACGATGATCTCAAGGCCATCTTGGAAGCCGATCTCATCGGCGCTTTTGAGAAAACCCGTTCGCACGGGATCAAGTTCAAAGGGTTCCAACCCGAAGGTGCGCTGGAAGGACTAGATCTATCTCTCCCTTCGGACGAACGCACCAGAGCCCTGCGACAGGAAGTTAACTATGCCGTTGCTCACTCTCTTCATCGGCATTCTGAGAGCTTGGTGAACACTATGGAGCGTGTCGCGCTCAATGTGGTGCAAGAAGTTATGAAGCACAAGTACTCTCCGTCAGGACCTGCTCTAGGAACTCATCAAGGAGATACCGCTCTATACCAGGCCGCCACTGCCATACACGACGGCAGCCCCACAGCAACCAGGTTCACCGGCGTACGTTGTCTACAAGGTGGGAGGTGATCCGGGCGATTACCAATTCATGTATGAGCCGCCCAAGGAGATTCCACATGGATACGTGTGCACATACGTGCCGGATTGCAATGACTGGATGACCCAGGTCACAACAGGAAGGACTGCCACGGCAGGAGGGATCGCCGGAACAGGAATAGTTGCTGGAGTAGACGCTGAGAAACAGGCGTGGTTAGCCAAATATACCACCGGTACAAGTCATGCACGCTCAACTTCTGCAGCTCCTACGGTGGATGAGATCACCGCAATCATGAGAGACCGGTTCGGCATCCTGCCGAAGAAGAGAATGATCGGCTATTCCAAGCCGTATCCCAACGACTATGACCTAATCCCACTACCGCCTAAGTATTGGCTCCCGACTTCACAAAATTCAGTGGATCAGAAGGAACCAGCTCAATCGAGCACGTGAGCCGATATTTGGCACAGTTGGGCATGGTCTCAGCTTCAGACGAGCTGCGTGTGAGGTTCTTCTCACAATCTCTCACGGGTCCAGCCTTTGGGTGGTACACCTCGTTGCTACCAGATTCGGTTCGGACGTGGAAGCAGCTGGAGGAACAATTCCATGTACAATACCATTCAGAAGCTACGGAAGCTAGCCTTGCCGATCTGACCCAGGTTCGGCAGAGACGAGGAGAGACGGTATCTGAGTACATCCAGAGGTTCAGGACCGTCAGAACCGATGTTATTCGGTTCGCCTATCGAGAAGGAAGCAGTCGAGTTGGCAATAGCGGATTATCGCGCGCCGCTCGAGATGTGACCTTCCAAGCGAGTACAATTCATGGCGCATATGGTTCAGAAATTGACATTGTATGAACAGCGCCACCCGAATGTACCAGGACAAGTTCAAGCGCGTCGCTGAAAGAGATGGAAGAAGATGATGATTCTGTAGGAGATCAGGAGGTCGTGAGCTGAGTGGACTCGGGGGCAAAGCCCGTGTCCTACAAGTGGGTGAAACAACCAGGGCCTGCGAAAGGGTTTGACTTTGATTTGAGCAAAACGGAGCAAATTTTTGATTTGCTACTGAAGGAGAAACAGCTGAATTACCCGAAGGCCACAAAATCCCCACGCCACAAGAGATGAACGGCAGGCCCTACCGCAAATGGCATCACACGTTCACCCATGCCACCAACGACCGCAAAGTCTTGCGCGGACAGATTCAGATGGCGATAGAACAAGGCCGGTTACTCTTCGGTCAGTTTACCATGAGAGTTGACACGCAGCCGTTTCCAGACGTCAACATGGTAGATCTCAACCATTGCATAAGACGAGAGCCAGGTTTCTCTGTTGATATAAACATGGCAGGGCTTACAGATCGCCATGGGAAGGATAAGCCCGGAGCGTCGCTCCGTGGCAAAGATAAAGAGGAGGCCGATCCACGCGACCGGCCCCGGCATGATGACAGACGGTATTTGACTGAGGAAGAGGTGATAAGCGTGCGGTATCAACGACCACTTTCCGCGCACCTCCTTAACAAGTACGAACAGCAGTACGACCGACGTCGCCACCACGACGTAGATGATGATAGATATCGTCGGTCTGATGCACAACAGAAATACCGTCGATACGAAGGGTATGAGCGTCACGCCGAGGGAGGTCAAGAGAGCAAGAGGACATGGATAGGCATTGGAGCTGTCCTTTCTTCAAACACCGCTGGGACTCGGAATGAGCCGGTGCCCACAATCGAGCGCCCAGAATGTAAACAGAAGAGAGGGACGAATGAAGTTTCGGTGTTCAAGCGTCTAGGACCTCTCCCACCCGGAACAAACGAGCTGAGTCATCCCAAGATGAAGACTTCGAGGAGTCGGAGGAAGAAGATAGATATCACCGACCAAGGTGGTGTCGATGGACTCACCACTCCCAAAAGCGCGAGTGCAACGGCTACTGGCTGGAGGAAGCCGGGGCGCGATGCTGTACACTTTGAGGAAAACACGGCCCGATCCGCGTGAAAATTCAGCATCGGAGACGAAGCTCGCCCACCAAAGAAAGTGTGGCGACAGCGAGACAAAAGCCGATGCAGGGACATCGGTGATACAAACATGGTGTTCGTTCTCCCGTCGAGTTTTGTGCTCCAAGAGATGAGGAAGTATCGGTGGCACGGTTTGATTGCGGGCCCACGACAGTTATCTTTGAAAAGCCACGAGAGAAGAGCTACAGGCATCTGAAGGCCCTATACCTGAAGGGTTATATCAATGGGCAGCCTATCAGCAAGATGCTGGTTGACACGGGAGCAGCAGTCAACATAATGCCGTACTCCATGTTACGACGTTTGGGACGTTCTGCTGAAGATCTGATCAAGACCAACGTCACGCTTAGCGATTTCAACGGCCAACCGTCAGAAGCCAAGGGTGTGCTGAACGTGGACTTAACTGTCGGCCGAAAGACCATCCCTACGTCCTTCTTCATCGTCGACAGCAAGAGCACTTACGCTGTCCTGCTAGGAAGGGATTGGATCCATGCTAAATGTTGCATTCCGTCGACAATGCATCAGTGCATCATACAATGGGATGGAGACGAAGTGGAGGTTGTTCATGCAGACGACTCGATCGACATTTCTTTGGCTGCCATGAATATCTGGGAAACAAATGACCAAGAGCCGCTCTCTGGAATCAATCTGGACGGCTGTGAGCGCATCGAAGCTACAAAAAATGGGGTGAGGCTGGTCTTATCCACGGCCTGACGGAGTAGCAAGATCCAAGTCTATGGACAAACGTGGCAAGGCCGATCCCTGTGATCGGCCCCAAAAAATAAGAAACAAGGATCTCACTGCAAGCATGCCACGTCGTCATAGCAGAGAACCAAGAAGTTGTAAACCCTCGTTAAACATTGCAATGGGAAAGGAGGCCGATTCTAGCAATCGGCCACAAATAGTCTCAAGATACCTTCTACCTGTGTTCATCATTGATTCAGCAGGCAATGGAAAGCTGGGGTTTACAGCAGCTGATGGACTAGAAAAGATCGAAATTGGTCTTGGGGATAAGCCATGGCCAACATTTATCACACATAGTCGGATCGACAACTGCAAGGGAAGCGATTCAACAATCGGCTAAATTATTCGCACCACGCGTGTTCATTAATGTGCTATTTGGCATTGTGAGTTGCGAAGACAAGCTTGAATGGGCTGAAAAGCCGATATCTTCAATCACTTGAAGGATTCGGCTCGGGGGGCATACACACAGAGAAGGTACAAGGCCACGAAGTATGTACCCAGGGGAAGCCGATTCATGAGATCGATCGGCTAATAAAAAATCAAAAGTACAAAAATTTTCTTTGGCGTGCTCGGACATCGACTTATACATAACCATTGACTCAAAAGGTACAAGCTGTTACAACAGGAGTACGTGCTCAGGGGAGCAGTTATCATTACATGAGGGAGCTCTACTGAAGGAATGCCTTAAGTCATTACATGAGGGAACTCTACTGAAGGAATGCCTCAAGGGCACAAAGGGCAGAAGCACGAATACAATCTACCTCGGCGATCTCAGCCTCGTCGTTGTCATCCTGGCCCATCACCAGCTGCTTGTTCAAGGCACAGATCTCAGCCAGATCAGTTTTCAGTTCAGCTTTAAGATCTTCTGCTTCTTCGTTGGAACGGGCAATGAGAGCTTCCTTATCTTGGATGAGCTGATTGGTTACCCGCACCCTCTCTTCGAGGTCCTTCAACTCCTTTCGCAAGATCTCCACCGCGCTGGGAGAGGTGTCGATTTTGCGTCCAAAGCTGCCTTTTTCTTATTAAGCCGCCGGCATTTGTCAATATCGGCTTTCAATGAAAGCTGGGCGTGGCGCAAGCCGATTCTCTGACGAGCTAGGGTCACCCTTGACCGTAAGCGGACAAAGTCACCACGGCGAGCTTCACCTGCAGTGTCACCGGGAGATGAGGCTGAAGGTCTTCGAGAATGTTCTTTATTTCTCGGTGTCCTCAACCAATGTCTCGATTGAGGAGGAGAGCAAGGCCTTGAGCTGTTGGAATTGACCTTGGGTAGCGTTAGGCCCTGGCGCTTCGCTTGCTTTAGCAGTTGGTTCGATGGATTCAGGGTCAAACGTTAACAAGTTTGAGGTCATAGCCCTGACAAGCAGCAAGAATAACGTCAGCACGCAGCAAAAAAGCAAGGAAGAGCTAAGGGAGGGAAGTCTACCTCTCCTGAGACCATAGGGGCGGCTGGTGAAGAGGCGATCGGCTCTCGTGCTTCTGCTGAGTGCGTGGCCAAGGTAGCAGCCTTTTCGGCTCCACTATTTGAGGCTGCCAGGTCCAGGGTGGTGGATGTCATCATTACTTCCTTGACTTCCCCACTAGAGGTGTCATCGGTCTGAAAAGGGGAATAATCAGCCGATAAGAACAACGATGGGTCAGCGCAGGATAAAAGTCAAAAGGAATATAGATAACAATTACGTTCGAAGGCTCCTGGTCTGATGAAGAGGTCTGTGGCGTCTTGCGAGCTCTCTTCATACATCGACTCTTTATGCGACGACCACCTTGTCCTGCTGCTGGGGTAACCTGGGAGGCTGACCTTTTCTTGGAAGCCGACGGTGGTAAGTCTGGCTCGCTTGGTACGGTGTTCTTCCCGGAGGTGCCTGAGCTTGATTCCTCTCGACCAGACTGAGTATCCTCGCTGGAGATTTCTTTAGTAGAGGTCTGAAAAAGGAATATGAAGCTATTACAAAAGCCTAGATAAGCGAATGAAACCAGCCAGGGAGCGGATGAGCTTACGTGCGGAATTTGTTGAGCTGGAGAGGAGGTGTGGCGCCTCAAGGTCTTCCTAGCAGCTACTTTCCTCACTATTCTCGCTGAGGCTCGGGGGCAGCGGCCTGAAGACACTCCGCTTTGGGAAGCCGATTTGGGTGAAATCGGCTGGCTCTGCATCACGACCTTCTTCAAAGATGGTGAATTTTTGCGAGAAAGGACCACCGGAATTTGGTGGGTGGAGTGTGAGAGGCCGTCCTCGGGGAACAGCTCTGGACCGTCTTGTTGCTGTAAAAAAAGCGAGGGTTGTAAAAGAAGAATCACAATAGGCCACTTCAAAACAAAATTATGAGTGGAGGTACCTGTTCTGCAGGGATATTGTATTCAGCATCAAGTTGCTTCAGCAATGGACCTAGAGCCCTTCGGAAGACATGAGTCTTCCACATTCCCCACCAGGCATCGAAGTCATCCGTTGATGAGGTGAAAGAGAGGTTTTGAGGAATGGGGATGACCAGAGCATCAAAGAAAGAGTAACACCTCTGGCCAGTGAGGACATCGGCAAGTCAGCCCTACTTTCTGTTAAGAAGTGGAGGAAGAAGTGGGGGGACACCTGCCCAAGACCAAATTGCCGGGCTGCTATGACCGGCTAATAGGACTCATAGCCAGGTTTGATGATCCTGTTGGAGTTACTCATACCCACCGGAAGAAAGCAGGGACGAATCATGATAGAGAATAATTGCCGGGTGCTGGTGTCATCGGCAAAGCTATCTAACCTGAAGAGGACTGGGTTCTCGAAGTGTTCAGACTCCGTGTAAGGAAAGAAGAGGGGGTTGTCCAGGCCTTGGAAGAAGACGCGAAACCACTTTGAGGCTTCTTGGGGAATTAGCTTGCTACCTGGGAGACTGTACAGAGCTTGGCCGTAGCTGGTGCATCGGATCTGCTTCCCAGTGGCATCTGGAAAGGTGCAAGTTGCCAGGCGAGGGAAGTTTGGGATGTGGCTCTGGAAGTATAGTTGGGCCCATAGCTGAATAAACCACCAAGGACCTCCTGTTTTGACTGTCTTTTGAAACAGTTTGACAGACATCAGCTGGAGGTATCTATAGACCTCTCCAAGGAACAGTTTGCCAATACCAAGCTTGGTGCCTTTGGCAAGTTCATAGGCTAAGGAAAGGTAATTTTTGGTGGGAGCAAGGGAAGGGCCACAAAATATGAAGTGCTCCAACCAGAAGTTTAAGAAGGCCGTTTGTTCTTTCTCTGTTACAGGGCCTTTAGTTTTCATGTAGCGTCGGAGATAAGCACCCCAATTTGTGCATTCCTTTTTGGAGGAAAGCTGGAAAGGAACCTTGGGCAGCCTAAAGGCGGAAGGGCTTGGGGATGCAATATCTAGACCAGTGATCATGACCACGTCCAGTAGGGTTGGGGTCATGGGACCATGGCCGAACATGAAACAGTTCAAAGCGTCAGACCATAAATAGCCGATGGTTTTCAAGAGGTTCTCGTGTTTCTCAAGTGGAGACAGTGATAAGGCTAAAGCATCGGCTATTCCCGAAGTTTCCCAGGTAGATTGGTGGGTCTTGGCCATCCTGTTATACCATGAAACCCAATCCTCAGGAGGATTAGGCCAGGCTCGTAAGCGTCGGCCCAAGAAGAGAGATCAAGTCCTGGTTCACAAGGGGATCTATTGGCCTCATGAAATCAGATGAGCAGGACTCTCGGTGGACCGGGGACCAAGGCAAAGAGAGTTCGGAAGGGAAGGATGCGGCAGCAGAATATCTGAGACCTAAAGAAGTAATGGCGTAATGAGACATTAATTCAGGTGTTTTGTTGGTAATTCCAACAATTTAATCGGATGGAGAGGAACGATGGGGGATTACCTTCAATCCAGAGACCTCAGTGTTGGCGGTGAATGATTTCGCCATTGGAGTCGTCGCTGAGGAGTCTGTGCGATTGAGATCTGAGAGTTGCGTGGCTGGAAGTTGGATCTGCGCGAGCGGAAATTTGGGGATCTGAGTTTGCTCTTGTAGACAAGGGTGCAAGTTACCGTTTGAACAGGCGACTGGGTTGGCCTCGTTCGTGTTTTGTGATAAGGGCCGATGTTTTGCCATCGGCTCTTTGCGCGTTGACTCGCATTTGACAATCGGCAAACACTCTGTGGTAAAAGCCGAGGTGTGCCGTCGGTTGTTTGCATCTTAACTCGTGTTGACGATTGGCCAAATCGGTGATTTCCGAAGAATACTGTGGCGGTTCTGCTCTGCCACGACATGACCCCTCGAAGGAAAACAGAATGGTTTTGAAATTATCATCGCCAAAACCAGGGGGGCATGTGTTATCACCAGATTTTGGCCAAATCAGGAGATGGGCCGTAAGTGAAGATGGGCTTGAAAGATACACGCGTGGAGCATCTTTGAAGCGGCCTTGCACAAAGAGTTTGGGCTTAATTGCCCGTGTATCTGTAATATAGTAGATCGCATCCTAGTTTAGAATTAAAAGATAGAGTTTATCTCGTGCACGGTTAGGTGCACGCCCGAATTAGAAAGTCCCTTGGACTATAAATATGTATCTAGGGTTATCGGAAAAGGAGGATAATTGATGTCTACTCACGCTTCTTTTCCTGTAGACAGTGTTGGGCCTCCAAGAGCAGAGGTTTGTAGAACAGCAGCAAGTTTTCCCTTAAGTGGATCACCCAAGGTTTATCGAACTCGGGGAGGAAGAGGTCAAAGATATCCCTCTCAAGCAACCCTGCAATCACAAAGCAAGAAGTCTCTTGTCCCAACACACCAAATACACTTGTCGGATGTATAGGTGCACTAGTTCGGAATAGATAGTAAAACACAGGTGGTATAGATGGTGGTAATATTGCAGAAAGTAAGATGCGTTAAAAACAGTAAACAAGCGGCGCCAGAAAATAGCTTGCTGGCGTGGGAAGCAATTCTTTGTGATGGAAACAAGGCCTAGGGATCATACTTTCAGTAGTGGACACTCTCAATATTGATCACATAATAAATAATAGGGATTTCTATTTTCGTGCCCTCGGGTCCTTAGTTGTGCTCAGTTTTCCCCAGCTCCTTAGTTTTTCCTCAGTTTTACCCAAACGTTTGTCTGAAACCATCACACGTGATGTAACGGCCGGTTGCCCGACGGTTGACCGTTATCTTCTGACTAGTGGGGCCACGTAGAGCCCGCAAAGACACGTCAGACCATCCATCTTTGTTTGACCGTAAGCATCGCTGTATCCCTGACCAAAACGCGAACGAGTGGGGCTTCGGTATATCGAATGACAAGTGGGGCCATGACGCTGATACAAGGGGCAATACACGGGTAGGATTAGATTTTTAAATGGAGCTCTACAGCGATGGCACGGAGGAGGTGGCATGCGGGGTGCCGAGATGAGATCGACGTCCACAAAGAACTGCATGAGGCGAGACCAGACGCATTAGATAGATATGAACTAGACGCGTTTAACCATGCAAAGAAGAGAAGAAATGGTCGACGACATCGAAGACTACGTCAAAACTTTGACTGACCGTGTCGGACACGAACACGAGCAATGTAGAGAAAACTAGTGTCTCTCCTTTCTGGCGTGTATAGGTGGGTGCTAGGAGAGTGTGGTGGCGAAGGGAAAGACCTCGCGGCGGTCTGTGGCGTCCAGCATAGCGGGTCGGCGTGGCCGTGCCCACAGCGGCGTGCATGCATGTTCGGCATTGGCATCAGCATGTACGTTCGGCATTGGCCTCGGCGGTATCTCTGGTGTGTCAGTGATCGAATGAGGGGACGGGATTGAGGGTGCATCCCGACGTTGACCTAGCAGTGGCGGCGAGCATAGCCGTTCTGACCATGCCGATATCGGCATCGGCATCGTTTGGAGGCTGTGGTGCTCGAATCAAGTTGGGATTTGTTTCTCGTAGGCCAAAATGAATTTGAAACAAGTTTCATGTTGAAGGTTAGGTAACGAAAGTTTGTAACTATCCCAAAATTATACTAGCGCCATGGTGAGGTTCTTTTTGATAGAGCTATACGGTTGGGCAAACTTTTTTGACACTTTTTAGATAGGGTTCCTTGTTGTTACACGTATGGCATCATGTATGGAAAATTTGTGGTCATTTGGAGATGTTCGAAAAAATCACTTTGCTTAAGCGCATGCCGTTTCGTCTCGCTGAAACCAGCTTTTCTAACAAGGTGATTTTTTCTACCTTCTCTAAATAACCTCAAATTTCATACAGCTGATCTTCTATACATAGATAGATAGATTGTTTCGTTTTTACATTTTTCGAACTTTTTATTTCCCTTTATAATACCCAATTGATTTTCAGGTCAAAACCTCGAAAAACAGCATCATGTATGGCATCATTTCACCCTAAATTTCAAATTTTCTGAAACTTTCCCTTTTAGATATTCCTTGTTGTTATAGGTATGCCATCATGTATGCCAAACTTGGTTAGGTCTCACTGAAACCAGCTTTTGTAACAAATTAGGTGATGGTTTATCTTTTTTTTTTGCGTGAAAAGTAATGGCAACAACAAATCGGTGATGGTTTATCATATTTTTGCGTGAAAAGTAATGGCTACAACAAATTGTTGATGCTTTATCATTTTTTTGCGTGAAAAGTAATGGCTACAACAAATTGTTGATGGTTTATCATTTTTTTGCGTGAAAAGTAATGGCAACAACAAATCGGTGATGGTTTATCATTTTTTGCGTGAAAAGTAATGGCTACAACAAATTGTTGATGGTTTATCATTTTTGCGTGAAAAGTAATGGCAACAACAAATCGGTGATGGTTTATCATTTTTTTTGCGTGAAAAGTAATGGCTACAACAAATTGTTGATGGTTTATCATTTTTTTGCGTGAAAAGTAATGGCAACAACAAATCGGTGATGGTTTATCATTTTTTGCGTGAAAAGTAATGGCTACAACAAATTGTTGATGGTTTATCATTTTTTTGCGTGAAAAGTAATGGCAACAACAAATCGGTGATGGTTTATCATTTTTTTGCGTGAAAAGTAATGGCAACAACAAATCGGTGATGGTTTATCATTTTTTTGCGTGAAAAGTAACGCCTAAAATAGTTTATAATTTTTAGCGCGTGAAAAATAATACAGAAAACCGCCCTTCAGCATACTTAGAGGGTGGAAGCTAATTAACCGCCAACAGAGAGAGAGAGGGGTTATCCTGCCCGTTCCCTATATCATACGATCAACGGTCGGCGGGCATGATCCGCGTGACATGGGCTAGACCAATCAGGGCGATGTTGCACGTCTGCGAGAATTTGTGAAGAGAGAGGGCAAAACTGAGTACTATCAAGAAACCAAGGGCACCTGAGTAGTAAATAGACTAAGGGATTCAAATATGAGATTTAAAAAATGGAAAATGCGTGTTTTGTACAATGAAACCCATCTTGGCCTACCTCAAACTATTTGCAATACCAATATACATCAGTGTGAGAATTGTGGCCTCATTTAGACAAAGTATGATTTGGGGAAAGCTGTTTTGGGAAGGGCTTATTGTGGAAAACCATGCACCTTCATAGCTACTAGGTGATTTGAGAAGTGGCAATTTGTGGTAAAACTTGATTTATCTATGATTTGAGAAGTGGCAATTTGTGGTAAAGACTCCATGAGTAAGTGCCACTCTTTTTAGGATTTTTTTGCACATTAAATGACTCATTTAACTAGTTAATCCCATTTGTTGACTCTCTGTTGACCAGCCACTTGAGGGTAAAACTGAGTATATTGCACTAGCCAGTATTAGCACTCGAGGGGAAAATTGAGCACACAAAAAATGCTAGTATAAGACTCGAGGGTATACCTGAGTATATCTAAATTTCCAGGGTTAGACTCGAGGACACGTGCAATTGTTGACGCGTAGACGCGGGTCGCGGTGGAGAAGTCGAGACGTGCAATCGTGGACGCGTGTCGCGTTGCAGAAGTCCAAGACGTGCAGACGTGCACCTGTGCACGCGTAGGACGCGGGTCGCATTAACCACCCCTCGCCTTTATAGACGCCTCCTCGCACTATCTCTGTCACTCTCACTCGCTCACGCATCGCCAACTCTCTCACGTCCCATCATCTTCTCCAAAGCAAAAAACCCTCTCCCTCTCCCTCTTCCTCTTCCTCCGCCGTAGAGATGGACAAGGAGAATGCCAATCCCATCGTCGAGGTGGGCTCAAAGCGCGACGCCTCCATCTTCGGCGCCGTCCCCTCTACGGACGACGACGCCGCCGCCGCCGCCGTCGCCGGTGCATCGGAGGCTGCTGCCGCCGGTGGCAGTCAGATCCCGGCGGGATGGGACGACCCCTACGACCCCGTGCCGTACGTCCCGCCCCCGAACCCCTACGACACCTCCCTGGAGGACCCATGGAACGAGGTAACTACGGTTTGCTTCCTTTTTTGTTCCCCATTCCTTTTTGAACCCTATTTTTGCTGGTGTAGATGGATCTGTAGATGGATGAGTATTGGGCTAATATTTGCGCCGATTTTATTCCATTTTGTTTTGATCACTTCTTGATTTCGTTTAAGATTTGGGGTTCGGCTGTTCGGTTAATTTATGCAAGTAATATTGGATCTCAATCAGTTAATTTATGCAAGTAATCATGGGATCTCAATCAGTTATTTTATGCACTAATCAAAAGATATCAACCGTTTAATTTTGCAAATAATCTCGAATGTGTTCAAGTTCAGATCTAGTTCAGATCTAGAATCTGTTTCTTTGCCTATGATGAATGGTTGGGCACAAATTTTTACAGGGAGGGTTCAGCGAACCATTGCTGTGTACAAATCTGTTGTGCATGAGCTTTAGTTCGCTAACACCTTCCCTGTAGATATATAATCATGTCCACTCTAACTGAGGCTGACTCTGTTTTTCTTAACTTTGTTATCATGTACGTTAGTCATTGTTGCAACTCATTCACTAGTTTCTGTTTGATATGGATCAGATGTCTGGCAGCGACGTCGGCAGCGACGAAGAGGAGGAGGACGTCAAGACTCGCCAAGTGCTGCGGAGGCTGCAGGTCGGCCAGTACATCTCCTACTTCGCCAAGGAGGTGTACAGGTGCCCCTTCTGCACCAGGAGACTCGGCGCCACGGACTTCAACTGCCTCGTCACGCATGCTGAGAACATCAGCAACACCTTCCCCAACGTCGGCACGACGGTGAACGTCCACTCCTTCCGCGCCAAGCACAGGGCGCTCGGCATGCACCTCCGCAGCCAGCGGGTGGAGATCTCCGCCGGCCGCATGCCTCCGCTCAAGCCCAAGGCTCCCAAGGGGAGCAAGAGCAACAAGTGGAGGCAGAGCCAGATGGGGTAGGCGGAGTCCCTGGACGTGTGCTGCTGCTGCTGCTGCCTCCTAGTTTGTTGTTGGGATCCCTTTGTTGTTAGCTAGGGATCCCTTGTTGTTATGTTAGTATGATGGTGCTGTGAAGAACCTGTTATTACTATGTTGGCTGCTGTGTATGCAGCCTATTATCTATCCATATTATCTAGGGATTATCTATCCCTAGTCTACTATATTTTGTTGGCCGTACTTAGTTTTCTTGATTTACTATGACTGTGAATTTATCGTACATTATCCTGGAGATTTGCTTCTAGATTTAACTACATACATATGGACCAGAGGGAGTACTAGATTTGCTGCCATATTGGGCAAACAACGAGGGCCAAAAGGCACAAATAATTGAAGAAAGTCAGAAATGCAAGCTTCTCTAGATTTTATACTAATTTGGTGAAAAGGACAGAGAGAAAGAGGGGAAAAAGGTGCACTTAATAATGCCAATTTGGGGCCGAGAGAGACAGAACCCAGCTCCTGCTCACGTGCAACCAAACGCTTCTCGTCCTGTCCCACGCGGTCCCTTTCTACCAGCCCCACGCGACGCGGGCCCACACGACGCGGCCCCACAAGACGCGGCCCCACACGTGACAGAACGGTCAACTAAACGGGAATCCTGCCGTCTGAGCTGCTTCTGCGGGTTTCAAACAAGGGCTTGGGGAAAACTGAGGAAAACTAAGGAGCTGGGGAAAACTGAGTACAACTAAGGACCTGAGGGCACGAAAATAGAAATCCCTAAATAATAACTTTTCTCATTTGTGCTACATACACTCTTGTTTGATAATGAACACCATTCGTTGCGTAGGATTACACGAACCCTCAATGCCGGAGTTAACAAGCTCCACAACATTCGATATTCATGTTTAAGTAACCTTAGAGCATAATAGATCTTTGCAAAATAAACCAAGTACTAACATAGCATGCACACTGTCACCATCACACTATGAAGGAGGCATAAATCACATCAATACTATCATAGCGATAATCAACTCCATAACCTACAAGAGATTATGATCATAATCTACGACAAGAACTACACAATGCACACACTGTCACCATTACATCATGCAGGAGGAATAGACTACTTTAATAACATCACATGAGTAGCACATAGATAAATAGTGATACAAAACACATTGCAATCATAAAGGGATATAAATAAGCACTTCACTATGCCATTCATAACAGTGAATAAGTATTCTGTGAAATATAGCCTAAGAGACCCACACGGTGCACACACTGTCACCTTTACACACGTGGGACAAGGAGTCTCCGGAGATCACATAAGTAAAACCCACTTGACTAGCATAATGACATCTAGATTACAAGCATCATCATATGAATCTCAATCATGTAAGGCAGCTCATGAGATTATTGTATTGAAGTACATAGGAGAGAGATGAACCACATAGCTACCGGTACAGCCCCGAGCCTCAATGGAGAACTACTCCCTCCTCATGGGAGCAGCAGCGGTGATGAAGATGGCGGTGGAGATGGCAGCGGTGTCGATGGAGAAGCCTTCGGGGCACTTCCCCGTCCGGCGTGCCGGAACAGAGACTCCTGTCCCCCGGATCTTGGCTTCGCGATGGCGGCGGCTCGGAACTTTTCTCGTACCGTGGCTTATTCTTATCGTGTTTTAGGTCAGGGACCTTTTTATAGGCGAAGAGGCAGAGTCGGAGGGGGTACGGAGGCTCCACACAATAGGGCGGCGCGGCCCAGCCCTGGCCGCGCCGGCCACACGTGTGGGACCCCCAGGGCTCCCCCTGCGGCTCGGGTGTTCTGGAAGCTTCGTGGAAAAATAGGATGCTGGGCATTGATTTCGTCCGATTCGAGAATATTTCCTTACTAGGATTTCTGAAACCAAAAAAGAACGGCCCTTCGGCATCTCGTCAATAGGTTAGTTCCGGAAAACGCATAATAATGACATATAATGTGTATAAAACATGTAGGTATCATCAATAAAGTAGCATGGAACATAAGAGAATCGATACGTCGAGACGTATCAGCATCTAAGCTTAGTTCTGCTCGTCCGGCAATGGATAACAAGGATAATTTCTGGAGTGACATGCCATCATAACCTTGATCATACTATCATAAACATATGTAATGAATGCAGCGATCAAAACAATGGTAATGACATGAGTAAGCAAATGAATCATAAAGCAAAGACTTTTCATGAATAGTACTTCAAGACAAGCATCAATAAGTCTTGCATAAGAGTTAACTCATAAAGCAATAAATCAAAGTAAAGGTATTTAAGCAACACAAAGGAAGATTAAGTTTCAGCGGTTGCTTTCAACTTATAACATGTATATCTCATGGATAGTGTCAATGTAAAGTAATATAACAAGTGCAATATGCAAGTATGTAGGAATCAATGCACAGTTTACACAAGTGTTTGCTTCTTAAGGTGGAGAGAGATAGGTAAACTGACTCAACATAAAAGTAAAAGAAAGGTCCTTCAAAGAGGAAAGCATCGATTGCTATATTTGTGCTAGAGCTTTTATTTTGAAAACATAAAGAGAGCATAAAAGTAAAGTTTTGAGAGGTGTTTGTTGTTGTCAACGAATGGTAGCGGGTACTCTAACCCCCTTGCCGGACAAACCTTCAAAGAGCGGCTCCCATTTTATTTTATTTTTGGGTGGCACTCCTTCCAACCTTTCTTTCACAAACCATGGCTAACCGAATCCTCGGGTGCCTGCCAACAATCTCATACCATGAAGGAGTGCCTTTTTATTTTAGTTTTATTATGATGACACTCCTCCCCACCTTTGCTTTCTCAAGCCATGGCTAACCGAATCCTTCGGGTGCCGTCCAACAATCACATACCATGGAGGAGTGTCTATTTTTGTTAATTAATTTGGGACTGGGAATCCCATTGCCAGCTCTTTTTGCAAAATTATTGGATAAGCGGATGAAGCCACTAGTCCATTGGTGAAAGTTGCCCAACAAGATTGAAAGATAAACACCACATACTTCCTCATGAGCTATAAAACATTGACACAAATAAGAGGTAATAACTTTTGAATTGTTTAAAGGTAGCACTCAAGCAATTTACTTTGGAATGGCGGAGAAATACCATGTAGTAGGTAGGTATGGTGGACACAAATGGCATAGTGGTTGGCTCAAGGATTTTGGATGCATGAGAAGTATTCCCTCTCGATACAAGGTTTAGGCTAGCAAGGTTATTTGAAACAAACACAAGGATGAACCGGTGCAGCAAAACTCACATAAAAGACATATTGTAAACATTATAAGACTCTACACCGTCTTCCTTGTTGTTCAAACTCTTTACTAGAAATTATCTAGACCTTAGAGAGACCAATTATGCAAACCAAATTTTAGCAAGCTCTATGTATTTCTTCATTAATGGGTGCAAAGTATATGATGCAAGAGCTTAAACATGAGCACAACAATTGCCAAGTATCACATTATCCAAGACATTTTACCAATTACTACATGTAGCATTTGCCGTTTCCAACCATATAACAACAAGTGAAGCGATCAACTTTCGCCCTTGAACATTAAAAGCTAAGAACACATGTGTTCATATGAACCAGCGGAGCGTGTCTCTCTCCCACACAAGGATGAACTTATTCAGAGAATGAAAATAACAAAACGAAAATAAAAGCACACAGACGCTCCAAGTAAAATACATAAGGATGTGACGGAATAAAAATATAGTTTCACTAGAAGTGACCCCTACATTCATGTTCAGTTAAGTTTTACACCATATGATTTATATCGTGATTCGTGCTAGTTATGAGTTGTAATTGAGGTCTAATGACATGATCTAACTGAGAATGGACTTAGTTCCTAGTTGACTGAGAAATAGTCACACCCATATAAAAAAAGGGGTTGTATGGGATACTATCTTTCGTTGGCTAAAGATTTTGATATAGCCACTAAAAAGAGAATTTACTAGGCTAAAGATGAAGAAGTTTTTTTTTGTTATTGTTGAACTACATGCACAAGCAACGCAACCAAAAGTCCGAATTAATGAAAAGGGTTAGTACAATTCACTTATACACTTTACAACACCCTCTCTCACGTGCGATGGGAGAAGAGAGTCAACACGTGAATAGAAGAAGAGCACATGTATGAATGAGCATATACGCGGACAAAGAGTGGGGCAACAATAATTTTAGAATAAATTGCGGAAGTCATGACTAGAACTTGAGACCTGGGCTCTGATATTTGTTACCTGCCAAAACCCACCGGCGGGCAATGGTTAAGCAACACGAAGAGCCGGGAGGCTCCCAAGGCCGCTTAGTGGACCCTGGCACCTCGCGTCGTCCCGCAAGTCTTCCAGCCACGTCCTGGCGGTTGCTAGGGCGTGCCACCTGACCTAGACCCGATCAGGAAGGTGTTAGAGTGCTTCGATTGTTCCTGCATGGTAGACACGTAAACATTAAATACGAGCCCTATCGGCTCTCAGGTTGCCCTGTGGATCGGCTCAAAGAGCCGATCGCCCCATGGTTCACGTTGGATTTGCAATGACATGGGGATCCTGCTTGATCAAAACAAAGCTAAACCGATCTACGACAGTTTAGGGTTTTCACCGCATAACCGGAACGTCCTACGTGCGTCGGGCCTAGCAGATACGGAAGATGATGCAAACTACCCCTACAAGAGGCCTAAAAACCAACATAACGTTGATTCCCGGAACATCCCTTGTAGGGACGGTAAACAACACCTAACGCGCTACCGGATCGTCCGACCCCAGCATAAGGCCTAACTATGCAGATATTAAACTAATCCCTGCGGAGCAAGGAGCAACTATAACAGATCGGATCTACTAAGTAACGATCAAGCAAGATGCTGCCCTTACACCTAGGTGTCGAGGGACGGCATTGCCACGCAGATATGCACGAGAAAGCATCAATGCAAGCCCCTAAACACCTAAAGATAAGTAGTGCTGCTCGCCATCAACAACGCTTCAGCACGAGCAGCACAAGGTAGACGAATAAACGTGTACTGCCTAGATCGCAAGGCAGCATGATGCTTACCCGGAAGAAACCCTCGAAGGAAGGGGTGGCGATGCGCCTGATTTGTGTTTGTTGTGAACGTGATTGTCCTCCTTTTCCGATAACCCTAGATACATATTTATAGTCCAAGGGACTTTCTAATTGAGGCGTGCACCTAACCGTGCACGGGCCGGACTCTATCTGTTAATTCTAAACACGATACGATCTACTATATTACAGATACACGGGCAATTTAGCCCAAACTCTTAGCGCAAGGCCGCTTCAAAGATGCTCCACGTGTAATCTTCAAAGCCCATCTTCACTTACGGCCCATCTCTTGATTTGGCCAAAATCTGTGATAACACATGCCCCCTGGTTTTGGCAATGATAATTTCAAAACCATCGTTTTCCTTCGAGGGGTCATGTCGTGGCGAGAGCAGACCATCGCGTATTTTCTCATCATGACGACTTGCCTTCCCAACTTCTCACGATTTGACAGTTTTGGCACCATGTCCTCGAAAACTGCTCGACAATTAAATTTCTATCTCCTTTTATTTAACCGCATCGAGCAGTTCTCCTCTTCATCCCCTTGCATCGGCACTTCCAAAAGCCCTCCTCGGCTATCATGTCTTCTTCCTCTTCTTCTCCCTCATCGGGTCTTTCCACCCAATCCTCCCCTCCCGCGAGCCGACGCGGAGTGGGACCCGCGAGAGGCCCACGCGGCCAACATCCGTCGCGCCATAGCCGACGGGGACGAGTCCGAGCCACGACTCCTCCGTCTGTCCGAAGATGACCGGTCCTTAACGGACGGGGAGAGCGACCTCCGCTTCCTCGCCATTGGGGAATCGGAGGAGGAAAGCGACGACAATGGCTTCTCTGGGACGGTTTCTCCTCGCGAGGAGGTGAAGGAGGAGGAAGAGGAGGAGGACGACACCTCTACGACGAGCGCGACAAGCGTCTGCGCCCTTGCGGGCAGCATGAGCGACCGGAGCGGCGATCACGAAGGCGCGAAGAAAACCGAGGACAATGAAGGTCCCGCCGGTGGTCGCTACAGGCGATGGCAACAGCCGGCCGGGAGCACTGTCGGCTATCGGCGATAGCGACGATGAGGGCAGCGGCCCCTAGATAGGATAGAGCTAGGAGTAATAGATGAGGGCAATGTATCCCCAGCAGTTCCTTTTGAGAGCAATCGGCTCCTTCTATGTAAGAAACCTGATTATCAATGAAGGAATTTCCCCAATTTGATTCTGTCGATTTCTTCCATATTGATCTAGCCGATTCTCCCCTATCCTGATTTTGCCGATTGTCACCTTGGTCGATGTTCAATGAGCCGATGGCAATGCATCAACTCTTATAATAAATTGCAAGACCGATCAATCTAATCACCTCCTCAGATGGTAACTTGCAATCCTTGAAATTCAGATCCAAACTCCCAATCGAACACGTCCAGCCCACAGCTTTGAGACCCTCAGATCTTTGGACTTCAAAATCATCCGATCGTGATGTTGGTCCTGACAAAACTCCTGGGTTAATGCTCCCAGGAAAGCTTCTTAGCCCGTTGCTGACAACCTTGATGTTGAAGCGATACTCTTGTAAACAGGTGCTATTTGCTCACGGCTTCCCCTGTGATGTTCTGTTCATATGCAGCAACACACTGGTCTAGAGCCTAATCAATGATGACGGCTCCCTCTTCAATCTCCTCCCATCAACCTGATGGTCTTCTTCTGCGAGCTCGCCACCTTTCATGGTCACGATGCAGAGACAACCGATTTCAATACCATCGGCTCTTCGAAGCGAAGAATCTTCAGGGGCCACCGCCCCCGAGCCTCGATCAAGGCGAGAAGCAGTGGACCAGCCAAATGGGCCATCACCGGCTTCCCAACCGTAGTGCGAGTCGCCGATTCGACCAAATCGGCTTCAATAGCGAGAGAACCTTCGGGTGAGCGCCCCGAGCCACTCCGGCTCTTCATAAAAACAAGGCAGGAGAGCTTACGCCCAGGAGACAATGCACTAGGACGGCTCTGGAAGGATCAGCAGTTCCCTTGAACTAAGAACCCTCAAACGTAGTGGCCCTTGAACTCTTCCTAGCTCCATTCTTGCGTCTTGCTGCTCAGATTGGCTCATTACCTCGGGCAGACTGATGCAGCTTCTGGTGAAGATATTTGATCAAGTTACGCAGGCGCCGCTGATCTTGAAGATTTGCTAACGGAGCCACCAACCATTCCACTGAGGGGCTCCTTTAGTAGAGCCTCGCTACGTAACTTGATGACTGCTCCATTAGGCTTCTGCTCGTAACAGTCGTATCCCTTGAGTCGATGGCCGTGCATCGGCTTTTAATTCTTAAGTCGATGTCTACGCATCGGCTGTGCCCAAAATTTTTGGATTTTCAAATTTTTATATGGCCGATTTATTTATGCATCGGCCCCCATACTTGAGTGGCTGGGCATTTGACATCCACTCCAAGCTTTGTATCCTCGAGTCTCATCCATCTATGTGCCCCCCGAGCCGATTCTGTCAAGTATTTGATGGTATCGGCTTTTCAGGCATCTGTCGGATCAATGCTGAACACAGACAAAACGTGTGTCGAGGATACTTTTGGCCGATTGCGGGAATCGGTCTCCCGTTTCATTGCAATTCTTGACGATGGTTTGCAACTTCTCGGATTTCCACTGTAGCTACGTGGCATGCTGGAGATAAGATCCTTTGCTTTTCATTTTTTTGAGGGCCGATCGCAGGGATCGGCCTTGCCACGTACGTCCAATGTCTTGGACCTGCTACTCCGTTAGGCCGGTGGATAAAACCAGCCTTACCCCATTTTTCGAAGCTTCGATGCGCTCACAACCCTCTAACTGATTCCAGAGAGCGGCTCTTGGTTATCTGCTTCCCACACACTCATGGCAGCTAACGATATCTCGATTGAGTCATCCGCTTGAACATCTCCATCCCATTGTATGATGCATTGGTGCATTGTAGATGGAATGCAACAGTTAGCATGAATCCAATCCCTTCCTAATAGGACGGCGTAATTGCTTTTGCTGTCGACGATGAAGAACGCGGTAGGTATGGTTTTCCGGCCTACAGTAAGCTCTACATTCAGAACACCTTTCGCTTCTGACGCCTGGCCGTTGAAGTCGCTTAATGTGATGTTAGTTTTGATCAGATCTCACTGGAGTGCCCCAAACGTCGTAGCATGGAATACGGCATTATGTTGACTGCCGCTCCGGTGTCAACCAACATCTTGCTGACAGGCTGCCCATTGATGTAACCCCTCAAGTATAGGGCTTTCAAATGCCTATAGCTTCTATCTCGTGGCTTCTCAAAGATAACCGGTCGTGGCCGCAGTCGAATTGAGCCACCGATACCTCCTCGTCGTTTGGAGCGCGAAACTCCGGCGGGAGTATGAACACCATGTTTGTGTCGCCCGATGTCTCTGCATCGGCATCGCCGATGCCTGTGCATCGGCTTTCGTTGTTTAGGGCGCCATACTTTCTTTGGCGGGCGCGCCTTTGTCTCCAATGTTTGCTGAATTTTCACGGCCGGATCGGGCCGCGCTTTTCGCAACGTGTACATGTACTTGTGCCTCGGCTTCTTCCAAGTTTCGCCGCTGCACCCTACGCTTCGAGAATGGCTGAGTCCATCGGGGCACCACCTTGGTCGGTGATACCTATCTTCTTCTCCATCTGACTCCTCAAAGTCTTCTTCTTGAGATGACTCAGCTTGTTTATTATGAGGTGGGAGAGGTCCTAGACGCTCGAACACTGAAACTTCATTTGCCCTCCTCCTTTGATGTTTGCACTCTGGGCAGTTCTCGATTGTTGGCAATCGGCTCATTCCGGAGTCCCAGCAATGTTTGAAGAAAGGATAGTTCCAGTGCTTATCCATGTTGTCTTGCTCCCTTGACCTCCCTCTAGCGTGAAGCTCGTACCCGTCGTTGTTTCTGTCGTGCTGACGATACCTCCTGTCTGCATCAGACCGACGATATCTTTCATCGTCTTCGTCGTAGCGCCGACGTCGGTCATACTGCTGCTCATATTTGTTGAGGAGATGCACGGAGAGTGGGCGTTGATACCGTATGCTTCTCACCTCCTCCTCGGTTAGGTATCGTCTATCATCATCCTGGGGCCGGTCGCGTGGAACGGCCTCCTCTTTATCTTTGCCACGAGAGTGGCTGCTCTCTGCTTTATCTTTGCCATGGCGGCTTTATCACAAAGCCCTGCCACATTGACATCGAAAGAGAACCCTGGCTCCCTTATGGAGTGGCTTAGATCCACCATGTTGACGTCCGGAAACGGACGCATGTCTACCTTCATGGCAAACTGTCCGAAAGTTAATCGGCCCGATTCTATCGCCATCTGAATTTGTGCACGCAGTACTTTGCAGTCGTTGGTGGCGTGCGTGAACGTATGATGCCATTTGCAGTATGGCCTTTTGTTCATCTCTTGTGACGTAGGGATCTTGTGGCCTTCGGGTAGCTTCAACTGTTTCTCTTTTAGCAGATCGAAGATCTGTCAGCTTTGCTCACGTCAAAGTCAAACCCTCTTGGAGGCCCTGGTGGGTTCACCCATTTGCGGGACACATCTGTCGTCAGGTCCATTCGGCTCTGCGACTTCGATCTTCCGCGTCTTCATCCTCATCGGTGTTGACCGGGCTTATCGCGCTTGAACTTGTCTTGGTACGGTTACGGATGGCGCTGTTCATATAAGGTCGATCTACGGACCATGTGCGCCCGCGAGTTGTACTCTACTTGGAACGTCAGGTCCTTGAACGACGCGCAAGGCCTGCCACCAGCTCGTGCTTCTTTCTCAGTTAAGTGAACCGAATAACATCGGTTCTTGACGGTCCGAACGCTGAATGTATTCGGACATCTCTCCTCGCCTTTGCCGAACTGTGCTAGTTCGGCAATGCCGCTTCGATAGCTTCGAATGATATTGTGTATGAAACTGTTCCTCTAGCTGCTTCCATGATCGCACTTGGGCAACGAGGTGTACCATCCAAACGCCGGACCGGTGAGGAATTGCGAAAAGAACCTCACCCGTAGCTGATCCGATCTTGAAACCATGCCATTGGGCCAAGTATCGGCTCACGTGCTCGATTGAGCTAGATCCTTCGACCCATGAATTTGGTGAAGTCAGGGAGCCGTACTTAGGTGGTAGTGGGATCAGGTCAAACTCATTGGGGTACGGCTTGGAATAGCCGATTATCTTCTTCTTCGGCGGGGATGCGTGATCTCTCGGGGCGCGATCTGATCCGCGGTGGAGGAAGTAGCAGTGAGCTGTCATGAATTGGTGCGGTGGCATACTTGGCTAGCCACGCCTGTTCTCAACGTCTGCCGCCAAACTCCCGTCGGCTGCGAGCCGTTCCTCTGCCGAACAATTGCTCTGCTCCGGCAATCCCTCTGTCGGAGCTGGATCGCTGCGTCCGGTTGTTGCCCGGCACAAACGTGCACGTATCGTGCGGGATCTCCTTGGCGGCTCGTATAAGAGCGATAGTCGGCCGGATCACCTCCAACCTTGTAGACAACGTATGCCGGTGAACCTTGTTGCTGTGGAGCTGCCATCGCGTACGGCAATGGTGGCCTGGTGTGGAGTTGCACTTCTCCTGGTGAGTCCCTAGAGCAGGTCCTGAAGGGGAGTACTGATGCTTCATGATCTCTTGCACCACGGAGCGCAACGCGCTCCAACGTATTTAGGCTCTCAGAGTTCCGATGCAGTGAATGAGCCACCACGTAGTTGATCTCCTGTCGCAGGGCTCTGGTACGTTCCTCGAAGGGAGAGACAGATCCAACCCATCGAGGACGCCTTGTGGCGTGAATCCTTTGAACCTGATGCCGTGCGAACGGGTCTTCTCAAAGGAGCTGATGAGTTCGGCATCAATGATGGCCTTCAGCTCATCGTACTTCTTCTTGTGTTCAGCAGAGAGATCCTCGTATGTGATCTGTTCCTCTGCCATCTCGGGTGTCGGTGTTGACGTGGATGTTGCAGAAGATGTCCCACCGGGCGTGCCAGAATGTGTTACCTGCCAAAACCCACCGGCGGGCAATGGTTAAGCAACACGAAGAGCGGGAGGCTCCCAAGGCCGCTTAGTGGACCCTGGCACCTCGCGTCGTCCCGCAAGTCTTCCGCCACGTCCTGGCGGTTGCTAGGGCGTGCCACGACCTAGACCCGATCGGGAAGGTGTTAGAGTGCTTCGATTGTTCTGCATGGTAGACACGTAAACATTAAATACGAGCCCTATCGGCTCTCAGGTTGCCCTGTGGATCGGCTCAAAGAGCCGATCGCCCCATGGTTCACGTTGGATTTGCAATGACATGGGGATCCTGCTTGGTCAAAACAAAGCTAAACGGATCTACGACAGTTTAGGGTTTTCATCGCATAACCGGAACGTCCTACGTGCAGTCGGGCCTAGCAGATACGGAAGATGATGCAAACTACCCCTACAAGAGGCCTAAAAACCAACATAACGTTGATTCTCGGAACATCCCTTGTAGGGACGGTAAACAACACCTAACGCGCTACCGGATCGTCCGACCCCAGCATAAGGCCTAACTATGCAGATATTAAACTAATCCTGCGGAGCAAGGAGCAACTATAACGGATCGGATCTACTAAGTAACGATCAAGCAAGATGCTGCCCTTACACCTGAGATAGGTGTAAGGGCAGCTAGGTGTCGAGGGCGGCATTGCCACGCAGATATGCACGAAAGCATCAATGCAAGCCCCTAAACACCTAAAGATAAGTAGTGCTGCTCGCCATCAACAACGCTTCGGCACGAGCAACACAAGGTAGACGAATAAACGTGTACTGCCTAGATCGCAAGATGCGATCTAGGCAGCATGATGCTTACCCGGAAGAAACCCTCGAAGAAAGGGGTGGCGATGCGCCTGATTTGTGTTTGTTGTGAACGTGATTGTCCTCTTTTTCCGATAACCCTAGATACATATTTATAGTCCAAGGGACTTTCTAAATGAGGCGTGCACCTAACCGTGCACGGGCCAGACTCTATCTGTTAATCCTACACACGATACAATCTACTATATTACAGATACACGGGCAATTTCGCAAACTCTTAGCAATCCGCGTGTAATCTTGAAAGCCCATCTTCACTTGAGCTGATCCAAAATCTTCAATAACCAACACAAGTACCTTAAACGGCTATGAAAGGCTACTTATACACTTCACAACAGTTATCACATAGAAACTGTGGTCTTTTCTAGTGTAAAATATAGGTTGATGCTTCAAATAGACACATCCAGACACGGAATGAGAGCTGGGTGTGCGAACTTGGGAATTTAAAGTTCAGGGTTTAATATCACTACCATATACAAGTTGAAGGTGTAAACTGAATTTTACTTTTTTTTTAATAAAAATGTACCAAACTCCTTGTAATCAAGTAACGTGGGTGCATGATTTTATACAATCTGGTGAACTCATAGAATATGAGTCTTTCCTTCATCACCACAACATAAGTCTTGAGAGAGAGCTCTATTTGCCTCCTGCCGTCCTATGAGTCGCCTTCTTTTTGTGTATGTCACCCTCACTTCCTTTGGCATCATCTACTAATGTGGAACTTAAATTTTTGTTTTGACACCTTGACCATAGGGGAATCCCCTATGGTGTAAATGTGGAACTTAATTTGAAAGCCATATTTCAAGCCCGGCGGTTTTTGGATTCTTCTTGTAACCAACGAATGGCAAGTGCTCTTCCTTGTTTAGATCATATTTGAATCAACTGAGAGCATAGAAAACGAGAGTTTGCATATTTGTGCACTATATTACTCCCTCCGATTTATTTTACTTATCTCTAATATGAATGTATGTATACATATTTTAGTGTATCTATTTACTCATTTCAGCGTAACAAAATGGTTTTGCGTGGAGAAAGAACTCGACACTCATGGATCCAAAAAAAATCAATGATGGAAGCCATCAAAGCACCATGTCATGGATCAAAATAGATCTCCATATCAAATCCTAACCGAGAATAGGCTGTACATCAAATACTTTCAAATACTTGTTTGTAAGTGTTTAACTCTTATCTAAGGTATTCATTTAGCTAAATTTTATCATAAAAATACGGATTGCCTATTTGTTAAATATGTCGCAAACACCCAAACTTGTAGATTCAACAGACTTGCTGATGAAACTTTAATCGTGGAGTTTTACAAGGACAATTCAGGATGTAAACGGCTCATCCGCTGGACATATACGAGCTGCCACTTCCGCCACATACATGATTAGCAAATTTTGTGGCAGCCGCTAACTATTTCTGGCGGCCCGTGCTGCTTAGCGGCGCCGCTTCGGCCGCCTACAGGATTAGCAGCTACTACTTCCCGCTGTCGCGTGTTGCTTGATGCCTCTTAGGCTTACTAGTACTACGGCTGATGGAGTGATGCGTATGCACATACGTTTCTACTTGTACAACGGCTGAATTAAAATAGCAGATACTTTCTAGAAAATTCACAGGAAATGACAGAACAAAAGAAGCATATCTTTGGAAGATCTACTTTGTGCTTCTTCACTCAAAGCTCAACAAGCAAGATTCTGAACTTGAACTAATGAAAATGGTGGCAATCAGAAATCAAGAGGAAGGTTGGACTTGTTGACGGTGTCTTCTTGAGCTCTAATAGTTCATTGCTCTACAGTTAAAAGTGGTCCAGCTTCTATCCTGACATAATACTGCTGCATTAACCTTGTCTAGACCGGTATTGTCCTGATATAATTACAGAAACTTGTGCAATGGAGCAGCATTCGAACTACTGAAAACTTGACATGAATCTACATCTTGAAGTGCAACCAGGGAGCAGCATCAGCAGATGAACAGGAGTTTTCATTGAACAGGAAGTCTGCAAAAATTGACAACATCACCCTCGGGATCCAATTCTTCAAGGTGAACCGGCTTTATGGATGGGCCAGCCATTTCTTCGAGGTGAACCGGCTTCATGGATGAGCCAGCCAATTCTTCGAGGTGAACCGGCTTCATGGATGGGCCAGCCATCCCTACATAGTCAAGAACACATATAATTAGAAAATTAGCCAGCTTTCACTCAATTAGAGAACATATTTACTTTATTGGCCATTTGTTGCACTTTCAATAAACTAAATTGAGCTAGACTAAAACTGCAAAAGTAGAAGTAATAATTCTCTAGTTGTGACCACAGTGGGACTGTTATTTTGTTGGAAAACCAGCCGCACTGGACAAACCATCTGGCTGTCAAAAAATCTGAATTGAACGCACACAACAAACAGATCAAGACAAGCAAACTTTCACCACACATGAATTTCAACGACGGACTTTGTACTCTAGTAGGAGTTCTCTTTGTTTAACATTTCATTACCTTTGTTTCTCCGGAGAAGTACCAGAAGGTGGTTAAGGCTAATGACAAGATTGAGAAGCAGGCGTTGCCTTTGAATGTCTGGAAGATTTATTCTGTTTACTTCTAGCATCACTGCATCTTTCACCCACAATTGGTTTGTCTAACAGAGCTATTAGCAACTTGTAGTATTGTACTGTACTCTTAAATTACTGGACAGAGCTATGCTTTGTTTATGTTACCTGAAGTCAACTATTTACACACACTTTAAAAAAGCAGTAGTACTGTATAAAGTAGGCTTGTAGAAGTAATCTCTGAACCACAACGGGGCATAGCATCAAGAATGTTGAACCGTGAATAAAACCACAACACTGCAGTTTTTGCCTAGTAAGTTCAGTTCTGGTAGCTTGGGTGATTATGCAAGGTTTTGTGCCATGCCGTGAACCAAACAGCTATATTTATGTTGTACTAGTGTCAGTTTGGGGTTTCCCTACATGGTCAAGTAACTTGGCAGGGCAAGTCCACACGAGGAGGGGAGGGAAACCAGAGAGTCAAGAGGAGATGTTCTTCACCGTCGAGCACGGACTTGCTCCCGCCGCTGTGCGGCCCTGCTGGTGCCGGAGCAGCCACGGTCGCAGTGGAGGACACGGGGAAGGTAGGCTCCGCCAGATCCATCTGCTGCTGCGGAGGACCTAGGACATGTCGACGCGGAGGAGGTGGTCGGGGGCGGCGCGGAGGAGACGCGGAGGAGGTGGTCGGGGGACGGGGGTGGAGCGGAGGAGGAGGCGGGTGGTGCGTGGAGGAGGCGAGTGGCGGCGTGGAGGAGGACTGGAGGAGTTTCGTGAAATCGTGAGGATGGAATCGTGGAACGATACAGCCGCTGGAAATCGTGGGCCTTGTGGTTTTGTCCACCAACGCCATATAAATTTCGTGGTGGGCCGCTTACGCCATTTGGGCCAAAATTCGTGGGCGGCGTATGTGGGATCGCGAAACGCCGCTGCCACTTACATCCTGAAGGACAATGGATCCCAAGTAGATTAAATTGACCCAATGGGGCGAGTCAACAATGTTCTTGACTATTTATATTGAACCTTTTTATTTCATTACGACTCATCTTGGTCTTAGAATGTCTACAGTTTTGATGATTGATACATTTTTTTGATATACTGTCACGAGTACTAGTTTTTGGTATGACTATTAGCATTAACGAGCTAAACATGTCCATGTATACCATGTACACATTTCTTATACAACTAAAGTAGCATTATATGCATAAAACTGAATATTATTAAAACAAATATATTTATGTAGTCTTTAATGCTAAGAAAATATTTTGGCACAACAGATTTCCCTACACATGTATGCAAACAATTATCATCGCATTTCTCAAGGAATTTGTTTCGTCCCTTAACATATGGTGCTTATGTGCCCTTTTGCATATCCTTAGATTATAAAGAACTTTGTATAATGTTTATAATACATGAATCTAGAAAATAACATGCACATCTTTTTGGAGTACAAGGCCATTAGGTCCTCCTATAACTAAACAGATAATTCTAGAGTGTATGAAGCATTAACTAGTGTATACCCCCGAATGGACTATTTCACTCATGCTTGTTGGCGATGCTCGATTTTTTTTTGAAATGTAGGATGGACCCCGGTCTTTGCATTAAAAAGATGTATACAATTTTTTATTACTTTATTAAAAAAAAGTTATAACAAAAGTCTTGCATCAAAAAATTCGAAGCCACCATGCAACACTTACGATACCTGACAATGAGTGAACATCATGCCAATAGGGCCTTATACCATGTAGATGTGACCTTCCCACCCCCACATCAATTATCCCCGCTGCCCACGGAATAGCCACTAAAGCGACTAGATCGAACCCGGGTAACCGCCACAGCACTCGGCACCGAAGACCACCGTCACCACCTCCCTCCACCTTAAAACTAGGGCACAATGTGATGCCGGCAAACCACACGCTTGTAGGCAGAGGTGCATCGCCTCCATGCACATCCGCCTGACATCACCACAGGAACTGTCATGTACGCCGGAACCTGCCCAACCCATTTGAGCCCAAATTGGACCCTGGTCGCTTTTACCTTCGGCATATGCAGCGAGCGCCGTCACAGACACCAAGCATACCAAAGCCGGCAGGCACCACAACCCACCGCTCGCCGCACCCCCTCGTCGTCAAGCCGCGCCACGCGCCGGAGAAGTCAAAGCAGGGACGCTGGGCAGCCATCGCGTCCACCGTGGGATCTCTCCCCCCACCACCGCCACCTTGGGCCGAAGGAATTGCCACCACCACAGGTGGAAGGAGGATGCCGGGAGACCTGCGGCGACGCGAGGGACATCGATGTTTGGTATCATCAATTCAGGGTTCAATTTCACTGCCATCTACAAGTTCAAGGTACAAAATGGTTTTTACAATCTGGTGCACTCTAGAATATGAGTCTTTTTGACAACATTTGTATGGAGAGAACTTTGATCGAGGACATAGATAATGAGAGTTTGCGCGTATTCCTGCACACTTGCATTGTCCTATTATCTTTTTTGATCTTTGACCTCGAAAATATAAAACGCACACCTATGAAGACCGAATAGAAGAAGAAAAAAACACGAGCTGTGTGTCTCACGTGGGACAGCCGGGTCCGTGCACACGCTCTAGGTCTTTTCCTGCACGCACGTACCCAAAGAAAAGCAGCACGACGCGGTGGCACCGGGATCACGAGGGAAACGAGACGCGCGCGGCTGACCACCGACCCAGCCTCAGGCCCGCCACGAGGCCCAGTCACACAATCGCGAGGCGCACAGCCGCACACGGAGTCGAACAGGCCCCACGCTCCCCCATCCGACGTGTCGCTTCGGTGCCGACCTGGCGTGCCCCGTCGGACCTGGCGCTCCGCTCCAGTGCGCAAACCCCCTTCCCGCCTCCCGCCCGCCCGTGCCGGAGCGTGCCCGGGCACGCGCGCCGACGCGCCCCACGCTCCCCTCCACCCGCGCCACACCAAACACGGCTCCGCACCAATCACACACCGCACATCCCATCGCACGGACGGCCACGGATCGCGTCCCGGCGCAGAGGATCCCGGAACCGCGTCCACGTCCGACGCCACGGAGGATGTGGCGTGCGAAAGCGGTTGGGAAGGTCGCCACGGCTCGGAATCCTCTGCCGTGTAAGCTTCCCCTTCCTCCCATCGGACCGTCTCAACCTATTTGTACCCGCAACTCTCGCTTGGCGCCGCCGCAAAGCGCGAGCCCCGCACCGTCGATCCACTGCTGCTGCTCCTGCTATTTACCACCGCGTCGTCGTCGTCAGAGGGCAGAGGAGGAGGAGGTCCGGCCGGTCGATCGATGGCGGCGGCGGCGGCGGCTACCTCCGTGCGGGGGTGCGGCCCGGCGTCGGCCTCGTCGGTGGCCTTCTCGCCGCGGCGGGTGGTCTCTTCGTCCTTCCTGCCGCCCCTGACCAGGCGAGCGTCGTCCTCCTCGGCGCACGCAAGGGCCCTCGTCGCGGACGCGCCGCCCCGGGCGCTGGAACCAGTCCGGCGGGAGAAACGGGAGCCCGGGCTGTTGGAATCCGTGTTCGGCGAAGACGAGGATGAGCAGGAGGAGGAGGTCGGGGAGGAGCGGGTGGAGGGGTGGATGCGGGAGTCGATCGCGGAGATCGTGCGGCACGTCGGGGAGGCGCCCTTCCTGGTCCACCTCTTCCGCGACGACGGGCGGGAGGGCGGCGGCGGCGTCACGGTCCAGCGCGAGCCGGCGTCCGCGGAGACCTGGCCCGACGTGCGGCGGCGGTGGGGCAAGGGCGGCGGCCAGCGCCGGCCCGACGGGATCATCCTCGTCGAGCAGGTCGCGGCCGCGGCGGTGGAGGACGGCGCCGAGGCGGCGCGCCAGGTCTGGGGCCTCGTGGTGCAGGCGCGCGGCATGGAGTGCGCCGCCTGCTACGTGCTCGACACCTGCCGCGTCCGCTCCCCCGCCGGCTTCTGCACCCACTTCTGCCTCGCCCGCGCGCAGTGCTTCGGGGAGCCCCTCGAGCTCCAGCTCCGCAACGCCTGGCTCAACCGCCTCTCCGGCCACCGACGATAGCCGATAGCCGCCGCCGATGTACCACTACTAGCATAGAACCTCCTGACGACGCCGCCAATGCGGTGCCTCCGGTCGATCGGAGAAAACGAAACCGATCGAGGCCTCAAGATCGATCGATTGGGGAAGCAAGAAGCACATTGATTCTTTCCAATCAGGTTTCCCCCCTGCACGCGACGCGAGGATGAACTGTGATCGAGTAATCGGACGATCCTACCACTCGCGTGGATTCCTTGTACAGATTATTGATTCTGTTGCTTCATTATTATGAAATTGAAGAGCAATTGATCATGGCAGTTCTCCTTGTTCCTGAGTTTCTTTGATTCCGTGCGAGTTCTTGCGAATTGCGTCTCTTAGCTCCTAGTGAGAGTTTCATGCGTCTCGGCTACGCACGACATTGACAATCGAGTACGCTGACGATGGCAACGCGTCTCGGTTACGGCAGGGATATTCGAGAACGATTATTATGCCGCCATCGACGACAACAGAGATGCTTTACGGTATCAGTGGATTACTTAATTAAGTCGTTGTCAAGACGTCATAGTAGGATTTGGGGAACAAGTAGGCGTGGGTGAGGCAGAAGTAGCGGCAAGAGCGTGGATCGCCGACCCCGTTGCTTGTGCGGGGGATCCATCTTTTTTCTTGCTTCAGCAATCGCAGCAGGCGGCCGAGTCCAGTATAGTACTCCGTACTATAATGTTGACGACGACGACGACGAAGCGCCTTCCGCGTACTAGTATACTTTCTTCGCTCTTGCTTGTGATAAGGAAGATGTCAATGTGGAGTGTGCGGAAACTTTTCAGAAACAAGATAGTAGTCTGCTATGGATGGTGAATGAAGACGACGTGAAACCCTTTTGGTTGGAGTAGAAACAAGACTTGTCCACCAAAAGGGACTTCCATTTATCGCCTCTTAAAAAAACACTTTCCCCCTTATCCTCTATCAAGGAGCTACAATACTTGACCCCGAAGGCTGGCCGATCTGCTGGCCGCTCCGCCGGAATAGCAGACCGAAGTTGGTTTCAGGAGCGGTGCCGGACTAGTTAGGTGTAGGATATATAGTTGTAGGTGTTGTGATTTCGGCTGCATGCCGAGTTTGGGCTCCATGCCCGTAGCTTAGAGCGGATCTCGAGTTCTGATTGGAGCTTGAAGTTAGAGCATCTCCAGTCGCCCCTAAAGCGTCTCCTAAAGGGATTTGGCGCGCGCGAGACAACGTTCGTGCGTCACAAAGCCTACTTTTGTCCGGCGCGGCGCATACGGTGTCCGGCGCCCGAGCCGTCCGTCCCACGGAGACGCACGGGCGCGCCGGACAGCGAGGCGGGGGTGGCGGGGCGGACCGTCGGCATGGAAGGCTAAACCCCGTCGCCTACCTTTGGTCAAGCGACGTTAATGGCGTCCCTGTTTTCCAGCGACGCAGGGACGCGTCTCGTCGTGCATGGCCGCGTGGCGTCCGCGCGGAGTTGTGCGTGCAATCACCCGCTGCCGCCGCTGTTTTAAGACGCCTTGCAGTTCTCGCCGCTCATCTTATCGTCGCCGCCGCCTCCCCCCTCCCAGATCTTCTCCTCGCCGCTCCAAAAAATGTCGACCTCGTCCTCCCGCAAGATCGCCGCGGCGACGGCCGGCGGCGGCCGCCGTGGCGCGAGCGTGGGGCGTACCACGCCGTATCCGTCCGCCGGACATGCGGGCGCAAGACGCGGCGGAAGATGGCCGTGAACGGCATTGGCGTCCCGCCGCCGCCGAAGCCGGGCACGGATCAATGGAGGGACGCCATCAAGGCCCGGTGGGCTCAACTCACCCCCGCAGAGCGGTTGGATCCAACGTGGGCGGTCACCAACAACGACGTCGAGATGCACGGCAGGAGACCTCGTCGGCGGCCACCGGAACAGGACGGCCGCGCCCGTTCGGGTCGTTCGGGCGCACCCTCGACAACGTCATCCGCGGCATCCGCAACGGCGCTCCAAGGCTGGAGATGCCGTTGTCGCCGCGTCTCCTCAATGGCGCCGAGGAGGACGACGTACTCGTCCTCTCGTACTCTCTCTTCCTCGGGACCGGTGCGATCGACGCCGTCCTCGTCTTCCGGTCGGCACCCTACACGTTCCCAAACGGGAGGTGAAGGAGGAGCCGGCGACGCCCGTCAACACGAGGCGTGGCGGCGGCGGCAAGGGGAGCGCGGCGCTCTCGACCGGAGGTGAAGGAGGAGCCAGGAGCGTCGCCGCGCTGCGGGTATGAGCGGCGGCGGCTCTCGCCGCGCGGCGGCCCGAGGACTGCCAGTGCGCGGGCGGCGTTCTTGGCGTCCATGAACGACAAGGACGCGGAGGGGCGACCTCGACGCGGCGATCGCCTTGTCCATCCGCGACTCCGGCAAGCCGCTGGTGGACCTCACCGACGACGGCGAGCGGACCAAGCGGCGCGGTGAAGGACGAGCTGTCGACGAGCCGTCGACGCTCGACGAGCGCGTCAAGCAGGAGGTCGTCACCGACGACATGTACAACTTCCAGCAGTACTACGATGCCTCCGGCCGCCGCAAGTGGTTCTAGATTAGGTTTAGTTTAAATTTAGTCAAATTTCGTTCGTATCTATGTAAGTTTGGACGAATCTTAGTCGAATCTCGTTAAGTTTAGAATTTCCGAATTTTAGTTTGGGGGACGCGACTGGGAAGCGACGTCCCCCAGCACGGCAACACGTCCCCAAACGCTCATTCCGGCGCGGTTTGGGGACGCTTTGAGAGACGCGGCTGGAGATGCTCTTAGGGTTCCTTCTCTCATCATCATGCTCCACTGGTCGGACTGGATGGTGTTGGAGAGCGGCACTTCTCTTTCGAATAATATCATATTCATGCAGGTCTCCTTCGTTTGCAGGGGCACCACGAGGTTGAGGTGCTGCAGTCCAGCCATGGAGGCATGGGGGAATACCAAAGCGACGTGGCGAGATGTGCTTACTTTGTTTCCCAGACGGCCTTGGTGGCAAGGGGAGAGAAGCTGCAGCGCGTCGTCCTTGGCTTCGGTCAGGAGGTCTTGTTCGCCAATGCTGGTCGGAGCAAAGAAGTTCTAAGATGTAGTTTTCCGTAGCCTGTCGTGGTGGCGAGGAGGAGGACTGCACCGATGCTGCTTCGTGCTGCTTCAATCGTCATCGGCTTCTGCCCAAGAGGTGCTTTGGAGCTGCGTTTGTCAGATTCTCTCGAGTAGAACACACGACGAACGATGTCATCCCCATGAACTTTGGCTGAAATGGCGGCTATTCTTCAACACCGTGGAGGACTGTACTTGGATCAATCGCCAGAGCTCGATGCCTCTAGGAAGCCAAGTGATTCGTCCGCAAGATCCTAGAAGTGTTGGCGGCTAGATTTCTTCGTCGGGAGAGAGCTTTATCGAGCAATCTGCTCCCTAATCTCGACGGAAACGCTTGGAGATCTTTTTTTCCCCTTTTTTTCATGTTTTCTAGTGGCAGAGGCAACCTTGCTCTTGATTACTTTTTCCCTTTTTTTTATTAGGGGTTTTATGTAAAAGTGAAGGCCTTATCTTCAGATACTAGGTTCATTAGGCAAACCGAGCTTGGCTGTGGTGGCTAGGTTTCTTGTGGTGGAACAAGCCCACCTAGGTTCAAGTCCTAGACTTGACATGAGTGTTTACATTTACCCGGATTTATTCCAGGATTTGACTAGCCCTATTTTTTCAGTGGTAGGTGACGTGCTTGTCAACACCGAGGTGCTTGTGGTGTCTTCGTCAACCTTAAGATCTACCAGCTTAGTTCCTCGGAGGTGCTCATAGGGGTAGGGTGTGCGTGTGTGCGTTCATAGGGGTGAGTGTACATGCATGTTTGTGGTCGTCCGCGTTATACCTGCGAGCTAGCGAACCCCTTCGATAAAAAAATGTGTTCGTCAATAGCTCCAATATTCAAGTCTTATTTTAGGGTATTGAATAATTAAGCCAAGATTCACTATCTTGATCCACTAAGAACGCAATTGTTTGACGAACTTCTTCATATTTGAGGGTGAATATAGGATTTTAATCATACATAATGTTCACAGACATATGAATGATATTAGTAATAGAGCCACATATGACTACCCTCTTGAAGATATGACGACCCGCTTGAAGAAGGGAACCCCCCTTCACAAAATTTTGAGCGTCTACATTTGTATCCGATTGTTCATGATTAAACAAAACCTCCAGAAAGAGAATTTTTCTTCTATATGTAATCTCCTTAAGAATCATCGCATGTTTTTTTGCTTGGGCATGAAAAACTAGTGATTAGCCGCCAGATCGATTCTCTTGTGACAAACACAACCTGAGTTCCATGATCTTCTCTCTATAAACCAGATAAATCATAAATTCAACTCCCGTTTCATTTTTAAAACGAATTCTTTTCGATTGAAGATCTTCATTAATAAGTGATGGAGTTAAGAGAAGAAGTTATAGGATGATATAGCAAATACGGTGAATTGTTCAAGGTAAGAGTATTTCTTTCAGTACATGTTCCTATCGTTTAATATCTTCTTTTGCACTAATTTCCCAAGGATAATTTCTTTTTATTTTGAGAGAAAATATTAGATTTTCGAACTACTTATATCGAAGCGAAACTAAGTATGCATATGGCAAATTCTAGTACCACTTTCGTACGATAGCTGATCCTACAAGTGTGCTGCATGCATCTTCTATGATGAATGGTTCTCTTCATATGTTGTACGAGAATCTTATAAATATTGTTCTACATGTAGAAGCATTGATAGGCCGGGGCTATGCTCCCATATCTAAAAAAAAAGTAGAATCATTGATAATTTTCATCTTAAATTCTATGTGCAACACTCCAATGCAACGATGAAGAAACCCTGGTACATGTCTTTTGGTCATGCCCTTTTGCTGACAATTGTTGGAATTTTATCTGTTCATAGAGGAATAGAAGGCTCTCTATTTTTGAAGCATTTGAAGATATAAGATCTAAATTAAAACTTCCTTTTGCAATGGAAATTATGGTACTAGCACCATGGGGGATTTGGATTGTCAGGAATAATAAAATCTTCAATAATTAAGATGAAAACTTCAATAGTTGGAACTTGGAAGGCTATTTACATGCAAGAGCTAAGACAATGAAGAAAAAAACATGTAGAGACTTTCAAGCAATGGCTTCAATCACAAGTTTAGATTTTTTTTTTTAGCTTAGCCTTCTTTTATTTTTTATGAAGAGTTACTCACTCTCATTTGTAAATACTTTGTTATACCGTATAATATAAAAAATGCGGTGGGTATTTAACCCACTTTTTACCCTAAAAAAGCATTGATATCGAGATTATGAACACAATTCCTTGATTAATTGTTCCATTTATTCATTATCTTGTTTCCAGGCTACCAGGTGTATCCCTTGTGGTAGTTTCTCAGAATGTCTCTTACGTTTTATTTCTTATTGTGGTATTTGCTTATTATTATTATTATCATTATTATCATCATTATTATTATTATTATTATTATTATTTCATGCTAGACTTCTACATCAACTAGATGCCATGATGTAAGTGAAATGAATGTTGTAGCTACCATAAGTGTCATTAATCTCTACTATTAAGAGCAAACTGGTGAATGCCTGGTGTCACATTTTCAGGATGGACAATAATACCCCCACGTCCAATCTAGATAAGTACGGAAGAGAAGAAGATATATTTTTAAAATTAAATATCCTATCTGATCCAACAATAT
Organism: Lolium multiflorum; assembly: GCA_030979885.1. Lineage (NCBI taxonomy): Eukaryota > Viridiplantae > Streptophyta > Magnoliopsida > Poales > Poaceae > Lolium > Lolium multiflorum. The sequence continues at coordinate 84,268,961 of CM061750.1, forward strand.
CGGTAACAACCCGCTTTACGTTTGCCAAGGGGAGAAAAATAAGCGGCACTACCTTCCCGCTTCCGCATCGCGCGACTGAGCTAGGATTTCCTTCCCATTGGGGGCCGCCTCTTCCATCCATTGGCTGCCACCGCCAGTCCTGCCCGGGACATCGTCCGCGCCACCTACTCGCCTGACTTCCACCGTCACAGATCGACCTGGCCGCCCGAATCGCGCCACTGACCTGCGGCCTCGCCCGCCCGCCTTCTGTCCATGCGACGCCGGGTCAGTGCCAAGGCGCGCCGCACATTCCTCATCCATCCGCATGCAGCCGGAGAAACCAACGAGCAGGTCGAAGACTCGAAGTCGCAACCCACCAGGAGCAACATCGCTTGCCTCTTGGCACCTCCATTTCATCGCATCGCCACCGGTTGTCAATTCCGTGCAACCTGCGGATGTGCAGCGGTGTCTAAGAAGAAACACAAGAATTTGAGTCCTCGTTCCGTGGTTGGGTCTACAGCTCGGCATCTCCGCCAACCAATTCCTCTCCATCTTCGTCTCCACTCTCCAAAGTCACTTCAGGTGAGAGGTGACCTCCCTGCGGCCGTTTGCTTTAGTTGGTCCCTGCTGGTTTGTTCTGAAAACTGTGCAGGAATAGAGCATTAGCATCGCAAAGCTAGCAGCAACAGTAGGGACGAGCTGAGGAAGAAAATTGGGCCCACCTTTCATTGAATGCATAGCAAACTAGAGCATGAACAAAAATACAGAGCAAAGATTTTGCTAGCTACGTGTACATTATTGCTGCACTGAATTAAGGACGTGTGAGTTGTTTGGTTGCCTGTGGTAATTCATTATTCATGTTTCTTCAAAACTCCCTTTTTTGGCGAATTTGTTCGCAACTCTAATTTTACTATTCATGCTCCAATATGATGAGCAATGTAATATATGTATTTTTTTAATCTTTGCAAATACTGGAAACAATGATCGTTTGGAGAAGATGGCAGAAAACCAAATGTTATGTGAGATAGTCGCGTGTACAGGTATATTTGTTTGTTATGCTCGCTGAGTCATGCACCTGCTCCAATCATGTCATGTATGAATCAACCAGTTGTGATCTTTCTACTTTGGTGTTCCATAGGTTGTTCTTGCAACTCTTAGATCAGCTAGATATTTAAAAACAGATGCAACTTGGTGCTATATGGTTCGATGGAACTGTATTGTTAATTTATTTTCTAGATGGACATCACACTCACTCTTGGATTTTTTTAAAAAACTTCTGGCACTTGAATACTTGTTTTTTTTAAGAAATGGGGCATCCCCAACTTGAATACTTGATAAATGAGTATTGGCACTTGATTTACCATGCGAGAGTGATCTGGAATTTGTTTTGTAGTTATTGTACTTCTGGTGTTATGAGAGTGGCAAATAAGTCTTCTATTTTCTAATGATAATTAGGAACCAGATGCGAATGATCTTCATGTGGTGGCTACTACAATGGATGCTATGAAGATACTAGCTCCATCCTAAGATTTAAGGCTTATAACTTTTCAAAAAGTCATACTATATCAAGCTTGATCAAGTTTTTATCAAAAATAGTTAACATGTAAAATACAAAATATCATATTTATTGATAGATTCTTCTAAAAGTTTAGTCAAACTTTACTCAATTTGACTTTTCAAAAAAATATAAGCTTGCCTTGGGATGGAGATAGTATTTGCTTCCTAGATGGACGGTATAACTCTTCATGGTGTACCCTATCATTTCCATGATTACCTATGATTATTTCATTCGCGTCCTGATAACCTTTTCTATTTATCAGGTTACATGTCCTAATATTGAGTGTCAATCGGAATTTCACGACGAACCATGTTCGGAACTCAATGGTATGGCAGCATGGAGTAACCATTCAATGAGTTTTTTTAATAACATTTCAGAGACTGTTTGGATTAGTTACTCCCTCCTTTTCATATTAGTTACCGCAGAGGAAGTAGTTTGTAATGAGAGTGGTGTTTTGGCACATGCGAGCATATGCTTCCTTTATTTTAAAATGCATGTTACGCATATTTTGAATTTTTTTAAAGATTGAAACAAAAGATTCGCACGTGTATCTTCACGTGCTACGCGTTCACAAAGTCATTTCATGAAAAAACGACTTGTGGTGTGGCGTGTGTAGAAAGACAAAATTCAATGCTAAAAATAAGGCTTTTCAGAAGATAATTTTTTTTACATAGACTAGAAAACATATTGGTTCCTCGCGAAATTTGATGAACACACATATATTATGGAGATGTACATGTTTTTTTGTGATTTTTTTTGAAATTTTTAAATATTTTTTTCATTGCCTCTTACGAAATGAAACCATTATGAGGTTAGGGTGTTAGGCAACAAATTGGCAGAGAATAAAGAAGAGATGGCTCTTGTGTGTATAACAAGATATTGTGTACATAAACATAAGTGGAAGGATTAAATGCACAACGTCCGAATGGGTAAGTTTTCCAGTCTTCCTCCGGTGCGGTTCTTGAGGAACCTTTTGCCGTCCACGTGCCTGTGATATTGCTGCCCCCGGGACAGCTGCTCTCGGCTAGGCAAGGTCGCGTGGGTAAGCTGGCGGCAAGGCGAGAGAAAGCCGACGGAGGGGCGGGAAGAAGGAGGCGGCGCCGAGCTTGTGCGTCGGGAGACGACGAACCTCGTAGGCGGCCATCACGTGCTCTGGATGGGAAATCGACGACGGAGAGCGTGCATGCTAGAGTGGGGGAGGCTGGCGGCGAGCATGGTTGGGCTGGTAAGTCGGAGGAGGTTGGGGCAGGAGGGAGACAAGGAAATCGGGGTGGTCTCTACTCGCTAGGGTCCATGAGGGAAATCGGGTCAGTGTCCTTCCTTTTACGGGGGTGCGCCAGAACGTACGAGCGTGCACCTGTGCGTCCGCTAGACGAGTCATATAGTTAAAGCACTTTTCGCGAAGGGATTTAGGTGTGGCTTGCACTCAGTTGTTGTGTGACTATAAGTTGTGAGAGGTGCAAGTTATTGCTACACCGTATGTACTTTTCGAAGCATTGTATTGTTCTGTTTGCTATTTCTAGAGATTGATCTCTTGGTTGTCTATAAGTAGGTGGAATTGCTATTGGTAAAAAGAGAGGTAATCCAAGTTTTTCATTCAGCTGTCGATGCGCATGCAAGCTCTCCATTATAGTTGCTCGTAACCTAGGTTAACCTCTCTATAACTCTTGCTCCTCAACTTTGAATAAACATTTTATGGTTTCCCTCCTTTTGGAGATTATGGTACAATGAAAAAAAAGATTTTCATAGGCTAATTTACTTGCTTGTGCTATTACTTTAGACGCAAAAAAAACTTAAGCTGCTTGCCATTATCCTAGACAAAATGTTAATGTTTTCCCTTTTTTTCTTGTTTGCGAGGTCATAAATTTGATCTTATGTACCATCCGGTGTTGATCCCATAATATGCTATATCAGATATATTTCAATTTCGTCACTTTTTCTAGCAAAAAGATGAAGTATTATATTAAAACGTTGGTGGAACGGAGATCAACGATTCAACTACTTCTTGTTTGCATGATAGAACTTGATGTGGAAAATTGACAAGTTGCTTTCTTCTGCACTCTCGAAGATGGGCATACATGTGTATTCATGATCTTGATTTTCATTACCTCTTCTAACATCTTTGTGATCTTCTTTACCTGGTTGTAGTACAAATGATAAATAGTTTTAAAAAATTATTTTGATGTGCACAATTATGCGACACAAATATTTTCTTTTCACGTGCAATGTGCCATCAGATTTTCTCAAATAATTTTTATTTCATATTCCATTGCCTACTTTATGCATGATTTAGAAACAACGTTGAGCAGTATGAGGTTGCGTCATCATAGTTTAGTTGAACATCTTAAACATCTCAAAAATCTCACTGATCAATATCATTGTCACCGGTACAACGAAAAGCACATAGCCTGCAAGAATCAGTGTTGAATTACATCTTCATTAGATTGCACTTAAAAGTGAAGTTAAACCTTAATTATTTTGTAAATATCATGTTAACATCTTTTAATACACGTGAATTTTCACTTGTATTGTATTTGCATGTAGTGCAACAAAATAAATTTAGTGAAACCGTAGCGAAGCACGGACATCCAACTAGTTAAGCTAGGGAACCCCTTTGATGAAAAAAGGTGTTTTCGTTGTTTCTGCCGGCAAATAGCTCCAATATCTAAATCTTTGCATGTCCTTTGGACTCCAATATATCCACTTTGGGATATAGGAGAATATTTTGGATCATGTTTTTTTTTCTATCTATTGGTTACATACTAGTGTTTTTATTCCTGAGGTGAAAATGTTTGTGCAAACCATACTATGGCATATCTAGATTTCATTGATGAAAAACTTAGTTACTTGCATTTTCAAGGAAAAACATAGCTTTAGAGTTTAAAATTGCACAAACATTAGCTATACATTACCATAACTTGTTTGAATAAAGGCCCCAATTGTTAGATCCGCCAAGGGACCTTAAAATCCGAGAACCGGTCCTTAATGCTTGAGAAATTTGTAAGAAGAAGAATTTCGCTTAACTCACTTATCGGGGTTGATTTCTTCAGATATTTTAAACTGTTTATTTCTTGCATACAATTTCCCCATCGTACATATTTTTTTTTGGCAAATTTCACAGCGGTTCAACCCCGCCATCATTATCTATGATCACCATACCTCACAATGATCACTTTGATCCCACAGTTATCATTTCTTCTACGTCATGTATATAATTTAGTAACCATCTAACCATCGCCCTACCAAGTTGCTTTCACTTCCCTCTGTATATTCTAAATTGATGCAATATGAGTTTGAGGTGTAAGACACATTGTTCACCCCGGGGAATAAATCCCTCCCCAACACGGGTTTGAACCCATGCTGGCTAGGTACCGCCATTTCAATCCCACTACTGGGCCACCGCCCATTCACATGGCTGGAATTTATGGTAATTAACGAAGTGTGCCAAAACACACGACTCAAATATGGATAGCAAGCGCGTTGATGATGTTGCTCATTCTCATACGTATCTACCTAGATGTTTCTACATAGATATGTAAGGTTACCAAATGTATGCACATAATGGTAAATAGATATAAAACATAATATTACTACCTCTATTGAATAAATCTTGATTTACAAAGGAAACCAACTCTCAACTATTTCCTAATTTCAAGGATAAACATATAGGTTATTTTTAGCTTGTGAATTATTATTGTACCTGGAACAATGTACACCAAGGAATACTAGATATATCAATACATTTTGCCTGAATGTATGTAATCAATTTTGCTAATTATGAATTAGTAAAAAATAGTCATATCTTAGATATGTATGAGGTAGTTAAGTAAAATTATAAGAGCTTGTAACCAAATAAAAGGCAAGTAAAAAGTGACCATATGGCCTTGAGTCAACTGAAATGACATGTGTTGACAAAATGCAAGAAATGAATCATTATATGTGGATTATCCCTGTTTCAATTAAATGTATGCAAGGATTCTTGCTTTCTCTTGAATATATGTAAGTAATATAGTTTTCTAACACATGGTAACAATAAATTAGAGCTAGAAAATTGTCTCACCTCGAAATTGCGATAAAACGGTAAAGTGGGTAGACTCAGCGAGACGGAAGTGAGAGAGAAAGGGGATACAGATACAGTGGCGTGGCCACGGCTTCCAACCCTGCCAACTTTGCCCCTGGGTACCATGGGCATCGGTTGAAGACTTGAAGGGACATGAGATGAAGGGTAAAAGGGTAATCGGTAAGGAATGCTAGAAGTGCTCTCAGATTCTCTCCTTTGTGCGGGGCTTTCTCAGACATATAAGCAACACGAAACGGGCAATTGAGCTTTCCAAGTTTCCCTTGCAGCCCTTGCGAAAAAAATCAAATAAAATTTAAATTTTTGTCTTATCTCACACATCGTGACAGGACGTGACATAGGAGTCATACGTATAATAAACCTCTCTTGCGTCCAACGATTCGACACTGATATGCAGCAGTCCAACTTTGCCTAAGAAAATCCGATATTTGTGTGTTTGCATCAGGGCATAGCGTGATTTCAAAACAAAACAAAAAAGACCTCCTACAGATCGATCATATCCATCCCCGTCTTTGTTCTCTTTGCTAAACGCAAAGCCGCACTCCGTGTACAATGTAGTGGTTCAGAAATGAGACAAAGAAGGTGGCCATAACTGTTAAAAACAATGCAACCAAAAACTAGCTTTAGAGGGGATAGAGATTTGGTGCACGTGGGCATCAGTGATCTTGTTATAAAAGCGACAAGCAAATAACGAAGAACGAAACAAGAACACACGCAGGGGACACAAGATTTAACGTGGAAAACCCCTTCCAACACAGAAGGGGAAAAAACCACGGGCGCCAGCCAGCAAAACTTCACTATATCGGGAGGTGTTTACAAACGCCGTGGGTTATCTTATAATCTGATCAACCCTAGCCGGCGGCTTACAAGATGTATATATAGGCGGTGCCGAACGATCCGTACCGTACCGCGGGGGGCTGCCCAAGCCTCCGGCGACGGGCCTCGCTCCGCTCGTCAGAAGTTAGCCTCCTTTAGTATATGAATTTGGATCACAATGCAACAAACTCCACCTTGAGACAAATTCCATCTTGTAGCATGAACTTCAACAATCTCCTGAACAACAAAGGGAAAAACACTTGCTGGCGCCAACAGCCACTTGGGCTAAACAGTTATACCAACCAAGCTCGAGCAAAGCTCAAACTTGGAAACAGGAACTGGCTTTGTCATCATATCAGCAGGATTATCATGAGTACCTATCTTGCATACCTTCAGTTTACCTTGAGCAACAATGTCGCGAACATAATGGTACTTGATGTCAATGTGCTTTGTCCTCTCATGGAACATTTGATCTTTAGTAAGGTATATTGCACTTTGACTATCAGAAAACAAGTTAATGCAAGAATCATCTCCACAAAGCTCAACATACAAACCTTTCAACCAAACAGACTCTTTGCAAGCTTCATTAATTGCTATATATTCTACTTCGGTTGTAGATTGGGCAACAACAGATTGTAACGTTGCCTTCCAACTCACAGCACATCCACCAACAGTGAAAACATAACTGTGAGGGATCTTCTCTTATCCAAATCGGCAGCAAAATCTGAATCCACATAGCCTACAAGTCCCTCACCGGTCTTGCCAAACTTCAAGCAAGCTTTGGATGTGCCACGAAGGTACCTGAAAATCCACTGAACAGCTTTCCAATGTTCTTTACCAGGATCAGCCAAGTATCGACTGACCAAACTCATAGCATATGATAAATCAGGACGAGAACAAACCATGGCATACATCAAGGAACCAACAACACTAGAATATGGAACTCGAGACATGTACTCAATATCTTCATCAGTACTAGGACATTGCAATGCTGACAATTTGAAGTGAGAAGCAATTGGTGTACTAACAGACTTTGCATCATGCATATTAAAACGATGAAGAACTTTCTGAATGTTTTGCTGACTAAGAAATAACACACTAGATTTTCTGTCTCTTGTAATTTCCATACCTAGTATTTTCTTAGCAGCACCAAGATCCTTCATCTCAAACTCACTACTTAACTGTGACTTTAAAGTAGTGATCTCTTTCTTGCTCTTGGCAGCAATCAACATATCATCAACATATAACAGCAAGTATATTGGTGATCCATTAACAAACTTGATATAAACACAACTATCATACTTAGATCTCTTAAACTCATGTGCAAGCATAAATGAATCAAACCTTTTGTACCACTGTCTTGGAGACTGTTTCAGACCATAAAGGGACCTCTTCAACTTGCAAACAAGATCCTCCTTACCAGGCACAACAAAACCTTCAGGTTGGTCCATGTATATCTCCTCCTCAAGCTCTCCATGCAGAAAAGCAGTCTTCACATCTAACTGCTCAAGCTCAAGATCACGCATAGCCACAATACCAAAGAATGCACGAATGGAACTATGCTTCACAACCGGAGAGAATACATCATTATAATCAATACCTGGAATTTGGCTGAAACCTTTTGCTACTAACCTTGCCTTATACCTCGGAGGCTCATTAGGAGACAAACCTTCCTTTCTTTTAAATATCCACTTACAGCGGACAGCCTTCTTTTGTTTAGGCAAGGGCACAACATCCCATGTGCCATTCTTGTCAAGCGATTGCATCTCCTCTTGCATAGCAGAAATCCACTTCACACGGTCAACGGATGCAACGGCCTCAGTATATGTAGCAGGTTCAGTATCATGCTCCACCTGCCAGCACAACTCAAAGCATGATGAACAAGATTACATTCTTCAATTAAACGAGGACGTGGACCTTTGTTACGCCTCGGTCTATCAGCAGCAATGGAACTATTTTGTTTGCATGGTGGTGAGTGCTGAACAACAATGTTATCAATTTCAGCAACATCATTTTCTTTCTCCTCCACGTGCTCCACCTGCACGCTAATCCTCTGTTTCATCATCAGAATTATCAGAAAAAACAACAGCATCAGTAACATCTGTAGATGAACTCTTATAAAACATAACAACCTCATTAAAGACTACATTCCTGCTATGCAAAACTTTCTTAGTTTCAGGATTCCATAACTTGTATGCCTTAACTCCTGAACCATAACCAAGAAACACACACTTAATAGCCCTAGGCTCTAGCTTTCCATTATCAACATGAGCATAAGCAGTGCAACCGAAAACTCTCAACTGTGAATAATCAGCAGTGAACCAGACCATACCTCAATAGGAGTTTTCTTATCCAGCGGAATACAAGGTGACCTGTTTATCAAGTAACATGCGGTGGAGGCTGCTTCAGCCCAGAAACGTCTATGCATACCAGCATTGGACAACATGCAACGAGCCTTGGAGATGATGGTTCTGTTCATCCTCTCCGCCACACCATTCTGCTGAGGAGTATATGGGATGGTGTGGTGCCTGACAATGCCTTCGTCGCTGCAATAATCATTGAAAACAGTAGAACAAAACTCCATGCCATTGTCAGTACGAAGCAATTTAACTTTCCTTTCTGTTTGCTTCTCTACCATAACTTTCCACTTTCTAAAAGCATCAAACACATCAGATTTATGTTTCAGAAAGAAAGGCCACACTTTTCTGGAGTAATCATCTATGATAGTAAGCATGTAATTTGCACCACCAAGAGAAGTCTTGCGGGAAGGTCCCCACACATCAGCATGCACATAATCTAGAATCCCTTTAGTGGTATGAACGGAAGCATTGAATTTAACCCTTTTATGCTTACCAAAAATGCAGTGCTCACAGAACTCAAACTTACTCAAATTGCAGCCATCTAGCAGGTCTCTCTGTGCAATTACTGCCATGCCATGTTCACTCATATGTCCAAGACGCATATGCCACAGATTAGTTTTACCAGGTTCACCGGGAATAACAGCAGCAGCAATACCAGACAAAGTGCTACCTCTAAGAACATATAATTTTGCAGAATTCATATCACCAATCATGTGAACGAGAGAACCTTTTGATACCTTCAGAACTCCGCGAGAACCGGAGTGTTTGTACCCATCAACATCAAGGGTACTAAGTGAGGTCAGATTTCTGGCCATGCCAGGTATGTGTCTCACATCTGTCAGAGTGCGTGTCATGCCATCATGCATCTTGATCTGAACGGAGCCAATGCCCACGATCTCACGTGGGTTGTTATCTCCCATACGCACGACATCTCCACTCTGCACAAACTCATAAGAACTGAACCAGTCTTTGTTACAGCAAATATGAAACGAGCATGCAGAATCAAGTATCCACTCATCATTACCAGAAACACAACCAGCAAACACAACTAGGCAATCGCCTTCAGAATTATCACTGGAAACAACAACGGCCTTACCATCACCCTCAGATTTGTTTTTCGGTTGGTAAGTACCGTTTCTTTCTCTTTGTTCTGCAACTTCCAACAATCATCAATATTATGGCTGGTTTTCTTACAATACTTGCAGAACTTACCATCTCGTCCCTTGGACTTTGAGCGACCTCTGTCGGTCTTGCTCTTATCTCGGTTGTAGTTGTTGTTTCTTCTCGGTCTGCCTCGGACTGCAGTGCTTCGCCTTAGATGACGAACCCTCTGCACCATAGATTTCATCTTTTCCCTCTGCTGGAGGGCCTCATAAACTTCGGCAAGGGTTAGTTCATCACGACTGTATAGTAAGGTGTCTCGAAAATTCGCAAAGGAATTAGGCAACGAGACTAACAGTATAAGAGCGAGATCCTCATCATCATACTTTACCTCCATGGATAGCAAATCATAAACGATCTCTTTAAAGATCGATAGGTGATTCATCATTGACGCACCTTCTTGCAGCTTGTGCGAGAACAACTTCATCTTCACGTGCATCTTATTGGTTAGATCTTTGGACATGCAGATCGATTCCAGTTTCAACCACACGCCGCTGCGGATTTCTCAGCCAGCACTTCCTGCAAGATATTGTTGGATAGATGAAGCTGAATTAAAGAAAAGGCCTTACGATCTTTCCTCTTTTCATCATCGGTCCAGGTCTTGGCATCTTTCTTGCCAAAACCATCAAGAGCTTCATCCAGATCAGAAGATTGGGTGAGGATCGCCCTCATCTTCACTTGCCACAGAGAAAATCTCGTGGTGTAATCCAGCTGCGGTAGATCGAACTTCAAGGAAGACATGTCGCAAAACCCTAGATTGAAACACGGGCTCTGATACCACTTGTTATAAAAGCGACAAGCAAATAACAAAGAACGAAACAAGAACACACGCAGGGGACACAAGATTTAACGTGGAAAACCCCTTCCAACACAGAAGGGGAAAAAACCACGGGCGCCAGCCAGCAAACTTCACTATATCGGGAGGTGTTTACAAACGCCGTGGGTTATCTTATAATCTGATCAACCCTAGCCGGCGGCTTACAAGATGTATATATAGGCGGTGCCGAAGTGTAGTCCGCGGCTGCCCAAGTCTCCGGCGAGGCCCTCGCTCGTCGTCAGAGTTAGCCTCCCTTTAGTATATGAATTTGGATCACAATGCAACAGATCTCGTTTTTAGAAAAAATCAAAAAACATGTTTTTGAGTTTTAAAAATTTCTGGAAAAAATCCACACATAGTAAATGATGTATCCCTCAAACGTGCAAAAAATTAATTTTAAATACTTAATATTTTGAGCTACACAAAATGACAAAATTTAGATCTGAGTAGTCATTTTCAAATCTCAAAAACATATCAGATTTTGTCATTTTTTCTAGCGCAAAATAAAAAGAATTTTGGATTGGGATTTTGCATGATTGTGGGATGTATCAATGACATTCTTCAGAATTATTTTCATGATTTTTATAACTTGTAAAATATTTTAATTTTTATTTAAACATAGCGAGAGCACTGGAACTCGGGAGCTAAAAGCACTTTTCGCTTTAGAGGGGCATATGAAATTGGAGCCTCTAAATCTCGACCGAGAACTTCTCATGCGATGGTTTCAACCAACCTTGGTCTAGGATCGTGACTTTATTCCATATGTATATGTACTTTTTTTTTTCTATGGCCTATGTGATACTTTTTTGAGCCCGTTAATTTCTATCATTCGTTTGGGTTTTAACTAGGTTTTTTGAGGGGGTTTGAACTTGTAAGTTGATATATGTTATGGGGCCTACTACCATGGTTTCTTTTTCTTGAAGCTCCTGACCATCAAGCCATGATGCATGCAAAAAAGAATTAAAGTAGTTTATGCAACCTCACTTGTTAATTTGCAATTGAAAAAGAATCCAACTGAAAAAACAAATGTTGTAACCTCACTTGCAGCTGAAAAAACTCGGTTGCAACACCAACTGCAACTGGAAAATCTCAGTTACAACCCCACTCGTAACTAAAGAATCGTAGTTACGACCTTATTTGTAACTGGAAAATTGCAGTGGCAACACCACTTGGAACTAGATAATCGTAGTTTTGCAACCTAACTTGCAACTGAAAATTTCAGTTGCAACACCACTTGCAACTAGAAAACCTTAGTTGAAAGTGTGTGCAGCACCACTTGCATGCAACTTGAAAAAACCATTTTGGAACCCATTTGTAAACGTCGAATCTCGGTAAAGCCCCAAGTTTCTCTATTACAGCGAATTGTTTCTAGAAGTTTCCAAGCTTGTGTTACAATGACTTCCATAAAAGCTCCTCCCGAAGCTAACTCAATTTCTTTTTTTCATTTTCTTGGTTAAGTCATCCATAGAAAACAGATAAATCATACCATGGTGGTAGATTGTGATGGGGATATTTATTAATCATACTTCTATACCTTTTGTAGGCTCTTACCAAACTTTCACCTTAGCGTTCTTGAAATTATAATTACGTGTCTTGCTCCAGCTAACTTTACTTTGGGATAGAACCGAGCTACAAATTCTCCTTTTAGTTTTTCCCAAGTACTAATGGATTCTACGGGACAAAATCTATACCAAGCAAGAGCAGTGGGTTAAAGATTGGCTAAATAATTTAAGTTTTAGTTCATCATCAGAATAGACTTTCAATTTAAGTGTCCCACATATTTCACTAAAGTGATTCAAGTCAGCATAAGGATCTTCACCCTCCTTTTCCCACTAGGATCGGAAATCATGTATCAATATCATCTTCTACAAACCTTTTGATGCAATATAGCAATTTGAAGAGGATTAGCCTAGTACTCTTTAGTGCTTTCACTCGAGAATTCTTTCACAAATGCTCTATTAAACCTCTCGAGGTATTCAATTGCGTCGAGTTTGTTCATAAGCCCCACCGCGGTCATTGTGTTTACGCGAAACTAGTAGAAACCTTTAGTATAAAAATTAATAAATTAGCAACTAAGAACAAAGATCCAAAGCGCTTAGCTCCCTGGCAACGGCGCCTGAACATAGCTTGATGAGTGCAAGTACCTAGGTATCAGTATGTCGGGGGGATGGCCCCCGGTAGGCCAAGAGTATGGCAAGTTCGCCATGTTTTGATGATGGTAAACCGGATCACAGAGTGATCCAGAATCTAAAGTTAAGTTCAGCTAACCGGAGTTGGTACAAATCGGTATCCCCAGAGGGGTATACCAAAGTACTGGCTCTGAGAGGTTGTGCGGCGGTACCGGAACCATAGGTAAAGGTACCGGCAAACCGGAATCAAGGGTCACTGTAGCCTGTCGACACATTGGTCAAAGATTCCATCAAGGACTAAAGGACAAGGATGAGCGAAGCACATCAGCTTTAAACGAAGCCCTCGCGCCAAAGCAAGATGATGACGTTAAAGATACCGACGGAGGTCACCACTCCCTGTTTAAAGTCATAACCGGTGCCAGCTGGGCCAAAGTAGCTTACCTCATCCTAGATTCCATTAGGGTTTCTTGCTTTGTAAGCCACCCTCTCCCCTATATAAGGAGAGGGAGCACACCCCTGCGGGGGAGGTTCCATTAGGAGATCAACTGTTTAGAGATCGTGTACTGTACATCTTCTACCTCTAGCCAAGGGCCAAATTAAGGAATACATACCGGTTTCTTTCCATCCTTTTTCCTGTTAACCAAACACTCACCCGGATCCTCTAGCGCACATTCTTCCCCAACTTAAGTCATCCTATCGCATCAGTTGTTACACCACGACGACAGTTGGCACCCACTGTGGGGCCAGGAGCTGCGCTTGCTGGAGTTCATATCCGGCGGGAATTCTCACCGTCTCTGGCGAGCGTGTGGTCTCTGGCCTCGTCTACCGCCTCGGCTCGCTGGACTTCATCGACGATAAAGCGGGTTGCTTCGCCAACGGCGGCCGCTACCCGCAGAATGGCTGCATCATCGAGTTCGGCAGCCACCGCGTCTACCTCGGCACCGTGAAGGAGCGCCAGTACCCCTCGCCGATGCTGGTGGCGCCGGATCCGCCAAGGTCTTCACCAACTCGCGGGTCGCGCTCTGACCGCGCCGCTGGCAGCGTGGAGGTGCTGATGGTTGGCGCAGGAGGCACCGGCAAACAGGCAGCTGTGGAAGGCGCTGGGCAGACAAAGTCCACGCGCACGGCAAAACCGCCGACCGAGCACGACGAGGTTGTCGCCGGAACATCTACCGCGCCACCGGAGACACCTCTCCAAGCGTCCATGAGCGTGTTGGCTACCCCCATCGCGCAGAACATCGACACCGCAGCGGCTCAAGCTGAACTGGAGGCGCAGCAGCAGAAGCTACTCTCCGGCGCGGCAAACATCGTCAAGGCCCAACAAGAGCTCAACCTAACCCTACGTGAGTATAACGCTGCCCATGGCTTTGCTTCTATTAGCGCGAACCATGCTAGAGTAGCTGGAAACCGGCTAAAGGGTCGCAACCTAGAGCAGGATCTGCGCCGGGAAGTTCTTTCCGGTAAGAGTGCGTCGGTATCTTTGAGCATGGTAGAAAAACCTAAGTACAACAGTCCGGATAAAACAATAAAAGCTGCCAGGGCCGCAATAGAGATGTGTGACTCACTTTCAGGTGAGGCTTTGGCAAAACAGCAAGATCGAGTAAGAGAGTTGCTTGATATGATTGAGGCACAAAACGCTGAGCTGGCTCGCATCAACAAAGCGACTCCAGCGTCAAAATCGGTTGGCTCGGCAAGAAATGTCGGAAGCAAGTCACATGGGCAGGCATCGTCCCCCATCCTGATAGAAGAGAAAATGATGCGAATGCACAACAAATGACTGTGTACGATCCGGTTCTGGCCGGAAAACAACAAGCCGGGCAACACAATGCCGGTAGAAAAATCCAAAGGGCAGGTCGTGGCTATGCCGGAAATGGCTACGCCGAAAACGTTTATGCCGGTAAAGGAGAAACCGGGAAAAATTATCGAGCGGAAAGAGCAGCTTACGCTGAGGAGGAAATGCCTCCCCTAAGGTACCGGCAAGGAAAAGCCGCAGTACTGGACGTTACGGTGAAGCCGACTCCGGAATGGAAAGAGATTGCCGGAACCCACTGGGAGAACGTGTTGGAGAAAGGTGCATGCCAGACTGGGATGCGAGGCACATGCTGGACAGGGTACATCTTTCCGAAATGATCGAGGCCGAGGGTCCTTCGGGTCCAAAATGCTTCAACTCGTGGATCATGAGAGAAGAACCACCGGTGCGCAACTTTCAGTTGCCACGTGACACAAAAAGATACGATGGCACCACGAAGTCGGAAGATTGGTTCGCGGACTATGTGATAGCGGTGTACGTCGCTGGAGGTGGAGGAACCGCAGCTGGTGGAGGAAACCGGCGCTGGTCCGTGAGAATCATACCGTCCTTCCTGGTAGGACCGACACGTATTTAGCTTAACATTTTGCCAAAGGGGAGCATAAATGGCTGGCTTGACTTTGAGGAAGCTTTCGTGAGCAACTTCAGTAGCACGTACCGGAGACCAAACAGACCGAGCAGCTCGCCTTGTGCCGACGCGAGAACAAACAAATCGGGATTGTCTAACCCGGTGGAACTATAGGGATTCGTAGCATAGAAAACAAAAAATTCCTACCGCGAGAACGCAATCCAAGCCAAGATGCAATCTAGAAGATGGAAGCAACGAGGGGATGAACGAGACTAACCCTTGAAGATTTCCAAAGCCTACGAGATTAGATCTCGTTGTCGCAGAAGATTATCACTTGCCGCTTTCAAAAGCGCATAGAAGATCTTGACAGTGCCACAATCGGGCAGCACCTCGGTACTCGGTCACATGTTCGGTGTTGATGAAGACGACGTCCTGCTCCCTGTTCCAGCGGGTAGCGGAAGTAGTAGATCCTCCTCGGAATCCTATGCGCTGCGGGAGTTGTATGTAGAGGAGGAGAGGCTAGGGTTTGGGGAGAGGGCTTGGGCGCCGGCTGATACGCGTACAGCACGCGACCGTTGGGAACCCCAAGAGGAAGGTGTGATGCGTACAGCGGCAAGTTTTCCTCGTAAGAAACCAAGGTTTGTCAAACCAGTAGGATCCAGGAGCACGTTGAAGGTTGATGGCGGCGTGTAGTGCGGCCCAACACCAGGGATTCCTGCCGTGGAACCCGCACAACACAACCAAAGTACTTTGTCCCAACGTAACAGTGAGGTTGTCAATCTCACCTTGCTGTGACAAAGGATTAGATGTATAGTGTGGATGATGATTGTTTGCGAAAACAGTAGAACAGTATTGCAGTAGATTGTATTCGATTAAAAGAATGGACCGGGGTCCACAGTTCACTAGAGGTGTCTCTCCCATAAGAATAAGCATGTTGGGTGAACAAATTACAGTTGGGCAATTGACAAATAAAGAGGGCATGACCATGCACATACATGTTATGATGAGTATTGTGAGGTTTAATTGGGCATTACGACAAAGTACATAGACCGCTATCCAGCATGCATCTATGCCTAAAAAGTCCACCTTCAGGTTATCATCCGAACCCCTCCAGTATTAAGTTGCAAACAAGGACAATTGCATTAAGTATGGTGCGTAATGTAATCAACAAATACATCCTTAGACATAGCATTGATGTTTTATCCCTAGTAGTGGCAACGACATCCACAACCTTAGAGGTTTATGTCACTCCCCCAGATTTAATGGAGACATGAACCCACTATCGAGCATAAATACTCCCTCTTGGAGTTACAAGCAAAAACTTGGCCAGAGCCTCTACTAGTAACGGAGAGCATGCAAGATCATAAACAACACATAGATAATAGATTGATAATCAACATATCATAGTATTCCATATTCATCAGATCCCAACAAACACAACATGTAGCATTACAGATAGATGATCTTGATCATGTTAGGCAGCTCACAAGATCCAACAATGATAGCACAATTAGGAGAAGACGACCATCTAGCTCTTGCTATGGACCCATAGTCCAAGGGTGAACTACTCACTCATCACTCGGAGGCGACCATGGCGGTGAAGAGTCCTCCGGGAGATGATTCCCCCTCTCGGCAGGTGCGGAGGCGATCTCTGAATCCCCCGAGATGGGATTGGCAGCGGCGTCTCTAGAAGGTTTTCGTATCGTGGCTCTCGGTACGGGAGTTATTATCGACGAAGGCTTAAGTAGGCGGAAGAGGTAGGTTTAGGGGCGACGCGAGGGGCCCACACCGCGCGGCCGGGGCATGGGCGCGCCGCCCTGTGTGTGGCTGCCTCGTCGCCCCACTTCGTTTCCTCTCGGACTTGGAGCTTCTTGGAAAAATAAGATCTGGGCGTTGATTTCGTCCAATTCCGAGAATATTTCCTTACTAGGATTTCGAAACCAAAAACAGCAGAACAAGCCCTGATGACCCACAAGTATAGGGGGTGTATCGTAGTATCTTCGATAAGTAAGAATGTCGATCCCAACGAGGAGCAGAAGGTGTTGGCAGCAGTTTCGATGAAGGATTCACTGTAAATGCTCACAGACAAGTATTCAGGGGGTTTTGATATTGCGGATAAATAAAGTACAAGTAAATAAAATGCGAGAGAAATAATTGCAGCGAGTGGCCCAATCCTTTTTAGCACAAAGGACAAGCCGGTTTGATTACTTATAATGACCAAACGTTCCCGAGGACACACGGGGATTTTAGTCTAGTGCTTTCGCTACATACAGTGATTAATCTTCATTGTTTTGATAAGTGTTGTGTGGGTGAACCTATGCTAATGCACCGCCCTTCCTAGGACTAATACATACTTGTGATTATACCCCTTGCAAGCATCCGCAACTACAAGAAAGTAATTAAGATAAATCTAACCACAGCCTTAAACTTTGAGATCCTGCGATCCCTCCTGCATCGATATACTAACGGGGGCTTAGGTTTCTGTCACTCCGGCAACCCCGCAATTAGCAACCGAATACAAGATGCACTCCCCTAGGCCCATAAATGGTGAAGTGTCGTGTAGTCGACGTTCACACGACACCACTAGAAGAATGACACCACAACTTAAATATCATAACATTGAATATTACTCAACCATAATTCACTACTAGCATTTAGACTTCACCCATGTCCTCAAGAACTAAACGAACTACTCACGAGACATCATATGGAATACAATCGGAGGTGATATGATGATGAATAACAATCTGAACATAAACCTTGGTTCAATGGTTTCACTCAATAGCATCTACAACAAGTATAGAATAACACCGGGAGAGTTTCCCCTATCAAACAATCAAGATTTAACCCGAATTGCTACAGCGATGACGAGGTGCAGCGGTGGTGATGGCGGTGTAGATGGTGGAGATGATGATGATGATGATGGAGATGATGTCCCGCTCGATGACGATGGCGATGGCGTCGATTTCCCCCTCCGGGAGGGAATTTCCGGCGGATTCTGCCCGCCGGAGAGCTCTTTTCTCTCTGGTGTTCTCCGCCCCGCAGAGGCGGCTGTCTTCGTGGGGATCCCTGGTGGCTTAGGTTTTCGGGACGAAGGAGTACGCGAAGAAAGGAGGCGAAAAGGGTCGTGGGCCCCCAGAGCATAGGGTGGCGCGGCCCGGGCAGGCCGCGCCGCCTATGGTCTGGCCCACAGTGGCCCCTCTCTTCTTCCTTCGCTCCCTCCGTCATCCGGAAAAATAGGAATTTTCGTGAAATTCCCTTCCACACTTGATCTTCCGAAATATTGCGTTCGACGGTGCTTTTTCCAGCAGAATCCTGGCTCCGGTGCTTGATCCTCCAATGATGATGAAACATGCAAAATAGACGAAATAACATAAGTATTGTGTCCCAATATGAAATATATCAATGAATAACAGCAAATTATGATACAAAATAGTGATGCAAATTGGACGTATCAACTCCCCCAAGCTTAGACCTCGCTTGTCCCCAAGCGAAACTGAGCTCGATAAACAAGACCACATGTTTATGGAGTGAAGAGTCGATAAATAAAATACGGACAAGAAGCATCATATTCATTCACACAAGACATTCTAGTAAACAACTTCCTCATATAACTCATCTCGAAATAAGTAAAGAGAAATCACAAGTAAAGGTGCATAAGAAATCATAATTGGTGATGGCAAACTTTGTTCTTGGTCAGAGAACTACTAACGGATTGTACTTTTAAGCAAAGCTTTCATATTAGATTTTATAGCTGAGCTTTCATATTTAAGCATAACAATCTCCTCATAATCATTGATAACTTCAAGGTCATATTCATTCAGATAAAATTGGTACTAAACAAGAAAGTATAAAAGACATGATTAACTGAATCATAGCATAAATGATTGGTTCACAACAACTCAATTGCTTGCTTGAGATAGAGGGAAATAGGTTTACTGACTCAACATAAAAGTAAAAGACAGGCCCTTCGCAGAGGGAAGGGGATTAAATCATGTGCTAGAGCTTTTCAAGTTTTGAAATCATATAAAGAGAATAAAAGTAAGATTTTGAGCGGTGTTTGTTGTTGTCAACGAATGGTAGCGGGTACTCTAACCCCTTGCCAAACGAACCTTCAAAGAGCGGCTCCCATGAGGGACGGTATCTCTACCAGCAAGGTAGATCATCCCCCTTCTCTTTTGTTTACACATGTATTTTAGTTTTATTATGGGTGACACTCCCCCCAACCTTGGCTTTCTCAATCCATGGCTAACCGAATCCTCGGGTGCCTTCCAACATTCACATACCATGGAGGAGTGTCTATTGCAAAATTAAGTTGCTTACTGATAAGTCAGAGCAAAACATGTGAAGAGAATTATTAATGAAAGTTATTAATTGGGGCTGGGAACCCCGTTGCCAGCTCTTATTGCAAAATTATTGGATAAGCGGATGTGCCGCTAGTCCATTGGTGAAAGTCCGCCCAACAAGATTGAAAGATAAAACACCACATACTTCCTCATGAGCTATAAAACATTAACACAAATAAGGAGTAGTAGTTTGAATAATTTAAAGGTAGCACATGAAGTATTTACTTGGAATGGCAGAAAATACCATGTAGTAGGTAGGTATGGTGGACACAAATGGCATAGGTTTGGTCTAAAGTTATGGATGTATGAGAAGCATTCCCTCTCGATACAGGTCTTTGGCTAGCAAGGTTTGATAGCAAGCATAAAGGTTGAGGGAAACAAACAAATATACATATGATAGAAACAATCATGCATCTTTCTCATAAGCACAAGCAATTTTAACTTGAGAATACTAAGCATAGAGATAGTAGAATAATGTATCTAAGTGTATTTCTCTCTTTATTAAACATCAAGATGTTGTTGCTATTGACCAATGCTAAGTTTGCCAAAACCAAATAGATTTACTTGATGCTCCCAAAGTGATATCAATACTCATGTCAAGAGTAATCATATAATGGAGATTGCAAACTAAAATAAGGTGTGCAAAAAGTAAATGATAAGACTTCTCATTAATATTCCATAACGATAACTCACACCAACGGATACATAGATAACTAACTAAGAGAGATACTTCCACATTGCATACTATTCCATATGATAACTTCCCTACTCATGATATGACACTACTTGATAGTAAAAGATAAAGGTGGTGGTGATGTGATACCGCGGCACTCCCCAAGCTTGGAACAAACCAAGGGGATGCCAATACCGATGATGAATTACTCCTTCGGCGATGATGGCGATGGATTCCTCTCGCGCTTCATAAGGATCTCCTTCAGCTTCAGCTTCTCAATTTTGCAATTCTGCACCAAAACCTGAAAGACTCATTGTTACCCGAGTGTGGCGGTGTTGGCCTTGTGCTTGGATTTGAGTAATATTCCAGCATTCTGCGAAGTCGCTGGTTCTCCTCCTGAAGTATCTCCACTTCCCTCCTTAGAGCACGATATTGATCACAAAACTCATCAGCAACCCGTATTGCTTCCTCCACACAAGGGAAAGAGTCGAGGTCCAGAGCAGGCGGAAGAGCTCCCTGCAAGTTATGAGAAAAAGAACGCCCAGTGTTAACCGATCCCACCAAGATTGGCTTACTCCTCGTAGTTTCCCACTCTCCTTTTGCTGATGCTATCTTCTCCTTCTCCTTATTGATCCTTTCATCTATCTCTTCCCTCCAAGGCCCCTTGTCTTTATTGTTGGAGACCATGGTGCTTCTAGATCAAAACAAATCTGGCAGAAAACAGCTCGAAACGAAACACGACGAGAAAACGATATTACGGACCTCCAGGGGTCCGGGATTATATAGCAAATATTTTTACGACAAAAGGAAGATTCCAGGTCGAAAACGAGTCGGAAAGGGGCAACGAGGCGGCCAGACCATAGGTCGGCGCGGGCCCAGGTCAGGCCGCGCCGGCCTATGGTGGCACGCCCTCGCGCGTCTTTTCCACTCCGTTTCGATTCCGTAATTTTTCATATTTTCCAAAAACAGCAAAAATAATGTTCGGAAAGGTAAACGCGGACTTTTCATTACCAGATACTGTTACCTATTCAAAGTCGAGTTCTGGCGGACTGTCAATTTGTCCTTTGATGAAAGCCTCCGGTGTTTCCACTTGAATAATATCAACATCAACATTATAAGAATCGCCCGAGATATAATGCTTGAGTCTTTGTCCATTCACCACTTGTGTGGCATTGCCTTGGAGAGAGCTAATTTTAATTGCTCCTGAACGATACACCTCCTCAACAACATATGGTCCTTCCCACTTCGAGAGTAATTTCCCTGCAAAGAATCTGAGACGAGACCGATACAATAGAACTTGATCTCCAACATTAAATTCTCTTTTGATGATCCTTCTATCATGCCATTTCTTAACTTTTTCTTTAAAGAGTTTAGCATTTTCATAAGCTTCACTTCTCCATTCATCTAGAGAACTTAATTGCAACAACCTCTTATTACCGGCCAATTTAGGATCTTTATTTAGTTCTCTAACAGCCCAATAAGCTTTGTGCTCTAGTTCTAGAGGTAAATGACAAGCTTTTCCATAAACCATTTTATAAGGTGACATTCCCATAGGATTTTTATAAGCAGTTCTATAAGCCCATAGCGCTTCTTTCAATTTGCTAGGCCAATTCTTTCTAGATTTATTAACAGTCTTACCTAAGATAGCTTTAATCTCTCTATTTGATAATTCTACTTGACCACTAGTTTGAGGGTGATAAGCGGAAGCAATTCTATGATTAATACCATACTTAGCAAGAGTTTTTCTAAAACCTCCATGAATGAAATGAGAACCTCCATCAGTCATAATATATCTAGGTACTCCAAATCTAGGAAATATAATATCTACAAGCATTTTTATAGAGGTCTCACCATCAGCACTTTTTGTAGGTATAGCTTCTACCCATTTAGTAACATAATCAACAGCGACAAGTATATGAGTGTTACCGTCTGAAGAAGGGAAAGGTCCCATGAAGTCGAATCCCCAACAATCGAATGGTTCAATAACAAGAGTATAATTCATAGGCATTTCATTGCGTCTGGAGATATTACCAACTCTTTGACATTCATCACAAGATAAAATAAATTTCCTTGCATCTTTGAAAAGTGTTGGCCAATAAAAACCTGATTGTAGAACCTTCTGCGCGGTTCTATCTCCAGCGTGATGTCCTCCATAAACACTTCCATGACATTTATTCAATATCTCCTGTTGTTCATATTCGGGAACACATCTTCGCATAATACCATCCACTCCTTCTTTATATAAGTGTGGGTCATCCCAAAAATAATGCCTTAAGTCATAAAAGAATTTCCTCCTTTGCTGAGCTGAAAAGGTTGGAGGCAAGTACTTCGAAACAATAAAGTTAGCATAATCTGCATACCAAGGGCTCTCTCGCGAGCTCACCTTTATTACAGCCAATTGTTCATTTGGAAAACTATCATTAACAGGAACAGGATCATAAGCAATATTTTCCAATCTAGACAAATTATCAGCAACAGGATTATCAGCACCTTTCCTATCTATAATATGTAAATCAAATTCTTGCAAAAAGTACCCATCTAATAAGCCTTGGCTTAGCATCTTTCTTTGTCATAAGGTATCTAATTGCAGCATGATCAGTATGAATTGTAACTTTCGAATCAACAGGTCTAAACTTATCACAAGCAAAGACTACAGCTAACAATTCCTTTTCAGTTGTAGCATAATTTCTTTGAGCAGCATCAAGAGTCTTACTAGCATAATGAATAACATTTAATTTCTTATCTACTCGCTGTCCAAGAACAGCGCCTACAGCAAAATCACTAGCATCACACATAATTTCAAAAGGCAAATTCCAATCAGGAGGTTCAACTACAGGAGCAGTTGTTAAGGCTTTCTTTAGAGTTTCAAAAGCTTCCTTACAATCATCATCAAAAACAAAAGGTACATCTTTTTGAAGAAGATTAGTAAGAGGCTTTGAAATTTTAGAGAAATCTTTAATAAATCTCCTATAAAACCCAGCATGACCAAGAACACTACGAATACCTTTAACATCCCTCGGATAGGGCATCTTCTCAATTGCTTCAACTTTAGCTCTATCAACTTCAATACCTCTCTCAGAAATTTTATGCCCCAATACAATTCCTTCATTAACCATAAAGTGGCATTTCTCCCAATTAAGAACAAGGTTAGTTTCTTCACATCTCTGCAAAACTTTATCGAGGTTTCGCAGGCAATTATCAAAAGAATTCCCATAGACAGAAAAATCATCCATGAACACCTCTACAATACTTTCACAAAAACCATGAAAAATAGCAGACATGCATCTTTGAAAAGTAGCAGGAGCATTACATAAACCAAAAGGCATACGCCTATAAGCATAAGTTCCATAAGGACAAGTAAAAGTGGTTTTCTCTTGATCTTTAGCTTTAACAGCAATTTGTGAAAACCCAGAATATCCATCAAGAAAGCAAAAATGAGTATTTTTAGATAACCTTTCTAACATTTGATCAATAAAGGGTAAAGGGTAATGATCTTTCTTAGTAACTTTATTAACTTTTCGAAAATCAATGCACATTCTATAACCTACAACTATTCTTTGAGGAATAAGCTCATCATTATCATTAGGCACAACAGTCATTCCTCCTTTCTTAGGAACACAATGAACATGACTAACCCATCTACTATCAGCAATAGGATATATAATACCAGCTTCAAGGAGTTTTAATACCTCGTTTCTTACCACTTCCTTCATCTTCGGAATTAGACGACGTTGATGTTCAACAACAGGCTTTGCATCTTCTTCCATATTAATAGCATGTTGGCAAATAGAAGGAGAAATCCCTTTCAAATCATCAAGAGTATAGCCAATAGCTCCTCGGTGTTTCTTCAATATTTCCAATAACCTTTCTTCCTCAATCTCTGAAAGCTTAGAACTAATAATAACAGGATATATTTTCTTATCATCAATATGAGCATATTTAAGATTATCAGGTAAAGGCTTTAAATCAAAAACAGGATCTTCCTTTGGTGGCGGTGTTGTACCCAAATCTTCCACCGGTAAATCATGCTTGAGAATAGGTTGGCGACGAAAAATTTCCTCAAGCTCATCTCTTTCTTTCCTAAAAGCTTCACTTTCACTATTCTCCAAATGTTGCTGCAAAGGGTTATTAGGAACAAGAACAATAGATGCACACTGCTCCATTTTAAAATCATTACTAGGCAAGTCAGTTTTATAAGGAGTTTTGGTAAATTTAGAAAAGTTAAATTCATAAGGTTCACCACAAATCTAGTCAAAATTTTCTCTTTCTTACAATCTATAATAGCTCCACAAGTATTTAGAAAAGGTCTACCAAAAATGATAGGACAATGATTACTAGCAGCAGAACCAAGTACCAAAAAGTCAGCAGGATATTTAATCTTACCACATAGAACTTCCACATCACGAACAATACCAATTGGAGAGATAGTTTCTCTATTAGCCAGATGAATAACCACATCAATATCTTCAAGTTCACAAGAACCAATTTCGTGCATAATCTCCGTGTAAAGTTCATAAGGAATAGCACTAACACTTGCACCAATATCACATAAACCATAATAGCAATGATCACCAATTCTAACAGATAGCATAGGAACACTAACTTGTTTGGATTTATTAGGATGTGAAACAATATTAGAAGCATCTTCACAGAAAATAATATGACCATCCTCTACATTTTCAGTCACAAGATCTTTAACTATTGCAACAGCAGGTTCAATTTTAATTTGTTCTTCAGTTCTTTAGGTTTCTTTTCACTTTTATTAACCGCACTAGATATGACAGAGTACTCCTTCATTTTAGCAGGGAAAGGAGTTTTTTCAATATAAGCTTCGGGAATAACATTATCAACAGTTTCAACCACTACACATTTGTTTACAGATGAATCAATTTTATCTTTATACGGTTCATGATACTTATCAAAATTCTTCTTAGGCAGTTCATAATGAGAGGCAAAAGCTCTATAAAGATTCGCAACAACTTGGGAATCAAGACCATATGTAGCACTCATATTACGAAATTTATCAGTATCCATAAAAGCTTCAATGCATTTATAATCATAAATTATACCTGATTCTCTATCTTTATCATTCTCCCATCCTTCAGTATTTTCTTGGATCCGATCAAGAAGGTCCCTTTTAAACTCTTCTTTGTTGCGTGTAAATGATCCAGAACAAGAAGTATCCAGCAAGGTCTTGTCTTGAAAAGAAAGTCTTGCATAGAAATTATCAATAATAACATTACCAGGAAGCTCATGAATGGGGCATTTGAGCATTAAAGACTTCAATCTCCCCCAAGCTTGGGCGATACTCTCTCCATCATGAGGCCAAAAATTATATATGCGGTTCCGATCTTTGTGAATTTCACTTGGAGGATAAAATTTGGAATAAAATAAAGGCACAATGTCCTCCCAATCAATAGAATCACCATTCTTCAGCAATTTATACCAGTGCGCCGCTTTACCAGACAGCGATATAGTGAATAGTTTCTTCCTAACTTCATTCATAGAAATACTGCACATTTGAATAAACCGCATAATTCATGCAAAAACAGTAAATGATCACCAGGATGGACAGTTCCATCCCCTTCATAGCGGTTATCCATAACACGTTCAATAATTTTCATAGGTATTTTATATGGTACTACTTCCTCACCTGGCGCTTCATCCACTACCGTTGCAGTAGTAGTAGATTTCCCAAATAGAAATTGAAGAGAGGATCTCTCCATAATGATTTATAGCAGCAGGCAGAAATAAAATCAGCACAAACAGTAAATTTCCTTACCAATTCCACTTACCAATAGCGCTTCACTCCCCGGCAACGGCGCCAGAAAATAGTCTTGATGACCCACAAGTATAGGGGTGTATCGTAGTATCTTCGATAAGTAAGAATGTCGATCCCAACGAGGAGCAGAAGGTGTTGGCAGCAGTTTCGATGAAGGATTCACTGTAAATGCTCACAGACAAGTATTCGGGGGTTTTGATATTGCAGATAAATAAAGTACAAGTAAATAAAATGCGAGAGAAATAATTGCAGCGAGTGGCCCAATCCTTTTTACAAAGGACAAGCCGGTTTGATTACTTATAATGACCAAACGTTCTCGAGGACACACGGGGATTTTAGTCTAGTGCTTTCGCTTACAGGTGATTAATCTTCATTGTTTTGATAAGTGTTGTGTGGGTGAACCTATGCTAATGCACCGCCCTTCCTAGGACTAATACATACTTGTGATTATACCCCTTGCAAGCATCCGCAACTACAAGAAAGTAATTAAGATAAATCTAACCACACCTTAAACTTTGAGATCCTGCGATCCCTCCTGCATCGATATACTAACGGGGCTTAGGTTTCTGTCACTCCGGCAACCCCGTAATTAGCAACCGAATACAAGATGCACTCCCCTAGGCCCATAAATGGTGAAGTGTCGTGTAGTCGACGTTCACACGACACCACTAGAAGAATGACACCACAACTTAAATATCATAACATTGAATATTACTCAACCATAATTCACTACTAGCATTTAGACTTCACCCATGTCCTCAAGAACTAAACGAACTACTCACGAGACATCATATGGAATACAATCAGAGGTGATATGATGATGAATAACAATCTGAACATAAACCTTGGTTCAATGGTTTCACTCAATAGCATCTACAACAAGTATAGAATAACACCGGGAGAGTTTCCCCTATCAAACAATCAAGATTTAACCCGAATTGCTACAGCGATGACGAGGTGCAGCGGTGGTGATGGCGGTGTAGATGGTGGAGATGATGATGATGATGATGGAGATGATGTCCGCTCGATGACGATGGCGATGGCGTCGATCCCCCTCGGAGGGAATTTCCCGGCGGATTCCTGCCGCCGGAGAGCTCTTTTCTCTGGTGTTCTCCGCCCCGCGAGGCGGCTGTAACCCTTCGTGGGGATCCCTCTGTGGCTTAGGTTTTCGGGACGAAGGAGTACGCGAAGAAAGGAGGCGAAAAGGGTCGTGGGCCCCCCAGGCATAGGGTGGCGCGGCCGGGGCCTGGGCCGCCGCCCTATGGTGCTGGCCTGATGGCCCCTCTCTTCTTCCTTCGGCTCCCTCCGTCATCTGGAAAAATAGGAATTTTCGTGAAATTCCCTTCCACATTGTCTTCCGAAATATTGCGTTCGACGGTGCTTTTCCATGAATCCTGGCTCCGGTGCTTGATCCTCCAATGATGATGAAACATGCAAAATAGACGAAATAACATAAGTATTGTGTCCCAATATGAAATATATCAATGAATAACAGCAAATTATGATACAAAATAGTGATGCAAATTGGACGTATCAGGCTCTTCGGCATCTCGTTAATAGGTTAGTGCCGGAAAATGCATAAATATGACATAAAGTATGCATAAAACATGTAGGTATCATCAATAAAGTAGCATGGAACATAAGAAATTATCGATACGTTGGAGACGTATCAGCATCCCCAAGCTTAGTTCCTACTCGTCCCGAGTAGGTAAACGATAACAAAGATAATTTCTGAAGTGACATGTGCTGCGCGTAGTCGACGTATGTCTTTCCGTTCAACACGCGTCCGTTACGAACCCCAAGAGGAAGGTGTGATGCGTACAACAGTAAGTTTCCTTCAGTAAGAAACCAAGGTTTATCGAACTAGTAGAGCCAAGAAGCACGTGAAGGTTGATGGCGGCGAGATGTAGTGCGGCGCAACACCGGGATTCCGGCGCCAACGTGGAACCTGCACAACACAACCAAAGTACTTTGCCCCAACGTAACAGTGAGGTTGTCAATCTCACCGGCTTGCTGTAACAAAGGATTAGATGTATAGTGTGGATGATGATTGTTTGCAGAAAAAAGAAAATTGCAGTAGATTGTATTCGATGTAAAAGAATGGACCGGGGTCCAGTTCACTAGAGGTGTCTCTCCCATAAGATAAATAGCATGTTGGGTGAACAAATTACAGTTGGGAAATTGACAAATAAAGAGGGCATGACCATGCACATACATGATATGATGAGTATAGTGAGATTTAATTGGGCATTACGACAAAGTACATAGACCGCTATCCACATGCATCTATGCCTAAAAAGTCCACCTTCAGGTTATCATCCGAACCCCTTCCGTATTAAGTTGCAAACAACAGACAATTGCATTAAGTATGGTGCGTAATGTAATCAATAACTACATCCTCGGACATAGCATCAATGGTTTATCCCTAGTGGCAACAGCACATCCACAACCTTAGAACTTTGTCACTGTCCCAGATTTAATGGAGGCATGAACCCACTATCGAGCATAAATACTCCCTCTTGGAGTTAAGAGTAAAAACTTGGCCAGAGCCTCTAATAACGGAGAGCATGCAAGATCATAAACAACACATAGGTATAAATTGATAATCAACATAACATAGTATTCTCTATCCATCGGATCCCAACAAACACAACATGTAGCATTACAGATAGATGATCTTGATCATGTTAGGAAGCTCACAAGATCGAACATGATAGCACAATTAGGAGAAGACGACCATCTAGCTACTGCTATGGACCCATAGTCGGTGGAACTCACACATCGGTCCGGAGGCGATCATGGCGATGAAGAGTCCTCGGGAGATGATTCCCCTCTCCGGCAGGGTGCGGAGGCGATCTCCTGAATCCCAGAGATGGGATTGGCGGCGGCGGCGTCTGCGGAAGGTTTCCGTATCGTGGCTCTCGGTCTTGGGGGTTTCGCGGCGAAGACTATATGTAGGCGGAAGGAGGCGGGTCGGGGAGCGTCGCGGGGCCCCCACACGCTAGGGCTGCGCGGGCCCCCCTGGGCCGCGCCGCCCTAGTGTGGCGGTTGATGTCTACGGGTTCTTCTATTCTTGTAGACAGTGTTGGGCCTCCAAGAGCAGAGGTTTGTAGAACAGCAGCAAGTTTCCCTTAAGTGGATCACCCAAGGTTTATCGAACTCGGGGAGGAAGAGGTCAAAGATATCCCTCTCATGCAACCCTGCAACCACAAAGCAAGAAGTCTCTTGTGTCCCCAACACACCTAATAGGTGCACTAGTTCGGCGAAGAGATAGTGAAATACAAATTAGTATGAATATATAAAGTGTGCGGCACAGGCTGGCGTGTAGTTGATGGTGGTAATATTGCGGACAGTACAGATGCAGTAGAACGATAAACAAGCAGCGATAGCAATATTTAGGAACAAGGCCTAGGGATCATACTTTCACTAGTGGACACTCTCAACTTTGATCACATAACAGAATAAATAAATAGATGCTAGACTCTACACTCTCTTGTTGGATGATGAACACCACTAACTGTGTAGGATTACACGAACCCTCAATGCCGGAGTTAACAAGCTCCACAATATTCGATGTTCATATTTAAATAACCTTAGAGTGCACGACATATCAACACAACTAAACCAAGTACTAACATAGCATGCACACTGTCACCTTCACGCTACGAAAGGAGGAATAGATCACATCAATACTATCATAGCAATAGTTAACTTCATAATCTACAAGAGATCACAATCATAACCTACGCCAAGTACTACACGATGCACACACTGTCACATTACACCGTGCAGGAGGAATAAACTACTTTAATAACATCACTAGAGTAGCACAGATAAATTGTGATACAAAACACATTGCAATCATAAAGAGATATAAATAAGCACTTCACTATGCCATTCATAACGGTGAATAAGTATTCTGTGAAATATAGCCTAAGAGACCCACACGGTGCACACATTGTCACCTTTACACACGTGGGACAAGGAGTCTCCGGAGATCACATAAGTAAAATCCACTTGACTAGCATAATGACATCTAGATTACAAGCATCATCATATGAATCTCAATCATGTAAGGCAGCTCATGAGATTATTGTATTGAAGTACATAGGGAGAGATGAACCACATAGCTACCGGTACAGCCCCGAGCCTCGATGGAGAACTACTCCCTCCTCATGGGAGACAGTGATGACCCACAAGTATAGGGGGTGTATCGTAGTATCTTCGATAAGTAAGAATGTCGATCCCAACGAGGAGCAGAAGGTGTTGACAAGCAGTTTCGATGAAGGATTCACTGTAAATGCTCACAGACAAGTATTCGGGGTTTTGTTGTAACAGATGAATAAAGTACGAGTAAGTAAAGTGCGAGTAATAATTGCAGCGAGTGGCCCAATCCTTTTTAGCACAAAGGACAAGCCGGTTTGTTTACTTATAATAACCAAACGTTCTCGAGGACACACGGGATTTTAGTCTAGTGCTTTCGCTACATACGGCTAATTAATCTTCATTGTTTTGATAAGTGTTGTGTGGGTGAACCTATGCTAATGTACCGCCCTTCCTAGGACTAATACATACTTGTGATTATACCCCTTGCAAGCATCCACAACTACAAGAAAGTAATTAAGATAAATCTAACCACGGCCTTAAACTCTGAGATCCTGCTATCCCTCTTGCATCGATATACCAACGGGGGCTCAGGTTTCTGTCACTCCGGCAACCCCAAACGAGTACAAGATGCATTCCCCTAGGCCCATAAAGGTGAAGTGTCGTGTAGTCGACGTTCACATGACACAACTAGAAGAATAACACCACAACTTAAATATCATAACATTGAATATTACTCAACCATACTTCACTACTAACATTTAGACTTCACCCATGTCCTCAAGAACTAAACGAACTACTCACGAGACATCATATGGAACATGATCAGAGGTGATATGATGATGAATAACAATCTGATCATAAACCTTGGTTCAACGGTTTCACTCAATAGCATCAATAACAAGTAGAAATCAACACCGGGAGAGTTTCCCTATCAAACAATCAGATCAAACCCAAATTGTTACAGCGGTGACGGCGTGCAGCGGTGGAGACGGCGGTGATGATGATGAAGATGATGATGGTGATGGAGATGATGTCAGCTCGATGACGGTGACGATGGCGTCGATTTCCCCCTCGGAGAATTTCCCAGTGGATCTCAGCCTGAGAGCTCTTTTCTATCCGGTGTTCTCCGCCCCGCGCGGCTGTGGCTCTTCGCGATGTACCCCTGGAGCTTAGGTTTTCGGGACGAAGGCGTACGCGAAGAAGGAGGCGAGAGGGGTTGTGGGCCCCCTCCCAGGGGCGGCGCGGCCGGGCCTTGGGCGCGCCGGCCTATGGGGTGGGCCCACCTCGGGTCCCCTCGGCTCCCCTTTTGGCTCCCTTCGTCTTATGGAAAAATAGGATTTTTCATATAATTTCCGTCAACTGATCTTCCGAAATATTGCATTCTGACGACGCTTTTTCCAGCAGAATCCTGACTCCGGTGCGCGATCCTCCAATAATCATGAAACATGCAAAATAGATGAAATAACATAAGTATTATCTCCAAATATGAAATATATCAATGAATAACACAAATTATGATATAAAATAGTGATGCAAATTGGACGTATCAACTCCCCCAAGCTTAGACTTCGCTTGTCCCCAAGCGAAACTGAACTCGGTAAACAGGACCACATGTTTATGGAGTGAAGAGTTGATAAATCAAATACGGACAAGAAGCATCATATTCATTCACACAAGACATTCTAGTAAACAACTTCCTCATATAACTCAACTTGAAACAAGTATAAGGTAATCACAAATAAAGGTGCGTAAGAAATCATAGTTGGTGATGGCAAACTTCTTGGTCAGAGAACAATTAACAGGTTATTCTTATCTATCGAGCAGCGCTCTCATGTTAAAGTTTATATGGCTCATCTTGCATACTCAATCATAATGATCATTGATAACTTTCAAAGCTATATTCATTCAGATAAAACTTGTACTAAACAAGGAAGAGTAAAAGACATGATGAAGCAAATCACAATATAATGGTTTGATCACAACAACTCAAATGCTTGCTTGAGATGGAGGGAAATAGGTTCTGACTCAACATAAAGTAAAAGTCAGGCCCTTCGCAGAGGGAAGGGATTAAATCATGTGCTAGAGCTTTTCAGTTTAAAATCATATAAAGAGAATAAAAGTAATATTTTGAGAGGTGTTTGTTCTTGTCAACATGAGTGGCGGGTACTCTAACCCCCTTGCCAGACAAACTCTCGAAGAGCGGCTCCCATAAAGTTTTATTTCGGCACTCCTTCCAACCTTGCTTTCACACACCATGGCTAACCGAATCCTTCGGGTGCCGTCCAACAATCACATACCATGGAGGAGTATCTATTTAGGTTAATTAATTTGGGACTGGGAATCCCATTGCCATCTCTTTTTGCAAAATTATTGGATAAGTGGATGAAGCCACTAGTCCATTGGTGAAAGTTGCCAACAAGATTGAAAGATAAAACACCACATACTTCCTCATGAGCTATAAAACATTGACACGAATAAGGGATAGTAAATTTTGAATTGTTTAAAGGTAGCACACGAAGTATTTACTTGGAATGGGAGGAAATACCATGTAGTAGGTAGATATGGTGGACACAAATGGCATAGGTTTGGGTTGAGGTTTGGATGCACGAGAAGCATTCCCTCTCAGTACAGGTCTTTGGCTAGCAAGGTTAATTAGCAAGCACAAAAGTTGAGGGAAACAAACGAATATACATGTGATAGAAACAATCATGCATCTTTCTTGTAAGCACAAACAATTTTAACTTCAGAATAATAAGCTATGAGCTAACAAGAAAGGAAGACAATGAAACAACTATATGTATTTCTCTTTTCTACTTAAACCTCAAGGTGTTGTTGCTATTGACCAATGCTAAGTTTGCCAAAACCAAATAGATTTACTCAATGCTCCCAAAGTGGTACCAATACTAAAATCAAGATCAATCATATAATAGAAATTGCAAACTAAAATAAGGTGTGCAATATGTAAATGATAAGACTTCTCATTAATATTTCATAACGATAACTCACACCAAGGGATACATAGACAACCAACTAAAGGAGAGATACTTCCACACTGCAACCCATCTTATATGATAACTTCCCTACTCATGATATGACACTACTTGATAGTAAAAAGTAAAAGGTAGTGATGATGTGATACCGCGGCACTCCCCCAAGCTTGGAACAAACCAAGGGGATGCCAATACCGACGATGAATTACTCCTTTGGCGATGGTGGTGATGAACTCCTCCCGCGCTTCTTACAGATCTCCTTCAGCTTCAGTTTCTCAGCTTGGCAATTCTGCACTAAGACTCGAAGAGATTCATTGTTATCTGAAGTTGGCGGTGGCGACCTTGTGATGGGTATCGAGTAATATTCCAGCATTCTACGGAGTCGGTAATTCTCCTCCTGGAGTATCTCCACTTCTCTTCTTAGAGCCCGATATTGACCACAAAACTCATCGGTAGTCCGTAGAGCTTCTTCCAGCACAGGGAAAGAGTCGAGGCCAAGAGCGGGTGGTAAGGGTCCCTGCAAGTTATGAGAGAAAGAACGTCGAGTGTCAACAGATCCCACCAAGATTTGCTTACTCCCAACAGCTTGTTGCTCTTGTTTTGACGACACCCTTTTCACTTCTTCCTTCGAAAGCCCTTTGCCCTTGTTGTTGGAGGCCATGGTGCTCCTAGATTGAAAATAGATCCTGGAAGAAACAGCTCGAAACAAAACACGTCGAGAAAACGATATACGGACCTCAGGGGGTCCGGGGGATTATATAGCGGAATTTGTATGTCATAAGGAAAGTACCGGGTCGAACAGTCGGAAAGGGCGACGAGGCGGCCAGCTCATAGGGCGGCGCGGACCAAGGCCTGGCCGCGCCGGCATATGGGGGCACGCCCTCGCGCGTTGATACGTCTCCGACGTATCGATAATTTCTTATGTTCCATGCCACATTATTGATGATATCTACATGTTTTATGCATACTTTATATCATTATTATGCGTTTTCCGGAACTAACCTATTGACGAGATGCAGGCCAGTTGCTGTTTTCTATTTTTTTGGTTCGAGAAATCCTAGTAAGGAAATATTCTCGGAATTGGACGAAATCAATGCCCAGGGTCCTATTTTTCCACGAAGCTTCCAGAAGTCCGAAGGGGAAACGAACGGGGCCACGAGGTGGGACAGATAGGGCGGCGCGGCCCAAGCCCTGGCGCGCCCCGACCTAGTGTGGCCCCACCAGGACTCCACCGACCTTGCCCTTCCGCCTACTTAAAGTCTCCGTCAAAACCCTACCACGTTCGACGAAACCGAGAAAACCTTCCAGAGCCGCCACGCCATCGCGAAGCCAAGATGCGGGGGACAGGAGTCTCTATTCCGGCACGCCGCCGGGAGGGGAAGTGCCCCGGAAGGCATCTCCATCAACACCACCACCATCTTCATCACCGCTGCTGTCTCCCATGAGGAGGGAGTAGTTCTTCATCGAGGCTAAGGGCTGTACCGGTAGCTATGTGGTTCATCTCTCTCCTATGTACTTCAATACAATAATCTCATGAGCTGCCTTACATGATTGAGATTCATATGATGATGCTTGTAATCTAGATGTCATTATGCTAGTCAAGTGGGTTTTACTTATGTGATCTCCGGAGACTCCTTGGCCCACGTGTGTAAAGGTGACAGTGTGTGCACCGTGTGGGTCTCTTAGGCTATATTTCACAGAATACTTATTCACTGTTATGAATGGCATAGTGAAGTGCTTATTTATATCCCTTTATGATTGCAATGTGTTTTGTATCACAATTTATCTGTGTGCTACTCTAGTGATGTTATTAAAGTAGTTTATTCCTCCTGCACGGTGTAATGGTGACAGTGTGTGCATCGTGTAGTACTTGGCGTAGGCTATGATTGTGATCTCTTGTAGATTATGAAGTTAACTATTGCTATGATAGTATTGATGTGATCTATTCCTCCTTTCGTAGTGTGAAGGTGACAGTGTGCATGCTATGTTAGTACTTGGTTTAGTTATGTTGATCTGTTATGCACTCTAAGGTTATTTAAATATGAACATTGAATATTGTGGAGCTTGTTAACTCCGGCATTGAGGGTTCGTGTAATCCTACACAGTTAGTGGTGTTCATCATCCAACAAGAGGGTGTAGAGTCTAGCATCTATCTATTTATTCTGTTATATGATCAATGTTGAGAGTGTCCACTAGCGAAAGTATGATCCCTAGGCCTTGTTCCTAAATACTGCTATCGCTGCTTGTTTACTGTTTTACTACATCTTTACTTCCTACAATATTACTACCATCAACTGCACGCCAGCAAGCACTTTTCTGGCGCCGTTACTCTTGCTCATATTCATTCATACCACTTGTATTTCACTATCTCTTCGCCGAACTAGTGCACCTATCAGGTGTGTTGGGGACACAAGAGACTTCTTGCTTTGTGGTTGCGGGGTTGCATGAGAGGGATATCTTTGACCTCTTCCTCCCTGAGTTCGATAAACCTTGGGTGATCCACTTAAGGAAACTTGCTTTGCTGTTCTAAAAACCTCTGCTCTTGGAGGCCCAAAACTGTCTACAAGAATAGAACCACCCGTAGACATCAAGCTATTTTCTGGCGTCGTTGCCGGGGAGGTAAGGTAAAAGGCTCTCATACTCCGGTCCCAGGTAAAGTACTTTTCTGGCACCGTTGTGTGTGTGCTCGAAGCTATTTCCTTTAGATCCTGCAATTGCATCTTTTTGTTTCTTGTTTACACTAGTTTGGCATAATGGACAACAATGAGCTTCTTATTCTATTTCCTGATTTAAGACATGGATGGTTTGATGCGAAAATTTAAAAACCTATTGAACCTTATTCGCATGCTAGTAGCAATGATATTAGTATGAATGCTTTGAACACCATTGTTGCTAATGATATGGAAAATTCTAAGCTTGGGGAGGCTGGCTTTGATGAGCATGATATTTTTAGTCCCCCAAGTTCTGAGGAGAAAATTTTCTTTGATGATACTTTGCCTCCTATTTATGATGATTATAATGATAGTGGTCTTTTGGTGCCGCCTACTATGGAGGATAAATTTTATTATGATTATACTATGCCTCCTACACTTGATGAGAATAATAATAATGCTAGCTACTTTGTTGAATTTGCTCCCACTACAACTAATAAAATTGATTATGCTTATGTGGAGAGTAATAATTTTATGCATGAGACTCATGATAAGAATGCTTTATGTGATAGTTATATTGTTGAGTTTGCTCATGATGCCACTGAAAGTTATTATGAGAGAGGAAAATATGGTTGTAGAAATTTTCATGTTACTAAAACACCTCTCTATATGCTGAAATTTTTGAAGCTACACTTGTTCTATCTTCCTATGCTTGTTACTTTGCTCTTCATGAACTTGTTTATTTACAAGATTCCTTTTCATAGGAAGCATGTTAGACTTAAATTTGTTTTGAATTTGCCTCTTGATGCTCTCTTTTGCTTCAACTACTATTTCTTGCGAGTGCATCATTAAAACTGCTGAGCCCATCTTAATGGCTATAAAGAAAGAACTTCTTGGGACATAACCCATGTGTTTATTTTACTACAGTACTTTGTTTTATATTTGAGTCTTGGAAGTTGTTAATACTGTAGCAACCTCTCCTTATCTTTATTTTATTGCATTGTTGTGCCAAGTAAAGTCTTTGATAGTAAAGTCAATACTAGATTTGGATTACTGCGCAGAAACAGATTTCTTGCTGTCACGAATCTGGGCCTAATTCTCTGTAGGTAACTTAGAAAAATCTGCCAATTTACGTGAGCGATCCTCAGATATGTACGCAACTTTCATTCAATTTGGGAATTTTCATCTGAGCAAGTCTGGTGCCACTTTAAAATTCGTCTTTACGGACTGTTCTGTTTTGACAGATTCTGCCTTTTATTTCGCATTGCCTCTTTTGCTATGTTGGATGGATTTCTTTGTTCCATTAACCTCCAGTAGCTTTGTGCAATGTCCAGAAGTGTTAAGAATGATTGTATCACCTCTGAACATGTGAATTTTGATTATGCACTAACCCTCTAATGAGTTTGTTTCGAGTTTGGTGTGGAGGAAGTTTTCAAGGGTCAAGAGAGGAGGATGATATACTATGATCAAGAAGAGTGAAAAGTCTAAGCTTGGGGATGCCCCGTGGTTCATCCCTGCATATTTCAAGAGGACTCAAGCATCTAAGCTTGGGGATGCCCAAGGCATCCCCTTCTTCATCGACAACTTATCAGGTTCTTCTCTTGAAACTATATTTTTATTCGGTCACATCTTATGTACTTTACTTGGAGCGTCTGTTTGTTTTTGTTTTGTTTGTGTTTGAATAAATTCATGCTTGTGTGGGAGAGAGACACGCTCCGCTGGTTCATATGAACACATGTGTTCTTAGCTTTTAATGTTCATGGCGAAGGTTGAAACTGTCGTTAATTGTTATATGGTTGGAAACGGGAAATGCTACATGTAGTAATTCTAAAATGTCTTGAATAAATTGATACTTGGCAATTGTTGTGCTCATGTTTAAGCTCTTGCATCATATACTTTGCACCCATTAATGAAGAAATACATAGAGCTTGCTAAAATTTGGTTTGCATAATTGGTCTCTCTAAGGTCTAGATAATTTCTAGTAAAGAGTTTGAACAACAAGGAAGACGGTGTAGAGTCTTATAATGTTTACAATATGTCTTTTATGTGAGTTTTGCTGCACCGGTTCATCCTTGTGTTTGTTTCAAATAACCTTGCTAGCCTAAGCCTTGTATCGAGAGGAATACTTCTCATGCATCCAAAATCCTTGAGCCAACCACTATGCCATTTGTGTCCACCATACCTACCTACTACATGGTATTTCTCCGCCATTTCAAAGTAAATTGCTTGAGTGCTACCTTTAAATAATTCAAAATTTATCACCTCTGATTTGTGTCAATGTTTTATAGCTCATGAGGAAGTATGTGGTGTTTATCTTTCATTCTTGTTGGGCAACTTTCACCAATGAACTAGTGGCTTCATCCGCTTATCCAATAATTTTGCAAAAAGAGCTGGCCCAGCCCCAATTAATCAACCTTCATTAATAATTCTCTTCACATGTTTTGCTCTGATTCATCAGTAAGCAACTTAATTTTGCAAATAGACACTCCTTCATGGTATGTGAATGTTGGAAGGCACCCGAGGATTCGGTTAGCCATGGCTTGTGTAAGCAAAAGGTTGGGAGGAGTGTCATCCATAAATAAAACTAAAATACATGTGTAAATAAAAGAGAAGAGGGATGATCTACCTTGCTGGTAGAGATAACGTCCTTCATGGGAGCCGCTCTTTGAAGGTTTGTCTGGCAAGGGGTTAGAGTGCCCACTACCATTCGTTGACAACAACAAACACCTCTCAAAATTTTACTTTTATGCTCTCTTTATGTTTTCAAAACCAAAGCTCTAGCACAAATATAGCAATCAATGCTTCCCTCTGCGAAGGGCCATTCTTTTACCTTTTATGTTGAGTCAGTTCACCTATCTCTCTCCACCTCAAGAAGCAAACACTTGTGTGAACTGTGCATTGATTCCTACATACTTGCATATTGCACTTGTTATATTACTTTGCATTGACAACTATCCATGAGATATACATGTTATAAGTTGAAAGCAACCGCTGAAACTTAATCTTCCTTTGTGTTGCTTCAATACCTTTACTATGAATTTATTGCTTTATGAGTTAACTCTTATGCAAGACTTATTGATGCTTGTCTTGAAGTACTATTCATGAAAAGTATTTGCTTTATGATTCAGTTGTTTACTCATGTCATTACCATTGTTTTGATCGCTGCATTCATTACATATGCTTACAATAGTATGATCAAGGTTATGATGGCATGTCACTCCAGAAATTATCTTTGTTATCGTTTACCTGCTCGGGACGAGCAGAAACTAAGCTTGGGGATGCTGATACGTCTCCGACGTATCGATAATTTCTTATGTTCCATGCCACATTATTGATGATATCTACATGTTTTATGCATACTTTATGTCATTATTATGCGTTTCCGGAACTAACCTATTGACGAGATGCCGAAGTGCCGGTTCCTGTTTTCTGCTGTTTTTGGTTCAGAAATCCTAGTAAGGAAATATTCTCGGAATTGGACGAAATCAACGCCCATGGTCCTATTTTTTCACGAAGCTTCCAGAAGTCCGAAGGGAAAACGAAGTGGGGCCACGAGGTGGGGACACAGTAGGGCAGCGCGGCCCAAGCCCTGGCCGCGCCGGCCTAGTGTGTGGCCCCACCAGGACTCCACCGACCTTGCCCTTCCGCCTACTTAAAGTCTCCGTCGCGAAAACCCTACCACGTTCGACGAAACCAGAGAAAACCTTCCAGCCGCCGCCATCGCGAAGCCAAGATCGGGGGACGGAGTCTTCGGCACGCCGCCGGGACAGGGAAGTGGGAAGGCATCTCCATCAATACCACCGCCATCTTCATCACGCTCTGCTGTCTCCCATGAGGAGGAGTAGTTCTTCATCGAGGCTAAGGCTGTACCGGTAGCTATGTGGTCCATCTCTCTCCTATGTACTTCAATACAATAATCTCATGAGCTGCCTTACATGATTGAGATTCATATGATGATGCTTGTAATCTAGATGTCATTATGCTAGTCAAGTGGGTTTTACTTATGTGATCTCCGGAGACTCCTTGTCCCACATGTGTAAAGGTGACAGTGTGTGCACCATGTGGGTCTCTTAGGCTATATTTCACAGAATACTTATTCACTGTTACAAATGGCATAGTGAAGTGCTTATTTATATCCCTTTATGATTGCAATGTGTTTTGTATCACAATTTATCTATGTGCTACTCTAGTGATGTTATTAAAGTAGTTTATTCCTCCTGCACGGTGTAATGGTGACAGTGTGTGCATCGTGTAGTACTTGGCGTAGGCTATGATTGTGATCTCTTGTAGATTATGAAGTTAACTATTGCTATGATATTATTGATGTGATCTATTCCTCCTTTCGTAGTGTGAAGGTGACAGTGTGCATGCTATGTTAGTACTTGGTTTGGTTATGTTGATCTGTTATGCACTCTAAGGTTATTTAAATATGAACATTGAATATTGTGGAGCTTGTTAACTCCGGCATTGAGGGTTCGTGTAATCCTACAGTTAGTGGTGTTCATCATCCAACAAGAGGGTGTAGAGTCTAGCATCTATCTATTTATTATTATGTGATCAATGTTGAGAGTGTCCACTAGCGAAAGTATGATCCCTAGGCCTTGTTCCTAAATCTGCTATGCTGCTTGTTTCTTGTTTTCTTGCATCTTTACTTCCTTCAATATTACTACCATCAATGCCATGACAAGCACTTTTAAGGCGCCGTTACTATTGCTCATATTCATTCATACCACTTGTATTTCACTATCTCTTCGCCGAACTAGTGCACCTATCAGGTGTGTTGAGGACACAAGAGACTTCTTGCTTTGTGGTTGCGGGGTTGCATGAGAGGATATCTTTGACCTCTTCCTCCCTGAGTTCGATAAACCTTGGGTGATCCACTTAAGGCTTGCTGCTGTTCTACAAACCTCTGCTCTTGGAGGCCCAACACTGTCTACAAGAATAGAAGCACCCGCAGACATCACGCGTCTCCTCCACTCCGTTTCGATCTCGTAATTTTTCATATTTTCCAAAAACAGCAAAAATATTGTTCGGAAAGTAAATCGCGAACTTTTTATTACCAGTACTGTTACCTATTCAAAGTCGAGTTCTGGCGGACTGTCAATTTGACCTTTGATGAAAGCTTCCGGAGTTTCCACTCGAATAACATCAACATCTACATTATAAGAATCACCTGAGATATAATGCTTGAGTCTTTGTCCATTCACCACTTGCGTGGCATTGCCTTGGAGAGAACTAATTTTAATTGCTCCTGAACGATACACCTCCTCAACAACATATGGTCCTTCCCATTTCGAGAGTAATTTCCCTGCAAAGAATCTGAGACGAGACCGATACAATAGGACTTTATCCCCAATATTAAACTCTCTTTTGATAATCCTTCTATCATGCCATTTCTTAACTTTCTCTTTAAAGAGTTTAGCATTTTCATAAGCTTCACTTCTCCATTCATCTAGAGAACTTAATTGCAGCAACCTCTTATTACCGGCTAGTTTAGGATCTTTATTTAGTTCTCTAACAGCCCAATAAGCTTTGTGCTCTAGTTCTAAAGGTAAATGACAAGCTTTTCCATAAACCATTTTATAAGGTGACATTCCCATGGGGTTTTTATAAGCAGTTCTATAAGCCCATAGTGCTTCCTTCAATTTACTAGCCCAATTCTTTCTAGTTTTATTAACAGTCTTTTGCAAGATAGATTTAATTTCTCTATTTGATAGTTCTACTTGCCCACTAGTTTGAGGATGATAAGCGGAAGCAATTCTATGATTAATACCATATTTAGCAAGAGTTTTTCTAAAACCACCATGAATAAAATGAGAACCTCCATCTGTCATAATATATCTAGGAACTCCAAATCTAGGAAAAATAATATCTAAAAGCATTCTTAAAGAGGTCTCACCATCGGCACTTTTTGTAGGTATGGCTTCCACCCATTTAGTAACATAATCAACAGCAACAAGTATATGAGTGTTACCTTCTGAAGAGGGAAAAGGTCCCATGAAGTCAAATCCCCAACAATCAAACGGTTCAATAACAAGAGTATAATTCATAGGCATTTCATTGCGTCTAGAGATATTACCAACCCTTTGACATTCATCACAAGATAAGATAAACTTCCTTGCATCTTTGAAGAGAGTTGGCCAATAAAAACCTGATTGTAGAACCTTTTGCGCGGTTCTATCTCCGCGTGATGTCCTCCATAAGCACTACCATGGCATTTACTCAATATCTCTTGTTGTTCATATTCGGGAACACATCTTCGCATAATACCATCCACTCCTTCTTTATATAAGTGTGGGTCATCCCAAAAATAATGCCTCAAGTCATAAAAGAATTTCCTCCTTTGCTGAGCTGAAAAGGTTGGAGGCAAGTACTTGGAAACAATAAAGTTAGCATAATCAGCATACCAAGGGCTATCTCGCGAGCTCACCTTTATTACAGCTAATTGTTCATTTGGAAAACTATCATTAACAGGAACAGGATCATAAGCAATATTTTCCAATCTAGAGATTATCACAATTATCAGCAACAGGATTATCAGCAACGCACCTTTCCTATCTACAATATGTAAATCAAATTCTTGCAACAGAAGTACCCATCTAATAAGCCTTGGCTTAGCATCTTTCTTTTGCATAAGGTATCTAATTGCAGCATGATCAGTATGAATAGTAACTTTTGAATCAACGATATAAGATCTAAACTTATCACAAGCAAAGACTACAGCTAACAATTCTTTTCAGTAGTAGCATAATTTCTTTGAGCAGCATCAAGAGTTTTACTAGCATAATGAATAACATTCAGTTTTTTATCTACTCGCTGTCCAAGAACAGCGCCTACAACAAAATCACTAGCATCACACATAATTTCAAATGGTAAGTTCCAATCAGGAGGTTCAACTATAGGAGCAGTTGTTAAGGCTTTCTTTAGAGTTTCAAAAGCTTCCTTACAATCATCATCAAAAACAAAAGGTACATCTTTTTGAAGAAGATTAGTAAGAGGCTTTGAAATCTTGGAGAAGTCTTTAATAAACCTCCTATAAAACCCAGCATGACCAAGAACACTACGAATACCTTTAACATCCCTAGGATAGGGCATCTTCTCAATGGCTTCAACTTTAGCTCTATCAACTTCAATACCTCTCTCGGAAATTTTATGTCCCAATACAATTCCTTCATTAACCATAAAGTGGCATTTCTCCCAATTAAGAACAAGGTTAGTTTCTTCACATCTCTGCAAAACTTTATCAAGGTTCCGCAAGCAATTATCAAAAGAATTTCCATAGACGGAAAAATCGTCCATGAATACCTCTACAATACTCTCACAAAAGCCATGAAAAATAGCAGACATGCATCTTTGAAAAGTAGCAGGAGCATTACATAAACCAAAAGGCATACGTCTATAAGCATAAGTTCCATAGGGACAAGTGAAAGTGGTTTTCTCTTGATCCTTAGTTTTAACAGCAATTTGTGAAAACCCAGAATAACCATCAAGAAAGCAAAAATGAGTATTTTTAGATAACCTTTCTAACATTTGATCAATAAAAGGCAAAGGGTAATGATCTTTCTTAGTAACCTTATTAACTTTTCGATAATCAATGCACATTCTATACCCTACAACTACTCTTTGAGGTATAAGCTCATCATTATCATTAGGCACAACAGTCATTCCTCCTTTCTTAGGAACACAATGCACAGGACTAACCCATCTACTATCAGCAATAGGATATATAATACCAGCTTCAAGGAGTCTTAATACCTCATTTCTTACCACATCCTTCATCTTAGGAATTAGACGACGCTGAGGTTCAACAACAGGCTTCGCATCATCTTCCATATTAATGGCGTGTTGGCAAATAGAGGGAGAGATCCCCTTCAAGTCATCAAGAGTGTAGCCAATAGCACCTCGGTGTTTCTTCAATATTTCCAATAACCTTTCTTCTTCAAACTCTGAAAGCTTAGAACTAATAATAACAGGATATATTTTCTTATCATCAATATGAGCATATTTAAGATTATCAGGCAATGGTTTTAAATCAAAGACAGGATCTTCCTTTGGTGGTGGTGTTGTACCCAGATCTTCCACCGGTAAATCATGCTTAAGAATAGGTTCTTTCTTCCCTAAAAACTTCACTCTCACTATTCTCCAAATGTTGCTGCAAAGGATTACTAGGAGCAAGAGCAATAGATGCACACTGTTCAACTTTAAAATCACTATTAGGCGAATCAATTTTATAAGGAGTTTTGGTAAATTTAGAGAAGTTAAACTCATAAGATTCACCAGCAAATTTAGTCAAAATTTTCTCTTTCTTGCAATCTATAATAGCTCCACAAGTATTTAGAAAAGGTCTACCAAAAATGATAGGACAATATTTACTAGCAGCAGAACCAAGTACCAAAAAGTCAGCAGGATATTTAATCTTACCACATAGAACTTCCACATCTCGAACAATACCAATTGGAGAAATAGTTTCTCTATTAGCCAGCCGAATAACCACATCAATATCTTCAAGTTCACAAGAACCAATTTCGTGCATAATCTCCGTGTAAAGCTCATAAGGAATAGCACTAATACTTGCACCAATATCACATAAACCATAATAACAATGATCACCAATTCTAACAGATAGCATAGGAACACTAGCTTTCTTAGACTTATTAGGATGTGAAACAATATTAGAGGCATCTTCACAGAAAATAATATGACCATCCTCCACATTTTCAGTCACAAGATCTTTAACAATTGCAACAGCAGGTTCAACTTTTATTTGTTCTTCAGGTTCTATAGGTTTCTTTTCACTTTTATGAACCGCACTATTTATAACAGAGTACTCCTT
The DNA here is from genome assembly GCA_030979885.1 of Lolium multiflorum. Lineage (NCBI taxonomy): Eukaryota > Viridiplantae > Streptophyta > Magnoliopsida > Poales > Poaceae > Lolium > Lolium multiflorum. The sequence continues at coordinate 84,313,616 of CM061750.1, forward strand.
CATTTTAGCAGGGAAAGGAGTTTTTTCAATATAAGCTTCAGGAATAACATGATCAACAGTTTCAACTACAACACATTTATTTATAGATGAATCAATTTTATCTTTATACGGTTCATGATACTTATCAAAATTCTTCTTAGGCAATTCATAATGAGAAGCAAAAGCTTTATAAAGATTTGCAGCAACTTGAGAATCAAGACCATAAGTAGCACTCATATTACGAAATTTATCAGTATCCATAAAAGCTTCAATGCATTTATAATCATAATTTATACCTGATTCTCTATCCTTGTCGTTCTCCCATCCTTCAGTATTTTCTTGGATCCGATTAAGAAGGTCCCTTTTAAACTCTTCCTTGTTGCGTGTAAATGATCCAGAACAAGAAGTATCCAGCAAGGTCTTGTCTTGAAAAGAAAGTCTTGCATAGAAATTATCAATAATAATATTACCAGGAAGCTCATGAATGGGGCATTTGAGCATTAAAGACTTCAATCTCCCCCACGCTTGGGCAATACTCTCTCCTTCATGAGGCCAAAAATTATATATGCGATTCCGATCTTTGTGAATCTCACTTGGAGGATAGAACTTAGAATAAAACCGGGGCACAATATCATTCCATTCAAGAGAATCCCCATTATCCAGTAATTTTATACCAATGCGCCGCTTTACCAGACAGCGATATAGAGAATAGAATCTTCCTCACTTCATCCATAGCAATACCTGCACACTTGAATAAACCGCATAATTCATGTAAGAATAGTAAATGATCTCTGATGTCTACGGGTGCTTCTATTCTTGTAGACAGTGTTGGGCCTCCAAGAGCAGAGGTTTGTAGAACAGCAGCAAGTTTTACCTTAAGTGGATCACCCAAGGTTTATTGAACTCAGGGAGGAATAGGTCAAAGATATCCCTCTCATGCAACCCTGCAACCACAAAGCAAGAAGTCTCTTGTGTCCCCAACACACCTAATAGGTGCACTAGTTCGGCGAAGAGATAGTGAAATACAGGTGGTATGAATAAATATAGCAGTAGCAACGGCACCAGAAAAGTGCTTTGCCCAGGACTGGTGTGTGGTTGATGGTGGTAATATTGCGGACATAGAGATGCAGTAAAACAGTAAACAAGCAGCGATAGCATATTTAGGAACAAGGCCTAGGGATCATACTTTCACTAGTGGACACTCTCAACATTGATCACATAACAGAATAAATAAATAGATGCTAGACTCTACACTCTCTTGTTGGATGATGAACACCACTAACTGTGTAGGATTACACGAACCCTCAATGCCGGAGTTAACAAGCTCCACAATATTCGATGTTCATGTTTAAATAACCTTAGAGTGCATGACAGATCAACATAACCAAACCAAGTACTAACATAGCATGCACACTGTCACCTTCACACTACGAAAGGAGGCATAGATCACATCAATACCATCATAGCAATAGTTAACTTCATAATCTACAAGAGATCACAATCATAGCCTACACCAAGTACTACACGATGCACACACTGTCACCATTACACCGTGCAGGAGGAATAAACTACTTTAATAACATCACTAGAGTAGCACAGATAAATTGTGATACAAAACACATTGCAATCATAAAGGGATATAAATAAGCACTTCACTATGCCATTCATAACAGTGAATAAGTATTCTGTGAAATATAGCCTAAGAGACCCACACGGTGCACACACTGTCACCTTTACACACGTGGGACAAGGAGTCTCCGGAGATCACATAAGTAAAACCCACTTGACTAGCATAATGACATCTAGATTACAAGCATCATCATATGAATCTCAATCATGCAAGGCAGCTCATGAGATTATTGTATTGAAGTACATAGGAGAGATGAACCACATAGCTACGGTACAGCCCTTAGCCTCGATGGAGAACTACTCCCTCCTCATGGGAGACAACAGCGGTGATGAAGATTGCGGTGGTGTCGATGGAGAAGCCTTAGGGGCACTTCCCCGTCCCGGCGTGCGGGAACGGAGACTCCTGTCCCAGGATCTTGGCTTCGCGATGGTGGCGGCTCTAGAAGGTTTCTCGTACCGTGGCTTTTCCGTATCGAGGTTTTAGGTCAGGGACCTTTATATAGGCGAAGAGGCGGCGTCAAAAGGTCAACGAGGCGACGACACAACATGGGGGCGCGGGCCCCCCTTGGCCGCGCCAGGGTGTTGTGTGGTGGGCCTGTGGCCCCCTCAGCCTCGGGTGTTGGAAGCTTCGCGTGATCCTAAGATGCTGGGCGTTGATTTCGTCCGATTCGAGAATATTTCCTTACTAGGATTTCTGAAACCAAAAACAGCGAAAACAACTGGCCCCGGCATCTCGTCAATAGGTTAGTTCCGGAAAACGCATAAATATGACATAAAGTATGTATAAAACATGTAGATATCATCAATAATGTGGCATGGAACATAAGAAATTATCGATACGTCGGAGACGTATCAATCTCTAGGGTGGACAGTTCCATCCCCTGTATAACGGTTATCCACTACACGTTCAATAATTTTCATAGGTATTTTGTATGGTATTTCTTCCTTACCTGGCGCCTCATCCACTACCTTTGCAGTAGTAGTAGATTTCCCAAATAAACACTCAAGAGAAGATCTCTCCATAATGAATTATAGCAGCAGGCAGAAATAAAATCAGCACAAACAGTAGAAATTTCCCTTACCAATTCCACTTACCAATAGCGCTTCACTCCCCGGCAACGGCGCCAGAAAATAGTCTTCATGACCCACAAGTATAGGGGGTGTATCGTAGTATCTTCGATAAGTAAGAATGTCGATCCCAACGAGGAGCAGAAGGTGTTGACAAGCAGTTTCGATGAAGGATTCACTGTAAATGCTCACAGACAAGTATTCAGGGGGTTTTGATGTAACAGATGAATAAAGTACGAGTAAGTAAAGTGCGAGAGTAATAATTGCAGCGAGTGGCCCAATCCTTTTTAGCACAAAGGACAAGCCGGTTTGTTTACTTATAATAACCAAACGTTCTCGAGGACACACGGGATTTTAGTCTAGTGCTTTCGCTACATACGGCTAATTAATCTTCATTGTTTTGATAAGTGTTGTGTGGGTGAACCTATGCTAATGTACCGCCCTTCCTAGGACTAATACATACTTGTGATTATACCCCTTGCAAGCATCCGCAACTACAAGAAAGTAATTAAGATAAATCTAACCACAGCCTTAAACTCTGAGATCTGCTATCCCTCCTGCATCGATATACCAACGGGGGCTCGGGTTTCTGTCACTCCGGCAACCCCGCAATTGGCAAACGAGTACAAGATGCATTCCCCTAGGCCCATAAAGGTGAAGTGTCGTGTAGTCGACGTTCACACGACACCACTAGAAGAATAACACCACAACTTAAATATCATAACATTGAATATTACTCAACCATACTTCACTACTAACATTTAGACTTCACCCATGTCCTCAAGAACTAAACGAACTACTCACGAGACATCATATGGAACATGATCAGAGGTGATATGATGATGAATAACAATCTGAACATAAACCTTGGTTCAACGGTTTCACTCAATAGCATCAATAACAAGTAGAAATCAACACCGGGAGAGTTTCCCCTATCAAACAATCAAGATCAAACCCAAATTGTTACAGCGGTGACGGCGTGCAGCGGTGGAGACGGCGGTGATGATGATGAAGATGATGGTGATGGAGATGATGTCCAGCTCGATGACGGTGACGATGGCGTCGATTTCCCCCTGCGGGAGGGAATTTCCCCGGCGGATCTCAGCCTGCCGGGAGCTCTTTTCTCTGGTGTTCTCCGCCCCGCGAGGCGGCTGTGGCTCTTCGCGATGTACCCCTGGAGCTTAGGTTTTCGGGACAAGGCGTACGCGAAGAAAAGGAGGCGAGAGGGGGCTGGGCCCCCTCCTCCTGAGCGGCGCGGCCAGGCCTTGGGCCGCGCCGGCCCTGTGGGGTGGGCCCACCTCGGGTCCCCTTCGCTCCCTTCGTCTTCTGGAAAAATAGGATTTTTCATATAATTCCCGTCAAGTTGATCTTAGAAATATTGCATTCTGACGGCGCTTTTTCCAGCAGATCCGACTCCGTGCGCGATCCTCCAATAATCATGAAACATGCAAAATAGATGAAATAACATAAGTATTATCTCCAAATATGAAATATATCAATGAATAACAGCAAATTATGATATAAATTAGTGATGCAAATTGGACGTATCAGACAACAGCGTTGATGAAGATGGCGGTGGTGTCGATGGAGAAGCCTTCCGGGGGCACTTCCCCGTCCCGGCGGCGTGCCGGAACAGAGACTCCTGTCCCCCAGATCTTGGCTTCGCGATGGCGGCGGCTCTGGATGGTTTCTCGTACCGTGGCTTTTTCGTATCGAAGATTTAGGTCGAGGGGCTTCTTATAGGCAAAGAGGCGGCGTCAGAAGGTGCAGGGGCCACCGGACACTGGCGCGCCCCCCCGAGCGCCGCCACCATGTGTGGGCCTACTGTGGCCTCTCTGGCCGGTTCTCGGGTGTTGGAAGCTTCATGCAATCTGAATCTTTGGGCGTTGATTTCGTCCGATGAGAAATATTTCCTTACTAGGATTTCTGAAACCAAAAACAGCGAAAAACAACAACTGGCCCTTCGACATCTCGTCAATAGGTTAGTTAGGAAACGCATAAATATGACATAAAGTATGCATAAAACATGTAGATATCATCAATAATGTGGCATGGAACATAAGAAATTATCGATACGTCGGAGACGTATCAGTGGCCCCGTGGCCCCACTTCATCTCCTCTTCGGTCTTCTGGAAGCTTCGTGGCAAAATAGGCCCCTGGGCGTTGATTTAGTCCAATTAGATAATATTTCGTTACTAGGATTTGAAACCAAAACAACAGAAAACAACAAGCTGGCTCTTCGGCATCTCGTTAATAGGTTAGTGCCGGAAAATGCATAAATATGACATAAAGTATGCATAAAACATGTAGGTATCATCAATAATGTGGCATGGAACATAAGAAATTATCGATACGTCGGAGACGTATCAGCATCCCCAAGCTTAGTTTCTGCTCGTCCCGAGCAGGTAAACGATAACAAAGATAATTTCTGGAGTGACATGCCATCATAACCTCGATCATACTATTGTAAGCATATGTAATGAATGCAGCGATCAAAACAATGGTAATGACATGAGTAAACAAATGAATCATAAAGCAATGACTTTTCATGAATACTACTTTCAAGACAAGCATCAATAAGTCTTGCATAAGAGTTAACTCATAAAGCAATAAATCAAAGTAGAGGTATTGAAGCAACACAAAGGAAGATTAAGTTTCAGCAGTTGCTTTCAACTTGTAACATGTATATCTCATGGATAGTTGTCAATGCAAAGTAATATAACAAGTGCAATATGCAAGTATGTAGGAATCAATGCACAGTTCACACAAGTGTTTGCTTCTTGAGGTGGAGAGAGATAGGTGAACTGACTCAACATAAAAGTAAAAGAAAGGCCCTTCGCAGAGGGAAGCATTGATTGCTATATTTGTGCTAGAGCTTTGGTTTTGAAAACAAGAAACAATTTTGTCAACGGTAGTAATAAAGCATATGTATCATGTAAATTATATCTTACAAGTTGCAAGCCTCATGCATAGTATACTAATAGTGCCCGCACCTTGTCCTAATTAGCTCGGATTACCGGGATTATCATCGCAATACATATGTTTCAACCAAGTGTCACAAAGGGGTACCTCTATGCCGCTTGTACAAAGGTCTAAGGAGAAAGCTCGCATTGGATTTCTCGCTTTTGATTATTCTCAACTTAGACATCCATACCGGGACAACATAGACACAGAGATAATGGACTCCTCTTTAATGCATAAGCATGTAGCAACAATTAATGTTCTCATATGAGATTGAGGATATTTGTCCAAAACTGAAACTTCCACCATGATTCATGGCTTTAGTTAGCGGCACAATGTTCTTCTCTAACATTATGCATGCTCTAACCATTAAATAAGTGGTAAATCGCCCTTACTTCAGACAAGACGGACATGCATAGCAACTCACATGATATTCAACAAAGAGTAGTTGATGGTGTCCCCAGGAACATGGTTATCGCACAACAAGCAACTTAATAAGAGATAAAGTGCATAAGTACATATTCAATACAATAGTTTTTAGGCTATTTGTCCCATGAGCTATATATTGCAAAGGTAGAGGATAGAAATTTAAAGGTAGCACTCAAGCAATTTACTTTGGAATGGCGGAGAAATACCATGTAGTAGGTAGGTATGGTGGACACAAATGGCATAGTGGTTGGCTCAAGGATTCGGATGCATGAGAAGTATTCCCTCTCGATACAAGGTTTAGGCTAGCAAGGTTGTTTGAAACAAACACAAGGATGAACCGGTGCAGCAAAACTCACATAAAAGACATATTGTAAATATTATAAGACTCTACACCGTCTTCCTTGTTGTTCAATCCTTACTAGAAATTATCTAGACTTTAGAGAGACCAATTATGCAAACCAAATTTTAGCAAGCTCTATGTATTTCTTCATTAATGGGTGCAAAGTATATGATGCAAGAGCTTAAACATGAGCACAACAATTGCCAAGTATAAAATTATCCAAGACATTTTACCAATTACTACATGTAGCATTTCCCGTTTCCAACCACATAACAATTTAACGAAGAAGATTCAACCTTCGCCATGAATACTATGAGTGAAGCCTAAGGACATATTTGTCCATATGCAACAGCGGAGCGTGTCTCTCTCCCACACAAGAATGCTAGGATCCATTTTATTCAAACAAAAACAAAAACAAAAACAAACCGACGCTCCAAGCAAAGTGCATAAGATGTGATGGAATAAAAATATAGTTTCAGGGGAGGAACCTGATAATGTTGTCGATGAAGAAGGGGATGCCTTGGGCATCCCCAAGCTTAAACGCTTGAGTCTTCTTGAAATATGCAGGGGTGAACCACCGGGGCATCCCCAAGCTTAGAGCTTTCACTCTCCTTGATCATATTGTATCATCTCCCTCTCTTGATCCTTGAAAACTTCCTCCACACCAAACTCAAAACAACTCATTAGAGGGTTAGTGCACAATCAAAATTTACATGTTCAGAGGTGACATAATCATTCTTAACACTTCTGGACATTGCACAAAGCTACTGAAAGTTAATGGAATCGAAAAATCCATCAAGCATAGCAAAACAGGCAATGCGAAATAAAAGGCAGAATCTGTCAAAACAGAACAGTTCGTAAAGACGAATTTTATTGAGGCACCAGACTTGCTCAAATGAAAATGCTCAAATTGAATGAAAGTTGCGTACATATCTGAGGATCACTCACGTAAATTGGCATAATTTTCTGAGTTACCTACAGAGAATTTTGCCCAGATTCGTGACAGCAAGAAATCTGTTTCTGCGCAGTAATCCAAATCTAGTATGAACCTTACTATCAACGACTTTACTTGGCACAACAATGCAACAAAATAAGATAAGGAGAGGTTGCTACAGTAGTAACAACTTCCAAGACTCAATATAAAATAAAGGTGCAGTAGTAAAAACATGGGTTGTCTCCCATAAGCGCTTTTCTTTAACGCCTTTCAGCTAGGCGCAGAAAGTGTGTATCAAGTGTTATCAAGAGACGAAGTATCAACATCATAATTTGTTCTAATAATAGAATCAAAAGGTAACTTCATTCTCTTTCTAGGGAAGTGTTCCATACCTTTCTTGAGAGGAAATTGATATTTAATATTACCTTCCTTCATATCAATGGTAGCACCAACGGTTCGAAGAAAAGGTCTTCCCAATATAATGGGACAAGATGCATTGCATTTAATATCCAAGACAACAAAATCAACGGGGACAAGGTTATTGTTAACGGTAATGCGAACATTATCAACTCTCCCCAAAGGTTTCTTTGTAGAATGATCAGCAAGATTAACATCCAAATAACAATTTTTCAATGGTGGCAAGTCAAGCATATTATAGATTTTCTTAGGCATAACGGAAATACTTGCACCAAGATCACATAAAGCATTACAATCAAAGTCATTGACCTTCATCTTAATGATGGGCTCCCAACCATCCTCTAGCTTCCTAGGAATAGAAGCTTCGCGTTCTAATTTCTCTTCTCTAGCTTTTATGAGAGCATTTGTAATATGTTTTGTGAAAGCCAAGTTTATAGCACTAGCATTAGGACTCTTAGCAAGTTTTTGTAAGAACTTTATAACTTCAGAGATGTGGAAATCATCAAAATCCAAACCATTATAATCTAAAGCAATGGGATCATCATCCCCAATGTTGGAAAAAATTTCAGCAGTTTTATCACAAGCAGTTTCAGCAGTTTTAGCAGTTTCAGGCAGTTTTTCACGCTTTGCATTAGAAGTGGAAACATTGCCAACACCAATTCTTTTACCATTATTAGTAGGAGGTGCATCAACATGTGAAGCATTAGCATTGCTAGTGGTGGTAATAGTCCAAACTTTAGCTATATCTTCTTTAGCATTTTTCTTCTTTCTCACTAACATTCTGACCATCAATCTTATATTCTCATTAATTCTAACTTGATTGGCATTTGCAGTATCTTCAATTTATTATTATGATTTTCATTCAGCATAACTGATTTCAGATCAACATAGCAAGACTATCGACTTTAGAAGCTAGTATATCAATTTTCCCAAGCTTTTCTTCATGATTTGTTAAAAGCAGTTTGTACATGCTATTAATTCTTCAGCATATTTAGTCCAAGAGGTGTTCTATTATTGTTGTAAAATTATAAAATTACCATGGCAGTTGCCGCTATTATAAGGATATGGCTATATTTCATTACTAAATTTAATCCCAGATATTGTTGTTGAAATTATTATTTTTAATGAAGTTTACATCACCATGTTCTTCTTGTGAACCAATGAAGCTAATGGAACATCATTAGGATCAACATTAGTCCTACCATTTACAAGCACTTAGACATAATAGCATCAATCTTTATCTTTTTAAGGAAGAGGTTTCTTAATAAATTTATTATACCTTGTGGAACTCTTTAGTGTGCCATCAGATAATTAATCATCATATTGTAAAACTGTTTAGCCACTTCAAGAGTGATGGACATAAAGGTACCTCCGATCATTTGAATCAATAGGTTCAGCGAAGAGAAATTCAGTCTGCATAAAAGAGTTTGGATGATCATCAGTATTGGAGTCATCGGTTGACATTTTAATAAAAGATTCATTCTTTCATGCTTGGGCAACATACTCATTATCAATTGTTAAAATTCATTGTCTTTCTCCTCAAAGATATAATTTTAGGGGAGGATAATATCTAAAAGCATCCTTACATTAGTCCATGAATCAATACTATTCTTCGGAGAGATATAACCAATCTTTAGCTCTTCCTCTTAATGAGAAGGGAACAATTTTAATTTTATAATGTCACCATCTACATCTTATACTTTTGCATTTCCAAAATTCAACAAAATTATTGAGATGGTAGCATCATCAGAACTAACACAGAAAAATTCATACTGCATAACAAATTGATAAGCGAGTTTAATTTAAGAATTATGTTTGTAGTAGCGGTGGAGCAATAGGTGGTATAAAATCGTATTATTTGTGGTTGTGGAAGTCACACAACTTAGTATTTTCAGGTACCCTTTAGTAATAGTAAATAAAGCAAACTAGATAGTGTAAATGCAAGTGCGAATATAATTTTTGATATAAAATTTAAAATAAAGATATTAAAATAAAGTAAAGCTAGCAACTAATTTTTTTTTGTTTTAAATATAATGCAGCAAACAAGAAAATTAAATAAAATAAAACAAGACAAACAAAAGTAAAAGAGATTGGATTGTGGGAGACTCCCATGAGTGTCATGCAGTCTCACAGAGCAGCAGCCTTGAGAAATCTCACTTGATGGCGTGGTAAACGTATGTCTTTATTTATACCACGTCTGGTTAGAACCAAAGAGGAAGATTAGATCGTCTGACAATCTGAATTTCCTCATTAAGAAATAAAAGTTTAACATCAAGGCAGTGAATAAGAAGCACGTGAAGGTTGATGGCTGGCGTGGTGTAGTCTTGAAACACCGAGGGATTGGCGCCAACATAGAACACACAACACAACCAAATTACTTTGCTCCAACGTGACAGTGAGGTTGTTCTCACCGGCTTGCTGTAACATAGGATTAGATGTATAGTGTATGGATGATGATTGAAATTGCAGTATTAGAACAGTATTACGATGGGTGTATTGATGAAATGGACGGGGTCCACAGTTCACTAAAGTGTCTCTCACATAAGATAAATAGCATGTTGGGTGAACAAATTACGAGTTGGGCAATTGACAAATAAAGAGAGACATGACCATGCACATACATGATATGATGAGTATAGTGAGATTTAATTGGGCATTACGACAAAGTACATAGACCGCTATCAGCATGCATCTATGCCTAAAAAGTCCACCTTCGAGGTTATCATCAGACCCTTAGGTATTAAGTTGCAAACGAGACAATTGCATTAAGTATGGTGCGTAATGTAATGCAATAACTACATCCTCGGACATAGCATCAATATTTTATCCCTAAGTAGCAACGGCACATCCACAACCTTAGAACTTGTCACCGTCCCAGATTTAATGGAGGCATGAACCCACTATCGAGCATAAATACTCCTCTTGGAGTTAAAGGTAAAAAACTTGGCCGAGCCTCTACTAATAACGGAGGGCATGCCAGATCATAAACAACACATAGGTATAAATTGATAATCAACATAACATAGTATTCTCATCCATCGGATCCCAACAAACACAACATGTAGCATTACGAGGATAGATGATCTTGATCATGTTAGGCAGCTCACAAGACCAGAGCAATGAAGCACAATTAGGAGAAGACGACCATCTAGCTGCGCTATGGACCCATAGTCCGAGGTGAACTACTCACTGCATCACTCGGAGCGACCATGAGGTGAAGAGTCCTGGGGAGATGATTCCCTCTCCCGGCGAGAGGTGCGGAAGCGTCTCCAAAATCCCAAAGGGAGATGGGATTAGCGGCGCGTCTCGAGTTTCAGTATCGTGGCTCTCGATCTTGGGGGGTTTGTGACAGACTATGGCGGAAGGGGCGGAGTCGGAGGCGTCACGGGGCCCCACACGCTAGGGCAGGCCGAGAAGCCAGGCGCGCCGCCCTAGTGTGGCGGCGCCCGTGGCCCCACTTCGTCTCCTGCGGTCCTTACCGGAAGCTTCGTGGCAAATAGGCCCTGGGCGTTCATTTCGTCCCATTCTAAGAATATTTCCTTACTAGGATTTAAAACCAAAAACCTTGAGAAAACAACAACTGGCTCTTTGGCATCTTGTTAATAGGTTGATACTTCAGGAAAATGCATAAATATGACATAAAGTATGCATAAACATGTAGGTATCATCAATAATGTGGCATGGAACATAGAAATTATCGATACGTCGGAGCGTATCAACATGCCATCATAATCTTGATCATACTATTGTAAGCACATGTAATGAATGCGGCGATTAGAAGCAATGTAAATGCAATGAGTAAACAATTGAATCATATAGCAAAGACTTTTCATAAATAGTACTTTCAAGACAAGCATCAATAAGTCTTGCATAAGATTTAACTCATAAAGCAATAATTTCAAAGTAAAGGCAATGAAGCAACACAAGGAAGATTAAGTTTCAGCATTTGCTTTCAACTTGTAACTGTATATCTCATGGACATTGTCAACATAAAAGTAATATAACAAGTGCAATATGCAGTATGTAGGAATCAATGCCTGATTCACACAAGTGTTTGCTTCTTGAGATGGGAGAGAAATAGGTGAACTTGACTCAACATAAAAGTAAAAAGAAAGGCCCTTCGCGCAGAGGAAGCATTGATTGCTATGTTTGTGCTAGAGCTTTTGATTTTGAAAACAGAAACAATTTTGTCAACGGTAGTAATAAAGCATATGTATTATGTAAATTATATCCTACAAGTTGAAAGCCTCATGCATAGTGTACCAATAGTGCCCGCACCTTGTCCTAATTAGCTCGGATTACTTGTATTATCATTGCAATACATATGTTTTAACCAAGTATCACAAAGGGGTACCTCTATGCCGCTTGTACAAAGGTCTAAGGAAAGCTCGCATTGGATTTCTCGCTTTTGGATTATTCTCAACTTAGACATCCATACGGGACAACATAGACAACGAGATAATGGACTCCTCTTTAATGCATAAGCATTTAGCAACAATTAATATTCTCATACGAGATTGAGGATATTTGTCCAAAGCTGAAACTTCCACCATGAATCTTGGCTTTAGTTAGCGGCTCGATGTTCTTCTCTAACAATATGCATGCTCTAACCATTCAACTCATGGTAATCGCCCTTACTTGAGACAAGACGGACATGCATAGCAACTCACATGATATTCAACAAAGTGTTGATGGTCCCGGAACATGGTTATCGCACAAAAAACAACTTAATAAGAGATAAAGTCACTGAAAATTACATATTGATACCACAATAGTTTTTGAGCTGTTGTCCCATGAGATATATATTGCAAAGGCGAAGAATGGAAATTTTAAAGGTAGCACTCAAGCAATTTACTTTGGAATGTCGGAGAAATACCATCTAGTGGGTAGGTATGGTGGACACAAATGGCATAGTGTTTGGCTCAAAGATTTTGGATGCATGAGAAGTATTCCCTCTCGATACAAGGTTTAGGCTAGCAAGGTTATGTGAAACAAACACAAGTATGAACCGGTGCAGCAAAAAAAACTCACATAAAAGACATATTGTAAGCATTATAAGACTCTACACCGTCTTCCTTGTTGTTCGACCCTTACTAGAAATTATCTAGACCTTAGAGAGGCCAATTATGCAAACCAAATTTTAGCAAGCTCTATGTATTTCTTCATTAATAGGTGCAAAGTATATGATGCAAGAGCTTAAACATAAGCGCACAACAATTGCCAAGTATCACATTATTCAAGACATTCTACCAATTACCACATGTAGCATTTCCGTTTCAACCATATAACAATTTAAAGATGATTCAACCTTCGCCATGAATATTATGAGTAAACCTAAGGACACATGTGTCCATATGAAAGCGGAGCGTGTCTTTCTCCACACAATGAATGCTAGGATCCAACTTTATTCAAACAAAACAAAAACAAAAGCAAGCAGACGCTCCAAGCAAAGTGCATAAGATGTGATGGAATAAAAATATAGTTTCACTAGAGGAACGATAATGTTGTCGATGAAGAAGGGGATGCCTTGGGCATCCCCAAGCTGACATGTAGGTCTTCTTGAAATATGCAGGGATGAACCACGGGGGCATCCCCAAGCTTAGAGCTTTCACTCTCCTTGATCTTATTGTATCATCCTCCTCTCTTGATCCTTGAAAACTTCCTCCACACCAAACTCAAAACAACTCATTGGGGTTAGTGCATAATCAAAATTCACATGTTCCAGAGGTGACATAATCATTCTTAACACTTCTGGACATTGCACAAAGCTGCTGAGTTAATGGAATATAAAAATCCATCAAGCATAGTAAAACGAGGCAATGCGAAATAAAGGCAGAGTCTGTCAAAACAGAACGGTTCATAAAGATGAATTTCTAAGAAAAGCACCAGACTTGCTCAAATGAAAATTTTCAAATTGAATGAAAGTTGCGTACATATACGAGGATCACTCACGTAAATTGGCAGAATTTTCTGAGTTACCTACGGAGAATTCTGCCCAGATTCGTTACAGCAAAGAAATCTGGAACCGCGCAGTAATCCAAATCTAGTGAACCTTACTATCAAGAATTTACTTGGCACAAAAATGCAACAAAACTAAGATAAGGAGAGGTTGCTACAGTAGTAACAACTGAACTCAAATATAAAATAAAAGTGCGGTAGTAAAATCATGGGTTGTCTCCCATAAGCGCTTTTCTTTAACGCCTTTCAGCTAGGCGCAGAAAGTGTATATCAAGTATTATCAAGAGATGATGCATTAGATGCTCCATTATCTATAGTGGTATTAAGAGCTTTACCAATTTTAGGCCTATAATGTTTTGGTTTAGGCACCTTAGAGACGTACATGAACTTTTGCTTCTTACCCACATAAGCTTTCTCCTTAAACTTAATAGAAGAAAAAGTTGAACCCAAGGTTCCCATAGCTTCTTCAAGTTCACTAATCCTTTGGGTTTGATTATCATGAATAGCACAAGTTTCTAAGATGGCAATTCTCTCATTAATTCCACCTAGAGATTTGTCAAGTTTATCAGTGCTATTAAGTAATTCTCCCAACTTAGTCTCAATACTTGGAAGATTTTGCTCTATGGTTTCTAACTTTTTCATGACATCTTCAAAAGAGATTTCAGTTTTAACTTCATTGATAGGTGGTATTCCAAATATACTCTCAATAATGCAACTAGCTTCTAAAGCAGGAGTGCCTAGGAAATTACCTCCCGCGAGACAATCAAGAACATACCTATTCCAGCTAGAGATACCAACATAAAAATTCCTGAGTAGAATAGTGGTGGAGTGTTTCTTAGTGCACCTATTATGAGCATCACTAATTCTATACCAAGCATCTTTTAAACATTCTCCCCTTGTTGCTTAAATGAACGAACTTCAACTTCAGGATTACTCATTTTAGCAATAGTAAATAAAGCAAACTAGATAAAGTAAATGCAAGTCACTATTTTTTTGTGTTTTTAATATGGCGAGCAAGACAGTAAATAAAGTAAAACTAGCAACTAATTTTTTTGTGTTTTTGATATAATGCAGCAAACAAAGTAGTAAATAAAATAGGGATTTCTATTTTTGCCCACTGCTTAGATTAGTTGTACTCGGTTTTCCCGGCTCGTTAGTTTTTCCTCGGTTTTCCCTCCCTCTAGTTTGAAACCCCTCGAAGGCGCGGGTTGCGTCGGAGTCGAGAGGCCTTACGGTGCAGTGGTCCCGGTTCACCATTTGTCCCAGATCTCAAATCAGCGACCAGGTGGATCCATCACCGTGACAACGTGGGCGTTTATTTCCTGATTGTATACGCGGTGCTGCCAATGACAAATGGGGCCGCTCTATGCGGCTGCCGCCGCAACCAATGACCAGTGGGTCGTCTATTTATTTATAGAAAATTATATATTGCCGCTCTGTGGGGCCTCAGCAGCCAATGACCGATGTGGTCGTCTATTTTATTTAGAGAATATAATATAGAGCCGCTATGTAGGGGCTGCCTCAGCCCATGGCACGTGACTATTTTCGGCTTAATCTAAAGTGACTCTTATGCTAAACATTGTGCATCCGACGTTGACCTAGCGGTGGCGGCGAGCATAGCCGTTCGACCATGCCGATATCGGCATCGGCATCGGCATCGTTTGGAGGAATGTGGTGCTCGAATAATAGTGGAAATGCGATATTTTTTGTGCATAATATATAGAAAATAGCTAGATCTCTAAATCGATGCATATGAAGCTACATATATATTCTTGGTCATAATCCCCTTAATTATCTAAAAGGGATGGATGCATGGCTTCACGTCGTCGTCGCTTTCATCGTCAGTATCTTCGTCGTACGAGTAGTAGTACTTCCCGCACATTGTTCCGTCGAACACCTTCATTGTGAGCATCATCGCCTTCATATTTGAAGTGTACGAACCAGCCGAAATCCACACCGTGCGCGATGGCGAATTTCTCCCGGCCCTTGTCGAGGTACATCCTTTGTCAGTCAAATAGGACCTCCACCGGTCGACGAGGACCGTAGTCGGTGCTCGCGGATACACCTTATTGGCTCCCTTGTAGTCAAGATAGTCGCAAAATTTTTTGGGGAGTTCACCTGCAAAGAGATCGAGCGCTGATCGTTTGAAATTGGAACCCTTGAAATTAAAGGTTTTTAGAACATGCCCATAATTAGTCACATGCATCATATATGTGGGGAACGCGTACGTACCTTCTTGACCAAAGGGTCTTCATAGACGACGATGAAGAACTCTTCTATGATCAATGGCAGTGTTGACGGTGGTGGTGGCAATGATTCCCCTTCCCCTTCCCCTTCCCCTTCCGGTCCGCGTCAGAGACGTGGAAGCCATGGCAATGGATAAAGTGTATGTGAACGAAGAAGAGAGAGGCGCAGAACCTATTGACACAAGGGATGGCCGTGTGGGTGTTTATAAGGGAGAGATGGCCGTTGTAGTTTATACAATAAAATAAGGAGGAGATGACCGTTGTGGGGGTTTATACACAATAAATTAAGGAGGAGCCGACCGTTGTGGGGGTATATATCTCAACAAAAAAAGTAATGCCTAAAAGAAAAGTAATGGCTACAAGAAATCGGTGATGGTTTATCGTTTTTTTGCGTGAAAAGTAATGGGTACAAGAAATGGGTGATGGTGTATCATTTTTTGCGTGAAAAGTAATGGCTACAACAAAATCGGTGATGGTTTATCGTTTTTTGCGTGGAAAGTAATGGCTACAAGAAATGGGTGATGGTGTATCATTTTTTGCGTGAAAAGTAATGGCTACAACAAAATCGGTGATGGTTTATCGTTTTTTTTGCGTTGAAAGTAATGGGTACAAGAAATGGGTGATGGTGTATCATTTTTTTGCGTGAAAAGTAATGGCTACAACAAAATCGGTGATGGTTTATCATTTTTTGCGTGGAAAGTAATGGGTACAAGAAATGGGTGATGGTGTATCATTTTTTTTGCGTGAAAAGTAATGGCTACAACAAATCGGTGATGGTTTATCATTTTTTTGCGTGAAAAGTATTGGCTACAACAAATCGGTGATGGTTTATAATTTTTTTGCGTGTGGAAAGTAATGGCTACAACAAATCGGTGATGGTTTATCGTTTTTTGCGTGGAAAGTAATGGCTACAACAAATCGGCGATGGTTTATCGTTTTTGCGTGAAAATAATGCCTAAAAAGAGTTTATAATTTAACAAGTGAAAAATAATGCGAGAAAACCAAACTTTTAATCTTGGGTAACCGCCCTTCCGCATACATAAATTGGAAGCTAGCAAACTGACAGAGAGAGAGAGAGAGAGGGTGGTGACCCCGAGACCAGAGAGAGAGATAGGGATTATCTTGCCCGTTAGATCATACGATCAACGGTCGGCGGGCACGATCCCCGTGACATGGGCTAGACCAATCGGGGCAATGTTGGGCGTCCTGTGAGAGTGTGTGAAGGGAGAGAGCAACCGAGTAGTATCAAGAAACCAAGGGCAAGTGAGTAGTAAACAGACTAAGGGATTGAAATATGAGATTTAAAAATTGGAAAATGCGTGTTTTGTGTCGTGGTATCGTCATGACATATGCCATAGGGTGGCTAATCGAGGTGGTTCCTAGTGGTCTCACGGCGGTATCCGGAAGCGGGTATGGAGCACGACGACAGCCCGACGTACACGGAGTTCGAGACCCTCAGATGGGTAACACCTCTACTCTGCTATGAGTGTATAAGATGATCACACGGTACAATGGTGCTCCTTGAGGCGTGTCCATTTGCTCTGGGAGGCTAAGGTAGACGAAGGTCTCTCTCACGGGGCGGCTCTAAGACTAGTGAATGAGTGATCGATGTCCCACTTGTACGAGGGGGGTAGCCGGCTTATATAGGCAGGCACTTTACATATAAGTCCCTAAGGTCTAGTGGCGGCGGCATGGTAAACTCCAGCTCCGGGTCCCGCTAGAGCGGCGCGCGAGGGCGGGTCGGCGTAGTGGCACGTCCCATCCGCCTGCTCAGGTCGGCAGCGTGGGAGGTGCTGTCGTAGTCGTCATCATGCTCCGTAGCGCGTACGGCTCGACGTACGCCATGACGGCCTGTCTGGCGCGTGGCACTGCTGCTCTACGGTGCCCGTGCTACGGAGATGAGGTCCAGCGTGGACCTTTGAACCGGCTCACCTGATTCCTTCGGGCAAGACTTCGCCGACCTCGAGTCAGTGCGGTATAAACCTCGATCGGATATGGCTTGTAGAGCCGGCCGCTACGGCAGCTGAGGCGCGGCCCGGGCGGGCTAGGACTTAGAGACAATGACTCGAGGCCAGAGCCCGCGACTCCCAGTGAGGCGCTCCTCGGCCCGGCCTTTCTTGCATGTGCCGACCGTCCTCGCGTGGCCTCGCGTCCATTGCCCTACCGGGGGTCTTCCCCCCGACGCTGGCAAGGTCCTACATCTAGAAGGACCTAGGCGAGGTTTCACTGACTTTATATATCTCTTGTTTAGGCGGCTCCCGGAGAAACCGTGAAATTTCATTGCGTAGGTTGCGCCCTCGTCCGGCTCGCCTCGTCCGGCTTCCTCCAGCCGGACGCCTTTTTTGCTCATGTTGTTTTCACTTTTTATTAAGTGTTGCTGGTTCTTCCGGCTTGTTGCCAGAAATTGGGGCCGGGTCGATTTTATCGTCCGGCTCCGGCTTGGGTACACCGGCAACTCCGCCGCCTCGAGTCCCGCGCCCGACTTGACCGTTCTGACGGCCTCGGCGTGGCCGTTTCGTATGGTCACATCACTGCCCCCTTCCGGATTTTCTGCGGTAGTGGGCGAAGTGGTGCGGCCGTTTCTGGTAACTGCCGGCGTCGCGTGGGGCGGTTTCGGCGCAGTTAATCCCATCGTGGCCCACGATCGCCACGTGGCTGCGTAACGGGCGTGCGGGACGGCTATAAATGCCCCCCGCGCGGTACCGAGGCACCCTTCTTCTTCCTCGTGCCACTGCTTCTTCTCTCTCTCTTTCTCGAGCGCTTTCGCACGCCGTCGATTCTTCTCCGGTGACCTCCTGGCGAACCTCGGCGACCTTTCGCGGCCGGAGCTCTCAGCGCGTTCCGGTAACCGCCTGCGCCAACCGGCGCCACGGAGCCCCGCGACTCGACGGTTGCGTTCGTCGCCCGCGCGCTCTCCTCACGGTGAGGGCGGTTCCTCTTCTCCCTTGATCTTGCTTGGTCCTCTTCCTCCCCTCGCTGCTTCGTCGATGGCCTCCGCCGGGGCGGGTCTGGAGGCTCGTACATGAGCAGCGAAAGCGACATCGAGCGGCGGTGCGCCTCCCGCGGATTCCTCGGGAGGTGGTCACGCAGGCGCAGCGCGAAGGAGCCAGCGGAGCCAGCTGACGCGTCGTCTTCGAGCGCGCACCTTGGCCGTGGAGCTGAGTGCAGGAGCCCCGGCCTTCTTGCATCGATTCTGGATTTCTTCGACCTGCGGCCGCCTCTCTTCTTGAAACCAGCGCGTCGTCCTCCTTCGTGCTATGTGGCTTTTATGGAGGGCTACGCGGAAACGTGGCCGATCGACCTGCCGGAGCCGGCTCAGCCACTCAAGTCGCAGACGGCGAGGCGCACAGGGACTGCCGGCTGCGCCTCCATCTATCCCCGCGCCGGCTCGCTCTTCCCGAAGATACCGACTGTCTCGGTGAAGCACTGGCAGATGTCGTTCTTCTACGTGAAGAACGCCAACCCGAGCCTTCGGCCGTCAACCTGCCGGGTATGATCCGGCTCTCCTGCGACTACCCGGCTCAGCGGGGTCCTAACGCCAAGTCGTGGGATCCGGGCTGTCGGAGTCAACTCCTACGGGATTTCTTGGGGGAGTGCGTCCAAGAGGGCCGGCTGAGCGAGGACCTCCTCTGCACCTACGTGGAGCGCGGGTGATCCGCTCGGTACCGCGTCCACGAGATCGGGCTTATGTCCGGTATTTGGATCCGACCCGGACGCTCGCGGATAGCGCTCGCAAGGCCGTCGCTGCCGGGTCACTTGGCTTCACCAAGGCCAACTGCTTGGGAAGGCGGGCGTGGGGAACTGCCGCCGCCACAGCCACGAACCGCGCCCCGCTGTGGGTAAGTTGTATTTTTAGCTTGTGCCTTTCGACTTGCGGCTGCGTGACTCGCTTGTTATTCATACGTTCTTGTTTCTAGATCTTCCCCCGCGAAGATCGGGGACGGCGACTTGCGCACAAGATGATCTGGACGGCGGATCTCGTGAATCGGGCCGACCAAGCCGGTGACCGGAGCCCGGCGACAAGCGCGGCGATGACGGCCTCGCCGGCGGTGCGACCGGCGGCCAGGGCACAGCCCCGCCGCCTTCGGCCGGAGCAGCGGGAGGGAGGGAGGGCGGAGGCGCGACCCACGTCCACCACGGGGCCGACTCCGATCCGGGCGGTGCCTCTACGCACGAGCCGCACCGCCTCGGCGACTTCGCGGCAGACGCCGGCGGAACACGACGGGGCGGAGGGCCGAGGCCAGAGACGGCGCCGGCCAAGGGCCCAGGGTCCACGAGATGAGCGGGTAAGTCTTTTGTTTTCTTCGTTGTTTGATTCCTTTTCTTTCCTTGCTTTGCACCTAACTTCCTTTGTTTGTTTGACTAGGGCCGCCATCAAGTTCGCACGGGCGGTGCCTGCAGACGACTGCGCGTGTTGCTTGTGAATTCCGCCCGACGAGGAAGTGGCTTCGCGCGCCGACATCCCGCGCCGCCACCCCCATTGTGTTGTACGCCATGATTGCTGCCTCTGCGGCGTCTTCTTAGTGCGCCTCCTTGGCGCGGGCAGGCGCAGCGAGTCGGCAGGCGCTGGCGACATTTCCGCACAGCCGTACTGAGCGGCTGCCTGGAAATGGCGAGTGTCTACCGGCGAGCGAACCGGCGGAGGCTGCGCACTGAGGAGCGGAGGTGGTTCCCACCGGGCCAGCCGCGCCGCCTCGGCCCGGGCCTGCGCCGCCTGTTTGGGAAGGGGCGCAGCGGGAGGGGCCGGCGCGCGCTAAGGACCGACTCCCAGGCATTGGTGAGGTCGAAGGGCCCGGCGGTGCCCACTGGTCTTCACGTGGCCAAGGGTGCCGGTTGGTGAGCGTGCGAGTCCGCCTCGGACTCCAGCCGGCTCCCGTGGCACCATGGAGAAGGCGGAACGAGAGGCGGACTCTGCGGGTCACGCGGTCGGGAGGAACCGCCCGGCCTGGCGCCCACAGAAGATGCTTTACTCCGGCCTCGCGCCGGCCTCCAAGAACAAAGAAGCCGCCGAGGCCATGGCCCAGCTGTCGACGCTGGAGGAGGCTAGGTAGGTGGCTTCTTATCTTATTTTTTGCGATTTTATTGTTATCTTGGTAGCCCTCCGAGGCATGAGCCGGTGCGAGAGCGGCCCCGAGTTTCGCCTAAACGATTGACTTCTTTTCAGGTGGTCGACGAGCGGCGCACCGTCTTGTACAACAAGGTGACCGGCTACCACAAGGCCAAGATTGAGCGGGGCACCTTGGCTCGTGGGCTGGAAGCCGTCAAGGGCTCTTGCTTCTTTTGGCTCAATGTCTTCTTTCTTTTGTCTTTGTTGGCTGGCATTTCTTTAGGCTGCCTCGTGATTGAGGCCGCCAGGTCCGCGGTGCGGAGAGTGACCTCGGGTTGCTCGCTCGGTCGTAGGAGCGAGGAGAGGCGGGCGCGACTGCGGCCGCCAAGCTCAAGGTGTTGATGGGGAGTTGACGCGGGCTGCGCCGAGTGGAAAAGACATCTCGCCAGGCTGCTTTCAACAGGACGAGAGAAAGGAGAGGTGGATGATGCGAGGCGGCGGGTGGACGAGGAGTGGAGAAGCGGCGTGCTTCCGAGAGGGAGTCGCAGCCAAGTCCACGGAGCGCGGCTGCGCCAAGCCTTTGGACGGACCTTATTGTGATCCGCGGTTTTTGGTGAGTGTCTATGTTTCCTTCCCCTTTTAGGCTTTCGTGTCGACTCCGACCTCGGGGCAGTGGCCATTTGTGAAGCTTATCTTTACTATCTCCATCTTCGAGTGAGGCGATCGGTTCGTCTTGCATTTCTTGCTTGATCTTTTCTTTGATAACAGGAAATCTCCATCTTGGTGGGAGGCCGATCGGCTCGTGCCGTGCGCGGTCCTAAACTTGGAATCTCCATCTTCGGGCTGAGGCGATCGGCTCGTCTCGGTGCTGCCCGATCTACTAGGACCGAGGTGCTTTTCAGCTTATTTCGAAGCACCTTGACTTCGACCTTCTTCCTTCTTGCAGCGGCCTTCCCGGAGGCAGATAACGGGCAGGACTGACTATGCTAGAGCAGAGAGCAGGCGGCGCGAGGGCAGCTGGAGGCTTCACCATGGAGGACCACATGTCGTCCCTGGCCCCGCGTGGAGCCCATCACCAAGTTTGGTTGGGAGCTCCGGAAGGCGGAGCTGGTCCCGATGTTGTGGCCCGGCAAGGAGGCGCCATGAACTCATCTCCGACCTCGCCCCTCTACGATCGACGGCGCCAGGAAAGCTTCATTGAGTGTGGAAGGAGATTAACCACGCGGCCAGGCGCCGACATGGCGCTGTCTTTTGTCTCTCTGAGCCTGAGGTGGACTGGGACGCTCGAAATGTCAATGGCGTGGAGGAGGGCTCGGGGGCGGAAACGGAAGGCCGCCCGACTTGCAGGAGCCAGCGCCATCGCCGACTTCATCGACAAGCGCGTCTTCATCGCGATCCGAACCCGCCGTCTGACGATGAGGAGGAGCTTGAAGACGGAAAGGAGTCGAGAGATGGATTCTCGCCTTTCTTTGGTGATGCGGTGTTCCTCTGTAGGTGCTGAACTCTTTGT
The DNA here is from genome assembly GCA_030979885.1 of Lolium multiflorum. Classification (NCBI taxonomy): domain Eukaryota; kingdom Viridiplantae; phylum Streptophyta; class Magnoliopsida; order Poales; family Poaceae; genus Lolium; species Lolium multiflorum. The sequence continues at coordinate 84,336,134 of CM061750.1, forward strand.
TCATGTAGCTTTGCTTTGCCAAGACAAATTATTAAATCCCCGGAATGCCGGGTGCCTTATGTAAAGACAATATTATCGCCCTTTTTATTATGACGCACTTTAATGTGTTTGTTAATCATTTGTGTGCCGGCTTGCTTTCTTCCGACTTGTTCGCTTTTCCCATCCGCCCCACTCTTTGGCCCTTGCCGATCGTACGTCCGGCTTGCGGTCCGTCGCCGGATCAAGGGCGTGCCGCTGGGTGAGGCCGATAGTATTTCAGTCGAACGAGCCGATTTCGGCAGTCCGATACTTTTATGAAAGGTTGCAAGTCAACTCGCTTTACTCTTTCCTTAGTCGTTTTTCGCGTGTCGGCTCTAGGCCTTACTCCCGCCCGGCCGGACAGCCGGGTTGCGGTCTGTAGCTGGTCGGAAGCCGGCTGTCGGAAATCAGATCACGTTACTAAGCCGTCGCGTGAAAGGGTTCAAGCCAATTGGCGAAACGAAGTAGAGTGCGCGAAAAGCTTGTTGGAAACGGCACTCTTGGCGTATGCTTTTTCATAGCTTACAAAAGGGATACAAGGGATACATACATTCCTGCTCTCAAGTGTAAAATGGTCGAAGCAACCTGACATTCCAGGGACGTTTTGTCTCCTCGTCGGTTTGCTCGCCTTGTTCTTTGGCCTCTTGGGCATCTATGAGATAGTAGGAATCATTGCCTCATTGCCTTGCTCACGATGAAGGGACCCTCCCATGGGGATGCTAGTTTATGCTGTCCCGCTGTCCGTTGGATCAGCCGGAGCACTAGGTCTCCCTTCCTCGGAATGCTGGGACTTGACCTTCCGGGACGATAGCGACGGAGGCTTTGCTGGTATACGGTGGACCTGGATTCGGCCATCGGCGGAATTTTCAGCGGTCGACTCCATCTTCGCGAGCTTCTTTGGCTTCGGCTTCCGTGCATAGCTTGATCCTTGGCGCGTCGTGCTCGATGTCGGTCGGCAGGACGCTTCGGCCTCGTATACGAGGAAGAAGGGCGTGAAGCCGGCGAGCGGTTTGGCGTTGTGCGCAGGCTCCCACGGCCATGTTGACGTTCTTCAATCCAGCGGCGGTGAGCGTTCAGCGGCTCCACCGAGCGAGGCGGATCTCAGAGCTAGGATCAAGCCGTTGCCTTCTCCACTTGGCCGTTGGTCTCCGGGTGTGCTAGGATAGTAGGTCCCATTCGGATCCCCATCTCCCGCGGTAGCGCTTGAAAATGCCTTCGGCGAAGTTGCTTTGCCGTTGTCGGTGATGATGCTATGCGGGTAAGTATCTCGCGATTATCTCCTTGAGGAATGTGACAGGCTGTGGAGCCATCCGGCTTCTTGATCGGCTTGGCTCATCCACTTAGTGAATTTATCAATCATTACCAAGAGATGCGTCATGCCGCCTCGAGCTGTCTTGAATGGGCCCACCATATCCAGACCCCATACGGCAAACGACCAGGTAATGGGGATGGTTTTTAGGGCGGAAGCCGGCGTTTGCCTTTGCTTTGCGAAGCGCTGGCAGCCGTTGCACCTCTTCACCAAGTCTTCTGCGTCTCTGGGCGCAGTCGGCCAGTAAAAACCGTGCCGGAAGGCTTTGGCCACTATGGCTCTGGAGGAGGCGTGATGACCGCACTCTCCCTGGTGGATTTCCCGTAGGAGTTCAATCCCTTCAGCCGGCTCGACGCACCGCTGGAACACCCTACTTACGCTGCGTTTGTACAGCTCGTGGTTGATGATTGTGTAGGCCTTGGCCCTTCTCTCAATACGCCTTGCTTGAACCTGTCATTGGGCGCACCATGGTGGTGGAGAGGACGGCTTTTGCCCATGATGGTACGCATTTTATTTTAAACACGCTAACCACCAAGGCCTCCATCTTGGAGCTTCCGGTTTGGCTAACGTGAGTGGCCGGGTTGTTTGTGAAGCTAGCCAGGGTTCCGGTAGTAAACCAGAGTTTGGCTGAGAAGCCCCGCGTTGAGCGGAATAAGCCCGGGTTCGAGCAGAGAAGCCCGCGGGTTGGCCCCGATAAGCCCAGACTTGGGCAATAGAGCCCCGGGTTCGGCTAAAGCCCCCGGGTCGTAAATCCTGAATATGGAATGGAGTCACGTGACGGTATGATGGACAGGACTGTGGGAATCGCCGGAGACAACGCCGTGGAATGGCACTGCCGGGTGGAGCAATCTTGGATAGGGCATCTGCCGCCGCCTCATTGTTTGCTCGTGGCACATGGTGGAATTCGCAGCCGTCGAAGAAGCCGCGGATAGCTGCTGGACGTGGAAGCGGTATGAGGCCATGTTGGCGTCCTTCGCGTCCCAGTCGCGTGCTTGTTGTATAACCAAGTCGGAGTCGCCGAAGCAGAGGATGCGACGCACGCCAATCTCCTTGGCCGGCTTCAGCCCATGGATGAGCGCTTCATACTCCATCCACCACATTGTTGGATGCGGCGAAGTGGATCTGCGGGACGTAGTCCACTAGCCGGTCTCCCTTGGGGGAAGTGACGACAATGCCGGCTCCCAAGCCGTTTCGTCTTCGAGCCGTCAAAGTGCGGCTTCCGGTGCGTGGAGTCGGAGCACGGCGTAGTGTGCATCGGCCCGGTCGACGAAGAAGTCCGCGAGGATCGCGACTTGATGGCCGTACGTGGCTCGTAGAGGATGGTGTGGGGCGGCTAGCTCCGGGGCCCACTTGGCAACCCGGCCGTTGCATCCTTGCTGCCGATGATTTCCGCCAAGGGCGCTGTGGCCACCACCTTGATTATGGAAGTAGTGCTTGGGCTTCTTGGCCGCCATGTACACGCGTAGACGACCTTGGTGAGTGGGGGTAGTTGCAGCAGCCAGGACGACACCTGTGAGACAATCAGGCTGACCCGAACCCAAATTTGCTCCTTTGTTAGGCTGTGCTTTGCGCTCCTACCCCGGGACAACGCCCAACCACTCGGTTGGTGGCTGCGATATACAACAGCATCGCTCCATTGAACCCGGCGTTGCAAGGATTGGCGCGGTTGAAAGCACGCGCTTTAAGTCACGAAAGGCCTCATGCGCTGCGGTGACCAGGACAAATTTGTCGAGACTTCCTCATCATTGATACGGGGCGGTGCCTTCTCCCCAGACTGACGACGACGGCTCAAGTGGGCATCATTGAACTTCGGCGTCCTTGAGCCTTTGCGGCGGCTCCATCTTCTCAATGTGATCTTCTGGGTTGGCTTGGAGTTCTCCCATTGAGAGAGCGAGGTAGCCAGTTGGCAGGCGGCACGCCCGGCCGTGCATTCGGGTTGAGGCTTCATCGGAATCTTCGCGATTGGTGAAGGTTTCTCTCAAGTCATCAAAAGGAGGGTAGGCATCTCCTTGGTTTTACAACGACATCATCCACGTATGCGTGAACATTTCTGCTGAGATTTGATCTGCAAACACTTTTGCATGCACCTTTGGTAGGTGGCACCTGCATTTTCAAGCCGAATGGCATAGTCGTGTAACGGTAAGCCCATACGGGGTAATGAGCAGAAGTCTTTATTTGATCGGCGGATTCCAAAGGAATACGGTGATGACACAGTAGGCATCACAGAAAAGACAACGGTTCTGACGGCCGTGATCGAGTCTATGACTTGATCTGTGCGCGACGGGGAAGGGTCCCTTCGGGCACGCCTTGTTGAGGCTGGTGTGGTCGATACACATGCGCCGGGAGCCGTTCTTCTTCAAAACCAGGGCCGGGTTCGCCAACCAGTCCGGGTGCAGCACTTCCGATGAGCGGCAGCTAGGGCCGGGCGATTTCTTCCTGCGATGGCCTTCCTTCGTTCTGCGGCGAAGCGCCTGAGGGGCCGCTTCAGGCAGCTGTGGTGGTGCTCAAGCCAACTCCTCGGTACACCGCATGTCCCTTGGAGACCATGCGAAGATGTCCCAATACTCACGGAGGAAGCTGGTGACTCGCTTTCCTATTTGCTGCTCAGGCCGGCACCGATGGTGACGTACTTGTCCGGCCCCGGGCCGGGTGAACGAGGATCTTCTTGGTGTTGTCGGGCGAAATTTGGAAGTGAGTCGTCCCAGTAGGGTTTCCCACGGCCCGGCATGTCCGCTGCGGCTTTAGCCAAGGAGCAACGGCGTACGTGGATGGCTGTTGCTTCTCGGTGGCGATGACAAGCGTCTGGGCCATCTTGGAGCTCTGCGTGGCGCGGTCCATGTAGCGGCGGTGATCGCGGCCTACGGTGATGACCCCCTTTGGGCCGGGGCAGCTTCATCTTCGGGTACCCATAGTGGGGCACCGCCATGAACCGGCCTGCCCAGGGGCGCGTGGTAGGGACTCACGAGGTCGCCACCTCGAACTCGATGTTCTCCCGTGCGAGTTGTCGGCTTGCCGGAACATGACCTCGAGTGATCGGCCGATCGGGCGCGGCGGTGGCTGGCACGTGCCGCAAGAAAACCAGTCCTGAGTTGGGCGCCGCTCGGCCTCTGGATGCCCAACTGCCCGAGGCGAGTGTCCGCGGTAGAGAGGATGTTGATCTTGCTGCCCCGTCGATGAGGACGGCGACGCCGCGCTGCGCCGGGTCGCGGGGGTGGGGTCGAGGACCATGGCGTAGCTGCCGGGCTTCGGCGGGACAGCCGGTGTGTCGCGGCGATCAAAAGTGATGGCCTGCTCAGACCCGGTTTGGAGTGCGGGGACCGGCGGCATGGCCGTTGACTTCGAGGGAACGGCGCTGCTGGCTCGGTTTGTCCTCGGGCTCGGAGGTGAAGATGATGTCGGTGGCATCCTCAGCCAGGTGCGACCTGCATAATTACGCAGTTGCTCTCGTGGTGCTCGAGGTTGTTGGCCTCTGCGCCGGCTTGGCCACCCGGCCAGCCGGCTGGTAGAGGCGGGGGTGGAGGGCGGAAGGGACTGCGCTCGTCCCAGCCGCTTCATGAAGTGGCGATCGCGGGTGGAGTGGTTGGAGGGTTCTTGCGCGTGTGGTACTTGCACGGCGGTCGGAGCATCGCTCGAAGGTGCCGGCTTCCGGGGCGAGTCCAGTCCCCTTCTGGCGCCAGCTTCCGCCGCGCCGACGTGACACGAGCCCGTGGGCGAAAGGCGATTTCTTCACCGATGGCCTTCCTTCGTTCTTCGGCGAAGCGCCTGAGAGGCTGCTTCACCGGCTTGGCTTCGGGCCTGACGTGGAGGTGGTGCTCAGCCAACTCCCTCGGTACACCCGGCATGTCCCTTGGAGACCATGCGAAGATGTCCCGATTCTCACGGAGGAAGTTGGTGAGCTCGCTTTCCTATTTGCTGCTCAAGCCGGCACCGATGGTGACGTACTTGTCCGGCTGGGCCGGGTCGAGCAGGATCTTCTTGGTGTTGTCAGCCGGCTGGAAGTGAGTCGTCCCAGCCGGGTTGCCCACAGCCGGCATGTCCGCCTGCGCGGCCTTAGCCAAGGCAACGGCGTCGTGGATGAGCTGCTTCTCAGTGGCGATGACCAGCGTCTGGGCCATCTTGGAGCTCTGCGTGGCGCAGTCCATGGAGCGGCGGTAGTCGCCGGCTACGGTGATGACCCCTTTTGGGCCGGGTAGCTTCATCTTCAGGTACCCATAGTGGGGCACCGCCATGAAAACTTGGTCAGGGCCGGCCTGCCCAGGGGCGCGTGGTAGGGACTCACGAGGTCCACCACCTCGGGCTCGATGTTCTCACGTGCGGAAGTTGTCCGACTTGCCGAACATGACCTCGAGTGATCCGGCCGATCGGCTGGCAGCGGTGGCCTGGCACGATGCCATGGAAGACGGTGGGGGTGGGGCGCAACTCGGCCTCTTGGATGCCCAGCTTGCGGGCGGTGTCGCGGTAGAGGATGTTGATGCTGCTGCCCCCGTCGATGAGGACACGCGAGAAGCGCACGCTGCGCCGGGTTGTGCCGAGGGTGGGGTCGAGGACCATGGCGTAGCTGCCCGGCTTTGGCAGGACAGCCGGTGTGTCGCGGCGATCAAAAGTGATGGCCTGCTCTGACCAGTTTAGGTACTGGGGGACCGGCGGCATGACCGCGTTGACTTCGAGGGAACGGCGCTGCTGGCTCGTTTTGTCCTCGGGCTCGGAGGTGAAGATGATGTAGGTGGCATCCTCAGCCAGGTACCGGCCACCATGGTGCACTTGGTTAGCCTCGTGGTGCTCGAGGTTGTTGGCTTCTGCGCCGGCTTGGCCACCCAGCCCGCCGGGGTGGAGGTGGGGGTGGAGGCGGAAGGGGCTCGCCGCTCGTCAGCCGCTTCATGAAGTGGCAGTCGCGGGTGGAGTGGTTGGAAGGGTTCTTGCCGCTGTGGTACTTGCACGGCGAGTCGAGCATCTGCTCGAAGGTGTACTTCGGCTTCCAGGGCCGGTCCGTCTGCTTCTGGCGCCGGCTTCCGCCAGCCGCCGCGTGGTCCGACACAGCTGCCACATGAGCGGAGCCGTACCGGCGGTCCGGCTGGTCGCTGTGCCGCTTGCCGCGGTAGTTGTCCCGCCGGCTGCCATGATGGCCGCCCTCGGCCGGCTTGTGCTCGGCCGGCTGGCGAAATCTCAGCCGGCGTGCTGCTGGTTCCTTCAGCCAGCGCGTACTTGTCTGCGATGGCCATCAAGGCAGCCATCGTCTTGGGTTCACTGCGGCGCAGCTTGTGCCACAACATGGTGTTGGGCCGGCAGCCGGCCATGAAGAAGCCGACTGCCTGGATCTCGTGCACTCCCTCGCAGGAGTTGCGCATCTCGCACCAGCGCGTCAGGTATGCACGGTCCGTCTCGTCCGCGCCCTGCTTGCACATCTCAAGCTGTTGGGGGCGACCCGGCCGGCGGTAGGTGCCGGTGAAGTTGCTGATGAAGGCCGCCTCGAAGTCGAGCCAGCCGTTGATGCTGCCGGCTGGCAGGTTGTTGAGCCAGGTGCGGGCGGAGCCGAGCAGCATGAGGGGGAGTAGCGCACGGCCCAGCGCTTGTTGCCCTTGGCGATGCCGACTGCGGTGGAGTAGTCCTGCAGCCAGTCCTCCGGCTTGGCCGTGCCGTCGTACTTGGGTGTGTCGCGGGGGAGCTGGAAGCCGTCGATCATGGGCTCGTTGATGATCCGGCAGAAGCACTGGGGCAGGCGGCCCTTCTTCCTCGCGATGCGGGGTCGACTCATTCGGTGAGGCGATCTCTGGCGTCTGCCGGCTCGACGCGCGGGCCCAGCCGGGAGCGGGCCGGCTGGCGCTGGCCGCTGGCCTCTGGAGCCGCGCGATGCTTGATGGTGGATGGCCTCTCGTACTCGTACTCTTCGTCGTCGTGCCGGCTTGATGGTGGCCGGCTGCGACCGCTGTTGCCATTGGGCGGCCGGCTTGTGCGGCTGGAGCTTGCATGGGTGTTCCGGCTGTCGGCCCGCCGGCTTGGTGCGAGGGAGGTGGACTCGGCCGTGTCCCTCGGACCGTCTCGGTCCTTGCCTGCAGCGCCATGAGCGTGAGAGGGCATGGGCGTACCTGGGGTCCTTGGTCAGCCGGTTGGCCGCCTTCAGCAGCTCAGTCACCCGCTCAGTTTGGCGGCGTAACTCTGCGCCTTCGAGGCGGTGCAGCTCTTCCGCGGCAGCTTCGGCCGCGAGCATGTTCTTGTCGGGGGTGTTGTAGATGGGCAGCTCCGTAGACGGAGCCGGCGATGCTGCGCCGTCCCGGGCGATCTCTGCGCCCAGGCCGCCTCCTCTCCGGCGGATCTGGCCGGCTCGGCTTGGGTTGTCGCCGGCGGGCGTGAGGCCGTGGGCGCGGTTGAACTCGCGCTGGGAGATCTCCCACTGGCGCTTTGCAGCAGCCAGCTCTTCTGTTTGCTTGAGGAGGAGCTGGCGGTGCTCCTCCAGGTCCTTCTCGATGGTGGTGGGGTCGGCACCAGGCGTGAGCGGGGTGCTCAGCTTCCGGACTTCGTCCAGCCGGGACGGTGGTGGCGGCGCCTTTGCGCCCGAGGCGGATGCGCCGGTCTCCTTGTTGCGCTCCAACTCAGGACCGCGGACGCGCGTGGACTTGCCTCCGGCGTCGTCGCCGGTGGCCATGACCTCCTGCATGATGCAAGGGCCGGTGGTGGTGAGGCTGGCGCCGGCTCCAGGGGGAGGGCTTGCGCAGCGCACAATCTCGCGCGGGTAGCGCGGTGGTGCGACGGTGGCGACGTAGACGTCGAAGCCGCCGAAGCTGATGATGTTGCCGCCGGCAGGGAATGGCCGGTCGGCGAAGCAGCCAACGTTGTCGGCGGCGCGATCGAGGGAGCCGAATCTCCAGACCAAGCCTGAAGCGACCCTCTCGCCGGTGGTGATGGTGAGGCCCGTCCGGATGGAGACACCGGCCGCGGACGCTGAAGCGGTGGGCGCCAAATGTCGTGGTATCGTCATGACATATGCCATAGGGTGGCTAATCGAGGTGGTTCCTAGTGGTCTCACGGCGGTATCCGGAAGCGGGTATGGGCACGAGCGACAGCGCGGGTTGAGGCCCTCCGATGGAGTAACACCTCTACTCTATGAGTGTATAAGATGATCACACAGTACAATGGTGCTCCTTGAGCTGTATCCGGCTGCTCCTGGGAGGCTAAGGTAGACGAAGGTCTCTCTCACAGGGCAGCTCTAAGACTAGTGAATGAGAACTGATCGATCGTCCCCCGCACGAGGGGGTAGCCCGGCTTATATAGGCACCGGCACTTTACATATAAGTCCCTAAGGTCTAGTGGCCAGTATGGCCGGCTTCGGCTCCCGTCCCCCCGAGGCGCTGACGCCAGGGAGCCGTTGAGCGTAGTGGCGTCCTATCCGCCTGTCGGGTCAGCGGCGTGGGAGGTCTTTGTCGTAATCGTCATCATGCTCTGTAAACGCGTACGGCTCGACGTGCGTGGCGATGGCTGTGCGGCGCGTGGCAGCACTGGCTCTACGGTGCCCCGTACTTTACGGGGAGATAGGTCAGCGTGGACCTTTGAACCCGGCTCACCTACCCGGTTCCTTCCGGGGGCAAGACTCGCCCGACCTCGAGTGGGTACGAGTATAAACCTCGGTCGGATATGGCTTGTGAAACGGCCCAGCTACAGCATTGAAGGCACCAGCCAGGAGCCGACTAGGACTTAGAAGACAGCGGCAGAGCTCCCGAGGAGCGGGCCACGACTCCCGACGGCTGCTCCTCGGTGACCTTTCTTTGCGGGCGACCGATCCTCAGCTCGGCCGCTCCGCGTCCAGCTACCCTACCGGGGTCTTCCCCCGACATTTTGTACAATGAAACCCATCTTGGCCTACCTCAAACTATTTTCAATACAAATATACATGAGTGGTGAAAATTATGGCCTCATTCAGACAAAGTATGTTTTGGGGAAAGCTGTTTTGGGTAGGGCTTATTATGGAAAACCATGCACCTTCATAGCTACTAGGTGATTTGAGAAGTGGCAATTTGTGGTGAAACTTGATTTATCTATGATTTATCTATGATTTGAGAAGTGGCAATTTGTGGTAAAGACTCCATGAGTAAGTGCCACTCTTTTTCGGATTTTTTGCACATTAAATAACTCATTTAACTAATTAATCCCATTTGTTGACTCTCTGTTGACCAGCCACTTGAGGGTAAAACTGAGTATATTGCACTAGCCAGTATTAGCACTCAAGGAGAAAACTGAGCACACAAAAAATGCTAGTATATGACTCGAGGGTATACCTGAGTATATCTAAATTTCCAGGGTTAGACTCGAGGACGCGTGTTGCAGTGCAGAAGTGGAAGACGTGCCATTGTTGACGCGTGTCGCGGTGCAGACGTGCAAATAGTGGACGCGTAGGACGCGGGTCGCATTTAGGACGCGTAAGCCCCTCCCTCCCTCTGCACACAGTCGTCTCATTCTCGCTCACGCACGAAACCACCCCTCTCACGTCCCATCAACTTCTCCAAATCGAAAAACCCCAACCGCCGTACGCACGCTACCCTGCCGGCGATGGAGAAGAAGAATGCGCCGGCGGCCGTCGCCTCCGAGCCCGTCGCCTCCGAGCCCGTCGCCTCCGCGCCCGTCGCCGCCGAGCCAGTCGCCGCCGAGCCCGTCGCCGCCGAGCCAGTCGCCGCCGAGCCCGTCGCCGCCGAGCCAGTCGCCGCCGAGCGCGTCGCCTCCGAGGGCGGCGCATCCAAGCGCGGCTCCTCCGTGAACTGGGCCTCTCTCTCGGCTGATGGACCACTTCACAAGATCGGCGAATGCTTATTGGTGAACGAGGAGTACGCCGACACCTACTCTGCCATGAGGCAAGTCTGTAGAAATTGGCGCTCAGGTTTGCCTGAGCCCGACGTGCACCTGGACGAATGGATCATGCTAGACCACGCCCTTCCACACGTCGCTGAGTTCACCTTCCTCCAACTCGGCACATCACGCTACGTCACCATAGATCTATCGGAAGTTCATACAAGGTTCAACTTCCTCCATATCTACCTCTTTATTTTCAATCTTAAACATCTTAGTGCTGAATGTTATCGTGCTTGCCCAGATACTACTTCGTCGGATTTTGCCGTGGCGTCATCGTGCTTGCCCAGAAGAACCCGCCGCACAAGATACGGCTTCTGAACCCACTCACAAAGAAATCGAACACTATGTTTGAGGCGCAGATGCCATCTGTTTTCCTGAAATCAGTCGTTGTGATCAAATCCCCGACTATGGTCTTCGTTGCCGCACATTACCCGCAGGAAATTGGTTGGGTCGATGAGAGCACTCCAACTAAGGATATAGATGAAGATTGGGAAAAAAGATTTAAGATCAAGAACCATTGTCTGCGTTGCATTACACCGTTCAATGGTGAACTGTATGCACTAGTTGTGGACAATTTTGAGAACGGAAGAATAGTGTGCACCAATGTACAGTTGCAGCAGAGTGCGCGAGCACTGTCAAGATGGAGACACTAATTTCATTTCCAGAACTTGGACATCAGAAGTTCTACCTTGTGAAGTCGGATGGTGATCTGCTGCTTGTGTTGTTGGTCAGCGTGGCTTTGGCGGGCAGACCATTGGTGTACCGTGTGGACACTCAGAGCTGCTCTCTCCATCCGGTCAGTAACATTGGCAGTAATGCCTTCTTCGTGAATTATATCCGGTGTATCTCCGTCGACACCAGAGTGTACCCGACACTTTGACCTGGCTGCATCTACTACACGGATTTGGGTTATATCAGAGAGTACTCTCATGATACAAAGGCATGGGATGAGTGGCCACTACGTGTGGATAGAATAGGAAACTACGGTATGAGAAATGAACACAAGCCATACCGTTTGGAGGATGTATTGGCCGCACACTGCAGACGGAAGGAGTTCAATGAATATTTCCTTCGGGTAATGCACGATTGGAGCGACGACGAAATATATGAGGAGGAATGAAGAACAAATTCATTCATTCTAATCTTCTTGTTGTCCATACATTGCGTGCGTCTTGTATATTACAACGTTATTGGCTGCTTTTGGCTGCTGTATGCAGTTTCCCTATGTATTATACTTAGTTTTCTGATTATGCAGTTGTCAATTTATCATATACTAGCTTCTAGATTTGCTACTAGATTTGCTGCCATATTGGGCAAATACCATATTGGGCAAAAAACGAGGGCCAAAAGGCAACAATCATTGAAGAAAAAGACAGAAATAGAAGCTTCTCTAGATTTGATACTAATTTGGTGAAAAGAGAGAGAGAGAGAGGGGGAAAAGGTGCTCTTAAAAATGCCAATTTGGGCCGAGAGAGACAAAACCCAGCTCCTGCTCACGTGCAACAAACGCTTCTCGTCCTGTCCCACACGGTCCCTTTCTACCAGCCCCATGTGACCAGCGGCCCACGCGATGCGGTCCCTACTGACAGCGGCCCCACGAGACCGACGCGGCGCAACACTCAGCACGAACGCCCAAATAGGCAGTTCCTTAAGTGGGCTCTTCTGGGTTTCGGAGACATAGGCTTGGGGGAAAAGCGAGGAAAAACTAAGGGGCTGGGGAAAGCGGGGTAACTAACGACACAGGGGCACGAAAATAGAAATCCCAATAAAAATAAAGCAAGACAAAAACAAAGTAAAGAGATTGGATGTGGAGACTCCCATTGCAGCGTGTCTTGATCTCCCCGGCAACGGCGCCAGAAAACAGTCTTGATACGCGTACAACACGCGACCGTTGGGTCAAGAGGAAGGTGTGATGCGTACGGCGGCAAGTTTTCCCTCAGAAGAAACCAAGGTTTGTCGAACCAATAGGAGCCAAGAAGCACGTTGAAGGTTGATGGCGGCGGAGTGTAGTGCGACGCAACACCAGGGACCGGCGCCAACGTGGAAACTGCACAACACAACCAAAGTACTTTGTCCCAACGTAACAGTGAGGTTGTCAATCACTTGCTGTAACAAAGGAATAGATGTATAGTGTGGATGATGATTGTTTGCGAAGAATAGTAAAGCGAGTATTGCAGTAGATTGTATTCGATTAAAAAGAATGGACCGGGGTCCACGATTCACTAGAGGTGTCTCTCCCATAAGAATAAGCATGTTGGGTGAACAAATTACGGTTGGGCAATTGACAAATAAAGAGGGCATGACCATGCACATACATGTTATGATGAGTATTGTGAGATGATTTAATTGGGCATTACGACAAAGTACATAGACCGCTATCCAGCATGCATCTATCCCTAAAAAGTCCACCTTCAGGTTATATCCGAACCCCCTCCAGTATTAAGTTGCAAACAACGGACAATTGCATTAAGTATGGTGCGTAATGTAATCAACAAATACATCCTTAGACATAGCATTGATGTTTTATCCCTAGTGGCAACAACACATCCACAACCTTAGAGGTTTCTGTCTCCCCCAGATTTAATGGAGACATGAACCCACTATCGAGCATAAATACTCCCTCTTGGAGTTACAAGCAAAAACTTGGCCAGAGCCTCAACGTGAGAGCATGCAAGATCATAAACAACACATAGATAATAGATTGATAATCAACATAGCATAGTATTCCATATTCATCAGATCCCAACAAACACAACATGTAGCATTACGGATAGATGATCTTGATCATGTTGGGCAGCTCACAAGATCCAACAGCCAGTAGCACAATTTGGAAGGCGACCATCTGGCCTACGCTATGGACCCCATAGTCCCGAGGGTGAGCACTCACTCATCACTCCCGGAGCGACCATGGCGGTGAAGAGTCCCCCGGGAGATGATTCCCTCTCCGGCAGGGTGCCGAAGGCGATCTCCATGAATCCCCGAGATGGGATTGGCGGCGGCGGCAAGCGTCTCTGGAAGGTTTTTCCGTATCGTGGCTCTCGGTCTTCTGGTATTATCGATGAAGGCTTAAGTAGGCGGAAGAGGTAGGTTTAGGGGCGACGCGAGGGGCCCACACCTGCAGGCGGCGCGGCTAGGGCTGGGCCGCGCCGCCTGGTGTGTGGGCGCCTCGTGGCCCGCCCGTTTCCTCTCGGACTTAAGGCTTCGTGGAAAAATAGATCCTCGCGTTGATTTCGTCCAATTACGAGAATATTTCCTTACTAGGATTTGTGAAACCAAAACAGGAGAAAACAACAACTGGCTCTTCGGCATCTCGTTAATAGGTTAGTGCCGACAAATGCATAAATATGACATAAAGTATGCATAAAACATGTAGGTATCATCAATAGGTAGCATGGAACATAAGAAATTATCGATACGTTGGAGACGTATCACCGTCCACCAGGGCTGCCAAAGTGGCCGGCCCCCTCCACTCCTCATTATATAGGTGGAAATCCCCAAGTGTTGGTATCCAAGTCTTCGAATAAGACCCGAAACCAAAACTTGCCTTAGGGACAAAACCTACCCAAGGGGGGAATCCCACTCAAGGTGGGACTCCCACCCCTTCCTTGGGGGGTTGGCCGGCCACCTATGGTGGAGCCCACCTGGGACTCCTCCCCTTAGGGTTTGGCTGGCCATGCAAGGTGGAGTCCCTCCGGGACTCCACTTTCCATGGTGATTTCTTCCGGACTTTTCTAGAACTTTCTAGAACCTGCCATAAATGCACCGGATCATTTCCAAACTTGGAATATGACTTCCTATATATGAATCTTATTCTCCGGACCATTCCGTACCTCCTCGTGATGTCCTGGATCCCATCTGAGACTCCGAACAAAACTTTGAACTCCATTCCATATTCCATATCTACTTAAACGACATCAAACCTTAAGTGTCACCCTACGGTTCGCGTATGCAGACATGGTTGAGACCCTCTCCGACCAATAACCAATAGAGGGATCGGAGATCCATAATGGCTCCCACATATTCAACGATGACTTAGTGATCGAATGAACCATTCACATACGATACCGATTCCTTTTGTCACGCGATATTTTACTTGTCCGAGGTTTGATCATCGTTATCTCTATACCTTGTTCAACCTCGTCTCATGACAAGTACTCTCTTGTACCGTGGTATGTGGTCTCTTATACCATTCATATGCTTGCAAGCTAAATAGACGACATTCCACCGAGAGGGCCCAGAGTATATCTATCCGTCATCGGGATGGACAAATCCCACCGTTGATCCATATGCCTCAACTCATACTTTCCGGATACTTAATCCCACATTTATACCACCCATTTACGCAGTGGCGTTTGATGTAATCAAATTACCCTTCCGGTATAAGTGATTTACATGATCTCATGGTCGAAGGACTAGGTAACTATGTATCGAAAGCTTATAGCAAATAACTTAAATGACGTGATCTTTTGCTACGCTTAAATGGGCGTGTCCATTATATCATTCATATAATGACATAACCTTGTTATTAATAACATCCAATGTCCATGATCATGAAACTATGATCATCTATTAATCAACAAGCTAGTTATACAAGAGGCTTACTAGGGACTCCTTGTTGTTTACATAACACACATGTATCAATGTTTCGGTTAATATAATTATAGCATGGTATGTAAACATTATCATAAACACAAAGATATATAATAACCATTTATTATTGCCTCTTGGGCATATCTACAACAGTCTCCCACTTGCACTAGAGTCAATAATCTAGTTTACATTTGTAAAGATATAACACCTTGGCCTTCCGGTGCTTTATCATGTTTTGCTCACGGGAGAGGTTTTATTCAACGGATCTGACACACTCAGAAACGTATGTATTTTGCAATTCATTTGCGTCTCAACGCATCACTCATGTTTCTAATGAGTCGGCATTAAATATGTTTGGTCTTCTGGTGGAACCTTAATTCCGCGGTCTGAAATATGTCACTAATATTGTCACACACAATATAGCTTCACACTATCGGAACTACACCAAGTTCTCAAAGAACTTATCGACTTAACATCTTCAGTCATTGTCAAAACAATGACATACTCTGCCTTCGTTTGTAGAATTCGTCACAATATTTAGAACTCTTCTAAATCTAGCATAGACAACTTCTAGCTCATTGTGCTACCTTTTAAAACAACATTTAGTCTAATTTGAGATTGAAATTATTTTTATATGTGACAAACAATATCGGTGCAACACCTTACAATGATTTGTTTGTCATTTCCATATAAAAATATATATCCTTGGTTCTTCAAAGTACTCAAGGATATTCTTACTGTTGTCCAATAATCATCATGAATCATTCTGGTATATGCTCCTAACTTTTTAGAGCACAGATATCTGAGTACATATTATTCGTGATCTAAAATCACTCATGTGTTTTTACTCATCAAGTTATCGATACACTCAAGTCTTGTTAAACTTTCACATGACAAGAACATTTTCTTAATATTTCTATATTGAACTACTTCAATATCCATTCTATGCACTTTGACTTAAACTTATTATGTGTTTCAATCTATCTTCATAGATCTTGACACTAAATATGTTCCAGTCCATATCCTTTCATTGAAGTTAATTTTCAATGAAACCTTTTAATCAAGTATATAATTACATCATTTATAACCAACTATATGTCATCTACATAAAGTTTTATAAATATGTCTCAACGCTCCCACTTAATTTCTTGCAAATGCAAGCCTCTTCATCGTTTCTGATGAAATCAAAAACTCTTTGACTATTTCATCCGGTGAAGATTCCAACTCCGTGATACTCACTTCATCCAATTGAAGTTCGTATACCTATCTAGTATTCCACGGACTAGCAAAACAATTGGTTGTATCTTGTATACACCTTTAATACACACTTCTGTTAAGTAATGTATTTTGCCATCCTACTAGTATATCTCATAAAAGAAATATGTAGCGATTACTAGAATAATCCACATAGACTATAAGCATTGCTACGGAAGATCTAATCTTATCGTAGTCAACTCTTTGAACTTTGTCGTAAACAACTTTTCGACAAGTCAAGCTTCTTCAAGGATATTCCATCCAAGTCCATCAATTTTATAGATCCATTTACTTTCAAAAATATTCATCTATCTTGTATTTCATGGCGTATAGCCATTTTAACGAGTCGGGGCCCATCATAACTTCTTTGTATGTGTAGTTGATTTATCATTGTTAAAAAACAATCCTTTGTCCACAAATCATTTATTTGATCACAAAGTAAATCATACAAGGTTCAATATGTACTTTGATCTCCATGGCTAAAACATTTTGTAGTCATGGGAGCCATGATCGTCGTGGCCGCTTAACCAATTCCGATGCTGCGCTACTCGATCATTATGCTCGGGTTCATAAACTTATCAAGTTCTATTGTCCTCCCACTCAAATACTTCGCTAGAAAACAATTTCTTGAAATAAATAAGTAACATTAACAAACACTTTTGTCATTTACTTCATAGTGGAAAGAATTCCCAATCAATTTCTTTGGGATAACCAACAAAGACATTCATCCGATTTTGGTTGTAAACTCTTAGACCAAAATTTAAAGAAAGGACTATTAAGGTTTATACCCATGCCATAACTTGTATGGTGTCATTTCAACGGATCATGATGATGCTCTATTTAGTGTAAAAGCGGTAGTCTCTAAAGCATAATCCACAAAAATATAATGGCATCAATATTTTATCTCATCATTGACCCAACAAGGTTTGGATACATCTCTCGGATACTTCATCATCACTATGATACTCCAAGAAACGTGAGTTGTAGAACAATTTCATAACTTTCTTAGATGTTCGCTAAAACTAGTAATTCAAATATTTCCACTATGATCCAATCATAGATATTTGACTTTTCTATTACGATGATTTCCACTTCATGCTGAAATTTATTTGAATCCATTCAAATGTTTCAAACTTCTTCCTTATCGAATATATCCACATACATATACTCAATTCATTGTTGGAAGTTTTCATGAAGTAGAAGAATCTCCCGCACACAACTATGCCCAGTGAACCACATACATCATCATGTATGTTTTCACTAAGTTAGTTGCCCGTTCAACTCTTGGCCTATGAACGGTATTTTAGTCATTCTCTTTTAGAAAAGATTTGCAAGCACGAAACGATTCAAAAATCAAATGACTCCAAAAAATCCATTTGCGTGGAGTTCCTTCATGCGTTCTTCTCTAAAATGACCTAAATGGCGGTTCCACAAATAAGTGGAATTCAAATCATTTGCCTTGTGGTATTTTAGCGTCAGTGTTATGTATGTGTGTTTCACCACTAAGATTTATAATAACTTATCCATCGTATATGGAGTAATGTCATAATTTGAACAACTCATTGTTTTAATTTGACCAGAGCAAAATAACAATTATTAAGTTCTTTATTATAAATTCTAAGGGCTAGATAGAATGCCAACGACGAACATAATAACACTTTACTTTTGTTCCGCATTTGCATTCCTATCATATTCCTTGTCAGTCACTTAGGCCATTGTATTCTTGTATTGCGTTGTTTTGTATGACACTTCATACCAACCAATATGGTACTAATACCCAAGAATTTTATTGTGTGACCTAACTAGAAATACAACCATAATATGTATATCATTTATATACACCTGAGCTAGACTTTCTAGTCTTTTCTTTCTTTTTGCTAAAATATCTTTTGTAGTTTCTCTTTTAGCTTTCCTCATTATTCAGAAAACACTTCATCTTTAATAACTTCTAGGTTTGTTGGTCAAATACCAATAACCTTGAGGTTCTTACTTTGAAGTTGATCATCATATGACAAGTGTTCTAGATTTCACTATTAGTAACTTTGTAATATGATGAACAATTTCACTCATAATTTTATCCATCAATTCATGACGACTTTCTGAGACCATGTCTGTACATGCTAGGCTCATAAAGTTTAACCTTAGTATTCGCATGTGCAAATCTGGCTTGCACCGTTGTATGCACACGTAGAATCTATAACACCCGATCATCACGAGATGCTTCGAAACGACGAGTCTTAGCAACAGTGCATACTAAGGACGATCACTTCATGGATATGCGAATATTGTTAGTGCCCCAATAGTTGGAGAATTGGGACGCCTTGCGTCTTCAACCTTCGTACATTCCCATAAAACTTATGAGTTTATGTAGTCTCACCAAATTATATTCTATCATCTTGCAATAAGGTCTTAGATATCACATATATCTCATACTTTGATTATTTCTGAAAACTAAATTTTCAGCTCCTTACTTTTCAAACAGATTTTAACTTCAAGTTTCACGGAGACAAGATAACTTTAGGTACTAATTGAAACCATAGCTCTTTGAATCAACAATGTGAGGTTTACTAAAAATTTGCAATAGGCCTTAATCAATTCTTGATTCTTTAACAATACGGTACCAATCCGTAAAGTTTCTTGTCAGATTTTAATAGTATTTCTATCTCAATTACAAGACTAGCGCATGGTAGAAAATGGATGCCAATACTACAAAATTAATTCAAAATAATACTCAGACTATGTTTATGATAATTAGTTCATGTTTTAATCTAATTACTAAAGAACTCCCACTTAATACAACATCCCTCATAGTTGTTAAGTGGTACACGATCCATATCCACTACACCAAAACCGATCATCACGTGAGATGATGTAGCTTCAATGGTGAACATCAACATGTGATCATATCATCCATATGACTCGTGTTCAACCTTCGTTTCCGTTGTCCCGATGCCATGTCTGTACATGCTAGGCTCGTCAAGCAAACCCAAGTATTCTGCGTGTGCAACATGGCTTACACCCGTTGTTTGTGAACGTAGAGTCTATCACATCCGATCATCACGAGATGCTTCGAAACGACGAATCAACGGTGCATACGAGGGAGAACACTTTATTATCTTGATATTAATGTGAGGGATCATCTTATAATGCTACCGTCGCGTTCTAAGCAAAATAAGATGCATAAAGGATTAACATCATGCAATTCATATGTGATATGATATGGCCCTTTAGTCTTTGCGCCTTCGATCTTCATCTCCAAAGCACGGACATGATCTCCATCATCAACGGGCATGATCTCCATCATCGTCGGCGTAGCGTCAAGGTCCATGGCGCCGTCTTCATGGTTGTTCACCTCATGTAGCAACTATTACAACTACTTTGAAATACTACTCAACATGAAATTTAAAGACAACCATAAGGCCTGCCGGTTTCCACAATACAATAATGATCATCTCATACATATTCATCATCACATCATGGCCATATCACATCACCAAACCCTGCAAAAACAAGTTAGACGTTGATACGTCTCCGACGTATCGATAATTTCTTATGTTCCATGCCACATTATTGATGATATCTACATGTTTTATGCATACTTTATGTCGTATTTATGCATTTTCCGGCACTAACCTATTAACGAGATGCGAAGAGCCATTCTTTGCTTTCTGCTGTTTTTGTTTCAGAAATCTACAAAGGAAATATTCTTTGAATTGACGAAATCAACGCCCAGGGTCCTATTTTGCCACGAAGCTTCCAGAAGACCGAAAGGGATACGAAGTGAGGCGACGAGGCGATACGCCAGGGGCGGCGCAGCCACCTCCGGCGCGCGGCCCGTTGTGTGGGCCCTCGCGTCGCCTCCCCTGACCTGCCCTTCCGCCACAAAAGCCTCCGTCACAGAAACCCCCGGTGCAGAGCCACGATACGGAAAACCTTACGGAGACGCCGCGGCGCCAATCCCATCTCGGGGGATTCAGGAGATCGCCTCCGGCACCCTGCCGGAGAGGGAATCATCTCCCGAGGACTCTTCACCGCCATGATCGCCTCCGGAGTGATGAGTGAGTAGTTCACCCCTGGACTATGGGTCCATAGCAGTAGCTAGATGGTCGTCTTCTCCTTATGTGCTTCATTGTTGGATCTTGTGAGCTGCCTAACATGATCAAGATCATCTATTTGTAATGCTATATGTTGTGTTTGTCGGGATCCGATGGATAGAGAATACTATGTTATGTTGATTATCAATCTATTACCTATGTGTTGTTTATGATCTTGCATGCTCTCCGTTATTAGTAGAGGCTCTGGCCAAGTTTTGCTCTTAACTCCAAGAGGGAGTATTTATGCTCGATAGTGGGTTCATGCCTCCATTAAATCGGGACAGTGAAAGTTCTAAGGTTGTGGATGTGTTGTTGCCACTAGGGATAAAACATTGATGCTATGTCCGAGGATGTAGTTATTGATTACATTACGCACCATACTTAATGCAATTGTCAATTGTTTGCAACTTAATACTGGAAGGGGTTCAGATGATAACCTGAAGGTGGACTTTTTAGGCATAGATGCATGCTGGATAGCGTCTATGTACTTTGTCGTAATGCCCAATTAAATCTCACTATACTTATCATATCATGTATGTGCATTGTCATGCCCTCTCTATTTGTCAATTGCCCAACTGTAATTTGTTCACCCAACATGCTATTTATCTTATGGGAGAGACACCTCTAGTGAACTGTGGACCTCGGTCCATTCTTTTATATTAAATACAATCTACTGCAATACTTGTTCTTTACTGTTATCTGCAAACAATCATCATCCACACTATACTCTAATCCTTTGTTACAGCAAGCCGGTGAGATTGACAACCTCACCACGTTGGGGCAAAGTACTTTGGTTGTGTTGTGCAGGTTCCACGTTGGCGCCGGAATCCTGGTGTTGCGCACTACATCTACTTCGCCATCAACCTTCAACGTGCTTCTTGGCTCCTCCTGGTTCGATAAACATTGGTTTCTTTCTGAGGGAACACTTGCTACTGTGTGCAACATACCTTCCTCTTGGGGTTCCCAACGAACGTGTGTGTTACACGTCATCAAGCTCTTTTTCTGGCTTGCCGGGAGATCAAGACACGCTGCAAGGGGAGTCTCCACAATCCAATCTCTTTACTTTGTTTTTGTCTTGCTTTATTTTATTTACTTTCTTGTTTGCTGCATTATATCAAAACACAAAAAAATTAGTCGCTAGCTTTACTTTATTCACTGCCTTGTTCTCTATATCAAAAACACAAAAAATTAGTTACATGCATTTACTTTATCTAGTTTGCTTTATTTACTACTGCTAAAATGGGTACTCCTGAAAATACTAAGTTGTGTGACTTCACAAGCACAAATAATAATGATTTCTTATGCACACCTATTGCTCCACCTGCTACTACAGCAGAATTCTTTGAAATTAAACCTGCTTTACTGAATCTTGTTATGCGAGAGCAATTTTCTGGTGTTAGTTCTGATGATGCTGCTGCCCATCTTAATAATTTTGTTGAATTATGTGAAAAGCAAAAGTATAAGGATGTAGATGGTGACATTATAAAATTAAAATTGTTTCCTTTCTCCTTAAGAGGAAGAGCTAAAGATTGGTTGCTATCTCTGCCTAGAAATAGTATTGATTCATGGACTAAATGCAAGGATGCTTTTATTGGTAGATATTATCCCCTGCTAAAATTATATCTTTGAGGAGTAGCATAATGAATTTTAAACAATTAGATAATGAACATGTTGCTCAAGCATGGGAGAGAATGAAATCTTTGGTTAAAAATTGCCCAACCCATGGACTGACTACTTGGATGATCATCCAAACCTTTATGCAGGACTGAACTTTTCTTCGCGGAACCTATTGGATTCAGCTGCTGGAGGTACCTTTATGTCCATCACTCTTGGTGAAGCAACAAAGCTTCTTGATAATATGATGATTAATTACTCTGAATGGCACACGGAAAGAGCTCCACAAGGTAAGAAGGTAAATTCTATCGAAGAAACCTCTTCCTTGAGTGATAAGATTGATGCTATTATGTCTATGCTTGTGAATGATAGGACTAATGTTGATCCTAATAATGTTCCATTAGCTTCATTGGTTGCCCAAGAAGAACATGTTGATGTGAACTTCATTAAAAATAATAATTTCAACAACAATGCTTATCGGAACAATTCTAGTAATAACTATAGGCCATATCCTTATAATAACTAGCAAGGTGGCCCTCGCAAATGCGAGGGCGACATCTTAAAAGGCTATTTACTTCTAATTGTTCACTTTTTCTATAACATTCTATACTTTTTACTTTATAAAAGTAATGTAATATAGTTATCAAAACTACCGAAGCTAGTGTTTAATGAATTTTATCCAAATAATTTTTTTTAGTTGCCACATATTCTTGGCTCAACTATCAATGGCCATGCCATGTATACGTTAATATTTACGTTAGTTTTGCTATACGTTCGCATAATTGGCACATAGTCATGACTTACATGAACCTAGAGAAAATTGCTCATTTATATTATGCCAAAAATGGCTGAAAAATGAATTCATGGTTTGACATTTATTCATTAGAAAAAGTAATTGATGATTACATATATTTATTATAATAATATGTGCTGTCTATAATATTTGAAAATACTATTATTTATGAAATGACTTTTCTTAACAGCTTAAAATGTTCAATACACATTCATATTTGAATCGCCAAGACAAAACAACTTGAGGAAGGTCAAATCTCTTCCATGTTCCAAAGAATTTACACATTGTCATGTTTTAATCGGGCAGGCAAACAAATTTAGCCTTCTCTGGCCAGCATTTTCTTACTTCATCTATTTTCTAAATGAAGAACACACGTAGCTGAAGAACTATCAGATCTAGCAGAAGGCCTTTGCACATGGAGAGTAACATCTGGATCAAAGGAGAAGTGCGAAAGGATGAGGACATGCCGAGAGAAAAAAAATGAATTGACATTGTCTTCTGAAAAAAACAACTTACTTTTTGTGTGTGTCTTTAGTCTTCATTGCCACTCACAAGAAGCTATTTCTGTTCGTTGGATACTGAAGTGGACATGTACAGATGGAGCCTATAAGATCTATATTTTATTTATCTTTCCTAACTACCAATAAAAACAAATGCCTGAAGTAACTCTATCTTATTGTCTTATGGGATGGTAAAACTGGCTTGAATAAGAATCTCTGTGCAACTATATTTGTATGTTGTGAGTCAAAAAGAAGAATGTGTAGACTATACTTTCTCGCAAATAACATTGCTAATTATTGGTGTGTGTGTTTGTGTGTGATAGCTGACGGTTATAACATATTGGCTTGAATATATAGCTTATCAGCTATCAAAGAGTAGCTGGCATGTGTTAACATCAGACGGTTTTACTGCCGTGACGGGCAACTATATATAATATAATATCTATTTGAAAAAGATTATTAAAACAATTTAGCATATGTAAACAAAATGGTTACTAAGTATGGGCTTGATAGTGGGTTTTGTAGAACTTCTCATTCAGCATACAAATAAGTCTAAGTTAGGTACTTGACAATTTATAGAAATGCATCTACGTTAAGTTAGGTACTCGACAATTTATAGAAATGCATCTACGTTTATTTCGTTGACATGAACCATACGCTGAACTCACTCTAGCGTCTTCAGCTGTCACTATCTGCATTCACATGGTGTTGTGAAAAATGACTAAAAGTAGATCGTTAAGAAAATCTAGGTTTCATAGTATCAAGAGAAAATCAAACGAATTATCAGCAGTAACCTTACTGGTGTCAGCGCTGTCGCTCATGCATTACTTGTGGCAAAGTGCAGGTAGAAACTAAACTCAACATCATCCTGCATGCACATACATTAGTAAACTACTCTCTCCTTCCGATGAAAATAAGGCCTATAAATTTGTAAAAGTTTAACATCTTCTAAATTTAACCAATATTATAGACAAAAATATGGACATTTATGATACCAAACCAATATTATTACCTCTGATCTATAATAAATGTCAGTGATTTAGTAAAACTTAGCACAATAGTCACCGACACTTATCATGAATGGAAGCGAGCAGGAGATACACCACAAATATAATTTCATATATTTGATTCATGTTATATATGTTTATATTTTCTTTTTATATTTGATCAAACTTTATAAGTTTTAACTTTTGACTAAATTTATAAGCTTTATTTATCCGACGGTGATAGTATAACTTAATCGCCAGGGCGTGCAAACACACATGAAGTGCAATATAGGTATTTCGTTCATAGATCCACCATTGCCAAGCCTTGGTGTGGGGAGAAATTGAACTCAGCATCATCCTGCTTGCACATACATTGGTAAACTACTCCCCTAGCTTTCGATGAAAATAGGATCTACAAATTTAATCAAAAGTCAGTTTCTTCTAAGTTTGACCTATATTATAGACAAAATTATGAACATGTATGATACTGAATCAATATTATTCCCTGTGATCTATTATAAGTGTCAGTGATTTAGTACAACTTTAGTACAAAGTCGGCGACACTTGATATGATTCCAACTACAAACAAATGCATAGTGAATCAATATTATTCTGATCTATAATTAGTGTTAGTGATTTATTGTGATTTACTATATAACTTTATTACAAAGTCTCCGACACTTATTATGAATCGGACTATCGGAGGGAGTAGTAGATTCACGCATAATGTATTTGATTCATGTTATATATGTTTATATTTTCTTCTTATATTTAACTAACTTTGCCGATTTTGACTTCTGACTAAATTGATAAGATTTATTTATCCGGACGGTGATAGTACAACTTAATAACCGGGCATGCAAACACATGTGAAGTTTAATATAGGTATTTGGTCGGAAAAAAATTGAGTTTGACTAAATTTATAAGAGTTCTTTATCCCAATGGAGATAGTATAACTTAATCAACAGGCATGCAAACATACGTGATGTTTAATACTACACCCTCCCATGAATAATGTCTTGATTTTGTCTGAATTTTAATGTCATGAATCGGAGGAAGTAGGAGAATTGACATGTTAAACAATATGCATACTAAGTTGACGAACGACTAACTATCATCATGCATGCATGTGGTACACATAATTAACCTCCTGCTAATGCCAAAGCATATGTATCTAGGCAGATACACGTACATCTCTCGTATTCTTATCTTCTTTAGCGTTACGTCAGCTTTTTCCTATATGCTGCTGCTGGCATCTCATCAGCTGATGTTTGATGCCAAAGTATAAGTATACACGTACATCTCTCTGGTATTCTTATCTTATTTAGCGTTACGCCAGCTTCTTCCTATTACTGCTTGTATGCTGCTGCTGTCATCTCATCTTCCGTTTGAAACGCAAGTTACATCATCATACAACCGATGGTCGCTTGGCCGCTGGGTGTGGTACTAAAAATATTAAGAATCTACACAAATTCTTCCAGTTTCATCTAAGCCCATGCCATATGACAAAATAGATCTAATGTTTAGAGACAACATGATAGAATATGAATTAAGTAAGACCAATAAAAAGGAGACAAACCTGATCAATCCCATTAAACTGCTAGCAGTCGTGATTCACCTGGAGGCACCGGCCACCGGCACACATGCATGCTGTTTGATTTTGATGTACGTGATCACAGTTTGTTCCGGCAAGGATGGGAGACTGGAACGCACACACGTGACAGCAAGGGATGTCATGTCCATGACTGCAATGAATCAATGGCGCTGGACTACACATCTTACGCCTGCACCTAGGGGCGGCCGTGGCGGCGGCGTGAGGATTTTTTTGTCAACAGACTGCAACGTGAGATTGGAGAGCTAGCTGGAAACCTAGATTGTTTTTTTTCTTCTTTACTTCAGCGGTCTATTGAGTTTGAAGGGGTATGGGAAAAATAAGTTATGGCACAGGTGGGTAATTATTTGCAACTGTAATGTTAATATGAGTTATTTATAAAATTAATGGTCATGATTTTCTCGTCTGCTTAATTGATGGCCAGATGTTTCTGTTTATTGTGAGATTTTCTAATAAATTCTCTAATTTCTGGTTAACCCGTAATGTACTTTTAATATATAATAGATGGTAACGGTTATGGTAATTCTTATGGGAATTCTTACAACAATAATAGGAGTGTACCCCCTGGTCTTGAAGCTATGCTTAAAAAATTTATTAGTTCACAAACTTCTTTTAACAAATCTGTTGAGGAAAAGCTCAATAAAATTGATATTCTTGCTTCTAAGGTTGATAGTCTTGCCTCTGATGTTGATCTTTTAAAATCGAAAGTTATGCCTAATAAGGATATTGAAAATAAAATTGTTACTACAGAAAATGCCATCCAAGTTAGAATTAATGAGAATATGAGATTGATGGCTGAATTGCATGCTAGGTGGGAAAGAGAAGAAAATGAAAAACTAGCTAAAGAGAATAATGTAGCTAAAGTTTGGACTATTACCACCACTAGCAATGCTAATGCTCCATATGTTGCTGCACCTCCTACTAATAATGGTGAAAGAATTGGTATTGGCAATGTTTCCACTTCTAATGCAAAGCCTGCAAAACTGCCGGAAACTGCTAAAACTGCTGAAACTGCCTGTGATAAAACTGCTGAATTTTTTTCCAACATTGGGGATGATGATCCCATTGCTGTAGATCATAATGGTTTAGACTTTGATGATTGCCACATCTCTGAAGTTATAAATTTCTTACAAAAGCTTGCTAAAAGTCCCAATGCTAGTGCTATAAATTTAGCTTTCACAAAACATATTACAAATGCTCTCATAAAAGCTAGAGAAGAGAAACTAAAACTTGAAACTTCTATTCCTAGAAAGTTAGAAGATGGTTGGGAGCCCATCATTAAGATGAAGGTCAATGACTTTGATTGCAATGCTTTATGTGATCTTGGTGCAAGTATTTCTGTTATGCCTAAGAAAATCTATAATATGCTTGACTTGCCACCATTGAAGAATTGTTATTTGGATGTTAATCTTGTTGATAATGCTACAAAGAAACCTTTGGGGAGAGTTTATAATGTTCGCATTACCGTTAACAATAACCTTGTCCCCGGTTATTTTGTTGTCTTGGATATTGAATGCAATGCATCTTGTCCCATTATATTGGGAAGACCTTTTCTTCGAACTGTTGGAGCTACCATTGATATGAAGGAAGGTAATATTAAATATCAATTTCCTCTCAAGAAAGGTATGGAACACTTCCCTAGAAAGAGAATGAAGTTACCTTTTGATTCTATTATTAGAACAAATTATGATGTTGATACTTCATCTCTTGATATTACTTGATATACACTTTCTGCGCCTAGCTGAAAGGCGTTAAAGAAAAGCGCTTATGGGAGACAACCCATGTTTTTACTACAGTACTTTATTTTATATTTGAGTCTTGGAAGTTGTTTACTACTGTAGCAACCTCTCCTTATCTTAGTTTTGTGCATTTTTGTGCCAAGTAAAGTCGTTGATAGTAAGGTTCATACTAGATTTGGATTACTGCGCAGAAACAGATTTCTTTGCTGTCACTAATCTGGGCCTAATTCTCTGTATGTAACTCAGAAAATTATGCCAATTTACGTGAGTGATCCTCCGATATGTACGCAACTTTCACTCAATTTGGGCATTTTCATCTGAGCAAGTCTGGTGCCACTTTAAAATTCGTCTTTACGAACTGTTCTGTTTTGACAGATTCTGCCTTTTATTTCGCATTGCCTCTTTGCTATGTTGGATGAATTTCTTTGATCCATTAATGTCCAGTAGCTTTGTGCAATGTCCTGAAGTGTTAAGAATGATTATGTCACCTCTGAACATGTAAATTTTTATTGTGCACTAACCCTCTAATGAGTTGTTTTGAGTTTGGTGTGGAGGAAGTTTTCAAGGATCAAGAGAGGAGAATGATGCAATATGATCAAGGAGAGTGAAAGCTCTAAGCTTGGGGATGCCCGGTGGTTCACCCCTGCATATTCTAAGAAGACTCAAGCGTCTAAGCTTGGGGATGCCCAAGGCATCCCCTTCTTCATCGACAACATTATCAGGTTCCTCCCCTGAAACTATATTTTTATTCCATCACATCTTATGTGCTTTGCTTGGAGCGTCGGTTTGTTTTTGTTTTTGTTTTTGTTTGAATAAAATGGATCCTAGCATTCATTGTGTGGGAGAGAGACACGCTCCGCTGTTGCATATGGACAAATATGTCCTTAGGCTTTACTCATAGTATTCATGGCGAAGGTTGAATCTTCTTCGTTAAATTGTTATATGGTTGGAATTGGGAAATGCTACATGTAGTAATTCTAAAATGTCTTGAATAATTTGATACTTGGCAATTGTTGTGCTCATGTTTAAGCTCTTGCATCATATACTTTGCACCTATTAATGAAGAAATACATAGAGCTTGCTAAAATCTGGTTTGCATATTTGGTCTCTCTAAAGTCTAGATAATTTCTAGTATTGAGTTTTGAACAACAAGGAAGACGGTGTAGAGTCTTATAATGTTTACAATATGTCTTTTATGTGAGTCTTGCTGCACCGGTTCATCCTTGTGTTTGTTTCAAATAACCTTGCTAGCCTAAACCTTGTATCGAGAGGGAATACTTCTCATGCATCCAAAATCCTTGAGCCAACCACTATGCCATTTGTGTCCACCATACCTACCTACTACATGGTATTTCTCCGCCATTCCAAAGTAAATTGCTTGAGTGCTACCTTTAAATTTCCATCATTCGCCTTTGCAATATAGCTCATGGGACAAAATAGCCTTAAAAACTATTGGTATTGAATAGTACTTATGCACTTTATCTCTTATTAAGTTGCTTGTTGTGCGATAACCATGCTCCTGGGGACGCCATCAACTCTTTGTTGAACATCATGTGAGTTGCTATGCATGTTCGTCTTGTCTGAAGTAAGGGAGATTTACCACTCATTTAATGGTTAGAGCATGCATAATGTTAGAGAAGAACATTGGGCCGCTAACTAAAGCCATGAATCATGGTGGAAGTTTCAGTTTGGACATACATCCTCAATCTCATATGAGAACATTAATTGTTGCTACATGCTTATGCATTAAAGAGGAGTCCATTATCTGTTGTCTATGTTGTCCCGGTATGGATGTCTAAGTTGAGAATAATCAAAAGCGAGAAATCCAAATGTGAGCTTTCTCCTTAGACCTTTGTACAGGCGGCATAGAGGTACCCCTTTGTGACACTTGGTTAAAACATGTGTATTGCAATGATAATCCTGGTAATCCGAGCTAATTAGGACAAGGTGCGGGGACTATTAGTATACTATGCATGAGGCTTGCAACTTGTAAGATATAATTTACATGATACATATGCTTTATTACTACCGTTGACAAAATTGTTTCATGTTTTCAAAATAAAAGCTCTAGCACAAATATAGCAATTGATGCTTTCCTCTTTGAAGGACCTTTCTTTTACTTTTATGTTGAGTCAGTTCAACTATTTCTCTCCACCTCAAGAAACAAACACTTGTGTGAACTGTGCATTGATTCCTACATATTTGCATATTGCACTTGTTATATTACTTTACATTGACAATATCCATGAGATATACATGTTATAAGTTGAAAGCAACCGCTGAAACTTAATCTTCCTTTGTGTTGCTTAAATACCTTTACTTTGATTTATTGCTTTATGAGTTAACTCTTATGCAAGACTTATTGATGCTTGTCTTGAAGTACTATTCATGAAAAGTCTTTGCTTTATGATTCAGTTGTTTACTCATGTCATTACCATTGTTTTGATCGCTGCATTCATTACATATGCTTACAATAGTATGATCAAGGTTATGATGGCATGTCACTCCAGAAATTATCTTTGTTATCGTTTTACCTGCTCGGGACGAGCAGAACTAAGCTTGGGGATGCTGATACGTCTCCGACGTATCGATAATTTCTTATGTTCCATGCCACATTATTGATGATATCTACATGTTTTATGCATACTTTATGTCGTATTTATGCATTTTCCCGGCACTAACCTATTAACGAGATGTGAAGAGCCAGTTGCTGTTTTCTGCTGTTTTTGGTTTCAGAAAATCCTACAAAGGAAATATTCTCGGAATTGGACGAAATCAACGCCCAGGTCCTATTTTGCCACGAAGCTTCCAGAAGACCGAAGGGATACGAAGTGAGGCGACGAGGCGGCGACACGCCAGGGCGGCGCGGCCCACCTCCCGGCCGCGCGCCCGTTGTGGCCCTGCCGCCTCCGACCTGCCCTTCCGCCTACTTAAAGCCTCCGTCGCGAAACCCCCAGTACCGAGAGCCACGATACGGAAAACCTTCGAGACGCCGCCGCCGCCAATCCCATCTCGGGATTCAGAGATCGCCTCCGCACCTGCCGGAGAGGGGAATCATCTCCCGAGGACTCTTCACCACCATGATCGCCTCCGGAGTGATGAGTGAGTAGTTCACCCCCGGACTATGGGTCCATAGCAGTAGCTAGATGGTCGTCTTCTCCTTATGTGCTTCATTGTTGGATCTTGTGAGCTGCCTAACATGATCAAGATCATCTATTTGTAATGCTATATGTTGTGTTTGTCGGGATCCGATGGATAGAGAATACTATGTTATGTTGATTATCAATCTATTACCTATGTGTTGTTTATGATCTTGCATGCTCTTCTGTTATTAGTAGAGGCTCTGGCCAAGTTTTTGCTCTTAACTCCAAGAGGGAGTATTTATGCTCGATAGTGGGTTCATGCCTCCATTAAATCTGGGACAGTGACAGAAAGTTCTAAGGTTGTGGATGTGCTGTTCCCACTAGGGATAAAACATTGATGCTATGTCCGAGGATGTAGTTATTGATTACATTACGCACCATACTTAATGCAATTGTCTGTTGTTTGCAACTTAATACTGGAAGGGGTTCGGATGATAACCGAAGGTGGACTTTTTAGGCATAGATGCATGCTGGATAGCGGTCTATGTACTTTGTCGTAATGCCCAATTAAATCTCACTATACTTATCATATCATGTATGTGCATTGTCATGCCCTCTCTATTTGTCAATTGCCCGACTGTAATTTGTTCACCCAACATGCTATTTATCTTATGGGAGAGACACCTCTAGTGAACTGTGGACCCCGGTCCATTCTTTACATCTGAAATACAATCTACTGCAATACTTGTTCTTTACTATTTTCTGCAAACAATCATCATCCACACTATACATCTAATCCTTTGTTACAGCAAGCCTTTGAGATTGACAACCTCATCAAGCTTCGTTGGCAAGTACTTTGGTGTGTTGTGCAGGTTCCACGTTGGCGCCGAATCCCTGGTGTTGCGCCGCACTACATCTCGCCGCCATCAACCTTCAACGTGCTTCTTGGCTCCTCCTGGTTCGATAAACCTTGGTTTCTTTCTGAGGGAAAACTTGCTACTGTGTGCAACATACCTTCCTCTTGGGGTTCCCAACGAACGTGTGTGTTACACGCCATCAGACGTCTCTAATTTTGTTTGCATATTTTACGTGGTTTAGGGTTTTCG
This sequence comes from Lolium multiflorum, assembly GCA_030979885.1. Classification (NCBI taxonomy): domain Eukaryota; kingdom Viridiplantae; phylum Streptophyta; class Magnoliopsida; order Poales; family Poaceae; genus Lolium; species Lolium multiflorum. Next base: position 84,367,667 of record CM061750.1, read on the forward strand.
AGTAAGATCCAATCTACCTACGAACATGAACCACAACGGTGATACTAGTGTTGTCAATAGAAAGAGTAAATTGAATCTTCACTGTGGTGGGAGAGACAGACACCCGCAAAGCCACTTATGCAATACAAGTTGCATGTCGAACGTGGAGCAAGTCTCATGAACGCGGTCATGTAAAGTTAGCCCGAGCCGCTTCATCCCACCATGCCGCAAGATGCAAAGTACACGAACTAAAGACAACAAAGCATCAACGCCCACAAAACCATTGTGTTCTACCCGTGCAACCAATCTATGCATAGACACGGCTCTGATACCAATGTAGGGATTCATAGCATAGAAAACAAAAAATTTCCTACCGCGAGAACGCAATCCAAGCCAAGATGCAATCTAGAAGATGGGAGCAACGAGGGGATGAACTAGACTAACCCTTGAAGATTTCCAAAGCCTACGAGATTAGATCTCGTTGTTGCAAAAGATGATCACTTGCCGCTTTCAAAAGCGCGTAGAAGATTTTGACGGTGCCACAATTCCGGGCAGCACCTCCGTACTCGGTCACACGTTCGGTGTTGATGAAGACGACGTCCTCCTCCCGTTCCAGCGGTAGCGGAAGTAGTAGATCCTCCTCGGAATCCAGCACGACGGCATGGTGGCGGTGGTGGTGGAGAACTCCGGCAGGGCTTCGCCTATGCGCTGCGGGAGTTGTGTGGAGGAGGAGAGGCTAGGGTTTGGGGAGAGGGGGCTTGGGCGCCGGCTGATGTCTAGGCACGCTTCTATTCCTGTAGACAGTGTTGGGCCTCCAAGAGCAGAGGTTTGTAGAACAAAAGCAAGTTTCCTTAAGTGAATCACCCAAGGTTTATCGAACTCAGGAGGAAGAGGTCAAAGATGTCCCTCTCAAGCAACCCCGCAATTACGATACAAGAAGTCTCTTGGTCCCCAACACACCTAATACACTTGTCAGATGTATAGGTGCACTAGTTCGGCGAAGAGATAGTGAAATACAAGTAATATGGATGAATATGAGTGGTAATAGCAATCTGAAATAAATATGGCAGCGAGTAAACATGCAACAGAACAGTAAATAAACGGAGATTCGATGTTTGGAAACAAGGCCTAGGGATCATACTTTCACTAGTGGACACTCTCAACATTGATCACATAATAAAACCACTCTACACTGGATGACTATGACACCATTAATTGTGTAGGGCTACAAGAGCACCTCAATGCCGGAGTTAACAAGCTCCACAACATTCGATGTTCATATTTAAGTAACCTTAGAGTGCATGATAGACCAACGCAATTATACCGAGTACTAACATAGCATGCACACTGTCACCATCAGGCTATGAAAGGAGGAATAGATCACATCAATACTATCATAGTAATAGTTAACTTCATAATCTACAAGAGATCACAATCATAAACTACACCAAGTACTTCATGATGCACACACTGTCACCTTTACATCATGGAGGAGGAATAGAGTACTTTAATAACATCACTAGAGTAGCATATAGATTAATAGTGATACAAAGCTCATATGAATCTCAATCATGTAAGGCAGCTCATGAGATCATTGTATTGAAGTACATAGGAGACAGAGATTAACCACATAGCTACCGGTACAGCCCTTAGCCTCGATGGAGAACTACTCCTCCTCATGGGAGACAACAGCGGTGATGAAGATGGCGGTGGTGTCGATGGAGATGCCTTAGGGGCAATTCCCCATCCCAACGCGTGCCGAACGAGACTTTGTCCCCAGATCTTGGCTTCGCGATGGCGGCGGCTCTGGAAGCTTTCTCGTACCGTGGCTTATTCCCCCCGATGTTTTAGGTCAGGAAGACTTAAATAGGCGAAGAGTCGGAGTCGGAGGGGGTCTGGGGCAGCCACACAACAGGGGGGCGCCCCCCCGGGCCGCGCCGCCACCATGTGTGGTGGCCCTGGGCCTCTCCTGTGGCCCCTCTTTGGTGCTCTGGAAGCTTCCTTGAAATATAAGATACGGGCGTTGATTTCGTCCAATTAAGAATATTTCCTGTAAGATTTCTGAAACCAAAAACAGCAGAAAAGACTGCACTTCGGCATCTCGTCAATAGGTTAGTTCCGGAAAACGCATAAAATCATCATAAAGTGTGAGCAAAACATGTAGGTATTGTCATAAAACAAGCATGGAACATAAGAAATTATAGATACGTTGGAGACGTATCACCGGCCACTTGGGGGCTACGGCCAAGAGTGGCTTAAGGGTGGCCGGCCCCCGCCCCTTGCTCCTCATTATATAGGTGGAAATCCCCGAGTGTTGGTATCCAAGTCTTCGAATAAGACCCGAAACCAAAACTTGCCTTAGGGACAAAACCTACCCAAGGGGGGAATCCCACTCAAGGTGGGACTCCCACCTCTTCCTTGGGGTTGGCCGGCCACCTATGGTGGAGCCCACCGGGACTCCTCCCCTTAGGGTTTGGCTGGCCATGCAAGGGTCCCTCTGGGACTCCACTTTCCATGGTGATTTCTTCCGGACTTTTCTAGAACTTTCTAGAACCTGCCATAAATGCACCCGATCATTTCCAAACTTGGAATTTGACTTCCTATATATGAATCTTATTCTCCGACCATTCGGACCTCGTGATGTCCTGGATCCCATCCGAGACTCGAACAAAACTTCGAACTCCATTCCATATTCCATAAACGACATCAAACCTTAAGTGTGTCACCCTACGGTTCACGAACTATGCAGACATGGTTGAGACCTCTCTCCGACCAATAACCAATAGAGGGATCTGGAGATCCATAATGGCTCCCACATATTCAACGATGACTTAGTGATCGAATGAACCATTCACATACGATATCGATTCCCTTTGTCACACGATATTTTACTTGTCCGAGGTTTGATCATCGGTATCTCTATACCTTGTTCAACCTCGTCTCATGACAAGTACTCTTTACTCGTGCCGTGGTATGTGGTCTCTTATGAACCATTCATATGCTTGCAAGCTAAATAGACGACATTCCACCGAGAGGGCCCGGAGTATATCTATCCGTCATCGGGATGGACAAATCCCACCGTTGATCCATATGCCTCAACTCATACTTTTCGATACTTAATCCCACCTTTATAACCACCCATTTACGCAATGGCGTTTGATGTAATCAAAGTACCCTTCGGTATAAGTGATTTACATGATCTCATGGTCGAAGGACTAGGTAACTATGTATCGAAAGCTTATAGCAAATAACTTAAATGGCGTGATCTTTTGCTACGCTTAAATGGGTGTGTCCATTATATCATTCATATAGTGACATAACCTTGTTATTAATAACATCCAATGTTCATGATCATGAAACTATGATCATCTATTAATCAACAAGCTAGTTATACAAGAGGCTTACTAGGGACTCCTTGTTGTTTACATAACACACATGTATCAATGTTTCGGTTAATACAATTATAGCATGGTATGTAAACATTATCATAAACACAAAGATATATAATAACCATTTATTATTGCCTCTTGGGCATATCTCCAACAGAACTCCACGAGGAACTCCTGCGAAGGAGTGATAGAACCACAAGCTATTGCTTGGTTCTGCAATGGGTGCCGGAGAGGCTCGCCGCTGTGGCAAAAGATACAGAGAAACATGCCAACCACTTTGGCTGAGATGATTCGGGTGGCAGATAGCTACGAGTTGGGAGATCCGATGCAGCCATCAGTCCAGGCTGAACCGGTGCAAAGGAGTCAACCGCGCCAAGATCAGTACCGGAACAACCACCACAACAAAAGAAGGGAATACCAGATCGGAGGTATGGATGAAACAAGTGGCCGCGGTGCAAGACAATTCTGCGGCTGGAAAAGACAGGAAAAACCGGAACACAGCCATTGGGCTGGTCCAGAAAGCAGTGGGTTGAGAAAAAACCGTGGCAAGATCAGGAAAAATACACCATGGAATCCCGCTATGGACTACCCGTGCCGTTGGCACACGCCGAATCCGGCAAGGCCGGTGAACCACTTAACAAAAGATTGCTCCTGGACCAAGAGGTTGATGGAGAGAGGCATGATGAAAGATGCCAGAGACCAAGGTTTCGAAAAGCTGCCGCCACCACCACCACTTACCGGGGCAAACGCGCAACCGGTTTACGCTCAGCCATACCGGCCGCAACAGGAAGAAGTTCATCAGGTGGCACAAGGTAATAACCAAGCTCCACCGCCGGCACCTTTGGGCCGGAATGTTTACCATGATCTGGATCTGTGTTGTGTTGTGTTCGTAACAGAGCCGATGGACCGGCAAAGTGTGCATCGCCGTTCCATGGAAATAAACGCGGTGATACCGGCAGTACCAAAGTACATGTTGTGGTCAGATCAGGAACTGACTTGGTCGTTCAAAGATCATCCAAAAGTGATGCCTAATCCGAGTGGATATGCTCTGGTGGTGGACCCAATCATGCATGGGCCATCGTCGCGAGTCCGGTTCAGCAAGGTGCTGGTGGACAATGGGAGCAGCATAAACATCATGTACCGGCACACCATGCAAACGTTTGGCATAACACCAAACATGCTGGAGCCAACTCATGCCACTTTCCATGGCATCGTCCGGGGACTGTCCTGTTCGCCAATGGGCAAAGTCCGGGTCGATGTGCTGTTCGGAGGGCGTGACAATTGTCGCGTTGAAAACATTCTCTTCGAGGTGGTTACCCTTGACAGCCCCTACCATGCACTGCTTGGGAGACCAGCACTGGCAAAATTCATGGCCTCAACTCATACATCATACCTCAAGATTAAGATGCTGGCACTCACTGGACCTTTAATTGTGGTGGGAAACTACAAAGTGTCGCTCGAAACCGCGTCCGCTGGATCGAATCTGGCCGAATTGCTGGTGATAGCGGAGGAAAAGAAAATAATTCAAACCGCAGTTGCGCTGGCTCAATCCTCCCAGCTGAACTTAGCGGCAATGAGCAGCCAGCTTGGCGCATTGGCTTTCAAACCGACAAAAGAAACAAAGGACATCGTGCTAGATCCGGCTTACCCAGAGCACACCGTTCGTATCGGTGCCGGCCTGAGTGAGGCATAGGAAAGCGCGCTCGTCAACTTGCTCCGTGAGAATCGGAACATCTTCGCTTGGTCTATTGATGACTTGGTGGGTGTGCCGAGGGAGTTGGCTGAGCACTCTCTGAATGTCCGGAAGGATGCGAAGCCGGTGAGACAACATTTGTGCCGGTTTGCTGAAGACAGGAGGAAAATCATTGGTGAGGAGGTAACATAGTTGCTGGTTTCCGGTTTCATCGTGGAAGTGCTACACACTAAGTGGCTGGCCAATCCGGTGCTGGTCGAGAAGAAGAAGAGAAGACCCCAAAGCTCCAAAGGTGTGGCGCATGTGCATCGACTACACCAACCTGAACAAGGCATGTCCTAAAGATTCATTCCCGCTACCCCGGATTGATCAAGTGATCGATTCCACTGCCGGTTGTGAACTGCTGGATGCTTATTCCGGTTTCCACCAAATTCCCTTGAAAAAGGAAGATCAAATAAAGACTGCGTTCATTACCCCGCACGGGGCTTATTGCTATGTCACTATGCTTTTTGGTTTGCGAAACGCTAGCGCAACATACCAACGCTGCATGCAAAAATGCCTTCATGATCAAATCTGTAAAAATGTGCAAGTCTATGTGGACGATGTTGTGATAAAAACGAAGGTAAAAGATACCTTAATCGATGACCTGTGGCAAACATTTGACAACTTGCGAAGATTCCGGATGAAACTTAATCCGGCCAAATGCACCTTCAGCGTTCCGGTCGGAAAACTACTCGGTTTCCTAGTGTCAAGATGGTAAAAATCTGGGCCATCGAAGGAACGACGGTACCTCAAGATCTTAAGGACGTACAGAAGTTTACCGGAAGCTTAGCGTCGCTGAGCCGATTCATAAGCCGATTGGGAGAAAAGGATTTGCCGCTCTATGCCTTAATGAAAAAATCCGACACTTTCGTCTGGACCCCTCAGGCAGACGCAGCGTTCAAAGAGCTAAAGAAAATGCTAGCCACAACACCGGTATTGGCTTCACCTTTGGAAAGCGAGCCCATGCTGCTATACATAGCTGCAACAAACCGGGTAGTGAGCGTCGTATTTGTGGTAGAAAGAGAAGAGGAAGGAAAAATCGTGCAGAGCCCGGTATACTACCTGAGCGAGGTGCTCTCCTATCAAAGCAAAACTACCCGCACTTCCAAAAAATGACATATGGCGTGTTCATGGCCGCTACAAAGCTCAAGCACTACTTTGAGGAGCACCCGATGAAAGTGGTGAGCGAGGCACCTATCTCGGATATCATCTTCAACAAAGATGCTAGCGGCAGGATTGCCAAATGGGCGATTCAGCTGTCACCCTACGTACCGGTATACGAGAGAAGGGATGCCATAAAATCACAAGCGTTGGCAGATTTCCTGGTTGATTGGGCGGAGATGCAATACAAGCCGCCGAAGCTGGAAATAGAATACTGGAAGATGCACTTCGACGGATCCAAACTCAAGGAAGGTCTAGGTGCAGGAGTGGTTCTCACCTCACCAAAGGGGGATCACTTACAGTATGTTCTGCAGATACACTTCAGGGCATCGAACAATGTCGCTGAGTACGAAGCTCTAGTTCATGGGCTCAAGGTCGCAAAAGAAATCAGTGTGCACCGGATCATTTGCTACGGCAATTCAGATCTAGTGGTACAACAGTGTTCCGGAGATTGGGATGCGAAAGATGCCAACATGGCCGCATACCGGTTCCATGTGCAAAAGGTTGCCGAATTCTTTGAGGGATGTGAATCTCACCATGTACCGCGAGCGGAAAACGAAGGCGCGGATACGCTCTCCAAGCTGGGCTCGTCTAGGCAAGAAATTCAGCTGGGGCCACATTATACCGGATTCTTTGAGGGATGTCAATTTCACCATGTCGACGACGTAAGTTTAAACCACATAATACCGGATTGCATATATGCTTAAAAGGTTCAGCATGCAACCCCAAGGACTATTCAGTCTTCACCACCAAAAGGACTTAGTATTTTTTACACTCCCACCCCGGCATGCCGTTGGCAAATTTAACGGACATTGTTTTATGTGAGGCAAGACAGGATCACGGGGTCTGGTAGAGCGGAGCTGAATCTTCGGAGGCTTGTTGGGGGGTTCACATGGGCTTCAACAGGTACTTCGGGGGCAGCATGAGCTGACTCTGGGGCACCGGCAGCAGGTTCCTTGGGCGCTTCCGCTTCAGCCTCGGCATCGCCTTCTCCGGCTTCTTCATCCTCCTCCTCTTCATCATCGGTAAAGGCCTCCTTGAGGTTAGCCGGAGGAGGGATGAAGTCGCTGGTGGTGGCATAGCTGGCGATCTCATAGGCCCTGGCGCGGCGTGCGGCTCCCATCGCTGGATCTTTATTGGTGGGGGCGTTGTCGTGCATGCTGTGCAACGCGTCCAGATCCAGGCCTTCGTACCAGGAGCACACAAAGAGAAGTGCGATGTCAGCTCCGGCACGGGCAGAAGAGTGGCGCCACTCGCTTAGGCACCGGCTGGTTTCCTGAAGGAGACGCTCAACGATGACTTGGATGTGCTCCGGAACATGCTCGCCGGGCCAGAGGCCCTTGAGCACAGCGATGGCGGCATCCGGCAGTAGTCCTAGAGTCCGGTCGACGGCGCGCATGTGGCTGATCCTGCTGAGCAACGCGGTGAGGTAGTCCTTGGCAGTCCAGGGGAGATCAGCGCCAACTACGTCATCAACCCGGCCCTTGGCGACAACGGTTTCAGCGCACTGCTGCGAGTTCGGAAAGAGCTCTAGGCAAGATTTAAAAGGACAAGTGTAAGAACAAACCGGTAAGAACAAGCCGGTGAAAAGGAAGAAACTTATCGGTGGAAACTCGAAAGCTTATAAGCAAGAGAACAACAAACTTACTGAAAGCCTTGGCATCGGTGTCTTTGATCATATCCTCAAGACCGGTCAGGTAACCCTGAATCGACTCGAGGTGCTCCCTCTCGTCCTGCAGCTGCTTCTGCTCCCCCTCCATCTCACGGCGAAGTTGCCCCTCAGTCTCGACAAGCTGCTTCAGGGTTTCTTCAACCTGGGCGTTGCCGGCACTGATGGCTTCCTTCAGGGCCCTGGCGTGCTCAGACCCAGCCTGGATCAGCTGATCCTTGAGCTTGGCGGTTTCTTCTCGCTGGGCCTGGAGCTCGCGCTGGTGCTGGGTGGCAAGCTCATCCCGAGCAGCTACAATCCGGAAAGCATGGGTTTAGTAAAAAAGATAACAAGTAAAAAACAAAACCGGTCAGCGCGGCTTACCCTTGAGCGCAGCGATTTGGGCGGCGAGGTCCTCCGCGGGGGCATCCGGTAGGGTAGCTGCACAAAGAAACTACTTGTTAAAATTTGATAAAGACAGATACCGGTACAAAAGAAGCCGGTGGTTCAGGCAAACCTTGGCACTGGCTGTGCTCGAGCTTGAGGGTGGAGAACTCCTCGTTGAGGCCCTGGTGCTCCCACAGCAGCTCCTCGAAGATCGCTTGCGGCTGTCCAACATGCTCTGCAGAAATGGAAACAGTATAAGCTATGTCGGTTTCTTTCGGTTTCGCGCTAAGTACCTTGTGCTTAACCCGAAACTCGGGCTATGCCGGTTTTTTTCAGTTTCACGCTAAGTACCTTGTGCTTAACCCGAAACTCGGGGACTAGCTATGCCGGTTTCTTTCAGTTTCGCGCTAAGTACTTTGTACTTAACCCGAAACTCAGGGACTCAGGATATACCAACGGGTTCTAAAAGATAAAAGGTTTCGGTATAAAGAAAAAATGCAAGTTCCGGAAAGATGTCTTACCACCACGTTTCCATTGGCATCGTGCCAAGCATTGTCAAACTCCTTCACCGCGGCTTTAAGCCGGCTGAAGTGATGCACTGTGGTGCGGGGGCCACGCGCATCGAGCCTTGGCTTGCCGTCCTTGCCAACACCCAGGGTGGCGTCGGTAAGATAAGCAAGGTTCCATCGCTCCACCAGCTATTGCAGCGTGCCCAAGGAAGCGCCGCCGCGGGTCAGCTCCACAACCCGGCCAAGATGAGAGGCAGCCTTCTCACCGGTGGCCACGGCGGCGCGCCCGGTATGAAGAACCAAGCTTTGAGCCTAAGGCTAGGCCTGAGAGCTGGACGCAGGCGCGGTCGTTGCCTTGACCACCGCGGTAAGCTGCTCAGCAGTCACCACGGTGCCCTCTGGCGGGCTCTAGAGCGGCGCAGCAGGGGCTTTGCCGGTAGCCATCGGCGTCGGAGCCGCTGCGCATTTGGCCGGCGGAGGAGTGGCTGTGGAAGCCTTGGAGGGGGCAGAAGTGGTCTTCTTCTTATTCTTTTCTTGGACGGGTGGAACCAGAGGTTTCGACCGCCCAACAACATCTGAACCGACGCCCATGTCGCTGGCGCCGGTATCTTGTTTGGAGGGGAGAAAAATTCCTCCTCTGCGCGGAAATTGGTCGGTTTGGGGGCCGCGCGCCCCGAACTTGTGTTGCCCCCATAAGGGAGGATGGAGATTTGCCGGCACCAGAAGGTACCGGACTTTGACGAGGAGGAGGAGTGGCTCTCCCGAAATCAGCGGGGGTCTCCGGCCTCATTCAGGGCGCGCTCCTGGTAAGCTCCAGGGCGGCTCTGAAAAATAAAAATGTAAAGATAACCGCAAGAACGGAAAGATACAAAGTCGAAATCCAAGAAAAGGTATAGATGGTTTTTACCCGGAGGAGGTCGGGATCTTGTTCTTGCGCTTCCGCTCGAAGGGCCCAAGGCTGGACTTCTTCACCCTCTTAGCAGGTGGAGTCACGCTAGGACTGGCATCTGCTGTCGGCTCTGGTGCCTTTCCGGACTCAGGAAGCCTGGGCCATGACCCTCCTCTCCCATTCGGGACCCACCTCAGCAGCGAGGGGGGTCACGCTCTCCAGGACCTGAGGGTTCCGGTCAGCTAGATATGGTCTCACAAAGAAAAGTTTATAAGTCTAGGAAAGCGGATACAATACCTCGAGGACGAGAAGATCGTCGTTGCTGTCAGAACCATTGTCCACATTTGAGGCAGAAGAGTTACCGGGGCGCGGGGTGTGAGTCCGGCCCATTTTGTGCTTGTTCGCAACAACGTAAGGGTCCGGGTCCTCGTCGTCCCAGAACCGACGCGAGGGTTCGAAAGATTCCGGGACCTCGGCCGCGATGCGGGGAAAGCGTTGTTGTACCTGAGAAAGACCAAGTCAGTTTACAGTTCAAAAGTATACCGGAAACATCATTCCGGATTCCCCAAATTATTACTTCATCATAAGGGGGTACTTGCGGCTAAGAGGTTGGAGGCCCCACTCCCAGTTCGACTGCAGCTCAGTCCTGCAAATCTGTCGGGCCTTGAGGACCACGTCAGATTTGCGTATGCCGAAGGTGGTGATCCTTGTCGGATCCCTCCGGCCTCGCATCTGGCCTATCTTGTGAGCTCGGCGTTGGAGGGGAAGCACCCCGCACGAGATGAATGCGCACACGATATCGTCAGAACTAATAGCAGTATCCCTGTTGAGTTCCCCCATCAATCGGATAATCCGGTTAGTTTCAACATGGGTTCTCTTGGGGTTGAACCTCCAGTTGGCGCGGGACGGGATACCGGGAATGTAAGCCAGAATATTTATGAAATTTACGGGGCTGAGTGTTGTGGGTATACTTTATGAGTATATGAACGACATGGCCTAGATCCGGCAAGCCCGTGTGGCCCACAGATGGTGATGTGGCATGTGGCCCATCGGGTAGCCCTGTTGCGTTAGATCACGATGGATGAAGTCTCCCAGGAGCAAGGAGCCGGATCTCAACCGACCTACGAAGGAGGTCTGGTCCGTGAAGGCCCATGAAGTATCCAGATCCAGTACGGCCTTGATGGAAGGTGGATCCTTGACGTACACGGCAAGATATTGTACTGTAGTTAGGTAACTTGTATTCCGGCTAGGACTCTCCAATGTAAACCCTAGATCCGTGCGCCTTTATAAGCCGGATCCTAGGAGCCCTAGAGGCACAACCACAGCTCATTGTAACAACGCGAAAGCGCCCAGATAATTCCAGACAAGAAGTAGTAGACCATGTCTTCGAGCAGGTGTTCTGAAGCTGGGTAAATCGCGTACCACTGCCCCGAGGACTCTCCGCCCTATGGCCCCTACTTCTTCTCCCCCTCGTGAGGATTCCTCCTCCGAGGTACCATCGATTAGGCAATGATAGTTGGCGCCCACCATGGGGCCTGCGGCGTCAGGAGTCCGGAACCGGGAGGGTTCCGCCATGGGAAGCTACGACGAATCCTTCGCTGTGGGGCGTGTTCTTTACGCCGGGAACTTTCCGATCGTCCCGCAGGACGAGTGCTGGATTCCGGCTAGGACCAACCCCATCAAGCTCTCCATCGTCCCAATTGGTGGCATTAACGTCTTCATCGGCGAAACCGTCGATTCCGACGGAAACGCCCTGGTAAGTAACGCTGACGCGACCGCCGCTGAGCAGGACGCTGTCGCGAAGATCCGATCTGAGATGCAGGAGCTTCCCAGGAAGATTCCGCCTTAGATCGGAAAATTTCAAAGCCCACCCAATCCGCCCCTAAGCAGGAAACTATGGTGGAAGACCAATACAGATCCGCCTTGGTCTCCCAGGTGTTAGAGAAGCAAAGGTGTCAATTTTTGCACTTCCTCGCACATACCGCAGGGACCGCCTCTCCTCCGAAGGGAGCTGGACCCATGCAGGTTGAAGCTACCGGAGACAGCAACGCCCCGGAGCAGCAAGAGGTTGCTGGAGAAAGCGAAGCCCCGGAATAGCAAGAGGACGTCGGAGATGTAGAAGAATCAATTCTGGGCAATCTAAGTCCAACATCCGACGATATTTCAACCATGAACACGGAGGAATTCAACAAAGCACTAAAGGAGCTAGAGGGTGAAGAGGAAACCGAAGTGGAATACCCTCCGCCTAAGCAGGTCCTAGCGACCATAAATGGGCTAGGGGAGGACGCTGACACAGAAGAGACTCCTACCGGCGTAGCGCTCCTAGGACCATCTACTTCAGAGATGCTGCCCGCGCGACATCGTCGCTGCGCTGCGCCGGATTTAGGAGAAGAAAACGATTCCGGGAGCCAGCACTACCTAACTCCGGAAGAGCTCGTCGAACAGGCAGGCCAAGGTGCTATCGCACACTCGGAAATCCTCAACAAGCCAATCACTCCGGACGACGCCGCAAATCCTGAAGCTCTAGAAGCAACAAGAAAGGAGATGCTGAGCACCGCCAAAGTAATTGCCAACACTGCAGCAGCAATGCTGGAGGAACGAGAAGAAGCTAGCGAGCTAATGGAAAAATTCCTCAAGAGAGAACGCGAAGCCACTAAATACCTGGAAGAGGCTAAGAAACTCCGAGCACAATGGGAAACCATGAAGGAAGACGCCGACAAAGAGGCAGATAGAATCCGACAAGAGGCTATTCCCCCTCGAAAGATCAACTTCGCAACTCCCTCAAATCAGCAGACACTCGGCACTCCCAAGGACAACATGAAGAAGGCTGCAAAAATCTTGGCGAAAACTGACGAAGAAGTCGATATCTCACACCTCCGCACTCTGGTAGCATCAACAATGAAGCAATAAAGCAAGGCAGACACTTCGCGCCGGTTGGAATCCAACCCGGAACACTGTGTATCCACAACGTAGAAGGACGCCTCCGGAAGGGCTCACCGTGACGATGAATCGCGCACCGGATCTTCGGAGCGCAGAAGGAAAACCAGAGAACATCCAAATCCAATCCTGGTTCCCTCGTAGACACCTCTGATGGACCCAAGGAAGGGAAAGGATCCGATGTATATTGGGAGAGACAAGTACCGGAACCTGTCGCCTCCGCGGCGGCCCCAGCCGCCTCCTCACCGTCGTAGTCCAGTCGGAAACACTAGGCCCCACGGTCCTGGTGGAATCAACATCCGCGACGACGTGGCACCTCAGAGGAACAGGAAAATAGAGAGCGCGCCGGAGCCCCACCGGGGTCAGAACGAAGAGCGCGAGCCGGAACCCAGCAAAAGCCGGAACGACGGCGGCGACCGCCACCATGGCGAAGGAAGCCATCGAAGCCGGAGTCAGAATCGGGAAGGGCGTGGAGATTCCGAAGGCGGAAGCAAGAGGTCTAACATGCCCCCTCGCAGATCTCCCTCCCCACCGCCTAGTGGAGGAGGTGGAGGCGGAGGCGACAGCCGGAGATCCCGCTCCCGCTCGAAATCCCCTCGCAATGGCTCACGCGATGCAAGGGAACGTCTCAATGAGTACAAATCTGGATACATTGGCCCAAAATGCTTTGGCAGGATGATCCGGGAGGAGCCTTATCCAAAGGGCTTGAACCTTAAGCTACCCGGAAATCTGAAGCACTATGATGGCAGTGAAAGACCCGATACTTGGATCGAGGATTACTTCAACATAGTAAATTTCGCCGGAGGGAATCAAATGATAGCCCGTCGCATGCTTCAGCTGTACCTTATTGGTCCAGCTCGTACCTGGCTTGGTGACCTCCCGGAGAATACCATCTTTTGCTGCTTCGACTTGAAGATTGCCTTCGATAAGCACTTCAGGGGTACCTACAAGAGGCCTGCCACAACAAGCGACCTGCAAGCATGTATTCAAAAAAGGTGAAACATCGCGAAACTTCCTCACACGATGATTGACAACCAGGAACGAGTGTGAAAACGTAGATAATCGCACAGCTATGCACGCCTTCATCGGTGGACTGCAGAGAGGAGGATTGCTCCGGCACAAGCTCACCTGCATGATCAATGAAAACAATCTTACGTTGGATAACATGATCGGCATCGTAAGTAATCACACCGCCGCTAATGATGACACTGGTGGAGAACTTGCCGCTACAGCCTTACCCCTTCATCAGCAGAAGAAAAACCGCGATAACGGTGGCACCATCAACAACAACAAGCGGAAGAATCCCCGGTGACCAAAGGAGCGGCGGATCCGACATGGTCACCGTAGCGTTCCAACGCGGAGGTCAAGGAGGCGGAAGAGGCCGCAGACGTGGGGGCAGAGCCAGCAGGGGCCAGCAGCGTGCTGACGAGGTCACAGCTATTGGGTTCCGCGCTCCCCAAACCTACAAAAAATACAGGGACATGCCGTGCCTGGCCCATATATATGGATCCGGCTACCGGTAAATCCTCACACACCAACCGCAACTGCAAGTGGGTGAATGACCTGCAGGTCGACCCGGAAGCAGGCTACAAGCGAGCCCGAAAGCACCGCCCACGCGGCAAAGGAGGCAAGGGCAAGAACAAGGAAAAGGACGAGGACAGTTCCGAGGCGATGGACGAGGATGACGCTTCGCCGGATCCCAAGGAGGGTTCCGCAGCTAACAAATCCAATCCCTTCGTCAAAAAGAGTGCTGGTGCATACCACACCTTTCTCGGAACCCCGACAGTCCGCACCAGCAAGTCAGCGCTCCGGATCCTGAACGCCACAGTTCCGGTTGTGCCGCAGTATATTAGGTGGTCGGAAACTCCGTGTACGTTTGATAGGTCGGATCACCCCACCATCATTCCGAAAGAGTGCTATGCCTTGGTTGTAAGTCCCCGCATCGATGGGTATGATTTCTCCAAGTGCCTCATGGACGGAGGAGCCAGTTTGAACATCATGTACCTCAAGACTCTGGAGAGAATGCAGCTTACCCAGGAACAGCTCAAGCACAGCAACACCGAGTTCCACGGCGTGGTTCCGGGTAAGAAAGCAAACTCCCTGGGCAGCATCAGACTTCCCGTGGCCTTCGGCAATGTTAATAATTTCCGCGAAGAGATGATCACGTTTGAGGTCGTGCCCTTCAAGATCTCCTACCACGCCATCTTCGGCAGGCCCACCTACCACAAATTTCACGCCAGAGCGTGCTAAATCTAAAACAAGCTCAAGATTCCGGGTCCTAATGGTATGATCACCATATCCGGAGACTACAAGAAAGCTCACGAGTGCGAGTTAGGCGAAGCTGCCTTCGCAAAATCTGTGATATCTGGAGAGGAGCTGCAAGGCTACAGAGCCACGGTGGATCCGAAAGAGATGCATACCACCAAGAAGCAGATCTCCGAACAGAAAACTTCGTTCAAGTCCGCGATAGACACCAAGAAGATCGACCTCAAGGTAGGAGATAGCAGGTGTAAGTCGGAGCCAGCATGGACCCCAAATAGGAAGACGTGCTCGTCGAGTTCCTCCGCCCTAACATGGATATCTTCGCATGGCAACCTTCTGACATGTCCTGAGTACCAAGGGAACTCGCCGAGCACTACCTCAACATAACCCTGGGGGCTAAACCTGTGAAGCAAGCTATGTGATGCTTTGGAGATAAGAAGCACCACACCATAGGAATGGAACTAGCAAAGTTACTAGAGGTAGGTTTTGTAGTAGAAGTTATCCATACTGATTGGGTCGCAAACCCCGTCCTTGTACCCAAAAAGAATTCCGAAATACTAAGAATATGCATCGATTACTCCGGCTTGAATATGCATTGTCCGAAGGATCCGTTCCCTTTGCCGCGCATTGACCAAGTCATTGATTCGATGGCAGGGGCGGAACTTTTGTGTTTTCTTGACGCATATTCCGGGTATCGCCAGATCCGGATGAACAAGTCTGACCAAAAGGTGACCTCGTTCATCACTCCGTTTGGCACTTACTGCTATGTCATGATGCCTTTTGGTTTGAAAAATGCAGGTGCCACTTACTAGCGTACGATGCAACGGTTCTTAAAGGACCATATTGGCTGGAACGTATGCGCCTACGTCGACGACATCGCGGTCATGACCCGGAAAGGATCCGACTTGATCAGCGACCTCACAGAAACCTTTGAGAACCTCCAACGGTACAAGATGATGTTAAATCCGCTGAATTGTGTCTTTGGCGTGCTAGCCAGAAAAATCCTTGCCTTCATCGTCTCTCATAGAGGCATTGAAGTTAACCCGGAAAAATCAAGGCAATCCTGTGCATCAAAAGGACAACTTGTCTCAAAGATGTGCAACGACTAACTGGTTGTGTTGCAGCAATCAGTAGGTTTGTTAGCCGTCTTGGCGAGAAGGCACTACCTTTATACAAACTGCTGAAGAAGACAGACAAATTTTTCTGGGACGACGCAGCAGACGCATCACTTCAGGAATCGAAGGAAATACTCGTCTCCCCACCTATTCTATCAGCTCCGAAAGAGTCAGAGCCTATGCTCCTCTACCTGGCAGCTTCCAACAAAGTTATCAGTCTCGTCATCGTGGTGGAGCGAAAAGAGGAAGGTCACGAATATGGAGTCCAGAGGCCAGTATATTACATTAGCGAGGTACTGACGGAATCCAAACAAAGATATCCTCACTTTCAGAAGCTAGCCTATGGCGTATTCCTAGGTAGCAGGAAGCTGAGACACTACTTTCAAGAGCACCCCATGACAATCGTAAGCAAGGCTCCACTGTCAACGATTCTTAACAACGCTGACGCAACATGACGCACAGCAAAGTGGGACATAGAATTATCTGCCTTCGACATCAATTACAAAGCCAGGATTGCGATCAAGTCCCATATTCTGGCGGATTTCGTCGCGGATTGGATAGAATCTCCGGATGCCGATCTGGAGCCGGAACCTGAAACATGGGTCATGCACTTTGACGGATCCAATCAGCATCAAGGCTTAGGAGCCGGAGTCACCCTGAAGTCCCCAACCAGAGAAGAACTGCAATACGTTCTGCAGATTCACTTCGAAGCTACAAACAACATGGCGGAATACGAGGCTCTACTACACGGTATGCACATCGCTAAGGAAATTGGGATCAAGCACATTATATGCTTCGGAGATTCCGACCTGGTGGCACAACAAGTAGCCGGAACCTGGAACGCCAGAAACTCCGTTATGGCGACTTACAGAGATGAAGTCGACGAGATCGCCAAGTGCTTTCTCGGATATGAAGTCAAGTACGTCCGGAGAGATGATAACACAGCGGCTGATATGCTATCAAACCTCGGATCCGGCAGGAAACCCATTCCTCCCGGAATTTTCCTTGAGCACTTACAGATACACTCGGTAAAGGGCGCTAACCCGGAAAACCCAGATGTGGCAGTATCTCCAGCTAAGGAGGTGATGGTAATCACTCCGGCATGGACTAAGCCTTTCCTGGATTACCTTTTGGACCGCAATAAGTTGCCAGAGGATGAGGTCCTCGCACGACAGGTCGCCAGACGAGCAAGATCCTACACAATAGTTGATGGACATCTCTACAAAAGAAGTGCAAATGGGGTATTTATTAAATGCGTCTCAAATCAAGATGGCATTGAAATCCTTAGAGAGATTCATGCTGGAAATTGCGGGCATCATGCCGCTCCCAGATCCCTCGTTGCAAAAGCTTTTCGGCAAGGATTTTACTGGCTCACAGCTAAAGAAGATGCTGAGAAATTTGTGAAAAGATGCCGAGGATGTCAATATTACGCTACTCAACCAGATGCTCCAGCTCAGGAGCTCAAGACCATCCCTATCACAGGGCCGTTCGCAGTCTGGGGGCTTGATATGGTTGGGAAGTTGAAAAAATCATCTCCTGGCGGTTTTTGAGTACCTTTTGGTCGCTATTGATAAGTTCAGTAAGTGGATCGAGGCAAAGCCAGTGAGAAAAGCCGATGGTGCTACTGTTGGAGATATGCCCAAGAGGCAATAATAAATTGGTTATTATATATCTTTGTGTTTATGATAAATGTTTATATACCATCCTATAATTGTATTGACCGAAACATTGATACATGTGTGTTATGTAAACAACAAGAAGTCCCTAGTAAAGCCTCTTGTATAACTAGCTTGTTGATTAATAGATGATCATAGTTTCGTGATCTTGAACATTGGATGTTATTAATAACAAGGTTATATCATTATGTGAATGATGTAATGGACACACCCAATTAAGCATAGCATAAGATCACGTCATTAAGTTCATTTGCTATAAGCTTTCGATTCATAGTTACCTAGTCCTTTCACCATGAGATCATATAAATCACTTATGCCGGAAGGGTACTTTGATTACATCAAACGCCACTGCGTAAATGGGTGGTTATAAAGGTGGGATTAGGTATTCGAAAGTATGAGTTGAGGCATATGGATCAACAATGGATTTGTCCATCCCGATGACTGATAGATATACTCTGGCCCCTCTCGTGGAATGTCGTCTAATTAGCTTGCAAGCATATGAATGGTTCATAAGAGACGACATACCACAGTACGAGTAAAGAGTACTTGTTGGAGACGAGGTTGAACAAGGTATAGAGATACCGATGATCGAACCCTGGACAAGTAGAGTATCGCGTGACAAAGGGAATCGGTACCGTATGTATATGGTTCATTCGATCACATAGTTCATCGTTGAATATGTAGGAGTCATTACGGATCTCCAGGTCCCGCTGATGATTATTGATCGGAGAGGCGTCTCGGTCATGTCTGCACATTCTCGAACCGTAGGGTCACACACTTAAGGTTACGATGTTGCTAAGGGTAGTTTCGGGATTAAAGAAATAGTTTTGGAGAGTTACGGAATTGTTCCGAGAAGATGATTAATGATTTATTAATTAATTGAATTAGTAAATATTAATATTCATTTATTTAGTAGAAATAAATGTGGGGCTAAAAGTAGTCTATAAGCTATTTTGCTAATGTGTTAATTAAGTAACACGTATAAGCAAACTACTAAGAAAATAAGGAAAGAAAAAAAAAAGCAAAGGCAGGCCCGGCCAGCTGGGCCGGACGGCCGGCCGCACGCGCCAAGGCCAAGCCTTGCTGGCCATGTGCTGCTACGAAGGAAAGCAAAATCGTTTTGCTTGCAAGTTAGAAATCGATCGATCGGATCGACTGATTTTGCGTGGTTTCCACGCCAGCCATCCACCGCCTTGCCCGCCTATAAAAGGAGAAGGACGCGCAGATCACAAAGATTAGATTTTTGTCCGCGGTCGTTTGCTCCGTTTGCTCCACCTTTTGCCTAGTTTTTCCACCCAACGCGAATAGGCGAAACCCTGTCCGCGCAAACTCTCCACCACCACCACGCCGTCGTGCTGCTGGACTAGATTCCATCTACCACATCTCCCCGCTTGCTGGAACAAGGAGGAGGTGTCTTCATCGAGCCGTACGTGTGACCGAGTACGGAGGTGCTGCCCGATTGTGGCACCATCAAGATCTTCTACGCTTTTGCAAGCGGCAAGTGATCGACTACATCCACCACGAGATTCAATCTCGTTTCCGCTTAGCGATCTACAAGGGTATGTAGATCCAATCCGTCTCGTTGCTTCAATCTAGTAGATTAGATCTGGCGTTTTTCCTAGATTGGATCTTGGTTTTGTTTGTTTGCGGTAGAAAATTTTTGTTTTCCATGCAACGAACCCTATCAGTGGTATCAGAGCCGTGTCTATGCATAGATTGGTTGCACGAGTAGAACACAATTGTTTGTGGGCGTTGATGCTTTGTTGTCTTTAGTTCGAGTACTTTGCATCTTGCGGCATAGTGGGATGAAGCGGCTCGGGCTAACTTTACATGACCGCGTTCATGAGACTTGCTCCACGTTCGACATGCAACTTGTATTGCATAAGTGGCTTTGCGGTGTCTGTCTCTCCCACTATAGTGAAGATCCAATTTATTCTTTCTATTGACAACATTAGTATCACCGTTGTGGTTCATGTTCGTAGGTAGATTGGATCTTTGCGAAAAATCCTAAACCACGTAAAATATGCAAACCAAATTAGAACCGTCTAACTTGTTTTTGCAGGGTTTGGTGATGTGATATGGCCATAATGTGATGATGAATATGTATGAGATGATCATTATTGTATTGTGGCAACCGGCAGGAGCCTTATGGTTGTCTTTAAATTTCATGTTGAGTAGTATTTCAAAGAGGTTGTAATAGTTGCTACATGGAGGACAATCATGAAGACGGCGCCATTGACCTTGGTGCTTCACCGACGATGATGGAGATCATGCTCTTTGATGATGGAGGATCATGCCCGTGCTTTGGAGATGAAGATCAAAGGCGCAAAGACAAAAGGGCCATATCATATCACATATGAATTGCATGTGATGTTAATCCTTTTATGCATCTTATATTGCTTAGATCGCGACGGTACCATTATAAGATGATCCCTCTCACTAAATATCAAGATAATAAAGTGTTCATCCTTAGTATGCACCGTTGCTAAGACTTGTCGTTTCGAAGCATCTCGTGATGATCGGTGTGAAAGATTCTACATGTGAATACAACGGGTACAAGCTTTGTACACGCGGGTACTAAGGTTGCCTTGACGAGCCTAGCATGTACAGACATGGTCTCGGAACAGTGGATACCGAAAGGTAGAGCATGAGTCATATGATTGATATGATGAACACTTGGGTGTTCGCCATTGAAATTACATCTTGTTCGTGATGATCGGACTTGGTGTGGTGGATTTGGTTCGTGTGATCACTAAGACAATGAGGGATATTGTTTTGAGTGGGAGTTCACCTAGTTTTAATTTTGTTAAATTAAAATTTGAACTCAATTTGTCATAAACTTAGTCTAAACTATTGCAAATATGTGTTGTAGATCATGGCGTCCCCATCAATCAATTTTAACCAGTTCCTAGAAAAAGAAAAGCTTAAAAGCAATGGTAGCAACTTCACCGACTGGTTCCGTCATGTGAGGATCTTCCTCAATGGCGGAAATCTGCAATATGTGCTTGATGCACCGCTAGGTTCCCCACCACCTCCTGTAGTATCCGAGGAAGAAAAGAATGTTTTCGAAGCTCGGCTAAAGTGTACTCTCAAGTTCAGGTGCCATCCTATGCAGCCTAGAGGCAGAGCTCCAAAAGCCTTGAGCACCACGACCCTTGTGATATGATGCGTGAGCTCAAAGTTATCTTTGAAACTCATGCGGCCGTGGAGAGCTATGAGGCCTCGAAGCAGTTCTTTGGCTGCATGATGGAAGAGGGCAGCTCCGTTAGTGAGCACATGTTCGCTATGTCCGGACACGCGAGGAAGCTCAGTGACTTGGGGATTGTGATCCCTAACCAGCTGGGTATTCATCGTGTCCTCCAATCACTGCCACCAAGTTACAAGAACTTCGTGATGACACAATATGCAGAACATGAACAAGGAGTTACCTGAACTCTTCTCCATGCTGAAATCAACTGAGGTTGAGATACAGAAAGAGCACCAAGTGTTGATGGTCAATAAGACCACCAAGTTCAAGAAGCAGGGTAAACCTAAGAAGGACCTCAAGAAGGGCGGCAAGAAAGCCGCCGCGCCTCCTGAGAAGCCTAAGGGTGGCCCTAAACCTGATACTGACTGCTATTACATCGCAATTGGAAGGGTCACTGAAGCGGAATTGCCCCAAGTACTTGGCTGATTTGAAGAGCGGCCTTGTCAAGAAGAAGAAAGGTATATCTGATATACATGTTATAGATTTTATCTCACTGGTTCTCGTACTAGTGCCTGGGTATTTGATACTGGTTCGGTTGCTCACATTTGTAACTCAAACAGAACTACGGAATAAACGAAGCCTAGCGAGGGATGAAGTGACGATGCGCGTTGAAATGGATCCAAGGTCGATGTGATCGCGTCGGCACGCTCCTCTACATCTACCATCGGGATTAGTTTTGGACCTTAATAATTGTTATTTGGTGCCGCGTTGAGCATGAACATTATATCTGGATCGTGTTTAATGCAAGACGGTTATTCATTCAAGTCTGAGAATAATGGTTGTTCTATTTTTATGAATAATATCTTTTATGGTCATGCGCCTGAGAAGAATGGTTTATTTCTATTAAGTCTCGATAGTAGCGATACACATGTTCATAACATTGATGCTAAGCGAATTAAATTGAATGATAATTCTACTTATATGTGGCACTGTCGTCTTGGTCATATTGGAGTGAAACGCATGAAGAAACTCCATTCCGATGGATTACTTGAGTCACTTGACTTTGAGTCACTTGACAGATGCGAAGCATGTCTAATGGGAAAAATGACTAAAACTCCATTCTCTGGTATTATGGAGCGAGCTACAGACTTATTGGAAATCATACATACCGATGTGTGGACCAATGAGTGTAGCCTCGCGCGGTGGTTATTGTTATGTTCTAACCTTCACAGATGATCTGAGTAGATATGGGTATATCTATTTCATGAAACATAAATCCGAGACTTTCCAGAAGTTCAAGGAATTCCAAAGTGAAGTAGAAAATCAACGTAACAAGAAGATCAAGTTTTTGCGATCTGATCGCGGAGGCGAATATCTGAGTTATGAGTTTGGCATGCATTTAAAGAAATGCGGAATACTTTCACAGGACACCGCCGGGAACACCACACGCAATGGTGTGTCCGAACGTCGTAATCGAACTCTCTTAGATATGGTTCGCTCTATGATGTCTCTTACTGATTTGCCGTTATCATTTTGGGGTTATGCATTAGAGACAGCAGCATTCACTTTAAATAGGGCACCATCGAAATCCGTTGCAACGACACCGTATGAATTATGGTTTAATAAGAATCCTAAGCTGTCGTTCCTTAAAGTTTGGGGTTGCGAAGCCTATGTAAAAAAGTTACAACCGGTCAAGCTAGAACCCAAAGCGGAGAAATGCGTCTTCATAGGATACCCTAAGGAAACTATAGGGTATACTTTCTATCACAGATCCGAAGGCAAAGTCTTTGTTGCTAAGAACGGAACCTTTCTTGAGAAAGAATTTCTCACTAAAGAAGTGACTGGAAGAAAAGTAGAACTCGACGAGGTTACTGAACCTTCTCTCGTTGATCAGAGTAGCGCAGTACCGGAAGATGTTCTTGTGCCGCCCGCACCGGTAACAGAGGAAGCTAATGATAATGATCATGAAACTTCGACCGAGGTAGCTACTGAACCTCGCAGGTCGACAAGAGAACGTACCACTCCTGATTGGTATGATCCTTGTCTAAATCTCATGATTGTGGACAACAATGATGAGGACCCTGCAACGTATGAAGAAGCGATGATGAGCCCAGATTCCAACAAATGGCAAGAAGCCATGAAATAAATGGGATCCATGTATGATAACAAAGTGTGGACTTTGGTAGATCTACCTGATAGCCGCAAGGCTGTTGAGAATAAATGGATCTTCAAGAGAAAAACAGATGCTGATGGTAATGTTACTGTCTATAAAGCTCGACTTGTCGCAAAGGGTTTCCGACAAATTCAAGGTGTTGACTATGATGAGACTTTCTCACCTGTAGCGAAGCTAAAATCTGTGAGGATTTTGTTAGCAATAGCTTCATTTTTCGATTATGAGATTTGGCAGATGGATGTCAAAACGGCGTTCCTTAATGGTGACATTGAGGAAGAGTTGTATATGGTACAACCCAAAGGTTTTGTCGATCCTAAAAATGCTAACATGGTATGCAAACTTCAGCGTTCCATTTATGGACTGAAGCAAGCATCCAGAAGTTGGAACCGACGCTTTGATAAGGTGATCAAAGACTTCGGGTTTATACAGTGCCATGGAGAGGCCCGTATTTACAAGAAAGTGAGTGGGAGCTCTGTAGCATTCCTGATATTATATGTAGATGACATATTATTGATTGGGAATGATATAGAACAATTAAGCAGTGTAAAAGGTTATTTGAATAAGTGTTTTTCAATGAAGGACCTCGGTGAAGCAGCGTACATTTTAGGCATCAAGATTTATAGAGATAGATCAAGACGCCTAATAGGGATTTCGCAGAGTACATACCTGGACAAGATTCTAAAGAAGTTTAGAATGGATGAAAGTAAGAAAGGGTTCTTACCGATGTTGCCAGGTAAGGTCTTGAGTAAGACTCAAGGTCCGGCTACTGGCAGAAGAAAGAGAGAGAATGAATCAGATCCCCTATGCCTCGGCAGTGGGCTCTATCATGTATGCCATGTCTGTACTAGACCGGATATAACACATGCTGTTAGTTTGACTAGCAGATATCAAAGTGATCCAGGAATGGAACACTGGACAGCGGTCAAGAATATCCTGAAGTACTTGAAAAGAACTAAGAATATGTTTCTTTGTTATGGCGGTGACCAAGAGCTCGTTGTAACAATTTACACCGATGCAAGTTGGAACACCGATCCTGATGACTCTAAGTCTCATTGGGTACGTGTTTATATTGAATGGTGTCATAGCAGTGGTGCTCCAAGCAGCACGGTGGCGAAGTCTTCAACAGAATCATACATAGCGGCTCGGAGGCTTCATCGGAAGCGGTATGGATGAAGATGTTCATTGTTGAGCTCGGTGTGGTTCCTAGTGCATTGGACCCACTAGTCATTTATTGTGACAACATGGGTGCCATCGCCAATGCACAAGAACCAAGGTCACACAAGAAGCTGAAGCATATCAAGCTTTCATGCGATTCGCGAGTACATCGAAGATGGAGAAGTAAAGATTTGCAAAGTACACACTGATGTAGCAGATCCGTTGACTAAAGCTCTCCCTAGGGCAAAGCATGACCAACACCCGAATGCCATGGGTGTTAGGTACCTTACAATGTAATCTAGATTATTGACTCTAGTGCAAGTGGGAGATCTGGAGATATGCCCAAGAGGCAATAATAAATTGGTTATTATATATCTTTGTGTTTATGATAAATGTTTATATACCATGCTATAATTGTATTGACCGAAACATTGATACATGTGTGTTATGTAAACAACAAGAAGTCCCTAGTAAAGCCTCTTGTATAACTAGCTTGTTGATTAATAGATGATCATAGTTTCGTGATCTTGAACATTGGATGTTATTAATAACAAGGTTATATCATTATGTGAATGATGTAATGGACACACCCAATTAAGCATAGCATAAGATCACGTCATTAAGTTCATTTGCTATAAGCTTTCGATTCATAGTTACCTAGTCCTTTCGACCATGAGATCATATAAATCACTTATGCCGGAAGGGTACTTTGATTACATCAAACGCCACTGCGTAAATGGGTGGTTATAAAGGTGGGATTAGGTATTCTGAAAGTATGAGTTGAGGCATATGGATCAACAGTGGGATTTGTCCATCCCGATGACGGATAGATATACTGGGCCCTCTCTCGGTGGAATGTCGTCTAATTAGCTTGCAAGCATATGAATGGTTCATAAGAGACGACATACCACAGTACGAGTAAAGAGTACTTGTTGGAGACGAGGTTGAACAAGGTATAGAGATACCGATGATCGAACCTCGGACAAGTAGAGTATCGCGTGACAAAGGGAATCGGTACCGTATGTATATGGTTCATTCGATCACATAGTTCATCGTTGAATATGTAGGAGTCATTACGGATCTCCAAGTCCCGCTGATGATTATTGATCGGAGAGGCGTCTCGGTCATGTCTGCACATTCTCGAACCGTAGGGTGACACACTTAAGGTTACGATGTTGCTAAGGGTAGTTTCGGGATTAAAGAAATAGTTTTGGGGAGTTACAGAATTGTTCCGAGAAGATGATTAATGATTTATTAATTAATTGAATTAGTAAATATTAATATTCATTTATTTAGTAGAAATAAATGTGGGGCTAAAAGTAGTCTATAAGCTATTTTGCTAATGTGTTAATTAAGTAACACGTATAAGCAAACTACTAAGAAAATAAGGAAAGAAAAAAAAAAGCAAAGGCAGGCCCGGCCAGCTGGGCCGGACGGCCGGCCGCACGCGCCAAGGCCAAGCCTTGCTGGCCATGTGCTGCTACGAAGGAAAGCAAAATCGTTTTGCTTGCAAGTTAGAAATCGATCGATCGGATCGACTGATTTTGCGTGGTTTCCACGCCAGCCATCCACCGCCTTGCCCGCCTATAAAAGGAGAAGGACGCGCAGATCACAAAGATTAGATTTTTGTCCGTGGTCGTTTGCTCCGTTTGCTCCACCTTTTGCCTAGTTTCTTCCACCCAATGCGAATAGGCGAAACCCTGTCCGCGCAAACTTTCCACCACCACCACGCCGTCGTGCTGCTGGACTAGATTCCATCTACCACATCTCCCCGCTTGCTGGAACAAGGAGGAAGTGTCTTCATCGAGCCGTGCGTGTGACCGAGTACGGAGGTGCTGCCCGATTGTGGCACCGTCAAGATCTTCTACGCGCTTTGCAAGCGGCAAGTGATCGACTACATCCACCACGAGATTCAATCTCGTTTCCGCTTAGCGATCTACAAGGGTATGTAGATCCAATCCGTCTCGTTGCTTCAATCTAGTAGATTAGATCTGGCGTTTTTCCTAGATTGGATCTTGGTTTTGTTTGTTTGCGGTAGAAATTTTTTGTTTTCCATGCAACGAACCCTATCAGCTACAGTGACGTGGAAGACGATGGCGAGGCTCCTGGTACCAGCGGCTTCTCCAGGGATAGCTCGAATCGATGGCTAGCTTGCAGGGTGCTGGCGGGGCTTCGACGAGAAATTGGGGCGGCTCCAGCGATGATGTGGAGGAGGGTGGTCGAGGAGGCTCAGTGAGAGGGGAAACGACTGGTGTGCTCAGAGGATGAAGGGGAGGCTCCATTTTATAGGGTCGAGGGGTGGCCGAGGGGGTGCGGGCAGGTGGATGGTGGCGACTGTGCTAGAGGTCGCTAGAGGTCAAGGGAGTGGGTGCATCCTGTTGGCGATGTCAAGGCAGTCCTAATGCGCGTCATGGCGTTGAAAATGGTGGACGGTAGCGTCGTCGGCATCATCGTGTCCTTGCAGTCCCGAGGCGGATGACGGCGACAAGGCTCTCCGGCGCGAGTGGTCGTGTCTGGAAGGTACCTGGCATCATGATGAGTGGGTGTGAGAGAGGAGAGGACGAGAGGAGGTCGGATGCAATGGGGCGAGCGCGTGTACTGTCGTGTCCAGGGCGTGTCCATGCGCGCTCTAGCGCGTTCTGGGCGTCGTGGGCACGTCCCGTTCTGGCCAATGCCAGCGTCTCCTGTGCCCAGGGCGTGCATGTTCGTGCTCAGTGGAGTGAGGGAGAGCTGAAGGACATGCTGAGGTCGGCCAGAAGTGAGAGGATAGGAAGTGGGCATGATGATGGCATGATGCCACGACATGGTGATGGTTTGGTCAAAATCATGCAAGTACAAGGGTACCAATGCTTGGCATTTTCCAAGGGGTTCAAGGAGAAATCAATGATGACATAGGGAGTGGTGGTTTAGTCTAAAACCCTCTAGATATTTGAGTGTATGATCAAAGTTGAATTGTGCACCTAAGGAGTTTGATGAAATGGCCGCATGAAACAAATTTTTGAATTTTGCCAAACTCTTTTGTGGGTGTTGTTCAAATAATGTTGGGCATCTCCTGGTGGCCTTGGTATGCAAAGTGGTGGTGGTTTGGTGAAAAATCAAAATGGGGGTGATCTATAGTCTGATTCAATGTTGCCACTTGGAATGCTTATAATAAGCAAATGGAAAATAATTTGCAAGGTTGGTCAACACCAAAAGTGTTCACCTTGATGAGGTCTTGGATGAGGTGCAAAGAGTTGAGCAAGTTTAGTTTAGAAATCTCTTAATACAGGGGCTCAAAGTAGGTAAGATGTTAAAATTGTCACATATGACCATTATCATATGTGACTTTATTTTGATTTTTCTTTTGATTTTTTTTGCATTTCTTTGATTCAAATGTTATTATTTTGAGTTTAGTAATGTTTCTAAACCATCAACAAAAGGTAAAATGGCCTAGGTTAAAGATTTGCAAAAGTGTCCATAGGCTCATATAAGTTGATATTCTTATTTTCGTTTCTTGTGCTTTGTTTCCCTTTGATCCACATAATCATGGTTAGGGTTCATTTAGTGTTAGGTTGGGTTTATTGAGGGTTTCACCATTTAGATAAAGTAAATATGACATAGGCCATTATTTGTAAAAATGACCATAAGCTCACATATGGTTCTATTTCTATTTGGTTTTCTTTTCTTTATTCCTCTTTTGGTTTTGAAAAGGGTAGAGTTTAGGGTTTTGATCTTGTTCAATACTTCAAACAAACATTCATGGCCAGAAATCCCACATACATGCATGAACACTATGTACATAAGGTAATGCCATACAAAAAATTTGTTGGCTCCAAATTTTGGAAAAAGGGAATTGGTCGTCTTCATTGTTCTGAAATTTGGGATGTTACAAACCTTCCCCCCTTAAACAAAATCTCGTCCCGAGATTTAAGAAAAGTTAGGAACCTAAGAGAGATTGGGCAATTGGGTTAACATGAAAACATACTCTGCATGTCATTGGGTGCTTCCTGGGCTTCTGTTGCATTCATGTGGTAGAGACGACCATTGCGGTTGTTCGGGTTCCTTCTAGTTGCGAAGCGGCGCTGTTGCTGGGCAGGTGCAGTGGTATTGGGGGCTGTCTTCACCAGCTTCTTGGGGCACTCATTGGAGTAATTACCCGTAACTTCGCATTGATAACAGGTCACCATTGACTTGTCCTTTGGGGCAATAGGGGTAGCATTGCTCCCAGTCCTTGGGGCAGTATTGGGGTTGTTGTTGTTACTATTGGGGTGGTTGTTGTTGTTGTTGCCTCCGGGCTTCGGGTGTCCTCCATTGTGGTTGGTGAAGTTCGGACGAAACGTCGGAACATGTGTTTTGTGGGGTCTTGGTGTATATCCTGTAGTTGAACTGTTGCGGTACTTCTATGCATTGGGGGGTCCATTCTGGTTCATCATTCTGCGCTTGCTATTCTCATTGGCTGGTGCAGCTTTCCTTCCATCTGGATGGCAGAGTCCACAAGGGCTTCCAGGTCAGCAAACGGGATGTTCACAAGTACCGTCTGCATCTCATCGTGCAGTCCATTCAGAAATCTTTCCTTCTTCTCTTCATTGGTGTTTGTCTCGTCCGGGGCGTACCTAGACAGAGTGAGGATCCTGTCACGGTATTCCACCACGGACATCCTTCCTTGTTTGAGTTCGCGGAACTCATCCCTCATCTTCTTAATCAAACCTGGGGGCACATGGTATCTGCTGAACTTGAGCTTGAAGTCTTCCCAGGTCATCATTTGTCCGACATTCATTGCACAGGTACTGTTCCACAAGGTATCGACTTGATAATTCCTACAAGTTGTAGACTAGGGTTTCGTGGAAAGTAGAGGGCAAGTAGATCTCGAAGGTTTCAGCCGAAAAGGTGCTCGACTACTAAAAGCTAGGTTGTGTTGACAATGAATCGATCCTTTTCTTCTCCCTCGACTCCCCTTATATAGGAGGCGGAGCCGAGGGTTTCGTGATGTACAAGTTATGAACAACGGGAGACTCTTTGAGTTTGTCCCGTATAATTACAAGTCTCTATTCCTAATATATCTCTAATTTCCATATCGACGCTTTATTGGGCTTCCGCGCTTCGTAATCTTCGGGTCGTGGGCCTTCAGTAAACTCCGGGTACATTCTTCGGCAGACCCATTGGGATGCTTATGTCAGTAGCAACCGAGATTTTGCTTGAATCGTAGAATTGAGTAAAATCTTCATCATTATAATTAACACACAATTTCTTCGAGTTGCTAGACAATCATCATGAAATAGTTATATATTGTATAGGGATAATGGTAAATGTGGCTGGTTCATCTGACGGATCAGGTACCAGTTAACTGCTCTTGTGGCAATCCGCAAGAACCTACTTCAAGGTCAAGTCCCTGGAAAAGGGAGAGGCCCAGGGGGAGTTTGGTTTTTGTTGTTTGTTTTAAAATACTTTTCTCCCTTTTGCGTAAAGAAATAGATTTGAAAGCATTTTGAAAATTCAAACCAAAAACATTTTATTTTGAAATGAGAAAATTTTGAAATAGTTTTATATAATTTAGAGCTTTGGGTTTTCTAGGGTTTTGTTAAAAGGGAAGAAGAGCGAGTTCTATTAGAGAACCATATGAGAGGGGAAAATATTGAAATAGGGTTTACAAAATAATTTTATTTGTGAAAATATGGGTATGATATATGCATGATGCCATGATGATGCATAAAAAAACTAACAATTCTATAGGGGGTGCTACCCGGGACCGTTACACATGTCTACCCAGAAAGTTAACGCGCGGACACACATGTGATCCATGGTGTATATGTGGTCCTCTATCAACATGTAGATGTCACGTTGAGGGGGTGTTTGGTGTGGCTTTTTTTGGCTTTTGGCTTTGGCAAAAGCCACCAAAAGCACCTAAATAGGTGCTTTTTTTGGCTTTTGGAGCCAAAAACAAAGATCCTATTCTTTTGGCTTCCAAAATCCAAAAGCCAAAAAAAGCACCTATTTAGGTGCTTTTGGTGGCTTTTGCCAAAGCCAAAAGCCAAAAAAAGCCACACCAAACACCCCCTGAATTGTTGAATGCGCCTTGTGTTGCTGCTTCACAAAAATAGACCGCTTCGGCTCTCGGGAATTGGGAAACATGTTTTTTGGGTTTTTTTCAGAAGAACAGCCGTATCCCAGATCCATCTTTTGTTCTCGCTACTAGGTCACATAAAACAATGCCCCACGACGTCTCGCATATTTCCGACTTTGTTCGATACATTTATGTCTAAAATGGGATCCACATGAAATAACGGGCAAAACACACATAATATATATTAATAATACACTGCAAAACTAGAACCACACATGAACAAAACACTTGAAGAAATGGACCCACATACACAAACAAAACACTAAATAACTACTAGACCCACATGCAAACGAGACTCGGAAATAATAACACTGTTGGGCACACGCGAACTAAACACTCTTCGACACATGATGAGCTAGACGGCGAACTAGACACGACAATTGGTTAGCCACACACTAATCCCACTCCATAGATTCATCGTCGCTGGGGGTGTCCTCTGAAGCGGTAGTTGAGATGATGTACACTACTAGGAATAACTTTATAGCCGCACTTATTACCACCAGCGAATCAGGTTCAAAGTTGCCGACGGTAAGATCTTTTAGGCTCTTCTCGCGTTACTGTCGGTGAGTTGGTCTCGAGTCGCTGGGGATAGGGCACTTACCGCCAACGAATCGGGATTGCAACCGCCGAGGGTAAGGTGACCCGTGAGCACCTGGATGGTCCTCCCCTTACCGCCGACGAGTTTGTCTCGGTGACGCCAAGCCTAAATTAACTACCACTAGCGAAACCAATTTGTGTGCGCCATGAATAAAGTGGACTGTCGTGGGCCATTTGAGCAGAAATTACCGCCGGCATCCCTGTTCATTTTCGCCGGGCATTTCTCATCGCACTAATCTATCGTCTTATCCCTTCTCCCAGCCACACACGCTCGTCTCCTCGCGATTTCCTTTCTCTCACATGCGCTTCCTCCCTCTCTTGCTCTGAGCGGCGCCGATTCGTGATGTCGATCCTCGGTGAGCTGCCTAGCCAGCGCCTCTTTGCTTGATCGGATGCATGCACGGCGCAAGATCCATCCCACTTCGAGCGGCTTCTGGCCTGCGCCGCGAGGATCCTGGCACCTGACGCGGCGAGGCTCATCTTTTGTTTTTGCGGGGAGGCTCATCTGTGCGCAAGGTACGCTCGGAGACGCAGGAGGCTCTGCGACGGCGTGTGGGCGCGGAGGGTGCGGGCCGGCACCGAGATGAAGGGCGCCTCACCCATCCCCGCGGCGGTCGCCATCATACCTTCGCCGCTCTTCCTCTCGCGCGTTAAGGTAATCCTTCTCTTGTACACTAAATAGCGTCTAGATTTTTTTTCGATAAAGGATGCTTTATTACTTTTGTGGAAGCAATTACATCCAGCCTCTGCATAACTAGGATGCACACAGCCGTTATTGAGTCTCAAGTCCAAAAAAAGATGCCAAACTAAAAATCTAGGCGAAATACATATCGGAACGATGAATCATATAACGCCTAAGGTGTGGATGGGGCTTCAATCCGTAGACTATGCCGCCACCCATGTAGGGAAAAAGTATCCCTCGCCGTAGCCTCCAATCGTGTACTGACCTCCGTAAATAGGTCTCGGTTCTCCATACGCTGAAGAGGTAACCACGAACGAAGAATCCATGTACATCTGTAGATGACCTGCAACAAAGAGGAGTTAATGTCATTAAATATCTTGTCATTTCTACTCAGCCAAAGCGCCCAGATAACTGCCAGCGCCCCCACCCTAAGAAGCAACTTAAACCTTGAATCTATACCATGAAGCCAGTTACCGAAGACATTGGCCACACTAGTGGGGGGATACAAGGTAGACGCTACTTGGATGACAGACCAAATAGATCTCGCGAACTGGCACTGGAAGAAGAGGTGTTTAATAGTTTCATCATGATGACAAAAAACACATCGAGAGCTTCCTTGCCAATTCCGCTTAACAAGATTGTCCTTGGTGAGGATGACTCCTCGACGAAGGTACCATCCAAATATTTTTATTTTTAATGGTATCTTCATCTTCCAAATTTTCTTATTATTATCAACCGGTAAATCAGAATGGATTATGGCGGTGTATAAGGATTTTACTGAGAAAGAGCCATCTACATGTAAATTCCACCTAAATTCATCTGGTTCAGGTGATAGGATAACATCCCCCAACCTCTAAATTAAAGTGTTCCATGCCGCTAGCCTAAATAGCGTCTAGATACATCTAGATTTAGACAAATCTCAAACGTTTATTTATAAACAGAGGTAGTATGTTATATCGGCGCGCGAGCATCCGTTCCAAGTGCCCATGCTTAGTGTACACTACTTTCTCACCCAGTATACGCGTTGTCTCTTGCTGTTGATGGTATACGAGTGAATTAGTGCCTCTTTCGGTTCTAGCATGATGTATCCCCGTGAATAATATACTTATGCTGTATTGATCATGGTTAGCAATGGAAGTTGAGAGTTGGTGGGAAATTAACTGATATAATATAAGCGCCCACTTCTCAGTTCTGATGCCTCTGCATGCATGCCTTAACTCTCTGCTAGTGTAGAACGTGTGACAAAGGATTAACTTGTCAATGCCTACAGATTGTAGACTAGGGTTTTGTTAGAAGTAGAGGGCAAGTAGAGGTTTCAGCCGAAAAGTACTCGACGATTATGAAAGCTAGGGTTGTGTTGACAATGGATTCGATCCTTTCTTTGTTCCACTTATATAGGAGGCGAGGGTTTCGTGGTACACAAGTTACAGAGTTCGGGAGGGTTTCGTATCCAACCCGTAAGATTACAAATCTCTATCTTTCCTAATACAAACTATCTTTCCTTAATACTAAATGGGCTTCCGAGTCTTCTTATTCTTCGAGTCCTGGCCTTCAATAAACCCCGGGTACCATCTTTGGCAGGCCCATCGGGGATGCCTATGTCAAGAGCCCCCGAGATTTTTCTTGAATCGAAGAATCATGGAAAATCTCCAACTTTACTCATCACATAATCTTTCGATATGCAATCACTATTTTGTACAGGGATAACGGTAATTGGGGCTAGCTCATCTGACGGATCATGTACTAGTTAACCGCTCTAGTGGCAATCCGCAAAACCTACTTCAAGATCACGTCCCCCGGACATGATCTCGGGATACTGGTAAACTTCGACAGGTGCCGCTTAAGGTCTTACCATTCCGTCGAGTCCCATATTTTATCGGGTACCTAACGCGTCCGTTAGGATTTTTCTTCGTATCTGTTGATACGGAAAAAGTAGCAAACCGCCGTCAGAGACGGTGCCACGCCGCTCGGAACGGATCTCGGGTCTTACCTTCGCATAGTTTTGCGGCATTCAGAGATTTATTCGCGACTTTTAGCGCTCTGAGAATATATTGTCGAGTGCTTTTCGGCTGTTGAAATAGCCCATTTTATCGAGTCATATTTGATGACTTATTTTGTCTTCCCGATGGGAGTATATGTAGAGTTATCTTGTAACTCGAAATATCACTACATTTTTCTCGGGCACGCGAACAGCGCTCCTGATGGGAGTAGCCCCGAGGCTACAGCCAAGAACTTGTGCTTGGTGTAGGCTCCACAGATTAGTATCCTTGCCGCTATATTTATAATCCTTCTCGATATTTTTATATGTATCGTGCGATCAGCGCTCCCGATGGGAGTAGCTCCCCGAGGCTATGAACAAATACTGTATTTGATCATAGGCTCTCGCCATTTCTATCTTGTCGACTCGAATTTTCTTTTCCAAAGTAGCCCCCGAGCGTTTGGGCAAAAACTTGTATTTGATCAAAAGCTCCCGAGATAATCTTATGTTATCGATAAACTTTTGAAACCTAGTCGAGCTTTTCTTTTATCTTGACGACGTCATTGTGATGATAGCCACGATTTCTATTTTGGAAACTGACCATTACCGCTTCTTTCGCTGCCTTGTGGGTCCCAATTCCTGATCTAACGACACGTCGTGCAAGTGGGGGACACATGTTCTCCCTTTTTCTGGCACACGTTCCGTAACCTCGTCCATGTTAAAATACCTTTACCCTTGATTCCACGTGGTGATC
Source organism: Lolium multiflorum (assembly GCA_030979885.1). Taxonomy (NCBI): domain Eukaryota; kingdom Viridiplantae; phylum Streptophyta; class Magnoliopsida; order Poales; family Poaceae; genus Lolium; species Lolium multiflorum. Next base: position 84,401,980 of record CM061750.1, read on the forward strand.
ATCTCCTGCATTCTTTTTCCATCCAACGGTCCGTCGCTTCACCGCACCTCTATATAAGATCCCCTTCTTCTTCCTCGAACACTTCGCTCGCGCCGTTCCCCTCGCTTTCCTCTGCAAAACTTCTTCCTGCGCTCCTCATCTCCCAAAGCTCTTCTCTTCGCATCTACACTTCTCCGCCATTGTTGATGCCACCGCGTCACCAGGCACAACACACCCGATTCATCGATGGCTGCCGCGGATCTAGGAACCGCGGAGTGGGAGAGGTCCAAGATCACTAACCAGGACCTGAATCTCTTGAAGAAGCTGGGGATTACCAAGAAACCCAAAGCGGTTTGCTTCCCCAGAAGAAAGCTACCCAACCCCTCCAATGGGGTATCGGGTAAGTTTTGTTGATCACCTCATCCGCGGTCTTTCCGCCCCATTCACCCTTTTCTTCGGGGGTTACTTTATGTTTATGGTCTCCAACTTCACCACCTCACGCCCAACTCTATCCTTCACATTTCTATCTTCATCACCTCTGCGAGGCCTTCCTGGTGTCCAGCCTAACCGGGCATTATGGAAGCGCATTTTCTTCTGTCGCCGTAATGGCTCTCGCCAATGTCGCCTATAATATAGGCGGCGTTGTTATTTCTGTTCGCTCCTCTGTCACACTTCGACGTCAAACTCCCTGACCCGTTCAAGGGTGGCGCAAGAAGTGGTTGTACATTCGTGAAGAAAACCATGGATGCGCCCGAAGACGACATTCCTCCTTTTGACGGTGCCGAGAAAATCCTTCGCCGCTTGGGACGGTGCTACCGAGGAAGAAAGAACTTCGACAGAGGCCCTGATGACTCGCATCCATGAGTTGCAAAACACTCGTGGAAAAGAACTATCAGGCATCCACATTACGGCGTATTTCCTTAGGACTAGGGCAGCCTCTTCGTGCTCGCAAAACCCTTTCTGGAATTATGCTGGCGATGAAGACGCAGATCGCTTGTCGACGAATCTGGAAGTCAAGGATTTGGATAGGCTTATCCGAAGAATTTCATCTCTCGAGAAGAAAGACTCTATCCCTTCCACTTATCGCGTAAAACCATACAGCGCCACCAATGCACTTCCTAAGGTAAACATTGTCGCGTAATTTGTTATTGCCTTACTATTTTTGTTGTTAATCCTGTCTGATATCCTTCCCTCTTTTTATACAGGACCACCCCAATCTTGTTTCACTTCCTCCTCTTCCTGAAGGTGGGGAAGTCGAAGAAAGGGCCGTTATCTCCGATGATAACCAAGATGCCCCTCTTGCAAATGAACCCGCAGAATCTCGAAAATCTGATCCGACGACAAAGAGGATGTCTCTGAAGCCACCGCGTCGGCACAATCTCCTCCTCCTGCTGTTTCTCCAAAGAACAAAAGGAAAAGGAATGATGTCAAGATTCCGGCACCTCCAAGGTCAAGCTGTTCCTTCGCCAAGGCAGGTTATGATCCATACCTCGAGGCTCTCACCGCTCGTAAGTACTTTCTCTCGTTTATTTGTACTGGAAGATTTTTGTCTATCTTGCTTTTTATATTGTCGACATTTACTCGTAGTGATGATGAAGAAGAAGTACCAACCGCTGATGTGGCTGCTCGAACGAGTACGTCATACATTAGTCGCCTCGGATACGCCTGAAGGAGAAGAAACTTCGCCTCGACAGAACGTCGGCGCGCTACTCCTCCTTCGAGCCCCCTTGTCCCTTCACCAAAAAGGGCAAGGGTTGAAACAATTCCGGAGCTTACTCTTCAATCGAGTAGCTCTTCTAACCCTCTCTTGGATGATGTAAGTTCGGAATGCGCTTGTTACTGTCTATATTTTCTTTATTTACTTCTAAGTGTCATCATTTTTCTCATGCCGACATTTTCTCTCTTTGTCCTTCTTTGATAGCCTATGATCAAAGAGCTTCTTCGCATTGGTGCTCAATTCATTGGGTACCGTGATTATGCCAGCAAAACTGAAGGTAATGCTTCGTTAGTTCTCTTTTGCTTGTTTTTTCTTGCTATCTTGTTGTCGACGTTTTTAACTTTCTTGGCAGAAAAACTGGCAGAGGTCAACGAACGTGCCAATGCACTTGCTCAAAAATTAGAGCACAGTGAGGAGGCTCGTAAGAAGGCCGAGTCGGATGCTGTTGAAGCTAGGCAAGAAGCTGACAAAGCTAAGGCTGATGCTGCTGGTGTCGAAGATCTTCGGAAACGTCTGCATGATGCCGAGACTTCGCTAAGCGATCACATAACTGCGCAATCTGCTCGCGAAGCGGCTATCACCAAACGTATAAAGATACAAAATCGTCGCTTTGTCAGCAAGTATCTGCACCATTTCATCTCCTTTGGATTTTTCTTGTTTGCACTTGTTTGCTGATCAAATGTTCTATTTTTATTTTGACAGATAGGACCTCTCAAGAATTTGAACTTGAAGATCCCGACAATGATTCTCTTCTTGACGCCGTTTCATTCCTTGAATTTCATGGGACGGAGGCGCGTGAAGGCATGGATGAAGCCAAGGCGGGGTTGTCGAAGCTTTCCCCTACTTCTTCCCGAAGAAAGAGGAGCCCGCAACTTTCCTTGGTCTTGCCAAGTGCTTTAATCCTCCCGGAGATCTTGGGCTGAAGATGCGCCATGAGAACATGAAGGTTGCCGTTGAAAGCACCGTTGCCCTAGTTGCTGACAGTCAACAGACTATTGACTGGACCAAAGTTGGCGACACGGAGCAGATAGAGCAAACAAAGTGGCGATCATTGATCAAGGCTGCAAAGCTGAACACGAAGAAAATCCTGGCCTATCTCGGGATCAAGCCATCTTCGACTCCTAGCTCGTCAAGGCCAGAGGTCTAATTGAATGCCTTTGTCTTTTCTATTTTTTGCTTCCTTTATTTCTTTTGCTGTTGTCGCCATTCTAGCCTTGGCGACAATTACCCTGCTAGTCCCTTTAGAGAACTTCTTTTGTAATGACCATGTAAACTTTCTAGAAGCAATGAAATTCCTCTTGGTGCTATCATTGATCCGGGAATTTTATTTTCCAGTTAATATTTGATAATTATTCGACCAATCCTTGCTCTCCCGATGCTGCTCCTGCGTCTTCCTTGTCGAAGAAAGTAAAAGCCGATGACAATTTCCTTGAAGGTTCTTCAAGCACACCTTTGTCGAAGATTTATGAACTTCGACAACAACTTCGTCCACGAAGAAACAAACTCGGCAATGATGGAGCAATTCGGAAAGCGTCCAACAAGAACGACTTGCTCGCCGACAAGCCGAAGAGGCTATGGCTGCCAAGGATGCTGCTGTCTTGGAAGCAAAAGGAGCTAATACCCGAGAAAATAGCATGCTTGAGCTGATGTTGGAAGCTAGCACGGATATGTTAGGTATGTATCTCAGACTTTATGATGCCTTCTCTTTGTTTTGCCGTGCCTTCTTTCAAGTTTCTTGCCTTGTTGTCTAATAGGCTCAGTTCTTGATGCTGCTGCCGAAGATCGAAGAGTGAATGGGAGAACGAATCTTCTTGTCAACCTTTCCCTTAACCATGGCTCTTTGTTTTGGGCCACTCCTGAACGAACCCAGCAGATTCTCTTCCTCCAAGATCGTGCTTGCCAAGTACGCGAATTTCTAAATTTTTGCACGACAACGTTGACCCTTGTTTTCAAGACTTTGTTTCCTCGGAATGAGGTTCCCGCGACTCTTCCTGAATTGCTAGAGACCTTCAGAGATGCTCCTCGTATTCATAATTTCGTACGAGCCCAACTGACTGCTGGAGCAAGATTTGCCATGATTATGATACATATTTGCCATCCAAAGTTAGACCTGTCGACAATTGTCGTTGATTGCATGGCGAAGAAGACGCGGCGGAAGAATAATATTGATGCAATCAACGAGATGGTGACTCCTGTGGCCGAGTCGATGATAGACGAGCTTCTTCGGATGGATTCAGAATTCTTCGTCAAGGGATCTTATGCCGAGCATAAAACAACCAGAGGCTTGTCAATAGATACTATTTTAGGTTCTGACTGATTTGTAAACTTTTGTCGAAAACATTTGTTGTATATCACAGAATGCTCTATATTGTTGGAGCCCCCGAGCCTTTTGGCTAGAGTTTGTACTATTTTTCTCTTCCCAAGATTTCTTCTTGTGCTGTAATAAAACACCTTGATGGACTGCAGGATCTTGGTGTCAAAGTTCTATATTTTTGTTTGTCGGGTTTTTGGACCAAAGTGATGAGATTTTCTGACGTGTGCACTATATTTTATCATGACCATCTTCCAATTTATGTATTTGGCGAGGTACTATTGTACCAAGGCGAAATATTTTTCAATGAATCGAGTTTCTGTTTTGATATTTGAGGGTGCAGAGCCCCCGAGTATGTCGACGAATAAGAAGTATATCTTTACTATTTTTATTATATTGCAGCACCGCGAGCCCGCCTCATCAAAAACCTTTCCCGGCCCCACTCGGTGCCCCGAAAAGAAAAGAGTGCGTCTGAAAACTCGCGGGCGTTTCAGACATTGTATGTTTACAGAGGAGACTATATTTCGCATCTAAGCGTAAAAACGCCGAGCTGCGCCACGTTCCACGGGTTTGGCTCCACGTTCCCCGCCTTCTTGTCCTTGATTCCGTATGCTCCTCCTTCGATTACCTCTGTGACGATGTAAGGTCCAAGCCATGGTGACTCAAGTTTTTCATGGCTTTTTTGGTTGAGTCGCAAGACTAAATCTCCGACTTGAAAAGATCTTGGACGCACCGTCGTGGTAATTCTTCATCCTGTTGATATTTAGCGACTCGTGACAGACTTCGTCTCGAGCTTCACAAGTGCATCGACGTCGTCCTCCAAAGCTTTTCTCGAGGTTTCTTCATCATATTCTGTGACTCTTGGAGAATCGTGCTCTATTTCTATTGGCATCGCTCGGCTCCATGGACCAAAAACGGCGTTTCGCGTCGCGTATTTGGTGTTGTTCGGATACTCCACAACACACTTGGTAACTCCTCTGGCCAAGTATGCCGAGCTTTTTCCAATGGTCCTAGTAGGCGCTTCTTGATACCATTGCAGATGATGCCATTGGCCTTCTTGACTTGGCCGTTGGTTTGTGGGTGCGCGACAGACGCAAAGCTTAATTTGATGCCCACTTCTGCGCAATATGCTTTGAACTCCTTGGACGTAAAGTTACTGCCGTTGTCTGTGACAATACTATGAGGAACTCCAAATCTGAAGACGATGCTTTACGAATTTGATGCCGACGCGCCGTCCGGTGAATTTATCGGCTTTGCTTCTATCCACTTTGTAAATTTGTCGACCGCGACAAGCATATACTCATAACCTCCCGGCGAAGCTTTGTGTAATTTACCCACCATGTCAAGACCCCATTGAGCAAAGGGCCAAGATAGTGGGATTGGCATAAGTTCTGCCAGGAGAGTGAGGTTTGGCGGCAAATCTTTGGCACGCGTCGGTTCTCACGATTTCGTCCCCGATTGCCGTTAACCAATAAAATCCTGCTTTGAAAACCTTAGCCGCGAGAAGCTCATACTCGTGGTGCCCGCATATCCCTTCGTGCACATCTTTCAGATGATTCTTCCTTCTTCGGGTGTAACGCATCTCGTAGCACGCCCGAAATACTTCGTTGTAACTCCCTTTTACCACAGTGCTTTTGATCTCCATTATTCGCCTTGCTTCAACCGGATCGTCGGGTATCGTTTTCTTAGGATGTATGATATGTAAGCCTGCATCCATGGAATTTGCACCATCATGACTAGCTCCTGCTCCTCTTCTTCTTCCTGTCGTTGGTAATACTCGAGGTTTCTCTTCTTCTCCTTCTTTGTTTTCACCGGCTTGTTGATCTCTCGCTGATCTCTTCCCAAAACACGCCCGAGGAATCGCGAGACACTGTGACCCGATGTTTGCAAGAACGTCGGCTTCATCGTTCTCATCCTGCCATGTGGTTTACCTCGCATCCATCAAATAATTTCTCAAGTCATTGTACACCTCTTTATATGCTATCATACTTTCGTTGACTGCATCACATTGGTTCATAACTTGTTGTGCCACCAATTGTGAGTCGCCGAAAATTTTCAATCGGGTTGCACCACAAGCTTTCGCCATCTTCATTCCGTGTATGAGAGCTTCATATTCTTCATTGTTAGACGCGGGAACGTCATCCGCAAAACGTATTTCAACTTATCGCCTGTGTGATACCAATATCACGCCTGCTCCCGCACCTTCCAATCTTTGGACCCGTCGAAGTTCATGGTCCAAGTTCTCGATAAATCTGGAGGCCCCGTGTTTTGTAGCTCCATCCACTCTGCGATGAAATCTGGTAAAACCTGCGATTTTATTGCTTTTCTTTTTTTCATACGTGATGTCCCGAGGAGAAAGTTCTATTTCCCAAAGGGAGACACGACCCGTGGCTTCGGGTTGTTCAAGATATTTGACAAGGAGCTTCATTGACCACTATTATCGGGTGCCGAAAATAGTGCCGCAGTTTTCTTGCCGTCGAATACTCCATATGCCAGTTTTCGATATTGCGGGTACCGTTGTTTTGAAGGCGATAGTACTTCGCTGATGAAATATATCGGCCTTGAACTCCATGGAGCTTGCCTTCTTCTTCTCCTATCACTAGGGCCGTGCTAACCACCTGTGGTGTGGCTGCAATGTATAATAGGAGAGGTTCTTCTTTTGGGCGCCACCAATATTGGTGGTGTCGAAATTGCTCGCTTGAGGTTCTCAAAGGCTCTATCCGCTTCTCGCTCCATTGAAATTTTTCCCCCTGTTTGATCAATGCATAGAACGGCAGCGCCTTTTCTCCTAGCCTCGCGACTAATCTGCTAAAGCTGCGACTCGCCCCGCTAATCGTTGTATCTCTTTCAGCTTTGTTGGCTTTCTCCAGTAACGATGGCCCGTATTTTTCGGATTAGCTTCAACCCCCTTGCCGATACTAAGAACCCGAGAAGTTCTCCTGCAGGAACTCCAAAGGAGCACTTTGTCGGGTTCAGCTTGAGGCAGAACTTGTCGAGGTTGTCGAAGGTTTCCTTCAAGTCTTCGATCAGAGTCGACCCTTTCTTTTGATGTTATTACGACATCGTCAATGTAGACTTGTACATTTTTTCCAATCTGTGTTGCTAGGCACTTCTGCATCATCCGCTGATATGTTGCTCCCGCGTTTTTCAGACCAAAGGGCATTGTTTTGTAGCAAAACACGCCATAAGGTGTGATGAACGCTGTCTTGGCTTCATCTTCTTCTTTAATCTTATCTGGTTATAACCAGAATATGCGTCCAGAAGGAAAGACGTTCGCATCCTGCCGTGGAGTCGATGATTTGATCGATCCTTGGGAGGGGAAAGTGATCCTTGGGACAATATTTATTGAGACACGTGAAGTCGACGCACGTGCGAAGGACTATTGTGTGTTTTTTCGGCACCATCACTGGGTTAGCTACCCATGTGGCTTCTGTAGATATTTCTCTGATGAAACCAGCATCTTTTAGTCGATCTATTTCTGATAACATGGCTTTGCGGTTAGGTTCAAAAACGCCGCAAAGGCTGCTTGACTAGTCTTGCGAGAGGATCCAAATTGAGGTGGTGCTCGGCGAGTTCCCTGGGTACTCCCGGCATGTCAGCTGGACACCATGCGAAGATTTTCCAGTGCTCACGGAGGAACTCGACGAGCGCTTTCCTATGCGACGTCCATGTTTGCGGCAATGGATGTCGTTTTGGCGGGTGATCTGCACCTCTTTTGAATCCTTGGTTGTGTTGAAAGTTGGCTCCTTAGAAGATCTCCCTACCTCAGCACATCATAATCAGTGAACCTTGGCGCCGCATATTCATCCCGAAAGTTTCGAGTCGATGAAAATCCTTGTCGCATTTATCGGATAACGCGAAACTTCTTTTGATTGTGATAGGTCCCTTGGGCCCAACCTCCACAACAGATATGTATAATGCGGCACTGCCATGAACCTAGCATACGCTGGTCGTCCCAACAAAGCGTGATATTGCGATGGGAAATCCACAACTTCGAACTCCAAATTCTCTATCCTGTAGTTTTCTCGGGTTCCAAACCGAACGTCGAGGTTGATTTTGCCCAATGGGTAACTTTTCTCCGTGTAATCCCATGGAAACGTGTGTCATTGGTTTCAAGTTTGCTAGGGATATGTTCATCTTCCTCAATGTATCTGCATACATGAGGTTGCTGCCGCCGCCATCTATGAAAACTCTCGACACGTCAAAACCAGCGATTACCGCGGGTAGAATAAGTGCTGATTGTCCTGGTCGAGGAACTTGCGGATGATCCGCGATTGTGAAGCCAATGTCTTGCCCTGACCAGTTTAAGTACTCGACTGTTGGTGGAGGCATCTTCTCTCGCCATGAACACTTGTCGTGAGATTACCTTCTGCGCCCCGTTAGATGGCCTAGCTTTCGAATCATCGAGACCGCACCGTTAGAATTAGGATCCACATATGGAGGTGGGTGTGGTGCTGCCGCTATTCTTAGCTGGTGCCGATTTTCGTCCGTAATTGCGGGAGGAGGTGGAAGATGGATTTCGCTCCTTGGCCCCCGGGGTTTCTATTCGTGGCCTCGGGCATTTGCGATTCCTGCGGCTCGCAACATAGCCTGAAAATTTCGGCAGTCTTTCCGGAGATGCCCCGATCGCCTCTTTCCGTTATTGTCGAGATAAAAGTGCATTTGGCACGGACCGTTCATCATCTCTTCGGGGACACATAGGGTCTTTGGAACCTTGGTCCACTATTTTGTCGTTGAAGAATCGCCTCTATTGTCGCCTTGATGCTCGTTACCCTTTGATAGTCATCTCGACTGTTCCTCCAGATTTCCTCGAAACCAGCCGATATATGGCCGTGAGCATCGTTGTTGTAGAACCGGCGAGAAAATCGCCTTCATTTTGATAATTTCGACCACGATCCTCTTCTGGCGACCCGTGTCGCTTGTTGTATATTGCATCTTCTCCATCTGCCCATTTATTGGCTATCTCCATGAGTGCTGATATGGTTTTAGGGTTAGTTCTCCCTAAGTCCTCGACAAAATCTCCTCGCCGAATTCCTGCCACGAACGCATCTATTGCCCTCTCGTCAGATATATCTTCTGCCGAGTTCTTTATGATGTTCCACCGCTGTATATATTTCCTCATCGACTCGTCATGTTTTTGTCGACACGCTCTCAATTCTTCCAATGACGCCGGTTTCTTGCAGGTGGATCGGAAATTTTTCACGAAGATATCCTCGAAGTTATCCCAGCTATCGATGGAACTTGGCGGGAGTTTCTTTATCCACGATCTTGCAGCGCCGCTCAAGTGAACTTGGATACTTTGCATAGCTGTTGCTCTGGTTCCTCCTCCTACCACCACCATCTCGAGATAATCCACGAGCCAATCCTCGGGATCTTGCAGGCCGTCGAATTTCTTGAAATTTTCGGGTAGCTTGAACCCTTTTGGGACTCGAGTCTTTCGAACTCTTCTGAAACACGGGAGCCCACACATATCTTCGTCGGCAACTTCTGGTGTGCTGACGCTCCCTTCTTTCTTGTCGCGCTCTGTCCACCCTTACTTGACTGCTGTGTCTCTTGCTCCACTTGTTCTTGGGGGGTCTTGAACTGCTGCGGTGGGTCATGGACTATTTTGCCTAGGATTTTCTTCGGGAGGCGTTGTTACAAACGTTGTTCCCATTACTCCTACTCCGGCCATCGCCATATTGAACAATGGTTCTCTCGGTCCCCAGGGGGTCTGGACGCGGATGTAAGCTTGTGTTGCCATGTAACCTGCTTCCGGCGTTTTTGGGATGATATTTCCTTTCATCAATCGACATAAAGGACATGTCGAGATTTTGGATTATGTTTCCTCTTCTGCTTCGGGTATGTTTTGCAACCGAGACATTGCTCTCCTCCGAGCTTCCGTGACTATCTCCAAGTTCCCGAAAGGCGACTTAACTCTGCTCGGCGTCTCTGATGCGTGTCGCTTCTTTCCTCCTATTCAGGATGCTGTCTGCTTTTTCCAACTCTCGCTTACCCGAGCAAGTCTATATTGATATGCTTGTAATTCTTGTACGGTAGCAGAGTATTCATTGGCTCTGATCCATCCATGGCTCTTGCAGCCCTATCCCACGCTGCTTGCGGAGTTGGACTTTTGCGCGAGTTGAAGATCCGGCATATTTAGTGCCTAGGCCTGTTCTGAGATCAGCGGGATACGTATGGATTTCCCAAATCGTCGAAAGCCTCGACGTTTGGGTTCTGATGGGCCTGCTTCTTCTATTGCACAGATTTGGTGATATTTTGTGTATTGATTTTTGTCGAGATTGGTGACACCATCATATAGAGTGGTGAAGACCTTTCCGATGGCAACAAGATTTGTCGATGAAGTTGAAGCTGTCGACGCTGTCGGAGTCGCTGCTTATAAAGGAGTCCGCAGACGACTCGAAGGATGTGTTGCTGAAGATCTTGGCGAGCTTTCCGCTTGCCTTGCTGTCGACGAAGCGTGGCGATGAAAACTCCCCGTCACTCGACGAAAAGCTAGAGTCGACCGCTGAAAATTCCGACGAGATCGGAACTTCGAAACGATAGGATCCTTCCTTGTTGACGCCAAATCGGAATTCTCCGAACGTCATGACGATGGGCTCCTCCAGATAGGCACATGCATCCATACGGAAGGGGGTGAGGAATAAAATCGACTAGATCAGTTTTTTCCTGGTTACCTCTATCCATCGCATTGCTTGCCACCGACGAAGTCGACGATCTTGAACGTGCCATCGAGATCAGCTCCTTGCAACCTCTAATTCCCAAGACGGCGCCAATTGACAAAGGATTAACTTGTCAATGCCTACAGATTGTAGACTAGGGTTTTGTTAGAAGTAGAGGGCAAGTAGATCTCGAAGGTTTCAGCCGAAAAGTACTCGACGATTATGAAAGCTAGGGTTGTGTTGACAATGGATTCGATCCTTTCTTTGTTCCTCGACTCCCCCTTATATAGGAGGCGGAGCCGAGGGTTTCATGGTACACAAGTTACAGAGTTCGGGAGGGTTTCGTATCCAACCCGTAAGATTACAAATCTATATCTTTCCTAATACAAACTATCTTTCCTTAATACTAAATGGGCTTCCGAGTCTTCTTATTCTTCGAGTACTGGGCCTTCAATAAACCCCGGGTACCATCTTTGGCAGGCCCATCAGGGATGCCTATGTCAACGTGCATTTGTTTTCGGTGATAGAACGGTACAACACTGTGAGTCCGAGCATGCAGGAGGAGCTGGCCGTCGGCGATTCAGCGAGTACGCTGGCCGGCAGGCAGCGGAGCAGCGTGAAGCCTTATGGGCAGATAGCGGGGCAGCCAGAAGCTAGCTAGCCGCTGTCGGAGATTTTGTATTCACATGTGCAACATGTGTAACTTCGGAGAATTTGTATCTATTTGTGTAATATTTGCTAGTCGGACACGAAGTGGTGGACTTTCTACACTTGTATTATTAATGCATGCATATTATGAATATTTGGATACTTTGTATATCTATCGTGTTACTGAAGTGTATCTTCCTGTCTTTCTGGGATTTTCTTGTATATTCTGTGTATAGACTATATATTCTGGTGTATATACAATGTAATTCGAGATTTTTTTTGGCTCATGTTATTATTTTTCCTGGCGAATTTTTAGTTTTATCCCTGGTGAGAATATAAGCGCCGGCGATAAACACCGTTACCCCTAGCGAATAGGCTAGGCGCCGGTGTTAACAAATACCGCTGGCAAATTAGAGAAGGCGCCGGAGATAATTTGAAGATACCACCGGCAATAGAAGGTGCCAGGGATAAGCCCTTATCACTGGCGAGGTGATCGCCGGCGAATGCGAAGGCGCCGGCGGTAGCCAATCCTGTGTCGGCGGTAAGATAATTCCTAGTAGTGGTACAACCACCGTTCATCATCAGGCGACCATGCCGACACATCTCCTTCGACGTACTCCGGTTCATATTCGGCCCTCCTCTGCCGCTTTCCCACCCTCTCCGCTCTCCTCTCCACCTGCTTCTCCTTCCAGAAAATGTGCACGTTTGCCACGTCACGGGGATGTTCTCCACTGTTCCATGAACCGTTCATCCACCTCGGCGATGGTAATCCGCCACTGCCCTTGACGGTGGTGCCGCTCTTCCGCTGCTGAGGCAAATTGCGGCACAGGAACGAGACACATGGCTTCCTCCAAAGAACTTACCTCCCGGAAGTTCATTTGGTGGCGCGGTTGGGCAAACCTCCACGCCGTGGCGTCATATGTACTGGCTTCCTCCTCCTTACTGTTGAAGGTGCCGAGCCACACACGTACTCCGGCGATGGAGATTTCAGCCGCAAACGGACGCATGTGAACCCCGTGTTTCTATGGTTGGTACGGTGACGAGGAGGCATCTCGACGGGTGCAGAGGATGGATTCTTCGCAGGTGGTGTTTGGAGGATAATTGTCGGTGCCGGTGGTAGAGGGAGAAGTGCTGGTGGCTGTGGAGGAGAACTGCCCGAGAGATGGGTATATATAGGGATGGCGAGTGCTGAAACGGCGGGAAAGAAATGGCGGGAAAGAAACGGTGGGAAAAAATATGGTGGGAAAGAAACGGTTGGAAAGAAGAGAGTTATGGCGGGAAAGAAGAGAGAAATGGACCGTTGACGTGTTCTTTTTCAATTTGCACACGGCAAAGCCATCTTTGCCGTGTTCCTTGCTGTTTTGCACACGTCGATGGTTTCACGCAAAAATGCCGCCGGCATGCTCCTTCGTGCGGGAAAAGTTGGCGGGATGGGGGGGCTTGCGCGGGAGAAGGCTTTGACGTGTGTCCGTTAGGGGCACACGGCAAAGCCATGCCGTTATGAAGGCGCCGTCTTGAGAGCCCGCTCGAGACACGTGGCACGGCCTTTGCCGTGGCCCAGACCTTTACCGTGTGCCTCGTACAAGGTTCATGGTGTTCCTCTCTTTGCCGTGTTCTTTTTTAAACCTTTACTGTGCCTATTTTTTTTGCGTGTTCTTTTTCCAATTTTTGCCGTGTTTTTTATCGTAGCCGTGTTCTTTTTAACTGGCACACGGCAAAGCTTACAATTGCCGCAGCAAAGCTATGGCAACACGGCAATTGCCGTTTTTTCCGTAGTGACGGGAGCAAGTTTACCGTTATTTTCGAAGGAATGGAGTAGATGGTAGGAATGTAGCACGCATATGTAAAAAAAAGAGCAAAGAAACATGGATCCTTAAAAAGATGAGACGGCACAAATAGTTCACAAACATAGAAAACTAGGATTTCAGTGGACATAACCGAGGTACTGTACGATCACGACAAGGTTGACAAGGGGGGCACCTACTTGCTCCATATTTAGATCTGGTAGATGTGTTTAGTATAATATGTGTGGTTAAATATGCTAGCGTATTTGTGATGTTGCATTCGATAATTAAACTTAGTTGAAATTGTTTAATAATCTAACATAGATAGTACAGGACTGTAGCAAGCATATGTAAAAGAAATGCGAGCAAAGAAGTATCGATCCACGCCACCAATAGTCAACTGGGATTTTAATGGAAAGCTCACAAAAGTAGAAAACTGGGATTTCAGTGGACATAACGGACGACGTTCTACTGTAGGATCACGACAACGTGGACAATGAAGGCGTAAACCATATAGCCTTTGAAAACTCGAGCCAATCTGGAAAGTCTTGTATGTCGCATACCTGGAAGACACCGGTTTTCACGTTGAACTCCCAAACGTCCGGGTGCAGCCAGTCCGTTTCGCTTATCCAGATGGATCCTGGCATAATGCAGGTGAAGTAGACGCAGTCGGGCCTTATCCACGTCGACGGTGCAGACACAACAGAGGCTGGCACCGCCAGTGACCGGCTGCGGTTGCCGATGAGGAAGGCTTGCCCATTCAGGTGTCGCGCCTTCCTCCAGAGTCGGTGCCGGGAGCTGCCTGGATGGTACCTCTGAACATGCATTCGCATCGGCCGGGTTCTGGTGTCCCATGGCAGGCCCGGGCCGTCGCTCCACACCACGTGCAGCGTGCCGTCTTGGGCGAACACCAGGTGCTTCCCGTAGCGGCGGTGGTCGGGACCAAGCTGAGGGCGGCACTTTGCGAACGGCACCGGCACGATGGGGGGAGGCGCAGCCGGATCGACGCTCCATATCTGCCCGCATAGCGTCATGTAGTAAAACTTGCCCCTGTGGTAAGTGATGTCAAGGTCTGTATTGCTGCAGCCACTGGCCTCCCCGTTCCCAGCTGGTTGTTCACGGCCTGCGGCGTCAGGCCAGTGCACCCACTGCCAGTTCTCCTGGCCGGTTTTCGTGAACGCCATGCCGAGCCTCCACCGACAAAGGACGGCGACGGCGTGGTCCTCAGCGGTGGGGTTGCTGGAGAAGGCAATCTTCTGGATCAAGTCATACTGCTCCACGCAATCCGACCTGTGGTGTGGTATAACCGCCTCAAATCTAGGATAGAGGCGTCCGGCGCACTGGAGCGTCGGAAGGCGGACCTGCGCATGGGTCAGGGGGTTCAGCAGCGTAACGATCAGGTTTTCGTCGATGAGGGCGAGCCACCCAGCGGTGGAGCCAACGCAGAACAAGTTGGGAAGCGCCGACCGGGTGCCGCCGATGGGCGTCGCAAGGGAGACGAAAGTGTAGTGGTGCATATCCTGGTCGCGGTCCCATCCATCGGGGATCACCAGCCACGGCAGCGGCAGACCAGGGAGAGCCGCGCGCCAGGACCGGCAGACGCAGCGGAACCATATGGAGCATGGCAAGTCGAGGAGTTCGCCGATGCTCCTCAAGAGATCACCAGGAAGGGCATCCCACTCGCGGAAACTCTCCGTTTTTGGATCACCCTCCATCACCGATCAATCAAATTTCGAGATGCGTGATGATCCAATCAAATCAACGTGTGAGATCGATCTAACACCTTATCAGATACTACTCCTTGTACGAGCGCAGGAGGCAACCTAACCTGCAGCTTATATGTATTTTTTGGAGAATCGGCAACCTGCTTATATGAGTTGGGTTCATTGTGAGACTGCGTCAGGATCCAAGGCCGATCCGGACCTGACATTGAATCCGGCCCGGTGGCCTCAAGGTTTGCTATACCGTCCGTACCTAAGGTGACGGTTACGTAAAATACGCACGGCTCTGTTGGCGATCTGGGAGCGATCTGGATCTTGCCTCCCATCGATATCGTTGGGCATCTTTCGGAAAAACCACTGTTCCCATTCCTTTCCACGTTAAAGCCTTTCGTTGTGTCCTGAGAAAATTACAGAAAAACCATCACATTTGAGGCAGATTCTTCAAAAAACAACCACTAAACGAAAAAGTTTTAAAAAAATAACACTTAACACGTTGCAAGAAGCACTGATTCATGTCCGATCAGATTTTAATCAGGAAACTGACGTGTCAGGCCCAGTGTCAGCCTGACGTGGCACCACCTGACGGGCGGGCGTTAATGACAAAGTATCGACTTGTCAATGCCTACGGATTGTAGACTATGGTTTAGTTGGAAGTTGAAGACTGCTAGAAAACTAGGATTGTGTTGACAATAAAATCGATCCCCTCTTTCTCCCTCGACTCCCTCATATATAAGAGGTGGAGCCGAGGGTTTCGTGATGTACAAGTTATAAAGTCCGGGAGACTCTTTGAGTTCGTCTCGTAATAGTTACAAGTCGAGTATTCCTAATACAACTCTACATTTCCAAACTATCTCTTAATTGGGCTTCTGGTGTTGAGGGTACTCCTCGGCAATGCCCTCCGATTGGGGCTTAGGGTTAGCGGAATCCTGCAAACTGACACGAGACATCGGTTCACAGACAAGCGGGGAGAGCAATTTACCCAGGTTCGGGGCCCTCGATGAGGTAAAACTCTTACGTCCTGCATGTCTGTTCTTGATTATAATGATAATGGGTTACAATGGGGTGCCGAATAGTTCGGCTGAGATCTCGTCGAGAGGCTAGTACTACGGCGACCTAGCTCTAGATTTTCTTGTGGCTAAGGTTGCTATGATTGATTGTGTCCCTCGGCAGCCCCTCTCCTGGCCTTTATATAGGAGGTCAGGTCTCAAGAGGTCTAACCGAGTACGACTAGGTTTACAGTAGTTTTAGATCTAATCTTTCCTTGTTCGGCTGCTTCCTTGTCTTGCCCGTCAAGGATTCCTCTGGTGCGCCGTCCAGGTGGCCCATCTTGCCTCCAGGTGTCTTCATGGGCCTCCAATTAGTCAATACAGGATAGGGCAATGTCGGTTACCCGAAGGGTAATGCCCACGTCGTAGCCCCCGAGTGTCTAGCCGAACATTGTTCGGGTAGAGACTGAAGCATGTCTTCTGTTGATGTTCTTCTCCTTGATTGTCCTTGTTCATCTTGAATCAGCATCATCCTTCTTATCGGGTGCGCGTCAGCGCTCCCGATGGGAGTAGCCCCCGAGTCTAGGTACGGATGCTTGCAATCCGTGCGTAGACTCAAGTTGTACCACTCAAACATTCTTCTCTGCCGAAGTTTTCTGCAGGTCTTCATAGGTCATCCGATATATTTTCCACTTGCAAGGATAATGAGTAACGTGCCCAACTTTTGTTGGTTAACTACCGATGGCAAAACAACGTTACTCTACACAGAATCAAGTCCCCGGGCATGATCCTGGAGCGCAAAAATTTTTGTCGGGTGCGCGTCCAGCCCTCCCGATGGGAGTAGCCCCCGAGTCTGGGCACGAGTGCTTGCAACTGGGCGCAGACTCGAGCTAAGCAATCATCTTTTTCTTCATCCTTTTTCTTCGAGTCCTCAATATATCGGGTGCGCGTCAGCGCTCCCGATGGGAGTAGCCCCCGAGTCTAAGCGCAGATGCTTCGCAATCTGTGCATAGACTCAAGTTCACCATCCGATAGCTTTTTATTCCTTCGAATGCTTCAGGCATTCTTTATGACGTCATTGATGACGTTCTATCGATGTCTTTATTTTGACTGACAATACGTGACCCGCTCGGCCCACTCTCTCTCTTTTTGGTCCTATTTTCAAGCAATTTCCGCCCTCTGCGCACAGTTACCAAGGCGTCTCCTCGATTCCCGCAACCATCAATCGGAAAAAGGTCCGCTTGATAGACTGGCATCAACGACACGTGCCCACGCAACTCTTCTCCTCTTAAGATCTCCAAAGGGCGAGAAATCCCTAATCTTTTCCCACATCTGCCTTT
This sequence comes from Lolium multiflorum, assembly GCA_030979885.1. Classification (NCBI taxonomy): domain Eukaryota; kingdom Viridiplantae; phylum Streptophyta; class Magnoliopsida; order Poales; family Poaceae; genus Lolium; species Lolium multiflorum. The sequence goes on from CM061750.1 coordinate 84,419,128, forward strand.
GCCTTTCTTCTTCTTCCTTCCGTAACTGCTGCGCCGCCACCACCGCTTCTCCAATCTTCCCCAGATCTAGACAATGGTGAAGAAGAAGAGCGTTACTGCCGCCGGCAGCTCTACGACCGGTGGTGCCGCCGCCAAATCTTCCTCCACTCTTCCAAAGAAGAGTTCTTCAGATGCTCCTCCCACAGCTCCGGCGCCGCCGGCACCGCCAGGCTCAATAGCCAAGCCAGGAGATTGGCTAGCGTCCTCCATCACGAAACGTGATGAGAAGAGGGCTCGAAGCCTTGGATTAGTCTCCCCCGACGAGGGGAACGTGATACTTCCAGGTGCGATTTCTCGGCCCAATCCCCCCGCTGGTTTTACCGTGGTGTTCTTATCATTCCTATATCGGGGTCTTTCGCTTCCTGCCCATGAGTTCCTTCTTCGCCTTCTACGGACTTATGAAATCCAACTGTGGCAACTTACTCCCAACTCGATCCTTCACGTTGATGTGTTTATCACCCTCTGTGAGGCATTTTTGGGCATTGAGCCTCATTTCGGATTGTGGAAGAAAATCTTCTATGTTAAGAGGTACAGCAGTAGCAATGGATCTTTCGTCATTGGAGGCGTGGGGTTCGTGGCTCGCTTGGAGGTTAACTATTTCAGTTTCCCGATGAGAGAATCTGTGCAAGGATGGAGACTGAAATGGTTTTATGTCAAAGATTCTGTGACAACCGAGTCCCAGCTCCCTTGCTTTGCCGACATCCTTGAAGCTAAGCCGAAAGATTCCTGGAAGAACATTCTTTCTCCTAATGAAAGGGCAGCTACCGACGAATTATTCGCCAAATTCCTTCGGATCAAAGAAGCCGATGGACAAACCATGATTGGCACAGAGGTAGCAGCGGTGTTCCTGAAGCGTCGGGTCCAGTCAGTCATGGCTAGAGTTCGTCCAATGTGGTTGTATACGGGTCCAAAAGATGAAACCATGATCAATGTCGCTGAACTGTCGGAAAAGGAGCTGCTTGATGAAGTCCATCGTCTTACTCTCTTCAGTCAGGAGGACTTTATCCCATTGATATCTTCCTATACTCCTCTCGACGCCAGCCATCCACCGTCAGAGGTAATTCTCTTTCTCATACTCTTATTATGCTGCTTTCGCTTAGTCGACATATTTTTCATTGTTCTTATTTGCTACTTTCTTCGGCAGGTTCCCATAGTTTCTGGAAACTTACAAGATTCACCAAATGACAATTCTGAAGGAAGGGGCTCTTCAGTCCCTGTTGATTTTCGTACTGCCGAACATGTAGACCCAGAAGATGAATATGATGACCCGATATATTCGGAAGCTGCCCATGCCAACCTTCCTTCCTCAGCTGACGATGCTTGCAAAACAGAGGGATCAGTGCGCGATGATGACGCTGATCATGATGCCTTTATTGATGCAGCTGTGGAGGAGGCCAGGGCTTCACCCGCGAAGAGATCGACTGGCGGCTTTGCCGACGAAGACGACCTCTTCGACATGTAAGTATCTTCTTCCCTGAAGCCGCATTTTGTCCTTTTACTTCTTGCATTCCTTTCATAACTTTTTGTCAATCATTTTCCTTCACAGTGACGAAGGTTTTGTCGAGCCGCCGGCTAAGAAGGCCAAATCCGGAGCTGCTCCGTCTGACGTCGCTGCTTCTGAAGCGTCGGTTCCTAAAGCAGCCCCCGCGGCTCAGGTATCAACAGCTTCCTCCCTTTCTAAAGGGAGAGATGCTCCTTCAACTGCCGCCACCAGGACTCCTTCTTCTGTAAGTCCCTCCCGATTGCAACACGAACATTTCTGGTGTGTATCTTGCTTAATGATTTTTCATTGAATATCCTTTTTTTTCCTTTAGGACCTGCGAGGAGTTATCTCCTCTTTGGAGGCCTTCGCTTCCCAATTCACTTCTCTGGAGGCAGAGAAGGTTCGGCTGCAGAAGGAGGTTAAATCTTCCTCCTCGAAGTTGGATGGTGCGGTCAAGATAGCTGCCGAGGCCCGCCAAGAAGTCGACTCCCTGAAGGAGGAGCTGAGCAAGCTAAAGGAGAAGTTGAGGGAGGAAGAGGCGACCAGGCTGGCTTGGCTTTACTTGGTAATCTCCTTTGTGCTCTTCTGTCGATTATCGCACTTATGGGTTCGGCCTTTTATCAATGACCTTTCTCATTTTACTCCTGCAGAAGCAGCCAACATTTCTGTTGACGCCTTGGACAAAATTCCAAACAACTCTCCGGCCAACGGCCTGTCGATGACTCTCGCCTCCCATCAGCTCACGCGGGAGCTTCTTGAGAAGGGAAAGGGTGCCATGGCGTGGATACACTCGATGATCTTCCCCAAAATCAGTCAAGATAAAACTCTGGGGCAGTTGATCGACGCCTTCGCGGTTGACACCAAGGAGGTTATCGAGGTATTCAAACGTACTTCACGTACCTATGGTGCCGTCCTTGCCTTCCAACTTATGATGGGTCACGGCTTTAAGGCCGATATATTGAAGAAATGTCCAAGGAGCTGCCGAAGGAGGAGGATGGGCGGTTTGTTGATTTAAGCACCTTCAAGGCGTCAGCCGTTAAATGTGCACGCCAGCTCCTCGAGTTGGTTTCATCAAGGAAGACATCAGCAGGCCCTAGTTTATCGACTCAGACCCAGGCCCTCTGATCTTTGTAGCAAACTTTTCTTTTGATTGGATGTGAAACACTATCTCGCTTGGATAACCTTTGGTTGTAATAAACTTTGTGCTAGCAATGTTGCTAGCACACTCTTCGTTATAATATTGTCACTTGCATTCTCCCGATGGGAGTATCTTCCGATGTTGGTGTGAATCGGTCTGTCATGCTTTCTGACGCTGTTTCTTGCAGGTGTTCCCCGTGCCTGCATCTGTCGAAGATTCTTCGGGTGCTCTTTCTGAAGATGATCGGATCCAACGTATGAGGGATCGGATCACACAGCTAGAGAAGGATCTGCGCAGCACCTATGCCTTGGCTGCTATCATCAAGAAGAAGGGCGAGATTGCGGCTGATGTAGAGCGCTACGCCCTTACTGAACTTCATAAAGCCACCGAAAGTTTAAACTGTAAGTTCCCTGACCCTTGCATTCATTACTCTTCTGCCAAAAATGTATTGCCTGATCTTCCGTTAATTGCTATGCCAGTCATATCTTTGAATCGTGCGGAGGAGAACAAGCGGATTCACGAGTGTGTACACGCATTAACCCAGTTGTCGTCAGCCGAAGAAATTTTCTGGCGGGAGCAGTCGAAGGCTTCGGCTGTTGCACAGTTTCAGGATCGGGTTCAACAGGTCCACCATTTCTTCGATAAGTGCTACAAAGCCCTGAGGGTAGTTTGGAGGACAATGTTTCCCTTGAACAAGGTTCCCCCCTCGCTGCTAACTCTAATGTCGGAGTTTGGGAATACCAAGAAGATTCGGGACTTGGTGCGGGCTCAAGTCTTTGCAGGGGCCAGGTTTACACTTGCCCTTGTTCTTGCACGTTATCCTTCAGCGAGCTTGCTGTCTATTGCCAACGCAACTGGTGATTTGGAGACGTTGTATCTGAAGGTATTGCTGCCCGCCAATATGATTGTCGACAAGCTTGAGAAGGATTCAAAGGTACCTGAAGAAAGAGACACTCCGCAAGGGTGATTTCAGGAGTTAAGATTGTTTTTGTAAATAGATGTTTTGGCTACTTGATCCAAGTGTTAGGATCGTTTAACCGAGGTTTATTATTTGGTAGATACATGTATATGTATTTTTACCATGTTGATGCCGTTGGCAAATTTTGAAGGAGCAAATCTTAATTGCTCGTTTAGTCGTGTATGTATTCGTTGGTCGGCAAATCTTTTGAGTGATCAGCTAGTGTTGCGGGTTTTGCTAATCCCGTTGTATGCGCAACTTTGCCTTCAACTGATGTATGCTTCGACAGTCACTCCCGAATATTTCGGGTGTAATGACTGCCGGTGAACCCGTTGTTCTTTGATATTTCCGTAAGTAAAATATCGAACGTGGGTTGCGTTGATGTGTACTTCCGGACTCTTGCTATTTATGGCGCTCGTAGAGGCATCTATAGCAGAGGGAAGGGTTAATGTCCTTGTTTATTTTGCATCCTGTAGCACTCGTAGAGGCATTTTTCGGAGCACGATCCTTTGCCGCGTACTGTGTTGGACCATCGTTCGCCACGAGGCGTAGACAAGGTTTACAAAGATGCGGTTTAGGTGCTCCGGTCAACTGCAAAGCTTTTCAAGGAATCAAAACTTAAGTTCTTATTAATAAAAAACGCGGGACTAAAGGGCGAAGAAAGGGAGAGCCCTGTTTGAAAAGGAAAGGGAAACTAAACACTAGTAGATTGCTTAAGTAGTGAAGGGGTTCTTCTCATCTTCTGGCTTGGTCACCGTGTTGGTGTTTTTTGAAGCGTCGTCAACTTCGCCAGGGGTCTGGGCAGCGATTGTTAGTGTCTTGCTGCTCCTATATCTTCTGCATCATCAACTTCCGAAGCCTTTGCTGCCGAATCTTGGGCTGCCGAAGTTTGTGCTGCCGGAGCTTCAAGGGCGAGGTCGGCTGACTTCTTCTTTGCTCCTCTAACGTGTTCTTCTTCCTTAATACTGCGTGACGATGTCTTCGACGGAAGGTCAGCAATTTCCTGCCTCAGGCCAAACTTAGCAGCAATCCTCTGAAAGTCCCGATCACAATTGTCCGAGCGTGAGAAACTTCCATAGACTGTAATGTTTGTCCCGTTGTTCCCAGGCATTTTCAGCTTGAGGTATGCGTAGTGCGGTACAGCCATGAACTTGGCATAAGATGGTCTCCCGAGTATAGCGTGATACTGCGACTCCCAGTTCACGACTTCGAACTCGATCTTTTCCTTCCTGAAATTGTCGGGTTTGCCAAAGACGACGTTCAGGTAAACTTTGCCAAGAGAGTACGCCGGTGAAGTAGGGAGGATCCCATGGAAGCGGGTGTCTGATTCTTCTAGCATTCTCATGGTGATCCCCATACTCTTGATTGTGTCAAGGAATATCAGATTGAGTCCACTTCCACCGTCCATGAAGACTTTGCTCATCTTGAATCCTCCTACCTGCGCTTCGACCACTAGGGCAGCGTGTCCTGGTTTTGGTATAGTCATCGGGTGATCCGCTCGGCTGAACGTGATGTTCTGAGACGACCACTCGACATACTCAGGGATGTTTGCCATGATGCTTTCTGCCAGGTTGATTTCTCGAGTGAGCTTCTTCATTTCTCTCCTTGAAACACCTGTCCTATGGATCATACTCATCTACCCACGTGGTGGTGGAAATGCCTCGTTGGGTTGATGAGGTCGAGCCTGCTGGACTTGATGTTGTGGTGGAGGTGGTGGTGGTGGTGGTAGCTGTTGCTGGCCTGCCTGCTGGATGAGTTTGTGCATATCAATGAACTGCCGACAGTCCCTGAGCAGGTGACTGGACTTTGTTTTAACGTCCTTGGAATCGGTATACGAGTGCAAGTAATAGGGAGAATTGATCTGCTCAGCGTAGGGCAGTTCGGGAGTCCTCTGTTGTCGCGGTTTATAATTGTCACGGTTCCCAGAGTTGTTCCTATTACCGTCTTGTCGATCATCTCGCCTGTCGTCATACCGATCGTCCTGCCGATCAGAATACCCTGCGGCTACCAGGTTGTTGTCGTCATAGCTGCGGTTCTTCCTCCTCTTGTTGCGATCCCTTCGAACACCCGGGTCATGCTTCAGCTGGTCATCGTCTTCATCATCACTGCGCTTTCGCGGCTTTCGAACGTTGTCCTCGCCATCTGCCCAGCTGTTGGCGATTTCCATTAACTTGGTTATGGTTTTCGGCTTCTTGCGTCCAAGTTCTTCTATGTAGCTTTCACGTCGGATGCCGTCGCTGAAGGCGTCGATTGCTCTGTCGACAAATACGTCTTCTGCAGCGTTCAGGAGTTTGGTGAATCTCCCGATGTACGAGCGCATCGATTCCTTCTGCTTTTGCTGGCAATGCCGTAACTCTTCGATCCCGATGGGCCTTTTGTGCGTTGCTTCGAAGTTGGCAACGGAAGCCTCTACTAGGTCGTCCCATGATTTGATGGAACCCTTCGGCAGACCTCTTAACCAGGCTCGTGCTGAGTCCTTTAGGTAGAGCTGCACCACCGCATTGCGCTATCGTTCCCCTTTTAATCACGGTCTGCAGATAGTCGTCTATCCAGGACCTCGGCTCCTGCTGCCCATCGTATTTGGCAGCGTCAGTAGGGGTGGGTTTGAACTTCCTGGGTGGCATCGCCTCCCGAATTTTGTAGCTTAAACAATCGGCTCCCCTAAGCTCGCCGTCGTTCTCCGACTCTCATCCGAAGAATCACTGTCAGCCGGCGGCGCTTCGCCGCCTCGCTTTGTCGATCCTGCTCTGGGTAATTTCATCCCGAGCATCTCTCGCATGGTGCTTTGAGCCACTAGCTTGTAACGTGGTCTTGTCCTTTCTCGGGACCAGATTGTCTCCCAATATCGCGAGACTTTCTAGGGCACCTCGGTGGGCTTGAGCCATGGAACCTTCAGGGCGCTGATTGATGAGGTATGCAGCGAGATTGGCGGACGCTCCCGCGACGGTCTTTGGCCGCGGCATGCCCGCGGTGTCTGTGGTCATGAAGGACTTGGTCAGGTTTGATGTTATTTCTCTAGCATCGTCTTCCGAGAGCCTGGACATTCTTGATCGATGTTTGCCTGCCCCGTGAGTACTTCGAGAGGCGCTTCCTTGCGAGCCCCTTCGTCGCTCGCTGGATCGGTCTGCCGCGGATAGACGTCTCCCGAGGGTGGCTTGTTCTTTGGATAGTCGCTCCCGATTTTTCTCCAATATGGAGCGGTAAGCATTGAGAGTGCCAACCGTGGTTCCTGCCGAAAGTGGCGTATTGTTAAGCACGGCTGCCTTGGCTGCTGCCCACTCCTCCTCTGCGATGGTGTGGTCGCTGTAGTTGTTGCTGGCGCTGTCCTCAAAACTAGCTCGCCTGCTGGAACGGGGGGTGCGATTTCCGTCTCCCCTGTTAGCAACATAAACTTGGTGGGGCGCCGCTCTTCGGGTGTCTCCTCGGGCGATGTTGTCGATGCTGTCCTCTCCCGATGAATAATGGGCATTGCAGATGAACGGTGTGTCGCTCGATCCCAGCCCGTGTCTGGTATCACAGTTCATGCAGTAGTACGAGGTTAGCTCCAAGGACGCGGGATCGTCGGATCCAACCGACATGGAGGATGCCGAACGGGGAGTCGAAGGCGGCGAACTCGACGGGCTTGTCAGGCCAGCCGAAAGTTCGAGTGATGACGACGCGCTTGGGCTCGTCGATCTGGAGATGGGTGATTCCAGCAGCCGAAGGATTCCTTCCGAGTGGACGTTGTAGTGGACGCTCCCGAAGGTCATCTCCATGTTGCCTTGCAGATCGGAGAAGGTCGAGCGAGACGAATCGCTGTGCGGGGTGAATTCATAGGAGCCGAAACAAATCGGGCTTCCCAGATGAGGCGATGATGGTGTTGATGAAGCTGCTGATGACATGACGGGTTCCGCCGATGTCCGATCTTGTGCCGACAGGGTTCCCACAAACGGCGCCAATTGTCGAGGGTACTCCTCGGCAATGCCCTACGATTGGGGCTTAGGGTTAGCGGAATCCTGCAAGCTGACACGAGACATCGGTTCACAGACAAGCGGGGAGAGCGATTTACCCAGGTTCGGGGCCCTTGATGAGGTAAAACCCTTACGTCCTGCCTGTCTGTTCTTGATTATGATGATAATGGGTTACAATGGGGTGCCGAATAGTTCGGCTGAGATCTCATCGAGAGGCTAAGTACTACGGCGACCTAGCTCTAGATTTTCTGGTGGCTAAGGTTGCTATGATTGATTGTGTCCCTCGGCAGCCCCTCTCCTGGCCTTTATATAGGAGGCCAGATCTCAAGAGGTCTAACCGAGTACGACTAGGTTTACAGTAGTTTTAGATCTATTCTTTCCTTGTTCGGCTGCTTCCTTGTCTTGCCCGTCAAGGATTTCTCTGGTGCGGCGTCTAGGTGGCCCATCTTGCCTCCAGGTGTCTTCATGGGCCTCCAATTAGTCAAATACATGATAGGGCAATGTCGGTTACCCGAAGGGTAATGCCCACGTCATCTGGGCTTCATAAACTTCGGGTCGTTGGCCTTCAGTAAACCCCGGGTACCATCTTCGGCAGACCCATTGGGGATGCCTATGTCAGTAGCCCCCGAGATTTTGCTTGAACCGAAGAATCAGGGAAAATCTCCATCCTAAGGTGACGGTGACGTAAAATACGCACGGCTCTGTTGGCGATCTGGGAGCGATCTGGATCTTGCCTTCCATCGTTCCTTGTAGCCGGAAATCCACCATAAATCACCACGCTCCCCCGGCAATGTGTCACCAATCGTTCCCGCGGGTGAGGAAATCTCTCGGAAAAACCAATGTTCTCATTCCTTTCCACGTTAAAGCCTTTCGATGTGTCCTGAGAAAATTACAAAAAACCACCACATTTGAGGCAGATTCTTCAAAAAACCACCACTATACGAAAAAGTTTTAAAAAACCACCACTCGACGGTTAACACGTTGCAAGAAGCACTTATTCACGTCCGGTCAGATTTTAATCAGGAAACTTAAGTGTCGGGCCCAGTGTCAGGCTGACGTGGCACCACCTGATGGGCGGGCGTTAACGTCCCTTAACGGCGTGGCCGGTACCCTGACATCCCCCGTTCCGACAGGGTTGGAGAAAGTTCACCTCACTTCTCCCTCTCCCGCTCACGCACGGAAGCCATGGCGGCGGTGAATTCGTCTGACCTAACCTCACCAGTCGGCGGCGCCGGAGCTGGAAGTGGCGGTGGCGTTGAGGGAGAGGGTGGCGACGGAGAGTTTGCCGATTTGGGGGGGCACTCACGGTGGCGGATTCTTCCGGCCTCACCTCACCGGTCGGCGGCGCCGGAGCTGGAAGATACTGCGGCGTTGATGGTGAGGGTGGTGATGGAGACTTTGTCGATCTAGGGGGGCCTACTCGTGGCGGACATGGATTGCTGCAGGAACTCGAATCCGGCGGCCCTCAAGTTTTATTCGCCGGAGAAGGCAACCGCCGCCGCCGTGGCCAAGGTTTGGAAGGAGCACCATGCTAACAGCACCCATTGGAGATCCGGATTCCTCTGCGGCATCGAGTAAGTGATTTTTCTCACATCTTTTCCACTGTGTTACCGATTTGGTCTAGGTTTTGGAATGAAAATCGAGAATTAAATGTTCTTCATCCCAATATTTGTAGACTGGATGACGGAATATGGGATGTAAGGTTGAATTTAGATGGACAGGACAATTTAGAGCGCTAGCTCTTTATGCCGATCAGACATCACATACATGTATTTGCTAGCTCTAATTGAGGGAGAGGGGTATGAAATCAATGACTGCATGTATTTTGTGAAAGAAAAGGACAGGAGGATTGCTGGAATGGAAGTACTGGATGGAATGAGCAAGGTGGAGCAAATGATTAAGCTTTATGAGGAGAAAACATGCATAAATTTAACTGTAATTAAGAGAGGTAGCACACTGCCAGGAAACATCAACAAAGCAGCAGTAGAAGACCAAATTCCTATATCAGAAATAGGTAACCCTATTTGTTTAGACAGTGGATGATGATGGTGTGGTTATACCCAGACAGGAGGAGTTTGTTCAGTTATGTGAAGATTTAGCTATGCTCTACCTGTGCACCCAGCAAAGCAATAATGAGAACAATAGCAAGCAGATTGTTGATGAGCAATAAGAAATCGCAGAAGACAGAGAAGGCTCTGCAGATGATATGGAGGAAGATGGAGGTTTCATGGAAGAGGATGAAGTTGACAGTGAATTTTATGAATAAAGTGAGCTGAATGAGAGAATTATTGACTTGAAGAAGAGAAAGAGAGGTGCTAGCAACCACTTATGTGAGGATGAGGAGGCTGAAGACATATTTTGTGATTCATTATCTTCTAGTGATGACAGTGACTGTGAGGTTCTGAAAGAGACAGTTGCAGTGATGAAACAGAATTTGCCAGTGGGGAAAGGGCCTTGATACGTCCAATTTGCATCACTATTTTGTATCATAATTTGCTGTTATTCATTGATATATTTCATATTGGGACACAATACTTATGTTATTTCATCTATTTTGCATGTTTCATCATCATTGGAGGATCAAGCACCGGAGCCAGGATTCTGCTGGAAAAAGCACCGTCAGAACGCAATATTTCGGAAGATCAACTGTGGAAGGGAATTTCACGTAAATTCCTATTTTTCCGATGACGGAGGGAGCCAAAGGGGGAGCAGAGAGGAGCCATCAGGCCCAGACCACAGGGCGGCGCGCCCAAGGCCCGGCCGCGCCACCGTGCTCGGGGGCCCCACAGCCCTTTCGCCTCCTTTTCGCGCACTCTTCGTCCCGAAACCTAAGCCACATAGAGGACCTCACGGAGGTTACAGCCGCCTCTGCGGGCGGAGAACACCAGAGAGAAAAGAGCTCTCCGGCGGGCAGGAATCCGCCGGGGAAATTCCTCCCGGAGGGGGAAATCGACGCCATCGCCATCGTCATCGAGCGGGACATCATCTCCATCATCATCATCATCATCTCCACCATCTACACCGCCATCACCACCGCTGCACCTCGTCATCGCTGTAGCAATTCGGGTTAAATCTTGATTGTTTGATAGGGGAAACTCTCCCGGTGTTATTCTATACTTGTTGTAGATGCTATTGAGTGAAACCATTGAACCAAGGTTTATGTTCAGATTGTTATTCATCATCATATCACCTCTGATTGTATTCCATATGATGTCTCGTGAGTAGTTCGTTTAGTTCTTGAGGACATGGGTGAAGTCTAAATGCTAGTAGTGAATTATGGTTGAGTAATATTCAATGTTATGATATTTAAGTTGTGGTGTCATTCTTCTAGTGGTGTCGTGTGAACGTCGACTACACGACACTTCACCATTTATGGGCCTAGGGGAGTGCATCTTGTATTCGGTTGCTAATTGCGGGGTTGCCGGAGTGACAGAAACCTGAGCCCCCGTTAGTATATCGATGCAGAGGGATCGCAGGATCTCAGAGTTTAAGGCTGTGGTTAGATTTATCTTAATTACTTTCTTGTAGTTGCGGATGCTTGCAAGGGGTATAATCACAAGTATGTATTAGTCCTAGGAAGGGCGGTGCATTAGCATAGGTTCACCCACACAACACTTATCAAAACAATGAAGATTATTAAACCACATGAAGCGAAAGTACTAGACTAAAATCCCCGTGTGTCCTCGGGAACGTTTGGTCATTATAAGTAAACAAACCGGCTTGTCCTTTGTGCTAAAAAGGATTGGGCCACTCGCTGCAATTATTTCTCTCGCATTTTATTTACTTGTACTTTATTTATCCGCAATATCAAAACCCCCTGAATACTTGTCTGTGAGCATTTACAGTGAATCCTCCATCGAAACGCTGCCAACACCTTCTGCTCCTCGTTGGGATCGACATTCTTACTTATCGAAGATACTACGATACACCCCCTATACTTGTGGGTCATCAAGACTATTTTCTGCGCCGTTGCCGGGGAGTGAAGAGCTATTGGTAAGTGGAATTGGTAAGGAAATTTACTGTTTGTGCTGATTTTATTTCTGCCTGCTGCTATAAATCATTATGGAGAGATCTTCTCTTCAATTTCTATTTGGGAAATCTACTACTAATGCAACGGTAGTGGATGAAGCGCCAGGTGAGGAAGTAGTACCATATAAAATACCTATGAAAATTATTGAACGTGTTATGGATAACCGCTATGAAGGGGATGGAACTGTCCATCCTGGTGATCATTTACTATTTTTGCATGAATTATGCGGTTTATTCAAATGTGCAGGTATTTCTATGAATGAAGTTAGGAAGAAACTATTCACTATATCGCTGTCTGGTAAAGCGGCGCACTGGTATAAATTGCTGAAGAATGGTGATTCTATTGATTGGGAGGACATTGTGCCTTTATTCTATTCCAAATTTTATCCTCCAAGTGAAATTCACAAAGACCGGAACCGCATATATAATTTCTGGCCTCATGATGGAGAGAGTATTGCCCAAGCTTGGGGGAGATTGAAGTCTTTAATGCTCAAATGCCCCATTCATGAGCTTCCTAATGTTATTATTGATAATTTCTATGCAAGACTTTCTTTTCAAGACAAGACCTTGCTGGATACTTCTTGTTCTGGATCATTTACACGCAAGAATGAAGAGTTTAAAAGGGACCTTCTTGATCGGATCCAAGAAAATACCGAAGGATGGGAGAACGACAAAGATAGAGAATCAGGTATAATTTATGATTATAAATGCATTGAAGCTTTTATGGATACCGATAAATTTCGTAATATGAGTGCTACATATGGTCTTGATTCCCAAGTTGTTGCAAATCTTTATAAAGCTTTTGCCTCTCATTATGAACTGCCTAAGAAGAATTTTGATAAGTATCATGAACCGTATAAAGATAAAATTGATTCATCTATAAACAAATGTGTAGTGGTTGAAACTGTTGATAATGTTATTCCTGAAGCTTATATTGAAAAAACTCCTTTCCCTGCTAAAATGAAGGAGTACTCTGTCATATCTAGTGCGGTTAATAAAAGTGAAAAGAAACCTAAAGAACCTGAAGAACAAATTAAAATTGAACCTGCTGTTGCAATAGTTAAAGATCTTGTGACTGAAAATGTGGAGGATGGTCATATTATTTTCTGTGAAGATGCTTCTAATATTGTTTCACATCCTAATAAATCGAAACAAGTTAGTGTTCCTATGCTATCTGTTAGAATTGGTGATCATTGCTATTATGGTTTATGTGATATTGGTGCAAGTGTTAGTGCTATTCCTTATGAGCTTTACACGGAGATTATGCACGAAATTGGTTCTTGTGAACTTGAAGATATTGATGTGGTTATTCATCTGGCTAATAGAGAAACTATTTCTCCAATTGGTATTGTTCGAGATGTGGAAGTTCTATGTGGTAAGATTAAATATCCTGCTGACTTTTTGGTACTTGGTTCTGCTGCTAGTGATCATTGTCCTATCATTTTTGGTAGACCTTTTCTAAATACTTGTGGAGCTATTATAGATTGTAAGAAAGAGAAAATTTTGACTAGATTTGCTGGTGAACCTTATGAATTTAACTTTTCTAAATTTACCAAAACTCCTTATAAAGCTGACTTGCCTAGTAATGATTTTAAAATGGAGCAGTGTGCATCTATTGTTCTTGTTCCTAATAATCCTTTGCAGCAACATTTGGAGAATAGTGAAAGTGAAGCTTTTAGGAAAGAAAGAGATGAGCTTGAGGAAATTTTTCTTCGCCAACCTATTCTCAAGCATGATTTACCGGTGGAAGATTTGGGTACAACACCGCCACCAAAGGAAGATCCTGTTTTTGATTTAAAGCCTTTACCTGATAATCTTAAATATGCTCATATTGATGATAAGAAAATATATCCTGTTATTATTAGTTCTAAGCTTTCAGAGGTTGAGGAAGAAAGGTTATTGGAAATATTGAAGAAACACCGAGGAGCTATTGGCTATACTCTTGATGATTTGAAAGGGATTTCTCCTTCTATTTGCCAACATGCTATTAATATGGAAGATGATGCAAAGCCTGTTGTTGAACATCAACGTCGTCTAATTCCGAAGATGAAGGAAGTGGTAAGGAATGAGGTATTAAAACTCCTTGAAGCTGGTATTATATATCCTATTGCTGATAGTAGATGGGTTAGTCCTGTTCATTGTGTTCCTAAGAAAGGAGGAATGACTGTTGTGCCTAATGATAATGATGAGCTTATTCCTCAAAGAATAGTTGTAGGTTATAGAATGTGCATTGATTTTCGAAAAGTTAATAAAGTTACTAAGAAAGATCATTACCCTTTACCCTTTATTGATCAAATGCTAGAAAGGTTGTCTAAAAATACTCATTTTTGCTTTCTTGATGGTTATTCTGGGTTTTCACAAATTGCTGTTAAAGCTAAAGATCAAGAGAAAACCACGTTTACTTGTCCTTATGGAACTTATGCTTATAGGCGTATGCCTTTTGGTTTATGTAATGCTCCTGCTACTTTTCAAAGATGCATGTCTGCTATTTTTCATGGTTTTTGCGAAAGTATTGTAGAGGTGTTCATGGATGATTTTTCTGTCTATGGGAATTCTTTTGATAATTGCCTGCGAAACCTCGATAAAGTTTTGCAGAGATGTGAAGAAACTAACCTTGTTCTTAATTGGGAGAAATGCCACTTTATGGTTAATGAAGGAATTGTATTGGGACATAAAATTTCTGAGAGAGGTATTGAAGTTGATAGAGCTAAAGTTGAAGCAATTGAGAAGATGCCCTATCCGAGGGATGTTAAAGGTATTCGTAGTGTTCTTGGTCATGCTGGGTTTTATAGGAGATTTATTAAAGATTTCTCTAAAATTTCAAAGCCTCTTACTAATCTTCTTCAAAAAGATGTACCTTTTGTTTTTGATGATGATTGTAAGGAAGCTTTTGAAACTTTAAAGAAAGCCTTAACAACTGCTCCTGTAGTTGAACCTCCTGATTGGAATTTGCCTTTTGAAATTATGTGATGCTAGTGATTTTGCTGTAGGCGCTGTTCTTGGACAGCGGGTAGATAAAAAATTAAATGTTATTCATTATGCTAGTAAGACTCTTGATGCTGCTCAAAGAAATTATGCTACAACTGAAAAGGAATTGTTAGCTGTAGTCTTTGCTTGTGATAAGTTTAGACCCTATATTGTTGATTCGAAAGTTACAATTCATACTGATCATGCTGCAATTAGATACCTTATGACAAAGAAAGATGCTAAGCCAAGGCTTATTAGATGGGTACTTCTTTGCAAGAATTTGATTTACATATTATAGATAGGAAAGGTGCTGATAATCATGTTGCTGATAATTTGTCTAGATTGGAAAATATTGCTTATGATCCTGTTCCTGTTAATGATAGTTTTCCAAATGAACAATTGGCTGTAATAAAGGTGAGCTCGCGAGAGAGCCCTTGGTATGCAGATTATGCTAACTTTATTGTTTCGAAGTATTTGCCTCCAACCTTTTCAGCTCAGCAAAGGAGGAAATTCTTTTATGACTTGAGGCATTATTTTTGGGATGACCCACACTTATATAAAGAAGGAGTGGATGGTATTATGCGAAGATGTGTTCCTGAATATGAACAACAGGAGATATTGAATAAATGTCATGGAAGTGTTTATGGAGGACATCACGCTGGAGATAGAACCGCGCAAAAGGTTCTACAATCAGGTTTTTATTGGCCAACACTCTTCAAAGATGCAAGGAAATTTATTTTATCTTGTGATGAATGTCAAAGAGTTGGTAATATCTCTAGACGCAATGAAATGCCTATGAATTATACTCTTGTTATTGAACCATTCGATTGTTGGGGATTCGACTTCATTTCCTTCTTCAGACGGTAACACTCATATACTTGTCGTTGTTGATTATGTTACTAAATGGGTAGAAGCTATACCTACAAAAAGTGCTGATGGTGAGACCTCTATAAAAATGCTTGTAGATATTATATTTCCTAGATTTGGAGTACCTAGATATATTATGACTGATGGAGGTTCTCATTTTATTCATGGAGGTTTTAGAAAAACTCTTGCTAAGTATGGTATTAATCATAGAATTGCTTCTGCTTATCATCCTCAAACTAGTGGTCAAGTAGAATTATCAAATAGAGAGATTAAAGCTATCTTAGGAAAGACTGTTAATAAATCTAGGAGGAATTGGGCTAGCAAATTGAAAGAAGCACTATGGGCTTATAGAACTGCTTATAAAAATCCTATGGGAATGTCACCTTATAAAATGGTTTATGGAAAAGCTTGTCATTTACCTTTAGAACTAGAGCACAAAGCTTATTGGGCTGTTAGAGAACTAAATAAAGATCCTAAATTAGCCGGTAATAAGAGGTTGTTGCAATTAAGTTCTCTAGATGAATGGAGAAGTGAAGCTTATGAAAATGCTAAACTCTTTAAAGAAAAAGTTAAGAAATGGCATGATAGAAGGATCATCAAAAGAGAATTTAATGTTGGAGATCAAGTTCTATTGTATCGGTCTCGTCTCAGATTCTTTGCAGGGAAATTACTCTCGAAGTGGGAAGGACCATATGTTGTTGAGGAGGTGTATCGTTCAGGAGCAATTAAAATTAGCTCTCTCCAAGGCAATGCCACACAAGTGGTGAATGGACAAAGACTCAAGCATTATATCTCGGGTGATTCTTATAATGTGGATGTTGATATTATTCAAGTGGAAACACCGGAGGCTTTCATCAAAGGACAAATTGACAGTCCGCCAGAACTCGACTTTGAATAGGTAACAGTACAGGTAATAAAAAGTCCGCGTTTACCTTTCCGAACATTATTTCTGCTGTTTTTGGAAAATATGAAAATTGCGGAACCGAAACGGAGTGGAAAAGACGCGCGAGGGCCCGTCACCACAGGCCGGCGCGGGCCCCACTGCCGCGCCGACCTATGGTGACCGCCCTCGGCGTCCCGTTTCCACTCGTTTTCGGCCTGGAACCTTCCTTTTGTCGTAAAAATATTTGCTATATAATCCCCGGACCCCTGGAGGTCCGTAATATCGTTTTCTCGTCGTGTTTTGTTTCGAGCTGTTTTCTGCCAGATTTGTTTTGATCTAGAAGCACCATGGTCTCCAGCAACAAAGACAAGGGGCCTTGGAGGGAAGAGATGGATGAGAGGATCAATAAGGAGAAGGAGAAGATAGCGTCGGCAAAAGGAGAGTGGGAAACTACGAGGAGTAAGCCAATTTTGATGGGATCGGTTAATACTGGGCGTTCTTTTTCTCGTAACTTGCAGGGAATCCCAGCACAAGGCCGTCACTGCCACACTCGGGTAACAATGAGTCTCTTCAGGTTTTGGTGCAGAATTGCAAAATTGAGAAGCTGAAGCTGAAGGAGATCCTTATGAAGCGCGAGAAGAATCCATCACCATCATCACCGAAGGAGTAATTCATCATCGGTATTGGCATCCCCTTGGTTTGTTCCAAGCTTGGGGGAGTGCCGCGGTATCACATCATCATCATTACCTTTATCTTTTACTATCAAGTAGTGTTATATCATGAGTAGGGAAGTTATCATATGGAATAGTATGCAATGTGGAAGTATCTCTCTTAGTTAGTTATCTATGTATCCGTTGGTGTGAGTTATCGTTATGGAATATTAATGAGAAGTCTTATCATTTACTTTTTGCACACCTTATTTTAGTTTGCAATCTCCATTATATGATTACTCTTGACATGAGTATTGATATCACTTTGGGAGCATTAAGTAAATCTATTTGGTTTTGGCAAACTTAGCATTGGTCAATAGCAACAACACCCTGATGTTTAATAGAGAGAGAAATACACTTAGATACATTACTCCATTATCTCTATGCTTAGTATTCTTAAGTTAAAATTGCTTGTGCTTATGAGAAAGATGCATGATTGTTTCTATCATATGTATATTTGTTGGTTTCCCTCAACCTTTATGCTTGCTATCAAACCTTGCTAGCCAAAGACCTGTATCGAGAGGGAATGCTTCTCATACATCCATGACCTTAGACCAAACCTATGCCATTTGTGTCCACCATACCTACCTACTACATGGTATTTTCTGCCATTCCAAGTAAATACTTCATGTGCTACCTTTAAATTATTCAAACTACTACTCCTTATTTGTGTCAATGTTCTATAGCTCATGAGGACGTATGTGGTGTTTCATCTTTCAATCTTGTTGGGCGGACTTTCACCAATGGACTAGCGGCACATCCGCTTATCCAATAATTTTGCAATAAGAGCTGGCAATGAGGTTCCCAGCCTCAATTAATAACCTTCATTAATAATTCTCTTCACATGTTTTGCTCTGATTCATCAAGCAACTTAATTTTGCAATAGACACTCCTCCATGGTATGTGAATGTTGGAAGGCACCCGAGGATTCGGTTAGCCATGGATTGAGAAAGCCAAGGTTGGGGAGTGTCATCCTTAATAAAACTAAAATACATGTGTAAACAAAAGAGAAGGGGGATGATCTACCTTGCTGGTAGAGATACCGTCCCTCATGGGAGCCGCTCTTTGAAGGTTCGCTTGGCAAGGGGGTTAGAGTACCCGCTACCATTCGTTGACAACAACAAACACCGCTCAAAATCTTACTTTTATGCTCTTTATATGATTTCAAAACTTGAAAAGCTCTAGCACATGATTTAATCCCTGCTTCCCTCTGCGAAGGGCCTATCTTTTACTTTTATGTTGAGTCAGTAAACCTATTTCCCTCTATCTCAAGCAAGCAATTGAGTTGTTGTGAACCAATCATTTATGCTGTGATTCAGTTAATCATGTCTTTTATACTTTCTTGTTTAGTACCAATTTTATCTGAATGAATATGACTTTGAAGTTATCAATGATTATGAGGAGATTGTTATGCTTAAATATGAAGGCTCAGCTATAAATTCTAATATGAAAGTTTTGTTTAGAAGTACAATCCGTTAGTAGTTCTCTGACCAAGAACAAAGTTTGCCATCACCAATTATGATTTCTTATGCACCTTTACTTGTGATTTCTCTTTACTTATTTCAAGATGAGTTATATGAGGAAGTTGTTTACCAGAATGTCTTGTGTGAATGAATATGATGCTTCTTGTCCGTATTTTATTTATCGACTCTTCACTCCATAAACATGTGGTCTTGTTTATCGAGCTCAGTTTCGCTTGGGGACAAGCGAGGTCTAAGCTTGGGGGAGTTGATACGTCCAATTTGCATCACTATTTTGTATCATAATTTGCTGTTATTCATTGATATATTTCATATTGGGACACAATACTTATGTTATTTCATCTATTTTGCATGTTTCATCATCATTGGAGGATCAAGCACCGGAGCCAGGATTCTGCTGGAAAAGCACCGTCATAACGCAATATTTCGGAAGATCAACTGTGGAAGGGAATTTCACGTAAATTCCTATTTTTCCGATGACGGAGGGAGCCAAAAGGGGAGCAGAGAGGAGCCACTGGCCAGACCACGGGCGCGCGGCCCAAGGCCCGGCCGCGCCACCTGTGCTCGGGGGCCCCACAGCCCCTTTCGCCTCCTTTTCTTCGCGTACTCCTCGTCCGAAAACCTAAGCCACATAGAGGACCTCACGGAGGGTTACAGCCGCCTGCGGGGCGGAGAACACCAGAGAGAAAGAGCTCTCCGGCGGCAGGAATCCGCCGGGGAAATTCCTCCCGGAGGGGGAAATCGACGCCATCGCCATCGTCATCGAGCGGGACATCATCTCCATCATCATCATCATCATCTCCACCATCTACACCGCCATCACCACCGCTGCACCTCGTCATCGCTGTAGCAATTCGGGTTAAATCTTGATTGTTTGATAGGGGAAACTCTCCCGGTGTTATTCTATACTTGTTGTAGATGCTATTGAGTGAAACCATTGAACCAAGGTTTATGTTCAGATTGTTATTCATCATCATATCACCTCTGATTGTATTCCATATGATGTCTCGTGAGTAGTTCGTTTAGTTCTTGAGGACATGGGTGAAGTCTAAATGCTAGTAGTGAATTATGGTTGAGTAATATTCAATGTTATGATATTTAAGTTGTGGTGTCATTCTTCTAGTGGTGTCGTGTGAACGTCGACTACACGACACTTCACCATTTATGGGCCTAGGGGAGTGCATCTTGTATTCGGTTGCTAATTGCGGGGTTGCCGGAGTGACAGAAACCTGAGCCCCCGTTAGTATATCGATGCAGGAGGGATCGCAGGATCTCAGAGTTTAAGGCTGTGGTTAGATTTATCTTAATTACTTTCTTGTAGTTGCGGATGCTTGCAAGGGGTATAATCACAAGTATGTATTAGTCCTAGGAAGGGCGGTGCATTAGCATAGGTTCACCCACACAACACTTATCAAAACAATGAAGATTATTAAACCACATGAAGCGAAAGTACTAGACTAAAATCCCCGTGTGTCCTCGAGAACGTTTGGTCATTATAAGTAAACAAACCGGCTTGTCCTTTGTGCTAAAAAGGATTGGGCCACTCGCTGCAATTATTTCTCTCGCATTTTATTTACTTGTACTTTATTTATCTGCAATATCAAAACCCCCTGAATACTTGTCTGTGAGCATTTACGGTGAATCCTCCATCGAAACTGCTGCCAACACCTTCTGCTCCTCGTTGGGATCGACATTCTTACTTATCGAAGATACTACGATACACCCCCTATACTTGTGGGTCATCAGGCCTACCACCAGATCACATTATAGCCAGTAGAGCACAACACCGGCAGATTATGTGACATCTGATGATGAAGAGCAGGATGGTGATTCAGATACTAATGATGATGATGGTTTTGAGACAATGTCATGGGCTCTCCCAAAGGGAAGAAAGGGCATGGCCAAGAATATGGACCCTAGGATCTGGTATGATGAGAGTAAATTGCAACCTGAACAAGGCTTTGATGATGGTTCATAACAACGCCAGAAAATAATCTTGATAAGTTGGAACTCCATATGTGTAGAGTGTTATGTCAGCAGAATATTTTCCCCACAAGGGTGACTCGAGGGTTTAAATCGAACTCTCGGGGAACTGAGCAATGGGTATTCTCTTCTCTCTTCTTCTAGCAATCCTGCAAGTAAAATTAAAGCCTTGTGTCCCCAACTCTACCGTGTGGTTGTCAAGCACAAGGTTTCGCATAAGCAAATAAAACATAAGTAAAAATAAAGCGAGTAAAACTAAATAAAATAAAGTAACTAAGTAAAAAACTGTAAAGGGTTTGATTGTTTTTGGTGTTTTGGATGCAAATAAGATAAGGAAATATTTTTGGATTTTTGGATTAAAATAGTGCAGCAAATAAAAAATAAGATAAAAGCAATATAAAGGTGTTTCTTATTATAAAAAGTGGACCGGGGTTCATGGGTTCACTTGACTATTCTCTCTTTTAAGTTGTAGTGGACATATAGTAATTCAACAATGAGATATGAGGATGCAAAACAATAACATGGGTAAGATAAGCATCCATATGGGCATCACGTCCTAACATAGAGATGATGCAGCACATCTCTATTATAATTCACAAGAAAGGGAAACTCCATGCAATCTTGTATTAAGAATTAACAGAGTATAGCCATAAGTGCTTTCACATGGTGTTTGAATATCAAATATGCTACCTTCACCAAACAAGATCATCACTTTTGTCACGCTGACAAACATAGCACATGCAATCACTTTATCCCTAGTGAGGTAGCAAAAGAAAAGGCAAAGTCATAATAGATCATGAATTTGTTGTCACTATTGAATCACTAAAACCATGCTACTTCATCTAATACACACATCACCCCACACACGCTCTTACATAGATGTTGAATCTGAACAAATACTTAAGAACAGGGAAATAATATGCATCTATCAATACATCTTACACATAATACAATCAGATATCATAGCACAATATCATAGAATAAGGATCCGCCACATAGGTATTACAAATATGGTCATAATCATGTAGAGCATCGCATATGACACTAAGAACTATGAAGAACATGAGAGAAATAGATCAAGCTACTGCCATAAACCCGTAGTCCAGAGGTGGACTACTCTACCTGGATCATGATGATGATGATGATGAAGAAGTTGGAGAAGGCGGAGATCCCTCCGGCGGTGATCCCGGCGGAGTTTCCCCCTCCAATCTTCTCTATTGCAGCCTCTGTTTTCGTGTTTCTGTCTTTCTACGACGCTCTCCTCCTGAGAAATCTTAGGGGCCATATATATAGTGATTTTTATGTCAAAATACGTTTGTGGGTGAAAGAATCAACTGATTTGGGCGATCGACAACTGAAAGAGCCTAGGTGGCGCGCCCTGACATGTAGGGTGTGCCACCTGATCTCTTTTGGGCCTCAGGCCCATCCAGGTGTGTGTAACATCCCAAATTTTCAAACAAAGAAGAAATTAAATTTCCATTTTTCCAAATTTTGGAACCAACAAAAACTTTTATTAAATTAAGTTTGAGGCATAGTGATCATGCTTATATGTTGTGTTATTGCCATTGATTGATTGTTGAAGTATTTTGAAATAACCTAAAACCCTAAACCCTAACTTTCTCAAAACCAAATAAGATCAAATATGAAGAAACTAAAAGAAAATAAAAAGACATATGTGGGCATGTGGCCCTAATATGAAAATCCTTACTAATACCCTTTTTACCTTTATAAATGATGGTGAACCATTGTTAAACCCCACTAAACCCTAAACCTCACCCCTCTTCTCACCATCCATTATAATCAAAATAAAAAGAAAGTAAATTAAAAAGAAAAGGCCTATGTGCCTATGGCTATTTTTGGTAAAACTTTTACCTAGGCTTTTCTACCTTGTTTAGATGTTTTGAATACATCAACAAACCTAACCTAGTAATTTCCAACCAAATCAAGTGAGAAACAAAAATCAACTAAACATATGCATAGAGGCATATGTGGCACATAGCCATATTACCAAATTTTGACCTATGCCCTCCTACCTTACCCTAATGGTTTGAAACCTTTACCAAACTCATTCTAATACTAAATAAACCCTAGAACATGCCTAAGTAAAGCAAAGAAAAGGAAAATAAGAAATTGAGAAAAATGCAAATCACACTCACATATGGTTTATGCCATTTTTGCAAATCCTTAACCTAGACCATTTTGGCTTGCACCATTGGGTGTAAATGGTTACTAAACACTTATTAGAATTTTTGGAATCAAAGAAACTCAAATTAAATCAAATTTGAAATCAAAACAAGCTCACATGCACTCATGGTCATTTTGGCAAAAGTTAGCCTGATGCCCTCTTTGAGCCCCTGTTCTGGAAAATTTCTAAACTAAACCCTGCTAATTCTTTGCACCTCATCTAAGACAACATCAAGGTGAACAACTTTGCCCAAAACAACCCCTGCAAATTCTTGCTCAATTTCAAATGGTGATCAAGCAAAGTGAGGACTTTGAAACAGATTCAACATTATGTGCATTTTGAAATTTTTCAAACCACTTCAAATTTGACCACCACCACCACCACTCTACTCCAAAACATATTCAATTGAAACCCACCAAAATTCATGCAAAAATTTCAAAGTAGAGTTCTTGCGGCCATTTGGCCGAGCACCTTGTGTGCCTCGAGCTGCCAACTCCATACCTTCTAAAAACCAGTGGACAAAGGCCTAAACCATCGACCCTAGGTCATCAGCAGTACCCTCCTTCTCTCCTTGCATCATTCCAGTACTGGAGAATCACTTATTTGTGCAAAATATTTAAGAACTTGGCCATGCCGTGGCATGGCATGTCACTCATCATGTCATTTCCCTCTCCACTCCCATCCAGCATGCATCCCCATGTCCTGGAGACTCTCATTTCTTTACCGAGCACGCATGTACCCTCCCTGGCTGAAGAAGAGCACGACATCACCTGGAACGTGACGCGCCCAGTGACATCCCGACGCGCCAGAGCGCGCTAGGACATGCCACTGGACACGACGGTGCACGTCGTCGCCCCATCGCGTCTGACCCTCCCTCGACCTCTCCTCTTGCACGGGCACTCACCACGATACCCTCTACCTCCCAGACAACGCCATGGGACCGCGGGAACCCCGTACGCGACGAGCTCGTCGATGACATCCGCCGGTACAGCGCCAGTACATGACGTCGCCAGCCTGCTCCCGTCCCTCCCCTGCTGTGCCACGACGCGCGTTAGCACCGCCTTGACGTTGCCTACAGGACGCCACCATCTCCCTGGCCCCGCATGACCTCCCTCGCCGTCGTCACCGTCGACCTGCCCCGCACCCTCGGCCACCACTCGCCACTATAAAAGCAGGTCGCCCTGGACGAATTCCTCACACCATCGCCCTCCCCTCTTCTCAGTAGCTCGCCTTGACTCCTCTCCGCCCCACATTGCCCCCTCAGCCGCCGGAATCTCACCGGAGCATCCGCGGCAGTAGCAAGACGCCGTCGTCGATTTCGTCCATCCCCGGAGCTCCCACGACCACCGTTGAGCTCGCCCTCGTCGACAACGACCAGCAGCATCTACGCAGTTGATCGCCGGAGCCCAGGATCGCCGCCGACCCCCTCCCCTCCCCGCGCCAGAGCCTCCCTCTCGCTGTTGACGACGAAGGCCCTCGGTCATTCGATCGCGATCTAATCGTGCGGCCCCCTTCGCTCATACCGCTTTGGTGAGTAAGTGGCACTGACAGCCTCGCCCCACCTTGTCAGGCGGCCCACTCACGCGAGACGTGCAGCTGGGCCGGCCCATTTAATTTTCCCCCTCTACGGCCCAAACTCTTTCCCGCCTAGCCCACCAGTTTGAATTCTGTTTAATTAATGTTTTTCAAATTCAATACTGGTGTTTGATTCAAAATTACATCGAACCAATTCTACTGAACCAAATTCGATGAATTTTATATTTGTAGAAAGCTCATGATAGGCTCCATCCAACCCCACTGGATTCAAATCAAGATCTATTGCAGAATTTGAATAGTGAAAATAACAAGTCAGAGAGTTTTCAGAATTAAAATAAATTTATAAAATCAACCATGAGGAGTTTTGAGGTGATTCAAATTCTCATAATTCACATTTCAAGTACTCTAATTGTTTATGCCAAAATATGATAGTGTTACTGTGTATGATCATGGGCTAGAATCAAAAATTGGCTATGTAGTTAATACTAGCCCCTTTAAACTATTTCAAAATTTAAGATTTCAAATCTATGAGGTGTAGCACCTCATTTAAATCATCTTCTCAAGTGTTATGAAGTAATGTGATGACCCTTGTTGCATGGTCTCATATTTGCTCACTTGAGGATATTAAATCAAATAGGATTCAAATTGCATGAGGTATAGAACCTCATTTAAATCATGTTTCTCAAATGATAAGTGTGAATTGTTGACCTTGGTCAACATGTGACCATACATTGTTATTTTAGGAGATTAAATCTTGACAAGATTCAATGAGAGGAAACTAGTTCTCCAAACTAAAAAGAAACCCTAATCTATATTTCAATAAGAGGAAAATTATTTTCCTAACACTAAATAAGAAAACCCTAGATTAATGTTGAGTAATGTTAGGTGATGATGCTAGATCATCTTGAGTGAGCCATTAAGGCTATTTAGGTTCCTTGAGTATTGATTTGGTGTTTGTATCCTCGTATTCGTTTATAGACGCTAGTACCAGAGACTATCAAGAGGAGGAGGATTTCTACCAAGAAGAAGAAGAGAACTTTGATCACTACCCCAACCAAGGCAAGCTAGACTAATGCAAGTTGTATTATTGCAAGCTAACATTCTTGCAAAGTGCAAAGCTCAACAAGAGCAAGGCATCACCCCATTTTACTCTATGCTTAATGGTCCTATCCAAGTTTTTTACTTTACAAGCCTTATTGAATTTGATTTATCAAAGTTACTTTTTGATTCATGATTTGCTTGGTTAGTATTGGATTAGTAAAAGAGCATCAAAGTTAGCCTAGAAGCAATGCAAACTACTTAGCACCCCTCATACTTAGTTGCTAGTGCTAAATTAAAAATGACTACTCTAGATGGGAACATGTGATTTGAAATGACTTTGAAAACCTTGGAATGATGAGTTATTCCATTGAAAGGTTTTGAAGGTGAATGTGACTTGAATTGAATTGGTGAACTTCATAAAACTGATGATCGAGTTGGATGCGATACCATTCCAATTTTTGAGTACCCCCACAATACCTGATTATGGGTAGGGCTTAACTGGAAGTTTATGTATCTTAGTATGGGTTCCCTCTGAACAAGCGTCATAGAGGTTATGCCGAGGCTGCCTCCATTGAAAGTGAAATGACGTGAAATGAGGTGAATGTACGACCCAAGCCCTGTGCAGCTCCCGGGTTGACGGTTTGTCTTCACCGGGAGGCCAAGCTCATGGGAAGAGGTGCCTATACTAGGGTGTGTAAGTGAAAGATTAACGGTTGATGATCCGCGTACTAAGTTACGATTATTCAAGGTTATCCTTGACGATGAAATCAAATGTTGTGGCACAAGTGTGCAACCAATGCAGAGTGTAAACCTATTCGAATAGCCGCGTCCGCGGTCATGGACAGTTGGAAAGGCCATACTGTTCCGTCATCAGAAATTTATATCAAATATGACTTGTGAATTGAATTTGAAAGGTGATTTTGAATTGAATCACAACAGAGTTGTGGGAATGACACTAATGTTCCAACTTGAGTTAAGTTAGGCCAATGAAGAGATTTTGTTTATTAAAGTTCTTATGAAATAAAACTGGCTTTATGCAAATGAAACTAGAGCTTAGCACCCCCTTACCATAGTGATAGTACTTACATTAGTATTAGTTTGCGAGTACTTTAAAGTACTCATGGCTTTGTCCCTGGCTATTCAAATGGCCAGACTATGACGAGGAGTATCAGAACCAGGAAGAAGGAAAGCAGGACGTCTACGACAACTAGGACCACTCCTGACGTCAACAATTGCATGTGGAACAGATGGACCACAACCGCTACTTTGCTTCCGCTATGTGTTTTGTAATTGATCAATAGATCAACTATTATTGTAATGAGACTGGATCATGTGATCCTTTTATTTGTAAGACTATTATGATGTTGTAATGAATGATGTTCTGTGATATCAATCTATTATGTCTCGCAAAAACAATATTCCTGGGATTGCGATGAAAGGCATAATAGGCATCTGGACTTAAAAATCCGGGTGTTGAAAGTGTGCTTCTAGATCCCAGGGTGCTTCTCCCGTTGAAAAAATAATGCTCCAAAAATCCCAGGTCAATTTGACTCTGTATAGGTCTCTGAAAGTGGAAAATACACGAAACAGGGAATTCCTGTTCTGCAGAGTTATAAAGCAAATAAAGGGGACCTTATCCTGGGTTTTCTGCAATTTCTTCAGCTCACCAACCTCCTTTTGCAGCTCATGAATTTTATCAGCAGCTCCTGAAGTTATCCTCTTATAATTCTGGTTCAGCACACTTTTCTCAGTCTCATCTGCAAATTTCTTCACATCAACTAGAAGGCTTGCATATTTCTTCTCAATCTTGTTTTTCTCTCCAGAAAGCTCCTCAACAAATCTGGCATGCTCTAACTTGTCATCAATTCTACCTGAATTGCTAGAGTAATACATTCCCCATAGTTTCTTTAGAGCATTTTGTAGTGGCTCAGGCCACTCACTATCTGATACGGGCTGAGCCCGTGTGGGTTGCCCGATCTCACGAATTGACCCGGGTGAGTGTGATTGCGGAGGGGGATTCGCGGGGAAGTGGATGAACGCGAAGAACACGATACAAACACACGCACACAACACAAATCAGTTATCCTCGTTGGCCCTGATATCTACGCACGCTTCTATTCCTGTAGACAGTGTTGGGCCTCCAAGAGCAGAGGTTTGTAGAACAGAAGCAAGTTTCCCTTAAGTGAATCACCCAAGGTTTATCGAACTCAGGGAGGTAGAGGTCAAAGATATCCCTCTCAAGCAACCCTGTAATTAAGATACAAGAAGTCTCTTGTGTCCCCAACACACCTAATACACTTGTCAGATGTATAGGTGCACTAGTTCGGCGAAGAGATAATGAAATACAAGTAATATGGATGATTGTAAGTAGTAATTGCAATCTGAAATAAAAATGGAAGCAAGCAAACATGTAGCAGAACTTGTTGGAAACGGTGTTTCAATGCTTAGAAACAAGGCCTATGGATCATACTTTCACTAGTGGACACTCTCAACAATGATCACATAACTGAATAAATAAATGCTACTCTTAAACACTCTCTTGTTGGATAACAAACACCATTCATTGTGTAGGGCTACAAAAGCACACCTCAAGCCGGAGTAAACAAGCTCCACAACGTCCGGAGTTCATATTAAAGTAACCTCTAGAGTGCATAATAGACCGTTGCAATTTAGACCGAGTACTAACATAGCATACACACTGTCACCAATAGCTATGAAAGGGGGAATAGATCACATCAATACTATCATAGTAATGGTTAACTTCATAATATACAAGAGATTACAATCATAACCTACGCCAAGTACTACATGATGCACACACTGTCAACTTTACATCATGGAGGAGGAATAGACTACTTTAATAACATCACTAGAGTAGCACATAGATTAATAGTGATACAAAGCTCATGATCACATAAAGATCACACCGTGGGAGAGAGAGAGATGAACCACATAGCTACCGGTAGATCCCTCAGCCTCGGGGGAGAACTATTCCCTCCTCATCATGGGAGTTAGCAGCGGCAATGAAGATGGCGGTGGTGTCGATGGAGATGGATTCCGGGGCACTTCCCCGTCCCGGCGGCGTGCCGGAACAGAGACTTCTGTCCCCCGAACTTGGCTTCGCGATGGCGGCGGCTACGTAACTTTTCGTGGAGGAAGACCGATTGATTTAGGGTTTTCGGAGACGGAAGAATATATAGGCGAAGGGGCGATGTCGGTGGAGTCCCGAGGGGCCCACCCCATAGCTGGGCGCGCCCCCCTTCTTGGCCGCGCCGCCAGGTGGGGTGGCCACCTCGTGGCTCCTCTTCGTCTCCTCTTCGGTGTTCTGAAGCCTCCGTGGAAAATAAGACCGTGGGCTTTTGTTTCGTCCAATTCCGAGAATATTTCCTGTGTAGGATTTCTGAAACCAAAACAGCAAAAAACAAACTGGCGCTTCGGCATCTTGTTAATAGGTTAGTACCGGAAAATGCATCAAAATGATATAAAGTGTATATAAAACATGTGAGTATTGTCATAAAACTAGCATGGAACATAAGAAATTATAGATACGTTTGAGACGTATCAAGCATCCCCAGCTTAGTTCCTACTCGCCCTCGAGTAGGTAAACGATAACAAGGATAATTTCTGAAGTGACATGCTACTATCATAATCTTGATCAATACTATTGTAAAGCATATGAGATGAATGAAGTGATTCAAAGCAATGGTAAAGATAATGACTAAACAACTGAATCATATAGCAAAGACTTTTCATGAATAGTACTTTCAAGACAAGCATCAATAAGTCTTGCATAAGAGTTAACTCATAAAGCAATAGATTCTTAATAGAAGGTTTTGAAGCAACACAAAGGAAGATATAAGTTTCAGCAGTGCTTTCAAATTCAACATGTATATCTCATGGATAATTGTCAACACAAAGTAATATGATGAGTGCAAATAAGCAAGTACGTAAGAATCAATGCACATAGTTGACACAAGTGTTTGCTTCTAAGATAGAAAGAAGTAGGTAAACTGACTCAACATAAAGTAAAATAAAGGCCCTTCGCAGAGGGAAGCAGGGATTACTCATGTGCTAGAGCTTTTATTTTGAAAACATGGAAACAATTTTGTCAACGGTAGTAATAATTCATATGTGTTATGCATAAAACATCCTATAAGTTGCAAGCCTCATGCATCGAATACTAATAGTGCCCGCTCCTTGTCCTAATTAGCTCGGATTTCCATGGATTATCATTGCATTACATATGTTTCAACCAAGTGTCACAAAGGGGTACCTCTATGTCACCGTACAAAGGTCCAAGGAGATAGATCGCATTTGATTTCTCGTTTTTGATAGATCTCAACTTGAGGACATCCATACCGGGACAACATAGAAAACAGATAATGAACTCCTCTTTAATGCTTAAGCATTCAACAACAGATAATATTCTCATAAGAGATTGATGATTAATGTCCAAGCTGAAACTTCCACCATGATACATGGCTTTGGTTGGCGGCCCAATGTTCTTCTCTAACAATATGCATACTCAAACCATTCAACTCATGGCAAATCACTCTTACTTCAGACAAGACGAACATGCATAGAAACTCACATGATATTCAACAAAAGTGTAGTTGATGGCGTCCCCAAAGGTTACCGCTCAACAAGCAACTTATAAGAAATAAGATACATAAGCGAAATATTCTTTACCACAATAGTTTTTAAGCTACTTTTCCATGAGCTATATATTGCAAAGACAAGGAATGAATTTTTAAAGGTAGCACGCAAGCAATTTACTTGGAATGGCAGAAAAATACCACATGATAGGTAGTTATGGTGGACACAAATGGCATAAGTTTTGGCTCAAGGTTTTGGATGCACGAGAAGCATTCCTCTCAAGACAAGGCTTTGGCTAGCAAGGTTGTTTGAAGCAAACACAAGTATGAACCGGTATAGCAAAACTTACAAAAGAACATATTGCAAGCATTATAAGACTCTACATTGTCTTCCTTGTTGCTCAAACACTTTTACCAGAAAATATCTAGACTTTAGAGAGACCAATTATGCAAACCAAATTTCAACAAGCTCTACAGTAATTCTCCACTAATAGGTTTAAACTACATGATGCAAGAGCTTAAACATGATCTATTTGAGAGCTCAAAACAATTGCCAAGTATCAAATTATTCAAGACAATATGAAGCATTTTCTGTTTCCAACCAAATAACAATAAGTACGGTAGCTTCCAACTTTTGCCATGAACATTAAAAGTAAACTAAGAACACTAGTGTTCAATATGAAAAAGCGGAGCGTGTCTCTCTCCCACACATGGATTGCTAGGATCCGAATTTATTCAGAGAATGAAAATAACAAAACGAAAATAAAACACACAGACGCTCCAAGTAAAGCACATAAGATGTGACGGAATAAAAATATAGTTTCACTAGGGGTGACCTGATAAGTTGTTGATGAAGAAGGGGTGCCTTGGGCATCCCCAAGCTTAGATGCTTGAGTCTTCTTGAAATATGCAGGGATGAACTACGGGGGCATCCCCAAGCTTAGAATTTTCACTCTTCTTGATCACATTATATCATTCTCCTCTCTTGATCCTTGTAAACTTCCTCCACACCAAACTCAAAACAATCTCATTAGAGGGTTAGTGCATAATCAAAAATTCACATGTTCAGCAAGGACACAATCATTCCCAACACTTCTGACATTACCCAAGGTTACTGAAATTTAATGGAGCAAAGTAATCCACTCAAACACAGTAAAAGAGGCAATGCGAAATAAAAGGCAAAATCTGTCAAACAAAAGAAGACGAATTTTTTCGAGGCACTTAACATGCTCAGATGAAGAAGCTCAAATTGAATGAAAGTTGCATACATATCTGAGGATCACTCATGAATTTTTATTTTTTAGACTCTCCTACAGAGAGATCAACTCAAATTCGTGACAGCCAAAAATCTATTTCTGCGCAGGAATCCAAATCTAGTATCAACTTTACTATCAAAGACTTTACTTGGCACAACAATGCAATAAAATAAAGATAAGGAGATGTTGCTATAGTAGCAACGACTTCCAAGACACAACAAAACAGTAGCAAAATAAAAACATGGGTTATCTCCCAAGAAGTTCTTTCTTTATAGCCATTAAGATGGGCTCAGTAATTTTAATGATGCTCTCGCAAGAAATAAGAGTTGAAGCAAAAGAGAGCATCAAAATCAAATAAGAAACACTTTTAAGTCTAACCCACTTCCTATGCATAGGAATCTTGTACACAAATAAATTCATGTAGAACAAAGTGACAAGCATAGGAAGATAAAACACAAGTAACTTCAAAATTTTCAGAATGTAGAGAGGTGTTTTAGTAACATGAAAATTTATACAACCATATTTTCCTCTCTCATAATAATTTCCAGTAGAATCATGAACAAACTCAACAATATAACTATCACATAATGCATTCTTATCATGAGTCTCATGCATAAAATAATTACTACTCCCAACATAAGCATAGTCATTCTTATTAATTGTAGTGGGAGCAAATTCAACAAAGTAGCTATCATTATTATTATCATCACCATAATCATCAAATATAGGAGGCATAGTATAATCATAATAAACTTTATCCTCCATAGTAGGTGGCACCAAAATACCACTATCATTATAATCATCATAAATGGGAGGCAAAGTATCATCAAAGTAAATTTTCTCCTTCATGCTTGGGGGACTAAAAATATCATGCTCATCAAAACCAGCTTCCCCAAGCTTAGAATTTTCCATAGCATTAGCAACAATGGTGTTCAAAGCATTCATACTAATAACATTGCCATTAGCATGCATATAAAGTTCCATAGGTTTTTAATTTTCTCTTCAAACACCTCATGTCCTAATTCAATATAAATTTGATAAAGATCTCTAATTTTTTTGTTGTCTTCCATTAAGCCTAACTAGTGAAATAAAAACAAGAAACAAAAAGATATAATTGCGGAATCTAAAGGAAATCGCTTCGAGCACTCACACACCGGCAACAGTGCTAGGAAATAGCTTAGTAGTCGGAGGATGTGAATACCTTTTACCTTACCTCCCGGGAACGGCGCCAGAAAATAGATTGATGTCTACGCACGCTTCTATTCCTGTAGACAGTGTTGGGCCTCCAAGAGCAGAGGTTTATAGAACAACAAGTTTCCCTTAAGTGAATCGGCCAAGGTTTATCGAACTCAGGGAGGTAGAGGTCAAAGATATCCCTCTCAAGCAACCCTGCAATTAAGATACAAGAAGTCTCTTTTGTCCCCAACACACCTAATACACTTGTCAGATGTATATGTGCACTAGTTCGGCGAAGAGATAGTGAAATACAAGTAATATGGATGATTGCAAGTAGTAATTGCAATCTAAAATAAAAATAGCAGCAAGCAAACATGTAGCAGAACTTGTTGGAAATGGTGTTTCAATGCTTAGAAACAAGGCCTAGGGATCATACTTTCACTAGTGGACACTCTCAACAATAATCACATAACTGAATAAATAAATGCTACTCTTAAACACTCTCTTGTTGGATAAAAAACACCATTCATTGTGTAGGGCTACAAAAGCACACCTCAAGCCGGAGTAAACAAGCTCCACAACGTCCGGAGTTCATATTAAAGTAACCTCTAGAGTGCATAATAGACCATTGCAATTTAGACCGAGTACTATCATAGCATACACACTGTCACCAATAGCTATGAAAGCGGGAATAGATCACATCAATACTATCATAGTAATAGTTAACTTCATAATCTACAAGAGATTACAATCATAACCTACGCCAAGTACTACATGATGCACACACTGTCAACTTTACATCATGGAGGAGGAATAGACTACTTTAATAACATCACTAGAGTAGCACATAGATTAATAGTGATACAAAGCTCATGATCACATAAAGATCACACCATGGGAGAGAGGGATGAACCACATAGCTACCGGTAGAGCCCTCAGCCTCGGGGGAGAACTACTCCCTCCTCATCATGGGAGACAGCAGCAGCGATGAAGATGGCGGTGGTGTCGATGGAGATGGATTCCGGGCACTTCCCCGTCCGGCGTGCCTGGAACGAGACTTCGTCCCCGAACTTGGCTTCGCGATGGCGGCTACGTAACTTTTCGTAGAGGAAGACCGATTGATTTAGGGTTTTCGGAGACGGAAGAATATATAGGCGAAGGGGCGATGTCGGTGGAGTCCCAAGGGGCTCACCCCATAGCTGGGCGCGCCCCCCTTCTTGGCCGCGCCGCCAGGTGGGGTGGCCACCTCGTGGCTCCTCTTCGTCTCCTCTTCGGTGTTCTGGAAGCCTCCGTGGAAAATAAGACCGTGGGATTTTGTTTCTTCCAATTACGAGAATATTTCCTGTGTAGGATTTCTGAAACCAAAAACAGCATAAAACAGGAACTGACGCTTCGGCATCTTGTTAATAGGTTATTACCGGAAAATGCATCAAAATGATATAAAGTGTATATAAAACATGTGAGTATTGTCATAAAACTAGCATGGAACATAAGAAATTATAGATACGTTTGAGACGTATCAGGCCCGAACCACCAACTCGATAGAGGTTGCGAGAAAAGACCTTCCGGTAGAAGTCCCGCAAAGAGATCGATGAATCGAACCCGAGAGATCTAGAAGGGTGAAAAGACCGGAAGGTTGATATAAGTGCAAGCAAAAGACCAAACGGTAGAAGTGCAAGCAAAATACCAACAATCGGTAGAAGTCACCAAAGAGATCAAAAGGATTCAACGCGGAGGGATACAATAGATGGTTAATCTAAGGTGGGGGTTTCCCAAATCCACTAGGGGATAATAGAGGCATAAGCCAATTCATCTAAACATCATCTCTCCCTCATGAAGGTGGGGGTAGGTGCCTATTTATAGGTAAGGGGACGAAGGGGTAAGTTACAAGCCAAAGGGGGCTGAGATCTGGCTGAGGTTCGACAGGGCGGAAGTTCCGGCTCCTGGGGGCGGAAGTTCCGGTCGGGCGGAAGTTCCGGCCATCAGGGGCGGAAGTTCCGGCCGCAGCTCTTCTGTGCTGGCATCTTCGGTCTTGACAGCATCTTAGCGGAAGTTCCGGTGATGTTGGGCGGAAGTTCCGGCCTGGAGCGTCCAGCGCTTCTTCCTCCTTCTCTTACATGCTTCCGTGACATCGTCCTTGCGTCCTCGGGTCTCCATGGCATCCTCTCTTCCCTCCGTACTTGTCGTCGAGTTCCTATCATCAAGGTATGACGGAGTATGAAGTAGTATATCGTTCCACATAGGAGATTGTAGGCACGCATAAAGGAGAAGATTCACCTTTGTGTGTCGTCTTGGCGATGAAGCATATGATGCAGTGAAGACCGAAGGTCGGGCTGCATCATCTCCCCCCACTTGAAAAAGAGTTGTCCTCGACGATAGCTCTTCATGAACTTGTATAGGAGGTAGATGACAACCACGGTTGAATGTCGCTTCGCTTGTCAAGAGCCCTATGAATAGCACAAGAAAAGCCAAACAGCACTCAAAGCATAGCCAATGTTCCACGGGTTTAGCAAGAGAGCGTAAGTAGAAGGAGGTCGCCTTTGCATAATGTCGGTGTGCTCTCATTGAGAGATCTTGTGTAGTAGATGTATGGGGTTGAACCCATTCGTTGACGCTCATTCTCAAGTCACGTTTACCTTCACACAACAAAGACCAAGCAAAGTATGTTTGTGTGTGATATTTTTTTTGAAACTTTACTGTAGGGGAGTCCCCCACAGCTCTTTTATTAATTAGAGGTTAGAAACAGAGTCAGATACTACTCTAATATATGTACAAAAAGGAAAAAAGAGAAAATTACAAGAGGTTGTCAATCCAAGTAGCTAAAATATGAACATCACCCTTCTTCACTCTGTACTTAAGCAGGGTAACATCTTGTAGAAAACCAGCTTTCCACGCTCTAAAAGAAGGCTTCATCCCTTTGAAAATTTTATCATTCCTTTGCTTCCATATATTCCAACATGCCAAAATGACTATTTCCACAAAACAAGGACCCGTGAATTGTTTCTTGGCACGCATCAACATTTCAGGCCCAGAACCCATGCCCCAAAATATCTGCAAATAAGACCATATTCTGGCACTGAAACAGCATTGGAAAAATAAATGTGACCAGTCCTCCAGGCTTCTACTTGGGCAAAGAACACAAGTATGATCATCAGTAACCCTCCAATTCCTTCTGATCAGCATCTCTCTAGTGTTAATTCTGTCATGCAATATTAGCCATGCAAAGAACTTATGCTTAGACATGCATTTGCTTTTCCAAATCCACTGCGAAGGAAAGTGATTAGGCAGGTGTTTAAAACTGAGATCATATACTTTTTTGGGAATATATGTGCCATCCTTTGAGCACGTGAGATTCCATATATCTGCCAATGCTGAATTCATAGTGAACCCCTCTAGGTGCTGTTGTAATAATCGTAACTCATGTGCAGCCTCTACTGAAAGTGGTAGATGAAAATTATCGGCTAAATCCATGCTATACAGAGCTTGCTTTACTGAGCATAATTTGTCTGTCGCAAAAGAGA
This sequence comes from Lolium multiflorum, assembly GCA_030979885.1. NCBI lineage: Eukaryota > Viridiplantae > Streptophyta > Magnoliopsida > Poales > Poaceae > Lolium > Lolium multiflorum. The sequence goes on from CM061750.1 coordinate 84,454,926, forward strand.
ATAACCTGGGATAGGCCTGCTCCAAAGATTGGGACATCCAGGTATCAGACCAGAATAATATAGTTTCCCCATTACCAACTTTACATTTGCAAATCTGCCTATAGTAATCAGACAACCTCATGATACTCCGCCACCAGAAAGAACCACAAACAGCCACCGCATGTGGAGCATCATTAGAGTAGTATGCATGCTTAACCAGACGTACCCATGGTAGATCAGCATCATTGTAAAAATTGTGCAAATGCTTCAACAAGAGACATTTATTCTGTATCTTGAGATTGATAATACCCAAACCTCCTTTTGATTTTGGTCTACACACCATGTCCCACGATGCAAGTGATAGTGCCTTATCATCCTCCTTTCTTTTGCGCCATAGACAATGTCTTCTAGCCCGATCAATAACCTTAATGGCACCATCAGGAATATCTAAAGAGCAGAGGAAATGGATCGGCATAGATGACAATACAGAGTTAACTAAAATCAGTCTGTCCCCATAAGAGAGGAATGAAGCTGAAGCTGTCAATCTCCTTTCAATTCTGTCTGTCAATGGGGATAAATCTCTTATGGTGGGCTTGGTGGTTCCCATTGGTAAGCCAAGGTAAGTGAAAGGCATAGCTGCCACAGCACATTGAAAGTGAGATGCTAGGCTATTGGTCTCTAGATCATCCATGTTGATTGGCACCAAGGACGACTTATGATAATTCACCCGAAGACCTGTGAATGCCGTGTATTCTTCCAATATTTGCTTAAGAATTTGCAACTGACTAGGATCTGCTGGCAAAACAATTATTGTGTCATCCGCATACTGTACTATTGGGTAATCATCTGATCCTCTATTTGGAATAGGAGTTTTCAGCCGCCCATCTCTGTACGCATGATTAATAAAGCTTTGCAACAAATCACCTCCCAGAACATACAGGAGTGGAGACAACGGGTCTCCTTGACGGACCCCTCTTCTACATACAAAATTTCTGCCCGGAACTCCATTTAATAACACTGCTGAAGAACCAGAGGAGAGTATCTCTTTAATCCAACCTATAAAAGTTTCATCAAAACCTTTCTGCTGCAAGATCTTAATAATAGCTTGATGTTCAATGGTGTCAAACGCTTTTTCAAAATCCAATTTTAGGACAATAACTTTCCTTTTTGATTGCTGACATTGGTGAATATATTCAAATGTCCAGGCAAGACAATCCTGTATTGTTCTACATTTGATAAAACCATACTGATTTTCGTGAATACAATCTTTGATGTGATCCTGAAGTCTGTTGGCAGCCAACTTGGTGAGAAATTTGAGGCAAGTATTTGTTAACGAAATGGGTCGGAAGTCATTGACAGTTTCAGGTGAATTCTTCTTTGGTACTAAAGTAATATATGAACCATTGATACTATGCAAAGGGGTCTTCCCAGAATAAAAATCTTGGCATAGTTGCAGAAAATCTTTCCTTATTATTCTCCAGCATTTCTTGACAAACATTCCATTGAAACCATCTGGCCCTGGTGCCTTATCCACTTTCATATGTTTGATGACATTATCCACTTCATCTTCAGAAAAAGGCCGAGAGAGGCAATTTAAACCCTCAACACGTTGAACAATGTGAGAGATATCTGCCTGCGCTACCTCTCCAGTTGTAACACCCATTCTTTCCTTATAACACTTCCAGAAAGCAAGAGCCTTACTTTGGTGATATGTTAACACATGACCATCAATATCTTTGATCTCAGTAATGGTATTGTGTCTGTACCTTTCAGTAGCTTTAGCATGGAAGAATTTCGTGTTTTCACCACCAAGTTGAACCCATCTGATTGTACATCTATTTCTCCAATAAGTGGACTGAATGGAGAGTAGCTTTTTTAGATGTACCTTAACTGTATTACGAAAATTAAATTCTGGAGTACTAAGAGCTCTGTGTTCTTCAAGTTCATCAAGAAGGAGAACCACCTTATTACAGTTTTCAATAAGATGCTTGAGATGAGATAAGCTTTTCCCCCACTTCTTGAGTTCATGTCTAAGATTCTTGAATTTTGCAGTCAGCATATTTGCTGTGTGATTAGATTTTACCGGCATATTCCACACTCTTTCAACAAGCTCATAAAAACCCGGCTGCTCAATCCACATATTCTCAAAACGGAATATTTTTGCTTTAGGAATTTTAGTGGAAATAGTGACCACACAAGGAACATGGTCAGAAGTTATTTTTGCCAAAGGTTGTACCACTGTATTTGGAAATTTTAAAGTCCACTCACAACTTGTGAAAAACCAATCAATTTGTTCTAATAAAGGAATGCTTTGCATATTTGACCAGGTGAAACGCCTGCCTTTGAGAGGTAACTCAATCAAACCCAAGTGACTGATGACACTATTAAACAAGAATATATCATTTAAATCAGCCCCCGACTTGTTTCTATTATCCACTGATCTGATAAAGTTGAAATCCCCCAGAAGAAGCCATAATTCTTGCAAAGGAATTTCCAGGTCATACAACCATTGCACAAAAGCATCTCTATCTGGTCCTTTACAAGGGCCATAAACATTAACAAGTGTCCACTTATCTGAATTATGCGTTGATGTGAATTGAATTCTTATGGCTGATTTGTTTAGCTCAATCAAACTGCCAGAGAACACTTTGCTGTTCCACAAGACTATGACACCACCAGAAGCACCAACAGACGGTACAAAAGCATATTGATCAAATCTTTTGGGGCAGAAAGACCTGATGAAAGAGTGCTCAAAATCTTGACATTTTGTTTCTTGCAAACACACAACAGAACACTGGCATTCATCAATTTTATTAAAAACCGCCAATCTTTTATCTTTGTCATTTAAACCTCTCACATTCCAACAGAACACATTCCAATCCATATTAAGTGAAGAATAGCTATTCATTGAAAACTCCTTATGGATAAAAGCAAAGTGCCATGCATAACATGCCCACAGACGAAAACTCTTACATAGAATCTCTTCAGATTTAACAAATAATACCCCAACCATTGAGTAAACCTCATCATTAAAACTGACCCACACCATAAACTCGTATCACTGACTAAAACCCTTGACAAAACCCACAACTGAGTAACACACTGTAATACCAAAAAAGCTTCAATTGATTTTTCAAACATCTGGAACCTTTTTGTTTTGTGAAACCTTTGGAGAAACCGTAAGCTTCTCTACTGTCAACTCCTCTTCAGGTATCTCCAAATCTCGCCCAACTTTCTGCAAAATTGATATTGGTATGAAAGGTGACACTTGCTCTGTTTTATCTTCTATTGGAGTAGCTTGTCTCGGCTTTTTTTTTGTCGTTTGCTTGCACATAGAACTTCCAGGTTTATACCCCTCCCTTTTAGTGATTGTTCTTGTACTCCGTCTGACCAAGTCCTCTGAAACAACACTAGAACTAGCTGTTAGTTCCCCCAAGGGATGATGCAATCCTTGAGTAAAGACTAGAGCAGCTGATTTGCCTTTAGATGCTCTCTGACGCTTCTGGCTTGTTGGGTTAACTGACAATTTACCATTCTCTTTAGTCGAGGACTTGGACCGAGCCCGAGTTCTGCTAGCAATTGACTCTGAATATTGAAGATGAACTGTCGGCACACTTTTCCGTTTCTCTGGAGTTTGGAAACACAAAGTTGTCACATGTTCAACTACAGACAGAACCGCATGACGTGTTGACTCAAACTTCTCTACCCAGCCATTGGACTGAAGAACCCTATTGAATATATTCATAGCAGCAAATTGCACACACGGTTTGCCCAAGGTGAGCAGAGAACATACATTATGCTGTTGTGAACTTGGAAGTATAGGACTACAAACACCAGCAGAGATGAGCTTGCTATGACCAACCTTGGAAAGATTCTGTGAAAAATCTGAACTGGCAAAAACCAACCTCACCGAATTAATGACAATATTATGATTTATAACACCAGAGACAGAGACATCAGAATTAGCAGATATAGGTGATCCCTGTGACCCTCCCACAATGGAGTCATCAATTAATATCTCTTCCACATTATTCTGAAGATTATCCTCCTCATCATGCAACTGAGCTACTTCCTGTTCATCATTGTTATTGTGCATTGGCTGTTCTTCTGGCTGAAAGAAATCATCATCCTCAACATTAGCTGGCTGCTGCTGCTCAGGAATGTTGTTCCATCCAATCTCAGGATACTGGGGCATAACCCAATTGAAATTTCCAGGCTGTAACTGACCAGGCAGGGGGTGTGGGTTTCCATCAACCGGCATCTGGTCCTCATCATGAGGTAACATGTCTGCAAAGTCTGCAGTAAGGATATAACAGACAGCCGTCCAGGTTTCTCTGACCCCACCTATAGAAGCATAATCACCAAACACAACATCACGAGGAACCAAAGCTGGAGATGGGAAGGAGGCATACACTAGAGTGCGTTCAACCATATTTTCATCCTGATGCCAATGATGGAACCGACCAAAAGCAGCAATTGCATTAGATATGTCATACTCGTTTCTGAAATCTAAGGGTATCGCCAAGAACATGAGCCAGCCTGATCTAAACCCCTGCACCGCTCTGTGGTTGTCTCTGTCATCATGATTAACAAAACGAACGAAAACTCCGTTTTGCAATTGATATGGCACATGAGCTACCAATGCAGCCCTAGCAGCCGGACTACGAAGACGAAAATATCCCAAACCAAAAATACTAGGTTGAACTTCCTCAACATCAATCTGCAGTTCATGAAGCACGAAATTCCGAACCTGTTCACGCCAGAACGGCACCAAGGCTTGTGGAGGTGGTGGAAGAAGCTCCGCAGTGCAAACTGTTTCATTGCGCCTAGGAGGACGCACAGCAGGCGTGTAAAAGGTACGCGGCAATCTTGTTGGACCACCATCTATGATCTGATGCCCAGGAGGTAACCAGGGCGCCGGATCAACTTCAAAATTCGCCATTGGAGAGCGAAAAAACAAAGAAGGTAGCGGCGGTGGCAAAGGCGGCGGTGTAGGGTTTGGAGCTGTTGTAGTTTCGTGTGGTTGTGATCCTAATATCTGCACTTCAGGAGGTTTTTGTTCTGTAACCGGTTCATCCCCAGAAATTGTGTCCGGCTCGGTCTCTGTTCCTGCCAAAGTTTTTGTGGAACTCGTCTCCTTCTTTTTTGGAATCCACTTTTTCTCCCTTTTACTCTTCAGACAATCTTTCCGAATATGACCATAACTGAAACAACCTCGGCAACGTATTTCATTAGTGCAAACTGAGGTGTTATGACTCATAGATAGACATCGACCACAGTTCCACACCCTGTAAGCCATATCATCAACAAGTTTATCAAAAGGATCAACTTCATTATCAACTTGTCCATTAGCACACTGATAAAAGCTTTTGGAGGCAGTTTCAGCATCAATTTGCTCAGATATTTCAGCATCTTGATTATTCTTAAGCGAAGCATCCTTCATGGAATATCCAGAACAGGCCTCATAAACTAAAGTTTCAGCAAAAGATAATGATTTCTTAACAGAACCTGATGAATTCTTGCGCTGCAAAATAGGTCGATCAGGCCTCTTACGAAGTGCGTTCAGAGCAGAAACTGTTCTCTTCTTATTTGGACTGACCAAAGTCCACTCTTCATTACATTCTTGCTGCCAAACAGCAAATTCCTTACGCCAGTTCGGCCCACCAAAACCCCATAAGTGAAAGTAGCCCTTGAACTGCTCAGTAGAGAACTTCCTTAGAGAATAAACCATGAAACCCACATGCCGGGAAGCCACTGAGAAACGAAAAGTTCTATCACTTAACTGTATGACTGAAAAATCCACAGAAATTCCACCCAGACAAGATTCAAGAGCCAAACCAACAGTCTCTTCACTGAGCTTGAATTTTGCACGGCCAAAAGAAACCACTAGTAAAAAATGATTTGCCTTTCCAATGGGATGTACCGTAGATCTTAATTGGCTACGAACTTGTGATCTAAATTCTTGACCCTTTGAGAAATCCAGACTCCTCTGCAACTGAGTATGATCAACCTTCTGTGCATGGTCTATAACTGGCGGCCTAACCTTATCATGTTGCTTACTAATTTCATCATGAAGCAACTCAGTGAACTGCCCAGACTGCGTCTCTATCTCAGGTTGGAGCGGAGAAGCACGGTGTTCCTCCACAGGAGGCGTCCCAGCAAGTAAAGAACCAACTGTAACAGAATGATGAGAAAAACTAACCTCTAGATCTGATCTAACACAGTGTCCCTTGGAGAGAACTTGTACAGCTATTGGTTCTTCTCTAGCATTTAGCAGAACCAGCCATCCATTGGAGGACCAAAACCTCAGCGTCCCATCATATTTCTTCAGCCGTCCTCGATCCAGATCCTTTGCCGTGGTGTAACAAACTTCCCAGATCCAGTAGCCCATATCAAACTCCTCATTCTTCGTGCCTCCAGAATTCTGTTCAGGGGCAACTTTGACTAGATGACAAGGAAATTCAAAGGACATACCAGCAGATATAGATTCATTGATCCGTAAAACCTTGGCATCAATGGTGATACCAAGATCATCGAGGAGGACAATACGACGATTATCTGGATGAAGGAGGATTGATCCATTGCAAGAAACCTTATTCTTCTTCTGCAGCTGCGTTACGTAGATCACGGACCATCGCTTTGGCCCCTGAACTTGAACTTGATCGCGGGACGCCAAGAGATCCATGGAATTGGGGGTGAGATGGGTATTGGGATGTGGAGAAGAGAACGCCGGAGAGAATGGGTGGAGTGGAAAAGGTAGATCACCAGGGATCGGAGAGATCGCCGGTGCACAAGGTTCTAGGGTTTAGGTGACGGTGGGGTGGGAGAGGGTGCCATCCCATATGATGGATGATATTGGAGCACATCATCGATGACATGTCCTTTCATGTTCACAGCACCGTTAGCACAACACAAATTTATCAAGAATAAGGCATGTGCAAGGTCAATGTGTAAGAACTCCGTATGAACAACTTCCAAATGTGGAAACACAAAAACTCCCAATTGTGAGACGACCGTGGTGTCAATCTCATGTAGAAACTCATTTTCATTGTTTCTCTCAAGGCATCGGAAAGAGAAATTGTTCAACATCCTTGAAGCAACAAGTGGATAATTTGGCAAAAACACATACAGAAGAGTGTCCAAAATATCATCAACATGTGTGCACACAAACCATTGGAAAGAGAAATTGGTCCTCATATTTGGTGCAACACACAACATATCTTCCAAAACATTCACCAAAACAACATTTACACAACCGTGTGTGCCAACAAACCAAATGAAATAGGAATTGGTCAACTTGTTTGAGGCAACACCAATGGTAAGAATCACATCATCATGCTTGCAAAAGAACCAAGAGAAAGAGAAATTGTTCGACATGTTTAATGCAAAGCATGGGAAAGGTATTAGAGCCGGGTTCGATCTTGAACTTACTTGTATTATGCTCTCAAGAGCTCTCTTTGTCAACTCGTGCTCAATCGAGGTTCACATTGGCATTCTTGTACCTACACACACAATAGGCAAAGCAAAGAACATGTGTGCATGGTATATGAACACATCATCCATCATGATGTTCCATTTCTTTTGCACATCACCATTAGCGTTAAGCAAAGCATCATAATAGATATGGTGAATATGCGGGGTAAACAAATGAACATGCTCATCATGGATATAGGCAAAGTCTCCAAAATTTGAGAGAGCTATGGGGCAATCGCATTTACAAGCATATTAACCTTATGGCAAACCAAGCATTTGAAAGAGCAAGTGTTCAACATTTTGGTTGCACTAATGGGAGAGTATTGCAAGAATTTTTCACAAAACATGTTCAAGATTTTAGCATTGTTGTCGACAAACCTAGGGAAAGATATATTGTTCATCAAGGTTGTCACAACACAAGCATTAGCATCCTCATTATCGCCATTGCAAGCAACACATGGGAAAGATAAATTGTTCGACAAGTTGCATGCAATGGGAGATATATTGAAACATTCATCGCATGGCATGATCATATTGTCATAAGCAAGTAATTCCACATGATCAACAATGTTATCAAGCAAAGCATCACATGGAGGAATGAACGAAGCATATGACATAGCAATTGTATCATCATCATCATGCATGAACTCAGAAATCATCATGTCCACTAGTGGGCTCATGGCATCATCAACACCCATATAGGTACCTTTGTAGTCCGACTCATTTGAAGTGGGTGTTGTGGAAGAGGTAGGCTCCATGTGGCATCCATGTTCATCTTCAATCAAGCATGGTGTGATAGCATCATCTTCATGCACCATGTACATCTTCTCCATGATCGGGAACTCGTCCTCCATGGAACCTATTGCAACATGAGAAAACACACTAGAGGTAGAGGTTAAGTTGTTAGAATTTGAAATGGCCTCCATGGACCTATCAACTACCTCTCTCAACTCACTCGGTGTATCACTCATGTCCTCCAAATGGAAGCACTCAAACTCACATATGGGGTGGGAGTCACTCAACTCACTATCACTCTCACTCAAGTGGGATAAGTGGCTCTCATGCTCACATGGGATTGGTACCATCTCCTCATTCAAGCATATTGGAGTAGGCTCGATTTTCTCATCTCCATGCGCCTCCATTGGTGAAGGTATCATCCCATGCTCACCATTCTCAACTCCATTCGCCTCCTTGGTTGAAGGGAAAATCACATGCTCAACCTTCTCAACTCCATCGCCTCCCATGTTGACACCATTTGATGGCGCTATGGTGTTGTTGAGAGCTAGGCTCGAATCAACGTCACTCTTGTCTTGGCCTTCTCGTGCTCCATCTTGAAGTGTGGTCTTCATAGTCGTCATCTTGTCCATTTCCTTGCACCATTCTTTGAACACGATGGTATCTTGAACTGTCTTGTTGGCGAGTTGGGCATCCCCAAGCTTAGTTCCTACTCGTCCTCAAGTAGGTAAACGATAACAAAGATAATTTCTGAAGTGACATGCTACCAACATGATCTTGATCATACTATTGTAAAGCATATGAGATGAATGAAGTGATTCAAAGCAATGGTAAATACAATGGTTAAACAATTGAATCATATAGCAAAGACTTTTCATGAATAATACTTTCAAGACAAGCATCAATAAGTCTTGCATAAGAGTTAACTCATAAAGCAATAGATTCTAAATAAAGGTATTGAAGCAACACAAAGGAAGATTAAGTTTCAGCGGTTGCTTTCAACTTGTAACATGTATACCTCATGGATAGTTGTCAATGCAAAGTAATATAATGAATCCAAATATGCAAGTATGTAAGAATCAATGCACAGTTAACACAAGTGTTTGCTTCTAAGATAGAAGGAAATAGGTAAACTGACTCAACATAAAGTAAAAGAAAGGCCCTTCGCAGAGGGAAGGATTAAATCATGTGCTAGAGCTTTTAAGTTTTGAAATCATATAGAGCATAAAATTAAAGTTTTGAGAGGTGTTTGTTGTTGTCAACGAATGGTAGTGGGCACTCTAACTACCTCGCCAACCAGACTTTCAAGAGCGGCTCCCATGAAGGACGTTATCTCTACCAGCAAGGTAGATCATCCCTCTTCTCTTTTGTTTACACACGTATTTTAGTTTTATTATGAGTGACACTCCCCCAACCTTTGCTTACACAAGCCATGGCTAACCGAATCCTCGGTGCCTTCCAACAATCTCATACCATGAAGGAGTGTCTATTTGCAAAATTAAGTTGCTTACTGATGAATCAGAGCAAAACATGTGAAGAGAATTTTTAATGAAGTTTGATTAATCGGGGCTGGGAACCCCGTTGCCAACTCTTTTTGCAAAATTATTGGATAAGCGGATGTGCCACTAGTCCATTATGAAAGTCTGTCAAGAGTAAATGACAAGGTTGAAAGATAAACACCACATACTTCCTCATGAGCTATAAAACATTGACACAAATTGAGAAGCATTTTGAAGGTTTAAAGGTAGCACATGAAGTATTTACTTGGAATGGCAGAGAAATACCATGTAGTAGGTAGGTATGGTGGACACAAATGGCATAGTGTTTGGCTCAAGGATTTGGATGCACGAGAAGCATTCCCTCTCAGTACAAGGCTTAGGCTAGCAAGGTTGTTTGAAGCAAACACAAGTATGAACCGGTACAGCAAAACTCACATAAAAACATATTGCAAGCATTATAAGACTCTACATCGTCTTCCTTGTTGTTCAAACACCTTACCAGAAAATATCTAGACTCTAGAGAGACCAATCATGCAAACCAAATTTTAGCAAGCTCTATGTATTTCTTCACTAATAGGTGCAAATTATATGATGCCAGAGCTTAAACATGAGCACAACAATTGCCAAGTATCAAATTATTCAAGACATCCTACCGATTACTACATGTAGCATTTCCCGTTTCCAACCATATAACAATTAACGAAGCAGTTTCAACCTTCGCCATGAACATTAAAAGCTAAGAACACATGTGTTCATATGAACCAGCGGAGCGTGTCTCTCTCCCACACAAACATTTATTCAAACAAAAACAAAAACAAAAACAAACAGACGCTCCAAGCTAAGAACACATGTGTTCATATGAACCAGCGGAGCGTGTCTCTCTCCCAAGTTTCAAGGGAGGAACCTGGTAATTTGTCGATGAAGAAGGGGATGCCTTGGGCATCCCCAAGCTTAGATGTTTGAGTCTTCTTGAAATATGCAGTGATGAACCACCGGGGCATCCCCAAGCTTAGGCTTTTCACTCTTCTTGATCACATTGTATCATCCTCATCTCTTGACCCTTGAAAACTTCCTCCACACCAAACTCAAAACAACTCATTAGAGGGTTAGTGCATAATCAAAATTCACATGTTCAGAGGTGACACAATCATTCTTAATACTTATGGACATTTCCCAAAGCTTCGGAAAGTTAATGGAACAAAGAAATCCATCCAACATAGCAAAAGAAGCAATGCGAAATAAAAGGCAGAATCTGTCAAAACAGAACAGTCCGTAAAGACGAATTTCAAAGAGGCACCAGAATTGCTCAAATGAAAATGCTCAAATTGAATGAAAGTTGCGTACATATCTGAGGATCACTCACGTAAATTGGCAGAATTTTCTGAGTTACCTACAGAGAATTCAACCCAGATTCGTGACAGACAGAAATCTGTTTCTGCGCAATAATCCAAATCTAGTATCAACCTTGCTATCAAAGACTTTACTTGGCACAACAATGCAATAAAACAAAGATAACGAGAGGTTGCTACAGTAGTAACAACTTCCAAGACACAAATATAAAACAAAGTTGCTGTAGTAAAATAAACACATGGGTTATCTCCCAAGAAGTTCTTTCTTTATAGCCATTAAGATGGGCTCAGCAGTTTTAATGATGCACTCGCAAGAAATAGTATTTGAAGCAAAAGAGAGCATCAAGAGGCCAATTAAAAACAAATTTAAGCCTAACACGCTTCCTATGAAAAGGAATCTTGTAAATAAACAAGTTCATGAAGAGCAAAGTAACAAGCATAGGAAGATAAAACAAGTGTAGCTTCAAAAATTTTAGCACATAGAGAGGTGTTTTAGTAACATGAAAATTTCTACAACCATATTTTCCTCTCTCATAATAACTTTCAGTAGCATCATGAGCAAACTCAACAATATAACTATCACATAAAGCATTCTTATCATGAGTCTCATGCATACAATTATTACTCTCCACATAAGCATAATCAATTTCATTAGTAATAGTGGGAGCAAATTCAACAACGTAGCTATCATTATTATTCTCATCATCAAATATAGGAGGCATATTGTAATCATAATCAAATTTATCCTCCATAACAGGCGGCACCAAAAGACCAATATCATTATAATCATCATAAATAGGAGGTAAAGTATCATCAAAGAAAATTTTCTCCTCAATGCTTGTGGGACTAAAAAGATCATGCTCATCAAAACCAGCTTCCCCAAGCTTAGAATTTTCTATATCATTTGCAACAATGGTGTTCAAAGTGTTCATACTAATATGTTCCATGGGTTTTTTAATTTTCGGATCAAACCATCCATGTCTTAACTCAGGAAAAGAATAAAAAGCTCCATGTTGCTTTCCATTATGCCAAACTAGTGATAAACAAGAAACAAAAAGATGCAATTGCAGATCTAAAGGAAATAGCTTCGAGTACTTACAATGGCGCCGGAAAATTAGTAGCCGAGATCCGGAGTGTGAGTACCTTTTACCTTTCCTCCCCGGCAACGGCGCCAGAAAAGTGCTTGATGTCTACGCGCACTCCTTTTCCTGTAGACAATGTTGGGCCTCCAAGAGCAGAGGTTTGTAGAACAGCAGCAAGTTCTCCCTTAAGTGGATCACCCAAGGTTTATCGAACTCAGGGAGGAAGAGGTCAAAGATATCCCTCTCATCCAACCCTGCAACCACAAAGCAAGAAGTCTCTTGTGTCCCCAACACACCTAATAGGTGCACTAGTTCGGCGAAGAGGTAGTGAAACAGGTGATATGAATAAATATGAGCAGTAGTAACGGCACAGAAAATACTTGATGCTACAACCGGCGTGTGGTTGATGGTGGGAATATTGCAGCGTACAGATGCAGTAAACAGAACAAGCAAGATAGCAGTATTTGGAAACAAGGCCCAGGGATCATACTTTCACTAGTGGACACTGTCAACATTGATCACATAACAGAATAAATAGATAAATGCTATATTCTACACTCTCTTGTTGGATGATGAACACCACTAATTGTGTAGGATTACACGAACCCTCAATGCCGGAGTTAACAAGCTCCACAACATTCGATATTCATGTTTAACTAACCTTAGAGTGCATGATAGATCATTGCAATTACACCAAGTACTAACATAGCATGCACACTGTCACCATCACACTATGAAGGAGGAATAGATCACATCAATACTATCATAGCAATAATTAACTTCATAATCTACAAGAGATTACAATCATAACCTACACCAAGTACTACACGATGCACACACTGTCACCTTTACACCGTGCAGGAGGAATAGAGTACTTTAATAACATCACTAGAGTAGCACATAGATGAATAGTGATACAAAACTCATATGAATCTCAATCATGTAAGGCAGCTCATGAGATCATTGTATTGAAGCACATAGGAGAGAGATTAACCACATAGCTACCGGTACAGCCCTTAGCCTCGATGGAGAACTACTCCCTCCTCATGGGAGACAGCAGCGTGATGAAGATGGCGGTGGTGTCGATGGAGATGCCTTCCGGGGCACTTCCCGTCCCGGTGGCGTGCCGGAACAGAGACTCATGTCCCCCAGATCTTGGCTTCGCGATGGCGGCGGCTCTGGAAGGTTTCTCGTACCGTGGCTTTTCGTCTCGAAGATTTAGGTCAGGGACCTTTAAATAGGCGAAGAGGCGGAGTCGGAAGGTCGACGAGGCGGCGACACAGTAGGGGGGCGCGGCCCACCCCCTGGCCGCGCCAGGGTGGCGTGTGGGCCCCCAGGGCTCCCCTCTGGTGGCTCTCGGGTGTTCTGGAAGCTTCGTGGGATTTTAAGATCTTGGGCGTTGATTTCATCCAATTCCGAGAATATTTCCTTACTAGGATTTCGAAACCAAAAACAGCAGAAAACAGGAACTGGCACTTCAGCATCTCGTCAATAGGTTAGTTCCGGAAAACGCATAAAAACATCATAAAGTGTGAACAAAACATGTAGGTATTGTCATAAAAGCATGGAACATAAGAAATTATCGATACGTCGGAGACGTATCACTTGGTTGAAGGGAAAATCTCATGCTCAACCTTCTCAACTCCATCGCCTCCCATGTTGACACCATTTGATGGCGCTATGGTGTTGTTGAGAGCTAGGCTCGAATCAACGTCACTCTTGTCTTGGCCTTCTCGTGCTCCATCTTGAAGTGTGGTCTTCATAGTCGTCATCTTGTCCATTTCCTTGCACCATTCTTTGAACACGATGGTATCTTGAACTGTCTTGTTGGCGAATTGGGCATCCAATTGGGCGAACTAGAGCTTTTGGGCTTGAGGTGTGTTGCACTCCCATGCCATGTGCTTGTTGGATGTGCACACATCACACCTGGAGATTGGGGCATTCCCAAAGATGATTATTGTCTTGTGTGCAACGAAAGCATTGGGAGCTACGTGGTCTTGGAGGACGAACCATTGTCATGTTGGCATAAAGATGGGTAGATCGTCCTTCATCTTGAAGTGTAGACTCCATGGTCTTCATCTTGGGGCTTGAGCTTCTTGTAGGCGCCCTTGTGGTGGTGGCGGTAGGAAAGGGAAGCATCATGAGATGTGAATCCTCTTTCTTTGCACTTGGCACCATCTTGCTTGTTGGTGTAGCGCCTTGTCTTGCACCATTGGAGATATTCTCATATGTAGGAGGTCTTGGAGATGCCCTTGGTGGCGGTAGGAGAGGGAAGCACCATAAGATGTGGTTCCTCTTTCTTTGCACTTGGCACCATCTTGCTTGTTGGTGTAGCGCCTTGTCTCGCACCATTGGAGATCTTCTCATGTGTAGGCGGTCTTGGATATGCCATTGTGGTGGTGGCGCTAGGCTTTGTAGACACCATATGGTTGGTGTTGTTGATCTTTGTAGCCTTGGCCGCTTCATGTCAAGGCTCTCGTCTTCTTGCATCATCACCATGTCTTGGGGGGTGTCGTCGAAGATCCTTGGGATTAGTTGGTCGATGGCGAACATGAGGTGACTTGTGTCGGCGATGATCATGTGATGACGCATGTCGATGGTGGTCATGATGTGGTGATGGTCGACGACGATCATGAGGTCACGTGTGTCGATGACGATCCTCGGCATGCCTATATGATGGTTCATGTAGCTTGGCACTTTGCTTGTGGCGCATTCTTAAGCTCGGAGGAGAGTGTCGATGGCGATCATGATGGTGGCGCTCTTGATGTTCCATATGATGAGCTCGATGTAGATGATCATGTGCATAAGCACTCTCATGGTTTCGCCGTCTTGAAGATCCTCTATCTTCATATGTAGTTCCATTGGCCAAGATGGGGAACTTGTAGGCACCGGTCTTGTTCAAGGTGGAGTCGAAGCTAGGTTCCACCATGGTGTCGATGTCATGCTCGAGGTAGTGCTCGGTGCGGTGCTCCATCATGGTGTCGTAGTCGTAGTCGAGGTAGTGCTCCACCATGTCGTCGTAGTCGTAGTCGTGTTCGAGGTGGTGCTCCACCCTGTCGTCGTAGTCGTAGTCGTGGTCGAGGTGGTGCTCCACCATGTCGTCGATGTTGTAGTCGAGCTCGGAGTGGTGGTCCACCATGTTGTCCATGCTTGGCGAGTCATGGTCGGTGTAGAGATGTTCGATGTCGGTCACGTCGCCAAAGCTTGCGGAGCCATAGTCGGTGTCGGGCTCCACATGGTCCTCCATATCCGCGGTGCTTGCGGAGCTATCACCCTCATCGTACTCCATGTCGTACTCCGTAGGCTCATCCTCACTATACATGTTAGTCTCTAGGATTGGTGTATATATGGTGGAAGGAGAACTACCAAAATGTCAAAACTAGCAAAAAAATCGAGAAAATGGTTCAAGTTAGAGAATAAGCACACGCAAAAGGCTAAGAACTCTATATGGTGGTAGGTGAGGAAGTGGATAGCAAACGAAAAGAACCAAAGAAAATGTCTATTGTCAATGTGGGTAAGATCCAAAGTCAAATGTCAAAAGCGATGATCTATGTCAAGGAAACACGGAAACACACACAAGGAAGAACAATGGGGTTAGCGCGACCAAGAAAGTGAGCAAGTAACAAAATGGTCCTAACGGAGACTATAAGCTCGTTGTCACGCCAACACAAGAGAGACCGTAGCTTGGTTGCATATGAGAGAAGCAACTAGATTTGCACAAATGTCACTCTTCTCTTTTCTCTCTTAGTGCGTACACGCTTTGCACTCCTTTGTATCGGTGGACACACACTCTTTTTCTATTTCCTTTTTCTTTTTCTCTTTTTTCTATGCTTAGAAGCTTTATTTTTCTCTATGTATATGTCACACCTTTTCTTCTTTTGTGTATCTTTCTCACCGAGCTTGCTTCGGAGCTTTGCTCAACACAGCGCACATACACACCCTCTCACGGTCGTGACACTTGTGCAATGCTTCGCAACACTCGGAAACCACTCTCAATAGGATAGGTACGCAAAGGAAGAAAGGGGCTACAAGGGGTGGGGCAAGTTATACCTATCGATGTTAGGCGGTGTCAAGCACACTAACTTGCGATGATCGAAGGGGTGTCGATGATGGTGTCGAAGTTGCACCGGAATCCGGGTGCCAAAGGTGTCGTCGCGGTGTTGGTGTAGGCGTGAAAGCGGATTAAACAACCAATGCACTCCACAAGGAAATCCGAACACAAAAGTCAATGCCCAAAAAGTTGGGTCAAAACGAGCGATCGAAGTGGTCAAAATTAGAGGTCAAATGGCTCCGAAAAGTTGACAAAAGTTGGGTCAAAGTTGGGGTCAAAAGTTGGTGAAAATTGGGGTCAAAAAGTGGTCCGGGCGGAAGTTCCGGCCTACTTCCGGCCAAGTTCCGGAAATGTGCGATTTGGGTCCAGGGGCTACTGCAACGAAAATTGCCGTTTCCGGAAGTTGGGCGGAAGTTCCGCTGGACCGAAAGTTCCGGTGGTTACGGCCGGAAGTTCCGGAGGTTGGGACCGGAAGTTCCGGTGGTTGGGACCGGAAGTTCCATAAATGCCAGGATTTCTGGTTCTGGATCTGAATCTGGGCGAAGAACAGCACGAACTCGGGGGCGGAAAACTAAGAAGAAAATCGTCGATTTCGAGAGGAATAGGTGGAATTGGCCGGTCAAAATTGGAGGGATGATAGATCAACACTAAAGACAATAGATCTGTGGACCAAAACCACAAAAAAATGCAACAAATCCTGAGATCCAAATTAGAGCTATTTTTGGGGCAATTTTTGGGCGAAATTGGTGAAATTGGAGGGTCAAATCCGTGGCAACCTTTGCTCTGATACCATATGATACGGGCTGAGCCAGTGTGGGTGTTGCCCGATCTCACGAATTGACCCGGGTGAGTGTGATTGCGGAGGGGATTCGCGGGGAAGTGGATGAACGCGAAGAACACGATACAAACACACGCACACAACACAAATCGGTTATCCTCATTGGCCCGAACCACCAACTCGATAGAGGTTGCGAGAAAAGACCTTCCGGTAGAAGTCCCGCAAAGAGATCGACGAATCGAACCCGAGAGATCTAGAAGGGTGAAAAGACCGGAAGGTTGATACAAGTGCAAGCAAAAGACCAAATGGTAGAAGTGCAAGCAAAAGACCAACAATCAGTAGAAGTCACCAAAGAGATCAAAAGGATTCGATACGGAGGGATACAATAGATGGTTAATCTAAGGTGAGGGTTTCCCAAATCCACTAGGGGATAATAGAGGCATAAGCCAATTCATCTAAACATCATCTCTCCGTCATGAAGGTGGGGGTAGGTGCCTATTTATAGGTAAGGGGCGAAGGGGTAAGTTACAAGCCAAAGGGGGATGAGATCTGGCTAAGGTTCGACAGGGCGGAAGTTCCGGCTCCTGGGGGCGGAAGTTCCGGCCATCAGGGGCGGAAGTTCCGGCCGCAGCTCTTCTGTGCTGGCATCTTCGGTCTTGACAGCATCTGGGCGGAAGTTCCGGTGATGTTGGGCGGAAGTTCCGGCCTGGAGCGTCCATCGCTTCTTCCTCCTTCTCTTCCATGCTTCCGTGACATCAGCCTTGCGTCCTCGGGTCTCCATGGCATCCTCTCTTTCCTCCGTACTTGTCGTCGAGTTCCTAGCATCAAGGTATGACGGAGTATGAAGTAATATATCATTCCACATAGGCGATTGTAGGCACGCATAAAGGAGAAGATTCACCTTTGCGTGTCGTCTTGGCGATGAAGCATATGATGCGGTCAAGACCAAAGGTCGGGCTGCATCACTATCTCCCCATGCATGGAACCCACAGTTCATGACATGATGCAGTAAAATGAGCACAATCAGGGCAAATATTTGGTGTAAATTCTGTAAATTATGCTACAGTAAATAAATATTTGTCCATTTGCTCAAACTAGAATTACGCAGACATGATCATGTAAATTATGCAACATTAAATTAATATATGTCCATGTACTCAATCTACAATTACATAGATAGAATTACACCGTAAAATGAGCTATGGTTGAGCACATACTATGTCAGGAACATACCATGAGCACATACTATGTCCGCTGAAAATATATTTAGCTATGGTTGAGGCATAAAGAAAATGGTTGATCAACTGCAAAGAACAACACTCACATTTTCAATTGACCACAGATAGAATCGACGTCCCGTGTTCGTCCCTTCAAAAGCCATACATTTCACAGGCTCAAGGTTGTGGATGCGACAACGTTCGTCATATCCCTCCGCTTTTCCGCGAAATGTCGGATCTTCAATGGTGTCAGGAGCATACTGAGTGTCATTGAAGTCCTATTGAGCAAGAAATGACCATGAATTCGAAGTAAATCGACTAATCGATAGAAATTCCCAAATCGGAAATCCTAGAATTTCAAATCGAACACTTACAGGAAGCCTCTCTGAGCTCGTCGACCCGTCGTGCTAGCTCGGCATCGCGTCCCTCGCCGCGGGTCGCATGAACGACAACACGTCTCCAGGCGGCAGCGCTGCTCCAGTGCAGCAACGGCGACGAGCAAGAGCTCACTAGCTAGGGAGGAGAGTGAAGTGGTCAATGCCACACGGGATGGATAGGTACCTCCATAACGAACGACCCAGCGGTGGGCCCCACTGCGCCGTTAACGGCCGTCGTCGGCGCTCCGACTGAACCGTCTAACTGGTGCCACGTCAGCCTGTCACTAGGCCCGGCATGTCAGTTTCCTGATTAAAATCTGATCGGGCGTGAATCAGTGCTTCTTTCAACGGCTTAACCGTAGAGTGGTGGTTTTTTGAAACTTCTGCCTCATATGTGGTGGTTTTTTGTAATTTTCTCATGTGTCCTGGACATCGATTGTAAAACAGTGGTCCTGAGGGTGGGAGTGGATCCGGCAGCGGTGCTCCATTGTGGAGGAAGCCTGATACTAGTTCAAAAATAGTGCTCCTGAGGGTGACGGGGAGAATGGTGACAAGGAGGTGACAAGACGGCTCAAGTTGACAGCAAAGGGGGAGAAGGGGGATGGAACGCAAAAGATGGGTGATGGTAAGGGTAATGTGGAGGGAGCATCTAAGGTCTGTCCGAAAAAACACCTATGTCTAAATGAGAAGGAGAGCGTTATACCGGAGAGCTCAAGGAGGTTTAGGGACGGTGATGGTGAAAGAAGGGAAACATAAACAACTGAGATGATCCCAAACAAGGCGCATGGGGAAGGAAGAAGAGGTGCTTACTGGCACGAGGGTGGTGAACGAGATGCAGGACAACACAAACTAGGGACCGAGCGAGAGTGCAGGTGATACCAAGGGTGGGAGGAACGGGAGAAAGTATAAGAAGGTGGCAAGATTGGAGAAGGGTGGAGAAAGCATGAGTGGCTTGGGAAAAGAGAAGAAGAGGTGCGGATATGACATGGATATGTGGACGTGAAGAACAAAACAAAGAGGGCAAAGCTTGAGAGGATTCCCCAGTGACAAATTATGTTGTTTGACGCGGGCTCTCGGAACAGCTCCTCATGACCCAATGAGATTTTCGGCTTGGAACGACCGGGGGGCGGGGAATCAGGATGCAAATGGGCACGAATTCCACGGAGTCCGTGTGTCCTCTTCCCCTCATCGGTAACCATCCAAGGCTTCTAACCAAAACGCTTCCCACCAATGCTCTCAGCGACTTGCAATCTTTTGTTTTATTTTTTATTTTTTTGTCACTCAGCGACTTGCAATTTAATAATTAAATATCCTAGGTATTTCTGTCAATTCGCATTTGACATCCCAGATTGAAAGTTAAGATGATTAAATATCCTAGGTATTTATATCAGTTAGCATTTGAAATCCCAGAACCCGGATTGAAAATATGAATATCTCACGGTTTTTCAGTAATACGAAGCTAGTAGCAAACATGGTAACAGCAAGCCATATAAGCAAGCTATCAAACTGCATTAGTGAATACCAAGCAGTGTGCGCGTGCGCACAGACGATATTCCCGCGGCCACGCCGAGCAGCAAGAGTGCGTGGTATGCCGGTACGCGCGGAGGTAGTGGTGGAGTGCACGCCGGAGCTTCCCGGAAGTAGCCAGAGCGACTGTGTCCGTGCAATGGCAATCCATCTTTGTTGACTCGATGATGCAATACGGATCGTGCGCGGCCAGCGACGTACCACGGTCGCATTAGCGTTTTATTATTATTAGTACAGAGTACAGAAGATTGCCTAAACGGCATCACAGACCGGCCGCTTAAACTAAACGGACTCACGGACATGGCTTGTGTAGTCCGGCACGTCCGTCTGTCCTGCTAAGAGAAAACACCTCGTCAGCTCGCATTAAGGAAACAGTTTAGAGTATGAGAGCGCAGGACACGACGACTTGCTGGTGCAGAAAGCCATGACGCGGGCTGGTGGCGGCCTTGGCAAAGAACCAGGAAAGCTTTTCCGCAGCTGGGTCGGCTCATTCGCTAGGCTCACCAGCCTCGGCGTCAAGAGAGGCTCCAAACGGCAAGGTCAGCCGCATCGTCATTAGTCAACGGCGGCTGATCGGTCGAGTAGTACGTGGTCGGCTATGTATTCAAATACGTGCTGATCGGTCAGCTAGCTTTGAAAATGTCATTGTATACAAAGTAGCTAGCCCCTCCGCATGTGTACAGGAGGCTATAGACTAACAAGAGCAAGAAATCAGTATGTTGACCGTTTGCTGATCTCAGCAGACAGGTGAACTAGTTAATGCGGCTTATATTACGGCTAATGCAACGGACGCCACGGGTGTCCATTTGCATCCTGACATATCTTTACTATTAAATGGGAGTTGGTCGTTTGACGCTCAACGCGTTTGATTGTCGTCATTGGAACCATCCTGACCCTACAATCTAATCTAAGGACTATCCATCGTCTGATCCATTTGCATGGCAAGTCGCCACTGCCTTGCCACTAATCATGGAATCAAATTAATATCAATTAATACAAATTAAATAGGATCTTTTCTTGTTGTCCGAGGAAAACTATCACGTCATTCCAATCAATATATACTACAGTATGTTTTTAGCTTACATGGAAATCAATCATAAGAATTAACATTATTGATCGCCACAAAGACATTACCTATTACCTAACGTCAATCAGGCCTCAGCAACAACAATCCCTGTCTTTTCCTTGGTCGTTTCTCTCTGGTGCCGAAGATGGCATCTGGCCGTCTGCCTATGCCAGCAGCCAGCGAGCATCGCGGGAGGAGAGGGACTGGTCAGATCTGACACCATTGTGCGCTGCTGCCACAGGATCCGCGCCACCATGCCGGACTCGGAGCTGGCTGAGCTCCCGGACTCCGCCGCCGCAAGTACCCGACCGTACCTAAGGGTGCGCCGCTCCGGACCTCCACCTGCGCCGTGCCCTTCCTATGCATCCTCGCGCGGGTCTGGTGGCGCCACGCCCGTCAGGCTGTCACCTTACAACCAGCATCCCCACGCAGGTCGGCAGGGTCTGCCGTGTGCTGAGTGCTACATGGTGAAAGTGACGTGCCGGCGGCGATACATCGTGGGTCGCCGGTGGCAAACCTAGCATGACCACCACGAAGGATGGAGGTCGACGGAGGCCTCTCAAACGAGGTAACCCACTTTCCTCATCTATTCTCTTGCATTTTCTTTCCCTGGTCAAACAGCCCGGCGGTGGCACAATTAGGGCTGGACGTAGTTGTCAATGCCAGAGGTTGCAGGCCCAAGGTGGCGGAATCGCGGAGCTACTCTGCCCTCCTATTATAGTTGTTTCCGCAGACTAATTCTTGGTGGACTCTATTAGCCACAAGGTGTACTGTGCGAGCTAAACGCCGCCGCCAATGACGATTGTGACGCGAAGCTGCCAGAGGAGGCGCGAAGTTGTCAGTGGGTTGAGAAGTAGGTGGATTTGCATTAAAGCCACATGTCTGAAATTGAAATTTCGATTCATATTTGTAATAATTTTATGTTTATCTTCCGTTGTTTTCCTATAGTCTTCTTGGTGTCAGAGGGGTGGCTGCCACTGGCTGGAGACGACAACAACAGAGCCCTTCTAGGTGATGGGAGGGGAGCAAATGAGTTGATTTTGCACCGCCTGTCCACAAGGGCATGATCGCCATATCTCTCCCGCTGCACCATGAAATTCTAATCCGTTTCTTGAGGTGAATGCTCGTGATACATTCAACTCTTGGAACTTTGCTTCTTTTGAGGTGAATGCCCGTACAAAATATTAGATTTTATGAAACTTGGCTTAAACTAAGGTATTTGATGGAATTCCCTTAAAGATTTTCCAATGCACGTCTGAACTGTTAGGTAGGTAGCTGCAGAGACATTGCCGCGCCAATCCAGCTAGCAATATCTTCTTTCTTTAGGGTGTTCATGATAACACATTAATTATTTCATGAGTCCTACTCTGATACCTCAATTTTGTCTGTACTTTTTTGTAGAATGGACTACATCAGAAGTGAGACGACCTACTGAAAATATGTTTAAAAGAGTTGGTGCTCCTTGAGGTGCTGCTGCTGGCGTATATCCGAAGCTTCTGCATGCGACTTCCGGCGACCACTTCCCGACCTCCTGCTGCCGGCTACCTCCCCGCTACTCCTGGTGCGCTCTCTATTCTTCTGCTCCAAGTATCCTTGCTACGTATTGCTTATTTTCCCATGTTGAATGTGTAGGAGCTGCCCATTCCGATCCACTACTGGTCTGCCTGGTGTTAATTGGAACGTTCATCTGCTAGCTATCAATTCTTCATGGTACTGAACTTTTTACAATTCTATGTGTAATGCCCTGATACTAAGAAATGAATTATTGTATTTGTTTAGTAACTGTTACAGTTGTGAGGACTACTAGAGTGAGTCAAAATTCAGAGAAAAGGATCGGATGGAGCCTTAACTCTAAATCAACTCATATCATTTGGGACTGCTAGAGTGAGTCAAAACTCAGAGAAAAGGATCCGATGGAGCCTTAACTCTAAATCAACTCATATCATTTGACATTATTTCATATATAATAAATTTCTTTTTCTTTTTGTGAATACTATCTATTTTTGTATGCTTATCAAGATGAATTTATCGAGACAACCACCCCATCATTGCGGATACTCATGCTGGTTGACACATGAAGGTAATTCTTTTGTGGATTTGATTTTAGACGTACTTTAAGCTAGCCAAATGTGCATTGCACTGTGTCAGCAATCTATCCTCATGTTAGGATTCTGTCATAACATGAAAGAAAAATATTAGCTCAAGGAAGAGAAAATATTAAAGAGGTTGGAAGAGATGGCGAGCCTTCAGGAATGGACTGTTGCAGAAGGTAATATGCTCTTAGAGAGGTGGAGATCAAGCACTATTTGGTCTATTTAACATAACCTTTAATTGTTGAGTCGTAATTCTTTAATTTTGGATCTACCGACATTCAAGCAGTGCTCAACATGTAGTGTAAATGTATGAAACCTCGCTTAAGGTGAAAGTATTTTTTGAATTCTATAATATATGGTTTCACATTATTGCATCTCTCTATTATTTTTGTTACCTTTTTTATTTTGTGGTATGATGGTTGTGCTGGTGCATGGTTCTTCTCTTTTTTTTTCCTCGTTGACGACAGTGGCGGAGCGTGACGCCAAAACCAGAAGGGGCCAATTGCTCAGTCCAAAGAGCTAGCATGGGCTGATTAGACAATATTTCATCTATGTGCCAACACTTCCTGATTTTGATATGCCAAATAGCTTCATTTCAATGTTGGAAGACTGGGCCGAGGCCCAGGATGGTCTCCAAGACCCTCCGCCAGTGTTGACGAGGGAATTTATGAGCTCATTTAGGACACTAGCACTTCTAGAAGGCTACTTAAGTTGTAGAGACATGTAAATGTGTATCAAAATCTCTAATAAGTATGTGTATCATATATTTATAATTACCAGAAAATGCCTTCATAACTTTGGCTACAATTCGCTGATCACTGTACCTTTTTCGGTTACTGACTATTTCTTGGGAAACAGGTTTTATATTAATCACAAACTACAAAGAAGATATATAATTAAGAGTACATAAATAATATCGAATGAAGTATTCACACTGGTTCTTATTTCACCTGATTCAGTTTGCTAGAACTCACATTACTAGCAATTAAGCATCGAGACTTGGTTGGGTACTTCAGGATATATTA
Organism: Lolium multiflorum; assembly: GCA_030979885.1. Classification (NCBI taxonomy): domain Eukaryota; kingdom Viridiplantae; phylum Streptophyta; class Magnoliopsida; order Poales; family Poaceae; genus Lolium; species Lolium multiflorum. The sequence continues at coordinate 84,479,177 of CM061750.1, forward strand.
ACCCATTGCCGACTGTGCATCTTTACTATTAAATGGGAGTTGGTCGTTTGACGCTCAACGCGTTTGATTGTCGTCATTGGAACCATCCTGACCCTACAATCTAATCTAAGGACTATCCATCGTCTGATCCATTTGCATGGCAAGTCGCCACTGCCTTGCCACTAATCATGGAATCAAATTAATATCAATTAATACAAATTAAATAGGATCTTTTCTTGTTGTCCGAGGAAAACTATCACGTCATTCCAATCAATATATACTACAGTATGTTTTTAGCTTACATGGAAATCAATCATAAGAATTAACATTATTGATCGCCACAAAGACATTACCTATTACCTAACGTCAATCAGGCCTCAGCAACAACAATCCCTGTCTTTTCCTTGGTCGTTTCTCTCTGGTGCCGAAGATGGCATCTGGCCGTCTGCCTATGCCAGCAGCCAGCGAGCATCGCGGGAGGAGAGGGACTGGTCAGATCTGACACCATTGTGCGCTGCTGCCACAGGATCCGCGCCACCATGCCGGACTCGGAGCTGGCTGAGCTCCCGGACTCCGCCGCCGCAAGTACCCGACCGTACCTAAGGGTGCGCCGCTCCGGACCTCCACCTGCGCCGTGCCCTTCCTATGCATCCTCGCGCGGGTCTGGTGGCGCCACGCCCGTCAGGCTGTCACCTTACAACCAGCATCCCCACGCAGGTCGGCAGGGTCTGCCGTGTGCTGAGTGCTACATGGTGAAAGTGACGTGCCGGCGGCGATACATCGTGGGTCGCCGGTGGCAAACCTAGCATGACCACCACGAAGGATGGAGGTCGACGGAGGCCTCTCAAACGAGGTAACCCACTTTCCTCATCTATTCTCTCGCATTTTCTTTCCCTGGTCAAACAGCCCGGCGGTGGCACAATTAGGGCTGGACGTAGTTGTCAATGCCAGAGGTTGCAGGCCCAAGGTGGCGGAATCGCGGAGCTACTCTGCCCTCCTATTATAGTTGTTCCCGCAGACTAATTCTTGGTGGACTCTATTAGCCACAAGGTGTACTGTGCGAGCTAAACGCCGCCGCCAATGACGATTGTGACGCGAAGCTGCCAGAGGAGGCGCGAAGTTGTCAGTGGGTTGAGAAGTAGGTGGATTTGCATTAAAGCCACATGTCTGAAATTGAAATTTCGATTCATATTTGTAATAATTTTATGTTTATCTTCCGTTGTTTTCCTATAGTCTTCTTGGTGTCAGAGGGGTGGCTGCCACTGGCTGGAGACGACAACAACAGAGCCCTTCTAGGTGATGGGAGGGGAGCAAATGAGTTGATTTTGCACCGCCTGTCCACAAGGGCATGATCGCCATATCTCTCCCGCTGCACCATGAAATTCTAATCCGTTTCTTGAGGTGAATGCTCGTGATACATTCAACTCTTGGAACTTTGCTTCTTTTGAGGTGAATGCCCGTACAAAATATTAGATTTTATGAAACTTGGCTTAAACTAAGGTATTTGATGGAATTCCCTTAAAGATTTTCCAATGCACGTCTGAACTGTTAGGTAGGTAGCTGCAGAGACATTGCCGCGCCAATCCAGCTAGCAATATCTTCTTTCTTTAGGGTGTTCATGATAACACATTAATTATTTCATGAGTCCTACTCTGATACCTCAATTTTGTCTGTACTTTTTTGTAGAATGGACTACATCAGAAGTGAGACGACCTACTGAAAATATGTTTAAAAGAGTTGGTGCTCCTTGAGGTGCTGCTGCTGGCGTATATCCGAAGCTTCTGCATGCGACTTCCGGCGACCACTTCCCGACCTCCTGCTGCCGGCTACCTCCCCGCTACTCCTGGTGCGCTCTCTATTCTTCTGCTCCAAGTATCCTTGCTACGTATTGCTTATTTTCCCATGTTGAATGTGTAGGAGCTGCCCATTCCGATCCACTACTGGTCTGCCTGGTGTTAATTGGAACGTTCATCTGCTAGCTATCAATTCTTCATGGTACTGAACTTTTTACAATTCTATGTGTAATGCCCTGATACTAAGAAGTGAATTATTGTATTTGTTTAGTAACTGTTACAGTTGTGAGGACTACTAGAGTGAGTCAAAATTCAGAGAAAAGGATCGGATGGAGCCTTAACTCTAAATCAACTCATATCATTTGGGACTGCTAGAGTGAGTCAAAACTCAGAGAAAAGGATCCGATGGAGCCTTAACTCTAAATCAACTCATATCATTTGACATTATTTCATATATAATAAATTTCTTTTTCTTTTTGTGAATACTATCTATTTTTGTATGCTTATCAAGATGAATTTATCGAGACAACCACCCCATCATTGCGGATACTCATGCTGGTTGACACATGAAGGTAATTCTTTTGTGGATTTGATTTTAGACGTACTTTAAGCTAGCCAAATGTGCATTGCACTGTGTCAGCAATCTATCCTCATGTTAGGATTCTGTCATAACATGAAAGAAAAATATTAGCTCAAGGAAGAGAAAATATTAAAGAGGTTGGAAGAGATGGCGAGCCTTCAGGAATGGACTGTTGCAGAAGGTAATATGCTCTTAGAGAGGTGGAGATCAAGCACTATTTGGTCTATTTAACATAACCTTTAATTGTTGAGTCGTAATTCTTTAATTTTGGATCTACCGACATTCAAGCAGTGCTCAACATGTAGTGTAAATGTATGAAACCTCGCTTAAGGTGAAAGTATTTTTTGAATTCTATAATATATGGTTTCACATTATTGCATCTCTCTATTATTTTTGTTACCTTTTTTATTTTGTGGTATGATGGTTGTGCTGGTGCATGGTTCTTCTCTTTTTTTTTCCTCGTTGACGACAGTGGCGGAGCGTGACGCCAAAACCAGAAGGGGCCAATTGCTCAGTCCAAAGAGCTAGCATGGGCTGATTAGACAATATTTCATCTATGTGCCAACACTTCCTGATTTTGATATGCCAAATAGCTTCATTTCAATGTTGGAAGACTGGGCCGAGGCCCAGGATGGTCTCCAAGACCCTCCGCCAGTGTTGACGAGGGAATTTATGAGCTCATTTAGGACACTAGCACTTCTAGAAGGCTACTTAAGTTGTAGAGACATGTAAATGTGTATCAAAATCTCTAATAAGTATGTGTATCATATATTTATAATTACCAGAAAATGCCTTCATAACTTTGGCTACAATTCGCTGATCACTGTACCTTTTTCGGTTACTGACTATTTCTTGGGAAACAGGTTTTATATTAATCACAAACTACAAAGAAGATATATAATTAAGAGTACATAAATAATATCGAATGAAGTATTCACACTGGTTCTTATTTCACCTGATTCAGTTTGCTAGAACTCACATTACTAGCAATTAAGCATCGAGACTTGGTTGGGTACTTCAGGATATATTAACCCATTGCCGACTGTGCATCTTTACTATTAAATGGGAGTTGGTCGTTTGACGCTCAACGCGTTTGATTGTCGTCATTGGAACCATCCTGACCCTACAATCTAATCTAAGGACTATCCATCGTCTGATCCATTTGCATGGCAAGTCGCCACTGCCTTGCCACTAATCATGGAATCAAATTAATATCAATTAATACAAATTAAATAGGATCTTTTCTTGTTGTCCGAGGAAAACTATCACGTCATTCCAATCAATATATACTACAGTATGTTTTTAGCTTACATGGAAATCAATCATAAGAATTAACATTATTGATCGCCACAAAGACATTACCTATTACCTAACGTCAATCAGGCCTCAGCAACAACAATCCCTGTCTTTTCCTTGGTCGTTTCTCTCTGGTGCCGAAGATGGCATCTGGCCGTCTGCCTATGCCAGCAGCCAGCGAGCATCGCGGGAGGAGAGGGACTGGTCAGATCTGACACCATTGTGCGCTGCTGCCACAGGATCCGCGCCACCATGCCGGACTCGGAGCTGGCTGAGCTCCCGGACTCCGCCGCCGCAAGTACCCGACCGTACCTAAGGGTGCGCCGCTCCGGACCTCCACCTGCGCCGTGCCCTTCCTATGCATCCTCGCGCGGGTCTGGTGGCGCCACGCCCGTCAGGCTGTCACCTTACAACCAGCATCCCCACGCAGGTCGGCAGGGTCTGCCGTGTGCTGAGTGCTACATGGTGAAAGTGACGTGCCGGCGGCGATACATCGTGGGTCGCCGGTGGCAAACCTAGCATGACCACCACGAAGGATGGAGGTCGACGGAGGCCTCTCAAACGAGGTAACCCACTTTCCTCATCTATTCTCTCGCATTTTCTTTCCCTGGTCAAACAGCCCGGCGGTGGCACAATTAGGGCTGGACGTAGTTGTCAATGCCAGAGGTTGCAGGCCCAAGGTGGCGGAATCGCGGAGCTACTCTGCCCTCCTATTATAGTTGTTTCCGCAGACTAATTCTTGGTGGACTCTATTAGCCACAAGGTGTACTGTGCGAGCTAAACGCCGCCGCCAATGACGATTGTGACGCGAAGCTGCCAGAGGAGGCGCGAAGTTGTCAGTGGGTTGAGAAGTAGGTGGATTTGCATTAAAGCCACATGTCTGAAATTGAAATTTCGATTCATATTTGTAATAATTTTATGTTTATCTTCCGTTGTTTTCCTATAGTCTTCTTGGTGTCAGAGGGGTGGCTGCCACTGGCTGGAGACGACAACAACAGAGCCCTTCTAGGTGATGGGAGGGGAGCAAATGAGTTGATTTTGCACCGCCTGTCCACAAGGGCATGATCGCCATATCTCTCCCGCTGCACCATGAAATTCTAATCCGTTTCTTGAGGTGAATGCTCGTGATACATTCAACTCTTGGAACTTTGCTTCTTTTGAGGTGAATGCCCGTACAAAATATTAGATTTTATGAAACTTGGCTTAAACTAAGGTATTTGATGGAATTCCCTTAAAGATTTTCAAATGCACGTCTGAACTGTTAGGTAGGTAGCTGCAGAGACATTGCCGTGCCAATCCAGCTAGCAATATCTTCTTTCTTTAGGGTGTTCATGATAACACGTTAATTATTTCATGAGTCCTACTCTGATACCTCAATTTTGTCTGTACTTTTTTGTAGAATGGACTACATCAGAAGTGAGACGACCTACTGAAAATATGTTTAAAAGAGTTGGTGCTCCTTGAGGTGCTGCTGCTGGCGTATATCCGAAGCTTCTGCATGCGACTTCCGGCGACCACTTCCCGACCTCCTGCTGCCGGCTACCTCCCCGCTACTCCTGGTGCGCTCTCTATTCTTCTGCTCCAAGTATCCTTGCTACGTATTGCTTATTTTCCCATGTTGAATGTGTAGGAGCTGCCCATTCCGATCCACTACTGGTCTGCCTGGTGTTAATTGGAACGTTCATCTGCTAGCTATCAATTCTTCATGGTACTGAACTTTTTACAATTCTATGTGTAATGCCCTGATGCTAAGAAGTGAATTATTGTATTTGTTTAGTAGCTGTTACAGTTGTGAGGACTACTAGAGTGAGTCAAAATTCAGAGAAAAGGATCGGATGGAGCCTTAACTCTAAATCAACTCATATCATTTGGGACTGCTAGAGTGAGTCAAAACTCAGAGAAAAGGATCCGATGGAGCCTTAACTCTAAATCAACTCATATCATTTGACATTATTTCATATATAATAAATTTCTTTTTCTTTTTGTGAATACTATCTATTTTTGTATGCTTATCAAGATGAATTTATCGAGACAACCACCCCATCATTGCGGATACTCATGCTGGTTGACACATGAAGGTAATTCTTTTGTGGATTTGATTTTAGACGTACTTTAAGCTAGCCAAATGTGCATTGCACTGTGTCAGCAATCTATCCTCATGTTAGGATTCTGTCATAACATGAAAGAAAAATATTAGCTCAAGGAAGAGAAAATATTAAAGAGGTTGGAAGAGATGGCGAGCCTTCAGGAATGGACTGTTGCAGAAGGTAATATGCTCTTAGAGAGGTGGAGATCAAGCACTATTTGGTCTATTTAACATAACCTTTAATTGTTGAGTCGTAATTCTTTAATTTTGGATCTACCGACATTCAAGCAGTGCTCAACATGTAGTGTAAATGTATGAAACCTCGCTTAAGGTGAAAGTATTTTTTGAATTCTATAATATATGGTTTCACATTATTGCATCTCTCTATTATTTTTGTTACCTTTTTTTATTTTGTGGTATGATGGTTGTGCTGGTGCATGGTTCTTCTCTTTTTTTTTCCTCGTTGACGACAGTGGCGGAGCGTGACGCCAAAACCAGAAGGGGCCAATTGCTCAGTCCAAAGAGCTAGCATGGGCTGATTAGACAATATTTCATCTATGTGCCAACACTTCCTGATTTTGATATGCCAAATAGCTTCATTTCAATGTTGGAAGACTGGGCCGAGGCCCAGGATGGTCTCCAAGACCCTCCGCCAGTGTTGACGAGGGAATTTATGAGCTCATTTAGGACACTAGCACTTCTAGAAGGCTACTTAAGTTGTAGAGACATGTAAATGTGTATCAAAATCTCTAATAAGTATGTGTATCATATATTTATAATTACCAGAAAATGCCTTCATAACTTTGGCTACAATTCGCTGGTCACTGTACCTTTTTCGGTTACTGACTATTTCTTGGGAAACAGGTTTTATATTAATCACAAACTACAAAGAAGATATATAATTAAGAGTACATAAATAATATCGAATGAAGTATTCACACTGGTTCTTATTTCACCTGATTCAGTTTGCTAGAACTCACATTACTAGCAATTAAGCATCGAGACTTGGTTGGGTACTTCAGGATATATTAACCCATTGCCGACTGTGCAAGCATTTAGTATCCATGTTAGATCATCATAATCATTGCAATTCTAGGGATCTCAGTGACCAAAGTAATTATTCCGTGCACCCATTATACTGTTGGAGCTGCTTGATTTGAACGGAATTAGATGTGTCATTTGAATTTGTGTGCATTTTCTTTAAAAAACAATATATTATATGGGATGTTATGTTTGGGGGATACATGTGACGGCGAAGCGGGTAGAGGAGAAAGACGACACTATTGCTTCATTAAAAAGGGAGGGATAAGGTGAAAGCTGGTGAAACAAAATGATGATCAATATATTTATACATCCGTAGCAACGCACGGGCATTCAACTAGTAGATATAGCGGACCAGTCTTCAAAGTTTGAAGAGCAATTGTGAAAGTTCAATCCAGGCACCAGAAATTCAGAATGCATATAGGACGCTCGAGCTAGCACTTTGTACATAAAATTCTCTACTATATATGCCTCACTCCAGTCCATAACAGTACGACTGCTTTCAGAACCACAGTTGTTGTCGAGGGGCATTTGCTAGAAACAACATGGGTTCGAGATGCTACAGAACGCACAAGTAACTCTATATAAATAAATGGTTGAACTTTTATGTTTCCACTGTTCCAATCCTGTACATCTCGACCATTGCGCCTGATGACTTCAAGCAAAAACATGTATGCCATCGGTAACAGCCCCGCACGGAACCGACAGAAGTTGCAGGTATATATATACTACTACAAAACGGTTGACAGACTGCAAAGTCACAATGAGAATATTTGCAGACATATATTCATCTAGCGATATAGCTTCAGCGAACAAGAGAATATTCGCAGTTATCCAAGGGCCAGCTGACTATGTTTTATCGTGTGACCATACATGTGTACAGGAGGCTATAGACTAAAAGTATGTTGACGGTTTGCTGATCTCAACATTACAAAGTCCTGCAGGGGTCTGGCTGAGCATATGCAAGCACCATCTCACAAGCTGCTTCATGTTGATACTAGGCCTGTGGAGAAAGGAAACAAGAAAATCGATAAGATACGGTGTGAAATGAGTAACAGAAGGCAAGAAAGTAAGAAACTTACAAGGTGCTAGTCGGCAATTGATGGTAGTCTGCATACGCTCCCAGCGCAAAGATCACATCTACCCCCTGAAACCGAACGACCGAGGCAGCTTGATTGCCCCTCCAGAGGGGGAAACAATCGCTCACAGCCTGTAATTTCCACAAATCTGTAGTAAGTAATTTCTAATGAAAGCTGGCTAAAAGGAACTGTCACTGCACAGCAGGCAAAGGATTGGGGATTCAGTGGTGTAATGTTAAGAGGTTGTGTTACATGAAGACATTGATAGAAATATGGGGGAAGTTCCCAGCAGGCAACAACGGATCAAGCAAATGACACACCTTAGCATCACTTGCGGTGATGGGCCTGATGTAGAGAATTGGGGTGATGGGCCTGATGTAGAGAATTGGGAACCTCGAACTGTTTGGAGTGGTACAGAATGGGTTGCAACTGTGGAGCATCTCTTCAAGAGGACCAGAGAGGTTAACGTCCAAATCTTGGCCGTGCTCAGCAGCAAACTCCTGAACAAAAAATTGGCGCAAATCATGAGCATTTGATAAAAACAGCAGGCAGAACAGAAACATGGGCCATATTGAAAATAAAATCAAAGATATTGTGAAAGCCACGAATCTGCAGTAAGTAATATTGAAGGATAGATTATACCCTGCAGGAAACTTCTTCCTCCGGACTAGAGTTCCTACTTTTCACAATAAGCTTGGTACTGGCCATGTACCAAGGGACAGCCCCAGGATCACTAGAACACACAATACACCAAATATTAGATAAAACATATCAGAAATGAATATACAACATGTGCAGATTATTCTATACCTTTCCTCGAAGAAATTGACCTCCTTTTTACCAAAGGAAAGAATACCAGGGTTACGGCTTTCGCTTTTCACTTCAAAGTCACATTTGGAATCCCTAAACATACAACTCTGCATACCAGTATATGTAAGCAGTGGTCACAAAATTTCGATTAGCATGCAGCATTTTTTTCAGGGAAGATATGCAATCTATTCATATAAGGAAATAAGGGAAACTTGCACCACATGTTAGGATACTTACCAATTGATCTGTGATTGTGGGGTCATTGATAGCAACAAGTTCAACATCTTCACTGTCCAAAGCAACTCTTGCAAGAGCCCTCCCTATGTCACTGTAACCTGAGAAAAGAAAATTATCATATGTCTCTCATAGGTCTCAGCTAATCACAATAAGTATATGATCTAAGTTCTAGAAGCTTACCATTTATTGCTACTTTAATCTTCTTTTGGATCGCTGCAACATTGGAATCAGAATGAAATGGAGATGAGGGGGATATGTATCAGAGTCATATATGATGCTAGTAATGCTATTGAATTATCAGTTCGATGCTTACCCTCAATTTGTTTCTGCTTGCGTTTTCTCTGGGGCCCCTTGCCCTATAAGTCAAAATTAGGAAATTGAATCAACTGGAATGGTATGCTTCAATAACAATTTTTTTGACAAAGATCTGTTGTAAAATCAGACTCGGAGCATGAATGCACTAAGACTATGAGCTATCTGAGTACATTGTACGGCAATTCAATAATCGGTGTCACGGTTAGCATAATTGGGAAACACTTCCAGGATACACAAGAAGCAACTTCACTATCTAGTTATTTGTACAATCGTAACAAAATAGACAGGCATCCAAATCATAGTACATGACACCAGATTTAACACCCCTAAACATACAAGTCCAACACTGGCAAAGTTCCTGGTCAAGCATGGTACGTTCCAGTGTCACTACTCACAAGTTCTCCTTGATACCAGTGAAATTTGAACCTTTGAAGTAGATATATACTAGACATAGCAACCTACATACCACCAATTCATAATACAACACATGCAGGAAATAAGAACTAAAAAACTGTCTCACCAGATGGCTGATGGCAATATTAGCTGGAGGTCCTTGGGCTGGCCGGACAAATACTGAACAGTGAGGGTGAGGCAGACATCTTGGTCCTTGAGGCACTGCCACAAAGAGATGCAATGTCATTTTTCTTGCAGAAAACAAACAAACAGATAAATAAAACACAATAAATGAAGAAAGGAGACTCACCATGCTGATCTAGCACATGAATGCATATTCTATTTTCCAAGGCTGTTACATCAGGCGGTGTTTGGTGATCTCCAAAGTATATGACAGTTCCTTCCCAAGTAATCAAGCCAGACCTTAGCATAATTCTGTCACCTATGCATGCAGAATAAGGAGGCACACTGGTTGGCTCAAGGTGTACAACACTAAGAGTGGGCTGCTTCTCTACTGTCAGGATGGTCGCCTCAAATGTGTGGGGCTCTGACTCGGAGAAGCGGACTGCCATCCCCTCGATGGTCGATGAGAAGGGTGGAGTTGGGACGTCCATATCACTGCAACAGCGGCAAGACCGTACTACATAAAAGCAAAAGAAGGAAATAATGTAATTCAGAAGTTCTTAGGTAGGTCCCACCAAAAAAAAGTTCTTAGGTAGGTTGCAATGATTTGAAGTTTACTGTGATTATCTAAATGAATTTAACTTTTGCCGTGTCAACAATATTGTGAGTTTACAAGTCCTACTTCGCTGGAGACATTCAAAAAATGTGATCTTCAACAATTATGACTAGTATCTACAGTACTGTTGCACTTGACCAAAAGAACCTGGGAACTGATAATCTCATGTCTTACAATGTTTTCTTTTCTAATCAGGCCAGATAGATTACTAGATGAAATAGTAAAAGGTTAGATGAACATTTCACCTTACTAGGCAGCCTAGACACTTACAGTATGCATGACAAATCAGGTAAATAAGCCCTATTGGTTAGAATATCTCACTTACAAGTCGCTCTGGCATTTCATGCACAATCATAATTCAGTAATAATAAAGTGGCATTGGCAACATTAACACATGTTGTCCTGACAAACCTAGCTGCTGCAGCAAGATTCCATGAACTTGCCTCCTAATTGACATTGTAAGTTGGACTAGTTTTTTTACTGGCAAAACAAAGATTCAGCAAGATCAGAACCAAGAAGATCATATGTTTGTAGCATCGCCCAGTGCAGGCCATCAGAAGGCTGCAGTGGACCTTTTTGTCCTGTCAAACCAAACTTGCACAGCAGCAAGAAACATAGAACAGAAATACACTTGCAGTATGTTCAGTAATAATAATTCAGACAGTGGCATTGGTAACACAAACATATTTTGTCCTGAAAACCTAGCTGCTGCAGCAAGATTCCATGAACTTGCCTCCTAATTGACATTCTAAGTTGGACTAGTTTTTTTTCAATGGCAAAACAAAGATTAAGCAAGATCAGAACCAAGAACGTCATATGCTTGTAGCATCTTGGCTCAGTGCAGCCATCAGAAGGCTGCAGTGGACCTTTTAGTCCTGCCAAACCAAACTTGCGCAGCAACAAGAAACACAGAATAGAAAGACACTTACAGTATGTTCAGTAATAATAATTCAGACAGTGGCATTGGCAACGTTAACATATTTTGTCTCTGAAAAACCTAGCTGCTGCAGCAAGATTCCATGAACTTGAATCCTAATCGACATTCTCAGTTTGTTACTGGCAGAACAAAGATTCAGCAAGAACAGAACCAAGAAATAAGCATGTAGCATCGCCCAGTACAGCAATCAGAAGCCTACTTGTAGCATCGCCCAGTACAGCCATCGGAAGCCTACTTGCAGCATCGCCCAGTACAATCAACCAAGCTTGTGCAGCAGCAAGAAACGTAGAACAGAAAGAAGAGGAGAGGCGACATTTGGGGGCGAAAGAAAGATAGCAAGAAACTGACCTGCGTCGTCTCTGACGAGAAGTGAGGCCTGCGTGCTGGCCTCGTCCGTGTGGACGGGGCCCTGGAACTTGAGCCCTCCAATGGTCTGAAGGTGTCGAATCCTGTCTGGATTGAAAGCTCCAGAAACCTCTATCTTGACCAGCGTCGCTTGTTGGGCTTCTTGCCGCTGCAGCTCCAAGAGTATGCCCTGACGCCAGGGTAGAAACAGCTCTACCCGTCTTCCGGCCATCTCCGCCGTGAATGGGGTAGAAGACGGCGGAGAGGTCGCCGGAGCAGGGCTAGACGTGGAGCAAGACATTGCTGATCGATCGGAAGGAAGAAGAGAGGGGCAGGGGAGAAGCCAAGAAAGTGAGTTCACGGCAACGAAGAAGAGCGGGGAGGAAGAAGAAATAGAGAGCGGGGGGGAAAGAAACCTTTCGTGGGTTGGACCCAACGAGGGGACGGACAAATTACCTGGGCTTGGGCCGGTTCAGCCCATGAAGGCCCATCCTTCTTCGGGCCGCGTCGGGCTCGGGACAGCCCGCCCAACGTGCCGTGCCACGCCGGCACGGATGGCTCGCCGGAGCGCCCGGCCGCGTCGCCACCTCCAGCCGCCGCAGCGCCGGAGCAAGGCACGCGGCCGCCGAAGGCTCCTCCAGCCGGCCGTGCCGTGCCATCCCGGCGCGGACGCCTCGCCGGAGCCGCTGCTTCCTCCAGCTCCAGCAGCGGCATCACCCCGACCCGGCGCCGCTGCTTCCTCCAGCTCCAGCGGCGGCATGACCCCGACCCGGCGCCGCTGCTTCCTCCAGCTCCAGCGGCGGCATCGCCTTGGGTGAGGGGGAGGAGAGTGCCCTCGCCTGCCTCCTTCCTCCGGCTCCAGTGGATGTGTGATAGGCGGGGGGCTCGCCGTCTCTTCCCCAGTTCCCCCCGCTACAAGCGGCGGCTGGTCAGCCTGCTGCTTTTGCTGTGTCTGTGGGTGAGGGTTTCGGCTGAAATGCTCATGTTTATTACAGTACTGTTTATTACTAAACTAACAGCATCTCTAACAAAGTCAGTAAAACAGGCCAACTGAGAAAAGCAGAAGTTTGGTTCATCGATTTCGTGTTTATGGGTCGAGAAAAAGGTGGCGCTACACAGAGACAGTAAACTAAAACTGTAAAACAGAATCCGTGACAGCAGCTTCTAAACCCGTAAACGCAGGATTTTTCACAACGGCATATCAAACTACCAAATGCAAACAAGTGATGTATAGTTCATAGTTTTACATCAAATCATCACGACACTCACCATCTCCTCTCACCACCCGCATCAAACGGAGGTAGGACCGTCGTCACCATCATCGCCAGCACCTCCATGCGTAGCCGATGCACAACCACTTGCCCCTTCATGATCTCCGCCGAGGCCTCCTTCCACCACTCCATTTGTTGCTCATTCATGTCTTTTATGTTCATCATCATGATCTTCCTCTCTTCGACCAATAGTTGCTTCACTGTTTTGGCTTCTTCACATTGATTTTCATCTCCTCCAACTTTGTCTTGTTTCTTGCTTCCTCTCGCCTGGCTTCAACCTTTGCAAGCTTCACCTCATTCTTCTTCTCGGTAATGACAAGCTTTGTCTCCAAAGTCTTCGCCGTTATCATCACCTTCGACTTCATCATTTGATCAAATTTGTCCTTCAACAGTGTTGCCTCCCCCTCAAGGTTCAGCCTCTCTTTGGTCTTCTTGTTTCCCTCGTGCTTCATTGTTCCGGCCCTCTTTCTCATTCTCAGTATCGTCCAGCGCAACCATTGCAACTTTTTTGGGAGCCGTTTCTTCGCCCCCCAATTGCCACTTGGGGAGGTGTTGGAGCACATCAAAGCAATGTATCATTGTGAAGCTCTTCCCCTTGCTATCGTCCATGTCTATATACCTAGCATCAGCAATGCGGTCCTACATTTGAAAACAAAGATGAAATCATCTAGGTGTGGTCACCAAACTAAACACAAATTATGCAAACACAAATATTAGTCAACAGTTGCGCCGCTAGGAGGATTCCACTGTACTTGATCCATTGCCGCCACCCAACGGCTACATGTCGGTTTAATCGCGTCCCAACGACCTTGAAAGGATCGGTACGTGCGATCGACATGATGGCGAACGCGGGGCATCAGTTTATGGAATTTATCCTCGATGCGTTGCCAACACAACTTCCCGGTTTGATCGGTGCCGGAGACTGCATCCATCCACATGGCCGCCCAAGCTGGCACAACGTTGCGTCTTCTATTTCCGTGTAGTTGTTGGCCCTTCTTTTCTTCTTCTTTCCATTGGCCTGGACCTCAACCACACCTTCCTCGCCTTCATCTTCTTCCCCTTCGTCCCCTTCTTCCCCTTCTTTCCCTCCATCCTCGTCTTCCTCCCCATCTCTGTCCATCCCAACGTCGAACCGAGCGAGTGGAGCAATGTCAACCTCCTCTAACATCTCCATGTACGAGGTGTTGCCGTTACTACCAATAATCGGGCTCAATTTCTGCTCGCAATTTAAACCGATTTGGAGTTGACATTTTATTTTTACCTTGTTGACCCGTCATCGAGCATGTCGTGGGCGTCATTCGCGTTGGCACCTGCCGGCGGTGATGGTGCTGGGACCGGGCCGCCACGGCTCATCGTGGTCTTCGACTTCGTCCTCTTCAGCGCCGAAGTCTTCGATTTGGCGCGGGATGTCTTCGGCGCCGTCGTTGGCTTGGCTGTGGCAGCCCCTTTGGCCCGGCTGGGGACATCCAGGACAGCACCGGCGGCCGCAGCACCTACTTGTGGGAACACGTGGGTTCCAGCGCGCCGCTGCTTGAGGAAGCTCGTGGATGCGACCAGGTTCACGACGTCGGCGGGGGTGGCGGGAGCTCCGGCGGCCACGGGATAGGGTGGCAGGGCCTGCGAGCTAGCTCCGGCGGCCAGCGGGGTCGATTCGAGACTCATGCCTGTGAGATCGGGCGACGGCGGCGCAGAGGACGGTGAGGGCGCGCATAACGTCGGCCGGGCTGTGTTCGGTTCGCTCGTTCGACCCCTACAAATATAGACCGAGTTGGGGTTTCGGTCTTGGCCCGTATTCTTTTTTCCAGTTTTGACTAGTTTACGGTCACTAATCTGCGTCGCTTTTCGAACCGACTAAACTAGCGATTATTATTCGGACCGAACCGAACCGAACCACTAAACTAGCGGCTGTTTATGGGGCTGTATTGGCTCTGTTAGAGATGCTGTAAGGCTCGTACCTGAGCACTACTGCATTGCGCCATTGCTGCTGGCTGCTGCGCTTCCGGGGCCATTCATATTTGCTCCGTGGTGCTCATTCACCCAGCAAATCGGGAAACCCCATTGTGCATGTACGACATGAACCAATATCAAACAATGCGCTCGTTTCCGAGTCCTCCTGCCGATGAAGCTGTAGAGCTCAGGCGGTGTTACTCTTTCATCTGTTCTTCAGTCCTCTGGTGGAAAAGCATAGGCAAAAGCACATAACTGGGATGTCGTCATCAGAGAACAGAAAACACATTCGAGCACAATCGACGATTTATTCACAAGAACAGATACGCAAGCATGCTGTCCCAGTTCACAAGCATCCATACACCGAAAAGATTTTGCATCTCTAGAACAACAAACATCGGAAAGAAATGAAACTCGGTATCCTGTCTTGAGACATTCCAACACTTTATTCAGTCTCTTACTGCTAGATTGAGACGGTCTGCACGCTGGCTGCGGAACCAAGCGATCCACATTCGCGGCAATATACACATAACATGAACAAAGCGGGAAAAATCGCACAAATATAAGTTCAACAACGGCCATTGTCTGCAGAAAAACACGGCCTACATTTCGTCATCATCACCCTGATCATTATTAGAGTTCAAAGGGACGCCCAGCAAACGCTGGCCGGACAGAGTCCTAGTATCCTCCCTGGATGTAGGCGTTGAGCCGGTTCAGCTCCTCCTTGTGCTCGCTGACCACCGCACGGACGATGTCACCGATGGAGACCATCCCCACCATGCCCGTGCCATCGATCACTGGGATGTGCCTAATACGCTTTTCTGCAAGCAGCGATGGGCATGGCTGGTTAAGTCCAGTGCTTTACACACATCTCGTATCCATTGACAAGAGAACTCATGAGTTACCTGTCATCAGCTGCATTGCTTGTAGCACTCTAGTGTCAGGTTTCACCGTGATCAGCTTGTTCTGTCAAAATGATGACATGTAAATGCAGTTCAGTGGCAAATGATGATTTGTCAATGGAGTACATGCTTGCAACTAGTGGTTCTGTACTAAGTACCTCTTCAGTCATGATATCTCCAACCTTCGTTGACTTGGAGGATCGACCCTGCACAATGATTTTCCGTAGATAATCTGAACAGGCAAGTATCAGAATCAAATGTTAGTCACATAGGTCAATCTTGCTTACAAGCTAGACATGTTTGCTGTCATGTTCTTTGATCATGTGTATTCGTTTTGTTCTCAGGAGCATCTTCATATATCTTACCAGAGTAGGTACTGATGCTGGTGATACTATTCGTGGATACTATGCATTAGGACGATGGCTAAACCAGAGTAGGTAATGACCAAGATCTCTGTGACTTTGTGAGTGTCAGAGTGGTGGGCCTGAAGTTGGCAAACCTTACGGGTTCATATGACTTCGTAGAAGTTATGGATTGTTTATGGTAGCTGGAGGTCCCGAGTCAGAAATTCAGAATTCAACCATTAAGGGAACATTAATAAGTGGTTCTGAGCGTTTATAGTAGCTGGAGGTCCAGGATAAGAGTTCGAACATTTAAGGGCACAACAAGAAATGGTTCAGAGCACAAACTTCATTTTTATACCTGAACTCTCCATTGCACCATTGGACAGCCTAAACCAAATTAATGATTTTTTACTGTGAACTCGTGGTAAACTTTGTCACTGCAATTTCTGCATATGAACAATAGCATATATACTTTTTCCCACTTACTTGATGCGGGCATGTGCCACACAATCTGCAGGTTCTTGATGCATGATACGTTTAAATAAAAATATATTAGATTTACTCGTCAGTCTTCAGGCTCTTTATTGCCAAGAATTATAATGCATGTAAGAAACGACAAATAAGTGATGTTATCTTCTATCAAGCATTTGCAGCTTTACTGTAGAACAAGACAGGGACATTAACCAAGAAAAATGCATGTCACAAACCAGGTAAAAATGGAAGTTAGCATTAATGTTTATCTTTTATTCTTTTAGCACATGATTATGTCCTTTTGCATCACAAGGAGTTTAGATAGCAGTTTACCTCTCTCAGTGACGATGCCAGCAATTGATTTATCTTGTCCAGGTTTAACCACCACCAAAGCTCCCACATTGTGTTGAGTCATCTGTTAAAACTATCATCACTCGAAGCCTAAAAAATGCCTATGTAGGGAGTAATATGGCCAGTAAGAAATCATACCGATTTGACAGCATCATAGACAGAATCGTCCGTGGTGCACCAAAGCCACGATCCATCAGCACTCTTCCCTTTAGACTTCAGAATATCAGCAATAGTGCCGCTCTCAAATCCACTCTCCTCTATTTGAGCAGATGACACTGACATGAAGCGTGGAAACACAGCAGGCAGCATAGCAGGCTTTGCAACACTGATGTGTTTCAGAACAGCAGATTTAAGCACACTGCCATGTGATCCGATAGCTTGAATTGCGCGTTGCATTTTCTTCTGTCAGATCATACATGGAAAAAAACTTCATTTTAACAAAGGAAATAATTGACTTGTAACTTCCTTTTATATAACAGAACAATTTTTTCAGTTAGACCAGAGATTTTTCAGATAGTATAGAAGTTCAAAATTTTAATAATACAGACGAACCTAGATTCTCGATAGATCCACAAAAATCAACACCAAAATTAACTAGTAAATAATATCAGAAATTGGTTCTTTTGAGTAGATCAACTCTTGTAACAGGTAACGACATTGTTGGAGAACAGTAACTGGATAGAATGTGAAAAGGAGGTAAACTAGATACGGAAATACATAGGGTGATAGGGCTACGCTCATGGCATGTAACTGAGTTGTTGAAACTAGCAGAAATAGCAGTGGAGGTAACACTAACACGACAAACAGACTGAAACCAAGTTTTTTCCAACATCTGCCATGAGTGAAGGAACCTAAGTGGCAGTAAAAAAGAAGTGTTCACAAGTTACTTTGCATCACACATTTTGCCTCAAGGGAACTAGAGTCAGATTACATGACTTCAAAAGGTGGGGTTGGCTAAAACTAAGGATGCTGTCAGACAAAGTAAAGACATTAGCTCATTTTTTTTCGATGAAGGGCACTTTATACTTAATAGGTTTAACCATTATACCCAGCCTATGCATAACCAAGATGCACACAGCCGTAACAAGAGTTCATAACCACATGATAACGATCGTTTGGTGTTGACCAACACAAGAGTAAATAAAGAACGGATGTGAAAGAATGGATAAGCTGAAGCATTTCATCAATAATGCAGCTGGCTCGCCATTCCGCATAAACAAACAACCCCATCTCAATCCCACAGGGAACACCCCATCAAAGGAGAACTGGTTTCTATTGGGCTGATGCAAAGAAAAGGATGTCGAGCTTATCTAGTACCATTTTGTACTCTAGCCAGTAGAGAGGTCACTAGTACTACTGGAGAAAAGCAATTTATGCACAGAAAATCCGTTGAATTAGTCTCAAGTTTTTATTGGCCGTGGTCATCAGTTAAGAACTGAGTATTTATGCAACGTCAACATAGTCACATGGCATGTCCTACCTATTAATCAGCTTTTTTTACATAGTACTATTTCTTAGAGAAATCCACTACCAATAGGTCCACTCCACTTGATGTGATGTGTTAACATAACATCTTTAGACATCTCTGGAAGGCCATATTCAGAGTTCGCTACTAACCAGGAACATTTATTTCATGTCACAATCAGAACAATAAGGAATCAGCAACAAACAGAGAATCCAACTGACGCCTTCACCCAGAACACTAAACTCGATGCACTCGGGGTGCCCGTGATATTCGATCCGGCGCTACCAATTCGCTGCCGCCGCAAGAACCAAACGGACAAACGAATCACGCATGAACCACAAAAGAGGATGTGACACGCCTCAAAGGAACTTTCGGTACCAAATAACTTCTACTTTTACTTCTGCAACTACGCAAACTGCACTTTTTAAGACATCCGGATCAAGTCTTCACCGATCCAGATAAGAAATCAGCCGACCATCAAAATGAAGCTGATTAGTACGCAGCAGGAACAGCCCACTACGAATTACGAAACACTTGCTAACTGGAACAGGGAAAAAAACTATGAAAACCCGCAAGGACCAGATCAAGCTCTAACAAACAGAAGACATCAAGCACCTCTGTTCCTCCTACAAAAAATCCTACCTTGCCCAGCTATTCTCGTCTCCTTTGAACAGCTCTTCTGGTAAGATGAACAACTAGTCTGCTAGCAGAAACGAGAGGAAAACAACAGATCGTGTAAGAACCAAGAGAAACAACACGGGAAGTACAGCCATCTGACCCTTTGGTGCTCACTTCAGGATGGCATCAGCAGGCACTGTAGACGCACATCGGCAGCGTCGTGTTTCTTTCAGAAATCAGAACCAATACTAACCAGCAGCGTCGCGTCTCTAGGCAGCTTGTTTTAATCGATCCACGCAAAGGGGGAGAAGAGACGGGCCGCTTTACCTGCGTAGCCGCGGGACCGAGCTTCGCTTCGCTTCCGGAGGAGCTGCGGGTGGGAGGAAGAAGATGAGGGGAGGGACACTTGTGATGCTGGGAGGCGATGGTGGGAGTGACGAGCCCTGCTAATTAAAGCGACACTCCTCAGACGCTCACACGCTCTCTCGAGGTGAGGTGGAGTCATGTGATGAGTGAGTAGTCCGGTCTTATCCACACCGGTCTGTCTCCACTTTTGCTCGGTTCTTTTACATTTTGTTTTGGACTTTCCAAGCTTTTGTTTCAGTGCTACGCTTTCTCGAGGCTGGTTGTACAAGTTTCTTTCTTGAGCAATTTCAGTGCGAGTGAGTGCCTGTGATCACAGGATACACACGCACGCACTCGTATGCACACTCCTCCGGGTACTACCTACCAAGGATCTCAAGAAAAGACACTTTAGAGCAAGTACAATAAGGCATAGTCAGCTGACTATAAGAATTAAAATAATATATTTGTATCTAGTTGGAGGAGAGAGAGGAGGAGATAGAATGTAAGTGGGCTCTTATGCAAGAGCTAGCTCTAACACGTGCTCCTAGGCAAGATGTGTGAATGAAAGGTGGGCCATCCATTGAAAAAGTAGTATATTCTTATAGCCAACTATTGTACTTATTGGCTACATATTAACTATAGATGACATGACATCTTGCTTATAGCCAACAACCGGCTATACTATTGGAATTGCTCTTATGGATTGTTTTACTTCCTCGGATCCCACAAAACTTTTCGGAGATTTGTTAAAATTTGGATCTATCTATATATTATTTTGTGTTAGACATATTCAGTTTTTTATAAATCTCAGTTAACTTCCATAAGACGGATGGAGGGAGTACAATAGAACTGAAACATCACCTTAAACTCTTGGTAGAAATTAGTAGTTACTTCCTCTGTTGTCGATTATAAGATGTTTTAGCCTCTCTTTTCCAACCTTAATGCAAAGACATGCAGTGATTTGCATGTTCTTGAATAAATAAATATAACCTTTTGAATTAAATTGCTAAGCCATCTTCTTATATTAAGGACTGAGGTAGTACATCAAAATTCTCTCAAGCCATTGTAAGCACACAAACGTTTTATCATGCACTCCGAGGGAAAAATATGGCATTTCAAATTAATTGTAATAGGACAGTCAGCTAGTTATATCAAGATGTGAGAACCTGGAAGCCTCTTTGCCAGAACTCTTTGCGACTAGTAAATCTAGATGTAGCTCGATTTATCGGTTTTGATGAGCTACTTATCCCAACATAGAAAAGTGGCATGGCACCAAGGACAAAAGGCTGCAAAAACGACATAGGCTACTCTCCCGACAACAAATTACAAAAATATTTTGCACCCACCATTCGTCGAGAGCCGCCTCTTTTTTTATTTCGCCAAGAGAACGATGGGAGGTATCCCAACATGTCCGAAAACAAGAGCATTTCTCTTGTCCACAATTTCGAAGAGATAAGGGCCATGGGAGAGGCAAGCCCTTTGTGGACGGATCCGTGACCGTCAATCATACTCGCTCACCATGTCGTGAAGGAATCATCTCATAAGCCTAAAAAGGCCGTTAGAGTATATGTTTATTCATGTAAAATTTCCATGGAGTTGAACAAAAAAACTAATCATTTACTGGTAGAAATCAAATTTCGATACAAATCATTGCAAGTTGAAATGAATGGAGTCTTCGCCATGCTTAGGTGAAAACAAATTGCACAAAGGCCATACAAGAGAAGTGGAAATCGTGTTAAGGGACCATTAGAAATTTATGTGCATTTCTTACATGACGTGGACAATTTTCCATGAAAAAAAGGATTGGTGCCTTTAATAGAGATGATAATCATGACCATGGTCGCTTTTATTTATAGAGCAGGTGAAGCCTATTTTGAGAGAGATGATAATCATGATCACGATTTTCCTTTTTTTGTGAAATTGATCAAGATTTTACTAGGTGATGCTATAGATGCTCAGGTCGACCTATCGATGGGAGAGATTTGTTGAATTTGGGTTTTAACTATTGAAAAATCTAGATTTTATGCGTACACAATTGTACATGCTATCATTTTTCTAGTGAAAAGATGTCGCTTGAGAGATAGAGAGAGAAGTTCGATTCATCCATTTTCTCCGCGTCAATGAGCATGTTACATAGCATCATATATTTATTTATTGTCTTAAAAGCTAAGAATGTACTCCTATGGAAGTAAGGGTTATGGGTCCAATTTACGTTAGCGACATGTGGTCCCACCGGCCATATTTAGGGCTTATTAGATTTGTGGGATAGGAAAAAAAATAGGATTGTGATGACATGAAAATCTAGTGCAAATAGTTGTTAGGATAAAATTATATGCGAATCAACCCTACAAATGAAATAACCATGATAGAAAATTTTCTTGCATGATTTAATTTTATAAACTTTCTATGATCGAACATGCCGATGCTGGTGCACCGAAACAAAGTAAAAAAAAAAGTGTACAGTACTTGCTTGTCGAAGTGCATGCATGTGCGCCGAGATGCGCGCGCGTCCCACACGCAGAGGAGGAAAAATCTGGCTGCGGCCAAACTGTGTGCTCGGAGTCCGACCTCGGCGTCTGCCTGGTATAGCTGGTGACAATAATTGCAGAGGAAGCAACACCGGGTGGTGGCGACTGGCGAGTACGGCAGCCCCGGCCGGTCGGGTCGGGGTCAGGTCGGCGTCACAGGACGCAGGCGCACGTAAACAAAACTGCCGTCGCAATCCCGATGCCCTCCTATGCACCGTCGGCCCGGCCGGCGAATTCACCCTTTCAGGCGAACGGGAGGAGGAGGCCAGTGGCCAGGTGCGTGCGATGTGCGAGTCCTCTGGCTCTGATAGTCTGACGCCGACGTGTTAACTGACCGTGAAATGGCCGGAAACACTCTGCGAGTGCCGGAGCAGTTAATTAATTAATTATCGTAGGGATCGGATTGGTGGGGTTTAGCCAGTATGGGTGCGGATCGGATAGGGTGGGGCCGCGTGACCATGTCACGGATTCCCTGGGATTCCTGCATCTTTTCGTTAACAAGTTGGGTGTTTCATTTTTATCTTCTCCTCCCACTTGGCCCGCTCGCTATCGTGTGTCTGCCCAAGGTAGCCACAGGGGGCCTGTTCCGCCGAGGCTGGAGGGGAAGAATGGTCTCCAACACGAGCTGTCTCGGTCCTCGGGGAAATTGGCCCGACGCAAATAGATCAGAGCGTTTCATTCTGGTGTGCGCGGACATGAGAATATTCCAGACCCAAAATTCGTCTGAGAATGTGTCGGGTGGACATGTTAAGGATCGTGCTAGTATTTGTAGTCGTCGTTAGGTAAAGCCACCATCGTGGACGATGATGCCGCGATAAGGCCAACGCCGACGTCCGCACGGGCACACAAAAAAGCCAAATGGACCGGAGGATACACGCTAAAGGAGGATCGGTGCATTTGTTGGTCTTGGTTGGAAATTTGCCAAGATCCTATTTGCGGTGCCGAACAAAAAAGAAAATCATGTTGGAGAAAGGTTACCCACGATATTCAAGAGAGTAGGCAACTTGCTCCCTTCAAAATTTATAGCCGCCCCGGCCAATCGTCAATTCAAAAAATGCAAGGATTCTGAGACCAATAAATTTTGCAGTGCGATCGAGAATGTCCTTCAGCACCCTGTGAGCGGCCTCGGTGTCGTGGACACGATAAGACCTCGGCCATTTGTAATATAGCTATGTACATTGGCATGCGTGAGTACCTCTAATGGTTTGCATATGTGTAGGTGCCCCTTGCTTTGGAGTACATCAAGACATGTCATGAAAACAAGTTCTACCCCGTTGGTCCATTGTTGGAGGGAGCTTAATAAGTGTGCCAGGTGGAAACTAGGGTATGCAACAGAGTCTCAAAAATGGCGGGAGCAATGTATCGTCGGTAATTGATCTCAAAGAGGAAGCACCAAGCAATGGTGTCCTTCCATCTCAGCCAAGGGGCCACAAGGCTACAAAGGCCGATCTCAAATGTGATGCTTATGCACTTGTATTGAGTGACACCTTGTCGGGGCTGATGGCTGAGAAGGAGGACAGTGGCGGCGCTACAGGTTGGCCAACCTGGGCCGTGGCCCACCCTTTGATTTGATTTTTACCCAAATATTTGATATTCTTTCGGCCCACTAACAGAAAATAACCTACTATTTGTTCTGATTTGGCCCACCCTGGGTGCATCGGCCCATGCTTACTTTTTTGCTTGCTCCGCCACTGAAGGAGGACACACTTGCCAAGAGGGATGAGAACCGGCGCCGGGAGAAAGAGGCCGCATGTGCTAGCTTCATTGACCTCACAAAGAGGGCTATTGAAATTGAAGAGAGCAACGCACATACAAATACCATTGAGGCCCATGCCAAATTGCTCGCGAAGAAGAACCACATCATAGAGCCAAAACAAAGGGCTTGTTCGAGAAGAAGAAATCCATCATCAGCCAACAAGATGTGTGATCATACATATCTATCATAGTTTGTCTATTTCACGTGAACTGTATGCCCTTTGCACTTTGATTCGGTATTATTGTGTGTGAGGAACCAGAGGATGACACCCTCAACTACCTCGGTCTCCTCGCATTGGAGTGTGAGAAGCTGGCGGTCGTGAAGAAGGAGGAGCTCCCTGCCCAACCATTCGACCTAGACGATGACGAAGCCCTCAAGCCGGCACCAACCCGTCGGAGTTGGAGGCCCTAGCGGAGTGGCAAGGCCTGGCAATGCACGTGCGGGAGTCAACATGTGCGGCAGGAGGACCTACCACGGCACCGCAGACTTCCCCGCTCCAGACGGCACTAGGGGTAGCGTGGCCTTAGCCAGCGGCATCGCCAAGGCCTCGCTGACATCCCTAGCTCCAGTTCCGACGTTGCTAGTGCCTTGGCCGTTTCCGTAGGATCCGACAGCGTTCGTTGACCTGGCAGCTGATGACGACGATGAGTAGGCGTCGCAGCTGGCGCAAATCCTAGGTAGGATTTTATCAGCTTTTTATTTTTATAATGTCTTTTATGTTTTTGCCCTATATAAATTAAGTTTTACTATTAATAAAAAATAAATAGGTCGGCCGCTGTTACTCCCAAACCAAACGGATTAAGGACGGATATGGCCGCATTTCTATTCACGGATCAACCTAAACAGGGATGCCGAAAATGGATGAGCCAGCCGGAGATCATCTCCCCCTGGGTCGCGCCGGGACCCTTCCCTTATGTTGCGTGGCTCATGCATGGATGGGTTTGGTTCCCCGCCCACAGAGAAGGTGCGCGTCGTTTTCTTCTTCAGTGCATCAACGCATATCTAGTACGGCAAATAATGTGAACGATCGTGCAGCAGCCCACAGATAATGGATACGGTACTTGTATACTAGCCTGATACGCAGGGCTAGCACACAGAAATCAGACAATGCGTAGAGCTCAACATGTTCTTCCTAGTTTTCACAGCATTGACGTTTCGATTTCATCGTGTCTGCTACCAGATGATTTGATTTATTTCAACAGGAGCACGGCTGAACTCGAAAGCACATCAGTATGAAATAAAGGTACTAACGAAAATACGTATTTCCAAGCTTCACAAATTACGAGAAAATCGTGCATGTAGAGAGTCGATATGGCAATATGCATGTAAAATTTGAAACTTAAATATGACCATTTGTATATATCGCGCAGTATTTCGGTAGCGTACCAGGTTCCAAAAGGCAGTTCACGAATTTTCAGAAGTTGTCACCAAAACCCCATGGAGCAAGTTTCTACCCAACGCATTATTGTTCTGGTAGCATTTGGAAGCTTGAGATACGGTTGTGGGAGGAGAGAACATTTCGGGCTTCCCATCGTCTGTTACCACGGTGGTAATATACCCACCACCATCTCCATTTTGGATTGAGTGGTTCAGACGTACCGGATGCTATCCGTTCTGTCGTGTTCCAGGTTGCCCACCTCATCGTCGTATACATCCAACTCCGTTGCCACGCGACATCATCCACCGGAGTATAATACGTAGTACAAATTACTGGAGTTTTACTTCCCTAGCAATACACGCACAACCCACAACATGACAACAAGACTGTCTCCCTTATTGTTCAAAAAAAAAAAGACTGTATCCCTTAAGTTTTCAGAGAGGAATGTTGTGCGAGACCCAAGAAACGAATCAGGTGCTCAAAACAGCTCTTGACTAACTCAAATTATCGATACAACAAGTATGCACTTTTCCATTTTCTAGCTCTCTCACACACTCATCATGACCACAGCGGTGTAAAATTCCCAAGATTGGTCTCTGGTTTTCACTCAACACATGGGACATGCGCCTCCGGCCAGAACAAATGAACGTTACACCAAGGGGACTAGAGAGACTGGAAAAACGAAAGAGCTATCCCCTGAAGTGGCTAGGATCATAGGATCGGTTGAGATGATCTATCATCTTCTTGAAAATCTCGGCCGCCTTCTGGTCTTGAGGGAAGCTCCACTCTCCATGTACCCACCAGTTCTTTTCTCGTCTTCATCTTCGCTAGACTCATCCGATCTCCACCTTGACCCACCTTTGCCGGCTGCTCCTTCACCAACTGAAGACTTCTTGCCAAAGCTTCAAATAAGAGCGAAAAAATGGTTATTTTTAAACCATCATATTCATCAATGTATAAGACATCCATGCCCGGTGAAAAAAAACTTTCACGGTAATTACTGTGACCACTTGGAGGTTCAGGTAACCACCACTGAAGGCCAACTATGTCATCAATGGCAGGCCATACCAGTTGAGGTCAGTATCTATGTTGAGCTGTGTTAGGTCACATATGGATGTTTTACATCAATCCAGCCATGCTAGGCCTATTTGGTTCACTGCAAACTTTGATTCAGCAAGTTAGGCAGTTTGAAGTTTCGTGACATTGTCTGGTTCTAAGTCACGGCTGTAGCGGACGTACTTTTTCTAGCCTTCTAACTACTTGTGATAAGACCCATTTGCTAGCCAACTTTTGCCAGAAGCCCGTAGCCACCAAACTTGTCCGCACAAAAAAACCTGGTTTGCGGAACCTCTGACACACAAATGTGACAAAGTATGGGCAGTGACAAAACAAACCCTTAGTCTTCCCATGCAAACTTCTTTCAATGAGGCTAGCAAATTGTTATCTACCTGAAAATTTGTAAGTATCCAGATTCTTGGCAATTGTCTTGCACACTAGTGGACTAGCAGGTATGATGTACTCACCAAACTTCCCACCTTGACAGCCCAGGGACAAAGATCAACACCAGGAACCACCCATCACAGTCAGGTTCAGGTAAGTTAAAAGTAAAACCATCCATATATTTTACATTTTATCATACGAATAGTAAAACTGACAGTACCACAGATAATGGTGTCAGCTTCAAAATTAAACTTCGCAACGCAAAAACCGTTTCCCGCAGGAACCACCCATGGGCCATGATTTCCTGGAACTGCCTTTTTCACCATCCAGTGTTATGCAACCAAGTACCAGTCAATCTAAACCCTAGATCTATGGAACTTTGCTTTCAAATCGTATTAGACCTCAGAAGTTACCGTGTCAACTAATAGTAACTAAATAAGCACCATCGAGTAAAACAATAACTGAACATATTGCCACACACAGAATAGTGATTACCTGAAAATGTTCGGTGTCGCTGGAACTTTTGTTTTTCCCATATGACCCTCATGAAATCCAGCACTCTCAGATACCTTTGTGTGGCCATTTTGACCAGCATTGGTGCCACTTAAGATAAAAGGCTTCTCAGCACGTAAACCGAAGTCAAACTCTCCTTTTCTGACAGAATCCTTTCCTTGAAAGAAAGTGGTTTTGTTGCGCTCAGTCTTCGACAAACTTGTTCCTTGGTTTTTCATAGGTGTATCACCAGCACCCAAGTTGAAATACGTAGGAACTGAATCATGACCAGCAGGTTTGGTTCCTTTTTTAAAACCTGACTCTCCTTTCATAAACCCAAGTTCTTTTGTCCCTGTTCCATTTTGGCCCACACAGGGGAACATGATCCCTGCAGTCGACCTCATATTGGATGTAGGCGTCCCTGGGGGAACTGGCCTACATTGAAGAATAGATGGAACCTTGCTGCCAAACTCTGAACGGACACTACTGATAAGAGCACCAGAATCAGTCGATGCATGAATGCTCTTGGGGTGGAGAAGGTTTGACTTATTCTGAAGAGCAGTGGTGAAGGACGAGCTCAAACCAATGGCAGGCTTAGGTGATTTAACCGAAGGATTAACTGGCGAAGATGTTTGCATGGTTCGGATAGCAGATTGACTTTGGTCTCCACTGCTGATGGCCCTCGCATCCTCCCTCTGGACCTCAGGAAGCATCTCAAGACATTTAGCCTGTAAAAACATATATACAATGATACTGAGTGTTGTGTTGACACCTCAAAAGAATCATGCGGTAGAGCCTATAAGGTGTTGAAGAAAATAGGCTTCTTCCATTCATCCAAAAGGAATAGGACATTTGTGTTGAACAAACACTCTCTTTATTCAACAATATAGGACGTTTGAAACTTTGGCAATCTTAAGCATGTAACTTTTGATATGAATATGTTAGCGAACAACTATGAGATTGCTATTCTGTCAAAATATATTTCATGAAAATCTATTGGTACTATTTTGATGTGATCAATCCAATTAGCTTTTTATAAATTAGTAGTCAAAGTTAAAGATGTGTGATCACACACTTTCCAAATTGTCATGTCTCTCCAAATGGAGGCAGTATTGTATTAGTTGCAGTATATCATGTTTGGAGGTCCACAGAGTGGCCCGATAGGGTCATGGAGAGATCCAGCTATTACCCATTACATTAGATAAAAAAATCATGACCAACATTTGCTCATGCGAATTTCTTTTTCTGTACATTAGCTGTCAAACATTTAAGTGGTTGACTGCACACATTCTAAAATGGCAACATAGAGAGAAGTCTTAAATTAAGTCCCATCAATTGCCTATGCATATATTGTGAAGACAACAAATCACAAATTCTTTTCCTGGCAAAATAAGTCAAAACAAAACTATAGTAGGGAAGTACTTACCACTAAACCTTCTCTCCATTGAGCAATTGTACTGATTTTGGATGCAACCTCTTCACCAGAGGATTCCAGCACATTTTGCTCAAAGCTCTGAAGGCTCCGATGAACATCATATGCTTCCAAGTACCGATAACGCTGAAAGAACAATAAGGAAAAACAGAAAGTCCTTGGATAATTAGCTTCTGATGTGTTCTGTTTGATGGGAAGTTGGAAATATATGCATATATCAGTAGCTCATGGTAGTACTTTGAATTGAACTGACAACACTAATGCTTAGTTTTCTATTACAAATTCAATTAGACTACAGCAATTGAAAACATACAAAAATCTAAAGAGGAGGGACACAATATCAAAATTATAAATTATTTTAAGTTTTAACAAAATGAATGCACCAAATGTTAAGATATCCATAAAGCATGATAATAGAAACTGTACGAGGCAAGAAAAGACTCCTACAGAGTACAGACAAGAGACACATTGGGTGCAAACTTCCAAGTTATCACTTCTTCTAACATCACAGCGCCACTGATTAATACTTTACTCATTATATTATTCGAATACAGATAGTATCTCTACATGTACAAACTAGTAAGAATCAATTTTGCAAATGTGCAGATGCTTAAGTTTATGGTTTCAGTACTTCTGCATCTAAAAACTAATTCTAGCAAAAGTAGTAGATGTTTATTATGTTAGAACATGTGCACCTGCAAAAATTAAATGCAATGCAAAAAAATCCTATACAAATTTAATAGAAAATGCAACGCAATGTGCCAGAACAAGAAAGACAAGTGGTTGTAACACCACAGTTAAAAAAAAAAACTGAATCTATTGATTTTTTTCAGGGCACTCTGCATGGTTTTTTCACAGGTGTAGAAATTCTAACATGGGACACATATATACTATTTCGGGAATTTTCAATACACATCAATACCTACAACTCAAACTACAGCCAGACCCGCATGTACAAAATCTACTATCTAATAGCATACAGGAACTTCTGTATTCATGAAAAATATGCTGCAGTAGCTAGGCTTTGCCACTTTGAATTCTAACTGTTATATTTGTTCATTTGACAGCTGAAAGATGTAAGTGGCTATTGTAATATGAAGTAGCATGTAAGTAAATGAGAAATGAATCATATGATAATTTCATGACACCAGGATATCATACAGGTACAGTATCATGTAAGCATGACCCTGAAGACATATAGGCATACAGACCATTTACCTGGAGGTAGAAAACAACGAGCAGGCTACCACATGGCCCTGTGGGCCTCTCACGAGCAGAATCAAAGAGGGACTTGTGAAGATGTTTCTCCTCCTCAGAATCCCAAGGCAGATCAATCATTTTTTCGACTATGTTTCGATCAATGCAGATATCACAAAACTCAGTCATCATCACCTCAACATGATACATCCAAGAATTTATGTGAACATCTTCAACATGAGCCGTATCTGCTGGTCTTTGCTCTTTTACCCTAGAGCAGTAGCTCCTATGGAACATAAATGCTTCTGTTACATGGCCGTATTCAATTCTTACACGAAGTGCAGTCACTGCCTCACTAAGACATAACATCCCATCTTTCTCAATGTTTGCAGCAGTGGAGAAGCTATCACACCCTGTGCAATTTAAGACGACTAGTGCCACATCAGGTTTGTGGCGTTCAAGAAGAACTTGCGCTATCTTTGGATGTGTTTCCTTGCTAGAAATCTTAGGAAGAAGAGAGCATGCCTCCTGCACACAGAGTAGATGGGCATCACAAAGTTCAAATACAAGATCAGTAGCAAGTGAATAAGCAAGCTGCAGTATTTACAAGCAGAACTCAAGTTCCACTGGCACCATAGGTGGAGAGGGGGGATTCCGCAGGAATTCAGAAAACAAATGACTGTTCTAAGCACTGAAGTAGCATGCATCATAAACAACACTTCAATGCAAAGGGTGGATGAAAATCAAGGCAGCACCTAAAGTGACAGTCCACTGCAACACACCTCTCCATTTACGTGCTTATTCAGTACTGTAAAAAAATATAAACTATGTACGAGTTGCTAAATTAATCGACAATCCTAGCAGGGGCATCATTTTTGGTTAATGGTAGCCACTACCACAACAACAGTACAAATCAAGAAGTTCAGATCATGTATTTGATACAAATAAGCAAGTTATATTTCAGGAGATTAGACTCCAAAAGTGAATGCAGAACTATACATGACTTGAATATATAACAGAGGGAAAAACACCTGAAATACTATGGGATATACTAACAGGCTCCATAGATGTATGCTAAAATGGCACCCTGTCAGCTGAATTACTGAAAGCACTATTTCTCTCTTTTTCAAAATATTGTCCTCCAAAGCAACTTCATAGAACGATAAAATAAACACATGTAACAGTAGCATTTTAGTTAGTTGAATTCCAAGTAAACAATATGATCCCATTAAACATGCATGACTAACTGTACTTGATCTCAAAAAAAGAAAAAAGACTAACTGTACTTCAGCATTCAAAGAAGACTAGGAAGCCCAAATATTCCAAAAGGGTCTTTCTACAAAAGGCAAGCTTGAAGCAATTGTGACCAAGGAAGATATAATGTGAATCGTTGGTCAAATAGGATAGGCAGGTAATTCGGAAAGAAGTGTTGATCACTCAAATAGCTGTTAAAACTCTCAAGCACAATAAGAACAGATACATGACTTGGAAGCAAAGCAACATTGATAGATTATATATTTGCACGACACATGCAGCGATACTAACAAGTAACAACATCATGTCCAGAAAAGACGGGTGTGAATCAGTTACCTCCAAAGCCTGTGAAGAGTGATCATCCAAAAGACAAAACACTAGGCATTCAAGCAAAGTTCTACTAGAGATGCCAAATGTAGCAGCAAAATCATCCACAAGATACCTCCATTCTGAATCTGGTCTGGTCCAATGCCGATCAAATATGTAGTATAAGAACTAAAGAATGTCAAGGATAAAGAAAAAGTAGCATCTTTCAAATTTTTGCAAGTAACCTTGTAAATGTAAAATTCGCTATCTGACAACAGAAAAAGGATACAGTTGCTTGTTTTGCAACCACCATGTCAGATCCTCCGTGCAGAAAGAGTATATCAACTACCTCGCGTAAGTTTTTAAATGGATAACTATTGACATTAGACTGATCAATTATGGAACGGAACATAGATGATGATTGTTCATTCTGCAAACAGGTGATTTCCCCCTCTTCCTCATTATCAATATAACTTTGTTGATTCCCAAGGTTTTGTAGCGCCTGCTCGATGAAAAGTATACCCTGGTTGGCTTCGTCATAACCTGATGTTTTACCAGAAACTTCAGGCCATTGTCGCTCCTCTGCATATGTTTTTCTTTTAATCACATCAGCACTCCAAGTTGCAAAACTAGCATAGCGAGAGGGAATCTTCTCAAGAAATTCATGCCTGATGCACCAAATCATGGCTTCCAAATGCTGTAGGAAAAGCTCCAAAATGAACACTTCATGAAGAAATAATGATAGTGTAAGAAATATCTAATTACTTCTCTTTGAAAATCTTTCAGTAAAAAAAAGGGATGGTCAACATACATGAATGAGTTGGAGAAACGGAAAGGGAAAGAGAGGATAAAGAGGGATGAATGTTGCTGCAGCTATCCGTATTCCAGTCTTACATGATCTATGTATCCAAATCCATTCGTATGACACCATAAATAGAAGCAAACTGCTCAATGAAACTACACCTCCCAGCATAATCATCCTATAGCAATTCCCAAATACTTATAGTTTGTTGTTTTAGGGTTTGTTATTGGTTTGTTGACAGCGAGTCAGTGACATAAAATCCCAGCTCTGGAGTTAAGAAACAATACCTGTTTTGCCTTCATTGTGTTCTCAATGAGTTGATGCAGGTCATTTACGTGAGCTGCTTCTCTGAAAGATGTGATCATAGCTTCAAGAACGCTGCAAATTCCTGACAACTGAACTGCAAGCTTCTGCAGCTGTGGTAACTTAGACTTCATTATCTCTAATCCAGATCTATCTAAGGTGAGGTCAAGGTGTTACAAACAATATAAGAATAACCCTTACCTCCCCCTCAACAAGCGTATCTGTGCTTGCATGCAGAGATGCAAGGCTCGTAATAATACATAAAATTCTGTAATTTGAACTAGAACCGATTAATTAAATGTTGGTGGATACAGATCATGCCTATCTCTGATACGAGTGCATTAACAGCCCTCTTGCACCAGTCCTTGATGACCACCTCGTCCAAAAGAAAAGCCAGAAGTGGATCACTTGACACAGCACTCTCATCCAAACAAACATCGGTAATATCTGGTCTGAATGTCAAGGTAACAGAAGGGAAAAAAAAAGGCACCACATAAACAATGACAATGAAACTGTGTTTACCAAATTAAAGCATAAGTAACCTTGTAAAGAGGATACAGTGGCAAATCAGAGAGACCAGATTATTCTGAAGCGCAACATCAAACAAGGAATGCAGCCGCTGGACATCCATGTTAACAGGATCACCGTGGCCTTCTCTCTCCTGAAACCTTTCATCATGCTGCTTAGAGATAAGCCCGGCTTCCAAGCATTTGTGGTAGAGGCGGAGCCGCACCCTATTCCCATCATCAGGTATCGGACTTCTGCAAATTGGGCAGACATCGCATCTCTGGCTACACTCAGCACACAACGAGGCGTGCCCGCATGAGTTCAGCACGTGCTGGACATAGCGGCCGCAGCTACTCAAGTCCCTAGTTGCACGGCAATGCTCAATTCTAGCCTCCTTGCTTAGCTCAATGAGATCAATGGTCGCCAACTGCTCCAACGCATTCTGCCAACATAAATTTCATATATCAGCAACTAGGCATGGCATTTTACCACGTATAAATGCACTTCTATTTCGTAAACATTATATGGGGCTATTCAAGTGACAAACATGTAATGAGAGATATAAGAAACAGAAACAAAAAGTTGAAGTCACATGCACATCCAAACAGTTAAAGCACCTGGCTGCTCGACAGGTGAATGGAAATCGTGCGGGATTGTGTATCCGCAGCAAATCAGACACTACGCCTACAAGCAAATGAAATGACGAAGGACACTCGCTGTGACTTAAACAAGCAATTCCCTTTGTAAAAACTACTCCCTCCGGTCTGTTTTAATTGACGCGCGTACAGCATACACATGAAGGCAATCTTCACAAGTTGGCGTCAATTTAATCTGACCAGAGGTAGTAGTTGCGATGAAATTGAGCTTAGTAGGCGGTGTATCTACAACATCACAAACGATTATGCCCAGATTTTAGGGCATATCCAAGCTAGTTTAGTCAGATAACCATGTGACTGCTACAGAAGATGCGCTCTGTAAGGTTAACCATATATTCATATGTTTAGTTGTTTGCAGTTGATGAATAGTACATACTAAATCTATCCACTTTGGTACTAATAACTGGTAACTACATTTACCATCTACCAACAATGCTAAGCTAGCATAGTAGTAGAGCATGTTCCGGTGCTGACCAAAACATTTTACCGTTGACCAATTCGGGTCAATAGCATGTAAACTCCGAGCATGTTACGGTGAGACGAAACAGAGTCTGTTCTGCAGACCAATACCTAATTGACTCTCGCTCGTATACAAATCCAGGAATGAGGGGAGGAGGGGGTTGCCGGAGTACGGACCTGGACGGCGGCGCTGCCGTACTTGGGAGGGTGCCTCGGCGACGAAGGGAGCGCCTCCATCCGCGCACCTCTCCAGCACCCACGGCTCCGGCGGCAGCTACCGCGTCAACTGGATGCTCCCAGTGATTGCGGCGCCCCGGCGAGGGAGAGGGAGAAGCCGGGCGAGGCGGCTGTCAGCAGGCGAGAATCGGCGCTCCGCGAAATCTCAAAGGAGCCAACGGCGCCGCCTACTCGCCTAGGTCTGGTCTGGGGGTTTGGGTTGTTTTCTTAAATCGATTTAGCTGGGGGTTTTTTTCGAAAAAAAAGATTTAGATGGTCTTTTTAATGCTTGGATTTTTTTTATTGACGATGGATTTCATCTGCCATTATTTCAATTTATCGATTTAGTTCTGATATTTCAATATACTCCCACGATCCATGTTAAAAGTCACTAGGTATGTATCAGACTGAGCAATATTTTCCAGATTTTGTAACATGTGATAGGCCAGCTCCAATGCCAGAACCACTCAAGAGGCCACTGACCTTTCATCAAGAGCTGTGTAACCTTGTGGTTAACTGCCAGGTTCCAATTGGAATGTCTTCCGAAAAACAAGTTTGCAATTGGAAAAATTACGGTTGTACTCCTCCATTTCAAAATCTAAAACGCGTTCTTGATTTCACACGGTCTCAACTTTGGCTATATGGAAGTTTTTTTAAGTGGCACCGTTGTATTTTTCTTAAGAAATATGTTTATTTCACATTCTTAATAGAATTTTGTATTATGAAAATTATAAGTGGAGAACACAGTAAAGTTATATGTTGATTATCAAAAGGGCCAAACACCCACCCATTACATTTTGGGATAGAGAAGTATTAATCAAAATAGCATATCATGTACTACGACATAAGCAGCTTCAACACAAAAATCAACGACAGCTAACCGGTGCCGGATGAGTAATGAGTGCTCCTCCCCCTAGGATTTAGATGATCAGGTCGCATTGCAGTGTCATTCCACATTTCTTTATCCGATTCAAAGTCGAACACTGATAGTGCTAGACATTCATTCCTCCTGCCATATCCGAATCGGCGAAAAAGCACCCGCTTCATTCGCACCCCCCATGTAACACAATGCACTAAAGCAGGCAACCAGAACAGCTACATGGCGTACAAGATACAAAAGGTGCAGACTGTTGTTGCTTCAAGCCTTAGACACAACACTGAAGAGCAATACATTCCAAATGTAGCAATTCAAGAACACACACCATAAGTTGGCCAAGGCCAACTATCTGTAGCATTGCCAGTCTAATGGTTCCAAATTTATTTCCTGTAACAAGGAACCAAGCTACCATGAAGAATAGTTTATGCACTTCAATACTTTCCAAGTCATCCTTACTCTACTACTCATGAGCAAGGCAATCAATCACAACAAATACAAGTTTCTTTTCCACAAGTATTAGCAAGCCATAAGTCTATCGTCTGTTGTTTCTACTTACAATAAGGCTACTTGTCTTGTGGTGCAGCAGCAGCAGCATCATCAGCAGTGGCAGCAGTGGTAGCGAAGTTACTAAGGCCCAACTTGAACATGTCAAGATTTACTCCATTGTCTACCAGAACACATGTAACTCCCATTTTTGATATCTGAAGCAAGGGAAGAGAAGATATTAGTCGTTAAAATCAGTTAGACACATGAATGTTTGTATAAAAGAATTCACATGTGAGTAATCACTGACTGCAATATCACACACCATCAAGAATAAAACCATCAGCTAGAAACAGAAAGCCAAAGAAGTCTCAAAAATCTGGTGTGGGATAAATCTAAAAGGATTTGTTCCTTGAAAACATGAAACAACATATTTCCAGCTTAAATGGTTATGTAATCTTGAAGCCAGATCATGGGACTTCTTTTGAAGCATACTTCTGTTAGAGTACGTAATGGGCTTGGGCTGGTGGTATAGCCCGTTGGTCTTAGGGTTAATTAGAGATAAGGGTCACTTGCTTAAGGATCAAGTAAACCTCTCTATATAAGGAGAGGAGACGTATCAATCTAATCAAGCAAGAATTAAGAAGGAAATCCCTTCCCTCTTGCCACCGGCCGTGGGCAAGGCCCCCAGCCGGCCCTCTCGCGCCATCCCTCTAGCAGCACCATAACAATTTGGTATCAGCTTTCCGGGTTCAATCATGTCCAGCCATCCCAGGCCGGTGCTGGCCACCTCCACCGCGCCGCTTCCCGTCGCCTCACCGGAGATCGCCCCATCCGCGATTCCCCGGTTCCACCGCCTTCCTGGCTGGTCCCACGGGCCCGCCGCCCGTGGCATGGCGCACCGGCCTCGGCCGGCCGCGGCAGCCGCTGCTGCGGCGCCGCCGCCGCGCCGGCTGCTGCTACAGTCCCCGTTGCCGCTTCCACCATCTCCGGGCCGGGCCTACCTCGGCGCCGGGGGTCCTCTTCTCCAGCAGCCGGCCGCCTTCTTCCCCCGGGACGTGAAACAGCAGGCCGCCGCCACCAACATCGCCGCTCACCTGTCCTCACGACGCCCTCGCCGTTCGCGCGCGCAGCCACCGCCACCCGTCGCGCTTGCTATCCTCACCGACGCTATCCTGTCGTTCGGTGGGCAGCCCAGACGGGCGCGTCGCCACCAACACCGCCGGCTGCCGCCGCCGTCCCCTTTCGGCGGTGTGGGAGCGACCTTGGCCCCGGCTCACATCGACACCGCTCGGGATGCCCTTCCACCAGGTCCGTTTCCTCCGTCGCCGTCACGCGGCTTGGATCGCTATTCGCCACGTGTCGGCGGCGCGGCTGGCGCGCGCGGCCTCCTAGTGCGTCGGCGTGTGCGGGAGATGCGTGATTTGCAGCTGCAGCTCCTCCAAGTTGCGCTTCGTTGCGCAACGGACCTCGATCTCGTCCGTTGCGTCGGGGATCTTGGGCGTGCGGTTTCCCCCACGGGCGCCGCGGCAGACCTCAAAGTATGCGCCATCGACAGTCATCCGGGAGAAGGCATGGTGTCACCTACAGGAGCGCACCGCGTAGCACCACCGCATTCCGCCGCCGCCGCCGCGCGGGCTCCTTTTGTTACGCTGGTTTCCATGGGATCCGGGTGGCTGTACAGTGCGTCCGACGGGCGGATGGTGTCCACTTTATGTTCAGGGGTCAACAATAAAGGGTCCTAGTCCATTTCAGGTTGAGAGTAATAAAACAAGCCGAGATGTAAAAGGCTTGTTTTTAGGTGTTAGGTTTGTGTTGCGTCGAGTTTTGCGGACGAGCAATGTCCAGTGTCCTGTAGTGTTAGAGTACGTAATGGGCTTGGGCTGGCGGTATAGCGCGTTAGTCTTAGGGTTAATTAGAGATAAGGGTCGCTTGCTTAAGGATCAAGTAAACCTCTCTATATAAGGAGAGGAGACGTATCAATCTAATCAAGCAAGAATTAAGAAGGAAATCCCTTCCCTCTTGCCACCGGCTGTGGGCAAGGCCCCCGGCCGGCCCTCTCGCGCCATCCCTCTAGCAGCACCATAACAACTTCCCACTAGATACCCACATAAATTGAAAATTCGGAAGTAGAAAGCAAATATTAAACCACACTAAGCTAGCTTATCAAATAACTTTCAGCTCTGAAGAGCCCGAAACAAACATAATCGAAACTTCCGAAGCTTATAACAAATATTTAATCAACATATTGATGGAATGGCAATTTCAAGAATATTATGTGTGGTCAATAAAAGATATTCCCCCAAAAAGCTGATGATAACCCTGGCATGTTGAATAAACACTCAACTGGAGACTAGACAGTGAAAATTCTAAACCAAAATATTCAACATCATGGATATTTGTTTTGGATAAAGTAACTGCAGACAGAATTAGCACATTACCGTTTCAATATTTCTGTCCTCATCGTCAAAGAAGAGCATAGACTTATACGGAACCCCAGTTTTTCTCTGGATCTTTTGGAAATGCTCTGTCTTGTGAGTCCAGCTGGAGAATATTTCCTTCATACAACAATGGCCAAGAGTAAGCGATACTCGCACATGTTTGCACCTTTATAAAGAATACAGAATGCTCTTCTACTATACTAATGGGACGTGTTTCTTTTTCAACTGTGTACTAAAGTTAATATGAACAACAAAATCCTCTTGACACGTCCTTGAGTTTGCGGTAATCAGATTAAAGGAAAAAAAATATATGTAAAATGCCTGTTCCCAA
This sequence comes from Lolium multiflorum, assembly GCA_030979885.1. NCBI lineage: Eukaryota > Viridiplantae > Streptophyta > Magnoliopsida > Poales > Poaceae > Lolium > Lolium multiflorum. The sequence continues at coordinate 84,517,379 of CM061750.1, forward strand.
TTTTCTCAATCAATAAAACTGGCCATGTGTGCAATTATCCCAATAACAATCTATATTACGTGTGACTTTCAGTGAATCAATGAGTGCGTTCTGCAGTAAACTTAGATTTAACAGAAAAAATCCTCTTCACGCATTCTTGATTCTGCTTCCGGTCAGCCTAATGTTTTCGTTATTTTTGTCCGGTCAAACTGAAGAAAGAAAAGCTGTATGTGATCAAGCTAAAAGAAGAAAAACATTTCCCTGTAAAGTACTACATCCTTTACTCCAATTTTAGTTTGTACGAAATCCAATTGCTAACAATCATGGTGCATTTACATCAAAATTTCTAGCTACTTACATCCCAAGGCCGATTGCTAACAAAGCAACAAGCTACTACCTGAATTCTGGTGCGTCGAGGCAAGCATGGAGTTCAGAGCAAGGTAAAGTGCAGCAGCCTGTATGAAAACCAGCGGCCAGACGAGCTTTACCTGCGCGACGAACATGGGCTGGAGCTCCAGCTTGTCGATAAACACCCTGGCGATGTCGGGGGTGGGCGAGCGAGACGCAATCGCCATGTCGACCCCCTTCTCCTTGAGCGCGCACATGATGCCCTTGGCATGCCGGAACAGGCTCGGCGACTCCCTCTTGGAGCGGCACTCGCTGACGAACGAAAAAAGCCAGTCGACCATGGTCAGTTACCATCCTAGTAATGGAGAGGAGGGGGGCGAGCACACGGACCAGTAGAAGGGCCATAAGGTGTAGTCGAGGTCGAAGACAACGAGGCGCGGGAGCACCTGGAAGAGGCCCAGGATCTGCAGCGCCTCCGCCTTCACCCGCTCGTCGCCCATCCTGCCTCCTCCTGGCTGCGGCGGCGGCGGTCACACGCCAGGCTCAGGAAGGTATGTGTATGTCCCTAAGCTGAAAAATCCAAGATATATTATTTTATAGCCAAGATTAAATTCATATCAAATTGAAGAAAAGAACCATCTACAAGTATTTTCGTTTGAAACATCAGACACAGGTTGCTTCTTAATTTGAGGTACATAAAATATATACTATTGCTATGTTTGTACTTTGCCGTTCCTAGGCTGGAAGATCTTAGTTATCAACAACTATTGCAGACTAGAGTATGATAAAGATTATAATTTAAAAAAAACTATGCCGACAAGATAATCCAAGACTATAAACCTATGCTGACAAGATAGCAGATGGGATGGGCAAAAGACATATAATAAAGGTCAGATTGGGCATACCTAGAAATAACTTAAGAAATGAGAAACTCCAAGAGGCGCCAACAAGATACTGACACTAGCTCTTAACATTTACCAAGCCAATATTGAGTAGCATCATACAAAATTGGTCAAGCATAGAGCCAGATGGAGCAGATGCAAAATCTGAATTCATGTTACTCTACCAGGATACCAAGATATGGTTACCAAACTATACAAGGTTGCCAAATTGGAGAACCAATGCCCCTGACTGGAAATACTATGTGGTATATACAAGCTAGTGACCCAAAAACGTTGGGCTCAACCATCCGGAGAAGAAGATGCCGGTGGCGATGCCTTCCCCTCCATCCTCCCTTCCTCCATCCGAGACCCTCGCGGCACCAGAAGTGCTGCTCCCTTCCCTCCCGCCGCGCACGGCGGCGACACCAAGAAACCCTAGGGAGAAGGGGAAAAGGGGAGGGGGCGCGGTGACTCACCGGAGACCAGTCGCCGGAGGAGGATCTCGTCGGCGCCGTTGTGCTTTGCCCGCCGCCGTCGCCTCCTGTTGCCGTCGTCGCCTCCCTCTCCCTTTCCACGACTCGTGGCTGAGAAAACCCCAAGGTAGGGCTTAGCGGGTCGGGAAATTTTGGGATGGGCCGGGATATCACCCAAATATACCTGAGAAGTAAACGGGCCGTTCGGGATTTGCTCGTGGGCCGGTAATTTACCCTCTCAACCCCAAAAAAAACCTGACAAGCCTGGAGGATTTCTGTTCGCTGGAACGAACCAGAGACGAGCTCACCAGCATCTCGGCGCCGCCTGACGCCGTCGCTCCCTCTCTGTCGCCGGTCACACCACCCTCTGGCCACCACCAGCACGCTACCTCCGGCCACCGATCTTCCTCCCGCCCCCGAACCTTCCAGGTCCCCGCCGCCCAGCGCCTCCCCTTCCCTTCCCCGGTCCCCCCGAACCCTAGCGGAGCCGACAGAGAAGAAGGCCGGCGTTCGCGCTGCACGTCTCCGGCGGTGCGAAGAAGGCCGGCAGCGCCCCACCCCCACTGTCCCACGAATTAGGTACCTTCTGGCTTCTGCAGTTTTGCTCTTCTGCTTTGGCAACTCAAAATTGTAGACATTTTACAAATTATTTGCAAGTTAGGAGAGATTGATTCTTTAGGATCGATGTCAAATGTATTGCAGCCAATTATTAAAATAGATTGAAACACTTTCGTTGTCGAATTTTTTTAAGAATGAAGAGAACCAGAGACATAAGCCCCATAAAAAAAGTAGTCTTCTATGAGCTTTCGAAAGTATGTAGGCCAATTTTTATGTAAAATTTACATTTAACCATGTATTATTATATGTTTGTAAGATAATAAGGTTAGTGTTAAATTATATGTTAGTATGCTGACATTGTTCTATGTGTGTTTAATTTTTTTTATGAAGGTGGACCACCCTGCTTCAAACTCCTAGATCCGCCACTGGGTAGGAGCCGTGAAGATGTCGGATTTCCAGACCTCCACGCACCGGGAGCGGTGGATCTTCCAGCCTCAGGACCTGGTGACCCTTCCCGATCCATTGTTTCTATTTCTGCGCTCGGTGCCCCAGGGTTGCTTTGGCCATCCTGGGACGGCTAACCTATAGCCTACCGACTCCTGCCCATGGTATGATGCTGATGCATGTAATAATTATGCTTGCAGATAGATAAGTGGACGGGGGTGAACCGGCGTTCCGCCGAGACCCTCGCGCAGGTTGGGTTCTCCTGGCGTCATTGCATTCAGTTCACTTGTTTATAGATGAGTAATGGCTGCTCATTTTTCCTTTAATTTTCTTTGTGAAGTATGGAACGACGCGGTTGAAGGTGGACCCTGTCGACGGGTCGATATCGAACCCGGAACCTGCGCCCGATCACGGTACGTGCCATTCGATGGTTTCTGCTGCCTATAAGTTCTGATTGGTACACATGAGCATCGAAAGCAATATTTTGTTTGTGCTACTTTCAGTTCAAAGTTTTCTTCTTTCATACTTACGCTTGCGCTTGGCCAATGTTCATTGCAATGTAAGTTTGTGCGAAGCGTGTACGATGGCTCGCATTTGGATGTAGAAGTGCTAAATCACTGTTTTTAATTCAGTTGTCGGGAGCTCAAGTGTGAAGCCTCTATCCTGCGAAGAGGAGCAAATGATGCGGAGATTTTACGAGCAGAAGATTCAAGAAGTGTGTAAAGCATTCAAGTTCCCCCACAAGATTCAGGTAAAGCACTCCTCTTCCAGTATACAGTGTCTTTGCTAGCTTAATGGTCGTGTGCTAACAGTCAGTTGTTACCTTGCAGGCTACAGCAATAATATATTTCAAGAGATTCTATCTGCAGTGGTCTGTAATGGAGCATCACCCAAAGCATATTATGTAAGCAACATTGGTAAATATGAATAGTTTGTGGTTCTGAATAGACAAGATCCTGGTGTATCAAATACTCAGCTGAGATTATTTGTTGCTCAAACATAACTAAACAACCATGCAAACAAATGGAACCATGTATTCGTCTATTAAAGGCAATTATGTATGTGTTCTAATTGAAGATAGAAGTATGGGTGTTTGTAGTGTCTTGTGTCCCTATCAGTCAATGTCTTTCCTTACCCTGTTAGTATGTTGCCAGGGACCAAGTTAATCGATTTTAATTTGACAGGTTAACTTGTGTATATTCTTCTTGCAAAGTGGAAGAAAATCATGTTTCTGCTGAGGAACTTGGCAAAGGGATTAACCAGGACCACCAGATTATTCTAAATAACGAAATGATTGTTCTAAAAGTAAGCCATTTCCATATCGAGTTTTTAGCGTTTCCAAGCAAACAGAATGTGACACTAAATTTTTTCGTTTCTTCCAGTCTTTAGATTTTGATCTGATCGTTTTTGCTCCATATCGATCTATCGAAGGGTTTATTGATGACATGGATGTAAGTTTCGTGTGAACATTTCATGATAGTCAGCATTATAAATTCATCATATTTGAGCTTGTCGTATGGCTCCTTTGGCTAATGCCAGTCTTTTTTTCCTTCCTACAAAGGATTTTTGTAGGGCAGGGAATGGTGCACACCAACGGTTGAAGGTCATACATTTCTTTGACCCTTTTGCCATACTGTTCAAGAGCACAATAATTAAATGTTTACTGTGTTACCCTTTACTACATGTGTAGGAAAAATATGTTCTATATTTTACTTAATCTTTCCACCCTAGTATGCTATGAATGGCAGTTACACATTATATGCAATCCTAATCATTGAGAAATAATATGATTTAATGAGGAATGTCTGGTTTGGTTAACCCTGAAACTTGTAGGTGAAGGCAATTGAGTACACTAATGGTTTTACTAATTGCTAGTATCAAGATCGTAGCATTAACTTCTGAGGATCATTTTATAAATACTGTCATATAAGAATAAGGAAAAGATTGAATTATTTTATCTACAACCTCTGGATCCCCTTTGTTTGGATAACAGATGAATGTTAGCTGTGAAAATTGAGTTGGTGTCAGAATTGATTTGGGATTGCATCGGCAAAAGGATACCGAAAACATAAAAGTCTATCAATTTTTCTACCTCACACTGGCTTTGTTGAACATTAACTTTTATCACTTGTTTCTAGTCGACAGTAAGATACATCATATAAGTATTACGACCAGTTAATTAGCCACATAGGCTAAGAGGCAAATAAATATTGTAACTTTTTTGTGTCACTTGCTCAAACAATAATTCAACCATCCATTACATGGAAAATAGTCCTAATGTGGAAATTTGGCTCGATGTAAAAAAAATGCTCTTTCAGCTTGTTCCTTATATGGAACGAAAGATAGATAGTACAAATAACAAAAATGCAAGTTGGAAGTTAAAAAAAACATGCAAAAGTTGTATGGCTGCCCTGCTTATGCATCAGATGCTTGTATTGTAGGATTTGTACCAAACTGCGAATTCTCATGTTGACAGAATGATGTTGACCGACGCACCTCTTCTCTATACTCCTGGACAGGTAATCTTGAGCTATCAATAATATAGATAATCTTCAGTTAATCTGTTTTTGTCTAAAATATTAAAAAAAAACTGCTACAACACTGCCATTTTCATAAATTACTTGGTTAATTTGTGTCTAATTAAGAAAGCTTTATCCTATGTGTCAAGCTTGACGTGTTCAAACCTCAGTTTCTACCCATATCTTATATGACCTGATTAAATAGTGTTCCTATTTTTACAGTTGGCATTGGCTGCTCTGTACAAGTCCAATGATGCACTCAAGGTCCTCGATTTTGAAAGGTTGTAAGCTTCTTATCTGTGTTTATCCTTAGTGTGTTGGAACTTTGTGTTTCATGATGCTATTGTTCACTTTTCCATTTATTCATTGTTGATCTTGCTAAATTCATTGATTGTTTGCAGATACTTGGAAAGTGTTTTTTCAAGGCAACGCCTTGATTGTCCAGTCGAACAATTTGTTCAGATAATGAATACGATTAATTACTTGGTGAGGACTTTTACCTGGCTTGGTACAAATACAATTTGACATAATTATGTAAACTCCCACCAAGAATTGTTCTTTAACTGCGTGTTTCATTTCACCGGTCTGCACAAACACGTTGTGTTAGCAGAAAAGGATTAGATAAGGTGGTGCTTCCATGCTTTGTTTAACATATGTGACTTTTCCGGAGGGTATTGGCTATCTATTGACCTGGCAGAGAGTACCACCCGTTCTTGTTTGCTTGCATCTTCGATTCGCATAGACATCATGGATGATGCTTGAGGGTTTATTTTTATACATATGTGACAGTTTGCATGCGGATGATACTTGATGAGGGTCTACTTTTATACATCAGAGGGTTACCCCACATTCTGGAACACCCAGAGCTGTCAGATTGATGGATTTTCCGACATCTAATCATCAATGTGCTGTACTATTCGCGTATTTCTGCAGGTTGACCGGCTTCAAATACTTACTCAAGAAGACATGAAACATGCTGATCGCAAGCTGAGACATTGCTTGGATGAGTAGGCCCTCTCATCTCTTTACAGGCCTGCATGTCCTCCATTACTGGTACCCTTGTATGCTCATGCCCTGGTATATGGAAATTTGTACAGGCACAAGAAGAAAGAAAAGAAGCCGAAGCACAAATCAAAAAGGACTGCTGGCGATGGCCGGCAGTAAGTACCTTGTGAGGGCAGCTGTGCTGTGTAAGAACCAGTTCTGGAAAACGCGGCGGTAAGGACTTTTACCGCACCGCTGTTATGCGTTTAGCTTTATCCTGCGACCAAGTTATGATACAAGTATCTTGGTCTACTCAGGCTCTCCGGTTGATGATCAGACTTCGACTCCGACTTCTCGACCCATTGCACCAGCGATGCTGAGTTGATCTCCTAACCAGCTTAGGCCTTGGCCTAGGACAAGCAATTTACAGACGAGGCGGCTTACTGTGGTGACCTTCTAGGCAATTTGCACGTGCTGTGCCAACAATCTCTATGTGTTCTGTAATAACTTCATAAATTTATTGGAGTAACTTAACTGTTTGTCGCGCCTGTAGAGTGTAAAACATTGGATGCTATATTGATGTAAGTTAATTCTTCGGCACATGGGGAGAGAACAACCTCGAGGTGTAAAACTTTAGATCTACTTTGTTATATTCAGGAATGATACAGAACTACCTGGCTGTGCCAAGTAAAGTTGCTAGAGTTAATCTTCATTTGGGCTTTTTTTCGTTTGCATTTCTGGCCATCAGTTAGCTGACAATCAAGACAATCTGCCTCGACGTTTTACTTTTGTTTGTTGAGAGTCACATTATTTTGACAGTATTGGTTGACAATCACTCTGTTATGAAAGAGACCGAAACTTTTTTACAGTGGCGTACCCATGGCATGTCACCGGATCCGTGTCCCAAACAGATGTGCACGTTTGGAGAAACATATCGTCTTGTTTGCAGAAACTAATTTACATGTCGCAAGCTTATCTATGGAGGGAGAGTATATACAAAATCAAATCTCTAATCAGCATCTCAAGTCAAAATCAATCTGATTTTTTTCTGCCTGGTCAAAATCGCTCTCTCCGCACGTCAAAAATATATTTAAAAAAATCCCTCTCTCCGTAGCGATTTTGCTCTCCGTCACCATCCCGTGCCTTTCCTCTTCTCCCCAATCCGGTCCGATGCGGCGGCGCTAGAATCTCTCCCAAGTCCACCGCCGCCGCCGCCGCCGCCGCCGCCGTGCCCTAGCTCCGCCTCACCGCCGACGCCCACCCCGCTCCCCGCTCCCCAGCCAACCCTCCCGCCTCCCACGGGCGCTCGCCGGCCTCGCCGTTCCACCTCATCGCGCCCCAGCTATCTCCGCTCCGCCCGCAGTCCCGGACATCCATTTTCGAGGTATTATTCTGGTCATCGATGGACGATTGGTTAGTTGTTAAACCCAAAGCAATCTATCTACGGGTTTTGGCACCCCGTCCAGATCCGCTCCTGCTATGGGCATGCTTCCGCGCGACGTGTAGATGATGATCTTCCGTTTTTACAGTTTTAATTTTGGTAATATCTCCGTTAAGCGTACAGAATCATGCGGTCTGCCGCTCCAGAATGATGGTCATCGGCCACAACGCACTGGAGCGATTGTTGCTTGTAGGAAGCCAGAGAAGAGCAATTGTGCAGCAATGTGTGCTGGTGCGACGCCGAGCGAAGACTGCTTGTTCTTCAGCAGCTGTGCTAGGAGGATGAAAGGCAAATTAACTTAGGCAGTTTGTGCAGACCTCTTGCTTGCCATCACAATATTAGCATAGTAGCTGTAACCGATGGCCACCATTTCCGTGTCATGCGCAATTTCTCTCATTTTACACTGTCATGTAGCAAAGTTGCTTATTACCGTGTCACGTTTTGTGTATTTTTAATATAAGGAGTGTGATTCAGTTAAATAGTTGGTACACACCCTCTGTTAAAATTACCAGAAAGCTGCACATTTGTTTTGATTAAGAGAAGCATAGCCTCTGGCTGCCTGCCATCTGGTCATTGGCGTCTCTCACCTCACACATGTCAGTTACACTATGAGATGGCTACTGCATGTCGGATTCGGTCTCATATAATACAGATCAGTGAATGTTTGCATTATTATTGAAATATTGTTGCAGAGTATGTGTACTTTTGTCAAATGCAAGCTCAAATGTGTAGTTTTCTGATAGTCATTGCAAAACATGTCATCTTTGTCCGATTTACTCTTGACTGTCTGACAGTTCTCTTTCTGCAGGAAAGCTAAAAGGAGTGGTGTGGTGTTATCTGGCTTCAAGCCTTCAACAGATTTGCTTTGTCAAAATTGTGCAGCAATCTTAAAGCATGAGGTTAGTAGTCTTAGTTCCTCCTTTGAATCAATAAGAACATGTTTGAAAGATATGGTGCATACTGACCTATTCAGATATGCGCGGTTTATCTATTCGGTTTCGGACTCTTAGTTACTACATTACTTGACTGGAGTTGTTTCAAATATTATCTCTGGACTAGTACAACGATAGAGCATAATCTCATTTTTGTGTATCATCTTGTAAACAAGTGACCAGTGAATGTGTTTGATAAGTGCTGAGGAATATAAAATTCATTTTTTAGTTGCAGCATCACGTGGTGAACTAAAGTTCCTATAGGGAACTGGTTTACCCCCTCTGTCCCAGTTTACATTAAATTCCCAGTTTACATTAAATGGTAAACTGTAGAGCTATCTGTCTAAGGAGAACACACAATTCCCAATTTGGCTCTTGCATGTGATGGTACTATGAAGACTTAGACATCATTGCTCTGTTGCATGCTTAAACAGGATACAGACTAGCTATTGACATCTACAGGGATGTGGCCCTTGGAAAAAAATGAATGTGATTTTGTAGACCCATTTGCATTATTTATGGTTTTGCATATACACATGAAACCATGTTTTTTTTGGCACAAATTGCTGCACTACGATACAGAGGTAAAGAAACGATTGAACTGACTGCATAAGTGTGAGCTAGAACTCAAGTTGCTTGATTTTGCTTCCATTAATTTGACCTTTTTTTTATTTCCAGCTCTAATCGTGTGAAGTGGAATGAGGACAATCTGTATGAGATTGAATCAAACAAGCCAGTGAGGCAGAAGATAACTGAGCCCAAGACACCCTATCACCCTATGATAGATGATGATGGTATATATCTTGTTACCTTTATCTTATCTTATCTAACCTGACCACCGTTATTGTTCATAATGTGCAAGAGCTGAACATTTCTTCCACTACTTGATGTCTAGGGTCACTATCACCAACACGCCCATTCGACAAGTGTCTAGAGGAGACTGTTAATGCTGAAGCTATTTTAACTGCTTTAAATGGTATGGCTTCTTCGAGTAAAAATGATTCAAAGGATGATGATTGGGCAACCTCAGATGATGATGCAGATGCCATGGAACACGATGATGGTTGGTAGCTTCTTGCTCAGTTGCCATTTTGATGTGGTTATTCTGCTTACAGTAATTTTCTATTACAATGTTCTGCTCCATTTGAGTCGATTTAAACGGAAGAAATTTATGTCACTTGCTTTATAGTGAAAAAACTAAGATGTTTTTCGAGTGAGTGCATGGATGATTAGTCTTCAAAGGTTATGCCACGTGTTAGTTCAAGATTGTGATGACAAATCAAGAATATATATAGCTGTTACTACAGGAGGTGTTATCTGTTTGATGGTTAGTTTCTAGAGTAAATCAGCATTTGCCAGTGTGCAATCTATTTTACAAGTTGAGTTATGTAACTCCATGTTATGGTACAGGGACTGTTATGGTATCAAACTTTCTGCATTGAAGTCCATGAGTGATCCAACTAATGACCACTCATATAGCTTTTCTCAGTTTCCTAGCTTACCTAAAGGTTTCACAGCGCTTTTCTAAGACATATTTTATCATTATACTGGGTATAATGAGCTTATAACCAAATTCCAGGGCGCTACTTTGAACAAGTGATTTGTTGGTGTTCATGCAGACTCAGAAGGTGACAAAGGATCTGTGAGTTTTAACGATCATCGCCGTGCTCACTACGATGAATTCCGGAAGGTCAAGGAACTAATGCGCTCTGGATCTCTGGTCGAAGAAGGGGCAAACAACACCCAAAACAAGACAGCTGGAGAGAAGGCGACATGTGATAAGGGCAAACCGTCATCACCTCAAGCATGAGCAACGAGCGTGCAGCTGGTGCCTGCTTTGTGTGTATTGCTGAATCCTTGTTTTGCCTATCAGATCAGACGGTTTTCTGCACGCAAAGAACCTGTACCCCTCTCCCCTTGTTTCGAGATGTTGTGGTTGCCTAGCTACTTATGGTTTCAGTCAACAAGCAAGAAATTGTGTGGGTCACTGCTTATAATACTGGAGTTGAGTTATGTGATTAGCTCTTGAGCAAATTTTCTTCATGAGATCGTGCATTAATGTTTCTGTGATTACCTGGCTTACTGAAAACAGCCTATAAAGAAGGAAATTGAGGCCTGCTTATACAATCCACGTGCTTGTAAGAATTTGATGTCAAAACGGTCTGGTATATCATTTGGCAGGCGTCGCCGGGAAGTACAAGTAGAAGCCTACCCATGACTGAGGCTAGCTCGGACGAGTTTTTAGCCCCTCAAAACAGGGGCTTTTGATAAATTGTATATTCGAACCAATACAACATTCACATTGAATAAAAGTTTTAAATCACACAATAATCGTCATAATTATTACAATAATGTTTTTCGGAACTGCCAATAAATGTTCTAATGGAAGAATTAAACAAATAACAAATATTTCCGCAATCAAACAATCAAGATAACTGTTACACACATACAACAATAGGAAATGAATGTAAAAACTCATTGGCCATGCAACTGCCAGTGGTGATCAATCAGATCTTAGGTGAGCTGGTGATGAGTCTCGGCATTTTCAATGCTGCGATGCGCTGCAAGAAAAGCTTCAATCCGATTAGGGTTCCGCTGGGGCTGCACTCGGGTGCTAACATTGTCAGAAACATGGCAAGTTCAACCCTCTCTCATCTTCAATAATCATGTTGTAAAGAATCACACAACATGTCATGATATCAACAAGAGTTTTCTTGTCCCAAAATCTTGTAGGACCTCGGACAATGGCAAACTTTGCTTGCAAGACACCAAAAGCTCTCTCAATGTCCTTGCGGCATGCCTCTTGATTTTTGGTGAAGCAAGCTTCCTTTCTTGTCAAGGCCTTGTCCTTTTTCTCTTTTATGGACTTGACAAGAGTTGCATAGTTAGGGTAAATACCATCTGTGAGACATGATCAGTTTCGACCTGTTTATCTCGATCCATCGCGTTGCTTGCTACCGACGAAGTCGACGATCTTGAACGTGCCATCGAGATCAGCTCCTTGTCGCCTCTAGTTCCCACAGACGGCGCCAATTGACAAGGTATTAACTTATCAATGCCTACGTATTGTAGACTAGGGTTTAGTTGGAAGTAGAGGGCAAGTAGATCTCGAAGGTTTCAGCCGAAAAGTACTCGACGATTATGAAATTAGGGTTATGTTGACGATTGATTCGATCCTCTCTTTGTCCCTCGACTCCCCCTTGTATAGGAGGCGGAGCCGAGGGATTCATAATACACAGATTGCAGAGTCCGGGAGGGTTTCCAACCCATCCCGTAAAATTACAAGTCTCTATATTTCCTATTACAACTTTAACTTTCCTTAACATTAACTGGGCTTCCGAACTTCATATTTTTCGACTTGTGGGCCTTCAGTAAACCCCGGGTACCATCTTCGGCATGCCCATTGGGGATGCTTATGTCAGTACCCCATGGTGTACTCATTGTTCATAACTTTGTGGTACAAGTTGGAGCTTCACCCTTAACTAGTCTTGCAAACAAAGGGGATATATTCAAGATGTTGATGTCGTTGAGTGTCCCCGGCAGTCCAAAAAAAGCATGTCAAATCCATAAGTCTTGCGAGGCCACAGCTTCAAGAACAATGGTAGCATCACGGCTTTTGCCACAATACATTCCATGCCATGCTTTTGGACAATTTTTCCATGTCCAATGCATGCAATCCAGACTACCAAGCATGTCCGGCCACCCCCTCTTTCCGTTGATCTCCATGAGTCTTTTCATATCTTCCTCATTTGGAGCTCAGAGATACGTCTCACCATACAACTTGATCACCATCTTGAAAAACATACGCACGCAATCTGTGGTTGTTTGTACACCAATGCGAAGGTACTCATCAGTATAGTCTGTTGGGATACCGTATGCAATCACCCTCATGGCGGCTGATATTTTCTGAAATGGGCTAAATCCCATGACATGGGCAGCGTTCCTCATTTGCTTGAAGTAATCGTAATTTGCCTCGCAATCTCTGACGATTCTCTTGAACAGAGTCCTACGCATTCGATACCTTCTACGGAAGAGGCGGGGAGGATAGGTCGGTACCTCGGCAAAATAATTTTGCATCAGCTGTTCGTGGTCGAGTGAGTGGTTCCGCGGAATGCACATACGCCCCATAGTGGATCCTTTTCTCTCATCCAGCAGCTTGGCGCGGTCCTCCATGTGCTTCATGTCGAACAGGAGCAGCATCATCTCCGTGTCGTCGTCGTTCAGCAGCTCGTCGAGGTCCGAATCGTCGGAATCCGACGAGGACCAATCGGTTGACGAATCCTCCAAATCCTCCATATGCACATCCTCCGAAGCCATCTACCACCGTGAAGCATAGATCAACCTCCAAACTCGTCCATTGTACCGGCAAAAACGAAGAGGAATGCGGCGGAATACTCACCGGCAAAAATGGCGGAGAAGACCGCGGCGGGGGTGCGCCGGCGCGCGCGGAGGGATGCAGATCTCTGGCGAGGGTGCGGTGGGCGTGGACGCAGCGCGGCACGGCTCGGCGGGCGGCGGAGGGGCCCAGATCTGACGGTTTCTGGCGGCGGTGCGCGGGTGGCTGTGGCGGCGACGCGGGGGAAAACGGGTGGGAAAACTGAAATGTCCGTGCGCGCTGGCTGAAATGGGATGCTGGGTTTGCCCTGTATTCCTCTTCCCACCCCGCACAAGTAGGGGGCAAAGAGCCTCCCCGTAAATTAAACTGGGAAAAATCGACGTGGTGGCCTGTTTTACGGGGTCTGCTAGACGGCCGGGTACAGCCCAACCCCATATTTTGGCGGTTATTTTACGGGTTTTGCTCTTTTAAGAGATTTGTTAGACATGCTCTAACTAGAATAACCTAAAACAAGGAACCTCGCAAAAGACTAGGATCCACCACACCTCCAAGGTAGACTGGGGGCGGAACCTTTTTTCTACTCTATGCTCTTGTGTGGATTTTACGAGGCACATATGGCATCAAAACGCTTTTGTGAGTACCGTCATACCTAGGACGATTTTTTAAAAAAATAATACATCTTCTTTTATCAATTTAAGAAATAATACACGATTTAAAAAAATTCCAGATGTAGGATTCAGTTGGTCGGCGGACCAGATATGGTGCATGGATTTGGTACAGCACAACATGTGCATGGATTTGACATTCATGGTCGGCCGGGTCGGTAGCTAGTGCGCCGATCGGCCACCTGTCCACCAATCGGGCGCTATCCGAATAGATATACCACAAGTGAGTAATATATAGTACTTCAAGCATAATGGTTATCACAAGAAAAGTAAACTCGGATATAGAGATAACCGAGACACGCGGAGATGAAGATGTATTCCCGTGTTCTCTCACACGAAGTGAGGATGTCACGTTGGAAACATGCGGGTTACCACGAAGGTGTCCCGAACGTTACGAAGTCTCACCTTCTTTTTTCGAGCCAATTCCAATAAGGATAAAAAACCCTTTCCTTCTGGCTAGCTTTTCCTCCACTCCGGAGATGGCAAGCTCCATAGCCACTTGACAAGCTCCACAAAGGAGAAGCCTAGACCTTTTCCCAATCTTCCACCAAGAGGTCACCCAAGCACCACTCGCCAAGCCAACTAGGAGGTTACCCTCCAAGAGTAACAAGCTCACGGTCTCTCCCTTGAAATAATCGTAATGGAGAGTTCAACACTATGCAAGGATGCAAAGTAAGAACACCAACGGTGTTCAAATCCTTCACACTCAAATCCCACCAAAGCAACATATGCTAGGGAGAAATTAGAGAGGAATAAAAAAATAATAAAATCAACAAATGACTCCAAAATCCAGATCTCAAGATTTCCCATCACTTAGAGAAGAAATTGATTGGTGAAGATTGTAGATCTAGATCTCCTCTTCCAAATCCTTCAAGAAGATGCAACAATTGTAGGAGGGATAGGAGAGGAAGCAATCTTTTGAGGTTCAACAATGGAGTAGATAGAGAGAGAGAGAGCTCAAAGAATGGTTGACCTTACCTCCTCAAGTAGGAAGAAAGGCTATTTAAAGTCCAAGGGAGAAAACTAGCCGTTTGAGGGAAATTCTGCGACCCAATTCGACGGTAAGTTCGGCGGCGCCGAGCCACACGCCGGACGTCTCGCACACAGACCGGCAAACCAGAATCGCCGTCGGAATGGCTAGTAGCACACAAGGCTAGGCCGACCCAGTTTCAGTCCTGATCCATTTCGGCAGCCGCTGGAACGGTGCTCGGTATAGCCTTTTGTCATTTACCAGAAATTCCGGCGGATGTTAGTTGGTTCCGGCGGTGAGTCCATTGGTGCCAGTTTGCACGCCGCTTTCGCGGAGCTCCTTCGAAGTGCAGTTTTCTCAAAAGAACTAAACTCTCACAATGTTTCCTAACTCCGATTAAGATGAAACTAATTTTGTTTGAAATATTAGGATCGAAACATCAAAGGATATTTTACACGAATTTAGAGATGAAAGCTTCTCTACACCAAGAATCGGTAAACCGTCCAAACTCGAGAACGCAAAAGAAGATGCATACGATTTCTGTCTTTGATGAACTTGGTCTTGTTGAAAAGCTAGCAACAAGCTCACATAGAGAAACACCGAGAAGCAACAAGAATATGGATATACCAAGTATGGAAATGATTGACCTCCTTAAGACGGTGTGATCAAGTTACCCAACTGAAATCCCCTCTTGATAGCGTGACTATCTATCCTATAACCCTGTCTCTCAACAACCACCTCGAGACCGGTAAAAGGAAGACCTAGCAAGGTCATAACTTTGCCTTGCGCACCGATCTTGACCTTGATAATGACGCTTCATGCTTCATTCAAGACACTTGATCATTGTTTCTTGGTGAAGACTCACATTTTGCACCCCATACACCACTATGTTACAACGTCATTAAATCATTTTTTCACATGTTCATTATCACCAATGGACGGAAAGCTTCAAGCATATGATCTTCTTGAGATGCTTATCTTGAACCTTGCCCTTTCTCAACCTAGATGACGATCACCACTTGATATCATCCTCTCATGGGATATATGAGATCTTACTTTTGATGCATGCCCACGGAAAAATACCTAGCCCACATAGACAACACAAAGGCACATGCATAATGGGTTAGTTCATGAAGTATAATTAACAAATCTTACCATACCACAAGATCACATGATCTCACGTGCTACAATTTTTATGCTTCATGCGTTGACCAACTTGAATTCAATCTTCACTCTTCATCTTGGTAAACCTTGTATCTCCTCATGCTCTATCATAATGTCTTGATCATACATTGCTTAACACATGAGCTAGAGCATGGCCAAATCAAGTTCCACACAAGAACTCCATCTTCATTTCTTCATCTTGATCGTATCATACTTTTCTCTTCAAATCAATGATCTTGATGCCAACACTCAAGGTATATCTTTATCTTCATGGCATCTACACTTGAATCCAACATATATATGGACTACAAGCATTACCTATGTAATATTCTTTTATGTAAAACTTAATGGAAACATTAGGCTATAGGAATTGCCATTAATTACCAAAACACATGTAGGGGAAATGCATCCTTACACGGGCCGACAACAAGACTAAACACATCATGGTGCCTCACAAAATGTTGCAAGGTCGGCGACTTAGGCTAGAGTCTCTCGTGTTGGCACACCAGAGTCTCCGGTCCGAAGCTCCACAACAAGAAAAACCAAAACTCTGAATGAGATGAAATCGAATTTGTTGGAAAGATAATGACATGTAGTACCCCAAAAAACTTCAAGATCATAAAGAGAGAAAACATGAAGTGTATAGTGCATCAATGATCAACTACATGCCATGCCCTTGTTCGAGTGGGGCCCACGTCCACGTGTCATCCACATTACCACGATTTCAACGGTTGGGCTAATTCAGACCAAAACCGGCCCAAATGTCAAATCATTATGCAATTTGGTGAGTGTGAGGACTAAATAGACTCAATGACACAAGTACAATAATAGCAGTAGATGTATTTAACTGTTTTCAAGAATTGGCGATGGTGAAGTTTTGTTTGGTAGCAATATAGATTGATATTTTCTCCAATTGAACTTCAGTCTCAAGTATACATGGGCATTGTTCGGGCCAGATCGGGTCGGGCTTCGAGTCGAGCCTAACAAAGCCCTACGAAAAACCCAAGCCTGACCCGACCCGATTGTCGGGCCTAACTTTTAGGCCCAAGTTTGGACCATCACTGCAAAAGCTAGTTGGGCCTTTTCCCTATTTCACACTTTTCTCAAGCTGTAAGGGTACATTGCCCCTATGTGTGGTTTTGGTAATTAATGACAACCCCTATGGACTAATGTTTTCATTGAGTTTATATGAAGGAATATTCCATAGGTACTACTTGCTCTCCATGTGTTGGATTCAAGTATGGATGCCATGAAAATAAAGATATACCTTGTGTATTGGCATCAAGATCATCGGTATGAAGATATATATGTGATATGATCAAGAAGAAGAAATGAAGATGGAGTTCTTATGTGGAACTCAATATTAGCCATGCTCTATCTTAAGTGAGTATGAGAAGATACAAGGTTGAGTTGGGCAAGTTCAAGATGAGCATCTTGAGTGGATCACATGCTTGAAGCTTCCCGTCCATTTGGTGATAATGGACATGTGAAGATGTGCATCAATGAAGCTTTCCCATCATGGTGTATGGGGGAGCATTTGTGAGTATACACGAAGCGACAATGATCAAGTGATGCATTCCGCTTGAGTGGAGCGTGAAGTGTTATCATCAAGATCAAGCGGGATGCGCAAGGCAAAGGTATGACCTTGATAGGTTTTCCTTTTACCGGTCTCGAGGTGGTTGATGGGAGACCGGATTATAGGATAGATAGCCGCACTATTAAGAGGGCTTTCGGTTGGGTAACTTGATCACATCGTCTTAGGGAGCTCAATCCTTGCATGCGTTGCATATTCTTATTGCTTCTTGGTATTTCTCGGTGTGAGGTTCTTGAGCTTGTTGCTAGCTTTACAACAAGCCCAAGTTCATCGAAACGGAGTTCGCATGCATCTTCTATTGCGTTTCGAGGTTGGGTGATTTTACCGGTTATTCATGATATAACGTTCTACCTTTTATATTCATGATAAAATCGCCTCCTACAGATTCTTGTGTTTTCACTTTCTATAGGATAGCATTTGTTGTTATCTTCCAAACAAAACTGGTTTCATTCGAATCGGGGTTCGGAGCATTTGTTATTAAAGAAAAAGGGAAAAGAAAAGAATAAAAAGAAAAGAAAAATAGAAAAAGGGAGAGGCTGCCGGCCGGCGCCGGCCTGCCGGGCCGGCCGGCCCACCCGTCCAGATCCGGCCTGCCCGCTCGAGCCATCCGGGCCGCATCCAGGGGCCTCCCGGTCCGGTCCGGCCACGGGCCCGACACCGGGCCGCCGGTCACCTCCCCGGCCCGACCGGGGCCTGCTCGGACCGAGCGCCCCTCGCCTTACGCGCGCCCACGCGCGGTCCACGCGCCGGCTCGCCCCGCCTGGGCCTGGCGCCTCCACGCGGCCCATGTGCACCGCCCGGCTGGCAGGCCGGTCCGACCGGACTGCCACCGGCCTCCTCAGCGCCTGGGCCTCGGCGGCTGGGCCGGTGGGCAACTTTCTAGAGCAGTTTTTTTGCCCGTTTTCTTGTCTTTTTCCCCCCCAACAGTTTTATTTGCTCCTAGCTATAAATAGACCCTTCTTCCACCTTGAGCAATCAGTTCTTCCCATTCTCTCTCCTCCATTGCTACCATTTGAAGAACTTGCTCTCCCTTGATTCCTCCAACCATTCTTGCTCATATTTGAGGATTTGGGAGAGAAGATCTAGATCTACACTTCCACCAAACCGTTTCTTCTCTAAGTGAGGGAATCTCTTGGGATCTAGATCTTGGAGTCTTTGGTTGACTTTCCCCCTTGTTCTTCCTCTCCAATCTCATCCTAGCATTCGTTGCTTTGGTGGGATTTGAGTGTGAAGGACTTGAACACCTCCGATGTTCTTGCTTTGCATCATTGCATAGTGTTGAGCTCTCCACAACGATTTGTTCGAGTGAGAGACCGTGAGCTTGTTACTCTTGGAGGGTGACCTCCTAGTTGGCTTGGTGATTGGTGCTCCGGTGATCTCTTCAAGAAGATTGTGAAGAGGCCCGGGCTTCTCCTTCGTGGAGCTTGTGAAGTGGTTGTGGAGCTTGCCATCTCCGGAGCGGAGGAAAAGCTAACCATAAGGAAAGGGCCATTATCCTTCGTGGGTGTGGTTCGGAGAATAGGGTGAGCCTTCGTGGCGCGGGGAATCCTTCGTGGGACCTCCACTCCTCCAAACGTGACGTACCTTGTTGCAAAGCAAGGGAACACGGAATGCATCCTCGTCTCCGCGTGCCTCGGTTATTTCTATACCCGAGCTCTCTTTCCTTGTGATAGCCATCGTGCTTGAAGTACATATATCTTGCTATCACTTGTGCTACATATATCTTGTGCCTATCTTGCTTAGCTCTAGTTGCTATTGTTACACTTAGTTGAGCTTAGCATATTTAGGGTTTGTGCTTGTAAACTAAACGATAGTTTAATTCCGCATTCATACAAGACAAATCCGCAAGAGTTTGTAATTGCCTATTCACCCCCCTCTAGGCGACATCTCGATCTTTCAATTGGTATCAGAGCGAGGTCTCTCCTTGTTTAAGGCTTCACCGCCTTGAGAGTAAAGATGTCGGCTAGTAATTTAGTGCACAATGACACAATTATCTTTGTTGGCACAAATTATCTTTTGTGGCGAAATTGCTTGCTTTGCAAACTTCGGACCTTGTGTCCAAACATTGAGCAATTTCTAGATGTAGGTTTTTCTCCTCCGATGGACCCTCAAAATCTATCTTTAGAGGATGAGAAAAACTTACATCTTGAAGCTCTAGTATCTAATGAGCTTGTATTCTCTTTGAGACCAGATTTTCATAGGTTCTTGATATATATAAAGCGAAAATCGTCTCATGAGATGTGGATCAAGCTTAAGGAAATGTTTGGTGGATCCACTTCTCATTTGGTTGGTGGTGACTCCGAGGAGCTCTCTTCCCCTTCACATCATGAAGAGCTCCAAGTTGCTTCCACCTCCGGCCGTGATGAGTTCTCATCTTCTTCCACTTCACCAACGTGTAGCAAGACACGAGGTAATGATATGGTGAGTGGTGAGGAAAATTGCAATGTTGATATTGTGCTCAATAGTGATGATTCTTCATCTCTATCCCATTGCAATGCTTCCTCTTTGGACTTAAACACATCTAGCATTGAAAATAATCTACATGCTTGTGTTGATAGTCCTCGCATATCATGTGTAAATTGCTCACATAAATCCCATGATGATATGCTTGCCTTGTCTTGCTCCCATAATCAAAATGCTTCTATCTCCTCTAGTTGTTTGACTAACAATGTAGAGGAAACCGAACACTCTATGGATCAAGACATGTTTTCAAATAAGGATTCAAGAATTTCTTCATCTTCATCCTCCGGTATGCACATGTGCCTTATGGCAAATGGATATATCTCCTACTTTGACTCCTAACACTTCCTCTAATGATGAGAGTGATGATGATGATAATGATGAAGAATATAATATATTGGTGCATAATATGGCAATGGTATATGCTTCTCTTCATGGTAATAAAGAAGCTCGTGCTAATCTCGAACACTCTATGGATACCTTGAGTAAATATAGGGAAACCATAGTGGAGTTGGAGTCCCATGTTGAAAATGGGGAAATGAGATTCACTCTCCTCAAGCATGAGCTAAAAGATGAGAAGCATACTAATTTTATGCTCACACAAAAATTTGAAACCTATAAGCATGAAAATGAGAAAACTATTGTTGATGCTTGTGCTACTAACTCTACTTCTTGTGAAGCATCTATCTTAAAGGAGAATGTTGAGTTAAGGGCTCAACTTGAGGTGCTAACTAGCAATTATAGGGAATTGGAAGAAAGTCATAAAAAGCTCTCAACCTCTCATAATGATCTTCTAATTTCCTATGATGGGCTAAAGTTAGCTCATGAGGCTTGTATCACTAAGGTAACATCTTGTGAGCCTCATGTGGACATTAGCACAATCTCTACTACAAATGCTATATCGACATGTGCTAGTCCTAGTAGTCCATCTAGTCAAACTAGTGATACACCTTGTGTTGGATTACTTGCCTTGCCTAGTTGCTCTAACAATGAAGCTTCTACTTCCTCTAGTACTTGTATTTCTACTAACCATGTAGAGGAAATAAAAGAGCTCGAGGCCCAAGTCCTTTCTTTGAAGAAAGACTTGGAAAAAGCGTCATGAAGGGAAATCCACACTTGACAAGATGCTAAGTGTGCAACAATCCCCCAATGACAAGAGTGGACTTGGATTCAACTCCAATAACAAGAACAAGTCCAAGAGCAAGAACAACAAGAAGAAGAGCCAAGACAAAGTCAAGGATCCGGCCAAGTTGGTTTGCTTCAAGTGCAAGGTTGAAGGGCATCATGTTAGATCATGCCCATTGAAGAAGAATCACTTGAGTGAGAAACAACAAGGGAAACGGCCACAAGGTCAAGGTCAAGCTCATGCTCGACCTCAAGTTGAAGATAGGTCACTTCCCAAGAAGAATCAAGATGTTGTTCCCAAGAGAAGAAATCAATAAAGAAGAGAAAGGGGAACACTTGCTACTTATGCCGTGTGAAGGGGCACTTTGCTTCTTCATGTTTAAGTGGTACCTTATCTAACCCTATAATTGTTGATGATGATTATTCTCTAGGAAAGGATAAGGATGGCAATGTGTTTGCCAAGTTTGTTGGAACTCAAAGTGGTCTCAAGAAAAGGACCATTTGGGTTGCCAAGCCTATTGTGACTAACCTCTTAGGACCCAACTTGGTTGGGGACCAACAAGCTCAAACGTAATCAATAGGTGCATGTGGAGGTCATTGGAGACTTGGCTACTTCATGAAGAATTAAGGGATCTTCATATATTATATTTTGACCAATTCAAGTCATATGGATTATCATCTATATCTTATATCCAATGTTCCTCTTTGCGGTAACTTATACTTCAACTCAACATATTTATTGTAAGTTACTTGCCCCTTTGCATGCTTGGTTTTGTATCAAATATGTGTTTATATGTTGTATCTTACTTGCCTATCTTGAGTATTCAAGTATGCTTGTTTGACTCATCATATACTTGTATATTGTTTTGAGCCTAATGCATATTGATGATATCTTATTTGGCTCTCTTTGAAGTGATTAATGGAACATCCCATTTTGGGGGAGTGATATGCTTTGCGCATCTTTTCTTTAAAATGTGTGTTCATGTGTACCACCACTTAGTATTGATATTGCAAGATTATCTAGTCACTATGTGGTGTGTCATACACATGAGAAATTCAAATTCTAAATGTCCATTAATCATCTCTAGTTGAATTTTAGTTGCCTCTTGTTTAGAAGAAATGTTTTATCACATTATGGGGGAGTAATATGTTTTGTACATATCACAAGCCTAGAAAATGTGAACATATGAGGTTATGCCACTTAGTGTTAATACACGTAATTATCTTGATCCTAGGTGGCATTTTTGCTCAAACAAGCTCCACTTGTAGTAAAAAGCTTTTATTGCTCATCTTTTGGTTCTTGTTTGAGTAAGAAATTCTTGGTACGGTTCTTCCTCAAATACATATCTCTATATCTTATTTGGGACACCGTTTGCTTCAAGTTATTCTAATCATTGCCGTGCGTGATTGTTTGACTAGTTGAAGCTATCAAGAATCTTCATCCGTGCATAGTGCTTAATTTTATATACTTATCCTATGCCTTTTATTGTGAAATTGATCCTTACTATCCTTGTTGATATACCACCGGAAGCTAATTCCAATATTCTCATTGTCTTTGACAATTGATAACCTTGTATGTGGTTGAATTCATGGATCATCTTCACCTTGGATTGCTTCTTATTTACTTATTTTATTTCCAAGAAATCTTTGTTGCTCCCATTTGTCTTCCTTGTCCCTTTGAAAAATCTTTTGATAAATTCTCTTAATTCATATCAAGTGTTTGTTTTGGAAGACAAACCTTTTCCTTACGGTACATTGTGCCATTGTGAAAAGTGTAGAAGGTTTGGTTTATTTGTTTTAACCTTGCTCTTTTGGGAGTTTTGCTATCTCATTCCTTCTTCTATGCTTTATTTGTTGAATGAGATAAATCTTTGAGCATGTTTGCTTTATTTCATCCTTTATGCTCAATGGTTTCTTCTTAGTTCATTCGTTGAACTTTGTTGAACAAATCTTTTGTGATTTGCGTCTTTGATATAATTTGGACAACAAATTTGTTTGGTCACACATTTATGCCTTATTCAATTCATTTGGTGTTTTGTCCAAAGTATATCTTTCTTGGATCTTTAAAAGTCTTTGTGCGTGCTTATATGCAATTTATTTATATTTATAGCATGCTTTCTTTCTTCGATCCATTATATAGGGTATACTCCATCAAATCCTAAACGGCTAAGATGTGCATGAAATTCAAATTTCATCTACAAATATGCACATATTGATATGGAGTGTATCCTATGTATTGTGGTTAGTCTAACCATTTTTGGACCCAATAAGTTTGGGGACCAAGATGTACTTGAATGTTGTTTTAGGTACATTGGAGATGCAATGGAGGCTTGTCTCATTTATAAGGAAGATGTTGTCACCATATGATAATTGGAGTCAAGCTAGGATGTTCGATGAACTCGTATCTACTACATCATGCCATTGCTATCTCGGTAACAAGTATCTTATTCATGCATACTCATATAGCATCCAACCTCTTGTAGGTTGCATCTTGGCATGAAATTCTTTATTTCGAAAATATTGCGATTCTTGAAAAATACTTTTAAAAGAAAACTTCTTATTGTACATTTGAGTAATTTGAGAAGATGCATATGATAGGTTATATATATATATCATATTTATGATTCACCTATCACAAATATGCCCTCTAGCAATTTATTGCATATCAATTCCTCAAAGAGCTCTTGTGTACAATATTGATGAAATCGTGAAATAAATCCATATTTGTGATACTTGTTGCCTCTCTCAAAACATTCCAACTAGCTTTACTTCCCTTATTGTTAGTTGTGATGTTTTTGAGATTTAACTTGGTTGAAGTTCATTCATATACCATAAGTGAAAATTGGAGCCATAGGCTATATATGCTTCTTAAGCAAACATCCTTTGGTATATCTTATGACTTCATCTTGGATATCTTGTCTTATCTATTTTGTTAACCTCTTATGTGTGCATGTCTCTTTATGGATCATTTGTCCACTTTAGAAACTTATATACATAAGAGCGTTAATCCATCACCTTGATATCTTTGTTCTTTGCCGACCATCTTTTATCCTTTTGTTTCTTAGTGGTGTTGGTAAAGGAGATTTATGAGTGCTTGGTTTATTTGTTTTCCTTCTTGCACTCATATCTCGTAATTGTTGGACTAAAGTTGTTCTTGATAAGCATATTCTCTTTATCTTAGTTGTGTTCTAAATGATATATAGGGAGTGAGGATTCCATGTTTGTGCATATTGTATTCAAATATAAACATTATAAATTGTGCACGAACCTTGGGGAGCTTTCTTATTTTTTTATTTAAGAGCACTATATCTCTCTTATCATGATATCTTTGTTTGTCCAATTGGATCTTTGATTGCTTGCTTTACTTGTTGAAGCTCACTTCACCATGTTATCTTTATGCAATCTTTGATCCTCAATATAGTTTGATTTCCTTCAAGTATTCATCATTGGATATGTGCACTTGATTCCACTCAAATTATGAGAAATGCACACTTTGGGGAGGAACTCACATTATATTGGCCTTCTAAATTTTTCACCCATTTTGACAATCGATGCCAATGGGGGAGAAGTTTAGAGGGTTTAAGGGAATGGTTTTATACTTAAGCTTGGTTTGTGCTTAAGTGTTTTGCCTCTCATGCATTCCATATTTATATGTCTTGCATGGTTGTATATATATAGTGGAAACTATCCCAAAGGTTAATCTTGACAATGTATGCAATGAATTCATATTCATCACACGTGCATACATTGTGGGGGAGTTTTCTCTATATATATTGGTTCTACTCACATCCATTGCATTTGTTGTAGTTGTGTGAGTAGAGCCGGTTTTGATATGGACTAGTTGCTTTGTGTTACTTGACCATATCAAATACAACCTCTTGTATACAACTTATTCTCGGATAAGTTGCGTACTTGTCACTAATATTCATTATATAAACCCTCTTATTGTGGTTGTCATCAATTACCAAAATGGGGGAGATTGTAAGGGTACATTGCCCCTATGTGTGGTTTTGGTAATTAATGACAACCCCTATGGACTAATGTTTTCATTGAGTTTATATGAAGGAATATTCCATAGGTACTACTTGCTCTCCATGTGTTGGATTCAAGTATGGATGCCATGAAAATAAAGATATACCTTGTGTATTGGCATCAAGATCATCGGTATGAAGATATATATGTGATATGATCAAGAAGAAGAAATGAAGATGGAGTTCTTATGTGGAACTCAATATTAGCCATGCTCTATCTTAAGTGAGTATGAGAAGATACAAGGTTGAGTTGGGCAAGTTCAAGATGAGCATCTTGAGTGGATCACATGCTTGAAGCTTGCCGTCCATTTGGTGATAATGGACATGTGAAGATGTGCATCAATGAAGCTTTCCCATCATGGTGTATGGGGAGCATTTGTGAGTATACACGAAGCGACAATGATCAAGTGATGCATTCCGGCTTGAGTGGAGCGTGAAGTGTTATCATCAAGATCAAGCGGGATGCGCAAGGCAAAGGTATGACCTTGATAGGTTTTCCTTTTACCGGTCTCGAGGTGGTTGATGGGAGACCGGATTATAGGATAGATAGCCGCACTATTAAGAGGGGCTTTCGGTTGGGTAACTTGATCACATCGTCTTAGGGAGCTCAATCCTTGCATGCGTTGCATATTCTTATTGCTTCTTGGTATTTCTCGGTGTGAGGTTCTTGAGCTTGTTGCTAGCTTTACAACAAGCCCAAGTTCATCGAAAACGGCATGCATCTTCTATTGCGTTTTCGAGGTTGGGTGATTTTACCGGTTATTCATGATATAACGTTCTACCTTTTATATTCATGATAAAATCGCCTCCTACAGATTCTTGTGTTTTCACTTTCTATAGGATAGCATTTGTTGTTATCTTCCAAACAAAACTGGTTTCATTCGAATCGGGGTTCGGGAGCATTTGTTATTAAAGAAAAAGGGAAAAGAGAAAAGAATAAAAGAAAAGAAAAATAGAAAAATAGAAAAAGGGGGAGAGGCTGCCGGCCGGCCGCCCGGCCTGCCGGGCCGAGCGCCGGCCCACACCCGGCCAGATCCGGCCTGCCCGCCCGAGCCATCCGGGGCCGCATCCAGGGGCCTCCCCGGTCCGGTCCGGCCACGGGCCCGGCAGCTACCGGGCCGCCCGGTCACCTCCCCGGCCCGACCGGGGCCTGCTCCGGACCGAGCGCCCCTCGCCTTACGCGCCGCCCACGCGCGGTCCACGCGGCCGGCTCGCCCCGCCTGGGCCTGGCGCCTCCACGCGGCCCATGTGCACCGCCCGGCTGGCAGGCCGGTCCGACCGGACTGGCCACCGGCCTCCTCAGCGCCTGGGCCGGTCGGCCGGCTGGGCCGCCGGCTGGGCAACTTTCTAGAGCAGTTTTTTTGCCCGTTTTCTTGTCTTTTTCCCCCAACAGTTTTATTTGCTCCTAGCTATAAATAGACCCTTCTTCCACCTTGAGCAATCAGTTCTTCCCATTCTCTCTCCTCCATTGCTACCATTTGAAGAACTTGCTCTCCCCCTTGATTCCTCCAACCATTCTTGCTCATATTTGAGGATTTGGGAGAGGAGATCTAGATCTACACTTCCACCAAACCGTTTCTTCTCTAAGTGAGGGAATCTCTTGGGATCTAGATCTTGGAGTCTTTGGTTGACTTTCCCCTTGTTCTTCCTCTCCAATCTCATCCTAGCATTCGTTGCTTTGGTGGGATTTGAGTGTGAAGGACTTGAACACCTCCGGTGTTCTTGCTTTGCATCATTGCATAGTGTTGAGCTCTCCACCACGATTTGTTCGAGTGAGAGACCGTGAGCTTGTTACTCTTGGAGGGTGACCTCCTAGTTGGCTTGGTGATTGGTGCTCCGGTGATCTCTTCAAGAAGATTGTGAAGAGGCCCGGGCTTCTCCTTCGTGGAGCTTGTGAAGTGGTTGTGGAGCTTGCCATCTCCGGAGCGGAGGAAAAGCTAACCATAAGGAAAGGGCCATTATCCTTCGTGGGTGTGGTTCGGAGAATAGGGTGAGCCTTCGTGGCGCGGGGAATCCTTCGTGGGACCTCCACTCCTCCAAACGTGACGTACCTTGTTGCAAAGCAAGGGAACACGGGAATACATCCTCGTCTCCGCGTGCCTCGGTTATTTCTATACCCGAGCTCTCTTTCCTTGTGATAGCCATTGTGCTTGAAGTACATATATCTTGCTATCACTTGTGCTACATATATCTTGTGCCTATCTTGCTTAGCTCTAGTTGCTATTGTTACACTTAGTTGAGCTTAGCATATTTAGGGTTTGTGCTTGTAAACTAAACGATAGTTTAATTCCGCATTCATACAAGACAAATCCGCAAGAGTTTGTAATTGCCTATTCACCCCCCTCTAGGCGACATCTCGATCTTTCACAAGCCCATGTGTGCGTGAACATTAGGCCTAAATCGTTGGCCCAGGCCTAGATCACATGCATGCACAGGCTGGCCCAAGCCTGAGAATTTCGGGCCAGGCCAGGCTTCCCATGGCCAGGTATAGTCTCAAGTACACATATTTTTTGGACTCTATGCAAAAATGTGTTTAGGGCGTGTTCGGAAAGGCTCTGGCTTCTCGGAAATCCGTCGATCCAGCTAGGCGACTCATGCGCGTCTGTGGTGGTGCACGACGGCTTGCGGGCCAGAACAAGGAGGCCCTCGGGGGTAAGTGACATAGGCATCCCAAATGGGCCTGCCGAAGATAGTACCCGGAGTTTACTGAAGGCCCACTATCCGAAGAATAAGAAGATTCGAGAGTCCAAGATATATTAAGGAAAGCTAGAGTTGTAATAGGAAGAGCTATTTGTAATCTGGCGGGATGAGTTAGAAACCATCCCGGACTCTGTAACTTGTACAAAACGAAAACCCTCGGCTCCACCTCCTATATAAGGGGGAGTCGAGGGACAAAAGATCGATCTCATCAACATAACCCTAATTTTCATAATCGCCGAGTACTTTTCGCCTAAACCTTCGAGATCTACTTGCCCTCTACTTCTAGCAAAACCCTGGTCTACAATCTGTAGGCATTGACAAGTTAATCCTTTGTCAATTGGCGCCGTCTGTGGGGATTAGAGGTTGCAAGGAGCTGATCTCGATGGCACGTTCAAGATCTTCGACATCGTCAACAGCAAGCAACGCGATGGATCGAGGTAACAAGGGAAAAACTGATCTATTCAATTTTATTCCTCACCCGCCCTCCCGTATGGATGCATGTGCCTATCCGGAGGAGCCCATCATCATGACGTTCGGAGAATTCCGATTTGGCGTCAACAAGGAAGGATCCTACCGTCTCGAAGTTCCGATCTCGTCGGAATTTTCAGCGGTCGATTCTAACTTTTCGTCGAGTGACGAGGAGTTTTCGTCGCCATACTTCATCGACAACAAGGCAAGCGGAAAGCTCGCCAAGATCTTCAGCAACACATCCTTCGAGTCGTCTGCGGACTCCTTTATAAGCAGCGACTCAAACGGCGGACAGCTTCAACTTCATCGACAAGTCTGCTGCCATCGGAAAGGTCTTCACCACTCTATATGATGGTGTCACCAATCCGATAACAATCAATGCACAAAATATCATCGGATCTATGTGGTAGAAGGGGCAGGCACATCAGACCCGCAAACATCGGAGGCTTTCGACGAGTTGGGAAATCCATACGTCGATCCCGCTGATCTCAGACATGGCTTAGGCACTAAATATCCTGGATCCTCAACTCGCGCAAGAGTACAGCTCCCGCAAGAAGCGTGGGATAGGGCCGCGAAAGCCATGGATGGTTCAGAACCTATGACCACCACTGCTACTGTACAAGAACTTCAAGCATATCAATATAGACTTGCTCGAGTAAGCAGAGAGTTAGAAAAACAGACAGCATCCCCGAATAGGAGGAAAGAAACAGCATCAAGCGACGCCGAGCGAGTTAAGTCGCCTTTCAGGAACTACGGGAGATAGTCACGAGAAGCTCGGAGGAGAGCAATGTCTCGGCTGCAAAACATACCCGAAGCAGAAAGAGGAAGTATAATCCAAAATATCGACATGTCCTTTATGTCGATCGACGAACGGGGAAACATCCCAAAAACGCCAGAGGCAGGTTACATGGCAACACAAGCTTACATCCTCGCATCCAGACCACCTCCTGGAGACCCGAGAGAACCATTGTTCAATATGGCAATGGCCGGAGTAGGAGTTATGGGAACAGCGTTTGCAACAACGCCTCCCGAAGAAAATCCTAGACAAAATAGTCCACGACACACCGCAGCAGTTCAAGACCCACCAAGAACAAGTGGGGCAAGAGACACGGCAGTCCAAGTAAGGGTGGACAGAGCACGACAAGAAAGAAGGGAGCGTCGGCACTCGCCAGAGCTTGATGAAGATATGTGTGGACTCCCATGCTTTACGAGAAGAGTTCGAAAAACTCGAGTACGAAAGGGTTCAAGTTACCCGAGAATTTCAAGAAGTTCGACGGCTGCAAGATCCCGAGGATTGGCTCGTGGATTATCTCGAGATGGTAAAGCTGGTAGGAGGAACCAGAGCAACTATGCAAAGTATCCAAGTTCACCTGAGTGGTGCCGCGAGATCTTGGATAAAGAAACTCCCCTAAACTCCATCGACAGCTGGGAAAACTTTGAGAACATCTTCGTGAAAAACTTCCGATCCACGCAAGAAACCTGCATCGTTGGAAGAGCTGAGGGCATGCCGACAAAAACACGACGAGTCGATGAGGAAGTATATACAGCGATGGAACATTATAAAAAACTCGGCAGAAGATATATCCGACGAGAGGGCAATAGATGCGTTCGTGGCAGGAGTCCGCCGAGCAGATTTCATCGAGGACTTAGGGAGAACTAACCCTAAGACCATATCAGCACTCATGGAGATAGCCAATAAATGGGCAGATGGAGAAGACGCAATATACAACAAGCGACACAGTCGCCAGAAGAGGATCGTGGTCGAAATTATCAAAATAGAAGGCGATTTTCTCGCCAGTTCTACAACAACGATGCTCCCGGCCATATATCGGCTGGTTTTCGGGGAAATCCTGGAGGAAATAGTCGAGATGATTATCAAAGGAGCAACGAGCAACAAGGCGACAATAGAGGTGATTTTCGCGGCAACAGGCAAAATAGTGGACCAAGGATTCAAAGACCTTATGTGTCTCCCGAGGAGATGATGAACGGTCCGTGTCAAATGCACTTTTACCTCGACAACAATGGAAAGAGGCAGTCAGGACACCTACAAAAAGATTGCGAAATTTCAGGCAATGTTGCGAGCCGCAGGAATTGCAAATGCCCAAGCAAATAACAGAAACCCTCGGGAGCCAAGGAGCGAGATTCACCTTCCACCTCCTCCCGCAATTACGGACGAAAATCGGCATCAGCTTAGAATTGCGCAGCACCACATCCACCTCCATATGTTGACCCCAACTCTAATGGTGCGGTCTCGATGATTCAGAAAGCCAGGCCATCAAACAGGGCGCAGAAGGTAATCTCGCGACAAGTGTTCATGGCAGAGAAGATGCCTCCACCAACATCGAGTACCTAAATTGGTCGGGGCAAGACATCGGCTTCACAATGCAGATCATCCGCAGCAAGTTCCTCGACCAGGACAATCAGCACTCATCTTACCCGCAGTAATCGCTGGTTTTGATGTGTCGAGAGTCTTCATAGATGGCGGCAGCAGCTTAAACCTCATGTATGCAGATACATTGAGGAAGATGAACATATCCCTAGCGAACTTGAAACCAACGATACACGTTTCCACGGGATTACACAGAGAAGCCAAGTTACCCATTGGGCAAAATCAACCTCGACGTTCCCCGAGAAAACTACAGGATAGAGAATCTGGAGTTCGAAGTGGTGGATTTCCGTCGCAATATCACGCCTTGTTGGGACGACCGTATGCCAGGTTCATGGCAGTGCCGCATTATACATATCTGTTGGAGGTTGCCGGCCTAAGGGACCTATCACAATCAAAGAAAGTTTCGCGTTCCGATAAATGCGACAAGGATTTTCATCGACCGTCGAAACGGGATGCAAGCAGAATATGCGGCGCCACGATTCACCGATTATGATGTACTGCCAGAGTAGGGAGATCTTCTAAGGAGCCGACTTTCAACACAAACAAGGATTCAAAAGAGGTACAGATCCACCCGACAGATCCTAAGAAAACGACGTCCATAGCCGCAGACATGGATGTCGCATAGGAAAGCGCGCTCGTCGAGTTCCTCCGTGAGCACTGGAAAATCTTCGCATGGTGTCCAGTGACATGCCAGGAGTACCCAGGGAACTCGCCGAGCACCACCTCAATTTGGATCCTCTCGCAAGACCAGTCAAGCCTTTACGACGCTTTTCGGAACCTAGCCGTAAAGCAATGTTATCGAGATAGATCGACTCAAAGACGCCGGTTTCATCGAGAGAAATATCTACGAAGCCACATGGGTAGCTAACCCGTGATGGTGCCGAAGAAACACACAATAGTCCTTCGCATGTGCGTCGACTTCACGTGTCTCAATAAACATTGTCCCAAGGATCACTTTCCCCTCCCAAGGATCGATCAAATCATCGACTCCACGGCAGGATGCGAACGTCTTTCCTTCTTGGACGCATATTCTGGTTATAACCAGATCAGACTAAAAGAAAAATATGAAGCCAAGACATCGTTCATCACACCTTATGGCGTGTTTTGCTACAAAACAATGCCCTTTGGTCTGAAAAACGCGGGAGCAACATATCAGCGGATGATGCAAAAGTGCCTAGCAACACAGATCGGAAAAAATGTACAAGTCTACATCGACGATGTCGTAATAACATCAAAGAAAGGGTCGACTTTGATCGAAGATTTGAAGGAAACCTTCGACAACCTCGACAAGTTCGCCTCAAGCTGAACCCGACAAAGTGCTCTTTTGGAGTTCCCGGGAGAACTTCTCGGGTTCCTAGTATCAGCAAGGGGATTGAAGCTAATCCCGAAAAATACAAGCCATTGTCACTATGAGAAAGCCAACAAAGTTGAAAGAAATACAACGACTAACGGGCGAGTCGCACTTTAAGCGATTCATCGCCAGGCTAGGAGAAAGCGCGCTTCTATGCATTGATCAAACAAGGGGAAAAATTTCAATGGAACGAGGAAAGAGAGAGCCTTCGAGAACCTCAAGCGAGCAATTTCGACACCACCAATATTAGTGGCACCGAAAGAGAAAGAACCTCTCCTCTTGTACATTGCAGCCACACCTCAGGTGGTCAGCACGGCCCTAGTGGTCGAGAGAGAAGAAGAAGGCAAGCTTCATGGAGTTCAGAGGCCAGTATATTTCATCAGCGAAGTACTTTCGCCTTCAAAACAGCGGTACCCGCAATATCAAAAGCTATCATATGGAGTATTCACGACAGCAAGAAAATTGCGACACTATTTTTCGGCGCACCCGATAGTAGTGGTCAACGAGGCTCCCTTATCAAATATACTGAACAACCCGAAGCTACGGGTCGTGTCTCCCTTTGGGGAATAGAACTTTCCCTCGGGACATCACGTATGAAAAGAAAAGCAATAAAATCGCAGGTCTTACCGGATTTCATTGCGAGTGGATGGAGCTACAAAACACGGGACCCCGATTTATCGAGAACTTGGACCATGAACTTCGACGGGTCCAAAAGATTGGAAGGTGCCTGAGCAGCGTGATATTAGTATCACCCAAGGCGACAAGTTGAAGTATGTTCTCGGATGACGTTCCCAAATGCGTCTAACAATGAAGCAGAATATGAAGCCCTCATACACGGGATGAAGATGGCGAAAGCTTGTGGTGCAACCCGACTGAAAATTTTCGGCGACTCACAATTGGTGGCACAACAAGTCATGAACCAATGTGATGCAGTCAACGAAAGCATGATAGCATATAAAGAGGTGTACAACAAGCTCGAGAAGTTATTCGATGGTTGCGAAGTAAATCACATCAGCAGGATGAGCAACGATGAAGCCGACGTTCTTGCAAACATCGGGTCACAGTGTCTCGCAATACCTCCAGGCGTGTTTTGGGAAGAGATAAGCAAGAGATCAACAAAGCCAAAAAAACAAAAAAGGAGAAGAAAGAGAAAACCTCGACTATCACCAAAGACACGGCAGAAGAAGAAGAAGAGCAAGAGCTAGTCATGATAGTGCAAATTCCATGGATGCAGGCTTACATATCATATATCCTAAGGAAAACCATACCCGACGATCCAGTGAAGCAAGGCGAATAATTAGGCGATCAAAAGCTTTTTGTGGTAAAAGGGGAGTACAAACGATATCTCGGGTGTGCTACAACGGTGTGTTACACCCGAAGAAGGAAGGATCATCCTAAAGGACGTGCATGAAGGAATATGTGGGCATCACGCAGTGAGCTATCGCGGCTAAGGTTTTCAGAGCAGGATTTTATTGGCTCACAGCAATAGAGGATGCAAAGGAAATAGTGCGCACTTGTGACGCGTGTCAAAGATTTGCGGCAAGACCCCACTCACCTGCCGCGGAACTTATGCCAATCCCGCTGTCTTGGCCCTTTGCTCAATGGGGTCTTGACATGGTAGGTAAATTACATAAAGCTTCGCCAGGAGGTTACGAGTATATGCTTGTCGCGGTTGACAAATTTACAAAGTGGATAGAAGCAAAGCCGATAAATTCACCAGACGGCGCGTCGGCAATCAAATTCGTAAAGAGCATAGTCTTCAGATTTGGAGTTCCTCACAGCAATTTTACGTCCAAAGAGTTCAAAGCTGCGCAGAAGTGGGCATTAAATTGAGTTTTGCGTCTGTTGCGCATCCTCAGACCAATGGACAAGTTGAGAAGGCCAATGGCATCATCTGCAATGGCATCAAGAAGCGCTGTTAGACCCACTGGAAAAAGCTCGGCATACTTGGCCGGAGGAGTTACCAAGTGTGTTGTGGAGTATCCGAACAACACCAAATACGGCGACACAAGAAACACCGTTTTTCGGTCCATGGAGCCGAAGCAGTCCTGCCAATAGAAATAGAGCATGATTCTCCAAGAGTCACGAATATAATGAAGAAACCTCGAGGAAGCCCTGGAGGACGACGTTGATGCACTTGACGGCTCGAGATGAAGTCTGTCACGAGTCGCCAAATATCAACAGGACTGAAGAATTACCACAGACGATTGCGCCCAAGGTCTTTCCAAGTTGGTGACTTAGTTCTGCGACTCAATCAAAAAGTCACGAAAAACTCGAGTCACCATGGCTTGGACCCTACATCGTCACAGGTAATCGAAGGAGGAGCATACGAATCAAGGACAAGAAGACGAGGATTGAGGCAAATCCTTGAATGTGGCAGCTCCGTTTTTACGCTTAGATGCCGAAATATAGTCTCCTCTGTAAACATACAATGTACTGAAAAACGCCCGTGAGTTTTCAGGCACTCTTTCCTTTTCGGGGCACCGAGTGGGGCCGGAGAAGGTTTTAATGAGGCGGGCTCGCGTGCTGCAATATAATAAAGATAGTAAAGACATACTTCTTATTCATCGACATACTCGGGGGCTCTCCACCCTCAAATATCAAAACAGACAAACTCGATTTATTGAAAATATTTCGCCTTGGTACAATAATACCTCGCCAAATACATAAATCGGGAGCTGGTCATGATCAAATATAGTGCACACGTCAGAATATCTCATTACTCTGGTCCAAAAAATCCGACAAACAAAATATAGAACTTCGACGCCAAGATCAGGCAGCCTATCAAAGTGTTTTATTACGGCTCAGAAAAGAAACTTGGGAAGAGAAAAATAGTACAAACTCCGAACAAAAAAGGCTCGGGGGCTCCGACAATATAGAGCATTCTGCGGAATACAACAAATATTTTCGACAAAGTTTTACAAATCAATCAGAACCCAAAATAGTATCTATTGACAAGCCTCTGGTCGTTCTATGCTCGGCATAAGACCCTTTGACGAAGAATTCTGCATCCATCCGAAGAAGCTCGTCTATCATCGATTCGGCCACAGGAGTCACCATCTCGTTGATTGCATCAATATTATTCTTGCGACGAGTCTTCTTTGCCATGCAATTAACTACAATCGTCGACAAGTCCAACTTTGGATGGCAAATATTTATCATAATCATGGCGAATCTTGCTCCAGCAGTCAGTTGGGCTCGTACGAAATTATGAATACGAGGAGCATCTCTGAAGGTCTCTAGCAATTCAGGAAGAGTCGCAGGAACCTCATTTCGCGAAACAAAGTCTTGAAAACAAGGGTCAACGTCGACGTGCAAAAAGTTAGAAATTCGCGCACTTGGCAAGCACGATCTTGGAACCTGACCTGGGTTCGGTCGGGAGGCCCAAAATAAAGAGCCATGGTTCAGAGAAAGGTTGACAAGAAGATTTGTTCTTTCATTTACTCTTAGATCTTCGGCAGCAGCATCAAGAACTGAGCCTATTGGAAAACAAGGGAAGAAATTTGGAAGAAGGCACAACAAAATAAAGAAAAGGCATTAGAAAGCTTGGGATACATACCTAGCATATCCGTGCTAGCTTCCAACATCAGCTCGAGCATATTATTTTCCCGGGCACTAGCTCCTTTCGCTTCCAATATAGCAGCATCCTTAGCAGCCTAGCTTCTTCGGCTTGTCGACGAGCAAGTTGTTCTTGTTCAGATGCTCTTCGGGACTACTCCATCATTGCTAGAGTTTGTTTCTTCATGGACTGAAGTTGTTGTCGAAGTTCTTGTAAATCTTCCGACAAAGGCGTGCTGGAGGAACCTTCAAGGAAATTGTCATCGGTTCTTATTTTCTTCGACAAGGAAGAAGCGGGAGCAGCATCGGGAGAAGAAGGATTCGTTGAATAATTATCAAATATCAACGGAAAAGAAAAACCCCAAATCAATGATAGCGCCAAAAGGAATTTCATTGATTGTAGAAAATTTACATGGCCATTACAAAAGAAGTTCTCCTAAGGGATTGGCTGGGAACTTGTCGCCAAGACCAGAATGGCGACAAAAGCAAAGGAAAGAAAGAAAACAAAAACTAGACCTCCGGCCTTGAAGAGCTAGGAGTCGAAGATGGCTTGATCCCGAGATAGGCCAGGATCTTCTTCGTGTTAAGCTTTGCCGCCTTAATCAAGGATCGCCATTTTGCTTGCTCTATTTGCTCCGTATCGCCAACTTTTGCCCAGTCAATAGTTTGTTGACTGTCAGCAACTAGGGCAACAGTGTTTTCCACGGCAATCTTCATGTTCTCATGGCGCAACTTCAGACCAAGATCTTCGGGAGGATTGAAGCACTTGGCAAGGCCAAGGAAAGTTGCAGGCTCCTCTTTCTTCGGGAAGAAGTAAAAGCTTCGACAACCCCGCCCTGGCTTCATCCATGCCTTCACGCGCTTCCGACCCATGAAACTCAAGGAATGAAACGGCGTCCAGAAGAGCATCGTTGTCGGGATCCTCAAGCTCAAACTCTTGCGAGGTCCTATCTGACAAAACAAAAATAGAAATTTGTGTCAACAAACAAGTGCAAAAAAGGAAAATCCAAAGAGTATGCAATGGTGCACATGCTTACCAACAAAGCGACGACTTTGTGTTTTAATGCGTTTGGTGATCGCCGCTTCGCAGCATTGCGCAGTTATGTGATCGCTTAGTGAAGTCTCGGCGTCATGCAGACGTTTCCGAAGATCTTCGACAGCATCAGCCTTCGCCTTGTCGGCTTCTTGCCTAGCTTCCACTGCATCTGATTTGGCCTTCTTACGAGCCTCTTCACATTGCTCTAACTTTAGAGCAAGGGTGTCAGCACGTTCGTTGGCTTCTATCAATTTCTCTGGAAAAAGGGAAGACAAGATTAGCTATAAACGTCGACAAGTCATGTAGAAAGGAAGCAAAAAATAGTCGAGCATTACCTTCAGTCTTGCTGGCGTAATCACGGTACCCAACGAGTTGAGCACCGATGCGAAGAAGCTCTTTGATCACAGGCTGTTAAAGAGAGACAAAAAAAGAAAATGTTGGCATGAGAAAAATGGCGACATATAGAGCAACCAGAGAAAATATAAATAACGACAAGAGTGTTAGCAACTTACATCATCCAAGAGAGGGTTAGAAGAGCTACTCGATTGAAGAGTGAGCTCTGGATTTATTTCAACCCTTGCCCTTTTTGGTGAAGGGACAAGGGGGCTTGCCGGAGGAGTAGCAGCGCCGACATTTTGTCGAGGAGGCGACGTTTCTTCTCCTTCGACCGGCGTTTCCGAAGCAACTAAAGTATGTGACGTGCTCGTTCGAGCAGCCACATCAGCAGTGGTATTTCTTCTTCATCATCACTAAAAAAAGCGTCGACAATGTAAAAAAGCAAGATAGACAAGAATTTTTGAGTACAAGTAAACAAGAAAAAGGGTACTTACACTGATGATAGACTCGAGGTATGGATCATAGCCTGCCTTCTGGTGCGAAGGAACAGCTTCGACTTTGGAGGTGCCGGAATCTTCGACATCATCCCTTTTCCTCTTGTTCCTTGGAGAAACAGCAGGAGGAAGAGATTGTGCCGACGCAGTGGCTTCAGAGACATCCTCCTTTTCGTTGGATCCCGCAGATCTTCGAGACTCTGCGGGTTCATTTGCAAACGAGGGGGCATCTGGGTTATCATCAGAGATAACGGCCCTTTCCTCGACATCCCCACCTTCAGGAAGTGGAGGAAGTGAAACAAGATTTGGATGATTCTGTATAAAAAGAGGGAAGGATTGTCAGAAATGAATAACAACACACAAAGAAAGGCAATAGACAAAACAACATGACAATGTTTACCTTGGGAAGCGCATGAGCGGCGCTGTATGGTTTTACGCGACAAGTGGAAGGGATGGAGTCTTTCTTCTTAAGAGATGAAATCCTACGGATAAGTCTATCCAAATCCTTGACTTCCAAATTCGTCGAGGCGATCTCGTCTTCATCGCGGCGTAATTCCAGAAAGGGTTTTGCGAGCCGAAGAGGCTGCACCTAGTCCTAAGGAAGTACGCTCTGGATGCCTGATAATTCTTTTCCACAAGTATTTTGCAACTCATGGATGCGAGTCATCAGGGCCTCTGTCGAAGTTCTTTCTTCCTCGGTAGCTTCTGCGTCCCAGGAACGGCGGCGAAATTTTGAGAGATGAGGAGCGCGGGAGGAAATTTTGCAGAGGAAAGCAGGGGGACGGCGCGAGCGGAAGTGTTCGAGGAAGAAGAAGAAGACCTTATATACGGGTGCGGTGAACCGACGGAACCGTTGGATGAGAAAAGAGTGCAGCAGATGATCGCCACGTGGATACAAGGGCACAATGGTATTTTAACATTAACGAGGTTACAGAACGTGTGCCAGAAAAAAGGGAGAACATGTGTCCCCCACTTGCACGACGTGTCCGACAAACAGGAATTGGGACCCACAAGGCAGCGAAACAAGTGATAATGGTCAGGTTCCAAAATAGAGATCGTGGCTATCATCGGCAATGACGTCGTCAAGATAAAAGAAAAATTAGCAAGTTTTAAAGAGTTTATCGACAACGCAAGGTTATCTTCGGGAGCCTTTGATCAAATACAAGTTTTTGCCCAAATGCTCGGGGCTACTTTGGAAAAATAGAAAATTCCGAGTATGACAAGATAGAAATGGCGAGAGCCTATGACCAAATGCAAGCATTTGTTCATAGCCTCGGGGGCTACTCCCATTGGGAGCGCTGGTCGCGCACCCGATAAATATAAAATTATCGAGAAAGATTATAAATATAGCGGCAATGGATAGTAATCTGTGGAGCCTACACCCAAGCACAAGTTCTTGGATGTAGCCTCGGGGGCTACTCCCATCGGGAACGCTGTTCGCGTGCCCGATGAATTTAAAAAACAGAAGTGAGTATATTTCGAGTTACACAGATAACTCTACATATACTCCCATCGGGAAGACAAAATAAGTCATCAAATATGACTCAATAAAATGTGCTATTCCAAAGGCGAAAGCACTCGACAATATATTCTCGAACGCCAAAGTTGCGATCAATTTCGAATGCCGCAAATTTGCGAAGGTAAGACCCAGTCCGTTCTGCTGGCGTGGCATCGCCAAAGAACGCTCGCTACTTTTATCCGTATCAACAGATACGAAGAAAAATCTAACGGACGCGTTAGGTACCCGATAAATTTGACTGGACTCGGCAATAGTAAGACCTTAAGCGGCACTCGAAGTTTACACCCGTATCCCGAGATCATGTCCGGGGACGTGATCTTGAAGTAGGTTTTGCGGATTGCCACTAGAGCAGTTAACTAGTACCTGATCCGTCGGATGAACTAGCCCCAACTACCATTATCCCTGTACAATATAGAATTTTATGTGAAGAAGCATAAATAAAAGCTCTCGAATAAATATAAACAGTCAAGATTTCCCTTGACTCTACGATTCAAGCAAAATCTCGGGGGCTACTGATATAGGCATCCCAAATGGGCCTGCCGAAGATAGTACCCGAGTTTACAAGAAGCCCACTATCCGAAGAATAAGAAGATTCGAGAGTCCAAGATATATTAAGGAAAGCTAGAGTTGTAATAGGAAGAGCTATTTGTAATCTGGCGGGATGAGTTAGAAACCATCCCGGACTCTGTAACTTGTACAAAACGAAAACCCTCGGCTCCACCTCCTATATAAGGGGGAGTCGAGGGACAAAGAGAGGATCGAATCTACTGTCAACATAACCCTAATTTTCATAATCGCCGAGTACTTTTCGCCTAAACCTTCGAGATCTACTTGCCCTCTAGTTCTAGCAAAACCCTAGTCTACAATCTGTAGGCATTGACAAGTTAATCCTTTGTCAGTAAGGGCAAGAAGCTTGTAGCCGTGGAGCTCCGGGATATCAACCCTGACGCACTCACCGGTGGATGTGTTGAAGAACATCGGCGGTATGCGAAGGCGCACTCGGCAACGAGCCCTGTCGGCCCATCATTATATTAGCGCAACCGGTCGAGTTGTGACGAATATGCAAAGCTGAACCATCCTAGGTGGCGGCTTCAGTTCCGACGGGCGGGACATCCATCCGACCGGCGGTGGTGCCTGGCCGCTTCGCTCGACGTACTTGGGACGAAGATCGCGCGGCGGCTTCCATTCCGTCGACTACGCGCCGCCGCCGCAAGGAGAATAGGGTTGGGTTCGAAAGGGCCCCTCCATGGCGAAACTGGTCCTTTCCATTCAAGTTCGCTTCAGGTCCGTTTCCCTCGCCCCGTAATAATAAAGGAATTGCTAAGTTTCAGTTAGCTGAGACGTAGGTTAAAGATCGAGATGTCGCCTAGAGGGGGGGGTGAATAGGCAATTACAAACTCTTGCGGATTTGTCTTGTAAGAATGCGGAATTAAACTAACGTTTAGTTTACAAGCACAAGCCCTAAATATGCTAAGCTCAACTAAGTGTAACAATGGCAACTAGAGCTAAGCAAGATAGGCACAAGATATATGTAGCACAAGTCAAGCAAGATATATGAACTTCAAGCACGATGGCTATCACAAGGAAAGAGAGCTCGGGTATAGAAATAACCGAGACACACGGAGACGAGGATGTATTC
This sequence comes from Lolium multiflorum, assembly GCA_030979885.1. Lineage (NCBI taxonomy): Eukaryota > Viridiplantae > Streptophyta > Magnoliopsida > Poales > Poaceae > Lolium > Lolium multiflorum. Next base: position 84,557,773 of record CM061750.1, read on the forward strand.
CCGTGTTCCCTTGCTTTGCAACAAGGTGCGTCACGTTTGGAGGAGTGGAGGTCCCACGAAGGATTCCCCGCCATGAAGGCTCACCCTATTCTCCGAACCACACCCACGAAGGATAATGGCCCTTTCCTTATGGTTAGCTTTTCCTCCGCTCCGGAGATGGCAAGCTCCACAACCACTTCACAAGCTCCACGAAGGAGAAGCCCGGCCTCTTCACAATCTTCTTGAAGAGATCACCGGAGCACCAACCGCCAAGCCAACTAGGAGGTCTCCCTCCAAGAGTAACAAGCTCACGGTCTCTCACTCGAACAAATCGTGGTGGAGAGCTCAACACTATGCAATGATGCAAAGCAAGAACACCGGAGGTGTTCAAGTCCTTCACACTCAAATCCCACCAAAGCAACGAATGCTAGGATGAGATTGGAGAGGAAGAACAAGGGGAAAGTCAACTAAAGACTCCAAGATCTAGATCCCAAGAGATTCCCTCACTTAGAGAAGAAATGGTTTGGTGGAAGTGTAGATCTAGATCTCCTCTCTCAAATCCTCAAATATGAGCAAGAATGGTTGGAGGAATCAAGGGAGAGAGCAACTTCTTCAAATGCAACAATGGAGGTGAGAGAAAGGGGAAGAAGCGTTGTCTCAAGGTAGGAGAAAGGTATTTATACGGGGAAAGAAGAAATAACCGTTGGGAAGAAACGGGGTGAAAACGCATAAAATGGGCGAGAAAAACAGCTTGGGCCAGCGACTGGGCAGGGGTCGGTGGCGGTCCGAGACGGAGCCGGGTGCGGCTTGGTGGCGGCTGGGCAGCGGGAAGGCCACGGGCGCGGGCCGGCGGCGGCGGAGCGCCTTGGGGCGGCGGGCAGAGCACCCGGCGCGGAGGCCGGCCGCGCGGGCGCGACGGTGCGGCCGCGTGGGCCGCCGGTGAGCGGCCGGTCAAGGGCGGAAGGTGGAGCTGGGCTGGCCGGCGTGGGCGGATGGCGCCGGTCGGTTGGCGCCGGTGCGGGGCAGGTGGGCGGCGTGCGGCCGCGGACCGGCCATGCCGGCTGCCCTTCTTTTTCTCTTTTTCTTCTTTTCTCCTTTCTTTAATAACTTTTGCTCCCGAACCCGAATGACATGAAACCAATTTTGTTGGAAAGATAACGACGAATAGAACCCAAACTCGAAAATATGGAGACTCCTCACAGGATATTTTTAGATGTTTTTAGAGAGGGAGTCTCCACCGTCAAGAAACGAAGACGTCCAAACTCGAAACGCAATAGAAGATGCATGCGGATTCCGTTTTCGATGAACTTGGGCTTGTTGTAAAGCTAGCAACAAGCTCAAGAACCTCACACAGAGAAACACCAAGAAGCAATAAGTATATGCAAAGTATGCAAGGGTTGAGCTCCCAAGCCGATGTGATCAAGTTACTCAACCGAAAGCCCCTCTTAATAGTGCGGCTATCTATCCTATAATCCGGTCTCCCAACATCCACCTTGAGACCGGTAAAAGGAAACCTAGCAAGGCCATACCTTTGCCATCCCGCTTGATCTTGATGATAACTCTTCAAGCTTCACTCAAGAAATGCCTCGCTTGATGTTGCTTCGTGAAGACTCACAAATGCTCCCCCATACACTATGATGGGAAAGCTCCATTGATACACATCTTCACTAGTCCATTATCACCAAATGGATGGCAAGCTTCAAGCATGTGATTCACTTGAGATGCTCATCTTGAACTTGCCCAACTCAACCTTGTATCTTCACATACTCACATAAGATAGAGCATGGCTAATATTGAGTTCCATATAAGAACTCCATCTTCATTTCTTCTTATTGATCATATCACATATATATATCTTCATACTTGATCTTGATGCCAATACACAAGATATACCTTTATCTTCATGGCATCCATACTTGAATCCAACACATGGAGAGCAAGTAGTACCTATGGAATATTCCTTCATATAAACTCAATGAAAACATTAGTCCATAGGGGTTGTCATTAGTTACCAAAACCACACATAGGGGCAATGTACCCTTACAGTAGGTTATGCCTCAGTCACGTGCTCCACCGTTGAATTTTGTTTCTGATTGAAGATTCGTGTTTGCTGTTGTTTGCATTTTATTTAGATCCGCATTGAAATATACTACTCCCTTCGTCTATTAATACTATTAATAGATGTCCGAAGGTTCGTCTAAATTCGAATGTATCTAAGATGTATAGATACATTTGAATTTAGATAAAATTTTGACATAAAAAATGGACAGATGTAGTAGTAATATAATTCGACGAGACACCCTAATAATAACACTCGTAGCCCTCGAGTTGGTGGGAATTAGGCAGCAATGCCACTGGATATATCGCCTGTCACCCACGACCCCGTCTTTTCCGGATTCCTTTTTCCTCACACCTCCCGTCCCGACTCCCCCCCTTGGCGCAGCCCTAGGCTCGGCGCCCCGAGCTATCTCCGGCGAAAATCGCCCCTCGTCTCCGGCGTCCACCCCGCAGCTTTCCGGATTTCACCTGCTCCGCCATACCGGACCTCGCCGCCGCCGCCGCCGCCGGAGCCTACCCCGCCGCTCTCCGAAACACGCCTGTACTCTGCTTTTATTTTTCGAATCAAGTGCAGTAATACTATGTGCTATCCAACCTAGAAACGGACCCGGAATCCATGTGCTCGGCGGTTTCCTTTCCGCCGTCCCACCTTTATTTACCCTTCCCTTCTCCCCAATCCTGACCCACCCAAGCCCCAACCCGACCGCTGTGCCCTAGAGCTGCCGCCGCGCCGCGGCGTGCCGTCGCCCAGCCCCTTCGCCTCCAACGCTCGTCGCCGTTTCCGCTCCACCTCATCGCCTCTCGACCCCGTCCGCAATCTCGGCGATTGGTTTTTTGGGGGTACGTACGAGTTTTCGGCATCGGTTAAACACCACTGACCTCCACCAGTTTCGGTCGGCGCGCCATCTAGATCCGGGGGCCCCCTCAGGGACCGAGCGAGAGTTCCGGCCGGAGAATCGAATTGTGGAGTCCAGCAGCCAGGCGCCGGTGAAGACAAGGAGCCCGCGATGTGTTAGTGTGTAGGCTCAACTCAGATTGATTCTGTTTCCATCCCCACTGCTGTAATTTTTTTTTATATATATTTTGTTCTGAACTCCACCCTGTAAGCTGGTATCCCCAGCACCCCCCTTTGCTCTATATAAAAGCTTGTTCAATCGGCCGTTCGTCGAAAATAATAAATAAAAGAATATAAAAAATAATTGGGGAAGCCTTGATGGCGAAGAGCAATGCTGGTTACCTTGGCGTCTCCGAGCCAATATCCCTAAGCGGGCCGACCGAGAAGGACCTCATTCAGACGGCTGAGGTCGAAAAGGTGCGTTGCCTGTGCTATATGTGTTGTATCAGATAGAGATCAAGAACTTGCAATTTTTCTCTAGTTCCCATGTTGAGTATGTTTTGCTCATATGTTGGTATATTGGTGTCGATTCAGTTCCTTGCTGACGCGGGCCTGTATGAGAGTCAAGACCAGGCTGTCTCGCGAGAAGAGGTCTTGGGCAAACTTGACCAGGTTCGAGCATGCTCTGTCGATTTTGCTTACTTTTTGGATTATAATTGGGTAGGCCGGTTTCAGACAACCTGTTGTTTGGCCTTGCAGACTGTGAAAGCTTGGATTAAGAAGGCCACTAGGGTGAGCGGTTACGGCGAGCAGTTTGTGCAAGAAGCAAATGCCAAGATCTTCACATTCGGTTCATACCGCCTTGGGGTACTCTGTTATGCCGTTTCTTGCGCACTTCTGTTTCTAAAGAAATACTTAATCGTCAGATGTTACTGTGTTTTTATGCTCTCTTTTTTCTCCTGTTCTGTATGTTCTTCTATCGAATTATATTATGCATGCATCTTTGTAGAGTCTGATGGTTCTAGGTAGTTATACTGGTATGGATATATATGGTTGCCGCTTTTACGTGGTTTTCTATCTCTGTAACCTAAATTAACTGTTGTGATTCTTCTTAATTTGTTGCTTATTGCCCAGGTGCATGGTCCTGGCGCTGATATTGATACGCTATGCGTTGGTCCAAGACATGCAACTCGAAATGTAAGAGGATCTGTTACTGAAATTCCAGTGGTATTGCAGTATTTACTGTGTCAAATGTGCATTTCATTTTATGCAGGACTACTTCTTCCGGTGTCTTCACGATATGCTAGCTGAGATGCCAGAAGTTTCAGAGTTACATCCGGTACCAGATGCTCATGTGCCTGTTCTGGGGTTCAAACTTTGTGGGGTGTCCATTGATCTTTTATATGCAAACCTTGCACATGTGGTGATTCCTGATGTAAGTTTGTTTTACAGCCTTGTTACTTGAATATTGCAGTATTGCATGCTGTATTTATCTTGGTACTAATTGTAATAAATGAGTAGAGAATTTAGCAGTATCCATCTGAAAATGAAAGACCATATAGATGGAGCTTAGCATTTTATTCCATAGTCTTATTTGGCTTGCGAATCATTTCATGACATGTTTTGATTATGTTTGATAGAGATTCCTAACCATGGTACATGATTCCTTTTCAGGATCTTGATCTTTCTCAGGACTCCATACTGCACAATGTTGACGAACAGGCTGTCCGTAGTTTAAATGGGTGTCGAGTTACTGATCAGATCTTACGATTGGTCCCGAACATTCCGGTATGTGTCCTTACAAATGCCTGTTTCTCAAGTATAAACATGTTAATATTATTCTAGGGACTAAATCCCACTTCTTTTCTCAATTCCAGAGTTTCCGCACAACCTTAAGGTTCATGAGGTACTGGGGAAAGCGTCGTGGGGTGTACTCAAATGTATGCTTCTTCTTGCTGCAAGAGAATTCTTTAAACTATTAGCATACATGCATGATCAGGGAAACACTGGAAGCTTTATGTGAGGAGGCCAACAGAAGAAGAGAACATTTAGCTTTATTCTGAAAAAAGACATTAAGTTTCATTTGGTTTAACCAAAGAGTTGACTACAAATGTAACAATAGACTGCCTTATTTGTCTTCCATTTATCTGCCTATCATACTGTTTTGAGGTCAACTGTTCAAGTACTACTGTGGTAAAATGAGACACAAAATATATGAAACGAGAGAACTAAAAAACTTAATGTTTGCTTAAGCTGTTCACCGGTATTTGTAAAATACTTTTGCACATAAAATCTGGTGAGGTGAATAAAACGAGTTGCACCATGGGGAGCCCATAAAATATAGCTATGCCTCAGTGCAGGATTACACGTTTACATTATGATGCATACGCATATCACTATCAATATTATGATCTATGAATATGAAATATATACTCATATATTGCTTGCTTGTCCAGGTTATAGGATTTTTGGGTGGCATAAATTGGGCAATTCTTGTTGCTCGTATATGTCAATTGTACCCAAATGCATCGCCCAGCATGTTGATATCTCGGTTTTTCAGAGTCTTCAGCCAGTGGAAGTGGCCCAACCCTGTTATACTTTGCCATATTGAGGAGGGTCCTCTTGGCCTCCCTGTTTGGGATCCAAGAAGAAACTTTAGAGATAGGGGCCATCAGATGCCTATAATTACACCCGCATATCCTTGTATGAATTCTAGCTATAACGTATCTAGTAGTACTAAGTATGTGATGATCCAAGAATTCACGCGAGGATTTGAGATCTGCCAGGTACTTGTTATTTCAGAATGACTGTTTATATCCCAACAGGAAATCATCAGCAAATCAAATCATTCATGCATTTAGGACTGATATATATAATATACTCCATCTGGCCCGAAAAGAACAGATGTCACAGTTTTGTCCGTATTTAGACAATTCTGAGACATCCTTTTTGGGGCGGAGGGAGTAATAGAGATCAAATGGTTATATGTCTAGTGTCTAGTAGTCACAATATTGATCCTAAGCGCTCCCCATTTCTGTACCTTAGTCTGCAAATGTTTAGATAGTTATTATTAATGTAGTAGAGTTTTGCAAATTCATTTTGTTGTAGAGTTATCTTTAATTATCTGACTAAAATATATAATGTATGTGATGCCTGTATCTTCACTGTTAACTTAAATTATACATGAGCAGATTCTTGAGATTATGTGGCTTGTCTGTAGCAACTACTTTGAGTTCATTCTTATGGATGTCTTGCATCGGACTTTATTTAACCTTGATGTATAAACTGTAGGCAATAGATGAAAATAGAGCAACCTGGGATGATCTATTCGAGCCATATCCTTTTTTCGAATTATATAGAAATTATTTAGAGATTGGTATCACAGCGAGAAATGAAGATGACCTCAGGAATTGGAAAGGCTGGGTAGAGTCTCGTCTTCGCCAACTTGTACTGAAGGTGAATTACTTGAAATAAAACTTACATTCTTATTAGTAGTAGTGTGCACTGTGCTTTTTTTAATATGTGATTTTGGCTGCTGATGTAGTTTGAGCGATATACACATGAGATGCTCCTTGCGCATCCTCATCCCAGAGATTTCTCAGATGGATCCAGGCCGTTGCATAGCTTTTATTTCATGGGTCTTTGGAGAAAACAAACTGCCCAACCTCAAGAAGCTGAGCAATTTGACATCAGAGGAATCGTAAATGAGTTTAAGATTTCAGTTCTTGCTTATGTACATCGAAGAGAAGGTATGGATATTGAAGTCTCCCATGTAAAAAGAAAAGATATCCCCTTGTTTGTTTTTCCTGGTGGAGTACGTCCTCCACGTTCTTCCAGAACAGCAGGAAGGAACAGCCGTGCTGTTTCTAGGAATGATGTTACACCTGATCGTCAAGTTGGAAATCCATTGGAGACTGAGAGTTGGAGTGATCCTCAGTCTGCTCAAGATGGTTCTGGTGGCTATCAAAGTACTTCGTTGTTGCCCTCTAATTTATCAAGTAGAGAAACCCAAAATGTTTCGAATGGGCATTTGAATCTCCACACAGAAACTGTTGAGCATGCACATCCGGGGCGTTTTCTTGGAAGCCCATCTGCTCCTGGGGATAATGCTGTGGTGGATGTAGTTACACAACCTAACAGCATGCCATCTACTTCAAGCAATGGTGGTCCAACAAATGGGTTGGACATTTGTTTCAATAGTTCACAAAAGGAATCTGAGGGGATTCGTGTAAATAATCTTGTGAGTTCCCCTCCTGCTCCAGTTGATGAGCTGGTATCGTATCAAGCTAAGCCTGATAATAAACATGGACCTCCTCATGGATCATCTTTGGAAGGATGTTCTGAAAGGATCCTGGGGCAAACATGCAATCTGAGCTCCCATGGTAATAATCATTTGAAGCGCAAGGCTGAGGACGAGCTGGAGGTATATTCTTTTTCTAACTCTTTTGATATGTATTTAGGATTTTTGTATGGCCTCGAGTCCTCATTTTTCCTCTGCTCTTACTTAGAGTTGTAAGCTTGCATAGATGATAATTTTCTGCTTTGCCTTCTGTTCCTCTTTCATGCATTAATACATATGTTAGATTGTCAAAGAAACCCCTGTTGATTTACAATCACAGCACATACTTTTGTCGTAATTATCTACTTCATAATGGTATTTCAATGAAATGGCATTACACTATTCTTACATGTTCTGCCAATTTATTTCGCAAGAGCCAGGACACAATGCATATTAAGTTTTCTGAAAATTCGATATGATAGGACCATTTGATACACTAAAGAGCAATGTAGGAAAAACAATAAAGGAACTCACAATTGCGATCTCTCTTAGGTCACCTGTTCACTATATTCTCGGAAGTTCCATGTGTATTTGACTTCTAATTTTGACTATGATTTGTGCTTATAATATGTCCACAAAACTTGTATAAATATATATGAAACGAAAAGGAATTGCAAGACGAATGGAATGATACCAACCAGCACTTTGTGATGGCTCGGTTATTTTGCATTCACTATAAATAATTTACTCATTCAACATCATTAATACGATAGAGCTACGCCATGCCACCTTGTACAGATTCATTAGCTCATTATGTTTTATCTCTGAATGCGTATTGTGACTTAGCTTATTTGCTTGTATTTTAGCATTAATTGTGATTTCCTTTTGTTTTCTAAAACAGCCACTTGAGCTTGCTTGTCCGCCAGTTCGCGCTACTCCTGCATCGACTGTCCAAAGAAAGCCCCTCAGGTACTCCTGTACTAGCTATATTTGGAAATAGATGACGTCATGGAAAGCATGCAGCCAAACTTTTCTAGACTCCTCTAGTTAATTAATATGCTAACATATGAAGTATTTAGATTGATTAAAGGAAAAGTAACAATCCGTTGGTAGTATGATTTGTCACGAAAATGCTTCCATAATATGATATGATTTATAAATGTATAACATATGCATTTGAGAAGTAAGTCAAACTAGTATCTTGGAACTTTACTCATGTCTGTAATTTTCTTATGTTGGTTAATTTATGATTGGGGATCAATGTTTTGCATGGTCATTTTGCTCCATTTATCCAACAGATATTGGCAGTTCCTACTGTTCGTTGATTTTCCTGCTTGCTGTGAGATGTAAAGCTGCTAATAATATTTCTTATTTGTTGAAGGCTTCGATTGTCAACTTTGCCGCAACCAAAACAAGCTGAATGAAGCCCCTGAATCCAATACCAGGCCAAGAAGGGAAGATACGGAGGAGGATCGAACAAGATCTTTCGTTTTCTCATTTCATTATGTTCGAAATGTAAACATGCCGAATTGTGTACTGCAGAGAAAGTGAAAAGGAAAATGCTGTAATGTTGAGACATTTTTACCCGTGGCACTTGCATCTGCTAGCTCGAAATCTTTTTTTTTTTTGACTGGTACTCTGTAATAACATATGTTGGCAAATATTATATTGTTTGGCAATAAATGCCAGCCTTGTGTATAAATTTAGCTGATGAACTTGCGAGAACCAATTCTAGCTTCGGGGGCGTTGTTACACCTGGGGGTGATTTTTTTTAAAATAATACTTTTTTTCAGCATTTTTACAACTAATACGCGTTTTCAAAATTTTACGAAACTTGATTAGCTTAACTTGTTTGGAGCAAACTGCCCACGAAGGCAGTCAAGTAACTCTGAAGAGGCTGATCCCTAAAACGCTGATGAAGAGGCCGAAATCCTAGACCCTAACAACATACAAGCAAACCAAGGCACAGCGTAACTCAGCTGACAGGTAGAACAAAGTTCAGAAAAAATATACAGCAAAAAGCCAAGAACATGTTGGAGATCAAGGAAAACACCAGCAGTAAGCCAGTAAGCAGATGTCAAACGAGCCAAATAGCTGGCCAAAAAGCCCGAACAGAAAGCAGAAAGGGCAAAGACAGAAAGCCAGTAAACCTTTTGCCAGCAAAAATGGAACATCGGTGCAGAATACATCTAGGAGTGTACCCTCAGATACATGTCACTGCTGGTTACTATCTACAGTTGATCATTTCTCCATTAAGAAAAAAACTATACAGAAAACAGCTCGTCCAACAACTAGCTTGTTACTTGTTAGTTACAAGTTACAACATTTGGTTCGGAAGCTGCATGTAGGTGCTCGAGTTAGGCCGGCACCCTCCAACAATCATCCGACCATAGGCAGCAAATGCGTTATCAGGGCTGCCAGAAACACTGTATCCCCCTATCAGGGCATTGTATGTGAAAACATTGGGTTTCCAGCCTCTCGCCAGCAGTTCTTCGTACATTTTGCCGGCTTCAGCAGCCTTCCCTGCTTGTCCCAGGTAGAGAATCAGTGAGTTGTAAGTGTACAGGTTCGGGGTGATTCCTTTTTTCTCCATGTCGTCGTAGAGGGAGACGGCTTCCTCTAACCTTCCGGATTTACCAAGACCGTGAATCAGCAGGTTATAGGTGATGAGATCAGGCTCAATTCCCATATCTGTCAGCTGTTCAAAGTAAGATAAACCATCATTCAACCGCCCAGCCGCGCAGAGGGTGTCGATGAGAACTGTGTATGTTTTTATATCCGGGCTTATTCCCTGCTCGACCATATTCTCAAAGAGCTCACAGACTTTTTCTGTGTCACCTGCTATTCGGTAACCATTTAGCAGAATATTGTAGATGGCGCAATTAGGTTTGCATCCACACTCCAGCATCTCCTCAAAAAGATCTTCTGCATATTCTATGTTTCCATCTTTTAACAGCCCATCAAGAAGAGGACCGTATGTACATGGTGTGGGAGAGAAGCCTTCGCTCATTAGCTGGTAGTATAAGTTTATAGCCTCGTCCAGCATGTTTGACTTTACAAGACCAGAAATGATCGTGTTATAGGTCACATAAGTTGATTTGTATCCCTTGTTATGCATCTCTTCTTGGACTTTCAACATGTCCTCAATCCGCATTGACTTCGCCATGGCATCGAGAATCAAATTGTAAGTAAACTCATCAGGGTCACATCCGAGACTCTTCATCTCAGCAAACAAACCTTCAGCGATCTCAATCAGGTCTTCATCCACAAGGCCACAAATAAGAGCATTATATGACCCGGTTTTTAGCGACACAGCAAGATTCTCAAACTTCTTGACGAGTTCAAGTGCCGCCAGAGCCTCCTTATGCTTGCAGAGATGCCTAATTATTGGGCACAGAAAGAAATCATCCAGGTGAATACCACTTGATGCTATGTTTTCGGCAAAATCAATTGACTTTTCTGTGCCAGCCCTATTCAGTATCGCTTCCATCAGTGCACTGAGCGAAGATCTATCCACTTTAGCATCAGGTTGAAGAATATACTCTTTAACAATATGCAGAGCTTCCTTCATCAGTCCATCTCTTACAAAACTCGGGAGGATAGTACACATTGTTGCATAATCCGGAGCAAGGACCTTTTTCATCTGACAAAACATCCTGAATGCCTCATTCAATCTGTCCTCTTTAACAAGGCCATACATAGCAGTGTTGTAAGATGAAAGATCGGGCATGCAGCCTTTCATTGACATACTGTACAGCATGTCCAGTGCATAGTTCACCTCCCCATTTTTGCATAGACAATCAAGAACTGTGTTGTACGTTATTAAATTAGGTGGAAAGCTTTTAGATTTCATTTCTTCAAGCAGATGCATTACCTCCTTGACTTTACCTTCCCTTCCTAATCCTGCCAAAAGTGTGTTGTAAGTATAGTCGGTGGGATGAAGATTCATTTCTTTCAATTCATAGAAGACTCTCCAGGCTTCATTTCCCCTTCCTGCCTTGTAGAGCATATCAATCAACGAATTCATTGCAATAACATCAGGAACACATCTGGTTTCAATCATTTCAGAGAAGATCTTCATAGCCTCATCAGCATTGGATGCCTTGCTACAACACTTGATCATCATAGTGTAGGTGATGATGTCTGGAGAAATCCCCATAGCTTTTAATTCATCGAAGACCCTTTTTGCCATTCCAAGCCTACCAGATTTAGCAAGACTATACAAAACGGCATTACCAGCAACAACATCAGGAACAATCCCTTTGCTCTTCATAAGCTCATACCTCTTAACTGCTTTCAGAGATTCGCCAGATTTTCCATGGTAATTTATGAAAAGAACATACGTATAGCCATTTGGAGTAGGGCCGTGAATATTCATATGGTTGAACAGCTCCAGAGCATGTTTAAACCTATCGGCTTTCAGAAACCCAGATATCAAGGAGTTGTACGAGTACTGCTGAGGTACTATACCCTTTTGTTTCATCTCATCGAAAACATCTGAAGCTTCATCGACCCTCCCAACCTGGCACAATGCATCCACAGCCGCAGTATAAGCAACAACATTGTCATTGTAGCCATCAGCTTTCATTGCGTTCCATATTTCACTCACTGACCGCGAGTCACCATTGTCACCACACTTGTCCAAGAGAGTAATATAGGTCACTCGATCAGGTTTCTGATCGCTCGCTTTCATCTTCCAGAACACATCATTGGCATCAGTAAGTCGGCCGGCATCGCAGAGAATCTGTATCAGCACAGTGTTGGTGATGACATCCGGCTTGCACCCCTCTTCCTCCATCTTCCGGAAAATCTTGTGCGCCTCCTCAAACCTTCCAGCTTGTCCAAGAACCCGGATACAGATGGTGTAGCTATACACATTCGGCTTCACTCCACGAGCCTCCATGTCGCCCAGCAGCCCGACAACCGTCTCGACGTCCCTCCTCTTCCCGAACGCCAGCATCAGCACCGAGTACGTCCTGACAGTCGGCACGACACCGTCCGCCGCCATCGCCCCGTACACCTCCATCGCCTCCCTCTCGCACCCGCACTTGACCAGGAAATAGATGAGGCCGTTGTAGGTGTAGGCGTTCAAGACGATCCCGGCCTCTTTCATCGCCGGCAGGGCCACCGGCGCGCTCCGGAGGCCCCCCTCGACGCCGACCGCGCCGAAGATGGTGGTGAAGGTGCCCACATTGGCCTTGACGATCTGCCTCTGCATTAGGTCGAACACCTGGGCCACGTCCCCGACCCGGCCGTGGGCGCGCATCAGCTCGAGCATGTAGTTGCACGACGCCGTGGTGTGGACGACCCTGGGCTGCCGCGCGACGGACCTGAACAGCTCGAGCGCCTCCGCCGGGTCGGCGGCCGACCGGAGCATGTGGACGACGTCCTCCGCGCCGGGCCGGCCCACCGCCCGTTCGTCCCAGGGTGGCGGCGCGAGCTGGCGGCTGCCGGCGCGGCTGCTTGGCCGCCTCTTGGGCGGGGCAACCACGAACCCAGGAGAGATTCTGGGCTTCTGGGACCGGGGTGTCCCGGCGCCGCCGCCGCTGCTCACAACTCCCGAGCAGCAGAGCTCCATGGTGGCCGCCCACGCCCCGTTTTCTTGTGCCGACAGAAGCAGGCAACACCTGAGAAATTCAAAAGCAGAGCGTGACGAGCTGAGTAATGGATTGGGAAATTGCAGCGCGGTTCTTGAGTCCCCGTGAATTTACCTGCAGCTGCAGCTGGTGGTGGAAATGGAGGATGGGGAGGCGGTGGCCTGCCTGGTTGGGGAGATAACGAACGAGAAACCTCACCGCAGCGGGAATAGGAAGCCACAGAAAGAGTTCTTTTTCCCCTCCTTCAGAACCGTATCCTCTTGGCCAGAACGGAGGTGAATGTATTACTATAAAAAAATCATAAAAAAAATCCAGAAATTTTAAAAAAATAAAAAACAAATCACGCATACATCTGGACATTCTATGTTCGCACACAAGTGTCAAGGAAAAAATGAACGTTTTATGTGGTGTGTGCAAAAAGACAAAAAAGTGTTCCGTCAATAGTCACGTTGGTATGCCAAGATTTCTTTTTTTTATATGAGATACAAAAAATGTATTTTTGTCCTCAAAACTTGTGTACAGATCTAAAATGTGTAGGCATAGATGATAAATTTTATTTCAGAATTTTTTAACATATGAAAAATATATCTTCACACAATAAATTTATATGCACCTATGAGTCGAAATGGATTTTCCAAAACATGAGGCAAACTTTAGGTTAAAAATGATGTCCGTGGCTTTCTTTAGATTTTTGGTTGGCTATACCCTTTAAGCATAGCACTTCACTACCTCCTCTTCAAAATCTTGTAGTCCTTCCATCTTATGAAATTTATCAGTCTAGATACATCTAAATTTAGATAAAGCTAAGACAAATTTCGTGAGAAGGGAGTATTAGAAAATGGATGAAGCAATTTGACGTGTTTAGTTGCCCGCGGTTCCGTTAGGTCATGTTAGGAGCTATACTTGGTTCTATAGGCGTCGTTTTATACCTAACAGTTAGTTACTTCTATCTTATGTTTGTGGTTTTTTTTTTCAAATGGAGGCAAAAACTTTGCACTATAATTCCCAAAAGAGAAGAGAATTGCCCAATTAGATAACGGAAAACCGAGCGAAAACAGTCACAACAAACCATACACCAAAGCATGATTTTCCAAGACCACCTAAGCAGACAAACTAACTATTTCAATATTCTACAAGTGTAAACTCCCGACACATGGATCACCACGTAACAACGGAAACCCCACAAAACAAGTGAACAAGGCAATCCCAAACATTGAGGATCATGCATCAAGCACCCGCATACACTTTCCATGTGTCGCCGCTTTTCTTACTTTTGCTCCTAAGAGATTTCTCCACATTCTTGATTATAACCTTGTAGCCTTCCTAGTTAGGAAGCAAGCAATCTCCTTACCAGTGCATGGCTACCCACCTCCAAATTGATGAGTAAGTCGCAGAACTCTTTTGCAAATAGAGCTTGAGAGCTAGGTGGCAATGCACATGTGCCATTAACCTCATCACTCAAAGACAATAGTTGCCCAATGACCAAGGGAAAGTGAGTGACAACAAGATCCAAACCTACATGGTCCACAAACGCATACGGCTAGCTGGGCTCCAATAACGGTGGTGGGAGGGCGTCATGGGCACCGCCAAGGACTCTAGTGAGCCCATCTCCATCGAGAGCACCACATATGGTTACTCACATAGTTCTTCAGGCATAATTCGCAGAACAGAGCCACAACCTCTTACTGGTGACTTCCTCCCAAAGGCAGATGGCACAACATGCAGCAATGATATACATGGGCTAGCAGCCTAGCACCAGGGGATAAATCTCCGTAGAGGCATGCTTCCCCCTCATCAACGAAACCAACCAGAAGTTCGGACAGGTGATGTCACGTCTCGAAACCGGGTCTAGTCGTGACAACGCCACATATTTATAACCTTGTGATTATAAACATGTAAGGCTAAGATATACATATTTAAAAATTTAAAACAAAGGGAAACACTTTTATTCATTCTCTTTGCTACTACACAAGTCATGGTACCAACAAGATTCTTTAATTATTTTCCCTCCCGTTGCACTAATCCTACGTTTCCGCATCTAGTCCACACGTGCTAACTTCCGCAAAAGAAAGAAGATGATAGGGGTGAGTATGACAACGTACTCACAAAGTAATGCAACAAGGAAACAAGAGATGATCAAGGGATTAACGTCAATGAGATATTCAGCGAGAATGGATTGACGAAATTGGATAAAGGGATACAGTACAATGAAAGATAAATTAACAGAAGTGGACACGGAAACGATTGGCATCACACATGACATCAAGCTTTCCAACCCGAGAGTCGCAGGGGTGAAATTTCACACTTTTACGCTTACTCTGACATCGACTGTCTTGACTAGCTCCACATGCGCTAGCCAAGTGCTCTTTTACCCGCTAAGACCCTGACACCTGGATCCATCATCGACACGTTTCACAATAGGCCACCCCAGCAGAGAACACAGACAGTCATATACCTGAACTGTAATCGATACAATACGTTTACCGTCGTGATACCAATACCGAAAGACTAGAATAGCAAGGTAAGTGATACAATCGAGAAAATTACAAAAAAAACCACCACATATTAGGCAGTAGTTTCAAAAAACCACCACTTTACGATTTTTTTTCAAAAAACCACCACTCTACAGGTAACACGTAACAGATAGCACTGATTCCACTCTGATGCTGGTTTAATCGCCAAACTGACATGTGGGTCCCATTATCAGGCTGACGTGGCAACTGATTAACGCTGAAGGGAGAAGCACCATATATTGGTTATAGTTCTGGACTTATTTGTAATTTTTTTCCTTTTCCTTATTATTTTCCACCACATCCTCATTGTGGCCGCGCTGGCCCGTCCCGCCATGGCCGGCGCTCGCCCGTTCCGCCATGGCCCGTCCCGCCCGTCCCGCCATGGCCGGCGCTCGCCCGCGCTGGCCCCGCGCCCGCCCCGCCCGCCCTCGCCCGTGCTCACCCCGCCATGGCTGGCGCTCACCCGCGCTCGCCCCGCGCGGGCCCTTGCCAGCCCTGGCCGTCGCGCCCTGGCGGGACCTCGCCCGTGTCGCCTGGCCGGAGCTCGCACCCATGCCCCTGAGCCCGCCTGCGTCTTCCGGAGAGGAGGACGGGCCTGCCTACGCCCTTACCGCCAAGCCGCCGTCGTCGCGGCGAGGCCTTGCGCCGCATGGTCTGCGCGCATCTCCGCCGTCGGCTGGCCGTAGGCATCACTGGAACTGGCCCCGACGGCTTCGGCCCGACCCGGAGATGGCCTGGCGCCCGCTCGAACTGTGCACGGTGGAGAATGGTGAGGACGGCGACGCAATTGCGACCTACCGGAGCGGAGGAAGACGAACACGGCGACGGCGGCAGACAGTATCCCGTGCCGATTCCTTCAGTAGGAACGACCTTTGTGTCGTGGAGGAGTAAAATGACATAGTAGCTGGTCTCCGCGTGGTCTACAGATACGGGAAGAAGCATGATGCCGACGGCGGCGCGCTCCGAATGCCGCTCGCGTTCTCGACCAATAGAGGAGAAGAGAGAGGCCACTTGGGGCCGGGATGAAGGTCACGACTAGGCAGGTCAAGGGCGCATGCATAGCCGAGCTGGTACGGGTTGGAGCTCGGCGGACGACGGCGACGCTCGTAGCTCGGCGGACGACGGTGACGCTCGTGCTGCAGATCGACGGCGGCGCTCGTGCTGCAGATCCCCGGCCTCCCCTGACGCCCTATCGCCTCCACGCCGCCGCCCTCAATGTCGCGCCCGCCCCTTGCCGGAGCCGGAGCTCGCCGCGACGCGCCCGCCCCTGCCCAAGCCGGAGCTCGCCGCAGCCCGTCCCGTGGATAGACAAGAAGGAGTCTGGAGGGAGAAGAAACTGACAGTGGGCCCCACGATAACTTACAAAAAAACCAAAATTTTGCAACCCTTCATGGATGGCCTCCGTTGACCGTTTTTTGACTGCCACGTCAGCCTGACAGTGGGGCCTAGATGTCAGTTTCGTCATTACACCAGCTTTAGACAAGGATCAGCGCTTTTTGTTACTTGTTAGTGCTAGAGTGGTGGTTTTTTGAAACATTTTCGTATAGTGGTGGCTTTTTGAAACATCTGCCTGATATGTGGTGGTTTTTTGTAATTTTCTCCTATCTTAAGGTTAACAAAATATCCTCATAGCTTCACATGAGCTCCTCCGGATTGATTCTGCGATCCGGACAAGACGAGAAGACAACATGTCTCTCTCCAATGGCACGATGATCAAACATGATCAAGAATCATGGTGCAACAATATTCAATCAAGAAGTCAAGGACAACAAATGGTAATAAGGAGTCAACTTATTCACAAAGGAGATACAAGTTAATTGGAAGTAGAGAGCTAGCAGCAGCTACTTGCATGCTAAGCTGATCAAAGGAGAGTAAATGGTTGCAAGATCGGGATCATGAGAGGATCTACTTGCAGATCAAAGAGCTAGAAGATCATGTACTTGTAGGATTTGAAGATTAGCTCTACTTGCCTCGGTAAAGAAATCCACATCAATAATATATATAGAACTATGATCCTCTCCGTTAGATCGAAGCAGATGACAGTACCAAGTTACCAACATCAATCAATCACTCGCCTACTCGGATGTCTTGTACGATTTAACAACATATCCAGCTAAGTTCCGCCTAAACATAAACGCACATCATCGCGGCAGCCCTCTCTCACTCGTTCTAACTCCTTCTGTTGGTGGACTGGTGAACGATGCGATGTGTCTCGCGAGCAAAAGCTCTAAGTATTTATAGGAGACGAACGTCGGCGTTAGCCAAAATATATATGCCGCTGTAGCCTTGCCGCTTGACCCTTCAAGCAGTGTAGAAGTCTCTTGCCGACGTCCTGGAGGTGAGCAAAAGCTACATGGACTTCAACCCGTCCAACATGCAGGAGCCCCACTCAGCAACCTTGCCGACTCGGCTCTTTCTTTCTTGACAGCTCTTCCTATCATCCTCTAGCAGCTTTTTTCGCCCAGAATTCTCTGTAGTGCGTTAAGCAACCATACTCACAGGGGTAAACCAAACATGATCTTGTGACGTTGCAACGATTTCGATTGTAGTATTTATTTATTCCACGCCTTTTCAGCATCAATCAACTTTGAATACTACGATGGTATGCCTACTGGAGGTCACAAACAAATGTAGATTCTCTGAAAGTATGATTATATTTCGGTAAGAAAAATAAAGATTGATGTCCTTGCTGCTTCGAGTGCAAACTTGCCTTTGACTCTGCCTGCCAAACGGAAAGCTGTCTGAGCAGAGCCATAAACGTGCCAAAGACGAACAGCACGAATGACTGAAAGCTCTAACAGAGCAAATCTATTAAACGAGCATCAGGACACATCTGTATTGTATACACTCTTCATTTGTTGGCCATATACAGTACAGATCTCAATGTGAAATCTGGGAAGGCAGTTTCCCATAATTTTGCAGGCAAACTTCAACTCAGCATCCACTTGCGGTGCAGTCGGCTCTTGCGCCGAGCAAACATTAGTCACAGTTATTATCAGTTGCCGGATCGGTTTGCTTCTGCTCGCACATCAGGCTCGCCGCTTCCTCCAGAGATGCGTGTAGCTCATCATGCGTAATTGATCTCTGGAAGGTAAACATAGCGCCGTTTATACATGGACTAGACCGTTGTATCGCCTTGTCCTCCAGTATTTTTTTGACAGCCTGCAACAAATCAAAATAAAAGAAAGGTCATTAACGTTTGGTAAATTCGAATTGCTGAATTTGAAAACACAAAATCTTAGTTAAATCACAAACAATATCTGTATAATCCTTATGATCTATGAACCACAACAGCAGGTCTATTTTGGGTCAAAACCAGACAAGGTTATACTGTCAGACCTAATACAACACTTGACCGCCAAATTTGTGAATCTGATTTGTCATATATTCCTTAATCCTCGTGGAATTAGTAAACATACACCATATATAATTACAGATACTATGCCACCCAGTACACCAATTTGCAGTATTTATCAATCATTACAAAACCAACACGTTGTAGGTAACACTAGGCACATGGCCATTAAGTGTAAAGTGATACCAAAATATCGATTTGTCAAACTTTCAGCGTACTAAGTCCTACCAAGTTTGCAATATTATAGATTATCATACATGTTTAGCGATCCTTGAGGCAACCAAATTTCCCAATGTGGACTGTATAGTACAGTTAAGAAAGCAGAATTGGGTACTTTGCTGCTCAGTTCCATGGCAAAGAGAATATAAAGATAAACATTATGCAGAACTGAGCATGCACGAACTGAGCGTGCATGGAAACAACACATAGGAAGATCAGCCAGGCAGTTGAACATTGGGAACAGGACAATGCCTGCTTGGGTTCATGCTCCTAGATGAGGTCACTCAGGCCTGATATATTCGTAGAATTCTTATTATTTACCATGTTAACAATTCTCTCCCTGATAATTCGACTAGACATTCATTTCATTTGAAAAAAATGATGATAACATGATACGGCACAAGGAATCATGATATGCCACAGTTACACTATACCACTCTCCCGGTATCTCCCATGCTTTACTATTAACACCATTTACCCCATTCAAAACGACCAAAATGTTCACCGTGTAACACTCTGGCCCAAGTATGGTTACGGTAGGTAATTCCGCAAACCAACTTAAGAGCATCTGCATGTTACCATCACAAACCTAATAAACCTAGCAATGATTCCTTTTGGATAAACAATTTTGGACATATCAATTGTGCCTTCGATATGGATGAGCAAAATGATCTGTAGGACTCCATGGCTGAATCTGTCATTTGCCTAGTTTTCACCAGCTTTCTAGCATTATCTACAGAGCTGACCACACCGTATGCCATGCTAATGCATCGCATGAAGATCTAATCTGGATAAACCGGGTCAAGAACAGGTTTAGGCCTACAATACTCCAATCTGATCTGGATGGCATTTAAATCATCCGGATGAGTGAAAAGGTTTTCGAGAACATACCACAGAGTTGTGTGTCTTTTGCAAATCTAAAAAGCGAACTAATAGAGGAAATGCAACATCATATATATCACAAGAGTTGAATGAATGAATGGTAGATAATCGATTTCACTAAATTTGATTGGCATTTTTATTATAGTACCATTTCTTCGATGTCTTCACCCAGAAGGATGAATTTAGTCTGCTCTTTATTTTTAAGATTGGTAGAGCTTGAGCTCACTCACAATGCTGTAGAAAATTACTCCGATATGTAGCATGCTCAAATCATGCAAGTTTCTAAATATCAATTGCTGCTCCACTCTGAAATTCTATTGATGAAAATGCATGCACATATTGCAGGTGGTTCTAGGTTGTGCCTTGTTAAGGCTACTATTTTGCCTCCCATTTACTAGTTCATTGCCGAGAACTTCCACAGAGGGAATTGTCTAAATTGAGTACTGATGTGTAGAGTAATAAGTATCATGGGCGCAAACCTGCAACATCTCGGGATGGAAGGTGGGGACGCCAATTTGGGACACAGCAGCTGCGCCGAAGAAGTTGCCGATGAGCGCGGCATCCGTAGCTGACAGCCCCCATAGCAGCCCGGCGGCGAAACCAGCGAGGTAGCTGTCTCCGGCGCCGGTGGGGTCGACCTGGACGGCGGAGAAGGGCGCCACGCGTGCCTCCCCACCGTCCCAGTACAGCCGGCACCCTTCCTTCCCCTCTGTGACGATCACGCAGCAACGCCTCCTCGCAGTCTCCACCCCTATGTACGGCGCCTCCTCCGAAGACGCCTTGAGGAACGCTACGCGCTGCAGGAGCGGCGCATACGGCGTGCCCTCCAGTGCCGTGTGACGGACGGCAGCGCCGCCGCCGCCGCCGGCGGCGGCGTCGAAGACCCGGATCAGCGCCTGCGCGTCGACGAGCACGGCGCGGCAGAGCCGGATCATCCGGTCGAGCGTCTCCGGCAGCACCTCCCCGGCGACGCCAACGGCGAGGCCGTAGGCGAAGCGGCGGTCGGGGAGGTCGTCGGGGTAGATCGGGTCGCAGGCGTGGACGCGGCTGAGCTGGCGGTCGGGCGCGTCGTGGGCGGCGGCGTCGGAGAAGCGGGCGTGGAAGGAGGTGGTCGGCGCGGGGCAGAGCAGCGGCGGGTGGCGCGCGGGCGCCGGCGCGGAGGCGTAGGCGAAGTCGGGCCCGACCTTGGACACGACGGAGAAGGAGGCCCCCGGGGGCGACGCGGCGTCGAGCACGGTGGAGACGAAGGCCGCCGCCCCGCCCAGCGTCTCGCCCACCACGCGACCGCCCCGGAGGAGCACGTCGTGGCAGTAGCTCCCCACCACCAGGCCCTCGAGCGCGGGGCCTCCCTGCTTCGTCTGCTGCTCCTCCGCAGCCTCCTCGCCGACGCCGGGCATCGCTGCGGGAGGCATGGTGGGCGCTACGGCGGCGGGGGAGGGCGCCAGGGTGAGAGGCGTGGTGGAGGAGCGGCGGGCGTTGGGAAGGGCATGACGCGGGGAGGAGGGGAATAAATGCGCGGGTGGTGGGAGGCGGGCGGGGAGAGGACGGATTCCGGGCGGCGACAAGGGGGGCTTTACAGATGCCCCGGCGGTGAGTGGGGCGGCGCGACACGTGGTGGCGGCCGGACGTGTGAGCTGGAGCGGCGGCGGCCGCTGACTCCTCTGCGTGGAAGGTTGGTGGGCGTTGGTTTTGGTTGTGCCGGCGATCACCGGCTTGACGGCTTCGCCGGGGAGTCCAACTTTTAGAAATTCGTTGAATTCCGTTTCAATATCTCGCGAAAAATATCCAATTCTTATTACACTTATTATTCAAAGGAATTTCATAGTATTCTGCTTCAATGGATGGATGCCACTAACTTTCGTGAAATGGTTAGGATAATTTCCGTGCCAAAACCGGGCGAATCTATTTTAAGGTGTCTATACCGAATTTTAAAGAATTCAATGAAGCAGGAGTAAATAAACTGAGTAATAAGTAACGAGATGCTCAACAAGATGGCAAAGCTAATTTCTTAGTGGAATTGGTGAATGTCATCAGAAGATCTACATACCCCATCTTAATCACTGCTGATTTTAATATGACTAGGAAAGATAGTGAGAAGAATAAACCAGAAGGATATAATAGATGAAGCCCACTGTTCAATGCTGTAATTGAGCAGGGTGGACTGATGGAGATTAAACTCTCGGGTAGAAAATTCACTTGGTGTAATAACCATGAAGAACACACTTATGAACTTCTAGACAGAGTTCTTGTTTCACCATCATGGGAAGAAAATTTTCCTTTGGTATGTGCAACAACTCTGCCTAGTGAGTTATCTGACCATACTCCCATTCTGATTAAATCAGGAGAGAGACCTAGAATAAAACCTATTTTCAGATTTGAAAATTGTTGGTTCCTGAGGCCTGATCTCCAAGAAATAGTCAGAAATATATGGGGTAGGGTTTACATAGGGAAAAACAAAATTGACATTTGGCAAAAAAAAAATTGATTGCCTTAGGAGGACTTTGAAAGGTTGGAATTTAAACATTGAGGGAGAATATAAGAAGAAGAGAGGGGTTTTTGCAACACAACTAGATGAAATTGATAAAAAGGGGAAATGTGTGGGCTTTCTCATTCTGAGATGGAAAGGAAAAAAATGCTGCAGAACCAACTGAAGAACATTATTAGAGAGGAGGAAATTAAATGGATCCAGAATCAAAAGAAAAGGAAATTTTAGAAGGAGATAATAATACTAGATATTATCACTCCAAAGCAAATGGTAGAAGAAGGAGAACTTTAATTGTCAATTTAAATCAGGATGAAGGTTTGATAGAAGGTCAGGATAATCTTAAGAGATATATCACTGACTTCTACAAAAAACTCTTTGGCAATCCTGATCTAAATAATATTAGATTTAAGATGGAATGGAAAAGCTCAATAATGAAGACTGTGAACTGTTATTGAAAACATTTACAATGGAAGAACTCAAAAGGGCCGTTTTTGAAATGGCACCAAATAAAGTAGTTGGCCCAGACGATTTTAATGCGGAATTTTACCAGAAGAACTGGGAATTAGTAAAGCAAGACCTCTTTGGTTTGCTTTAAGATTTCCAGAAAGGGGAGCTGGATATTGCAAGATTGAACTATGGCATTATCAGTTTAGTCCCAAAGGGGAATGATGCAGATAGGATCCAAAAGTATAGACCTATATGCCTTTTAAATGTGTCTTTTAAAATTATCACAAGAGTAATACTTAATAGACTCATTCAGGTGATTGGGAAGGTTGTACTTTTGAATCAAACTGCTTTCATTAAGAGGAGATATATTATGGAAGTGGTTAACATTCTGCATGAAATTCTAAATGACACACACAAAAAGAAAAAAAAACTGGTGTGCTTTTCAAGATTGATTTTGAAAAAGCCTTTGACAAGGTCAAATGGCCTTTCCTTCATCAATCAATGGAAGCTAAAAAGTTCCCATCCAAGTGGATTGATATATACTTATCCGCGCACGGTATAGAACACATGTACACATGTGTGCGGAATAGAACACATGTGTACACGTGTGTGTGATAGAACATGTGTGTACACGCATGTGTACGCCTGTGTGTACGCGTGAAGCGGGTCACTATACAAAAAGGCAGGCAAGTGCATGAAAGGTACCAACCCACATAAAAGTTACTCACCATGCCAAAAAGCATCGAAAACAAGCCTCTGAGACCGTTTTTCCGATCGAGCTCACCCCTGTCTATCGACCCGGATCAAGACCCTATCAGACCTCAGAAACCCTTTCCTCTAATAGCCCCTAGCATCAAAACAAGCAACAACAAATAAATAAACCATCGACCCCTGCCCCTATCCAGGGGTTCCGAGGCGCCTGCAGCGTGCCCAACAACATAAAAGCTTTTCTCCCTTCATCCCTTCCCGAACCGACGAGAGCCAACTTACCGTTATGTAACATCCCAAAAATTTCAAAACAAAACAAATGAATTTCCCTAGTTCCAAATTTTGGAACCAACAAAAACTTTTATTAAATTAAGATTAGTACATAATAACCTTGCTTAATTCTTGTGCTATTGCTATGATTGCTTGTTATGATTATTGGAAATAATCTTAAACCCTAAAGACTCACCCCTCTTCTCATCATTCTAGTGAAAATAAAATAAAAGGAAATTAAATGAGAAAAAGGCATATGTGCCTATGGCTACAATTATAAATATTTACCCTAGACCCTTTCACTCTATTTAAAAGATTAGAAAAGCTTTGTAAACCTTATATAGCACTTCTTAAATCATTGCCAAGTTGAAACTAAAAATAATATAAAGAAATTAAAAATGCCATAGAGGCATATGAGAGCTAAATAGCAAATATGTGAATTTAAGAAAACTAACCCTAGGACTTGATGTGAATGGTTAGATCACCTCCATATATCATTTCAACATTCAACAAAACCCATTTGGGCCAAACCAAGTCAAAGTAAAAATAAAATACCACATATGCATATAAGCCTATGTGCCACATAGCCAATTCATCAAACATTGACCTATGTTTTCAAACCTTGACCAAATGGTGTGACACCATCTCTAAACCTATTATAACACTAAATGGACCCTAACCCATGTCCAAGTGAGGCAAGAACAACCCTAGTACAAGTTATGAAAATTGGACACCTCATTCCTTATGTGTTAAAGCCAATTTTGCAAATCTTTGAACAAGGCCATTTGATTTAGTTTCAATGCTCTTAAAATGTTTCTAAACTCATAAGAACCACATTAGAGTCAACCAAAGTCAAATCAAATGGATAGAAATCAAATAGGGAGAGAATTCCCAAAATTCACTCACATACACATATGCCAAAAATGCAAATCCTTCACCAAGGCCAAATTTGCTTGACCCATGGCTTCTAAAATACTTCAATATGATAAACTAACACAATTGCATCATTGGATCAAGATTTAAATCCAAGCAAAACTCAATTTCAACATACATGTGATAATGGTCATTTTGTCACTTTATAAAATGTTCCCCTCTTTACCCCTCTGGCTTTGACTTTTCTTCAACCAAACTTGGTCAACTACGACCATGTCATCCAAGACCACATGAAGGTAAACAACTTTCATGTTGACCATCATGGATAATATTGACTAGGTTGACCAGAATAAGATTGACAAGTGGAGACTTTGAATCTATGTGAAGATGACTCACTTTTTGAAACTTTGCAAATCTTCACCAAAATGGACACCACAACCACCATTCTTTCTCTCTAATTATATAAGTGAGCTCCACCAAAAAGAATTGCAAAAATCCAAATAAAATTTCATGCGGCCATTTCATCATACACCTTGTGTGCACAAATCTGGGAATATGAGACATGCTATAAACCCCTGGTCCAAAGCCTCCACCACTTTCCATTGGTGATCATCACCCTCTTGTACCTCCCCTGCATCAAGACATGTACTGGTTTGGTCGATTAAAGCATTGGCATGATCAAGTTTGTCCATGTCATGTACCATGCCGGCCACCCTCACTCCCTTTCGATCTGAGCCCCTACTCTCTACTACACCATGTCAATGAGCATCTCTGGTACACCAGGACGCTGCCTGTGCACGGCCGAGCCTCACTCTTGCTCAGCACTGGCTGAACGAGGCAAGCCCAGACGCGCCCAGAAGCGTGCCAGGCACGCGGTGAGCGCGCCCTGGCCTGTCCCTGGACGCGCCCGAGCACACCGTCGACCCGTTGCCCTCGTCCACCTATCCCTCTCTCACTTTGCACTCGCACGGCCCTCTGCGCCCGCAACCCGCTAGACAAACTCGCTAGCCCGCACGTACACCCTAGCCCTCGCCATGATCAACTCCCTGCCGCACCCGTACTGAGAGCCCTCGACGATGGCCAGCACGCTCCCGTCCTTCCTCTGTCGTCCCTTCAAGCGCTCTAGCACCTCCTAGTCACCGCCTACCTCGCGCGCTTCCTAGCTTGCCCCTTCGATCGCTGGAGACGCCGCGCCATGGACACCCTCTCACAGCACCCGCCGGTCACCTCGCCATCTATAAATAGAGGCCATCTCCGCCTTCACTCTCCACAACAAACTTGCTCCCCTACCTCTCCTCGACCTCCTCCACCTCTTCTCCCCGCGGATTACCCCACAGAGAGCTCCAATTTCATCACCGATCCCCGCCACAGTAGCTCCGCACCGCCGTCCAATTAGACCACCTCAAGCCTCTCCGCCGGTACCAGTGGACGTCTCGTCATCGACAACGTCGCCTAGCCTCCGCGCCAGCCCCGCGGGAACCTCCGTCACGCCACCGACCCCCTACCTCGCCGGAGCAGCACGTTCCTCTCCACCGTCGACGACGACGAAGCCCCACCGTCGGATCCCCTTCTAATCGCACGGTTCCAGTTGAAAGGTACCGCTTCGGCGTTATAACGCGCTGACGCCTGGGCCCCAGCTTGTCAGGCGGCCCGCGGCGTGGTCAGCGTTAGTTGGGCCGGCCCAGTCCGTTTACTCCGTTTATCCCGTTTCATTTTCCCGCCAAGCCCAGCGATTCAAAAATGATTTAACTTATTTAGTTCAAATCCAATACTGCTGCCCACTTCAAATTTAAATAGTTTGAAATCTACTGAACCAAATTTAGCAAATTTTATATATTCGGAAAGCTTATAAAATTATCTAAACAATGTCACTGGCCCCATGTCCAAATTCGAAATTAAAATTAAATAATAAAAATAACAAGGCAGGACCTTTTCTGACTTCAAATAAATATTAGAAATTATCTAGAAATGATTTTAAGTTGATTCCAACTCTAATAAATCACATTTGACATAATATAATTGTTTATGCAAAAATATAGCATGGTTGTTTTGCATGATCATGGACTAGAGTTAAATAATGGCTATGGAACCATTTCTGGAAACATTTAATACATACACATAGAATTATTTAAATAGTATGAGGGCTTCTCTCTTATTTAAATTGTGATCTTAAGTAATTCAAATAGAGGTACTGACCTAGATCAAATAAGTCTCATGCTTGGCTAATTAGAAAGGTTAATCATTTAGAGGATAGTTTAACTTATATGAGGTATAGTTTCTCACATAAACCATTAGTCCAAATAATTCAATAGGAATTAATAAAACATAATAAATAACCCATAGGTTTATATTTGAAAATACTTAATCTTTCTCATAAGTAGTATTTAAATATTTCAAGCCTATTGATTAAATCATATGATAGACTTTGGTCTCATTTAAATCTTGTCCCCAACATATTAATATGAAGTAGATCCCATGGACAATTAAAATTCACTTTCAATTAATTAAGAATATTAAAACAGTAAAAGGTGTTACTAAAATAGTATGAGGTGCTCACCTCATTTTAAATTATCTTCTCAAATAATAGGAAGTAATGTGTTGACCTTTATTTTCCTAAGCTCATACTTGCTCTCTTATAAATCCTAAACCTAAATAATATTTAGATTAATTAAATCACATGAGATGATGAATCTCATTTAACTCACTTTCTCAAATACTAAGTGTGAAGTGTTGACCTTGGTCAACAAGGGATCATCCCTGGTTATTTTGAGAATATTAAATCACCTCAATAATAGTTCTTTAAATGAGTTACAAATATGTGTTAAATCATATGAGAGATACTCCTCTCATTTAAATCTTGTCCTCAAGTAATTTAATATGAGGTAGTGATCATAGTCTAGGTAACCTCATATTGAATTATTGGGTGACATTAAATCTTTACCATGTTAGTATTAAGTTGCATGAGGTATGGAACCTCATTTAAATCATTTTCTCAAATAATAAGTATGAAGAGGTTGACTCTAGTCAACCTAGGTCATATATTATTCATAAGAGAAATTAAATCTTAAGAAGACTCAATGAGAGGAAATTATTTTCCTATTACTGAATAAGGAAACCCTAGCATAATCTTGTGATAAATGCTAAGTAGTAATGCTAGGTCATTGTGTGAGCCACTAAGGCTAATTAAGAGTACTTAAGTATTGTTTGGTGATTGTATCCTCGTATTCGTTTATAGACGCTAGTACCGGAGACTATCAAGAGGAGGAAGTATTCTACCAAGAGGACTTCACCAATCAAGGCAAGCTAGTATTCTTGCAAGCTGATATTAATATTACCCCTACAAGCAAGCTAGTATTCTTGCAAGCTGATATTAATATTACCCCTACAAGCAAGCTAATATTCTTGCAAGATACCATAAGGCAAAGCTCTACAAGAGCAAGGCCTCATCCCCCTTTTATTTATGCTTAATGATCCTATCCCAAGTTCCTACCCTACAAGTTTTTGACTTTGGTTTAGCAAAGCTTACTTTTTGATTCATGTTTCACTTGGTGTAGATATAGAGCAGAACAAAAGCATCAAAGTTATCCTAGAGCAAGACAAGCTGGTTAGCTCCCCTCATGAATAGTTGCTAGTGCTAAACAAATAAAATTGATTACTCTAGATGGGAACATGTGACTTTGAAATGAAGATCGAAACCTTGGAATGATGGTTCATTCCATTGAATGACCTTGAAGGTGAATATGACCAAGAGAAGATGGTGATTTTTGATATAAAACTGATGGTTGGGTTCGGATGCGATACCATTCCAATTTTGAAAGTACCCCACAATACCCAAAATGGGTACGGGCTTAACTAGAAATTTATGTGCTTTAGTATGGGTTCCCTCTAAACAAGCGTCATAGGGGTTATGCCAAGGGCTGCCTCCGAAGCAATATGAGATATTGCGAAATGACGTGAATGAGGTGAATGTCCGGCCCAAGACCTGTTTCCGGGTTAACGGTTGGTTTTCACCGGAGGCCAAGCTCATGGGGAGAGGTGCTGTACTAGAGTATATATGTGAAAGGTTATGGTTGGTAGTCCGCATACGGAGTATGATAAATCAGGCCAGTTAACCCTGACGGATTATTGCAAATATTGTGGCACAAGTGTACGACCTCTGCAGAGTGTAGAACTATTCGAATAGCCGTGTCCACGGTTACGGACGATTGGAAAGGCCATCTGTTCCGTCATCAGACCATTTTCAAAAATGTGACATATGACTGGTGACTTGCTGTGGCAAGTTGAATGGTGATTTGGGATTGAATCACAACTGAGTTGTGGGAATGACACTAATGTTCCCACTTGAGATAGTCTATTTGATTCAAGCATCTTTACTAAATGTTTATGAAATAAACTTGGCTTTATGCAAATAAACCTAGAGCTTAGTATCCCTTACTACATTTGATAGTGCTTACCCTAGTATTAGTTTGCGAGTACTTTAAAAGTACTCATGGCTTTGTCCCTGGCTATTCAAATGGCCAGACTATGATGGTGAACAGCTGTACGAAGAAGATGGACAGCGAACGTCTATGACAACTAGGACCGCTCTGACGTCCAGTTGCCTGTGGAGCAGATGGACCACGACCGTTACTTCGCTTCCGCTATGTGTTTTGTAATAGGATCTCTAGATCCACTATGTTGTATTAAGACTGGATCATGTGATCCTTTGTTGTAAGACGATTATGTGTTGTAATAAATGATGTGTTGTGATATCAAGCTATTATGTCTCGCAAAAACAATATTCCTGGGATTGCGATGAATGGCATAATAGGCATCTGGACTTAAAAATCCGGGTGTTGACAAGTTGGTATCAGAGCCATTGTTTGACCTTAGGAGACCCTAGTTAGAATGGACGTTGAGAAAAATGTTAGTTTCGAAAACAAATAAAGTGAGTATTTATGAAAACTTATTCATTTTCTTCTCTACCAGATCTTCTTAAAAATAAGCTATGCATCTCCTTATAAATCCATTAAAATGTGGCCACACTTGTTCTTATCTTTAACTTACTCATCCATTTCACTTTCAGATGGAGCCTTACGTCCAGACGGAGACCTACGATCTGGAAAACGGAGGAAGTCTGGTGTTTGAGCGCGACTTGTACCTAGTGTCCGAGAGGCTCGAACGCCCACCTCCCAAGTTCCACGGAGTCCGGATCCACAACACCCCCGGGGAGCAGCAGTGGATGATCACCGCTGACTTGAAGGGAAGCTCGGAACCTCCCATCTCGGAGAGGATCCTTTTCTCCTTCAAGGCATACAGCTGGGTGGACGGTCTTGCTCACGCCCTTCAGGAGGGACTTGCTCGGGTGTGTGGACAAAACATCGCCGCACTCCAGGGAAGCCGCTCACTTCGCGAGGCACGACACTATGGGGGAACCCATGGCACTCTCTTCGCACCCGGTGCTCAAGATCCATGTGCGCATTTGGACTTTATGCTTCATGAGACCCGGGATGGAGCTGACACGTGTTCACTCCCACCGTGCCCGATGGCTTTGGCTCATCATGCTGACGCCATCGGGCTACTCGCCAAGGACCGCCGGTCCCCGCTGCAGCGCGCCAAGAATGTCGCTACTATCACCCGTCTTCGCGAGAAGATTCGCACCTTAGAGATGACTGTCCGGACACAGCAGGACCAGATCCAGGAGATGGAGGAGGATGGAGAAGACATCCAAGGAGGCGATGATTTCCTGAGTGATGACGACGACTTTGAGGATGACGAGTTCACCGATGAGGAAGACTATGAGTTTCTGGAGGCTGCAGAGGATGGGATCATTCCCATCGATGTGGATGAAGACCCTGAGGAATAGTTTCACTAGCTTCACTTACGTAGGTGTGAGTTGTACCCCGCACCATGTATCGTAGTTTGTGGAAAAAGGGTTCTTAAAACCCTTAGTGCTTTAGCTTGTAATGTGTGATGTTGTGTGAATAAATAAAATATGTGTTATGTTCATCCTGAAAATATCTTAAGTTTAAGTTTAAACTTAACTCAAAATAAGCCATAGAAAAATTCCCTCTTACCTCATGATATCTCTACCTAATCAGATGGCCCCACCAAACCGCAACGCAAATCAGGATGCCATGATGCAACTCTGAGACAATGATGGCAGACCGGGAAGCCGAAAGAGCTGAGCCAAGCAAATCTTGCCGCAACAAATAGCTCAGAACAATCAAGGCCATGGAAACCACGATCACCCTGAGTCAAAGCTGAAGAATTTCCAGAACACTAACCCTCCAATGTTCAACAAAACCGAAGAACCCCTCGATGCTGATGACTGGATCCAGACAATAGAAAACAACCTTGAAGTTGCGGGAGTTGAAGCCGCAGAAAAAGTACTATTTGCCACCCACCTGTCAGGACCCAAGAGCCTGGTGGACTAGTGCCGTGCAATGAATGCGGGACAGATGATGACCTGGGAAGACTTCAAGCTGAAGTTCAGCAAGTACCATGTGCCCCAAGGTTTAATCAAGAAAATGAGAGATGAGTTCCGCGAACTCAAGCAAGGAAAAATGTCCGTGGTGGAATACCGCGACAAGTTTCTCACTCTGTCAAGGTACGCCCCGGACGAGGCCGACACCAATGAGAAGAAAGGAAAGCTTTTTGACGGACGCATGACGAGATGCAAACGTGTTAGTGAATATTCCGTTCGCCCTCGAAGCCCTCGTAGACTCACCATCTGAGATGGAAGGAAAGCTGCATCGGGCCAATGAGAACCGCAAACGAATGATGAACCAGAGTGGACCCCACCATACCCAGAAGCACGCAATAACTCCTGGGAGGATTCACCCCCAAAACAACAGGCCACTGCTCGGACTTATCGCCCCAACTACGGCAACAACCACGGAGGACCCCGAAGCCGGAGGCAACAACAATAACAACCGCAACCCCAGCCACAACAACAATGGGAACCACACCAACACCAACAGGCCCAAGAACGGGAGTAATGCCATCCCCGTCGCCGAAGGACAAGTCTACGTAAACTGTTATGAATGTGGAGTTGTGGGCCACTTCTCAAAAGAATGCCCCAAGAAGCTTGCCAAGATTGCCGCCGCTGCACCTGCCCAACAACGCCGCAAGTAGAAGGAACCAGAACAACAACAACAACCGTTTCTACCACATGATTGCCAGAAGCTCAGGAAGCACCCCAGCACTCGACAAGTATGCCTTCCTGTTAATCAAAATTGCTCAATCTCTCTTAGGAACCTAACTCCTCTTAAAATCTCGGGAGATTTGTTTAAGGGGGAAGGGTTTGTAACATCCCAAAAATTTCAAAACAAAACAAATGAATTTCCCTAGTTCCAAATTTTGGAACCAACAAAAACTTTTATTAAATTAAGATTAGTACATAATAACCTTGCTTAATTCTTGTGCTATTGCTAT
This sequence comes from Lolium multiflorum, assembly GCA_030979885.1. Taxonomy (NCBI): domain Eukaryota; kingdom Viridiplantae; phylum Streptophyta; class Magnoliopsida; order Poales; family Poaceae; genus Lolium; species Lolium multiflorum. The sequence continues at coordinate 84,589,689 of CM061750.1, forward strand.
GATTGCTTGTTATGATTATTGGAAATAATCTTAAACCCTAAAGACTCACCCCTCTTCTCATCATTCTAGTGAAAATAAAATAAAAGGAAATTAAATGAGAAAAAGGCATATGTGCCTATGGCTACAATTATAAATATTTACCCTAGACCCTTTCACTCTATTTAAAAGATTAGAAAAGCTTTGTAAACCTTATATAGCACTTCTTAAATCATTGCCAAGTTGAAACTAAAAATAATATAAAGAAATTAAAAATGCCATAGAGGCATATGAGAGCTAAATAGCAAATATGTGAATTTAAGAAAACTAACCCTAGGACTTGATGTGAATGGTTAGATCACCTCCATATATCATTTCAACATTCAACAAAACCCATTTGGGCCAAACCAAGTCAAAGTAAAAATAAAATACCACATATGCATATAAGCCTATGTGCCACATAGCCAATTCATCAAACATTGACCTATGTCTTCAAACCTTGACCAAATGGTGTGACACCATCTCTAAACCTATTATAACACTAAATGGACCCTAACCCATGTCCAAGTGAGGCAAGAACAACCCTAGTACAAGTTATGAAAATTGGACACCTCATTCCTTATGTGTTAAAGCCAATTTTGCAAATCTTTGAACAAGGCCATTTGATTTAGTTTCAATGCTCTTAAAATGTTTCTAAACTCATAAGAACCACATTAGAGTCAACCAAAGTCAAATCAAATGGATAGAAATCAAATAGGGAGAGAATTCCCAAAATTCACTCACATACACATATGCCAAAAATGCAAATCCTTCACCAAGGCCAAATTTGCTTGACCCATGGCTTCTAAAATACTTCAATATGATAAACTAACACAATTGCATCATTGGATCAAGATTTAAATCCAAGCAAAACTCAATTTCAACATACATGTGATAATGGTCATTTTGTCACTTTATAAAATGTTCCCCTCTTTACCCCTCTGGCTTTGACTTTTCTTCAACCAAACTTGGTCAACTACGACCATGTCATCCAAGACCACATGAAGGTAAACAACTTTCATGTTGACCATCATGGATAATATTGACTAGGTTGACCAGAATAAGATTGACAAGTGGAGACTTTGAATCTATGTGAAGATGACTCACTTTTTGAAACTTTGCAAATCTTCACCAAAATGGACACCACAACCACCATTCTTTCTCTCTAATTATATAAGTGAGCTCCACCAAAAAGAATTGCAAAAATCCAAATAAAATTTCATGCGGCCATTTCATCATACACCTTGTGTGCACAAATCTGGGAATATGAGACATGCTATAAACCCCTGGTCCAAAGCCTCCACCACTTTCCATTGGTGATCATCACCCTCTTGTACCTCCCCTGCATCAAGACATGTACTGGTTTGGTCGATTAAAGCATTGGCATGATCAAGTTTGTCCATGTCATGTACCATGCCGGCCACCCTCACTCCCTTTCGATCTGAGCCCCTACTCTCTACTACACCATGTCAATGAGCATCTCTGGTACACCAGGACGCTGCCTGTGCACGGCCGAGCCTCACTCTTGCTCAGCACTGGCTGAACGAGGCAAGCCCAGACGCGCCCAGAAGCGTGCCAGGCACGCGGTGAGCGCGCCCTGGCCTGTCCCTGGACGCGCCCGAGCACACCGTCGACCCGTTGCCCTCGTCCACCTATCCCTCTCTCACTTTGCACTCGCACGGCCCTCTGCGCCCGCAACCCGCTAGACAAACTCGCTAGCCCGCACGTACACCCTAGCCCTCGCCATGATCAACTCCCTGCCGCACCCGTACTGAGAGCCCTCGACGATGGCCAGCACGCTCCCGTCCTTCCTCTGTCGTCCCTTCAAGCGCTCTAGCACCTCCTAGTCACCGCCTACCTCGCGCGCTTCCTAGCTTGCCCCTTCGATCGCTGGAGACGCCGCGCCATGGACACCCTCTCACAGCACCCGCCGGTCACCTCGCCATCTATAAATAGAGGCCATCTCCGCCTTCACTCTCCACAACAAACTTGCTCCCCTACCTCTCCTCGACCTCCTCCACCTCTTCTCCCCGCGGATTACCCCACAGAGAGCTCCAATTTCATCACCGATCCCCGCCACAGTAGCTCCGCACCGCCGTCCAATTAGACCACCTCAAGCCTCTCCGCCGGTACCAGTGGACGTCTCGTCATCGACAACGTCGCCTAGCCTCCGCGCCAGCCCCGCGGGAACCTCCGTCACGCCACCGACCCCCTACCTCGCCGGAGCAGCACGTTCCTCTCCACCGTCGACGACGACGAAGCCCCACCGTTGGATCCCCTTCTAATCGCACGGTTCCAGTTGAAAGGTACCGCTTCGGCGTTATAACGCGCTGACGCCTGGGCCCCAGCTTGTCAGGCGGCCCGCGGCGTGGTCAGCGTTAGTTGGGCCGGCCCAGTCCGTTTACTCCGTTTATCCCGTTTCATTTTCCCGCCAAGCCCAGCGATTCAAAAATGATTTAACTTATTTAGTTCAAATCCAATACTGCTGCCCACTTCAAATTTAAATAGTTTGAAATCTACTGAACCAAATTTAGCAAATTTTATATATTCGGAAAGCTTATAAAATTATCTAAACAATGTCACTGGCCCCATGTCCAAATTCGAAATTAAAATTAAATAATAAAAATAACAAGGTAGGACCTTTTCTGACTTCAAATAAATATTAGAAATTATCTAGAAATGATTTTAAGTTGATTCCAACTCTAATAAATCACATTTGACATAATATAATTGTTTATGCAAAAATATAGCATGGTTGTTTTGCATGATCATGGACTAGAGTTAAATAATGGCTATGGAACCATTTCTGAAACATTTAATACATACACATAGAATTATTTAAATAGTATGAGGGCTTCTCTCTTATTTAAATTGTGATCTTAAGTAATTCAAATAGAGGTACTGACCTAGATCAAATAAGTCTCATGCTTGGCTAATTAGAAAGGTTAATCATTTAGAGGATAGTTTAACTTATATGAGGTATAGTTTCTCACATAAACCATTAGTCCAAATAATTCAATAGGAATTAATAAAACATAATAAATAACCCATAGGTTTATATTTGAAAATACTTAATCTTTCTCATAAGTAGTATTTAAATATTTCAAGCCTATTGATTAAATCATATGATAGACTTTGGTCTCATTTAAATCTTGTCCCCAACATATTAATATGAAGTAGATCCCATGGACAATTAAAATTCACTTTCAATTAATTAAGAATATTAAAACAGTAAAAGGTGTTACTAAAATAGTATGAGGTGCTCACCTCATTTTAAATTATCTTCTCAAATAATAGGAAGTAATGTGTTGACCTTTATTTTCCTAAGCTCATACTTGCTCTCTTATAAATCCTAAACCTAAATAATATTTAGATTAATTAAATCACATGAGATGATGAATCTCATTTAACTCACTTTCTCAAATACTAAGTGTGAAGTGTTGACCTTGGTCAACAAGGGATCATCCCTGGTTATTTTGAGAATATTAAATCACCTCAATAATAGTTCTTTAAATGAGTTACAAATATGTGTTAAATCATATGAGAGATACTCCTCTCATTTAAATCTTGTCCTCAAGTAATTTAATATGAGGTAGTGATCATAGTCTAGGTAACCTCATATTGAATTATTGGGTGACATTAAATCTTTACCATGTTAGTATTAAGTTGCATGAGGTATGGAACCTCATTTAAATCATTTTCTCAAATAATAAGTATGAAGAGGTTGACTCTAGTCAACCTAGGTCATATATTATTCATAAGAGAAATTAAATCTTAAGAAGACTCAATGAGAGGAAATTATTTTCCTATTACTGAATAAGGAAACCCTAGCATAATCTTGTGATAAATGCTAAGTAGTAATGCTAGGTCATTGTGTGAGCCACTAAGGCTAATTAAGAGTACTTAAGTATTGTTTGGTGATTGTATCCTCGTATTCGTTTATAGACGCTAGTACCGGAGACTATCAAGAGGAGGAAGTATTCTACCAAGAGGAAGAAGAAGAATACTCTGATCACTTCACCAATCAAGGCAAGCTAGTATTCTTGCAAGCTGATATTAATATTACCCCTACAAGCAAGCTAGTATTCTTGCAAGCTGATATTAATATTACCCCTACAAGCAAGCTAATATTCTTGCAAGATACCATAAGGCAAAGCTCTACAAGAGCAAGGCCTCATCCCCCTTTTATTTATGCTTAATGATCCTATCCCAAGTTCCTACCCTACAAGTTTTTGACTTTGGTTTAGCAAAGCTTACTTTTTGATTCATGTTTCACTTGGTGTAGATATAGAGCAGAACAAAAGCATCAAAGTTAGCCTAGAGCAAGACAAGCTGGTTAGCTCCCCTCATGAATAGTTGCTAGTGCTAAACAAATAAAATTGATTACTCTAGATGGGAACATGTGACTTTGAAATGAAGATCGAAACCTTGGAATGATGGTTCATTCCATTGAATGACCTTGAAGGTGAATATGACCAAGAGAAGATGGTGATTTTTGATATAAAACTGATGGTTGGGTTCGGATGCGATACCATTCCAATTTTGAAAGTACCCCCACAATACCCAAAATGGGTACGGGCTTAACTAGAAATTTATGTGCTTTAGTATGGGTTCCCTCTAAACAAGCGTCATAGGGGTTATGCCAAGGGCTGCCTCCGAAGCAATATGAGATATTGCGAAATGACGTGAATGAGGTGAATGTCCGCCCAAGCCTGTGCAGTTCCGGGTTAACGGGTTGGTTTTCAAGGCCAAGCTCATGGGGAGAGGTGCCTATACTAGAGTATAGTGAAAGGTTATGGTTGGTAGTCCGCATACGGAGTATGATAAATCGGGCCAGTTAACCCTGACGGATTATTGCAAATATTGTGGCACAAGTGTACGACCTCTGCAGAGTGTAGAACTATTCGAATAGCCGTGTCCACGGTTACGGACGATTGGAAAGGCCATACTGTCCGTCATCAGACCATTTTCAAAAATGTGACATATGACTGGTGACTTGCAAGTTGAATGGTGATTTGGGATTGAATCACAACTGAGTTGTGGGAATGACACTAATGTTCCCACTTGAGATAGTCTATTTGATTCAAGCATCTTTACTAAATGTTTATGAAATAAACTTGGCTTTATGCAAATAAACCTAGAGCTTAGTATCCCCTTGCTACATTTGATAGTGCTTACCCTAGTATTAGTTTGCGAGTACTTTAAAAGTACTCATGGCTTTGTCCCTGGCTATTCAAATGGCAGGACTATGATGGTGAACAGCATACGAAGAAGATGGACAAACGTCTATGACAACTAGGACCTCGGACGTCAACGGTTGCCTGTGGACAGATGGACCACGACCGTTACTTCGCTTCGCTATGTGTTTTGTAATAGGATCTCTAGATCCACTATGTTGTATTAAGACTGGATCATGTGATCCTTTGTTGTAAGACGATTATGTGTTGTAATAAATGATGTGTTGTGATATCAAGCTATTATGTCTCGCAAAAACAATATTCCTGGGATTGCGATGAATGGCATAATAGGCATCTGGACTTAAAAATCCGGGTGTTGACACGTTACCAACCAGAATCAACTGCCTCCTTTTCCCGACCCCTATCTTGAAAAGCACCAGAACTGGCTTTTCCCTATTTCCCTAGTTTTTACCCGAGATTGACCAACTTTTACATGAATTTTCAAGTGGATGAGATCGGTCGAGTGGTCTCAGTTGGAGATGGGATTGCACGTGTTTATGGATTGAACGAGATTCAAGCTGGAGAAATGGTGGAATTTGCCAGCGGTGTGAAAGGAATAGCCTTGAATCTTGAGAATGAGAATGTAGGTATTGTTGTCTTTGGTAGTGATACCGCTATCAAAGAAGGAGATCTTGTCAAGCGCACTAGATCTATTGTGGATGTTCCTGCGGGAAAGGCCATGTTAGGCCGTGTGGTCGACGCCTTGGGAGTACCTATTGATGGAAAAGGGGCTCTAAGCGATCACGAACGAAGACGTGTCGAAGTGAAAGCCCCAGGGATTATTGAACGTAAATCTGTGCACGAACCCATGCAAATAGGCTTAAAAGCTGTGGATAGCCTGGTTCCTATAGGCCGTGGTCAACGAGAATTTATAATCGGGGACAGACAAACTGGAAAAACTGCAATAGCTATCGATACTATATTAAACCAAAAGCAAATGAACTCAAGGGGCACAAATGAGAGTGATACATTGTATTGTGTCTATGTTGCGATTGGACAAAAACGCTCGACTGTGGCACAATTAGTTCAAATTCTTTCAGAAGCGAATGCTTTGGAATATTCCATTCTTGGGCCAATGCATGAACATCCGTCCTTCCTTTCCTTTAGCCGAGGGATTGCTCTGACCCGGGTCAATCAAGTTTTGACTCCACCATTGGAACAAGTTCTTTCTATCTTTTGTTCCGAGTTGATTGAGCAGAGTTGGTCAGAGCTTCGGGCAAGCAGCTTAGCCAAGGCAGCAGCGTAGTAGTTCTTCCACGGCATGCTCTTATAAAGACTTCCTCCGTCTAGCCCGAATCCGATACTAGTATAGTGGAGTACCATATGGTATGTTTATTGCAATAATGAGTGCACGAAAAAATATTTTTTTTTATTTCCTCCTCTCCGGTCTGCAAGTACCTCTGGTCCTAAGCACCCCCGAACGGCAACCATCTATAACTGATATCGACAACCGATACGGATTCTCTATCGATTGACGGAGCTCTCTCTCGAATTTTCGTAGTTGATGTCCGAAATCACTAATGTACTGATCCCTTAACTTCTTCTCTTGGAACCTCTATCTTATAGAGGGAAAGTACGTTACGTTTGCTCGTCACATTGCTCTTGTCCCCCTAAAAAAAGGAAATCTCATACCCATGGGTATAGCCGGTAATTCCGAGTGGACAAACTAAGGGATTGGTTTAGTTAGTACTCAGTACGAGAAGGCGGGCATTGAAGGCACGGTAGAAAAAAGAAGAAATTTCCCAAGAGAGGGGCTAGAGCTGAAACGGGGGGAATACCCCTTCCTCTCTCTTTGACTTGGTCATATACATTAGAAAGCCGCGCTTAGAAGTTTGTATAGTTTGGGAAGGGTTTTTTTGAGAGAAAAGAAGAATCTACTTCAACCGATATGCCCTTAGGAACGGCCATGTATAACATAGAAATCACACGTGGAAGGGGTGGGCAATTAGCTAGAGCAGCAGGTGCTGTAGCGAAACTGATTGCAAAAGAAGGTAAATCGGCCACTTTAAGATTACCATCTGGGGAGGTCCGTTTAGTATCCCAAAACTGCTTAGCAACAGTCGGACAAGTGGGTAATGTTGGGGTGAACCAAAAAAGTTTGGGTAGAGCCGGATCTAAGTGTTGGCTAGGTAAATGATGGCGTGTAACTCACACGTTCGTTGGGAACCCCAAGAGGAAGGTATGATGCGCCGTTGACAAGTTTTCCTCGGAAGAAACCAAGGTTTATCGAACAGGAGGAGCCAAGAAGCACGTTGAAGGTTGATGGTGGCGAAATGTGATGCGGCGCAACAACGGGGATTCGGCGCCAACGTGGAACCTGCACAACAAAACCAAAGTACTTTGCCCCAACGAAACAGTGAGGTTGTCAATCTCCCGGCTTGCTGTAACAAAGGATTAACCGTATTGTGTGGAAGATGATTGTTTGCAAGAAAACAGTAAAACAAGTATTGCAGTAGATTGTATGCGATGTAAAGAATAGGACCGGGGTCCACAGTTCACTAGAGGTGTCTCTCCCATAAGATAAAAGCATGTTGGGTGAACAAATTACAGTCGGGCAATTGACAAATAGAGAAGGGTGATGTCTACGGGTGCTTCCATTCTTGTAGATAGTGTTGGGCCTCCAAGAGCAGAGGTTTGTAGAACAGCAGCAAGTTTCCCTTAAGTGGATTACCCAAGGTTTATCGAACTCGGGGAGGAAGAGGTCAAAGATATCCCTCTCATGCAACCTGCAACCACAAAGCAAGAAGTCTCTTGTGTCCCCAACACACCTAATAGGTGTACTAGTTCGAAGAGATAGTGAAATACAAGTGGTATGAATGAATATGAGCAATAGTATCGCCAGAAAAGTGCTGGCGTGCGATTGATGGTAGTAATATTGCGGGAAGTAAACATGTATAGTAACGCAGCCCGATAATACGAAAAACGATAACAAAAGCAGCATGCGATATTTAGGAACAAGGCCTAGGGAATAGACTTTCACTAGTGGACACTCTCAACTTTGATCACATAACAGAATAGAAATGCATACTCTACACTCTCTTGTTGGATGATGAACACATTGCGTAGGATTACACGAACCCTCAATGCCGGAGTTAACAAGCTCCACAATTCAATGTTCATATTTAAATAACCTTAGAGTGCATGAAAGATCAAACGACTAAACCAAGTACTAACATAGCATGCACACTGTCACCTTCATGCTTATGTAGGAGGAATAATACACATCAATACTATCATAGCAATAGTTAACCTAATCTACAAGAGATCATGATCATAGCATAAACCAAGTACTAACAAGGATGCACACACTGTCACCATTACACCGTGTAGGAGGAATAAAACTACTTTAATAACATCACTAGAGTAGCACATAGATAAATTGTGATACAAAACACATTGCAATCATAAAGAGATATAAATAAGCACTTCACTATGCCATTCATAACGGTGAATAAGTATTCTGTGAAATATAGCCTAAGAGACCCACACGGTGCACACCCCTCACCTTTACACACGTGGGACAAGGAGTCTCCGGAGATCACATAAGTAAAACTCACTTGACTAGCATAATGACATCTAGATTACAAGCATCATCATATGAATCTCAATCATGTAAGGCAGCTCATGAGATTATTGTATTGAAGTACATAGGAGAGAGATGAACCACATAGCTACCGGTACAGCCCCCAGCCTCGATGGAGAACTACTCCCTCCTCGGAGCAGCAGCGGTGATGAAGATGGCGGTGGAGATGGCAGCGGTGTCGATGGAGAAGCCTTCGGGGCACTTCCCCGTCCGGCCGAGTGCGAGCAGAGACTCTGTCCCCGGATCTTGGCTTCGCGATGGCGCGGCTCTGGAAGGTTTCGCTGCGTGGCTTCGTCCTCCGTAATAGGGTTTTCGCGACGGAGGCTTTAAATAGCCGAAGGGCAGCGTCGGAGGTCGAAGGGCGACGACACCATATGGCGCGCCGGGGCCGGGCCGCCACCCTATCATATGGGGCCCACAGAGGTCCTCCTGGCGGCTCTGTGTTGGATGCTTCCAGGCAAAATAGGACACAGGCGTTGATTTCGTCCAATTCCGAGAATATTTCGTTAGTAGGATTTCGAAACCAAAAAGACTTGAGGAACGGCACTTCGGCATCTTGTTAATAGGTTAGTTCCAGAAAATGCGTAAATACGACATATAATGTGCATAAAACATGTAGGTATCATCAATAAAGTAGCATGGAACATAAGAAATTATCGATACGTTGGAGACGTATCAAAGGGCATAACAATGCATATACATGATATGATAAATATAGTGAGATTTAATCCGGGCATTACGACAAAGTACATAGACCGCCATCCAAGCTGCATCTATGCCTAAAGTCCACCTTCGGTTATCATCCGAACCCCATTCAGGTATTAAGTTGCAAAGCAGAGACAATTGCATTAAGTATGGTGCGTAATGTAATCGACAACTACATCCTTAGACATAGAATCAATGTTTTATCCCTAGTGGCAACAGCACATCACAACCTTAGAACTTTCAGTCACTGTCCCAGGTGTCAATGAAGGCATGAACCCACTATCGAGCATAAATACTCCCTCTTGGAGTTAAGAGTAAAAACTTGGCCAGAGCCTCTACTAATAACGGAGAGCATGCAAGATCATAAACAACACATAAACAATAGATTGATAATCACCATAACATAGTATTCTCTATCCATCGGATCCCGACAAACACAACATATAGTATTACGGATAGATGATCTTGATCATGTTAGGCAGCTCACAAGATCCAACAATGAAGCACAATTAGGAGAAGCGACCATCTAGCTACTGCTATGGACCCATAGTCCAGGGTGAACTACTCACTCATCACTCCGGAGGCGACCATGGCGGTGTAGAGTCCTCCGGGAGATGAATCCCCTCTCCGGCAGGGTGCCGGAATCTCCTGAATCCCCGAGATGGGATTCGCGGCGGCGGCGTCTCTGGAAGGTTTTCCGTATCGTGGCTCTCGGTACTGGGGTTTTCGCGACGGAGGCTATTTGTAGGCGGAAGGTGATACGTCTCCAACGTATCGATATTTCTTATGTTCCATGCTACTTTATTGATGATACCTACATGTTTTATGCACATTATATGTCATATTTATGCATTTTAGAACTAACCTATTAACAAGATGCCGAAGAGCCGTTCTTGTTCTGCTGTTTTTGGTTTTAGAAATCCTAGTAAGGAAATATTCTCGGAATTGGACGAAATCTTCGCCCGGGGTCCTATTTTTGCACGGAGCTTCCGGAAGACAAGAGATAACGAAGTGGGCGACAGGCGCCGCCACCATGGGCCGCGCGGCCAGAGGGGGCCCGCGCCGCCCTATGGTGTGTGATACGTCTCAAACGTATCGATAATTTCTTATGTTCCATGCTACTTTATTGATGATACCTACATGTTTTATGCACATTATATGTCATATTTATGCATTTTACGGAACTAACCTATTAACAAGATGCCGAAGAGCCAGTTGCTGTTTTCTGCTGTTTTGGTTTCAAAATCCTAGTATGGAAATATTCTCGGAATTGGACGAAACTTTCGCCCGGGTCCTATTTTGCACGAAGCTTCCGAAGACCGAAGAGATAACGAAGTGGGGCCACGAGGCAGCCAGGGCATGGCGGCGCGGCCCTGGCCGCGCCACCGCCTGGGCCCTCGTGTGGCCCCCGCGTTGACCTTCCGCCTAAAGCCTCGTCGTCGACCCCCGACCGAGAGCCACGATCGAAAACCTTCCAGAGACGCCGCCGCGAATCCCATCTCGGGGGATTCAGGAGATCGCCTCCCACTGCCGGAGAGGGGATTCATCTCCCGGAGGACTCTACACCGCCATGGTCGCCTCCGGAGTGATGAGTGAGTAGTTCACCCCTGGACCATGGGTCCATAGCAGTAGCTAGATGGTCGTCTTCTCCTTGTTGTGCTTCATTGTTGGATCTTGTGAGCTGCCTAACATGATCAAGATCATCTATATGTAATTCTATATGTTGTGTTTGTCGGGATCCGATGGATAGAGAATACTATGTTATGGTGATTATCAATCTATTGTTTATGTGTTGTTTATGATCTTGCATGCTCTCCGTTATTAGTAGAGGCTCTGGCCAAGTTTGTACTCTTAACTCCAAGAGGGAGTATTTATGCTCGATAGTGGGTTCATGCCTCCATTGAATCTGGGACAGTGACAGAAAGTTCTAAGGTTGTGGATGTGCTGTTGCCACTAGGGATAAAACATTGATTCTATGTCTAAGGATGTAGTTGTCGATTACATTACGCACCATACTTAATGCAATTGTGCATTGCTTAGCAACTTAATACGAATGGGTTCGGATGATAACCTGAAGGTGGACTTTTTAGGCATAGATGCGTTGGATGGCGGTCTATGTACTTTGTCGTAATGCCCAATTAAATCTCACTATATTTATCATATCATGTATATGCATTGTTATGCCTTTCTCTATTTGTCAATTGCCCGATGTAATTTGTTTACCCAACATGCTTTTATCTTATGGGAGAGACACCTCTAGTGAACCGTGGACCCCGGTCCTATTCTTTACATAGCATACAATCTCTTGCAATTGTGTTTTACCGTTTTCTTTGCAAACATCTTCCACTCGATACGTTTAATCCTTTGTTACAGCAAGCGTTGAGATTGACAACCTCACTGTTTCGTTGGGGCAAAGTACTTTGGTTTTGTTGTGCAGATTACGCGTTGGCGCAGAATCCCGGTGTTGCGCCGCATCACATTTGCTGACCATCAACCTTCAACGTGCTTCTTGGCTCCTCTTTGGTTCGATTAAACCTTGGTTTCTTCCTCGAGGGAAAACTTGCTACCGTGCGCATCATACCTTCCTCTTGGGGTTCCCAACGAACGTACTTGAGTTACACGCCATCAAGCTCTTTTTTGGCGGCGTTGCCGGGGAGAATCAAGACACGCTGCAAGGGAGTCTCACTTCTCAATCTCTTTACTTTGTTTTTGTCTTGCTTTATTTTATTTACTACTTTGTTTGTTGCACTAAATCAAAATACAAAAATTAGTTGCTAGTTTTACTTTATTTACTTGTCTTGCTCTCTATATCAAAAACACACAAAAATTAGTTACTTGCATTTACTTTATCTAGTTTGCTTTATTTATTGTCCTGCACTCTATATTTAAAATACAAAAAAATTAGTTACTTTTATTACCATGTCTAGCTCTGAACCTGTTCTTCACCTGAGGACTTAGTCTTTACTTTCAAACAAGGGGATGAGGAGAGTTTAAGGATGCCTAGAATTTTTACTTCTTATCTTAAAACTTAACCTCAAATGACTCTAAGTTTGCTCCTTAGTAATTTTTATTTTGGTCTTATGGTTCGCTATAGATATGCTTTGGACACTTTAGTAGGAGAGATTTCTTCATTGTAATGGGGATCAAGCTTTTAATGCCATAAAGAAATTGGTTGCATCACATGATTCAGCTAATAACTTTGATTCAGCCCTTATTAGCATTTATAATAGATTGAACAATCTTGAGATAAGTACATCTCGCTTGAATGACAATTATCACTGCATTCGTAATCGTCTTGAACAAGTTTTAGTGAATTCTAAACCTTCATTATGGGATCCTACTGTTAAAATTGTTATTGGTGATCAAACTCTTCGTGCCTACTGTGATATTATGTCTGAATTTTGCCTTATGCCCGAGAGCATTTATAAATCTTTGGAACTATGGGGAGTTGATGAAGGAGGAGAAGAAATAACTCTCATTGATAATTCTGTTATAATGCCTAAGGGAATAGCCGCAGGTGTGCATACGACCATTCTTGGAAGAACAATATCCATTGATTATCTTGTTATTGAATGTGTAGGAACAGGAAAAGTCACACTCGGAAGATCCCTGCTAAAACTATTGGGAGCAGTAATAGATGTGGGAGAAGGCATCTTGGATTTCACCTCTATACCAGGGGGAATCATAAATTTCCTAAATCAAAGAGAAAGGAAAACAACAAAAGGTAAGGGTAAAGCCCAAGGTAAGGATGATGTACCATTCGATAATACTTGATTTGCACTTTCTGCGCCTAGCTGAAAGACGTTAAAGAAAAGCGCTTATGGGAGACAACCCATGTTTTTACCTACAGCAATTTTTTGTTTTGTTGAGTCTTGGAAGTTGTTTACTATGTAGCACCTCTCCTTATCATGTTTTTGTGCCAAGTAAAGTTTCTATGTCAAAGTTGATGTTATATTTGGGATCGCTGCGCAGCAACAGCATGCTCGTAATATGCTGGGTTCTCTGTAGAAAATTCGAAAAATCTGCCAATTTACAAGCGTGATCCTCGATATATGCACGCAACTTTCATTGGTTTTGAGTTTTCCATTTGAGCAAGTCTGGTGCCAGCTTTAAATTCGTCTTTACGGACTGTTCTGTTTTTGACAGATTCTGCCTTTTCGCATTGCCTCTTTTGCTATGTTGGATTTATTTCTTTGATCCACTAATGTCCAGTAGCATTATGCAATGTCCAGAAGTGAAAATAATGATTGTGTCACCTCTGAATGTGTGAATTATTAATTGTGCACTAACCCTCTAATGAGTTTGCTTGAAGTTTGGTGTGGAAGTTTTCAAGGGTCAAGAGGAGAATGATATACTATGATCAAGAGGAGTGAAAGCTCTAAGCTTGGGGATGCCCTCTGCATATTCTAAGAAGACTCAAGCGTCTAAACTTGGGATGCCTAAGGCATCCTTCTTCATCATCATCATCTAGGTTTCCTCCCCAAACTATATTTTATTCAATCACATCTTGTGTTCTTTACTTGTGTAGTTTGTTTTGTTTTTGTCTTTGTTTGAATAAAATGGATCCCCATTCACTTTGTGGGAGAGATACACTCCGCTGTTGCATATGGACACATGTGTCCTTGGGCTTTACTCATAATGTGGCGAAGTTTCTTCTTCGATAAATTGTTATATGGTTGGAATTGGAAAATGCTACATGTAGTAATTCTAAAATATCTTGGATAATGTGATACTTAGCAATTGTTGTGCTCATGTTTAAGCTCTTGCATCATATGCTGCACCCATTAATGAAGAAATACATAGAGCTTGCTAAAATTTGATTTGCATATTTCTCTCTAAGGTCTAGATAATATCTAGTATTGAGTTTTGAACAACAAGGAAGACGGTGTAGAGTCTTATAATGTTTACAATATGTCTTTTATGTGAGTTTTGCTGCACTTGTTCATCCTTGAGTTTGCTTCAAATAACCTTGCTAGCCTAAACCTTGTATCGAGAGGGAATACTTCTCATGCATCCAAATCCTTGAGCCAACTACTATGCCATTTGTGTCCACCATACCTACCTACCATGGTATTTCTCCGCCATTTTCCAAAGTAAATTGCTTGGTTGCTACCTTTAAATTCCATCATTCACCTTTTGCAATATATAGCTCATGGGACAAAATAAACTTTAAAAACTATCGTAGTATTGAATATGTACTTATGCACTTTATATTTTTATTAAGTTGCTTGTTGTGCGATAACCATGCCTCTGGAACGGCATCAACTATTGTTGAATATCATGTGAGTTACTATGCATGTCCATCTTGTCTGAAGGATCTATCATTTTAGTGGTTGGAGCAGCAAAATTGTTAGAGAAGAACATGGGCCGCTAACTAAAGCCATGAACCATGGTTGATTTCAGTTTTGGACATATATCCTCAATCTCATATGAGAATAATAATCATTGCTACATGTTTATGCATTTAAGAGGAGTCCATTATCTGTTGTCCATGTTGTCCCGGTATGGATGTCTAAGTTGAGAATAATCAAGCGAGAAATCCAAAATGCGAGCATTCTCCTTGAACCTTTGTACAGGCGGCATGGGTACCCCTTTGTGACACTTGGTTGAAACATGGCATACAAAGATCCGGTAGTCCAAGCTAAATAGGGCGAGGTGCGGACACTATTAGTACACTATGCATTAGGTGCGACTTATAAGATATAATTTACAACTCATATGCTTTATTACTACCGTTGACAAAATTGTTTTGTATTTTCAAAATAAAATAAAATAAAATACAGCAAACGATGCTTTCCTCTTTGAAGGACCATTCTTTTACTTTTATTGTTGAGTCGGTTTACTATCTCCTTCCACCTTAAGAAGCAAACACATGTGTGAACCGTGCATTCATACTTGCATATTTTACTTGTTATATTACTTTATATTTACACTATCCATGAGATATGTTATAAGTTAGCTTAACCCATTTGAAACTTAATCTTCCTTTGTGTTGCTTCAACACCTTTACTTTGATTATTGCTTTAGTTTACTCTTATGCAAGACTTATTGATCTTGTCTTGAAGTACTATTCATGAAAAGTCTTTGCTATATGATTACTTGTTTACTCATGTCATTACCTTTGTTGTGATCCTGCATTCATTACATAAGTTTACAAATGGTATGATCAAGATTATGATGGCATGTCACTTGAGGAAATTATCTTTGTTATCGTTTTTACCTGCTCGGGACGAGCATAAAGGGATGCTGATACGTCTCCAGCGTGTCGATAATTTCTTATGTTCCATGCTAACTTCATTGATGATACCTACATGTTTATGCATTATATGTCATATTTATGCATTTCTACGGAACTAACCTATTAACAAGATGCGAAGAGCAGTTCTTGTTTCTGCTGTTTTTGGTTTCGAAAATCCTAGTAAGAAATATTCAATTGGGCGAAACTTTAGCCCGAGAGTCCTATTTTTTGCCTGTGAAGCTTCAGTGAAGAATGAAATTGGGGCCACGAAGCGACCAGAACTTAGAGCCGTATGACCCGGTCTGTATACCACCTTTGAGGCCTCGTGGCCGCGTTGACCTTAGCCTACTTCAAAGCCTCAGTCCTTGGAAACCCCAGTCATAGGAAACCCACGTCTGGAAAACCTTCGAGCGCGCCCTGTAAGTCCCATCTCAGGATTGAGATCGCCTCCGGCACCCCTGCGAGAAGTTCATCTCGGAGGACTCTACCCCATGTAATTACTTACTCCAGGTGATGGGTGAGTAGCTCACCTGGACCATGGGTCCATAGTGGTAGCTAAATGGTCGTCTTCTCCTTGTTGTGCTTCATTGTTGGATCTTGTAGCTGCTGCCTAACATGATCAGATCATCTATGTAATTCTATATGTTGTGTTTGGCGGGATCAGAGAGAATACTATATGTTATGGTGATTATCAATCTGCTTGTTTATATGTTGTTTATGATCTTCACATGCTCTCAGGTGTGGTAGAGCTCATGGCCAAGGATTTGTACTCTTAACTCCAGAGGTATTTATGCTCGATAATGAGTTCATGCCTCCATTGAATGTCATGGGACGGTGACGGAAAGTTCTAAGGTTGTGGATGTCTTGTTGCCACTAGGGATAAAACATTGATTCTATGTCTAGGGATGTAGTTATGCAATTACATTCACTTTACCATATTTAATACAATTATGCATTTGCTTAGCAACTTAATGCGGAATAGGTTGGATGATAACATGAAGGTGGACTTTTTAGGCATAGATGCGGTTGGATGGCGGTCTATGTACTTTGTATGTGCAATTAAATCTATATATTTATCATATCATGTATATGCATTATTATGCCTTTCTCTATTTGTCGATTGCCCAGTTGTAATTTGTTTACCCAACATGCTTTTATCTTATGGAGAGACACCTCTAACGTGTGGACCCGGTCCTATTCTTTACATGTATACAATCTTTGGTGTGTTTCACTATTTCTTTGAAACATCTTCCACTAGAATACGTTTAATCCTTTGTTACAGCAAGCCGGTGAAATTGACAAACCTCACCATTTCGTTGGGGCAAAGTACTTTGGTTTTTATTTATTGCAAGATTCCGTTGAAGCGTGGGGAATCCTGGTGTTGCGGCACTGTCCATTGTGAGCCATCAACCTTCGCGTGCTTCTTAGCTCTGCTGGATTTAGATTAAACCTTGGTTTTCTTTCTGAGGGTTATACATACGCATCATACCTTCTCTTGGGGTTCCCCAACGAACGTGTGAGTTACACGCCATCGATGTGGGCCCTCGTCAGCCCCACCGGCCACCCTTCCACGCCTACTTAAAGCCCCCGTCGCGAAAACCCCGATGCGGAGGCCACGATACGGAAAACCTTCCCGAGCGCCGCGCCGTCCCATCTCGGGGGATTGGGAGTAGCCTCGGCACCACTGCAGGAGGGGGATTCATCTCCGGAGGACTCTTCATCGCCATGGTCGCCCGGGTGATGAGTGAGTAGTTCACCCTGGACCATGGGTCCATAGCGGTAGCTAGATGGTGGTCTTCTCCTTGTTGTGCTTCATTGTTGGATCTTGTGGTGCTAACATGGTCAGAATCATCCCCATCTAATACTATGTTGTTTGTGGGGATCGATGGATAGAGAATACTATGTTATGGTGATTATCAATCTATTGTTTATGTATTTGTTTATGATCTTGCATGCTCTCCCGTTATTAGTACGCTGACGGGTTTGGTATCTTAACAAAAGAAGTAACCTTCTGTAAATAATAGTTTCTGCTAATAACTTTGACAGTAACAATTAATTGTGTGTCTTTGTACTAAGAATACTTTCTGTTCTGTCTAAGAAGTGTAGTTATCGATTACATTACGCACCATACTTAATGCAGTTATACATTTGCTTATCAACTTAATACAGATAGGGTTCGGATAGTATTTTGAGTCAGACTTTTAGCCTCAAATGCGGTGGATGGCGGTCTATGTACTTTGTAGTAAGCCCGGATTAAATCTCATATATTTATCCATATCGTATATGGGTGACATGCCCTTCTCTGTTGTCAATTGCGCAGACGTAATTTGTTCACCAACATGCTTTTATCTTATGAGAGAGACTAGTGAATTGTGGACCCGGTCCTATTCTTTATATAGCATACAATCTACTGTTGTGTTTTACTATTTCTTGCAAACAATCATCTTCACACGATTCGCTTAATCCTTTGTTACAGCAAGCCGGTGAGATTGACAACCTCAGCATTTCGTTGGGGCAAAGTACTTTGGTTTGTTGTCTGATTCCGATTGGTATGGAATCACCATTGTTGCGCGCATCACATTTAGCCACCATCAACCTTCAGCGTGCTTCTTAGCTCCCTACTGGTTGAACAGCCTTGGTTTCTTCGAGGAAAACTTGCTCTTTGTCATCATACCTTCCTCTTGGGGTTCCCAGCAGGCAGAAGTGTGAGTTACTGCACCATCAAGCTCTTTTAAGATGATTCTTGGGAGATCAAGACTTATATTGCAAGGGGAGTCTCACTTCTCAATCTCTTTACTTTGTTTTGTCTTGCTTTATTTTATTTACTACTTTGTTTGCTGCACCTAAACAAAACACAAAATTAGTTGCTAGTTTTACTTTGTTTATTGTCTTATTGCTGCACTTAAAGAAAACACAAAAAAATTGATTCTTACATTTACTTATCTAGTTTGTTTTATTTCCTGTTGCTAAAATGAATACTACTGAAAAAGTTGTGGGACTTCACAAATGCAAATAATAATGATTTCCTATACACACCTATTAGTACTTTCTTTCATTTAGAATTCTGTTTGAAATTAAACTGCTTTACTAAATCTTGTCATGAGAGATCAATTTTATGGTGTTAATTGATGATGCTGCTGGCCATCTCAATAATTTTGTTGAACTTTGTGAAGTGGGAAAAGTATAAGGATGTAGATAGTGTTATTATTAAATTGAAAGTGTTTCCTTTCTCATTAAGAGGAAGAGCTAAAGATTGGTTGCTATCTTTGCCCAAAGAGTAGTGATTCATGGACTAAATGTAAGGATGCTTTTATTAGTAGATATTATCCTCCAGCTAAAATTATATCTTTGAAGAGTTAATGAGTTTTAAGCAATTAGATACTGAACATGTTGCTCAAACATGGGAGAATGAAAACTTTGGTAAAGAATTGCCCAACCCATGGGTGACTACTTGGATGATCATCCAAACCTTCTATCCAGGACTAATTTTTCTTCGCGGAATTTATTGGATTCGGCTGCTGGAGGTACCTTTATGTCCATTACTTTGGGGGCGGCTACAAAGCTTCTTGATGATATGATGATAAATTACTCTGAATGGCACACGGAAAGAGCTCCACAAGGTAAGAAGGTAAATTCTGGTGAAGAAACCTCTTCCTTGAGTGATAAGATTGATGTGATTATGTCTATGCTTGTGAATGGTAGATCTAATGTTGATCAAATAATGTTCCTTTAGCTTCATTGGTTGCTCAAGAAGAAAATGTTGATGTGAATTTCATTAAAAATAATAAATTTCAACAACAATGCTTATAGGAGCAACTCTGGTAATAGGCCATATCCTTCTGCGAATGGTAATGGTTATGGTAATTCTTATGGGAATTCTTACAACAATAATAGGAGTGTACCCTCTGGTCTTGAAGCCATGCTTAAAGAATTTTTTAGTACACAAACTGCTTTTAACAAATCTGTTGAGGAAAAGCTTGATAAAATTGATACTATTGCTTCTAGAGTTGATAGGCTTGCCTCTGATGTTAATCTTTTTAAATTGAAAGTTATGCCTAATAATGATATTGATAATAAGATTACTACTACAGCAAATGCCATCCAAGTTAGAATTAATGAGAATATAAGATTAATGGCTGAGTTGCGTGCTGGGTGGGATAGAGAAGAAAATGAAAAACTAGCTAAAGAGAATAATGTAGCTAAAGTTTGGACTATTACCACCACTAGTAATGCTAATTCTTCACATGTTGCTGCACCTCCTACTATCAATGGTAAAAATAATTGGTGTTGGCAATGTTTACTACTCTAGATACAAGCGAACAAAGCACTGAGGTACTAAAGCTATGTTGCTTGTGATAAAGAAAGCTATGAAATTTTTTTCAACAGCAGGAACAATGATCCCATTCTTTGTTAGCTCATAATGATTTAAATTTTGATGATTTGCCACATCTCTGAAGTTATAAAGTTCTTACAAAAACTTGCTAAGTCCTAATTCTAGTGCTATAAATTTGGCCTTTACAAAACATATTACAAATGCTCTCATAAAAGCTAGAGAAAAGAAACTTGAAACTTCTATTCCTAGAAAGTTAGAAGATGGTTGGGAGCCCATCATTAAATGAAATTCAATGACTTTGAATGTAATGCTTTATGTGATCTTGGTGCAAGTATTTCCGTTATGCCCAAAAAAATTTATGATATGCTTGACTTTTCACCATTGAAGAATTGTTATTTGGATGTTAATCTTGCCGATAATGTTAAAAGAAACCTTTGGGGAGGATTGATAATGTAAGCATTACGTAACCTTGTCCCGTTGATTTTGTTGTCTTGGATATGAATGCAATGCATCTTGTCCTATTATGTTGGGAAGACCTTTTCTTGAACTGTTGGTGTTATTATTGATATGAGGGAAGGTAATATTAAATGTCAATTTCCTCTCAAGAAAGTATGGAACACTTCTCCTAGAAAGAATGAAGTTGCCTTTTGATTCTATTATTAGAACAAATTCATGATGTTGATGCTTCTCTCGATGTTGCTTGATTTGCACTTTCTGCGTGTGACGTATCATGGGAGACAACCCATGTTTTTACTACGACAATTTTTTGTTTTGTTGAGTCTTGGAAGTTGTTTACTACGGTAGCAGCCTCTCCATATCATGTTTTTGTGCCAAGTAAAGTTTCTATGCTAAGTTGATGTTATATTTGGGATCGGCTAGCAGCGAAACGTATTCTTTGTCTTAATCACGAATCTCGGAGCACGAACCTACGCAGAAAATTCGAAAAAATGCGCGGTTGAGGCTGATCCTCGGATATGTAGGCAACTTTCATTAGTTTTGAGTTTTCCATTTAGAGCAGCAGATGCAGTACCGACTTGTAAATTCGTCTTTGCGGGCATTGCAGTTTTGACGATTCTGCCTTTTATTTCGCATTGCCTCTTTTGCTATGTTGGATTCATTTCTTTGATCCATTAATGTCAGTAGCATTATGCAATGTCCCGGAGAAGTGTAAAGAATGATTGTGCCACCTCTGAACATGTGAATTATTATTGTGCACTAACCCTCTAATGAGTTTGCTTGAAGTTTGGTGTGAAGGAGGTTTTGAAAGAGAGAAGAATGATATACTATGATCAGAGGAGTGAAAGCTCTAAGCTTGAGGATGCCCCGGTGGTTTGCATATATTAAGAAGACTCAGCGTCTAAGCTTGGGATACCCAAGGCATCCCTTCTTCATGGACAACTTAATCAGGTTCCTCCTTTGAAACTATATTTTTATTCAATCACATCTGGTTGTTCTTTACTTGGACGTCGGTTTGTTTTTGTTTTTGTTTTTGTTTGAATAAAATGGATCCTAGCATTCACTTTGTGGGAGAGGGACACCTCATTTGTTGCATATGGACAAATATGTCATAGGCTTTACTCATAATGTTCAAGGCGAAGTTTTTTTTGCTCCGTTAAATTGTTATATGGTTGGAATTAGGAAATGCTACATGTATTAATTCTAAAATATCTTGGATAATATGATACTTGGCAATTGTTGTGCTCATGTTTAGCTCTTGCATCACTCTGCTTTGCACCCATTAATGAAGAAATACATAGAGCTTGCTAAAATTTGATTTACATATTGGTTTCTCAAGAGTCTAGATAATATCTAGTATTGAGTTTTTAACAACAAGGAGAGCGATTGTAAGAGTCTTATAATATTTACAATATGTCTTTTATTTGAGTTTCGCTACCGGTTCATCTTTGAGTTTGCTTCAAAATAACCTTGCTAGCTAAACCTTGTATCGAGAGGAGCCTTCTCATGCATCCAAAATCCATGAGCCAACTACTATGCCATTTGTGTCCACCATACCTACCTACTACATGGTATTTCTCCACCATTCAAAAGTAAATTGCTTGCTTTAAAATTCCATCATTCACCTTTGCAATATATTGCTCATGGGACAAAATAGCCTTAAAAAACTATCGTAGTAATACTTATGCACTTTATCATTTATTAAGTTTGCTTGTTATTAAATGTCGTATAAGAGCATGTCAACTATTGTTGAGTGTCATGTGAGTTGCTATGCGTAGTCTTGTCTGAAGGATCTATCATTTAGTGGTTGGAGCATGCAAAATTGTTGAAGAACATTGGGCCGTAACTAAAGCCATGAATCATGGTGGAAGTTTACGATTTTGGACATATATCCTCAATCTCATATGAGAATAATAATCATTATTACATGCTATGCATTTAAGAGAGATCAGATGTCATTGTCCATGTTGTCCGACATAGATGTCCTAAGTTGAGAATAATCAAGCGAAATCCATCTAGGCTTTCTCATTGAACTTATTTTAATACGGCGGCGTAGGTACCTTTGTGACGCTTGGTTGAAACATGTGGTCAGGTAGTCATTTCGAGGGGCGGGCACTAGTAGTATACTATGCATGAGGCTTGCAACTTGTAAGATATAATTTGTTACATAACTCATATGCTTTATTACTACGTTGACAAAATTGTTTCATGTTTTCAAAATAAAAGCTCGAGCGTCTGATCGATGCTTTCCTCTTTGAAGGACCATTCTTTACTTTTATGTTGAGTGGGTTTACCTGTCTCCACCTCAATAGGCAAACACTTGTGTGAGCTGTGCATTGATTCCTACATACTTGCATAATGCACTTGTTATACTACTTTATGTTGACAATATCCATGAGATATACATGTTATAAGTTGAAAGCAACGGCTGAAACTTAATCTTCCTTTATGTTGCTTCAATACCTTTACTTTGATTTATTGCTTTATGAGTTAACTCTTATGCAAGACTTATTGATACTTGTCTTGAAGTACTATTCATGAAAAGTCTTTTGCTTTATGATTCTTGTTTCTTCATGTCATTACCTTTGTTTTAATCGCTGCATTCTTACATATGTTTACAAATAGTACGATCAAGATTATGTCACTTATGAAATTATCTTTGTTATCGTTTTACTGCTCAGGTTCAAGCCGAGAACTAAACAGGGATCTTGATCGTCTCCAGCGATAGCGATAATTTCTTATGTTCAATACTGTCACTTTATTGATGATACCTACATGTTTTATGCACATTATATGTCATATTTATGCATTTTTACCCGGAACTAACCTATTAACAAGATCTCGAAGTGTCAGTTCCTTGTTTCTAGCATTTTGGTTTAAATCCTAGTAAAATATTCTGGAATTGGGCCGAAATCTTGTGCAGGAGTCCCTGTTATTTTTACCGCGGAGCTTCGAGAGGGCCGGAGATAACGGGGGTGGGGCGACGGGCGCCGCCATAGCAGGGCTGCGCGGCCCCGGAGGGGCCGCGCCGCCTGTAGTCATCGCCCCTCGTCCGCCCCACTGATTCTGCCAGCCTGCCAAAGCCCCCGTCGAAGGCCCCGGTGCGAGAGCACGATGCAGGCTTCCGGAGGCGCGCGCCGCGGGTCCCATCTCGAGTTCGGGGAGATCGCCTCCGGCACCCTGCCGGAGAGGGGGTTTCATCTCCCGGAGGAGGACTCTTCACGTAGCCATGATCGCCTCTAGGAGTGATGGGTGAGTGGTTCACCCCTGGACCATGGGTCCATAGCAGTAGCTAAATGGTCGTCTTCTCCTTGTTGTGCTTCATTGTTGGATCTTGTGAGCTGCCTAACATGATCAAGATCATCTATGCGCTATATGTTGTGTTTTGTCGGGATCGATGGATGGGGAATACTATGTTATGGTGATTATCAATCTATTGTTTATGTGTTGTTTATGATCTTGCATGCTCTCCGTTATTAGTAGAAGCTCTGGCCAGGTTTGTACTCTTAACTCCAAGAGGAGTATTTATGCTCGATAGTGAGTTCATGCCTTCATTGACACATGGGACAGTGATGCAGAAAGTTCTAAGGTTGCGATGTGTTGTTGCCACTAAGGATAAAACATTGATTCTATGTCTAAGGATGTAGTTATCGATTACATTCGCACCATACTTAATGCAATTGTCTTTTGCTTAGCAACTTAATACTGAATAGGGTTCGGATGATAACCTGAAGGTGGACTTTTTAGCATAGATGCAGTTGGATCGCGGTCTATGTACTTTGTCGCCATGCCCAATTAAATCCCACTATATTTATCATATCAATGTATATGCATTATTGTCTCCCTTCTCTGTTGTCAATTGCCCAAACTGTAATTTGTTCACCCAACATGCTTTTATCTTATGGGAGAAACGCCTCTGGTGAACTGTGGACCCCGGTCCTATTCTTTACATAGCATACAATCTCTGTAATTGTGTTTTACTATTTTCTTGCAAACGATCATCTTCCACTCGATAATCCTTTGTGTTCAACAGACCGGTGAGATTGACAACCTCAACTTTGTTTAGTTGGGGCAAAGTACTTTGGTTTTGTTCTGCAGATTCCACGTTGTCGGAATCCTTGTTGTTGCGCCGCATCACATTGTACCATCAACCTTCAGCGTGCTTCTTGGCTCCTCTTGGTTCGATTAAACCTTGGTTTTCTTTCTGAGGGAGGCTACTAAGCATCATACCTTCCTCTTGGGGTTCCCAACGAACGTGTGGGTTACCGCCATCAGGAAGAGGCAGTCAGTGGCACGAGGGACCCCCGAGGGAGCAGGCCGGCGCGGCCGGGGCCCAGGCCGCGCCGCCCTGTTGTCTGGCCACCTCGTGGCCCCAGTTCTTTCCCCTTGGTCTTCTGGAAGCTCGTGCAAAAATAGGACCCTCTGGGCGGTGATTTCATCCAATTAGGAATATTTCCTTGCCACAGTTTACGGAAACCAAAAGCAATGAGAAAACAGCAGCTGGCTCTTCGGCATCTTGTTAATAGGTTAGTTCAGTACGTAAATACGACATATAATGTGCATAAAACATGTAGGTATTATCAATAAAGTAGCATGGAACATAAGAAATTATCGATACGTTGAGACGTATCAGCATCCCCCCAGTAAGAGGGGTAGCTATGAACCCTGTGGACCACCCCCATGGGGACGGTGAAGGGAAAGCCCCATTGATGAAAAAAAACCCACAACCCCTTGGGGTTATCCTGGGCTTGGAAGAAGAAAAAAAAAAAATATAGCGATAGTTTTATTCTAAGTAAGTCGTAAATAAATACGTATTAGAATATGGAAAAGTGCATTTTTGAATTTGCAATAATCATTAAGTGACGACGGAATTGAACCAGCGCATGGTGGATTCACAATCCTCTGCCTTGATCCACTCAGCCCCTTATCCAGCTAAAGGATTTTGCTCTTTTTTTCGACATCATTATTCTATTTATTCTTCATCCTAGGTCTCCGGCGTTAAGTCTGTCGGCTTATGTTCTTCATGCGCGTTTCAGAGACTCTGTAATTAAATGGAAATACTTCCACATGTATAGGTAACGTGGGAGACATCCTATTTTCGAAAAGGGGTCTTAATTACCAACATTTTAGCTTTCAATTTGCCTAAACCATCAAATTCAATGTGAATAACCGTCCTCCTCTCTTTGAAACAAGGGGCGCTTCCGTTTCTGTTATGTGCGTGCTTCAAACAATTTTGTCTTCTCCATATTACCATATCTCTAGAGTCAATAATTTTCTATGAGGAACTACTGAACTCAATCACTTGCTGCCGTTACTCAACAGTTTTCTGTTGAGGTCTATCCCGTAGAGGTGGTCAAATTGGATCAGTGATCGGTTTCTAGGTTTCGTCGTAAACCTAATTGGTTACTTCCAATTACGTAAATCAATAGTTCAAACCGCACTAAAAGGTAGGGCATTTCCCATTGATATAGGAACTTTTGTACCAGAAACAATAGTATCTCCAAAATTATAGCCCCTCTGGGATGTTTAATATATCTATTCTCACCATCCCCATAGTGTATGAGACAAATGTATGCATTTCTATTAGGGCGGGGATCAATGTTAATGGGGAGATAGGGACCTATTTTTCCACATACCGAGGGTGAGGCAAGGGGACCCACTTTCTCCCATTCTTTTTGACCTTGTTGTTGATATTCTTGCTATTCTTGTTAAAAGAGCTCAAGGGGAGGGGTTACTGACTGGCCTAGGTACAAGCCTTGTGGAAGGGGGTGTGTCTATTCTGCAATATGCAGATGACACAGTCCTCCTTCTTGAAGACAATTTGGACCAAGCTAGAAACATGAAAGTGATTCTCTGTCTTTTTGAGCAAATGTCAGGGCTAAAAATAAATTTTCATAAAAGTGAGATTTATTGCCTAGGAGGGGCCATAGATAGAAAAGAGGACTTTGAAAGAATCTTCACCTGTAAATCTGGTTTGTTGCCAATGAAATATTTGGGAGTCCCAATTAACAAAAAAAGGCAGAAAAATTCTGATTGGGAACCTACTGAAGGGAAAATGAGAAACAAATTAGGACCTTGGCAAGGGAAAATGTTGGTGATGGGTGGGAGAGTTACCCTAATCAATTCATCTGTGACAAGTGTCCCCCTTTACATGCTTTCCTTATATAGGTTGCCTTTTGGTGTGAGAGAAAAACTAGACAAGATCAGGAATAATTTTCTGTGGGATGAGACTGAAGATAAAAAGAAATACCACTTGGTAAACTGGCAGACAAGTGTGTCTACCAAAAGATCAAGGTGGTTTACGAATTTGGATCTGAAAAAAATGAACATTGCTTTACTAGCCAAATGGCTATGGAAGCTTTTCAATGAAGATGGTATTTGGCAAACAATCCTTAGGAAGAAATCTCCATAAGCAAACTCTCTGCCAGGTGATCACCAAAAATGGAGATTCACATTTCTGGCAGGGTTTGATGGAGATTAAAAAAACTTTCTGGCGGCATTGTAAAGTCAGAAATGGGGATGGATCAAAAACTAGTTTTTGGGAAGATCACTGGATAGGATCTTCCTGTCTATCCAAAACCTTTCCAAGATTGTTTTTGGTGTCCATGAACAGAAATGCCAAGGTTAAGGAAGTTTTTGATGTAGGTGTAGAGATGCTCAGATTTAGAAGAGCAATGGTGGGTGAACTCAGAGAACAATGGATTAGTTTGAAAAAAATGCTAGAAAGAGTTGCTTTGAATAATGATCCTGATAGGTTGGTCTGGAAATTGACTGCCACAGGTGAATTTTCAGTTAAATCTATGTATTTAGCAATGCAGTGTAATGAAGTGGTACCTTACAAATTTCGGTGGCAAAGAAAAATACCCCTTAGAGTCAAAACTTTCCTATGGCTAGTGCTTAAAGGAAGTATTCTCACTAGGGATGTTCTGCTACAAAGGGGGGGATGTGAAAAAAAATGTTTGTTTTGTGGATGCAATGAAACTATTAATCATCTTTTCTTCAAATGTCCCTTAGCTAGATACATCTGGAATGTAATCAGTTGCACTCTTGGTATGAATTTCCAATTTGAAACTGGGGGGGAGAAAAGAGAATTTGTTACGGTGGGAATTGCTGCTGTTATTTGGAGTATTTGGAAAACAAGAAACTTGGCTTGTTTTGACAAGATATAGCCTGATGAACCTTTTGCAGTTATTCTAAAAATTTGTTTTTATATTAATACATGGAGTTTGTTGCAAGTGAAGGAGTGCGCTAGAAGTAGGCTGGAGTTCTGTGCTAAGGTGCTGGAAAGAGTAGCAAGGGAAGCTTTTGGAGCAAGAAAGAGTTGGATTGCCTGGACGCCAAGGTTGACAATGTAGGAGAGGAATAAAAGGGAAAACGGGAGAGGAGTTGGAGGAGGAGGGAAGACGAAGCTGGCATGGAGTAGGAGCAAAAAGCTGGGCTGTGAGGCAGCTCTGTTTTCTCTCTTAGGATCGGTGTCTGTTTTTAGTATTCTCACCTCCCCCCTCTCTTCTCAGCTGTTTGAAGTGAACTTGGGTTTTATCTCGATCTGGTCGGTATGTAAAACCTTAAGTATGTGTGTCCGTCGGTGTGTCTAGTGGTTTGGTCAGTGATCCTTGTAGAAGACAATCTTGGTTTCCTTAATGAAATCGGGGAGAAAATCCCTTTTATCTAAAAAAAAAGTAACGAGACGCTAAAGGTAGAGTAGGAGAGCTTAACTCTGAACATTTTTTTAAAAAAAAATCAAAACTACACAACCAAGGTAATTTGACAATTATTATTGTAAGATTCTTTTTTGAAGAACAATTACACCAACCTTACTAGAGAGCCAACTGTTGAAGCACATGGTGTTTTTTTTAGAAATTTAATCACAAAATAATGAGATAATTACATATACCCACCCAATTGTGGCTAGGGTAGCAAAAAATCACCGGTGGGGAGTAACAACTTGACGCATGTGAGTTAAACACGAAAATGACAAGTGGATCCCGTTGTCTGTCTGACGTGGCTAGTCATAACCACATGGACGTTTGGCTGCACCATCAAAATAGGCAGCTGTGTAGGGCTCACCTGCCATCACCATTATTGATTCTTTCTCTCCTAGACATTCTATTGAGCACGTCGCATGCACCTAGGTACAATGGAAGCAAAATACATGAGTCCATTGCCGGCTTAGTCACCGATGTCCTCCATGGCATGCTCGCAAGCAGTGCCACACCTCGATGACCTTTGCGCCCTTGTTGCGCACCCCCACGGTGATCATGACGAGCTCGTGAAGCATGCGCCCGTAGCACTCGCCGTCTGCGTCCTGTCCTCTCCTCCAGCAATTG
The DNA here is from genome assembly GCA_030979885.1 of Lolium multiflorum. Taxonomy (NCBI): domain Eukaryota; kingdom Viridiplantae; phylum Streptophyta; class Magnoliopsida; order Poales; family Poaceae; genus Lolium; species Lolium multiflorum. Next base: position 84,618,583 of record CM061750.1, read on the forward strand.
TACATGTTCGCCCCTAGAAGGTCGGAGGCACGGAGGAAAGTCGGGAACGAGGCGAAGGGGGGAATCGACAATAGCCGGAGACGGCGAAGAACAAGGCAGTCGAAGATGATTGAGGATGGTTTAAGATGATTCCTCGTGCTGGGAGGAAGAAAGCAACACATAGGTTCTGATTCGAGGACTAGATGGACACGGGGGAGTGCCTCGCAACATAGTGCGGCCGCAGCGGTCTCGTGTGCTCGCGGAAAGAAGAACTTAGACCTGAGAGGGCAAGAGGACGACAAGTACGACAAGGGGCCCTTGTTCACAACGGAGCCCCGCTACCATGCCCGCAGCTAAAAGGAACGTATGCTGCACCTACTAGCGTAGTAGCAGCGCGCCGGGTGGGCACGAGGCAACTAATGTGCGTACTAGGGGTGAATATGTGCTATCAAATTTTAATTTTGTTTCTTCAATTTATGCTTCACACAAAAGGTAAATTCTCTAGAGATGCAACTAATTGAATTTACCTAGATGACAAGCTACACAAGTATGCAAGCTACCACTAAGCAAGATGCAATAAATACAACAAAGGATGAGAGTGAGAGTGGGCATGACGGAGACACAAGGGATAATTCTTGTAGTTCCTTCCGTTTGAGAGGAAATACGTCTATGTTGCAGGAGTGTGGTTGCTATGAAGGCCTAACCAACGCTACGAGGGCTTCACCCTATTCTCCAGTGCGCACCGTGATGACCCACAAGTATAGGGGATATAGCAGTCTTGAGGAGAAGTATTTAATTTATTGATTGACACAAGGAGACAAAGAGTACTTATGTGTAACTGTGAGTTGTCAATTCCATTACTTACTGAAGCAGACTTGCTACATAAGAAGTTGCTCCGATACTTATGATTTTATAACGATGAGAATAGTGAAATAATAACAGCCATTGAGGTGAAATAAAGACAGTAGTGATTATAGTAAGCAACAGGATTAAAATACTGTAGGCACAGGAATGGATGAGCAGCCGTTATGGATGAGAGAAATTCATATAACAATCATGGTAGGGCATTTACAGGTAATAAATTGGTATCCAAGTACTAATCAATCAATAGGCATGTTTTCTATAATCGTACGTGCTCGCAATGAGAAACTTGTACAACATCTTTTGTCTAAGACGGTGGCAGCGGGCCTCTAGGAAACTATTTGGAAATTAAGGTATTCAGCACTAATGATGCATAGGAGCAAGCATTAACACTCAAGTGAACACATGTGATCCTCACATCACTACCATCCCCTCGGTTGTCCAGTTTACGCATCACTTCGGGGCCATTGTTAGAACCCCGACAACGTGTATAGCCAACACGAGTAAGACCATAAACAATGAATATCATGATGAACTAACCAATAACATGTTCAGATCTGAGATCATGGCACTCGGGCCCTAGTAACGCATTAGCATAACAAGTTGCAACAATATCATAAAAGAGTAACATCTACGGATACTAGGCACCATGCCCTAACAATCTTGTGACTATTACATGATCAATCTCATCGAATCCCTACCATCGCCTTCAGCCTACAGCGGGGGAAGTGCTCACACATGGATGGGGGAAGCCTGGCTGTCGATGGAGAGACGTCGGTGGTGATGGCAGTGAAGATCCCCTCAATTCCCAAATCCGACGGGTGAGACGGATTCTAGTCAGCGGAAGTTGCGATGGCGGCGGCGTCTTGGATAGTCTCACAGAGCATCAGCCGTACCCCACAGCGTTTAGGTCGAAAGACGTATATAGTCAGAAGGAGAGCGTCGGGGGCATGAGCGCCCACTAGGGGGGCGCGGGCCACCGCCAGGCCGCGCCGGCTGGTGTGTGGGGCCTCGGGCCCTACAACCTTGTAAAGCAAAGTGATTCACAGGAAAATAGGGCCTTTCGCATAAATTCCGAGGATTTCCGAAAGTCGAGTTTCTGCACCAAAACGAGACACCAGAGCAATTCTCCTGAAAATAGCGTTAGTCCGCGTTAGTTGCATGCAAAATACACAAATTAGAGGCAAATAATAGCAAAAGTGCTAAAGAATGAATCGTTTGGGCGATATCAACTCCCTGGCTAGCTTGTGCTTGTCCTCAAGCGATTCGTTAACTGTTGAGTGCGATAAAGAACTTTCATGAACACATTTGTTCATATGATGTAGATATTCTCATGATGTGTGATGACCCACAAGTATGGGGTGTATCGTAGTATCTTCGATAAGTAAGAATGTCGATCCCAACGAGGAGCAGAAGGTGTTGGCAGCAGTTTCGATGAAGGATTCGCTGTAAATGCTCACAGACAAGTATTCAGGGGGGTTTTGATATTGTAGATAAATAAAGTACAGGTAAATAAAATGCGAGAGAAATAATTGCAGCAAGTGGCCCAATCCTTTTTAGCACAAAGGACAAGCCGGTTTGTTTACTTATAATGACCAAACGTTCATGAGGACACACGGGGATTTTAGTCTAGTACTTTCGCTTCATGTGGTTTAATAATCTTCATTGTTTTGATAAGTGTTGTGTGGGTGAACCTATGCTAATGCACCGCCCTTCCTAGGACTAATACATACTTGTGATTATACCCCATGCAAGCATCCGCAACTACAAGAAAGTAATTAAGATAAATCTAACCACATTAAACTCAAGATCTGCGATCCCTCCTGTTGATACTAACGGGGCTTAGGTTTGTCACTCCGGCAACCCGCAGTGTAGCAAGAATACAAGATGCACTCCCCTAGGCCATAAATGGTGAAGTGTCGTGTGGTCGCGTTCACACGACACCACTAGAAGAATGACACCACAACTTAAATATCATAACATTGAATATTACTCAACCATAATTCACTACTAGCATTTAGACTTCACCCATGTCCTCAAGAACTAAACGAACTACTCACGAGACATCATATGGAATACAATCAGAGGTGATATGATGATGAATAACAATCTGAACATAAACCTTGGTTCAATGGTTTCACTCAATAGCATCTACAACAAGTATAGAATAACACCGGGAGAGTTTCCCCTATCAAACAATCAAGATTTAACCCGAAGTGCTACAGCGATGACGAGGTGCAGCGGTGGTGATGGCGGTGTAGATGGTGGAGATGATGATGATGATGGAGATGATGTCCCGCTCGATGGCGATGGCGATGGCGTCGATTTCCCCCTCCGGGAGGGAATTTCCCCGGATTCTGCCCGCCGGAGGCTCTTTTCTCTCTGGTGTTCTCCGCCCCGCGATGCGGCTGTAACCCCTCGTGAGGTCCTCTATATGGCTTAGGTTTTCGGGACGAAGGTACGCGAAGAAAAGGAGGCGAAAGGGCGTGGGCCCCCGAGCAGCAGGGTGGCGCGGCCAGGCCATGGGCCGCGTCGCCCTATGGTCCGGGCCACATGTCCTCTCTTCTTCCCCTTCGGCTCCCTCCGTCATACGGAAAAATAGGAATTTCATTGAAATTCCCTTCCACGGTTGATCTTCCGAAATATTGCGTTCGACGGTGCTTTTTCCAGCATCCTGGCTCCGGTGCTTGATCCCAATGATGATGAAACATGCAAAATAGATGAAATAACATAAGTATTGTCCCAATATGAAATATATCAATGAATAACAGCAAATTATGATACAAAATAGTGATGCAAATTGGACGTATCAACTCCCCCAAGCTTAGACCTCGCTTGTCCCCAAGCGAAACTGAGCTCGATAAACAAGACCACATGTTTATGGAGTGAAGAGTCGATAAATAAAATACGGACAAGAAGCATCATATTCATTCACACAAGACATTCTAGTAAACAACTTCCTCATATAACTCATCTTGAAATAGGTAAAGAGAAATCACAAGTAAAGGTGCATAAGAAATCATAGTTGGTGATGGCAAACTTTGTTCTTGGTCGAGAGAACTACTAACGGATTGTACTTCTAAGCAAAGCTTTCATATTAAATTTTATAGCTGAGCCTTCATATTCAAGCATGACAATCTCTTCATAATCATTGATAACTTCAAAGTCATATTCATTCAGATAAAATTGGTACTAAACAAGAAAGTATAAAAGACATGATCAACTGAATCATAGCATAAATGATTGGTTCACAACAACTCAATTGCTTGCTTGAGATAGAGAAATAGATGACGACTCAACATAAAAGTAAAAGAAGGCCCTTCGGAGGGAAGCAGGGATTAAATCATGTGCTAGAGCTTTTCAAGTTTTGAAATCATATAAAGAGCATAAAAGTAAGGTTTTGAGAGGTTTGTTGTTGTCAACGAATGGTAGCGGGCACTCTAACCCCCTTGCCAGCGAACCTTCAAAGAGCGGCTCCCATGAGGGCGGCATCTCTACCAGCAAGGTAGATCATCCCATATCTTTTGTTTACACATGTATTTTAGTTTATTAAGGATGACACTCCCCCAGCCTTGGCTTTCTCAATCCATGGCTAACGAATCCTCGGGTGCCTTCCAACATTCACATACCATGGAGGAGTGTCTATTTTTAAATTAGTTTGCTTACTGGAAAATCAGAGCAAAACATGTGAAAGTTTATAATGAAAGTTATTAATTGGGTGGGAACCCCGTTGCCGACTCTTATTACAAATTATTGGATAAGCGGATGTGCCGCTAGTCCATCGGTGAAAGTTCGCCCAACAAGATTGAAAGATGAAACACCACATACTTCCTCATGAGCTATAGAACATTGACACAAATAAGGAGTAATATAGTTTGAATTATTTAAAGGTAGCACATGAAGTATTTACTTGGAATGGCAGAAAATACCATGTAGTAGGTAGGTATGGTGGACACAAATGGCATAGGTTTGGTCTAGGTTATGGATGTATGAGAAGCATTCCCTCTCGATACAGGTCTTTGGCTAGCAAGGTTTGATAGCAAGCATAAAGGTTGAGGGAAACAAACAAATATACATATGATAGAACAATCATGCATCTTTCTCATAAGCACAAACAATTTTAACTTAAGAATACTAAGCATAGAGATAATAGAGTAATGTATCTAAGTGTATTTCTCTCTTTATTAAACATCAAGATGTTGTTGCTATTGACCAATGCTAAGTTTGCCAAAACCAAATAGATTTACTTGATGCTCCCAAAGTGATATCTACTCATGTCAAGAGTAATCATATAATGGAGATTGCAAACTAAAATAAGGTGTGCAAAAAGTAAATGATAAGACTTCTCATTAATATTCCATAACGATAACTCACACAACGGATACATAGATAACTAACTAAGAGAGATACTTCCACATTGCATACTATTCCATATGATAACTTCCCTCTCATGATATGACATACTTGATAGTAAAAGATAAAGGTGGTGATGATGTGATACTGCGGCACTCCCCCAAGCTTGGAACAAACCAGGGGATGCCAATACCGATGATGAATTACTCCTTCGGTGATGATGGTGATGGATTCTTCTCGCGCTTCATAAGGATCTCCTTCAGCTTCAGCTTCTCAATTTTGCAATTCTGCACCAAAACCTGAAGAGACTCATTGTTACCCGAGTGTGGCGGTGACGGCCTTGTGCTGGGATTTGAGTAATATTCCAGCATTCTGAAGTCGCTGGTTCTCCTCCTGAAGTATCTCCACTTCCTTCCTTAGAGCACGATATTGATCACAAAACTCATCGAATTGCTTCCTCCACACAAGGGAAAGAGTCGAGGTCCAGAGCAGGCGGAAGAGCTCTGCAAGTTATGAGAAAAGAACGTCCGGTGTTAGCCGATCCCACCAATTGGCTTACTCCTTGGTTTCCCACTCTCCCTTTGGCTGATGCTATCTTCTCCTTCTCCTTATTGATCCTTTCATCCATCTCTTCCCTCCAAGGCCCTTTTCTTTGTTGTTGGAGACCATGGTGCTTCTAGATAAAACAGCAGAAAACAGCTCGAAACAAAACACGACGAGAAAACGATATTACGGACCTCCGGGGTCCGGGGGATTATGTAGCAATATTTTTGACAAAAGGAAGGTTCAGGCAACAGAGTGGAAACGGGACAAGACGGCGGACCATAGGTCGCGCGGCCAAGTGGGGCCGCGCCGGCCTATGGTGGCACGCCTCCGCGCGTCTTCACTCCGTTTCGAACTCGTAATTTTCATATTTTCTAAAAACAGCGAAATAATGTTGAGAGTAAGCACGGACTTTTCATTACATCTTCATTACCTGTTCAAAGTCGATTAAGCGAATTTGTCAATTTGTCCTTTGATGAAAGCCTCGGTGTTTCCACTTGGAATAATATCAACATCAACATTATAAAAATCACCCCGAGATATAATGCTTGAGTCTTTGTCCATTCACCACTTGTGTGGCATTGCCTTGGAAAGAGCTAATTTTAATTGCTCCTGAACGATACACCTCCTCAACAACATATGGTCTCGAGAGTAATTTCCCTGCAAAGAATCTGAGACGAGACCGATACAATAGAACTCGATCTCCAACATTAAATTCTCTTTTAATGATCCTTCTATCATGCCACTTCTTAACTTTTCTTTAAAGAGTTTAGCATTTTCATGAGCCGCTTCTCCATTCATCTAGAGAACTTAATTGCAACAACCTCTTGACTGACTAGTTTAGGATCTTTATTTGGTTCTCTTAGCCAATAAGCTTTGTGCTCTAATTCTAAAGGAAGTAAATGACAAGCTTTTCCATAAACCATTTTATAAGGTGACATTCCCATAGGATTTTTATAAGCGGTTCTATAAGCCCATAGTGCTTCTTTCAATTTGCCCAATTCTTTCTAGATTTATTAACAGTCTTACCCGAGATAGCTTTAATCTCTCTATTTGATAATTCTACTTGACCACTAGTTTGAGGGTGATAAGCGGAAGCAATTCTATGATTAATACCATACTTAGCAAGAGTTTTTCTAAAACTCCATGAATAAAATGAGAACCTCAGGTCATAATATATCTAGGTACTCCAAATCTAGGAAACATAATATCTACAAGCATTTTATAGAGGTCTCACCATCAGCACTTTTTATAGGTATAAGCTTCTACCATTTAGTAACATAATCATGACAAGTATATGAGTGTTCTGCAATCTGAAGAGGAAAGGACCCAGCAAGTGAATCACAACAATCGAATGGTTCAATAACAAGTATAATTCATAGGCATTTCATTTCATTGCGTCTGAAGATATTACCAACTCTTTGACATTCATCTAGATAAAATAAATTTCCTTGCATCTTTGAAGAAGTGTTGGCCAATAAAAACCTGATTGTAGAACCTTTTAGCGGTTCTATCTCCGAGTGTTATCGCCTCCATAACACTACCGCGGCGTTTAAAACAGTATCTCTGTTGTTCATATTCAGGAACACATCTTAGCATAATACCATCCACTCCTTCTTTATATAAGTGTAGATCATCCCAAAAATAATGCCTCAAGTCATAAAAGGATTTCCTCCTTTGCTGAGCTGAAAGGTTGGAGGCAAATACTTGAGAAACAATAAAGTTAGCATATTCAGCAGCATACCAAGGGCTCTCTCACGAGCTCACCTTTATTACAACAAATTGTTCATTTGGAAAACTATCATTAACGGGAACAGGATCATACGTAATATTTTCCAATCTAGACAAATTATCAGCGACGGATTATGACACCTTTCTGTCTTATAATATACTCAAAATCAAATTCTTGCAACGAGTATCTAATAAGCCTTGGCTTAGCATCTTTCTTTGTCATAAAGGTATCTAATTGCAGCATGATCAGTATGAATTGTAACTTTCGAATCAACAATATAGGGTCTAAACTTATCACAAGCAAAGACTCCAGCTAACAATTCCTTTTCAGTTGCATAATTTCTTTGAGCAGCATCAAGGGTCTTACTAGCATAATGAATAACATTTAATTTTTATCTACCCGCTGTCCAAGTACAACCTACAGCAAAATCCCTAGCATCACACATAATTTCAAAAAGGCAAATTCCAATCAAGAGGTTCGACTACAGGAGGAGTTGTTAAGGCTTTCTTTAAAGTTTCAAAAGCTTCCTTACAATCATCATCAAAAACTAAAGTACATCTTTTGAAGAAGATTAGTAAGAAGAGCTTTGAAATTTTAGAGAATCTTTCATAAATCTCCTATAAAACCCAGCATGACCAAGAACACTACGAATACCTTTAACATCCCTAGGATAAGGCATCTTCTCAATTGCTTCAACTTTAGCTCTATCAACTTCAATGCCTCTTTTGGAAATTTTATGTCCCAATACAATTCCTTCATTAACCATAAAGTGGCATTTCTCCCAATTAAGAACAAGGTTAGTTTCTTCACATCTATGCAAAACTTTCGAGGTTTCGAAAGCAATTATCAAAAGAATTCCTGTAGACAGAAAAATCATCCACTTACCTCTACAATGCATAAAAACCATGAAAAATAGCGGAACATGCATCTTTGAAAAGAAGCAGGAGCATTACATAAACCAAAGGCATACGCCTATAAGCATAAATTCCATAAGGACAAGTAAATGTGGTTTTCTCTTGATCTTTACAACAGCAATTTGTGAAAACCCTGAATAACCATCAAGAAAGCAAAATGAGTATTTTAGATAACCTTTCTAGCATTTGATCAATAAAGGGTAAAAGGGTAATGATCTTTCTTAGTAACTTTATAACTTTCGAAAATCAATACACATTCTATAACCTACAACTATTCTTTGAGAAGATAAGCTCCATCATTATCATTAAGCTGCTGATCCATTCCTCCAGCTTCTTAGGAACACAATGCCACAGGACTAACCCATCTACTATGAGCAATAGGATATATTCCAGCTTCAAGAAGTTTTAATACCTCGTTTCTGACTTCTTCATCTTCGAATTGAAACACGACGTTGATGTTCAACAACAAGCTTTGCATCTTCTTCCATATTAATAGCATGTTGTTAAATAAGGAGGAGAAATCCCTTTCAAATCATCAAAGTATAGTCAATAGCTCCTCGGTGTTTCTTCAATATTTCCAATAACCTTTCTTCCTCAATCTCTGAGAGCTTAGAACTAATAATAACAGGATATATTTTCTTATCATCAATATGAGCATATTTAAGATTATCAGGTAAAGTTTAAATCAAAAGCAGGATCTTCCTTTGGTGGCGGTATTGTACCTAGATCTTCCACCGGTAAATCATTCTTGAGAATAGGTTGGCGAAGAAAAATTTCCTCAAGCTCATCTCTTTCTTTTCTAAAACTTTTGCTATTCTCCAAATGTTGCTTGCAAAGGATTATTAGGAACAAGAACAATAGATGCACACTGCTCCATTTTAAAATCATTACTAGGCAAGTCAACTTTATAAGGAGTTTGGTAAATTTAGAAAAGTTAAATTCATAAGGTTCACCCGACCAAATCTAGTCAAAATTTTCTCTTTCTTCAATCTATAATAGCTCTAAAGTATTTAGAAAAGGTCTACAAAATATAATAGGACAAGACTTACTAGCGGTAACCAAGTACCAAAAAGTCAGTAGGATATTTAATCTTACCACATAGAACTTCAACATCAAGACAATACAATTGGAGAAATAGTTTCTCTAATAGCAAAATGAATAACCACATCAATATCTTCAAGTTCACAAGATCAATTTGGTGCATAATCTCATTAAAGCTCTGGGAATAGCAACACTTGCTGTGTCTTGTAAACCATAATAGCAATGATCACCAATTCTAACGGATAGCATAGGAACACTAACTTGTTTGGATTTGTTAGGATGTGAAACTAGAAGCATCTTCACAGAAAGTAATATGACCATCCTCCACGTTTTTCAGTCACCAAATTCTTTAACTGTTGTGATAGGGTTCAATTTTTAATTTGTTCTTGAGTTCTTTGAGTTTCTTTTCACTTTTATTAACGGCACTATATGACCGAGTACTCCTTCATTTTAGCGGGGAAAGGAGTTTTTTCAATATAAGCCTCAGGAATAACATTATCAACGGTTTCAACCACTACACATTTGTTACAGTTGAATCAATTTTATCTTTATATAGTTCATGATACTTATCAAAATTCATAGGCAATTCATAATGAGAGACAAAAGCTTTATAAAGATTTGCAACTTTAGGGAATCAAGACCATATGTAGCACTCATATTCCGAAAATTTGTCGGTATCCATAAAAACTTCATGCTTTTATAATCATAAATTATACGATTCTCTATCTTTATCGTTCTCCTATCCTTCTTGGATCCGATCAAGAAGGTCCTTTTAAACTCTTCATTCATGCGTGTAAATGATCGAACAAGAAGTATCCAGCAAAATCTTGTCTTGAAAAGAAAGTCTTGCACGAAATTATCAATAATAACATAACCAGGCTCATGGATGGGGCATTTGAGCATTAAAGACTTTAATCTCCCCAAGCTTGGGTGATACTCTCTCCATCATGAGGCGAGAAATTATATATGCGATTCCGATCTTTGTGAATTTCCCACTTGGAGGATAAAATTTGGAATAGAATAAAGCACAATGTCCTCCCAATCAATAAGTCACCATTCTTCTTGAGTTGCTGATGCGCGCTTTACCCAGGCGATATGATGAATAGTTTCTTCTAAGCATTCCCTTACAAGTACGCACATTTAAGACCGCGCATAATTCGTACAAAAAACAATAAATGATCACCGGGATGAGACAGTTCCATCCCCTTCATAACGATTATCCATAACACGTCCAATAATTTTCATAGGTATTTTATATGGTACTTCTTCCTCACCTGGCGCCACTACCGTTGCAGTCGTAGTAGATTTCCCAAATAGAAATTGAAGAGAAGATCTCTCCATAATGATTTATAGCAGCGGTAGAAATAAAATCAGCACAAACAGTAAATTTCCTTTCCAATTCCGCTATACCAATAGCGCTTCACTCCCCGGAAACAGCGGCGCGAGAAAATAGTCTTGATGACCTACAAGTATAGGGTGTATCGTAGTATCTGCGATAAGTAAGAATGTCGATCCCAACGAGGAACAGAAGGTGTTGACGATTTCGATGAAGGATTCCTTGTAAATGCTCACAGACAAGTATTAGGGGTTTTGATATTGTAGATAAATAAAAATTACAAGTAAATAAAAATCGAGAGAAATAATTGCAGCGAAATTGGCCCAATCCTTTTAACTGAGACAAGCGGTTTGTTTGCCATAATGACCAAAGCGTTCAAAGGACACCACGGGGATTTTAGTCTAGTATTTTCGCTTCATGTGGTTTAATAATCTTCATTGTTTTGATAAGTGTTGTGGGTGAACCTATGCTAATGCCCTGGCCTTCCTAGGACTAATACATGTGATTATACCCCTTTTGAAGCATCGCCTTTACAAGAAAATAATTGAATAAATCTAACTTCTGATAACAAACTACGAGATCTGCAGTCCCCTCCATTGATATATAGCAGGGCTTAGGTTTCTGTCACTCAAGCAACCCCACAATAGCAGACGAATACAAGATGCACTCCCTAGGCCGCAAATGGTGAGGGTATGTGTAGTCGACGTTCCCACGACACCACTAGAAGAATGACACCACAACTTAAATATCAACATTGAATATTACTCAGCCATAATTCACTACCTAGCATTTGAACTCACCCATGTCCTCAAAAACTAAGCGAACTACTCACGAGACATCATATGGAATACAATCAGTGTTATGATGATGAACCATCTGAACATAAACCTTGGTTCAATGGTTTCACTCAATAGCATCTACAACAAGTATAAAATAACAGAGTTTCCCTTATCAAACAATCAAGATTTAACGCGAATTGCTACAGCGATGACGAGATGTGACGATGGTGATAGGCAGTGTAGATGGTGGAGATGATGATGATGATGATGGAGATGATGTCCTGCGATGACGATGGCGATGGCTGATAGCCCCTCCGGGGAGGAATTTCCCAGTTCACCTTACCAGCCGGACTCTTTTCTCAGTGTTCTCCACGCCCCGCGGCGGCGAGCCCGCAACCTAAGTGAGTCCTCTATATGGCTTAGGTTTCGAGACGGGTACGCGAAGAAGAGGCGAAAGAGGGCGGCCAGGGCCCCCGAGGCATAGGGTGGCGCGGGGCACGCGGGCCGCGTCGCCCTATGATGCAAGCCTGATGTTCTCTTCTTCCCCTGCAGCTCCTCCATCATCTGGAAAAATAGGAATTTACATTGAAATTCCCTTCCCCGATTGATCTTCAAAGTATTGCGTTACGACGGTGCTTTTTCCCGGCGAATCACAGCTCGGTGTGCTTGATCCCCCAATGATGAGCTGAAACATGCAAAATAGATGAAATAACATGAATTTTGTCCCAATATGAAATATATCAATGAATAACGACAAATTGTGATACAAAATAGTGATGCAAATTGGACGTATCAATGTGGCAAGTGCTTAAGCAATTAATAAGGTACATGCAAATAAAGTCATCTAATGGTTATGTCAATCATTAAAGAGATACCAACAAACTAATAACGAAGCATCATGAAACACTTCCATAGCAGGATTGCAATGTTCATGAAAGGATATGATAAAGTGCTCGCTTGCCTGTAATTGTAGCAAAACATAAATGCCCCGGAGCACCTCTGAAGTTCATAGAAAGACTAGAAGTAAATTTGTCAAAGATAAAAGCATCAAAGTTATACCTCAGCTGATCATATTTTGGGACAAGCATATTATACTAAGAATGACAGTCATGCTCTCAAGAAAGTGCTCAAAGAAAGGATGGTGACTCAACATAAAAGTAAAAAGATTGGCCCTTCGCAGAGGGAAGCAGGGATTAACATGTGCTAGAGCTTTTCATTTTTTCAAAGACAGAAGTAAAATTGTTTTGAGAGGTGTTTGTTGTTGTCAGCGAATGATAGTGGGTACTCTAACCACCTCGCCAACCAGACTTTCAAGACGGCTCCCATGAAGGACGTTACTTCTACCAGGTAGATTATTCCTTCTTCTCTTTTCTTTACACATTTTTAATTTCATTATGGATGACACTCCCCCCCAACCTTTGTACACACCAAGCCATGGCTAAGCTGAATCTCGGGTGCCTTATTCACATACCATGAAGTGTCTGTTCATGATTAAGTTATGTGATGAATCGAGAGCAAAACACGTGAAGAGAATTATTAATGAAGGTTGATTAATTGGGGCTGGAAAACCCCGGTGCCAGCTCTTTTTGCAAAGTGTGGATAGCGGATGTGCCACTAGTCCATTGGTGAAAATCGTGTCGGGAGTAAATGACAAGGTTGAAAGATAAAAACACCACATATTTTCTCATGAGCTATAAAACAGTAACACAAATTGAGAAGTAGTTTGAAGGTTTTAAGGTAGCACATGAGGATTTACTTTGGGATGGTTTGAAATGCCATGTATATGTATTTATAGTGGACACTTTGGAATAACTTGGTTTCAGGTGTTTGGACGAGCAGCGTTCCCGCTCGGTACAAGTGGAGGCTAGCAATAGGCGAGAGCTGACAATCAAGAGAGCAATAGCTGTCATAATCATGCTTGCGACAAATTAAAATTAACGGAGGCATAAAAGTGATACAAGAACTCTGAAACAAAGTAAATTATCGAGGCTTAATTGACTTTGTTTGGTCATATGCATGCGTGAGCATGTTCCAAGTCAATTCAAGTGAATTATTCAGAGGAGGATACCAAAATGTCATACCGATTTATGAATAAAACAATGCAAGCAAATATTAATGACATGCCACTCATTATTAATAGATTGGAACTAGTCCAGAGATCATAAACTACTAGACTTTCATTAAATGACATATACCTCATATGAACCAACTATGCTGCTGACATGGATGAGTATATGTACAAAAATGAAAATAAATAGAAGTTCAAACTTCCTCTGCAGTCAAATTGCCCTAGATCGTCATTATTGCCTTTCATTTGTGAAGCTTGAATAATAATATGAAATGAAACCAAGCTCAAACCATCGGAGACCTCTGAATAATGAACTTTACAAAACCCAAGAAGAACAACAAATATTTTGGTGTTTTTCGGGTTAGAAACAAGAACAAAAAGAAACAAAGCAAAATCTTTTGGGTTTTCTCATAGCAAACTAATAGCAAATAAAGTAAAATAAGAGTAAGAACCAAATAAACAAATGGTGAAGAAAAACTACAATTTTTGGTCTCTTTGTGTTTTAGGAAAGAAACAAACGAAAACAAGAAAATGCAAACTAAAGAAACACAAGAAAAACGGGATGTGATACGCAAAAAGCATGTGATACGAAATCTAAATTAACAAAAAAATCTTCCATTGCTAAGCTCAAAAAGTGTTCAACTAATGAAAGTTAGATAACAACTGGGGCACATGCTCAAAAATTTGTGCAACTCAAAATAACGATTACGGATGTGCGTATGAATTTTTTGGTAACAGCCAGGGAGTGTTTTGGTGGCCTTTAAAATGTCATCTTCCTCTCATTAGAAAACACTCAAACTGAACAAGTATGTACAAGTATCCAACTTAACCATAATATGCAAAGAATAAGTGGGTATCACTCCCCCAAGCTTAGGCTTTTGGCTAAGTGGAGTTCATTCCCACGGTCCCCATGAGTGGTGTCTCAGTAGTACGGCCGAACGACCCGGTTCACAGGTATGCGCTTGAAGAAGCAACGGAGATACGTGACGGTGTAGTCGTGGGAGGGCCTCGGCGTCCTCGGAGTCATGTTGCTGGTGGAAGCATGTATCTTCAGTTGCTCATCCACCTCCTCCTTAGAGCGCGACCATGGTTTTCTGCCAATACTGAACAAATCTATTTGGGGCAAGAGGACCCTCTCATCCCAGTCAAATAAATAACATTCTATAAACAATATTATCCATGCTAGAGTACTTTAACAAATTGGTGACTCTTCTTAGCAGCAATATCTAACTTAACAATTGGTATTTCTACATCGGTAGGGTCAAGAGGAAGATCTAGGCATGCCAAAATACGCGATGCAATTATTCCCCCATAAATAGGCCTTGTTAGACAAACGGCGAGCAATAACGAACCAAGATGATAAGGTGTCTCACCAGTGAGTGCAGCAATTAAGAAAGCAAGATGATAACTAAAAATATTGCTAGTGTTCTCCCTAAGAATGCTAGTAGCAAGGTAATAAACAAAATACTTAATGGCGGGAGTTGAATGTTTCTTATCTTGCCACACTGAATTGTGGCAATCATCATTTGTAATTTCTCGATAGAGCTCCGGCAAAACCACAGGGATTTGTCCTCCAATCTTCCTTGCGGTACATGCAGGGCAATGCAATGCAGCTGAAATCTTCAACTTCATGGTAACATGATTACCATAAATCTTGAATGCAACTGTAGGTTGAAGTGCTTGTTTTTGAACTTGAAGCTCTCCACAATTTTGGTGAACATGGTATTGCTTCCTCTCATATCCATATAGGGCAGTTAAACCACGCCTTTAGACGAGAGTGAAATCATCCAATAACCACTGCATTGCTCAAAAATTCATAGCATGGAAAAGATGAAGCATTAGGGTCTCCATTGCCCTCATCGAAGCTTGGTGCAATCACGTCCCCATTATAGGATCGTATAGATACGTTTGAGACGTATCAGGCCTCCCCGTGCTCGTCGTCTCTCCTTCGAACACCTCTCCAAAGTTGTAGTTGTTCATTTTCCTTTTATGAAATTTTTCAACAATCATTATAAAATTTGATTTCAAGGTATATAATTGAGGGGAACTACTATAAGAACTTGCTAGAGTACTAAACATGCATCAAAACTAGTTTTCACCACTTAGAACAAGCATGCAAGCTCACTAAACATGTTACCTACAACAACAAAATATTAATATACTCAACCAAACAAATTCTAATTGGATAATCAAAGAGTCACATATAGGAAACAAATGTGCCCAGATTTGGAGCCAAAATCTGGGCTGAAGCAAAAGATCGAGAAATCGAGTTCTTGAAGCAGAGAAACTGAGTGAGAGAGAAGTGAGCACGGTTTTTCGCGGGAGAGAAGAGAATGGTGAAGGGATGATGAAGTGGGGCAAGGAGGAGGGCCCACACACCGGATAGCGCGCCCCCCTTCTTGTCGCGCCCGGCTTTGTGGGTGCCACCACTGAGGTGCCCCACTAGTCATCCCGAGTGCTCCCAGTGCCCCTTGAAAAATAAGACTACTGGAAGTATAATTTTTGTAAATTTTTGAAAGCAGAAAAATATGAGAATCTGAAATTTAAATTAATTATTATTGCGCAGGAAAATGATTTCCAAAATCCTAAAAATGCCCTAAGCATATTGCAAAACAAAAAGTGCTACAACAAGTAAAACAAATGGAGGAGAAGAAAAAGAAAGAAATGTTGTTTTAGCTCTCTTATGCATTAAAATATACTTGTTAACAAGATTGATCAAGTCTTGCTACAAATAAATTTTTATATGACATAAGAAGAAATAAACCTCAAAATCAATCATGTTACCTTATATTGAATTGATATGGATCCAATCTAAAGTTTGATATTCTTCTTTAGGTTCATATATAGGACAATCAATGGACCACTTTGATAGTTTTCGCATTAAAAATTGTATTAACTCCATATATCAATCTCTTTTGGTATAGACATTGTGTTCCTTATCATCAACATCGAAAGTAACCTTGCCTTTGTTGCAATCAATAACGGCCCCTGCAGTATTAAGAAAGGGTCTTCCAAGAATAATGAACATATTATCATCTTCACAAGCATTTCCAACACAACAAAATGAGTTGGATGAAGCCTGGTGACCGGTGTATACGTGAAACGCACATCCGTTGAGTGACAGCTCTAACGGCATCGATCTCTCCGTGATTGATGCTGTACTCCCTCCGCGCCCGAATTAAATGATCGGTGGAGCGGTTGCAGATAACTCCTTGACCAATTTCCGACACATCTGAAATCCTCCCGCTCTTCCTCCGTCTTCTTGTCTTCCTCGGTCTTCCGCGGCTGCTCCATTTCGCTTCGCTTCCATGCAGCTCGGTGCATCCCCCCACCCCACCCGGCCCTTCAAACCCGTCTTCTTTCTTACCGCCGCGCGCGCTTACGCCAGATCGCTTGATACGCCTGTGAAGAACACCGCCGCCCGGTTGGATATTTCCGTCCAAGTCGCCAGCATGCGCCCGTCCAACTACCCGTTGCTACTTTGGAGTTCTGAGGTCGATCTCCTCCACTGGAAACAGCCGCCACCGCGTCCAGCCGCACGGGGAACCTCGCCGTCCGCTCCAGCATGGCCGCCGCGTTGTCCGCCACCTCCGTCCACGACTTCACTGTCAAGGTCAGCAGCTCCGCTCTCAACTAAATCAGGCCAGAGGGTGAAGCTTCATGTCAATTTCGCTACCGATCCGTGGGATTATCCTGCTAAACCATCTGAATTCGCTAGCCAGTAGCTCGACGTTTTACCTGATTTCTGAAGATGCGAAGTGAACAGTGCACCATCATCTCTAACAAATGCGCTTCACTTCGTGTGCAGGATGTTAGCGGGAAGCGCGTTGACCTGAGCATGGCACAAATTTATTGATCATTTTCCCTCTGTAGCTAGGCATGGCACAAAAACTTTGCGATTACTGAATTCTGTACTCTGCACTTTGCAGATCATCTGTTCTACGTTCAGTAGGTGTAACCAGTGTACTGTGTATTCGACAGATTTAAGATATGCATTGTTCAGCTAATTCAACCTTCGTAAAAGCTGGGCTAATTGTTGTGCAAACTCAATCTTTTTTTTTTCTGCATATAACAGTTGAAATGTGATGGCAGCTAGCATTGAAATGATATGATCTCTTTTACATTTGATATGGTACGAAATAATCTATAGAAGGATCTCAGAGTAAAGTTAAAATCAGTAGCCACTAAAGAGTAATTGAGCCACTACTGATTACTCTGCAAAATGAGATTCTGGCATCCTCTTTTTGAAATCTATAGAAGGTTTACACGCACATGTCTAGATCATATATTGTCATGGTATAGTCCACAGCAAAAATGTCTAAATTATCTGCCGTGTACTATTCAATTTCTTCTTGAACAATATGTCTAGATCTCCTCTTGTCGTACCTGCACCAAGGAAAAAAATGCAGTAATGCATCAAAAGGAACAAAAATTAGCAGTAATGCATCATAGATGATCTCTTATTTATTTCATTGGTTTCTCTTAATGCTTCATATGAATGTGCAAGTGTGTGTTCCTTGGTTCTCTACTGACAAAGGAACATGCGTAATTTCAGCTTCAGAGTGGGAGCTGGAGGGGAAGATGCAAGTAATGGCAAATCTGCAATTGGCGGTGACAGCTGCTACTGGTTTGGGTTCTGGCATTCCTCCAGAAAGGCTCTGTTCATTGCTACCAACATTTGGTAAGCATATGATGTTTTTCTTTCTCGATATTAGAGTGATGTGCATCTTTATATATGTTTATCTATTCACAGTGGCCTGGAATGTGACCTAGAATGTAACCTGCACATTCTACCAATTTATCTTTTCACAGTGACCTGGAATGTTACTTGGCTAGCCTCTTGTCCAATGTACTTCAATCTGATAATGTATGGTTTTTGTGAAGTTACTCAAATACTTGCTCTGAAATTGTATACAAATTTGAAGTGCTATGTTCAGCACACACACTCTAGGATTTGCAGGGAGTACTTGTGCTTGTGTTCACTGTAGAAACTGCAGTTAAATGAACACAAATCCTTGCGTTTACTGTCAGTGAACACAAACTGCTTGTGTTGTCCGTGAACACAAATTCTTGCTTGTGCTGTCACTGAACACAAACTCAGATTATGTGGACTTCACGAGTTTCATTATTGAGCTGCAGCATCTATCTTGCAAAGTATGTGCAGTCCTAATAGTTATCATTTCGCATGAACTAGCAGGGCATTTGGATGGAAGCATGGAGCAAACCTTCCAAGGAACCAGCAGGGCATGTGGCGAGCGGCTGTGATCCCTGGAGCCGCAGGTGCTTGTGCACGAGTCAGTGTTGGCTACGTACGTCTGCACGCTGCCGATGTCTAGCACTCGCTGGATCTCTGATGCCTGGATCACGTCGTGGAGGCCCCGCCTCTTCTGCTCCTGGAGAGGCCGCGGACGGCCAGAGGGGGTGCGGGCTCACCGTCGACGTCTCGAGCGCGCGAGCCTAGCTCCAGCGCAGGAGCGGCCCGGCGAGGAGCAGCTTCTGAAGGAGCGGGCCAACCTTCGCCCATCGAGCGTTCTTCCCCCGGCGTCCCAGCAGCAGCAGCTCGCCCCCGGCGTCCGGCGAGATCGATGGTTGGCGGTGGTCCACCCAACCTCCGCCTCGTGCTGTTGAGGATTCTTGCGCCTCAGGCGCTGCTGGTCCCGTGCGAGCAGGTGGCCGGCCCCTTCGATGCAGGGGAGAGGTGCGGGGGCTGGGTGTGGACGGCCCCGTGCGGTCGTCGGAAGCCATCACCACCGCGCGCGACTCGTCTCCATCTCGCCTCGCGGTCGGGTCGGCCAAGGGAGCTCCTCCATACTCGTTTGACTGCACGAGGGGGATCATGTGGCTGCCGGCGGGGATGTCGACGAGCGCCGCGCCGGAGAGGCGGCGAGGCCCAGGAACGGGATTCCTCCCGTGACGCTGCTCTCCAATCGAACCTCCCAGGAGCGGAATCAAGCCTGCCGTGCTCGACGGTGGAGGCCTGCCGCCGCTGCCCTCCAATTGACGACGACGGTCGCGGATTCCCCCGTAGGGGAGGAGGGAGACCCGAGGTAGGGGAGGAGGAAATACTAAGAGAGAAGAGAGAGGAAGGAGAAAGAGTATCGGGTCGAGAACAACAGACAACAAAAAAAGATTCGCCTTAACACCGTATGTTGCCGTTAGTTCAGAAGGTGGGATGGCGGAATCTCAAAACAATCAACGATGGCTGATGGTGCTCACGTATGCATGCGGTCACCAAATCCCACTCTCAAATCGGTTAATATCAAGCAATCTTGAGTAAATTGAACAGGAACATTTCACATAAACCAACGGGAATAGCAGTAGATTTATCAGCCATTTGCAAAGATATATCAGTTGGTATCAACTTATCTAAATCAAGTCTCTTATAAAGAAAAAGACATTACACTAACTCCTGCTCCCCAATCACACATAAGGCAGTTCTAACATAATTATTCTTGATGGAACAAGGAATGAGTACGGTATACACAGATACTCCAAGCTTCTTTTGGAACCTTGCATTAAAGGGTAATTAAGCGGTATGAAAATTGAAATCTCCTCATTAGGAATTTTCCTTTTATTTAGAAACAATATCTTTCATATACTTTGAATAGGCAATTTAATAGCATCAGTCAAAGGGATTTGCAAAAATAAAGGTTTCATCCAATCACAAAATTTATTATAATGTTTCTCCTCCTTTGATTTTTAGTTTCTTAGCAGGAAAAGACATTTGCTTTTGAACAAAAGGTTCTCTTTCATTACCATGTTTCTATTTGTAATAAAATCTTCTTTAGTATACTTCTTATTTTTATCATGCTTTTGGTTCTTTTCAATTTCTTCTTTATCAGGAATATCATTCTTATCATTATCTTCATCGTGTTCATGAACGCCGGTTCGGCATCAATAAATACTATTAGGATCATTATAATTGGAGGATTCTACAATAATTTTATGTTTCTTCTTCTTTTCTTAGAAGGACTACTAATTTCTTTAGTTCGGTGAGAATCTTGTTCAATTCTTTTGGGGTGCCCTTCAGGATATAGAGGATCCTGGGTAGAAACACCACCCGCCTCTAGTTGTTACTTCATAAACATGTTTCTCTTCATGATTATTTTTTAAAAAGTTATTTTGCACTTTAGTAAGTTGATCAATTTGAGTTTGAATCATATTAAAATGTTTAACAAGCATCTTAACATCATTGGAGGTTCTCTCCATAATATCATGCAATTTACCAATAGCTTGAGAATTTTCATTAGATGATTCTCTACTCTCATATTAAAATTGTTTTGCTTAACAATATAATTATCAAAATCATCTAAACATTGATCAGGAGGTTTTGAATATGGAATATCTCCTCTATCAAAGCGTTGAAGATAATGATTGTAGATGAAGGGGGAATTATCTTACATAGGTCTTCTATAGGAGGTAAATTCTTCACATCTTCGGATTTAATACCCTTCTCCATAAGAGATTTCTTGGCTTCCTCATATCTTCATCATTTAATTCAATCATGCCCCTCTTCTTCAATATGCACCCATTAATTTAGGAACCCAAGTGGAAGGTATGATCGTATAGAAGCAAGTTCCTGAGTATGAAACAGGTTTGTCGAACTTGATGAAAGACCCAGAAGCACGTTGAAGGTTGATGGTGGCGAAATGTGATCCGGCGCAACAACGGGATTCCTGCGCAACCGTGGAATCTGCACAACAAAACCAAAGTACTTTGCCCCAGCGAAGCGGTGAGGTTGTCAATCTCACACGACTTCTTGTAATAAAGGATTAAGCTGCTCAGTGGAAGATGATTGTTTGCAAGAAACTAGTAAAACACACAATTACGATGAATTGTATGCTATGTAAAGAATAGGGCCGGGGTCCATTTCACTAGAGGTGTCTCCCATAAGATAAAAGCATGTTGGGTGAACAAATTACGATTGGGCAATTGACAAATGAAGGCATAGCAATGCATATACATGATATGATAAATGTAGTGAGGATTTAATCCAAGACGATACGACAAAGTACATGAACCGCCATCAATACATCTCTATGCCTAAAAGTCCACCTTCGGGTTATCATCACATTCAGTATTAAGTTGCTAAGCAGCAGACAATTGCATTAAGTGTAATTAAGTAATGTAATAAACAACTACATCCTTAGACATAGAATCAATGTTTTGTCCTAGTGTGTGACACATCACAACCTTGAACTTTTCCATCCTTGTCCAGTTATTGATGACCATAGACACATGAGGCATAAATACTCCCTCTTGGAGTTAAGAGTACAAACTGGGCCAGAGCCTCTACTAATAATGAAGAGCATGCAAGATCATAAACAACACATAAACAATAGATTGATAATCACCATAACATAGTATTCTCTATCCGTCGGATCCCAACAACGCAACATATAGTATTACGGATAGATGATCTTGATCATGTTGGGCAGCTCTGAGATCCAACAATGAAGCACAACTAGGAGAATACGACCATCTAGCTCCGCTATGGACCCATAGTCCGGGGGGTGAACTACTCACTCATCACTCACTAGGGGGCGATCATGGCGATGAAGAGTCCTCGGAGATGAATCCCCTCTCCCGCCGGGTGATGCCGGGAGAGCGATCTCCTGAATCCCCAGAGATGGGATTCGCGGCGGCGACGTCTCCGGAAGGTTTTCCGTATCGTGGCTCTCGTGCTGGGGGTTTCGCGACGGAGGCTTTCGTAGGCGAAGGGAGCAACGTGGGAGACACACGAGGCCCCACCATGATCGCGCGGCCGGGCACAGGCGCACCAGCCCCTATGGTGACGACGCCTCGTGGCCCCACTTCCTTCCCTCTTCGGTCTTACCGGAAGCTCCGTGCAAAAATAGGACCTGGGCGTTGATTTTCGTCCAATTCCAGAATATTTCCTTATGGATTTACGAAACCAAAAAGCAGTGACAACCAAGTGGCTCTTGAGCATCTTGTTAATAGGTTAGTTCCAGAAAAATGCATAAATATGACATATAATGTGCATAAAACATGTAGAGTATCATCAATAAAGTAAGCATGAACATAAAAGTATCGTCACGATTGGAGACGTATCACCCCCTCTTCTTGAATATAAGTGTGGGGATTGAACAGGGTGTGACAATCATCATGATTTTGTATCTTAGCAATAATTCTTGACTTAGTCAGGAGTTCTTTCTGACTTCAATCAGCACAACTATCTGGAGTATACCTAGACTCAATGGTTAGTCCACTATAAAATATATCAAGTAAATCATGCTTTCCAAATCATGTCCATAGAGCTCTAATGAGAGAGTAAAATCTTTTTAAGCCTCGGGCAATTTCTCTCCATCTTCTTAATCAAAGCTATAAATTCTCTATAGAAGAGCCATATGTTGAGCGCTAGCAGGAAAGTATTTCGAAAGAAAACATCAAGCAAACAACTTGGACTAACAAAGGAAGCAAATTATTATACCAAATCTTAGCATCACCCTTTAATGAGAATGGGAAAATCTTATGAAACAAAATAAGTCACATCTTAACATCGTAGAGAAAACAAACTGCTTAAGTAAAATATTCATATGTTCTCTGACTCTTGCCGATGCCACAAAAGGGTGTTTTCTCAACAATAGATATACGAGATAAATCAAGAAAAATCATAATCTTTATCCTTAATGTTTATAGGAGATGTAGCAAATTTAGGATCAGGAGACGGTTTATATCTAACAGCATGTTGTGCAATAAGCTTTTTAAAGGTTACTTGTACTAGTAGTAGCATTTACATTTATCAATGAAATCATCATCAGAAGTTCCACATAATCTTCATCAAGATCATCAATCACAGGTGAATTAACAGGTGTAACAATATTTTCACTAGGAGTTTCAGTAATTTCAATTTTAATACGGACCTAGCAATTTATAGCATCTGAAAGGACCTAATGAACGGTGTTATCAAAAACGCATTAGAAGCATCATCAAAATTATGAGAGGAATTTTCAAAATACCAACGCGTGAAGTTTGTGGTGGTGAAACAAGTTGACTTATCACGAGATGGTGAATCAAGAGCAGCGGTGCCGAGTTGTACCTTTTCTTGTAGTGGATGGTAATATAGGGACTTTAGGATCGTGAGGTTTACCCATGATGGAAATTTGCGTAAGACAATATCAAACGTGCGGTGAACTTCCAAATAAAGCTATGCTCGCCGGACAGCGAAGGAAAATAGTCTTGATGACCCACAAGTATAGGGATCGCAGCGAGGGGAGTATTACCCAATTTATTGATTAGACAAAGGGGAGACAAAAGAATACTTGTAAACCTTAACAGCGGAGTTGTCAATTCAGCTGCACTGGAAAACAGACTTGCTAGCAAGAGTTTATCAGTAGTAGCAAGTTTTATAGTAATAGGAATAGTGAAATAACAGCGATGGATGAAATAAAGACAGCGATTAGTGATTATAATGAAACAGCAGGGATTAAAATATTGTGAGCATGAGGGACCCAGGATGAGCAGGCATTACATGGATGAGAGAATTATAACAATCATGGTAGGGCATTTTCAGGTAATAATTAAAACGGTATCAGAGTACTAATCAATCAATAGGCATATGTTCCATATATAGTGTCGTGCTCATAATGGCTTTCTGCACAACATCTTGTCTACCCGGCGGTGTGATGAGCCTCTAAGGAAACACTATTTGAAATTAAGGTACTCCTTTTAATAAGTACGGAGCAAAACAATAACACTCCGTGAACACATGTGATCCTCCATCACTACCATCCCCTCCGGTTGTCGATTTGTCCTTGGGGCCATTGGTTAGGACGACTGTGTTATACAAGCGATACGTCTCAACGTGCCGATAATTTCTTATGTTCCCATGCTTTTATTGATTGAGATACCTACATGTTTTACACACATTATATGTCATATTTATACATTTCAGAACTAACCTATTAACAAGGTGCCGAAGAACCCAGTTGTTTTTAACATTTTTGGTTTGAAATCCTAGTAAAAAGAAATATTCTGCCGAGATTAGACAAGCTTTCTTGGTCCTATTCTTGCAACTCGAGGAAGGCGAAGATCGCGAAACGGGCCTGAAGCCCGGCCAGAACGCGCCGGCCATGTGGCCAAGCCCTGGCCCGCGCCCGGTACGCCCCCCAGGCTTCCGTGTAGCCCCCGGTGACCTTCACGCCTGCCAAGAGTAGGTGCGCGAAAACCGTCTCGAGGATACGATCGAAGCCACTCGAAGGCGGCAGCCCGCCGCGGGTCAATCTCGGGAATTGAGAGATAAGCCTCGGCACTACTGCGGAAGATTCATGTCGAGGAGGACTCTACACGCCATGGTAAGCCTCGGTGATGAGTGGTGGTTCACCCCGCAGTTTCGTGGAGTCCATAGCGATAACAGATGTCGTCTTCTTGTTGTGCTTCATTGACAGATGTAGTTACTATCAAGATCATCTCTATGTAATTCTATATGTTGTGTTTGTCGGGGTCCGATAGAGAGTAATATGATTATGGTGATTATCAATCTATTGTTTATAATGTTGTTTGCTGATCTTATATATAAGATTATTAATGAAGATTTCACGACAAGTATACTCTTAACTTCAAAGGAGGAGTATTTATACCATTAGTAGGTTCATCTTCCAGTGAATGCAGGGCCCGGTGTGAAGTTCTAGGTTGTGGATATTACTATTGCCGCGAAATAAAACATTGATGCTATATCTAAGGATGTAGTTGTTGATTACATTACGCACCATACTAACTGCGAATTATTACGACAACTAATCTTTGAATGGAAATTTGGATATTAACTGAGTAGACTTTAGGCATAGATGCGATTGAAATGGCGGTCTATATATTTGTCGTAATATGAGTCATCTCACTGCCAATTTTATCATATCATGTATATGCGTTGTTATGCCTTTCTCTATTTTTATTGCCCGACTGTAATTTGTTGCCCCAACATGCTTTTATCTTATGGGAGACCCACCTCTAGTGAACTGTGGACTGTCAATCTACTGCAATTGTGTTTTCTTGTTTTCTTTGCAAACATCTTCCACTTCGATGCGTATCCTTTATTTTTATTTAAACGGTAGTTGACAACCTCAACCCCTTTGAACCCAGAGATATGCCTTTGGTTTGTTCTCTTGATCCCAGCCTCGAGAATCCACAGTGTTAAGCACATGTATTTAGATATCAACATGGCGTTGGCTCTCTTATTGATGGACTCTACAGACGCTCACGTCGCCGCCACCTTCTCCCGAGTTCCCAACAACGTGTGATTGCATCGTAAGCTCTTTTTAGCGCCGTTGCGGGGGCTGAAGAAAAGCTACTACAAGATTTCTAACTCCCCACCGTCAACTTCTGCACTTGACTCTTTTAGCGCCGTTACGAGGAGATCCATTTCTGTTTACAAAAAGTCTCTCCTTCTCAATCTTTACTTTGTTTTTGTCTTGCTTTATTTTATTTACTACTTTGTTTGCTGCACTAAATCAAAATACAAAAAGAATTAGTTGCTAGTTTTTACTTACTACTTTGTCTTGCTCTCTATATCAAAAACACAAAAAATTAGTTACTTGCATTTTACTTTAGACACTAGTTGCTTTATTGCTATAAAATGAGTAATCACAGTTGAAGTTGGATTTCTTTTTTAAGCAACAAAGGTGGAGAAAGTTTTAAAGATGCTTGGTATAGAATTAATGCTCATCATGGGTGCATTAAGAAACACTCCACCCACTATCCTTCTTAGGAACTTTTGTGTTGTTAGTTTATCTAGTTGGAATAGGTATGTTCTTGATACTCTTTAGGGAGGTAATTTCCTATACTCCCGCTTTAGCAGCTAGTTGCATCATTGAGAGTCTAGTTGGAATACCACATGTTAATGAAAAATCTCTCTTGGGGATGTTATGAAAAAATTGGAAACCATAGAGAAATTTTTCCAAGTATTGGAAATGTTATTGGATAAGCTGATGAACTTGATAAATCCCTAGGAGAATTGATGAAAGAATTAGTGTCCCAGGAAATTTGTGTTATCCATGATAATCAAACTCAAAGGATTAGTGAACTTTGAAAAAGCTATGGGACCTTGGGTTCAACCTTTTCTTCTCTCGAGTATAATGGAAAACTTATGTGGGTAAAGAACAAAATTCGCCTTACGCCTCTAATTTCTTGAGGTGTCTATAGGTATAAAATTTTCTAAAACCTAGCACCACCAAAGTTGATGTGTGGGCACTAGTACCCTCTGCAACAGTTGTGTTACATAAAAAATAATGTTGATGCTTCTACTCTCGATGTTTACTTGATTTGCACTTTACTGCGCCCTAGTGAAAGCACGTTAAGAAAAGCAACATGAGGAGACAATATGTTTTTAAATAGAAGCAATTTTGTTTTGTTGAGTCTTGGAAGTTGTTTGCCAATACTGTAGCAACTCTCCTTATCATGTTTTTGTGCCAAGTAAAAATTTGTTATGGTTGATGTTATATTTGGGATCATTGCGCAGAAACAGCATTGCTGTCTGTACCGAATCTGGGCACAGTTCTCTGTAGAAAATTGAAAAATCTGCCAATTCTGACGTGATCCTGAGATATGTCGCAACTTTCGTGAATTTGAGTTTCCCATTTAGGCAGTCAGTTACGACACAATTCATCTTCCCAATTTGATACCCATTTTTGTGGTCTACCTTTTATTCGCATTGCCTTTGCTATGTTGGATTTATTTCTTTGATCCATTAATGTCATTAGCATTATGCAATGTCCAAGAAGTGAAAATAATGATTGTGTCACCTCTGAATGTATGAATTATTAATTGCATAACCCTCTAATGAGTTTGCTTGAAGTTTGGTGTGAAGGAGAGTTTTCAGGAGTCAAGAGAGAGTATGATATACTATGATCAAGAGGTAGAAAGCTCTAAGCTTGGGGATGCCCCGTGGTTTCACTTTTGCATATTTTAAGAAGACTCAAGCGTCTAAGCTTGGGGATGCTGAGCATCCCCTTCTTCATCGACAACATCCTCAGGTTCATATTTTTTGAAACTATATTTTTATTCAATCACATCTTGTGTTCTTTACTTGGAGCGACTAGCATTTGTTTGTTTTTGTTTTTGTTTGAATAAATGGATCCTAGCATTCACTTTGTGGGAGAGACACGCTCATTTGTGCATATGGACACATGTGTCATGGGCTTTACTCATAATGTTCAGAAAGTTTCTTCTTCGTTAAATTGTTATATGGATTTGGAATTGGAAAATGCTACATGTAGTAATTCTAAAATGTCTTGGATAATGTGATACTTCGCAGGAATTGTTGTGCTCATGATTAAGCTCTTGCATCATATGCTTTTTCCATTAATGAAGAAATACATAGAGCTTGTAAAATTTGATTTACATATTTGGTCTCTCTAAGGTCTAGATAATATCTAGTATTTAAAGTTTTGAACAACAAGGAAGAGGTGTAGAGGTCTTATAATGTTTACAGCATGTCTTTGGGTTTCTTTTCTGTTCATCCTTGAGTTTCTTCAAATAACCTTTAGCCCCTAAACCTTGTGTCGGAGGGGAATACTTCTCATGCATCCACAAATCCTTGAGCCAACTACTATGCCATTTGTGTCATATACCTACCTACTACATGGTATTTTCTCTGCATTCCAAACTAAATTACTTCTTGAGTGCTACCTTTCAAATTCCATCATTCACCTTTTACAATATATAGCTCATGGGACAAAATAGCCTTAAAAACTATCGTAGTATTGAATATGTGTATGCATATCTTTTATAGTTTGTGTTATTAAATTAATAACCATTAACATATGCGAGAACGCCATCAACTATTGTTGAATATCATGTGAGTTGCACTATGCATGTCCGTCTTGTCTAAAGGATCTATCATTTTAGTGGTTGGAGCATACAAAATTGTTAGAGAAGATTTGGGCCGCTAACCAAAGCCATGAATCATGGTTGAAGTTTCGGTTTTGGACATATATCCTCAATCTCATGAAAATAATTGTTGCTACATGCTTATGCATTAAGAGGAGTCCATTATTCTGCTTTCTATGTTGTCCGGTATGAATGTCTAAGTTGAGAATAATCAAAGCGAGAAATCCAAAATGGGAGCATTCTCCTTACACCTTTGTACATGCGGCATGGAGGTACCCCCTTTGTGACACTTGTTTGAAACATGGCATGCAAAGATCAGGTAGTCCAAGCTAAGGAGGACGAGGTGCGGACACTATTAGTATACTATGCATGGGGCTTGCAACTTGTAGATATAATTTGCATAACTCATATGCTTTATTACTACCGTTGACAAAATTGTTTCATGTTTTCAAAATAAAAGCTCTAGCATAAATATAGCAATCAGTGGCATCTCTTGAAGGACCATTCTTTACTTTTATTGTTGAGTCTTTACCTATCTCCTTCCATGAAGCAAACACTTGTGTAGACTGTGCATTGATTCCTACCTTAACACATATTGCACTTGTTATATTGCTTTATGTTGACAATATCACTTGAGATACTCACACATATTTATAGAGATTCAAGAAAGCTTAACTTGTTTGACTTCATCTTCCTTTGTGTTGCTTCAATACCTTTACTTTGATTTATTGCTTTATGAGTTAACTCTTATACAGACTTATTGATGCTTGTCTTGATAGTATTCATAGGAATCTTTGCTTTATGATTCATTTGTTTACTCATGTCATTACCTTTGTTTGATCTGCTGCATTCATTACATATATTTACAAACAGTATGGTCAAGATTCTGTGATGGCATGTCACTTGAAATTATCTTTGTTATACGTTTTGCTGGGACAGTGAGAACTAAGCACAGGGATGCGTCACGTCTCTCCAACGTACTTATCCGATAATTTCTTATGTTCCATGCTACTTTTTATTGATGATACCTACATGTTTTATACATTATATGTCATATTTATGCATTTTCTGGAACTAACCTATTAATAGTTTCAAAAGCGCTGTTTTCTGCTGTTGTTTGGTTTCAGAAATCCTAGTAAAAAATATTCTCTGAATTGGACGAAACTTTCGCGCAGGGTGCTATTAGAAGACCGAAGAGATAACGAAGTGGGGCACGAGGCGGCCAGACAGGGCCGCGCGGCCCCAAGCCTGGCCGCGCCGACCTGCCCCCTGGGCCCCTCGTGTGGCCCCCCGTTGGCCTTCCCGCCTGCCGAAGCACTCCGTCGCGAAAACCCTAGTGCAGAGAGCCACGATACGGAAAACCTTCCGAGACGCCGCCGTGAATCCCATCTCGGGGGGATTAGGAGATGCCTCCGGCACCCTCCGGAGAGGGGATTCATCTCCCCGGAGGACTCTACACCGCCATGCGCCTCCGGAGTGAGTGAGTAGTTCACCCCTGGACCATGGGTCCATAGCGGTGGCCTAGATGATCGTCTTCTCCTTGTTGTACTTCATTGTTGGATCTTGTGAGCTTATGCCTAACATGGTCAAGATCATCTATATGTAATTCTGTATGTTGTGTTTGTCGTACGATGGATAGAGAGTACTATGATTATGGTAATTATCAATCTATTTTATTTATATGTTGTTTATGATCTTGCACATGCTCTCCGTTATTAGTAGAGCTCTGAGCCAAGTTTGTACTCTTAACTTCAAGAGGGAGTATTTATGCTTTCGATGGTAGGTTCATACCTCCATTGAATCTAGGGCCAGTGACAGAAAGTTCTAAAGGTTGTGGATTATGTTGTTGCCACTAGGGATAAAACATTGATGCTATGAGGATGTAGTTGTTGATTACATTCGCCACCATACGCAATGCAATTGTACATTGCTTAGCAACCATCTTTTGAATAGAGTTAGGATGACCAACCTAAAGGTGGACTTTTTAGGTATAGATCTGATTGGATGGCTGGTCTATGTACTTTGTCGTAATGCTTAATTAAATCTCACTATATTTATCATATCTTTTATATGCATTGTTGTCCTTTCTCTATTTGTCAATTTTTAAAACTGTAATTTGTTTACCCAACATGCTTTTATCTTATAGGAGAGACACCTCTAGTGTTGTGGACCCCGGTCCTATTCTTTACATAACGTACAATCTACTTGTTTCTTATTTTCTTGCACAAACATCTTCCACTCGTCGCTTAATCCTTTGTTGCAACAAGCGGTGAGATTGACAACCTCAACATTTCGTTTTGGGGCCAAGTACTTTGGTTTTGTTGTCACGAGATTCACGTTAGCGCGAGAATCCACGGTGTTCGCGCATCACATTCGGCAGCCATCAACCTTCAGCGTGCTTCTTGGCTCTCTTTGGTTAATTCGACATGGTTTTAATGAGGAAAAAACTTACTACTGTTATCATCATACCTTCCTCTTGGGGTTCTCAGCGGACGTGGAGTTACACGCCATCAACAACTTGCAGGTAAGACATAAACAATGAATATCATGATGAAACAATAACATGTTGAGATCTGAGATCGCGGCATAAGACCCCTAGTGACAAGCATTAAGCATAACAAGTTACCAGCAATATCATAAAAGTAACATCACGGATACTAGGCACCATGCCCTAACAATCTTATGACTATTACATGATCAATCTCATCCAATCCCTACGATCCCCTTCAGCCTACAGCGGATTACTCACACATGGATGGGAGAAACATGGCTGGTCGATGGAGAAGGCGATGGAGTAGTGATAAACGGTGAAAGTCCTCAATTTCTAAAATCGTGAGTGCGACAGAGTTACGATCGTGATTAGCGATGTTGAATGGATAATCTGGAAATATCAGCGTTTTAGCGTTTTAGGTGAAAAAGCGTATATGATCAGAAGGAGAAGCGTGAGAAGCCGTATTACGCACAAGCGGCGCCACGATCGTCTCCAGCGTTATCGATAATTTCTTATGTTCCATGCTACTTTATTGATGATACCTACATATTTATGCACATTATGCTGTCATGTTCGCATTTGGAGCAGTACACTGGTCATAGCAAGTGTTTGTTTTACTGCTTTATTTTTATTTCAGAAATCTAGTAAGGAAATATTCTCGGAATTAGATGAAACTTTACTTGAGGTCCTATTTTTGAAAACTGGAAAATGACGAAGAGATAACGAAGTGGGGCCACGAAACGCTTGAGGAGCTAAGTAAGTGACACTGGCCGCGCGGCCCTACCCCCTGAGCACCTCGTGTGGCCCCGCGTTACCCTTTCGCCTACTTAGCTCCCGTCGCGAAACCCCCGGTCTGAGAGCCAATCGGGAAAACCTTCCAGAGGGAAAGCGCCGCAGGGTCCCATCTCGAGTTCGGGAGATGCGCCTCCGGCACCCTGCCGGAGAGGGGATTCATCTCCGGAGGACTCTACACACCGCCATGGTCGCCTCCGGGTTGATGTGTGAGTAGTTCACCTTTGGACCATGGGTCCATAGCAGTAGCTAGATGAGTGCATCTTCTCCTTGTTGTGCTTCATTATTTGGATCTTGTGAGCTGCCTAACATAGTCAAGATCATCTATCTGTAATTCTATATGTTGTGTTTGTCGGAATCAGATGGATAGAGAGTACTATGATTATGGTGATTATCAATCTATTGTTTATGTGTTGTTTATGATCTTTTGCTGCTCTCCGTTATTAGTAGGCTCTGTGGATTTGTTACTCTTAACTCCAAGAGGGAGCCTTTATGCTCGATAGTGGGTTCATGCTCATACTCAGGACAGTGAGAGAAAGTTCTAAGGTTGTGGATGTCTTGTTGCCACTAGGATAAAACATGATTATGTCTAAGGATGTGGTTATCGATTCCATTACGCACCATACTTAATGCGGTTGTCTGTTGCTTTGCAACTTAATGGAAGGGGTTCGGATGATAATTTGAAGGTGGACTTTTTAGGCATAGATGCGATTGGATGGCGGTCTATGTACTTTGTCGTAATGCTGGATTAAATCTCACTATATTTATCATATCATGTATGTACATTGTTATGCCTTTCTCTATTTGTCAATTGCAGTAGATGTTTACACAACATGCTTTTATCTTATGGGAGAGACACCTCTAGTAGGCTGTGGACCCAGTTACTATTCTTTACTATAGCATACAATCTACATAATTGTTTGTTTCTACTTGTTTTTCTTTGCAAACATCTTCCACATGTAATCAGTTTTACAATCCTTTGTTATGCTTAGGTGAGATTGACAACCTCTTTTGTTGGGACAAAAATACTTTAATTTTGTTGTGTAGATTAGCGTTGGGCGCCGGAATCCTTTGTTGTTAGCCGCATCATTTCCTTACCATCAGCATTCAACGTGCTTCATGGCTCCTCTGGTTCGATCAGCCTTGGTTTCTTTCGAGGGAAAACTTGCCTGTGCGCATCATACCTTCCTCTTGAGTTCTAGCAGACAGTGCCTTCACGAGCATCAGGCTTTGTTTCTGAGGCGCAGGTGCCAGGAGATCAAGACATTTGCAAGGAGTCTCCACTTCTCAATCTCTTTACTTTGTTTTGTCTTGCTTCATTTTATTTACTACTTTGTTTGCTGCACTAGATCAAAATACAAAAAATTGAGTTGCTAGTTTTACTTTATTTATTGTCTTTCTCTCTATCTCAAAAACACAAAAAAAAATTAGTTACTTGCATTTGTTTTATGCTGGTTTGTTTTGTTCTGCTACTAAAATGAGTAATCCACGAAGTTGAAGTTCGTTCTTTTAAACAACAAGGTGGAGAAAGTTTAAAAGATGCTTGGTATAGAATAGTAATGCTCATCATAATTGCATTAAGAAACACTCCACTATTCTTCTTAGGAACTTTATGTTGGTTTATCTAGTTGGAATAGATATGTTCTTGATACTCTTTAGGGAGGTAATTTCCTAGGTACTCCCGCTTTAGAAGCTAGTTGCATCATTGAGAGTCTAGTTGGAATACCACCTGTTAATGAAGTAAATTGAAATCTCTCTTGAGGATGTTATGAAAAAATTGGAAACCATAGAGAAATTTTTTTCAAGTGTTGAAACTAAATTGGGAATGTTATTTGACAAAACTTATGAACTTGATAAATCATTAGGAGAATTGTTGAAAGAATTAGTGTCCTAGGAACTTGTGTTGTCCCATGATAATCAAACCAATAGGATTGATGAACTTGAAAAAGCTATAGGATTGAGTTCAACCTTTTCTTCTCTCAGTATAATGAGAAAGCTTATGTGGGTAAAGAGCAAAATTCATGTATGCTTCTAAAGTGCCTAAACAAAAGAATTACTATAGGCCTAAAATTGCTAAAACCCCTAGCACCACCATAGAAAATTTAGATAATGAAGCACCTAAAGTACCCTCTACTGCAACAAGTTGTGTTTGCTTGAAAAATAATAATGTTGATGCTTCTCTCGATGTTACTTGATTTGCACTTTGTGCGTAGCTGAAAGGCGTTAAAAAAGCGCTTATGAGGAGACAACCCATGTTTTTACCTACGGCAATTTTTTGTTTGTTGAGTCTTGGAAGTTGTTTACTACTGTAGCAACCTCTCCTTATCATGTTTTTGTGCCAGGTAAAAGTTTCTATGTTAAAAGTTGATGTTATATTTGGGATATTGCGCAGAAACAGCATTCTTGTCTGTCACGAATTCGCACAAGTCTCTGCAGAAAATTCTAAAAAATCTGCCAATTTGAGCGATCCTCGAATATGTCATAACTCGTGTTTGAGTTTTTCCGTTGGGCAAATCGTGTGACTTTAAATTAGATCATTTACGGATACATTACTGTTTTGTGATTCTGCTGTTCGCATTGCCTCTTTTGCTATGTTGGATTTATTTCTTTGATCCATTAATGTCCATTAGCATTATGCAATGTCCAGAAGTGAAAAGAATGTTTGTGTCACCTCTGAACATGAGAATTATTAATTGTGCACTAACCCTCTAATGAGTTTGCTTGAAGTTTGGTGTGAAAGGAAGTTTTCAGTCAAGAGAAGAGATGATATACTATGATCAAGAGGGTAGAAAGCTCTAAGCTTGGGAATTTTTAAGTAGTTCACCTTTGTATATTCAAAAATTCAACGTATCTAAGCTTGGGGGTCTTCAAAGCATCCTTAACTACTCATTAACAACTCCATGAGTTCCTCCCCCTGAAACTATATTTTATTCAGTCACATCTTGTGTTACTTGGAGCATCGGTTTGTTTTTGTTTTGTTTTTGTTTGAATAAGATGGATCCTAGCATTCACTTTTAGCAGGAGAGAGACATGCTCTAGCTGTTGCATATGGACATGTGTCATGGGCTACTCATAATGTTCAAAGCTGAAGTTTCTTCTTACGTTAAATTGTTATATAGTTGGAATTGGAAAATGCTACATGTAGTAATTCTAGAATGTCTTGGATAATGTGATACTTGGCAATTGTTGTGCTCATATTTAGCTCTTGCATCATATGCTTTACACCATTAATGAAGAAATACATAGAGCATGCTAAAATTTGGGTTGCATATTTGGTTTCTCTAAGGTCTAGATAATATCTAGTATTGAGTTTTGAACAACAGGGAAGAGTCTTATAATGTTTTACAATATGTCTTTTATGTAGGTTTTCTGTACTTGTTCATCCTTGAGTTTGCTTCAAATAACCTTGCTAGCCTAAAACCTTGTATCGAATACTTCTCATGCATCCAAAATCCTTAGAGCCAACCACTATGCCATTTGTGTCCTGTCTACCTACCATGGTATTTCTCCGCCATTCCAAGTAAATTGCTTGAGTGCTACCTTTAAAATTCCATCATTCACCTTTGCAATATATAGCTCATGGGACAAAATGGCCTTAAAAACTATCGTAGTATTGAATATGTACTTATGCACTTTATCTTTATTAAGTTGCTTGTTGTGCGATAACCATGCTTATGGGGACGCCTCAACTATTTTTGAATATCATGTGAGTTACTATGCATGTCCTCTTGTCTAAAGGATCTATCATTTTAGTGGTTGGAGCAGGCAAAGTTAGAGGAGAACATTGGGCCGCTAATAAAGCCATGAATCATGGTGGAAGTTACAGTTTTGGACATATATCCTCAATCTCATCTGAGAATAATAATCATTGCTACATGCTTATGCATTTTAAGAGGAGTCCATTTGTCCATGTTGTCCAGGTATGGATGTCTAAGTTGAGAATAATCAAAAGCGAAATCCAAAGTGAGATTTCTCCTTAGACCTTTATCTGAAGTGGCGTAGGTACCCCTTGTATGACAACTTAGTTTGAAACATGGCAATACAAAGATCCGGTGAATGGCCTAAGTAGGACGAAGTCGAACACTATTAGTATACTATGCATGAGGCTTGCAACTTGTAAGATATAATTTACATAACTCGTATGCTTTATTACTACAGTTGACAAAATTGTTTCATGTTTTCAAAATAAAAGCTCTGCTTTAAATCTGACATGCTTTTCCTCTATGAGGACCTTTCTTTTACTTTTATTGTTGAGTGAGTTTACCTATCTCCTCCACCTTAAGAAGCAAACTGTGTGAACTGTGCATTGATTCTACATACTTGCATATTGCACTTGTTATACTACTTTATGTTGACAATATCATGAGATATACATGTTATAAGTTGAAAGCAAGCGCTGAAACTTAATCTTCCTTTGTGTTGCTTCAACACCTTTAGTTTAATTTATTGCTTTATGGGTTAACTCTTATGCAAGACTTATTGATGCTTGTCTTGAAGTACTATTCATGAAAAGTCTTTGCTATATGATTCCTTGTTTACTCATGTCATTACCTTTGTTTTGATATCCATTCATTACATATGTTTACAATAGTATGATGAAGATTATGATGGCATGTCACTTGAAATTATCTTTGTTATCGTTTTACTGCTCGGGACGAGCAGAACTAACAGGGATGCGTGCGTCTCCAACGTATGGGTAATTTCTTATGTTCCATGCTACTTTATTGATGATACCTACATGTTTTATGCACATTATATGTCATATTTACGCATTTTACGGAACTAACCTATTAGCAAGATGCGAAAGAACGATTCTTTGTTTTCTGCTTTAATTTTTGGTTTGAAATCCTAGTAAGAAATATTCTCGGAATTGGACGAAACTTTTGTGATTCTATTTTTTTGCCTGACTCGAAGACAGAAGAGATAACAAAGTGGGGCACGGGCCGACCAGGGAGCTAGGCGGCGCGGCCGAGGCCCTGGCTGTGTGGCCCTACCCCCTGGGCTTTCGTCATCGGCCCCGCGTTACTGCTCGCCTGCCAAAGTCTCCCGTCGCGAAATCCCCAGTACCGAGAGCCACGCGACAGGCACCGAGAGAGACCAACGCATGCCAAGGAACAGTGCGTGTCCGGAGATGCCTCCGACACCCTTTGCCGGAGAGGGATTCATCTCCCGGAGGACTCTACCGCCATGGTCGCCTCCGGATGATGAGTGAGTGGTTCACCCACAGACCATGGGTCCATGGCAGTCAGCTAGATGGTGCGTCTTCTCCCTTTGATGTAGCCCGTTGTTGGATCTTGAGCTGCTAACATGATCAAGATCCTATCTATAATTCTATATGTTGTGTTTATCGGGATCTGATGGAAGAGAGTATTATGATTATGGTGATTATCAATCTGTGTTTATGTGTTGTTTATGATCTTGCATGCTCTCCGTTATTAGTAGAGCCTCTGGCCAAGTTTGTGACTCCAAGAGGGTATTTATGCTCGATGGTGAGTTCATGCCTCCATTAAATCTGAGACAGTGACAGAAAGTTCTAAAGGTTGTGGATGTCTTTATTGCCTTACTAGGATAAAACATTGATTCTATGTCTAAAGGATGTAGTTGTTGATTGCATTACGCGCCATACTTAATGCAATTGTCTTTTGCTGTAACTTAATGTTTTGAAAGGGGTTCGGATGATAATTTGAAGGTGGACTTTTTAGGCATAGATCTATGTTCGCGGTATATGTACTTTATCGTAATGCCGGTTAAATCTCACTATATTTATCATATCATGTATATGCATTATTTATGCCTTTCTCTATTTGTCGAGTGCCCGACTGTAATTTGTTCACCTTGTGCTTTTATCTTATGGAGAGACACCTCTAGTGAGCGTGGACCCGGTCCTATTCTTTACCTGTATACAATCCTTTGCAATTGTGTTTTTCACCCCATTTTCTTTACGAAACATCTTCCACAAATCGTTTAATCCTTGCCTTTATTCTGACAAGCGGTGAGATTGACAACCTGTTATCACCAGGACAAAGTATTTTATTTTTATTGTACAGAATTCGGCGTTAGTATGAATCCACGGTGATCGCGCGCATCACATTTACCGCCACCATCAACAACGTGCTTCTTGGCTCCTCTGGGTTCGATCAACCTTAGTTTCTTCCGAGGAAAACTTGCCAACATCTTGCGTCATACCTTATGGAATTTAACCGGACGTGTTTATTCTAACATCCTTTACCAGAGCGCGTGACTTCTAATTGTGTGGGGCCTCGGGCCCCCACGGCGCCATACGAGAAACAAAATGGGTAATGCAGAGAAAATAGGGCCTTTAGCATAAATTAGAAAGTTTTTCTGAAAGTTGGATTCTGCACAAAAAGCAGAGACACCGAGCAATTCTATTTGAAAACAGCGTTAGTCCGTGTTAGGTGCATCCAAAATACACAAATTAGAGACAAAACCATAAGTGTTCGGGAAAGTAGATTTTGGACGTATCGGACGCCCTGAGCCTAGCTTACTTGTCAGGTAAGGAAGTTTCTCAAGGCGAAATTAGGCGCTACCAAGGTTCTTGAGCATGCATCGACAACCTGAATTGGAGGCTCCCAAGGCTTTATTTACAAATGAACAATAGTATAAGTGGAGGATGCGGGGAGAGGGAGGGACGGGGTGGAGGCCAGGAGAAGCGGGATGCAATAGAGCAAAAGAAAACCCTGTGTGTAACGTCGTCTACTGTGATAGTGCAAGTGGGTCACGTGGTCGACATCGGACCTGGAAAAAGGAATTATCGTTACAATTGTTAAATAGATGTATTAGTATCTTTGTTTCTGACTACTCAATAGGTGGTTTGTAAAAAAATGGAAAGGTGATGGTTTTGTTACCTAGCACAAATTGTGGTGATGTCGTTATTGGTGAGAACAGGACATATGCCATGGGTAGGCTTATGTTGGAGTCAAATGTGCAAGGGGATTCCAGAGGGAGGGGGATGAAGATGAAGCACGCACAAAGACACACGATCTACCCATGTTTGGGGCCCTCGTAAGGAGGTAACACCACTACTCCTGCTTGTCTGTACTATATGAGCTCACGAGGAACTACAATGGTGTTCTTCCAGCTCTTGGCTAGAGGAAGAAGATGAAGTCTAGAGAGAGAAACCCTAGAAGAACTCCACTATCAGCTAATGGGAACCTCCTCTGCAAGGGAGCTGCCCCTCTCCTTATATAGTGAAGAGGAGGCTTACAAGAGAAGAAACTCAAGGAATCTAAGCCTGCATCAACCAACTCTTGGAACGTAGCTTTGATTCTGGCTCGTGATGTCCTCGTCTGTGTCCTTTGTGCGCTCACCTCTGCCGATCTGCGCACTGTAGCATGTTCGTCAGCGACGTGCTATGGCTTCAGTTGGAAGCTAGCGTGGCTTCCATCATAGGGAGATATTTAGTATCTCGCCAATGTCCTGTAGCAGGGCGACCGAATCTTTGACCGGCAGTAGACCGCTGGTCCTATGTCGGATCCTCACACCAGCATACGCTGGGTATGTCGGTCACCCTTGACCCGTATGTTCAATTCGATTGTCCACCGGGTTTGGCTATGCCGATCACCTTTGTCCCGGCTTTACCTCAGTTCCGGATTGACCCTTAGCCTGGTCAACACTTATCACCCCACCATGACGTACTCCGTCATAGTTAAGTTACCCGACATAATCATCTTATGCCGCCCCATTATACCCTAGGTGTTATCCCCTCGTAGTTTTCTCCAAAATAATGCACACATTGATATATGCAGTGATCCATTATCACTAATCCGTATTTACATTTTAGCCTCTAAGAGCATCTCCAATAGACGCCCAAAAGAACCGCGCGCTAAAAAAGCTTATAACATGCTCTATATGTTTTTTTTAACCCGTGAGGCAAGCGACTGCTTTACCATGTGTTGTATATTTTCGCGCATGGATAGTTGCGCTTCACCAGACGCGCTAAAATACAACATGCACGATAGGTTTGGTGCTTAATCAACATAGGACAATATTAAATGACGAACAATTAAAAACACAAACAACTAAATCCATAACTAACTGAAAATAACACATTTGAAATCCATAACATATTTTAAAAGCAAAGAATAGTTCAACACAAGAAAATTCATGACAAATAAAGTTCGTAGAAACAAATGAGAAATCAACATTAGTTCTTCATCACCTTCACAATCATCTTTTGCATCTTCATCTTTTGTTTCATCTTCATATGCCACTTCGGATGTGTGTGCATGAGTGGTATAAAAATCGAAGATGGTATAAAGCCATCATTCGTGGTAGATATAGAGGGCGTAGGAGCTACCATGTAAGACATGAATCCCCCAGGAGGAGCTCCCATGCCGACGGGAGAGGTTTGCGGGCAGGGTCGGCCCTATGTTTTTCGGGGCTCTTGGGCGAAGTCGACAAAAAGGCCCCTTGAGGCTAATATATGCCTACTTTCAGTTTATACACATATTTTTGATAGAAATAAAAATAATAAAATGGTTGAAAAATATAATAAGTGTTTTCTCAAATTTCCCTAATAAAAATGATAAAAGAGTATACAAATAATAATATGCAACTGAAACATTTGGATAGCAATCGACTGAAAAATACTTATTTAAAGCACCCTTTGCGATTCAATAAACTTATTGGCTAGCTTTCTCTTTTTCTTTTTCGCAGGTGCCTAGCATTTATTTTGGCATTCTAACACCTATAACAATGAAGGAATATACATCAAATTAAAATGCTAATTATTAAGAGAGTAAATCATGGATTAGATGAAAAATTAGATTGAAGATTTAATCATCTGCTTACAGAGGGGCAGGACGGCAGGTTGCCGATCGACGAGCGGTTGACTGGGCGAAGCAATCGGCCAGCAGGGAGGGCGGTTGAGCGAGGCGATCGAGAGATGCAGAGACGAGGAAGACATACGAACTGGCGATCGTCTATATTCTTTTTCCCAAGGAAATCGATCGAGGCAGGGCCGAACCTTGGCCACGCGTACTGGTAGCCTCTTGGTTTTTTCAAGGGAACCAATTCGTTCCTGACTAATGAAGGTCATGCATACCGGTGGCCTCGTGGAAGACATCTGATGGGAGTTGGACCAATCGGGGACTTGCTGTCTGGCTTCAGTACTTCTTCCATCCTTTTCTTAGTGGGCATATTGACTTGTATTAATTCTTTTCAGCTCATAGTATAGAGAAGCTCTGATCCTGGGCCCCCTCCCGACCTGGGCCCTTGGCGGCCGCCCATGGCTGCCATGGGTCAGGGCCGGCCCTGCGCGTGTACTTGGCGACTGTACCGTCGCGAGGAAGGTCGAAAGTGTGAGCGCGAGAGAGGATTCAGCTCAGCGATTGGCTTTCGCACTTGTCGTCTCGGTTTGCCGCATGCTGGAGCAGACGCGCAAATATGCACGCTCGATACCGAGTTATCTCGGGCTGAAATCTTTTTACCACACCCTCAGTTTACAGCGTTTGCTCGAGCGCGGATTTCCACCTCCCGTGCCAAAATAAATACTCCTCCGGGCTGGTCCTCGAATTTTTAGTACTACGGGGGTAGGGCCGTAAAATTCTACTCGAGAAAACTTCCCAAAAGACCCCCTCGTCTTTCCCCACTCCGATCCACTCCTACAACCTCCGATCTCTCCGGCGTCCGAGCTCCTCCCGAACCTCGGCTCGAAATGGCGACCACCGCCGGCGCGCCGCCGACGGCAATGGACGAGAAGGCTCGGCGCACGCGCGATCTCCTGGCCAGCTTTTACAACACCGACCCCGCGGCCGCCGGCGCTGTTCCCGCGTCCCCGGCGCGGCCCTCCCCGGCCGCCTCCTCCGTCTCGCCGCTCGAATCCATCAACTCTGCCTCCTTCAACCCCGATGTCTACATGGACGTCCTGGTTCGTCCACCTGCTCTCTGCTTCCACCTTACGTGGTCTATCAGATCCAGCTCTCCGTGTCTCGGGCGGATCTTATCAATGGGCATGCTTTGGATTGACTGCTAGCGAGTATGATAAGCTTGTAATGCCTGCTAATTGTTAGACTCTGGTTATAATTTGCCTAATTGATGCACATCGCACAAAATCCAGTATATTGAATGCAGTTCGCTCTTAGAACTTTCTTAGGAGATGGGCTCTGGAGATATGTAATGTAACTCTGCCTGTTCATTTGAAAATTGAAACCAGAATGTCAAATTAGATTTATTTTAACAGTATGAAGTCCTAAAGAGTGCTGCTTTCATAATTATTTTGTCGAATGATGCATATCGATATAGAATGTGTCTCCCTTAACCTCAACTGAATTTATTTAGAAAGGAGTGTGGTATCTAGGTCACGGGACGGTGTTCAACATGAATGTCAATTTGTCTGCCATTGTATTTATGCATTCATGTTCTGTACCTTAGATTGATCGCATTCTGATCATTGATAAGTTCCTGTACGAGCTACCCATGAACTATATTTGAACTGGTGAACTGTATCCCATTTCCATATCACTGCTCCATAACTTGCAATTGTTTGTTGAATTGCTTAGTTATCCACAATGCTCCTTTCAGTGTTGGCTTCCTGTGAATGCTTTTATGTGAAACCGGAAATGGTTTTGAGTGTTATTTTTTTCAGATGAACTTTGTCTGCTAGTTCTTGTTGATTATTAAAACAGGGCAGTAGGACACATGAAACCAGAGTTTTGCTTGGTAGTTCAGGAATTTAAGAGGACAAATCTGACTTTTTGTGTTTATTTAGGTGCAACAATCAAACTTGGAAGGCCTTCTGCAGGGGCATGTGAAAATGGCTGCCGAGATCAAGAACCTGGACACGGACTTACAGATGCTAGTATACGAGAACTATAACAAGTTTATAAGTGCAACTGACACTATAAAAAGGTGATGGGATTTCTTTGTAGTGATGGCTCACTATTCCCCTTCCTTCTTTTAGTGAGTTTGAGGTTGTAGTGCAATTACCTGCTATAGTTGTAATATTTTTTATATACCAATGTTGTTCTGCAGGATGAAGACTAACATTGTTGGTATGGAGACAAACATGGAACAACTACTTGGAAAGGTTTGCATTGTGATGTTACTGATGTATTCTTTGTGACATAGTTGAACCAATCCGCCTTCTTTTTTTGCCAGATAACATCAGTGCAATCAAGAAGTGATACAGTGAACACATCTCTTTTCAACAAAAGGGAAAACATAGAGAAATTACACCGTACACGCAATCTTCTCCGGAAAGTTCAAGTAAATCCTGTTCTATTTGTGCTATTCTTCTCAAAGATTAATGGTATATGCCTAATCATTTACTCCCTCCATCCCACGAAAGTTGTCTTAAATTTATAAAAAATTGGATGTATCTAGACGCTATCTAGTATGTAGATACATCCATATTTTGACAAAATCTAAGACAAGTTTCATGGACAGAGGGAGTATTATGTTTATTCTCAACAATGATTTATACAGATTAAACTATGCAGCCAGCAATTGCAAGTTAGTTAAAGCTAAAGTGGTATTCTATTGCTTTCCATAGATACCATAACCCTGCCCATGTTATGGTGGTCCAGTTAACCTACCTATGCTGTGAATTTTGTCATCATATGTTCATAATTAGATGTTACACTTGGCATAAAACTTCAAGGTAAACTGTTTAGCTACTTTGAGTCATCTTCTGTTTGAAGCAAGTGCAGCACATTAGCTGTGCTGTTGTGCATGTTGTAGTTTATTTCATTTGGAGTTGGCCTTAGGGTAGCTGGACCATTAATCTTAACATCGTTACATTACTTGTGTGTTTTTGTGGTTGCCTCTCGTCCATTATTTCATCCCAAAGACCTTTCACATGATCCCTGGAATCATGTTACCTTGTCATAAAAACCATCACGGTTTTTGTTTTAGTTGAAGATATTTTTGTTCTGGACTGCTCTTTGACATTTTTGTTACCTGAGCTCTTTTATATTTGCAGAAGATATGTAGAGATCAACAAACTTTTGGTAATGTTAATTTTCATTATTTTTCTTGCAGTTCATATATGATTTGCCAACTCGGCTGAACAAATGTATCAAGGCAGAAGCATATGCGGATGCTGTCAAATTTTTTACTGGAGCAAAACCTATTTTTGAGGTTAGTTTGAGCTATTTCATCTTATAAACTTCCTTGATGCCCTTTGAGCATTATCTTCATTTTCTTCTTTCTGGTAGGCCTACGGTGATTCATCCTTTCAAGATTGTAAAAAAGCATCCGAGGAGGCTATGGATATAGTTATACAACACCTTCAGGTAATTGTCTAAATTCTGACTCAGATTTGTATGGAAGGGCTAATATTAACTTTTACAACTACAATTCCAGTCTTTTCCCCTTGCTACAGCACATATAGGCTAATTCCTACTTTTTACATGTTAAATAATTGTATTATCCTAATTGTGTCATGTTGTTTACTGCTGTTTATCTTTAATTTTCTTGAGTAAATTTGCAGGCAAAGTTGTACTCAGATTCTGAACCTATTGAAGCAAGAGCAGAAGCTGTGGTGCTTCTTAAACAACTTAATTTTCCTGTATGTATTTTGTCTATCTTTTTATTATTTGCATGCCAGTTTTGGTTCCGTGTAGCTCTCACTTTGCCCTTCTTACACACAAAACTTCATAATTTTGCTCCTCCTTCCACCTATCCTCACTTGTCTACACTACCGATTGGTAGGATGAGCACTGGTTTGTCAGAGACCACCTATCCTCACTTGTCTACACTACTGATTGGTAGGATGAGCAGTGGCTTCTCAGAGAAGCGGATGTAGATTGCATTGAATACAAACAT
This sequence comes from Lolium multiflorum, assembly GCA_030979885.1. Lineage (NCBI taxonomy): Eukaryota > Viridiplantae > Streptophyta > Magnoliopsida > Poales > Poaceae > Lolium > Lolium multiflorum. The sequence goes on from CM061750.1 coordinate 84,663,102, forward strand.
GTGTACCGTATCCAGTGGTCACTACTTTGTTCACACTTAGACACACAATTTTTTCCTACTAGTATGGTGTCTTAATAATCACTATGTGACCCTCAAGCATGAACTTCTCTGATATATGCAATAAAACTGCAAAACAAGCAAAATCCTTGAACATATGCATGATATCTAAAAATGTGGGACGATAGAATGATAACTGGTTTGTGCTCATAATGTCTAGTGTCCTTATACAACTTACACATGTAATAACCCTGCCAGATAGCCTTGTGAAATTTCCAAACTTTACAATTATTTGTTATGAACCTTCCCTTGCATCTAGGCAGAGGATGTGATTTATTTGTAGCACAGGTAAGTGTGGCCTGTTAGTCAGAGACCAGTTTAGTAAATGGCCATGCCATTCCAAAAAAATATTTCCCCTGATGCAAATATTGTTGGGCATTTTAACAACTACCATCTCTATTCATCACTCTTCCAAGGGGGCACTTTCAATTACTCAAACAAGGTTGTGTAACTACATTGAATCATTGTTTGTAGAACGTGCTAGGAACTACGTGTATGTTATGGCTTGACAGTGAATGACTGAAAATAACAACCACATGACCTTTTTTTATCTGTTCACAAAGTATTCAAATAATAACTGCGGCACGTTACATAATTATTATGTGCATATGGAACTCAGAGCTTGTGCTCATGTTAGGCTGGTAGAAATGCAACTCTGTTTGCATATGTTGCCATTTGTTCTTTGAATCTCGTCTTACTAATTTATGTTGTATCTTTGGACAGGTGGACAACCTAAAATCAAGCCTACTTGAGAAGCTCGAAGATTGCCTTCTAAATTTCCAGAACAAGCCCACAAATGTATGTATGCTAAATATGAGATCGAATAAACAACTTACATTTTATTTTGGGTGGAAATTCTGTAATGTGGCACCACTTCAGCTTCTGTTGCCTATGTTATGACTTGGTGGTGCAGTAAATCACCTAATATTGTTCACACCATTACATTTTATTTTGGGTAAAAATTCTGTAATCTCACACCACTTCAGTTTGTGTTGCCTATGTTATGACTTTGGTGGTGCAAGTAAATCATCTAATATTGTTCAAACATAAAAATCTTGTCTGTAGCACTCAGGTTACAATCATTTTTGCCAACTTCTATATCATTAAATCATCTAATACTCTCTTCTATATTTATCTTAGGCTTCAATTGGTGATATTTCCAAGACATTCCGTGCTTATCTCATAATATTTCCTGATTCAGAAAGACGTCTCATTGAACTTGCTCATGCTTTGTTCACAAAGTAAGCCTTGTATATTTTATAAATTGTATTATTGGACCATTTCCTATTTTTGGATCATAGATGACTACTTCCTGTTCATGGTACCTGCCATTATAGAACCGAGAATAATAGCTGAAGTGATTACTAAGCAGTACACTAAACAGGAAGTAATTTAATTTTGAATAGTTGAGACTGAAGTAGTGCATCATAGCACATTGCATCTCCAGTTCTCAATGCACCTTTAGCGTGCTTATTGTGTTTATTTCTTGATTTGCAAAGCTGAACATTTTAGTGGGTCAGAGTGTTTTTTTCAGAAGATGCATTTCTTTGTCACCAAATCCAACAATTGGCTTAAACATCCTACCTGAGCCATCTCACTTTATTTTTGGCTCAAAGTGTTCTGAAAATTGCACGGTTCGTATTGTTGTTGCATAGAAAGTCATTTTACAATCTAAGCTCGTGTATTTGGACAAGGTATATTATTGGTTTGGTTTGACTGCTCGTATTTTTTTTTCCGAGGAAACTTTTTAAGGGATGTCCCAATAGTATATAGCAACCAAATTCATGTTCTAGGCTGCCTTCATCTGCTGTCATAATATTGAGGTCTGAGGTGCCAGAATGACGAATGAACCATATCTGGCGCTCTAGTGTAATTCATGGACAACCTGATGCATGTTTTGTACTACTACCTCGGTCCCAATGCATGTTGTGCCCTCAATTTTGTGTCTTAACCTTACCACTAATTTGACCAATAATACATGTCTCACCTGTTCTAAAAATTATATCATTAGGAACTTTATTCAAGTACAAATTCAGTGATATAAGTTTCGTGAAACATAATCCATGTTGTTTTGGCCAAATGGATGGTCAAACTTAGACCTCGAAAAGCGTGTGAACCACCTAAAATAGGGATGGAGGGAGTACCAAGTTCAACACAGGAGTGTGACAGAAGTAATCTATGTGACGTTAAATATTTTCTTATCTCTTGGGCAATAGTTGCCTTTTTAGTGAGCTGATACATATTCCGTGCTGCAGAATGGGGATGCAAAAATCACTACAGTATGACATTGTGTTAGATCAACTGAAACTTGTCTTTCAACGAGGCTCCCTTTTGGCTTTTGCTTTTTGTTTTTCTTACATCTATACTATTGGAAATTCAATCCATATACATTTGTCTTATTTTGTCTTCTTTTCATGAAGCCGCTATGAAACAGTCAGAGAGACTCTGAAGGAAAGAATTCCATCAACAGATCTGTTGGCAATTCTACGTAAGAGCTTTATGTGTTATAGTACCATCATAATATTTTTTCTAGTAGATAAATAATAATATTGTTACCTCTATGGGCTCCTCTATTTTTCTTGTAAAGACAAATAATTTTGTTCCTTTTAGATCTCTTAGTCATTTGTCATTATGCGAAGCTTACAAAGGGCATTGTGCACGAAATACCATACTGATTTGCTACATAGGTTATGATGCTAAGTAAGTTTCAATATGGACCCAAACATTTTATAACGATTTACTTTATTTCCAGTTATATTGTACTGTGTAATGGGAGGGTGATTGCAAAGCAGTGGTCTTCAATTTCATGGAACTTTGGTTAAGTTATAAAGAAAATTACTAACTATTTAAATTTAAATTGTTGTTGATATTTATAACTCTTAACTTGACAAAATTCGTATGTTTCTTGTCAGAGCCTTTAATGTTAGTAATGTTGCTATAATTGAATGTATTGGTGGTGCTTTTACCTTTAGTTCCTATGCATATTAAGTTTTTTTACCTTGAGTGACCATGCACATTAAGAGGATACTACTGTGGGTTTTCAAAGATCATTGCATTTCTATTGACTTAATCTTGCTACAACTTGATGGTTATAGGAGGCTTATGGGAGGATGCAACTGCCATCGACGAAGTTATACCAGAGGCAGCGCTGCCAGCTTTTTCCTTGGAGGTTTTTTCTGCACCCTGTAACAGTTGCATTCATGTTTCAATCATAATATACCATTTAGGAGACGAATTATCCGTTCTGTTACGTGCTTACCAAAATCTATACTATCTGATTTCATATTATGTTGCTAGTTAATTTGTTTTCCCTTAAATCAGGTACACTTTACATGGCTAAATATATGTAATTTTCTCCATTCTGTACTGTTATGTTGATCCTTTCTGGTTGTGTCTTACTTCAGAATATTGGTTGAAGCCTTATTGCTTTTTTTTTCCTGGCTGGTTTGTTGTTATCTGTTACCACTTACGTTAAAGGGAATAGAGTGTTGGAACAAGGGAAAGTGCTTGTGGAGGCAAAACATGTTAACTGCTAATTCTGTCCCGTTCTTGAAGACGGTATAGGAGTGCACAGACCCACCAATTGGCACGGCGCACATACCCACAAATTGACACGGTTAGGTTTAGCTGTGTATTCACCCTGCATTTGATAGTCCTGTTTCCTGCGATCATTTATGATGGACTGGAAACAGAAGCTTGTCCAGTATACTTAATTGACAGAAGTTTGCCTTCTAAGGTCTTTTGTTGTTAAGTATTGTTTGTTTGTTCATGACTATTCAAGCACTGGTTGCTAGTGGTGCATCAGATATGAGATATCTTATCTTAACAACTCATGTGATTCGCAAATCTTTTTGGTAGGATATATTAAGTTTCTTTTTTCCCTCACATGTTCTTATTCAGTGGATAAACTTAATATTTTATTCAGTTCCCTTCTGTAGTTGCTTATATGAGGCATCCATTTCTATAAATCTTTGTATATTTCTCGATGCTGATTTAACATGTAACAGTGTCTTTTCTGTGTAGACTACCCGAGACATTATTAAGCAACACATAGCAACTGCCTTTCTTCATCTTCAAACTGAAATATCAGGTTGCTCACCTCCCACATCAGTTTGTTTTCATTATTTGCAATTTTCGTGCAGAACCAAATGTACCCTTTGATTACAGTTCAGCTTTCATTTGACAGCAACTCATTTTGATTTAGCTTGTAATAGTACAAATAGATTTGGAAATAAGAAAGTATGTACTGGAAAACTTATATCTATTGGGCATGGCTGAGCAGATGTACTGGTCAGAACACACTCAACATCAAACGAGAAGTTGGAAGAGTCACAGCTGCAAACTGCGATGGAAAAAAGCAAAATTAAAGTATCCCAAGGGTGCATAGATCTCCTGCAGGTATATACCTGGAAGCCTAAAAAGCATGACCATTCATTTCCATCGATAGTATGTCGAATAAAATGTAACATAGTTCTGCACAAGTACATGCTTGTGTTAGAGCATCCTTATACAGTTATACTCTATTTCATTGTTCTCGTTTGACTATGTTTCTCTAGGAATTCCATCACCTTATAGATGGCGATACAGAGTTGATAGTAAAGCTGAAAGATTTGATTATTGATTGGGTACAAGAAGGTTTTCAAGATTTCTTTCAGAAACTTGATGGACATTTTCATCTGCTTTCTGGGAGAAGCAAGAGTTTCTCTCAAGAGTCAAATTCTATAGATTCTGTGCAAATCGACAAGATTCCAACAGTGTTGGTGCTTATGCTTGCACAGCTTTGTGTTTTCATAGAACAGACAACAATTCCTAAGGTGACAGAGGTATATTTCTGCACTTGTTGACAGCCTCGCTTCTTACATTTTGCATACTGGACTCAAGTGAATGTGCACTGAATGATTCTTAACTTTGTTATCGTTTTTAGGATTTGGCTGCTTCTTTCTCTGGAGGTGGGGCACGCAGCTATGAATATGGACCACCTTTTGTACCTGGGGAGATATGTCGGCTATATCGCTCATCTGGGGAGAAATTTTTGCATCATGTAGGCATACATCTTCTGTACCTTCCTTTCCCTTACGTTGTGTTATTTGAATTCTTAGTCAATAGTGTTTTTTTCTGTATGGACTGGTGGTATGCTCTCTATGTGCCATATGGTGATACTATTCATATTGAAAAGGAAAAGGTTTATATGGCTTGGCGGACTAGCGTTTCACATTTTTGGATTGTTATCGTAGCAAAGTGACATGCACTATTATAATCGAGAATCGTGTGATGGATCTGCGCTGTTTTGGTCTGTTCTGAATTTTCTGAGAATTGTTTACCCATTTTTTCAGCTCTGGAAGATGAAAGTAATGTAACTGCATGCAGAATGTATAGTACTCCCTCCGGTTCATATTAATTGACTCTAATATGGATGTATCTGGACACATTTTAGTTCTAGACACATTCATATTAAAGTCAATTAATATGAATCGGAGGGAGTATGTGAAATTAGGTCGAAAAGTAGCATGGTGGGCATTAGATTTTGAAGGAACTTAGAATAACCTTCTGTCATGATAAGCTGTCAGCCGTAATATTGTTATTTGGTCTAGAATGTTGAACTTACAATTTTCAGTAACCATGACACAGTTCACATGTGGTGGAACTCTGTTTCATTTTGCGATAGAGCATAGTTGTAATCTTTTATCGTAATTCAAGTTTTTGTTGTCTGAGAGTGGCTGCCTTTTATTCTCTTTAGAAGTACGTCTTTGTTTATATGGATATATAGCTGATTTTTTTTTCTGGGATCAGTACATAAATATGAAGACTCAGAAGATCTCCAAACTTCTTAATAAGCGATTTTCAACACCGGTCTGGATAAAGGTTAGTTATCCTATTCAACATGAAGCATTTTTAGTCATTGACCATTCAGCTATTCTGGTTTTTGCTCAAGTTTGTATTTACTTCTGTTTATATTTGTCCAAAACAGCACAAGGAACCACGGGAAGTTAACATGTTTGTTGATCTACTTCTCCTAGAGGTTTGTTCAGTTCTTTATCCTATTGGATCACTCTGTTTCTGATGCTGACGCACGTATAAATCCAAAATTGAGCATGAATTTTCTTGTACTTCTGTTCTAGGAGTCTTGAAAACTGATGCTTACGTCCCATGCTCACTACTGCATATGATTGCACCTGCTTTTCAAAAACATGAGCTCATGTTGGAAATTCTTGTTGTAGTCTCTAATAGTACTAATATCTGTTTCTCACCCTGCAGTTCAATGGTGTAGTATCTGAAGTCAAGCAGATCTTGCCTGGTTTAATTCGACGACATCGGCATTCTGATAGCACTGGCAGCACCACTTCCTCAAGAAGCAATCCAATGCGAGAGGACATGTTGAACCGATCAAACACAACACGTACTAGAAGTCAATTTCTAGAAAATCATCTAGCAAAATTATTCGAACAGAAAATGGAAATATTCACGAAAGTTGAATACACACAGGTGGAGATCTGCTTCACTTTCCTGCTATATAACTCATGAAATTCCCTATTTTCCTTTCTGTTTTATGAAATTTGTAATACCTTAGGAGGTAGGATGTTTGGATCCCTTGTTGATTAGAAATCTTTCTCCTTGCTAGTATAAACGTATCGAGTTGATCCCATTGATCATTCAATGTCCAGTATTTGAATTAGGGCTCTACAATGCAACTGCCACCAGAGTTAGGGCAGAAGTTAGTTACTACTACTCCCAGTCACATGAACTTGTCACAGTCACATGGTCAGTTTTTATTTTTTAGTCGTAGACTAACTGTATCTTTTCGATTGCCTGGAATGATCCCATGAAAAAGATGAGTACATCTTACTGGATCATCCTTTTTTTTTTCATAATGTTACACTCTTTGAAGTACATTGTCGCATAAATTAATCGACAACTATTCACATTCTAAAGAAGGTCATGTCTGTCGCAGTGGTAGAGTATCTGCACTTTTGTCCTCGAGGTCCTGGATTCAAATCAGCCTCTTTGCATGAAAAGCAAGGGAAAGGATGCCTAGAAATTCCCTTCCCCAGACCCCACAATGTGTGGGAGCTTTCAGCATTTGGTACATCCTATTTTATGCACATTTTAAATTAAAAAACATAAAACAAATTCATAGGAATACAAAGAACTGTTCTCTAGAAAGCCATCACAGTCCAAATGCAGCACAAGTCACAGAGTGCATCTTCTGAATGAGGGCATACATCTGCTTACTGATTGAATTTGCTGATGCTTGCCAGTAGAAATGCTTTATCAAATTTGTGATTAACTTGCTAGGTGATCATGTATAATTTTTTCTTTTAGTTGCATGTACAGCAAATGTCCATTTTTAACAGTAATTTCTTGTGCGATGTTCAGGAGTCTGTAATTTCTGCCGTCCTGAAGCTTTGCCTGAAAAGTTTGCAAGAATTTGTCCGGCTTCAGACTTTCAACAGAAGTGGATTTCAGCAGATTCAGTTGGATATGGAATTTCTAAAGAACTCCCTTAAGGAGTTTATTGATGATGAAGCAGCTATAAGCTTCTTACTTAAAGAGGTTAGATACCACCTAACATTGATCACTGGTTTCTGTATGGAATCAATACAAGCAAATTTAGTACGTAGTATGTGTCTTTTTGCATATTACGCCTACTTGTAACTCGGTTTTTATGTAGACACTAAGGATAATAAATATCTGCACACATCACATGTGAATAGGAGTTAGGATCTTTAGGGTGAAAAGAAACTGTTGCATATGTAGTTTGCTGTTGCGAATCTGTCTCTGGAAGATGTTTGAACATTGATTATTTTCCCCTCTTTTGCAGGTGAACAATGCTGCACACGAAAGATGTCTTGACCCGATACCTCTCGAGGCCCCAATACTAGATAAGCTCATAAATGCAAAACTAGCAAAAATTAAAGAGCAAGGCCCAAATGTATAGTAGCTATGTACACATTGTATCACTCACCAGCATTCAGTTTCACTTGATTTAATACACACTGTTCAGAGCTATGTGCATATAGTTGTGGGCTTCTTGTAGCATGCCACCATTTGTAATCTGTAAATCCGAGGTCTAAATACTCGAATTGAATCGACACTGCCTGAAATGTATACTTTTTTTGAGCTGTCAGCGACTCAGCATCCCCTATACTCATCTTTGAAGCCATATTCATGTAAGTTTCAGAATCTCAGAGCTACTCTAAGGGTGTGTTTGGTAGGTCGGCTCTTCTCAACATGTGTTTCTCACCTCAGTTGTTGACCTCAACTATGTTGAGTTGAGATTATTGCCTTGTTTGACAGCCCGTATTTGTTGAGAATTGCTGAGCAGAGAAGTTATTTGGTTGTCATGTATGACTAGAGCTGTACATCGCAGCAGCAAAAACCATGAGTAGGTAAACCGAAAATAAAGCAAATCAGGTTCTTGAATATATATAAAAAAGCAATCGGATCCTTGGTCGACTCCCGTGTGGCTTGGGCCGATGCCGGTGAGACGAGCGCGCAGAAGCTCCGACGCCAGTCGTGCCATTGCTGCCGGTCGTGAGAAGCTCGCTCACTGGTCGTGCTGGTTCCGAACGCGGGAGGAGCTGCGGGCGGATGAGCTGCAGACACTACCTCACATGCCGGTATTGCCGGCACATTGCAGATATGCGACTAAAGCTACTGTTTAGCGGCACTTTTTTATCAGTGCATTAAATTACCATCTAATTATTGGCATTTTTTAGATAGTGCC